>CM054061.1:248749133-250059846 GCA_028641055.1 Alopecurus myosuroides | reverse complement strand
CCGGTGTCGGATTCTCTCTCGCGGGTTCGAGGAATAATTAATGAGAGCCCGAAACTCCCGGGTGTGATGGAACTGGGAGAATATTTCCAAGAGGTGTGCCCTACCATTATCTTGGGTGTTCCTTGGGCCTAACCTAACACAACCAAGCAGTTAGTTCCACTTTCTACCCCTTCCGGCTAACGTAGGTGTGGCAGAACAACAGTTCCGTCTTTTTCCCTAGCGGGGCTATGGTTTCTCCGTAGAGGTGGCTCCAGATCGTTTGAATTCCACCAAATCCCATTTGCACGCCATACCATGTGTTCTAGAGTGTGGCATGGGTCTTGGATGCCCATGATTCCCTCGCTCTCTGTGTTAGGGTTTCACCGGTGTCGTATTCTCTCTCGCGGGTTCCAGGACTAATTAATGAGAGCCCGAAACTCCAGGGTGTGACGGAACTGGGGGAATCTTGCCAAGAGGTGGGCCCTACAGTTCTATTGGGTGTTCCTTGGGCCTAACCTAACACAACCAAGAAGTTAGTTCCACTTTCCTACCCCCTTCCGACTCTCGTAGATGGGGCAGAACGACAGTTCCATCTTTTCCCCCAACGGGGCTAGCTATGGTTTCTCCAGAGGGGGCTCTGGATCGTCTGAATGACACCAAATCCCATGGTATACCATACCATGTGTGTTAGAGTGTGTCATGGTTCTTGGATGCCCAAGAGTCCCTCGCTCTCCGTGTTAGGGCTTCACCGGCGTCAGATTCTTTCTAGCGGGTTCTAGGACTACTTAGAGCCCGAAACTCCCGAATTTGACGGAACTAGGGGAATCTTGCCAAGAAGTGGACCCTAACATTTTCTTGGGTGTTCCTTGGGCATAACCTAACACAACCAAACAGTTGGTTCCACTTTGCTACCCCCTTTCGGCTCACGTAGAGGGCCCAGAACGGCAGTTCCACCTTTTTCCCCAGCGGGGCTATGTATGGTTTCTCCGTAGGGGGGCTCCGGATCGTATGAATGCCACAAAATACCATGGTATTACATACCATGTGTGTTAGAGCGTCATGGTCTTGGATAGCCGAGATTACCTCGCTCTCTGTGTTAGGTTTCACCGGTGTCGGATTCTCTCTCGCAGGTTCGAGGACTAATTAATGAGAGCCCGAAACTCCTGGGTGTGATGGAACTGGGGAATCTTTCCAAGAGGTGTGCCCTACCATTATCTTGGGTGTTCCTTGGTCCTAACCTAACACAACCAAACAATTAGTTCCACTTTTCTACCCCTTCCGGCTAACGTAGATGGGGCAGAACGATAGTTCCGTCTTTTCCCCAGCGGGGCTATGGTTTCTCCCTAGAGGTGGCTCCAGATCGTTTGAATGCCACCAAATCCCATTTGCACGCCATACCATGTGTTCTAGACTGTGGCATGGGTCTTGGATGCCCAAGATTCCCTCGCTCTCTGTGTTAGGGTTTCAACGGTGTCGTATTCTCTCTCGCGGGTTCCAGGACTAATTAATGAGAGCCCGAAACTCCAGGGTGTGACGAAACTGGGGGAATCTTGCCAAGAGTTGGGCCCTACAGTTCTCTTGGGTGTTCCTTGGGCCTAACCTAACACAACCAAGAAGTTAGTTCCACTTTCCTACCCCTTCCGACTCTCGTAGATGGGGCAGAACGACAGTTCCGTGTTTTTCCCCATCGGGGCTATGGTTTCTCCGAAGGGGGCTCCGGATCATGTGAATGCCACCAAATCCTATGGTATACCATACCATGTGTGTTAGAGTGTGTCATGGGTCTGGGATGCCCAAGAGTCCCTCGCTCTCTGTGTTAGGGCTTCACCGGCGTCAGATTCTCTCTAGCGGGTACCAGGACTACTTAGAGCCCGAAACTCCCGGATTTGACGGAACTAGGGGAATCTTGCAAAGAGGTGGACCCTAACATTTTCTTTTGTGTTACTTCTGCCTAACCTGACAAAACCAAACAGTTGGTTCCACTTTGCTACCCCTTCCGGCTCACATAGAGGGGCCAGAACGGTAGTTCCGCCTTTTTCCCCAGCGGGGCTAGCTATGCACGGTTTTTCCGGAGGGGGGCTCCGGATCGTATGAATGCCACCAAATCCCATGGTATGACATACCATGTGTGTTAGAGTGTGTAATGTGTGTTAGGGATCCACCGGCGTCAGATTCCTCTGGCGGGTTCCAGGACTACTTAGAGCCCGACTTCTTTCTCTCTGTGTTTCTCTCTCGAATTTACATGCCCTATTGGCCCGAAACTCCCGGAACAGAGCAAGGGGAGGGAATCTTGTGAAGAGTTGGGTCATACCATTGTCTTGGTACTTTCTAGTGTCCACCCTAACACATCCAAGCAAGTAGATAATCATTTATAAAAAAAGGCACGATATCACTAAATAATCAACACAATTCAGATAATCTTGGTTTTCAAAAAATTGAATCTGCATTTTGTCTTTCAAAAAAACTGGGGATTTTTTTTATTCTGTCAGATCAAACGGATGAAGTATTTTTTGGTTAAGTTATTATTATTCTGTATTAATTGTTTTTCTTTCCATTTCAAATTATTTTTGCTCTCTTTTGTGAAATGTTTTCGGCAACTGGCGCCAGGCCGGCCATTTATTGCGCGGGAGACGCAGCATCAACCCCTTCGGGAAGGCGCGCCCTTTAATTGCGCTCACCTCCCCCTCTCTCTCTTCTAGTCATATCCCTTGCTCTATCTCTCTCACCGCCTTCCTGCGCTTCCCCTCTCTCCGTCGACGGGTTTTCTTCCGCCGGGACATCGACATCACCGTGACGACCATCCTCGACGGGAAACAAATGCCAGGCCTCCTCTTCCTCCCTGGGCAGGCAGGATCTTCATCGGCTTTTTTTCAGATCACCGCATGCGTCGTCCCGTCCTCTTCGAGGGCTTTGGCAATGGCGGTAAGATGATATCTAAACCTCTTATCCCTTGTATGTATCGTAGATCTGTAGATTGAGCTCGATTTTTCTGTGTAGCACGACATGCAGGGTAGATCTACATGTTTTTACCGTTCATTCTGCGTCTTTGCTTCGTATTTTATCCCGTAGACATGGTTTTATTCTGTGGCTTAAGTTTGGGATATCCGACACGCTTAGTTCATCTATTTCCACCATGATTTCGATAGGTTATGGTTTAATTCCGTACCCGATTTGGGTGCTTCAGTTAAATTTGGCTTAGATTTGGGTTTTTTTTTCGGGCTCACGGCTTAGGTTTGGTATTTTTGCAAGGTTATTTCAAATTTGGCCAATTATTAACACTTTGGCTAATGATTTACCGAGGCCAGGTGCTAGTAGTGACTATACTTGTTGTACTTAGAAATTCTAAGGTCACATTCATTTTTTCTGTGCATTTTCCATTGTTCCACATGTTTTTTTTGTGTATCCTAATTTATCAACATGATGAATGTCCTCCTAGTTATATGCCGATGATTAAACTAGGCCATCGCAAAGGCAAAGAGAGTGTCTAAAATACCTTGTAGTGTATACAATTTGAGTATTTGTATCCGTATATGCTATTTTGGGCACTCTCTTGGCCTTGGTTTGTATGTCAATGATATATGAGGCTCGTATTACATTTTTTTCTATTATTCCACTTTTCTTTGCCTTGAATGTCCTCCTAGTTATATGCCTATGATTAAACTAGGCCATGGTAAAGGCAAAGAGAGTGTCTATAATACCTTGTAGTGTATATAATTTGAGTATTTGTATTCGTATATGCTATTATAGGCACTCGCCTGGCCTTGGTTTGCATGGCAATGATATATGAGGCTCGTATTACATTTGTTTCTATTGTTCCACTTTTCTTTGCCATGAATGTCCTCCTTGTTATATGCCGATGATATAAACTAGGCCATGGTAAAGGCAAACAGAGGGCTACAATACCTTGTAGTGTATACAATTTGAGTATTTGTATTCGTACATACTATTGAAATTCTCTTCTTGCCTTTGTTTGCATGGCAATGATATATGAGGCTCGTATTACATTTGTTTCTATTGTTCCACTTTTCTTTGCCTTGAATGTCCTCCTTGTTATATGCCGATGATTTAAACTAGGCCATGGTAAAGGCAAATAGAGTCTTTACAATACCTTGTAGTGTATACAATTTGAGTATTTGTATTCGTACATGCTATTATAATTACTTCTTTTTTCCTTGGTTTGCATGGCAATGATATATGAGGCTCTTTTTACATTAGTTTCCATTGTTCCACTTTTCTTTGCGTTGAATGTCCTCATTGTTATATGCCGATGATTAAACTAGGTCATGGTAAAGGCAAAGAGAGTGTCTATAATACCTTATGGTGTATACAATTTCAGTATCTGTATTCGTATATGCTATTATAAGCACTCCTTTTGCCCTTGGTTTGCATGGCAATGATATATGAGGCTTGCATTACATTTGTTTCCATTGTTCCACTTTTCTTTGCCTTGAATGTCTTCGTTATATGCCGATGATTTAAACTAGGCCATGGTAAACGCAAAGAGAGTGTCTATAGTACCTTGTAGTGTATTGTCGAGACATCGTAGTAGAATTCATAGACGGGGGTGCCATGAGACTACCGATAGAGAAGTGGGGGGACGTGATCGTATGATGAACAATGATACAGGGATTTACCCAGATTCGGTATGTCGCAATAATGCAACGTTCCTACTCCTGCAAACTCACTATTCGGGACTAAAGCCTGGAGTAAACAGAGTACAATGTGAGGTTAGGTTTAGCCACTCGATAAGGATCCACCTCTCGGCGAGTTAGCCTCTAGCTTCTTGTTTATCTTTCTTATCTCCCGTCCGGCTTTATATAATAGCCGGGTTAGGGCTTACAGAAAAGGAAACCTAGAAGATTACGGTATGTGCTAACTTGTAAAGCAACGAATCCGCCTTATACTCCAAGACGTATCACGCGGGCCGTGATCTGGGTTCTTCTAGAATCCGGCTTCCGTGCGTCAGCTTACTGGGCCGCCCAATAGACCATGATCCATTACCATTTAGGCCACCCTGGTAAATCCGACACTTTAGACCACTATCTGATATACCCCTAATTGGTATATATCCGACAGTAGCCCCCAAGAAGGATTAAGACTTTGATTTGCCGTCTTTCGTCATATTTGCACTCTTTCCAAGAAATGTTGGCTTTCTGTCTTGATTCTTCTTTTCCTTTAATCCATGCAATAATGCGAAACTCGGATTTTGAAAAATCCGGCTTTTCTTCCACGAGCTTTCGCGGAGAAGGAACTTCATACTTCAGCGCTTTAATCATGCTGACGTCTGGGACGTTTGGGTTTCGAGCGCGAAACCCTGAAACGTATCTCTGACAGATTCTCACGGGAAACGAGGAGATAGCAATAATTACCCGTCGTCTCATTTCCCGGAATTTCCGGCGAGTGACACGCGTTGATCATCCAACGGTCAAAAGAGCCGTTAGCACGTATCGCGACGGATTTCTGGCTATAAATAGCCATCTCCATCCTCTCCGGAAAACCTTCCACTCCCCAGTTCTCTACGCCTCAAGCACTTAGCGCCCGAGCCACTGTTAGCAGAGCAAGTTCCAAGCACGCGCTCGCAACCGCGCCGTTCGCAAACCTCGCCGGAGCGCACAGATTTCTCCTCGCGCCGCCCGGGAATGGAATCTCCGAACGCTTCCCCGGACCGCTCCGTCGCGATGTAGATCGACGAGATCATCAACACCATGGACCCCATGGTGGACTCGCCCCTCCGCGCCACCGGCGACAAGCCGGAAAAGAACACCAACAGCCAGGCCAGCGAGGATCCGCCTCTCGCTGCCACGAATCTGACTGCGTCCTCCTTCGCATCGTCTCCGCCCCTCGCTCCCGAGACGGCGGAGGAAAATATACTTCTCGTCGGAGAAGAGCTCGCTGTCGCGTCCGCCGCTGCATCCGCCACCGCCGGGGCCGAGGACGAAGGGGAAAATGCCGACAATTGGAGCCAGAGCAGTTTCCTCCCTCTCTTCTCCCGACATTGGAGAAAGAGGGGTTAATCTTGAAGGGCAAATGGCGGAGCCCGAAAGAAGAGTCCGAGCCCCTTCGTAAGGACGGGGAATGAGTTCTTCTTACATCCCACATCCTTCGAGGTATGGGTTTTCCACCGTCCGCCTTTTTCCTCCAGGTTTTGAACCACTACCACATTCAACCCCACAATCTGCCACCCAACTCCATCCTATACATAGCCGGATTTCAAGATCTTTTCGAAGGATATCTAGGTTTAGCTCCTAGGTTAGACTTCTGGCAATATTGCTTTGGGGTTAAGCGAAACCCTTCCGAGGGCGCACTCCCGACTTGTGGGACCATATCCTTCGCCCTGCGTAGATTCAGGGAGGATTGGTTCCCCAAGATCAAGACCTCGGAATCCGTAAAATTCTGGACGGTTTCTTTCTTCTATCATCCTGATGTTCATTTTCCCGGAAAAACCACCGGGGTTCCACCTTTCGCCAATACCGCTGCCGTTCCCCAAGAAAACTGGGGGACAGAAGCAGTGCAATCTCTGCCGCTTGATCTTCTCAGGATCAAGCGGCGCATCGCAAAACTCGTCACCTCCGATCCACCTCTAACTGGCATGGACACAGTTCTATGCTGGTTAGAGAGGCGAATTCAGCCTTTGGCTGATCATGGCTCCCGCCTCCTGTGCGAATACACGGGAAACGCTGACGCTATGCGGACGACAAACAAGCCTTTGTCGGAAAGAGACCTGTGAAAACGCGTAAATCAATTGGTCGCCTCACGCGATCAATATGAGGAAAGCCGACCAATGTACACGGCATCTAAGAAGGCCCCAAAGGTACGTTTTTCGCCTTTTGAGTTTGTATTCCTTTTCCTTTCTCGGATTTTATTTTAACCCGGCCCTTGCCTCTTTGACAGATCCTTGAACTCTCCGAGTCGGATCTTGCTACTGATGCCGAGTTGGACGCATTGCGCACCAACTTCGCTGGTGGCCGTAAGCGCAAGAAGATTTCCGCCTCGCAGGAAATTATCGATCTTGACGGTGTCCCCGTCGCTACTTCCAGGTTTGTTACCCAGGTTTTCTTGATTTATCGGAGCTTTTTTCCCTTGACTCAGAGATTTAACTTTCCGACATTTCTCCTTTTTAGCCTGGCCCCCTCAACTCTGAAGCCTAAGAAACTAAAAAGGCTTAAATCTGTGGCCACCAGAGGGCCACACCCTTCTCCTGTAACCGCCCCGGATACCCCAGTAGCAACTGCAGAAGAGCATGCTACTGCCCCCAACGCCGAAACCCAGCAGACCAGTCAGCCTATTATGCCGGAAACGGACACGAGGGAAAAGGCGGTCTCGGAGGTGGGAGGTCCCTCTCGAACAGCTGTGGAGGAACCTATTCCCACCTTTGATAAGGATTTCAAAGGTATCAACGAGGGTCTTAACATTGCCGGGTATCTATTTGCAGAATTTGCAAAGGAGTTCACCGAAAACTTGTGAGGTTTACAGCGGATGAGCCAGATAATATCTCTAGCCCCCAAGCAATAAGTCAAGAGCATGCTTTTAACTTAATGCTTTCATCCTTATTATGCCTGCTGTTAACTTAGGTTTTTTGTTTCTTTTCCGTGTTTCAGCAAACCGCTGAAAGTATAAACCTAGAAGTTTTGGCAAGCTTACCGTCAAGAATAAGGAGGTTAGAAACCTTCTCTCTATTCTTGACGTTAAGGAGGCGGAGTTGGCATCATCTCAGCGTCAGTTGGAGGAAACGGTAGGTATGTGATTTCTCTGTGTTTTAATTTTATGCCTTTTCCTAAGTACTTTTCCGAGTTTTTCTAACTCGGGATTTTTACTTGCTTTTCAGCTGCTTTGGCGAGAGCCAAGCAAATTTCCGAAGATGCCGGCAATGCCGAGAACCTCCGCCGGGAAAACATGGACCTTCATAAGGAAATTATGAGGGTTCAGAAAAAACTGGAGGCCAGCCAGCTGGCTATTGGCATTGCTCAATCCAATGCCTCCAACCGAGCTGAGAAGGATAAGGCAACTATCCGAGACCTCGAGAATGCCTTGACCCTTCGCCTGGAGGAGGGCTCCGAGATGGATAAAATTCTCGTTAAGTATTCTACTTTTACCGGACTTTCGATGTTTTACAATCTTTCTCTGCTTTTTCCGTAACACTTTGGTTATTTGTCTGAAAAAACAGGAGATGACCCAACTCTTACTTGGATTGAAAAGATCCGAGCCTTTGGGAAAGTCTTCACCGCGCTCAAGGCCGCAGGGATGTTGCTTATCAACAAGTTCCTTCCCGCTAGGACTGGGGAATTCTCGGAAGTTGAGAAACTTCCGGGAGCTATCGTGGAGGTGGCGGAGTCCAAGGAATCCACCTTGCGCTCCGCGGCACGTGGTGGTGCGCGCATGGCTCTAGGGCTCATACGCATGCACTACCCCTCTGCCAAATCTTGGCGCGTGGCGTCCGGCATCCCGCAAGGATACACGGAAGCCCAGCGGCCCAGCATCTTTGATGAGATCAAAGGTCACACCACCAAGATTGGTTCCATGGTCAACATCTCCATCTCTTATCCGGATGAGGCAATCCCGGACACTCCCGAAGAGTCCTCCAGCAAAGACGACTCGGATGCTTGAAGGATAATTCCGGGTCCTGGGTAGATAGGAAATATGAGCATTACCGAACTTATGTTGTAAACATTATTGTAATGCTTCCATTCTTTTGAATGAACAAGTACTCCGCCTTTTGCAGCAATGTTATCTAACTATTTTGCAAGTTTTTCGGGTTATTATTGTTCCTTTATCTTCTAAATTCTCTGGTTTGTACGCTTTAATTGTCCTTAGTGCTTGAAATGACTCGATAGCGTTCTAATCTTCATGCCGAGCGACTGGGTATAACCGATTAGTCTGAACTCGGAAACATGGATCATGCTAAAGGCATTTTTGCTTAGTAGGTCCAGTGACCCAGCACAAAAACAATCAGATAATATTTAGAGAACAGTAAGGAATTTTTTGTACGAAACTCAGTCATGCAGGCACAATCTGCTTCTCCAACCTCACGGCAAAGTTGTCGGGTTGCTAGCCGACGGCTCGGCATAAGGGCATCGGGGCTGACGAGTGACGTCATTCAGCTCGTACGTCGTCGTTTGCAACGCCGCGGCTCACCACCAGGCCGGTCTCATCTTCTTCCCTAGCTTCGGCTTGGATGCCAAGGTGCTGTTGTGGCCGTGAATGGCCACTCATGCCCGACTGTGGGCGCATCTCGTACGACCGCCGGCACGCAGTCTTCATCGGCCGGGCGCGCCATCTGTGCCGTCGGCTACGGCCGGCATCACCTGTCCCCTTGCCGGCTAGTTCTCCCGACGGCATGCACCGGCCGCAGCGAGGATATACAGGCCATGGACGCATACGGCCGGCCATATGTACATGCATGTGTGCTAGGAGTGCCAAAGTCGTGTGAGCATGGCTTCATGCATGGTGTCTACTCCTGCGCAGCAGGCAGCAGCTTTGTGCCGTGCCGATCGGGTACCATTCATCTGGCCCAAAGCCCAACTTGCTAATCTGAAATCACCGTACAACTACTTATGTGAGGCCCGGAGAGCAGCGGAACCCTCAACTATCTGTTTCCTCACCAATACGAGATGACCGATAATCGCCGCCACCGCCACTTTGCCCGCCGGTGCTATGGAAATATATATCATCCATGCCCGTTGATTTCACTCATGCTCCGAAAGTGGATGCCTCTCTAGTGATTGTTCTTCTCTTCAACTCCGAGTGTTAGAACGTCTGCCTTGCCTTCTTGCATACGTGATACGTCGTGTCCAGAAAACCACCACAAGATTAATTTTCAAGGTATGCCCGTACTGCCTTTTCTGCTTTGATGCAGTAACGTCTAGCCTATTAGTTGGTAATATGCTTAGATAAGAGCTGGATATCCAATTTATTTTTTTGTTTAGTTTAGCTATACTTGTGAGGATAAAACTTGAAGAGAACATGCACCAGGATAGACTTCGATCAGTTCCATTAAATAGGTATGATCATTGTCAATCTGAAGTTAAACCGATTGTTGTAAATAAATGTGCCACTGTATTTATATGTTATAATATCTTAAACAAAATATTATTTTTGCAAATAATATCTGCGTTATTACTAACGGCAGAATCAATATATTTTTCGGTAGAGAACCTGATATATATGTATATTTAGATATATTATATTTGATAGTAAACATGCCCGTGCGTTGCTACGGTTTGACTGCAACATGAAAGCACAACAATCTTAGCGACGATACTTAGTGTAAGGAACATAAATATTATTGAGCATTTGTTTTGACAATATTATGATAAGCTTATATGCATGAATAACAATTTAATTATTTCTTTTTATAAAATTTATACAACAAGAGAAGAAATAGACGATGAGCGATCGCACTAACACTCACTCGATTATTCGAGTAAGTAGCTTTATGCAAGCAAAGTAAGTAGCTTTTTCTGTTTGCTCATATACGCATGCCCCAATATTTGTATTGAGAAATGTACAATAATGAAGCTACCGAAAAGCCATGTTGTATGCAGATGTTAGAGCAGAAAAATATAGAAGCAACATGAAGAAACTAACAACTCACCAAGTCACCGAGACCTAAATAATATTCAGACATTTTCCATACAAAAATGTGCTAGCTGGTATGTACATACAGAGTGGCACCAAAGCAGTTAGTTTCAAAATCACATAAATAAAGTAAACAAATGTTATAATTTCTGTTCTTTGGACAATCCGATTCATATTAACCACATATACACCATATAATTTGTTTGATTTAGAATCTATGAACACCAAAAGGAAAAACTGTACAACATATAGTACCAGTAGTCGTAATATTAAATTGTATGATCCATCCACGAGAAAAACAAAAATTACACAACAGATCTGCACATGGAGTCAAAGCATGTAAGGATTATACAAATGAGCAATAAACAGATTAGCAATGCCATTTTGAAAAGCAGATCTCAGCTAAGAAAAGACAGGAGATGGAGAAAACCGTAACCTGCTACCTTCAGACGATTGAGGAGAGTTAGGCACTTGCAGTATAAAAGGTGGGTGCGCTGGATATGGAAGTTGCCGAGCTCGAGCATCCGCGTGACCCGTCGTGTCGCGGCGCCCTGGATCGTCCTTGCCGGAGACATCAGCGACCCCAGGCTGCAACGATGCAGACCCCAACCGTAATAGTGATCGGAAGCAGCAACGGCGCCGCCCGACAGGCCGGCCGACCAACCCACGTAGAAGACGACAGCTAGTACACCTAATTTTTTCCGTCGCACTAACTAATGTATTCGTAAAACCATTGGGAATTACTGGATCAGAACAGATTAGCTGTGACGTACCTTTCACAAACAATTTGATGCTTATTTCCATGTCCGATGATAGATGGTACGGACATGTGCGGCAAGGCGGCACCGGCCGGCGTATTTCAGCGGCACCATCAGTCGCGGGCTCACGGCATCGCTAATTCCGGAGTTGCTGCCACTTGCGTGCGATGGGCGATGGTGACACCATGGCGGCGGGCAGGCGGTGAAAAGTGAAGTCGTAACGAAGTCGAGGGATTGCTGGCATATTGCTACCACGTCAGTTGGTCCTCACAGAACGCGCCGGCCGACCACGGATTGCTATTTGCGGCACGTTCACTTGCATTGGTTGTCGAGCATGAGGACCACCAGTGCCTGGTGCAAGGCCTGCATGGCTGCATATTGGGATGAGTCTTTGCATGCGTCCGTGTCCTTGCAGTACAGGTGGAAAGCAATTCACTGTCGAGGATGACTCCAGATATTGCAGGTGGTCGAGAGGAAAGGCCGCCCTTTTCCGCAAAGGTCCCGCCGTTGCTGCTCATAAACTGAACGCCCTGTGCTAAAGAACACTATCCACACGGACGGCTAGGCGTCCTGCTGACGTTCAGTGGCTCGATGAACACGAAGGGGCAGGAGGTTGTTCGGCATCTGGAACGCGCTTATGCGATGCGCCGGCGTCCGGAGGAAGAAGGGTTTCCAGAGCTCTTCTCTCGTGGTAACGATATCGAGTTGGCTGGCTGGCCTTTTGTTGGGCCTTATCGCAGATACCAAGCCGATCAAAAAAAAAAAAAGCGATTTGTGCAACGGAGGAAACTAAGGAAACAAAAGGGCAGTAATAAGTGATTTTGGGGGAGGGTAAATCGGTCATTTTATGTTGGACGAAAATCTTGGCAGAAACCTTAATGCCTTTATTATTAGGTAAAGATAAAGATATATTACATTTCTCAGCTTGGCCCCCTATGTTTAAATCCTGGATTCGCCCCTGATTCATCCGTTGTAGGTCCGATACTCTTTTTGCGTGCGCGAGGCCGCGGCCACCATCGGCCGCGCACTCGGCGACACCTTCCGGATGTACTTGCCCTGATGCACGTCATCTTCCTATTTGTCTCCAATTAAAACCATGTTTACTTCCGCGGGGTGTACCCCTCGTACTTCCGGCTGAGCTACAAAGCCGTCACGACGTCCACGCCAAACAGTACCATGTATGCTACCACGACTACAACAACTTCAACGCCGTTCGAGACCGACGAGGCAAGACGGCAAGGCGGGCATGGCCGGAGCAAAGACCATGCTATCTATGGCACGTGTACACGCTAGTGCACGGACTTCATCCGAGCCCACACACACCACCACCACCATGCATGAACAACGTGAAGCGAAGACTGAAGACGACGACCAAGCAGCTTAATCGGAGGTGTCTCTCGGTCCTTCCGCGGGAGATTAACCGGGAGATTTTCGAGGTCCCGGGAACCACGAGACCACAATCGCCTAGTCATCTTGGCCGCGACAGCAGGCCACGGAGCACACATCTTGGGATTAGTTTATTAGTCGTGATGATTAATATGTATGTTTTCCCTTCTTTTATTTTTGTGTACTTTGTACAGTGGCACGCCCGCATTTTACTTTCTTGTATTTACCCCGGTGTATGAGAGATACACCTGCTCTTTTCTTATCAAGAGCGACTTCTATTTCTCGTGTCAAACAAATTGGCACGCCCGGTGGGACGTGGTCCTCCTCCCATCTCTACTGCGCGTTGGTCGCCGGCTCAGTCTTCACTCGTTCTTCTAATCACACAGCATGATGCATGAAGACCATTGGCGTGGAACCGCGCTGATTGAGAACGTCTTCCTACAGGTGGATTCGCTGACATCACTGATGACGCGGTGCCGAGCATGATCCAATTTGGGTCGATGCCGCCTATGATCTTCTTCAAGCATGGAGACAAGGTCTATGTGCATCAGGCTCAGGACCCAGCCCGGTTCCAAGTCATGGAGTCCAAGAAGGCCCAGAAGAGGGCATTCGTCAAGGCAAAGAAGGAACGCCGTGAGCTTATGCTCGAGGCGCGCTCTCTCTTTAAGAACTCCGTCATCGTGGAAATGAAGGGGAACACGGAGGCTTCTCAGCACCTACGTGTCTAGGATGCCAACAGGCGGGCAGCCGCCACTTCCGTTCACGCCCCGGCAGGGGGCACCGAACCGGAGATCATCATGCCGACCACGCAGCGCACGGAGGTCGAGCTACTCGAGTCTCTCGAGGCCGTCTCCTTTGACCTTCGGAGGCTAATGACAAACGCTCGTTTGTCTCGTAGCCCCAACCGTCTCCGCAACCAGAGGAAGAAGTACCAAAAGGTACAACACCTCCATCGCCAGGTCAGCTCTCGCATGGCTTAGAGTGTCGTCCCTGAGGAGGATTGGACTCTCGACGCTATAGAGCTCGCCGACAAGGCGTTTGAGTACCACAACACCTTAACTCCTCCTTATGACTCGTTCCCCGATCAATGGGCGAACGAGCCATCAAAGGTCAAGGAGCTGGTGAGGCGGGCGATCATGATGGAATTCTGGAAGCGACTCTCCCGCAAGCAGCCCGTCCTTCCGGGCGAAACTACCTCCTTCAATCTCGATGAAGGTCGTCTCCTCCAGTCAAGCGGGTGGGAACCATGCTTGCATACGTCGGCAGGAGATGGACGATCCTTCTCCGACACCAACAGGTTCTCTATCCTTCGGAATGAGGCAGCTCTACCGCGCGAGGAGGACCTGCGACAAGAACTTCGTCAACTCCAGAACCAAATGAGCCACCTTCAAAGGAGGCTCGGAGGTCAATTTGAGCAAGCCGAATCATTGGCGCCATCGCCCTCAACATGAGCGCCAAACTTTGGCATCACGACGACGCCCATCACCAACTCGAACGATGCTACGGGGGCATGACATATTGCCTCCACAAGGGAGTAGGTGGCCTCGACGTCATGACAATGCGTCGAATCGCCATCTCGTGCAACAATGGCGACCATGGAGCCCTCCACGGGAACCGGCACCCATTCGTTTTCCACCTCCTCCAAGGAGTGAGGGAGTACTGCGCGAGCGCCCCGTGAGTAACCTCGCGGCTCCACCAACCCGGAGAGGTGTGCCAACTCTCATACCTACAACTCCAATTCCTCCTAGAGTTCATGGTGCTCTCACCGAGAATCAGCGCAAGCGGGAGAGGCGCCGGAGGAATCGACAAGTGCTCTACAAAGAGCTCGAGGACTTGGTGCTTAAGCACACTCAAGTTCGTGTTCGAGCTGATGGCGATGTCGTTCAAGAGAACGATAAAATCACATTCCGCATCTCATCGGACTTGGAGAGGCACGAAAGGTACAACTACCTTCTCAGTCGCCTCACTCCGAAGCCACGCAAAGCACAACCGAGTGCAACCGAACATGAAGGGGTAGTGGCACCTTTGCCGCAACCCTTAACCATTCTTAAGCAAGGAAATGAGAAACAAAAGGTTGCTCCAAGCCCTGCATAAAAAGAAGCCCAAGACTCGGATGCCTTCCCCATGGAGGGCAGCAAGAAGACTCCAAAGGCGCACGCCGATGGTGCCCTCAATGAAAACTTGTCTTCAGACACAGGCCTAAAAGGGGTTGTTGAGGTGCAACCTAATGTTTCCCCCTCAAGTGATGATGCTATGGAGGAAGATCCCTCCCTTGTTACCACAAATGGGGCAAAGCAAGGAGTCGAGGCTATGTCACCATGGGATGTGGACGGTGAAATCAGAGCCAAGAAGAACATGGCCTCGTGCGGCACTCTTGCAGTGCGCACCAGGCTAGACGAAGATGATGGGTGGAAACCGCCAAATGTTACCCATGACTTCTCGTATCCATCAGACGAGGAGATTGTGCCAAACCCAAGGGCTAATTTCCGTGCAAACTTGCTGCCACAGTTGGACCATGTTCGCTCATGGTTCAAAGGTACCAAGGCAGCAACAAAATCAAGCTCATCAGCATCACAAGAGGGCTCTAGATCGAATGCCCCATGCATTCCCATCTCAAGAAAGGACCGGGACATATCCCCGGTCCACTACACCGACATGGCATCTCGACTGCCTCAAGACCAAGCCAAGCTACAACGGGTTGCAGGTCGCCTAGGAGCCGGAACACGGCTAAGGTCGTTGGCACGACAAGGAGTGGAGAAAGCGGCCAAAGGAGCACAAGAGCTGGGAGACGCTCATGATGATGATGAGGAGGCTTCCGACACCGCCTCTTCCTCGTCACTAGAAATGCTTCCCACTTCAGCTCCTTACCATGACCTGGCACCGTCTATACCTTCGGATGACTCGGATCATTAGGGTTTTCTGCAAGATCTCCACACTACACTAGCCCATATGGCGGTTGATGACGATTCTGAGGCCGCAAAGGCAGCGAAAACTGAAAACAGTAGGCCTTAGCTGCCAACTCATCCGAGGAGGTTGGCAAGGGAGTACCATCTGATGAAACCTTGGCCAATCAAGTGCGCGAGCAAGGGCGCACCATCACTGAGCTAACGGCCAAGGTTGACAGGTTCATCGAGTTAATGATGAACAATACGACGGCGGCACTAGGTAGGCCACGCAATAGAGGATTGCATTGCCTTCAAGGAATGGATCCAACGAGCCGTGAATGAGAAGAGGATCAAATTGGACACCGATGCCATCAACCCAGACTTCCACGCAGCAAACATGGTGAGCGTGGAGTCGTCCCTTTCCAGAGGGAAAGACCGGGAGAGCGGTACATCATGGGCCCCCTTTGCACAAGTCGAGCAGAGGTTATCCAACCTTTTCTTGGCGTCATCTACAACACCCTCAATAGGGCAGGGGGTAGCTCACGTTGCTCCCAACAGTGAACCTTAGAGCATGATTCGACAGAAGAAACATGCGAGGGGCCCGCCTCCACACCCCCCTTGCTACGAGTTCAGGGTAGATGCCTACCTATCAACTCCGGGACGCTTTGACCCGAGTCAGCGTCGCCCCCATCGAGATTCGTAAAGATCCAAATGTCCATGTTCAGCTTCAAGGTGCGGTTCTTTGTCATTGAGGAAAATACATCATACTCCGCTCTATTGGGAAGGCCGTGGATCCACAAGTACCGAGTGGTCCCATCCACCCTTTACCAGTGCCTCAAGTTCTATGATGGTAGTGGCACACAATAGCGCATCATCGACAATGCCTCTCCCTATACCGTCCCGGAGTCGCATCATGCCGATGCAAAGTACTACTTCCTTGCAGATGACACCTATCAAAAGTCGGGACGAGCTACGCCGCCAGCCAAAATCCTTCCCAAGATGGGCGCCACTCCTTCAGGAGGAGAGAAGCGTCTTATCATGTCATTCTCCCCCGCTAGCATGGGAGGCCCTTCATCTCATACCCACATAGATGGTGATCATAGGCGATCACCTTCACAGAGGGCAAACTCTTCTATGCCTACCCCAACAACGTTGTTGTTGAAGGCAAGGTTTTCTTCATCACCACCAATCACGCTAAGGTCTACCGCAAAACCTCCACATGATCCTACATTTTCTTCATCAACATCGGGGCTCCAGGATCCGATCGTTTAACGCTTGGAAGCCCTACAGGTGCTCAAGGCCGCAACTTGCTAGAGACCGGCAACAATGCGCCTCTAACACTTTGAGCACGCGGTGTTCCCAACGAGGGGCCCGCTCCTACAAAAGGAGCGGCTAAGAAGCAAGGCCTTATCGAAGAAGCACTTAGGGGAGCTCAGGACGTGCAGCCCCCGTTGCTCTACATATCGGTAACCTCCCTACTTCATGTTTGGGCGATTCCAAGCTCTCCAGGGTCTAGAATAAGGACTTTATTTTACAAAGTCCCTCAGGTGAAGAACGGTGACTCTATTTTTGAACTCCCTAACCCTGTTCTTGACAGAGAGGACATGCTATCAACAATAAAAGTCGAGCCCAGGATGACGCGTCTTTTAGCGAGAGCCGGGATCACCCTCTAGAAGAACAATAGGATGCCCCCACCACCCTCCATATGGGAGGAATGGTGGAGGCAATCGGAGGCCTTCATCAAGCAAAAGGGCAAGACAAAGCCCAAGTATGGACTTGGTTACATCAAGCGTCAGGCCTCAGACGCTGGAGGTGATGGGCACGATGGCAAGTCACGAGCCATGTGCCATGCCATTTCCATCAGCTCTAGTGATGATGCTCACATTGAGTGTCACGCCCTTCGCCAACAACATAATGATAGGGGAGAGCAACCCGAGCTAGAGGAGAAGATTGACACCACTCCAGCTCCACAAGAGCTTGAAGATGGTGGGGAACCCACCATCGATCGGATCCGCGCCCCTCTTTCGTTAGCACCACGCGGACGGAGGAGGAGCGCGAAGGCTATCGAAGCTTCCTGATGGAGTACCAGGATTGCTTTGCTTGGAGCTACAAGGACATGCCGGGGCTGGACTCCCGTGTTGCTACACACAAGCTAGCAATTGACCCGCGTGTCGTCCCGTCAAACAAGCACCACGACACTTGAGGCCAGAATTTCAAGATCGTGTCATCGCAGAGGTAGAAAAATTAATCCTTGCAGGTTTCATCAAGGAGGCTCAATATACTAAGTGGCTGGCCAACACCGTTCCTGTGGAGAAGAAGACTGGCCAGGTGCGCACCTGCGTGGACTTCCGCGACTTGAATCGTGCATGCCCCAAGGACGACTTCCCTATTCCGATTACTGAAATCATCGTCGAATCCACCACGGGGCATGGCGTGCTATCCTTTATGGATGGCTCGTCTAGCTACAACCAAATCAAGATGGACCCAGATGAAGCCATCAGCACCGTGTTCAGAACCCCAAGGGGCAACTACTACTACACCGTCATGCCCTTTGGGTTGAAGAACGCACGTGACACGTATCAGTGCGTCATGACATGCGTTCTCGGTGATTTGATCCACCATAAAGTGGAGTGCTATGTCGATGACATGGTTGTGAAGGCCAAAGAACGCCAGGACCACAAAGAAGACGTCCGCGTGTTCTTCGAACGACTACGTCAACATCAACTCAAGATGAATCAACTCAAGTGCGCCTTCGCCGTACAAACCGACCTATTCCTTGGCTTCGTGGTTCGCCATCGAGGCATCGAGGTTGAGCCAAAGAAGATCAAGGCCATCCTTGACATGCCGGCACCCCAAAACCTCAAGGAATTGAGGACTTTGCAGGGGAATCTGGTGTACATTGGACGCTTTATCTCTAATCTCTCCGGACGCATTCAGCCCTTCTCACACCTCGTGAAGAAAGGAGCTCCGTTCGTGTGGGATGAATGATGCCAAGGTGCCTTTGATAGCATCAAAAGGTACTTACTTAATTGTCGGGGGGTTACCCCCGAGTAGGGGTAAGGCAAGTGGTAAAAGGCAAGGATAGGTGTACTATTGGCCGGGTTGGTGGCTACCCGGTACCCCTATACCCGGCAGTCTCTTTCCGGTCATAAGTATTGAAGACCAAGAGAAGATAATAGCGGTCAAGTGGTCCGAGTAGAGGGACTGTGTTCCTACTTGGGCAAGAAGTCAATGGAGCCGTTCTGACAAGGGATCCCGCGTATCCTGCGTCCGTACCGGCGTGCGGTTCCACTTACGGAGCGCGTGATTATCCGCGCTACAGCGTGGCTACAGTGTGGTAGGCGCCTGTCAAGTCCTGTCACTGACAGAGGGGACATGACAGATCTAGGGGCCTACCCTATCTCATTGACAGGGTGGATAGGTCCCATCTCCCGAACGGCGCGACGACTTCCCGCACCCGCGTCAGCGAGAAGCCGGAGGCGTGCTCCGTTCTGCAGTGGGTATGTCCCATCTAGTGTACCTTATAGTCTTTCTTTATTCGGTTGGGCACCAGTATATAAGGTGCCCTACCCCCTCCTGCGCGAGGTACGTTGCTTCACTTCGCATTTATTACAAGAGACAACACTAGACCTAGAGAGAACAGCCGAGTGGCTACTCGGCCAAGAGGCATACTGTGTACTATGGCTACTCGGAGAACACACATATAGAGAGAGAGAGGCAGGAGTAGGGGTGTTACCTCCACACGAGGGCCCTGAACCTGGGTAGATCTTGTTGTTTGCAGTGCTAGAGATACCTTAAGCGCGGCTACTCGCCGTGCGATCCCTCCCCGGATACCTCCAGCGTCCATCGGCCCCAACACTTTAGCCATCCTATGGCATCTGCCGTGATACCACCACGACAGTTGGCGCCCACCGTGGGGCTACCAGCGGCGCTGGCTGGAGTTCATGTTCGGACGGGACTCGTTTCTGCTACGGGGGAGCGCGTGGTCTGTGGCCTTATCCACATATTCGGCTCCTTCGACTTCGTCACCGACAAGCGGCAGACCCATGCCGGTAGGCGGCTCGGTGCTCTCCTTCGGAACGCATCTGGTCTACGTCGCCACCACCGTCATCCGTGAGTTCTCGGAGGAGGTGCTCGTCGCGGAGGATCTTCCCGCTATACTCGCTGCCTGCGGGAAGCCTTCTGGCTGCTCTGCGGACAGCGTGGAGGTGATGATGACAGGCCCGACTATCGATGCCGGGAAAGGCGCGGCCGCTACCGCGGGAGTCATCGAGGAACCTGCTGGCCCAAGTACTGGCCCAAGGGTTCACAAGCCCTACGACGCGCCCCACAACATTCCGGGTTACGTGCCTCCTTCCACGACTACGACGATACCGGCATCCGCCATGCGGATGGGCATGCCGCAACCCACCGAGCTTGAGCTCATGACCATGAGGACGCAACTCGACCAGCAGCGTCAAGCGCTACTCGCGGAGTCCCTGGAGCTGGAGAAGGTTAGGCTTGAGCTTAACTTAGAACAAAATGAGTACAACAGGGCCCACGGCTTTACTCCTGTGCTTAGGAAGCCTAGCAAGCTAGGCGCTACTCGTCGCAACTTAGACACTGAGATGGCAGTGGTTAGTGGGGCTGCTAGCCAGTCTGCTAGTTTAGACACTGCTACAAGGCCCAGGTATAGTACCCCCGCCAAAACTCTTAGGGCTGTAGAGGCAGTGGCTGCTGAGTTGCCGCATCTCGCCGGCGACGCGCGCACTAGGCAGCAGGATAGGCTCAATGAGTTAGTGCTAGAGGCTGCTAGGCAGAACGAGGAGTTCCGGAAAGCCAATCCGAATGCTGGCGCTTCTCAGGTTGTGCACTCGCATGCGGTCAGATCTATGGATCATGCCTCATCACCGCTTCCTGGTAGTGAGAGGAACCATAGTGTGAACTCGGGGAAGAGCAAACAGATGCAGGTGTATGACCCGGCTGTCGCCGCGAAACACGCGCTGTGCCGCGACAGCCCGGTCAGAAACACAACACTGCAGGAGCAGACTATCAAGCCAATAAAGCTCATAGCAAGAGGCAAGAGGGAGACCATGCAGGACCTTCTCGGCGTCCTGCCGCCCAGCCTACTCGGCAGAGGACGCAACAGCCAGCGGCAGCACAACCACGTGCGGCTGCGCCAGCAGCCAACCCGGTGGTGCATCCCGGAGTTGTGCAGAAAAACCGCTATGATGATGGGTACTCGGCGATGAGGCTAGCCGGCTATGCTGACCCAAGAGATGTCACTGACCGTCTGGGTGACCGCATGTTGGAGCCCAGTGATGCAAGGTACAAGCTGGACCAGATCAATCGATCTACACAGCTCGAGAACAGGGGGCCACCTGGCCCAGACTGCTTTGGTCGCCGCATCATGGAGGAGCCCTCCGTGAACCATTTCCAGCTGGCTAGGGGGACCAAATGCTATTATGGCAGCACCAAGCCGGAAGACTGGCTAAGTGACTATGTTACCGCTGTGCACATCACAGGCGGCAACCGGAGATGGGTTGTGCGGTATGTTCCGCAGATGCTGGAGGGCCCTGCTCGGACTTGACTCAACAACTTGCCCCGAGATAGCATCAACTGCTGGCTAGACTTCTCGGAAGCCTTCATCAACAACTTCACCAGCACGTACAAGAGGCCGAATAGGCCGCAGCAACTGTCCGCTTGCAAGCAGCGGGAAGAGGAGACTGACCGCGAGTACCTTACTCGGTGGAGTACTTTGAGGAACAACTGTGAGGGTGTGAATGAGGCCCAGGCCATTACTTGGTTTGCTCAGGGCTGCAGGCATGACAACATGTTGTGGCAAAAGCTGCAAAGAGAGATGCCGAGTACGCTCGCCGAGACGATCAAGACTGCAGATATGTATGCACTCGGTGACCCAACTCAGCCTCTGCTCGATTCTCCTGAGCCGAGAAGGAAGCACCATGACAGCAGCAGGCGCAATGACTTCAGAAACAAGCGCAGAGGTGACCGCATTGATACTCGGTATGATCCCGAGGAGGTGAATGCTGTGACTACGGCTGCTGGGAGTAGCCAAAGGCAAAAAACTGCTGGAGCCCAGTACGGGCAGAACCAGAATCAGGGCCAAGGCATCAAGAAGCCATACAATGCTCCCCAGCAGGGTAGCGGCAACCCGGATCCAGCTCCAAGCTTTATTTTTGAGAACATGAAGGTTGGGCCGTGTAGCTTCCATACTCGGCATCCGAGTAGGCCAGCCAACCACACTACCCGACAGTGCAGCTGGTGGGATCAAATCAAGAATGAGGACGCTGTTCAGCTGCCTCCTCCTCCTCCTCTGCCACCTGCGAATGCCAATGTGCAGCCTATTCGGACAGCTGCTCCCAGGCCTGCAGTGTTTCCGAGAAGGGAGAATGTGAACCAAGTGGCTCAGGGAGCCAACCGCAACTACAACGACGACAACCGCAACTTCAACAACAACGACAACCGCAACTTCAACAACAACAACAACCGCAACTACAACAGGAACAACAACAACAACAACAACGGCAACAATGGTGGGGAAGACCGCAACCAGTACCAGGAACACCACGAGAGCTACATGATCTTCGCCACCGAGCCAGCCGACAAGCAGTCACTGCACAGGCGTGCAATGGAGGTAAATGTTGTGATCCCAGCTGTGCCTCACTACCTGCACTGGTGCAACCAAGAGATCACCTGGTCCAGAGCTGATCATCCTAGGGTGATGCCCAACCCGGGTAGCTATGCTCTGGTGGTGGATCCCACGTTCTTGGGAACCCAGAAGAATGTCAGGTTCAGCAAGGTGCTGATAGATAACGGCAGCAGCATCAACATCATGTACCGAGATACACTGGAGAAGCTCGGCCTTGCCGAGAACATGTTGCTACCCAGCAGGACCACATTCCATGGCATTGTGCCGGGAGTATCTTGTGCTCCGATCGACCGCATCTGGGTGGATGTCTTATTCGGTACCAGGGAGAACTGCCGCACTGAGAGCCTGCAGTTTGAGGTGGTTGATCTTCAGAACCCCTACCATGCTCTACTCGGTAGGCCTGCCCTCAGCAAGTTCATGGCCTCTACCCATGCTGCCTACCTGAAGATGAAGATACCTGGTCCCAATGGAGTCATCACCATCTCGGGTGATTACAAGCGTTCCTTGGAATGCGCGTCTGCTAGTTCTCAGCTGGCGGAGTCCATGGTCATTGCTGCCGAGAAGAAGAAGATTCACGAGGTGGTGGCTTTGGCACAAGCAGCGCAGGTCGGTGCGCCTGGCATGCCGAGTTCCCAGTACGGATCTGCATTCCAGGCGCCCCAGGAGACAAAGAAGATCCAGGTTGATCCTGAGTTCCTAGACCGTGTTGCCATCATTGGCGCCGGGTTGGGAGAGAAATAGGAAAGCGAGCTCATCCACTTCCTCCGTGAGAATCGGGATGTCTTTGCATGGTCTAATGAGGATCTGCCGGGCGTCCCGAGGGAGTTGGTTGAGCACTTGCTGCATGTGCGGCATGACGCCAAGCCGGTTAAGCAGGCTATGCGCCATTTTGATGATGAGAGAAGGAAGGCTATCGGTGATCAGATCACCAAGTTGCTGATAAGCAACTTTATCATGGAGGTATTGCATCCGGACTGGCTAGCCAACCCAGTTATGGTTGAGAAGAAGGAGGACCCCAAGGCCGATACTTCATGGCGCATGTGCGTGGACTACACCGACCTGAACAAGGCCTGCCCCAAGGATCCATTTCCGCTACCCCGCATAAATCAGGTGATCGATTCCACTGCTGGTTGTGAGCTTTTGTCTTTCATAGATGCCTACTCTGGTTTTCATCAGATAGCTCTCAAACCGGATGATCAAATAAAGACTGCCTTTATTACCCCGTACGGGGCTTATTGCTATCGTGTCATGTGCTTTGGGTTGCGGAATGCTGGGGCTACCTATCAGAGATGCATGCAGAAATGCTTGCATGATCAAATTGGCAAAAATGTGCAGGTGTACGTAGATGACATTGTCATCAAAACGAATAAAACACATACTCTGCTTAGTGATATTGAGGAAACCTTTGCCAACTTGCGCAAGTACAAGATGAAGTTGAATCCGACTAAATGCACCTTTGGCGTCCCGGCTGGTAAGCTACTCGGCTTCTTGGTATCCAGTCGGGGCATTGAAGCCAATCCTTCAAAGATAAAAGCTATAGAGAGCATGTCTTTGCCGAGATCACTGAAGGATGTGCAAAAGTTCACTGGATGCCTAGCTTCTCTGAGCCGCTTCTGGGCAGAGTGGGCGAGAAGGCCTTGCCTCTTTATCAATTGATGAAGAAGAGCGACAAGTTTGTCTGGACACCACAAGCTGATGTAGCATTCAAGGAGCTGAAGGCCATGCTGGGTAGCGGTCCCATCCTGGCTAGTTCGCTACCCAAAGAGCCAATGTTGCTGTACATTGTAGCAACCAACCGAGTAGTCAGTGTGGTGATTGTGGTGGAAAGAGAAGAGGAAGTCAAGACTGTGCAGCGGCCAGTGTACTATCTCAGTGAGGTGCTATCCAGCTCCAAGCAGAACTACCCGTATTACCAGAAGTTGACTTACGGCGTGTACCTGGGCGCCAAGAAGCTGAAGCACTATTTCCAAGAGCATCCCATCACAGTGGTGAGTTCTGCTCCCATCTCGGATATCATGGGTAACAAGGAAGCAAGTGGCAGAGTAGCCAAGTGGGCGATCGAGCTAGCCGCGTACGCTCCTCTGTACGCGAGATGAGAAGCCATCAAGTCACAGATTCTGGCGGATTTTCTAGTGGATTGGGCTGAGGTGCAGTATGAGACTCCCTTGCCGGAAACCAACTACTGGAAGATGGATTTTGATGGCTCCAAAGTGAAAGAAGGCCTCGGTGCGGGCGTAGTGCTTACGTCACCCAAGCGGGATCACCTCAAGTACGTGCTGCAGATTCATTTCAAGGCATCTAACAATGTGGCCGAGTATGAGGCCGTGGTACACGGCTTTAAGGTAGCCAAGGAGGTTGGCGTGCAACGCATCATCTGTTATGGCGACTCGGGTTTGGTGGTGCAGCAGGTATCCGACATCTGGGATGCTCTGGATGCCAACATGGCATCATATCGGTTTCTGGTGCAAACCATGACTGGCTTCTTTGAAGGATGTGAGTTCCAACATATACACCGAGCAGAGAATGACGCAGCTGATGAGTTGTCCAAGTTGGGGCCCTCTCGGCAGTTCATCCCGGCTGGGATTACCTTGGAGCATTTGAGAAAACCATCTGTCATGCCATCCCCCAACTCGGAGTCTATCTTTGTTCCTTCTCTGCCAGGCGAGGAAGCTGTTCCAATGGAGATTGACTGGGAGGCTGCAAAAGAGAACCCGGGGACTGTCGTCTCCAACCCGGGGACTATCGCATTCATCGAGGGGGTCCTTGCCGAGTACTCGGGGACTCGTCTCCAACTCAGAAGAAGTCTTGGTGGCTGATCCAATGGAAGTGGACGAACTAGTGTTTCCCACACGGGAGACACCGAGTTGGGCTCTGCCCATATTATCCTTTCTAACGGATGACACCTTGCCGAGCGACGAGGTAACAGCCAGACAGATACAGAGAAGATCCAAGGGCTACACTATCCTCAACAATGTGTTGCATAGAAGAAGTCCTACTGGCGTGCTGCAACGCTGCGTGGAGCCAGAGGAAGGAGAAGAAATTCTGGTGGAGATACACCAGGGGAATACGGGCATCACGCCTCTTCTCGGGCCCTGGTCAACAAGGCTTTCAGGCATGGTTTCTTTTGGCTCACCGCCTTGAAGCAAGCTGAAGATATAGTGAGAAAGTGCAACGGCTGCCAGAGGTTTGCAAGTAAGATTCACATGCCAGCTTCCGAGTTAAAGACCATTCCCATTACTTGGCCATTTGCTATTTGGTGTTTGGATATGGTGGGTCCTTTCAAGCCGGCTAGAGGCAACATGACTCATATCTTGGTCATGGTTGACAAGTTCACCAAGTGGATTGAGTACAAGCCTATTCGGAAGTGTGATGGAGCCACAACTGTGAGTTTCCTCAAGAATGTGATCCTGAGATACGGCTACCCGCGCAACATCATCACTGATAATGGCACAAACTTTGTTGAGGGTGCTTTTGCGATATTCTGCAAGGAGAAGCGGATCCGGCTAGATGTTGCATCTGTTGCGCATCCGGCCTCCAATGGGCAAGTTGAAAGAGCAAATGGCATGGTGCTATCCAGCATAAAGCCAAGGCTGATTGAGCCATTGCTGAAAACACATGGGTGTTGGCTGGACGAGTTGCCGGCGGTGTTGTGGAGTCTAAGGACTACCCTAACCGATCAACCGGATACACACCATTCTTCCTGGTATATGGAGCTGAGGCCGTGTTGCCCACTGACCTAGAGCATGACTCACCCCGAGTAACCCTCTACACTGAGGCGGAGGCGAGAGAAGCTCGAGAAAATGACGTTGACCTGCTAGAAGAAGCAAGAGAGTTAACTCTATCACGTTCAGCTGTGTATCAGCAAAACTTGAGGCGTTATCACAGCCGGAAAGTGAACCCAAAGGTTTTCCAAGAAGGAGACATGGTCCTTAGGCTCGTGCAGCGCACGACCGGGATGCACAAGCTATCCCCCCATGGGAAGGTCCTTTCATTGTGAGCAAGGCTATGCACAATGATGCCTACTATCTAGTTGACGCACAGGCACCCCATAAGAACAGGCCGGATAGAGCTGGAGAGGAATCTAAGCGCCCCTGGAATGTACCTCTACTCCGCCGTTTTCATTCATGAGCAGAAAGTTGTATGTATCTCCTCAACCGAGTTAAAATTCTAGTAGGCACTCCGAATTCAAACTCGGGGACTGCCCTTGTCCAAATTTGTTCTGTGTTGTTCTACTCTGTTTTACCTTGTCTACTCGGTTGCTCCGCTTAGAATTTCATAAGCGTATTTAGTAATGTATTTAAACCTAAAGGCCAACTCTTCGACTCTGCTGCTGTCCGCAACCCGGCTTCATGGCAAGCAAGAGAACAAGCCAAAGTTCAATGAGCACACGAAAAATTGCTAAGGAAAAGAGAGGTGCAGCAACCGAGTAGAGTGTCCTTTACTGTTTTTTTTTGTCTTTTTTCGGTTAAGTGGTGGGCAGCGTTACTATGAATTTTTCTAAGTGGCTAAGTATTTGAAACTCAAACTTTGAAATCTTGTGACTCGACTACCAAAAAAGCCACAAGTGGCAGGTAAGAGCTGAGACGAAAAGAGAGAGTGGATAAAAAATGCAACTCGGGGACTTGCATAATAACGCAACCCGACATTGAGCCAGAGTTGCTAAAAACTTCAACTAAAATAAAAACTGAGTAGCAATGAACATAATTGTTTTGGTTACATATGCACCCGACATCCCGGGGATCTGATAAGGGTTTGGAGATAAAAGTTTTGCTGGAATTACACGGCAGTGGAGCCCGTGTTGTCAGCATCGGTGTTGACGGAGGCAGTCTGATCGGAGGTTGCGGTGGCCGCGGAGATGGGGTCCGTTACTG
The DNA here is from genome assembly GCA_028641055.1 of Alopecurus myosuroides. Classification (NCBI taxonomy): domain Eukaryota; kingdom Viridiplantae; phylum Streptophyta; class Magnoliopsida; order Poales; family Poaceae; genus Alopecurus; species Alopecurus myosuroides. The sequence continues at coordinate 250,032,743 of CM054061.1, read as the reverse complement.
AGCTGGAGGCTGGAGTAGACTGGGAGTTGGGCATCGGGTAGACACCAGTCACGCCCAACTCGGGAGCTGGCTGCTGGATCACCATCTTGGTGGTGATAGTGGCCTCCTGAGTGGCGGGCTGCGGCTGCTCGACACCCGCGTTGGCAGTCAACTCGGATTCCTCCGTGTTGCCCTGCTGCTCGGGTTCCTCAGCCTCCTTGGTCTCCTCCTGCTTGGCTCCCTCATCTCCGGCACCCTCCTCGTTGTCATCGTCTTCATCACTGTCCTCCTCATCATCATCTTCTGGCTCGGTATCCGGCTCGGGGAGGCCGTCGATGTAGACGCTGGTCTCAGCGTAGGAGGCGACCTCATAGGCCACCTCTTTTCGGCGAGCAACACAATCCGAATCATCGGTCCACTTGGAGTCTTCTCGGTGCTCGCGGATCTTTTGGAGGTCCAGGTTATCATACCAACTCAAGACGAAGTGCAGCAGCTCGTCAGCTCCTACCCGAGCTGCGGAAGCCCGCCACTTCTTGAGATCTACCTTGACCTCGTCCAGATGGTCAGCAATCTCACGGAAAGTTTCCGGGACCTCCTTCTCGGGCCAGAAAAGCTTGTGAAGATTGATACCAGTGGACACCATGGAGGTGACCAGGCCTTTGAGGGAGCGGATCTGCGTCTTGATGCTGAGAAGGTAGTCGTTGATGGTGGAAGTATTGTCAATGGGTAGACCGGCGGCAGCCCTGGCCTGTCGCGCCTTCTCCATGGCGGGCACACCAGCGGAGCGGAGTTCCGGGAAGATATCTTTATAAGGAACTAGGTTGAGTCAGAAGCAGAACCGAGAAGAAGCAAGACCGAGAAGAAGTAACATAAAGAAGAAGAAAAGAGGAGCGGCAACTCACATTCCATTTCAACCAGCAATTGGCCCAGCTGGATCTTCCAGTCATTCTCGTCCGAGATGTGCCTGTCTTTGATGCGACGCGATTCCATGATCTGAGTAACGAGAAGCCGGTTATGTTCTTTTAGCAAGGAGATCTCCATCTCGAGGGCTTTCTTCTCGGCCTTGGCAGTCGTCTCGATTTTATTCTTCTCGTCAACGTGATTGATGGCGGTTTGGAGTGCGGCTTGGAGTTCGAGATGGAGCTTCTCGTTCTCCGCCCTCTCGACAGCACGCTCCTTCTCAATCTCTGCTTCTCGGGTTTCCAACTGCTGCTACACCTCGGCAGGCATAAGGCAGTTAAGGTGTTGCTCCCGGAAGTTCTTATACTCTTCGGCGAGAAGAACAACATTGTCAGCAGAGTAACCAGATAAGTGAATAGACACAATTGCAGAGAAGAGGGAAAGAGGCTCACCTTCCAGAGTTTGGATCTTGCTTTGGCCAGAGGCAGCAAAGACTTCACAGTCCCGGTGTCTGTCCATCAAGTCTTTGAGCTTGCCTGCAGAGTAAAATAAGATGAAGCAAAAAGCAAACACGGGCGTAAACACAAAACACACAAACCGAGATGCTGAAAGCTTACCTTCAACTTCTGAAATCTGGACAGTGCGGTCCAGGGTCATCTTTTCCATCGCCTCGCTATCTTTCTTGTCGGCTTCAAGAGCCGCGATACGATCCTTAGCGATGCGGTGGTTCCAGAGCATCCGACGGAAAACCCTAGTCCTCTTCTGGACGCTATCCTGCAGGGAAGAAGAGAAAAAGTGTAAGTCTTTCGGGAGATTTGGCCCGAGTAGATGTCAACTCGGTTGAGTCTTCAACTACTCGGCCCGAATCTTGGGGACTGGGGGAATGACTAAGAGGAAAAGAGGAACAGAGAAAGCGAGAAGAGAAAGAAGAAACTGGCAACTCGGAGAATGCAAGATGAAGAAGAAACACTTACCGCGTAGCCCTGCTCAATGTCCTCAATGTTCTTGTGCATAACAAAGAGCTTCCCGGCAAGGGTGCAGGCAGGGCTGGCAACCGTCATAGCGACAGAACCAACATCAGCTTTGTTCCAGTCGAGGCGGTAGTGGTCGATCTCGCCCAGATCCATACCATTCCATTTGGGGTTGCCATGTAGCTGGCTGTTCCAGGCCCGATCGACGAAGCCAAGTCGGTCCAGGAGGGCAGTGAGGCCTTCTCCTTCAATTTCGTCGTCTTCTTCGCCGCGCGAAAAGAGATCAGGAGTAGCTGCCTTCTTCCCCTTGGACTTAGTGGTGCCCACAGCTTGACCTTCTTTGAGAACAGCTAGTCGCTTCTCTCCTTTTGATAGCGGGATCTTGTGCTGCTGCGACAGAGTCATCATGTACCCAGGGAAGGTAGCGCTCTGCTTCTCGTCAGGGCCAATGGTAACCCAGGAGGCAGCCGGGTTGGTGTTTGAGCCAGAGGGAACAAGTGTAAGTTGGGTGCTCTTCACCTGCTTCCCGGAAGGCTTGCCCTGCGGCTTGGGGGGCGGCATCTGCTGCCCAGCCTTCGAAGCATTGCGCTTCGGCTGTATCCGGGTGGCCTCGGTTCCAGACTTAATGATTTTCGTGGGGCATGGAGTAGCGTCTGGCCGAGAAGCAGTTGGTGGCGCTTGGGGAGTTGGCTGAGGAGGTGGCGGTGCTGATTGAGTTGGTGGAGGAGTTGGTGCACGGGGTGGAGTCACCTGCTGAGTTGGTGGCACAGGTGGCCGGCTACCCGGTGCAGCATCTAACTGCACTGGGTCTTGATGGGTGAGCTCCACCACGTCTTCTTCTACCCGCTGCTCTGCAGCGGGGTGTGGCCTTGTGTCTACGTTGTCTTCTACCCGCGGCTCGGCCGCGGGATCGTCTTGAGCTGCAGCGTTGTTATCTTGCTGCTGCTCGGGGTTTGCGTCTGGCCGCTCTAGGGCGGCATCGTCTCCTTGCTGCTCGGCAGCATGCTCAGTGTTTTCCCCAGCTGATGCAGCTGGGGGAGACGGCGGCGTTTCGTTGTTGGCAGCTTCCCGAGCAGTTGCCCGCACGTCAGGCGGCGACTGCTCGGTGGTGAGGTCTATTTCTACCCTGGCGCCGTCGTTCTCGGCGCCAACATCTTCTTCTTCATCGACTGGGGAGGACGCACGCGCCCTTCCCAGTGGCCTTTGATCTTCGTCATCGTCCGAGAGATGAACAGTCTCTTCTCGGGGCGTAGTTGTATGTGTCTGAGGAGCGGACGAGGTAGCGGCATCAGCATCAAGAGCCGCGCTGGAAGTAAGAGTAGTACAAAGTCAGAAAGCAGAGAAGGGACTCAAGGTAATGATGCAACAAGAAGCAGCAACAAGTTAAGGTTACTCAGAGGAACACTTACCCTTTGCGGGTAGGGGCCTTCCTCTTCTTGGAAGCGCCGGTCTTGGGCACGACTGTCTTCTTCTTGGGTCTCTTGGAGGGGGGTTCCTGGGCGCCACTACCCACCCTCTTCCGAGTATTGGGAGCGGCCATGGATAGAGGATTAACCTCCAGGGGCTCATCATCATCGTCCAGCTCAGGCTCCTCTGCAGAGTAGAAGAAGAAATGAATTCAGAAACAGAGAAGGGAATCAAAGTGCGCTACTAGTGAGCAGAGTGGTCAACTCTATCACCTTCGTCATCTTTGGACCAATCCCGAATAGACGCGTCAACTCGGGACTTACCAAGTTGATTGGCGTGAGGGATGCAAAGGGTGTCTTGGGTGTCGTAGGCGGTCACATCATCCTCTTCTCGGTCCTTGGACCAGTTGGCCTCGAAGATCTCATTGTCTTCTTCTAGCTGGCGATCGATGTGCTGTTGAGGCAAACATGAAGCACAGTGAGTTGGGTTCTCGGCTAAGGATTTCTAGTCGGGATAGCATGCAAACACAAAGCATATTCAGCTAAGGATTTCTACTCGAGATAGCATGCAAACACAAAGCATATTCAGCTAAGGATTTCTACTTGGGATAGCATGCAAACACAAAGCATATTCAGCTAAGGATTTCTACTCGGGATAGCATGCAAACACAAAGCATATTCAGCTAAGGATTTCTACTCGGGATAGCATGCAAACACAAAGCATATTCAGCCAAGGATTTCTACTCGGGACAACATGCAAATACAAAGCATATTAGGCTGAGTAATCCTACCCGGCACGGCGTGCAAACACAAAGCATATAGAGCCAAAAGGATATTTGTGATGTCCTACTCGGTGCAGCATGCAAAGTTTAAAGCATACAAAGCTGAGAAACTAGCTATTCGGTATCAAGGTGCAAACACAAAGCATAAAACGCTGACCTGTTCAATGGGCTTGAGGCGGCTATACGACACGAAGCCGTACGCCCAATTGTCAGAGAGCGAGGTCTGCATGATGGACCTGGCCCAGATAGCCACCTCAGCCTTGCTGAGCTCGAATGTCGTTGTCCTTGTGCAGTCACGGGGTCCTCCCATGTGGCACATCTTGTGTGACCGGCGCTGGAGCGGGAGTACCCGGCGTGATATCCAGCACGCGATGGGATCGTCCTGAAGAAACCCTTCCGAGATCAACTCGGTCAGGCGTCGCTCAACCTAGAGGACATCCTGGATAGTCTTCTTGGGGTCGTAGCCCTAGTGCTGCCCGGTGGGCAGTGCATTCTTGAATTTTGGGAGCCCTATCCGGTCTTCGATACACTTCCCCTCTTCGACAGCAACATTCTTCACGTATAGGAAACCGCGCTGCCACTTGCGCACGGTTTCCAATCCCTTGACCCTCGGGTGGTGCCCGGTCTTGCGCTGCAACATCATGGCGCTACCCGTCTGGGTCATCGCGCGAGCGTTCTCAGTGTTCCCAGGATCGGGAACACTTTGTTTTCGGAAGAAAAAGTATCTGGCCCATGTGTGGATTGTCGGGTAGACACCTAAGAAGGCCTCACACACGACGGCGTGTATGGATAGCATGAGGATGGCGTTTGGTGGAAGGTGATGCGGCTGGAGGCCAAAGTGGTTGAGGAATTCGGAAAGAAAATCGGAGATGGGAAGGCCGAAGCCACGTTTGAAATGGGAGAGAAAGACGACGTACTCGTCCTCGTCGGGTTTCGGGATGATCTCGGTACCTGGGGGCCTGCAGACAACGCCGGGAGGGATGCGGCGCGGCATCCTCGTCTCCGCGTGGAGCCATGGAGGCGGAATTACTCGTAGGAGATTGGAATCAACGGAGTTGCGCGGGGGCGCTTCTCTCTGTCTCTCTCGCGGTGCGTGGAGCAGCGGCGCAACGAGTGCTTGCGGTGGCGGTGTGCTCGACGGCGGCGGAGAGGCAAGTAGGCGTGAGATTGGGAAGAAAGGGAAAGAGGAGAAGGGAACGTCGCGGGGGTATTTATCTCTCCCCCTCGAGTTGCCGTTACCGGTGGATTGATCGTGACATTGATCGTGGGCAATGATCGTGCGGCGTGGGTTAAGCGACCGTTAGAAACGCACACAGCGCAATTCGCGCGCGTAACGGACGCAGTTAATCCCACGTCCGGATCGTGGGCTCTCGAGTACGGTTGACATGACCTAACGGGCCGTGGGCCCAGGTTGCAGGGACTGGCGCGTGGCCTGCCGTGTCCCTGGCACCGAGGCGTCGGGGGCACAGGGGTGTGACACGTGCCCAACAGCGACACGGAGAGGTGGATTTGGTACGATCCAGCGGGATTGCGTTCGAAATTTCACTAAGTTATTTTACTCGACAGCTCAGAAGAGAAATTGCTCCACTCAGCTACCAGGAAGGTTATCTCGCAACCACAGTTGAAGAGATTCAAGAAGGAGTTACTGGTTCAGGTTGGAGTGCAACTCGGTGTTACTAATTCGAGAAGACAATTTGGTTTAAGCTGGCAGGACCCAGTGAACAATTTCGCAGGACTCTACCAGCTTCGGGGACTAATGTCGGGGGTTACCCCCGAGTAGGGGTAAGGCAAGTGGTAAAAGGCAAGGATAGGTGTACTATTGGCCGGGTTGGTGCCTACCCGGTACCCCTCTACCCGGCAGTCTCTATCCGGTCATAAGTATTGAAGACCAAGAGAAGATATTGAGCATGTTTGTATTCGTCTGGATAGCGGTCAAGTGGTCCGAGTAGAGGGACTGTGTTCCTACTCGGGCAAGAAGTCAATGGAGCCATTCTGACAAGGGATCTCGCGTATCCTGCGTCCGTACCGGCGTGTGGTTCAACTTACGGAGCGCGTGATTATCCGCGCTACGGCGTGGCTACAGTGTGGTAGGCGCCTGTCAAGTCCTGTCACGAACAGAAGGGACAAGACAGATCTAGGGGCCTACCCTATCTCACTGACAGGGTGGACAGGTCCCATCTCCCGAACGGCGCGACGACTTCCCGCACCCGCGTCAGCGAGAAGCCGGAGGCGTGCTCTGTTCTGCAGTGGGTATGTCCCATCTAGTGTACCTTATAGTCGTTCTTTATTCGGTTGGGCACCAGTATATAAGGTGCCCTACCCCCTCCTGTACGAGGGATGTTGCTTCACTTCGCATTTATTACAAGAGACACCACTAGAGCTAGAGATAACAGACGAGTGGCTACTCGGCCAAGAGGCATACTGTGTACTATGGCTACTCGGAGAACACACATATAGAGAGAGAGGCAGGAGTAGGGGTGTTACCTCCACACGAGGGCCCTGAACCTGGGTAGATCTTGTTGTTTGCAGTGCTAGAGATACCTTACGCGCGGCTACTCGCCGTGCGATCCCTCCCCGGATACCTCCAGCGTCCATCGGCCCCAACACTTTAGCCATCCTATGGCATCTGCCGTGATACCACCACGACATTAATCCTCCCGTCCTAGCAGCCCCTGTAAAAGGTCGCCCACTCATACTCTATATTGCAGCTCTGCCTAGTTCATTGGGCGCATTGCTTGCCCCACATAACGAAGAAGGCAAGGGGGTGGCTTGCTACTACTTAAGCCGCACTATGGTAGGTGCCGAGCATAACTACTCGCCGATAGAGAAGTTGTGCTTGGCCCTAATGTTCTCATTCAAGAAGCTAAGGCACTACATGCTAAATCATGAAATCCAGCTCATGGCAAGGGAGGATCCCATAAGGTATGTGCTAAGTCAGCCTGCACTCATCGGGGGACTTGGAAAATGGGCTCTTCTCATCATGGAGTTCGATCTCACCTTCGTACCACAAAAGGCGATAAAAGGACAAGCCTTCGCAGAGTTCCTTGCAGCTCATCCGGTGCCAGATGGCTCTCCTCTCATCATCGACCTTCCCGACGAGGAGGTCTTCACCGTGGAGCCTGAGGCACCATGGTTACTCTACTTCGATGGTGCCTCTCGCACTAAAACTGACCCTGACGGCACCCCTAGGTGGAGAGCGGGCGCCGGGTTGGTGTTAAAGACTCCACAAGGGGGAGTGATATATCACTCTTTCTCTCTCATGAAGGAGGAGTGCTCTAACAATGAGGGAGAGTACGAGGCGCTCATCTTCAGCCTCCTTCTAGCACTCTCCATGGAGGTGCGCTCATTGAAGGTCTATGGGTGTCGGATATATACCGATTAGGGGTATGTCCGGCATTGGCCTAAAGAGCCGGATTACCATGGTGGCCTATTGGTAATGGATCACAGTCCATTGGGCGACCCAGTAAGCTGATGCGCAGGTAGGCGGATTCTAGAAGGACCCAGACCACGGCCCAAAGTGTTGTGGCTTGGAGAAGAAGACGGATTCCTTACTTTCCAAGTTAGATACATTCCGTAGTCTTCTAGGTTTCCTTTGTGTAAGTCCTAACCCGGCTATCTATATGAAGCCGTACGGGAGAGACGAAACATAGGACAATTAGCTAGAAGCCGAATCGCTGGGAAGTTCATCCTTGCTGAGTTAGCGAAACCATACTCACATTGTTCTTTGTATACTTCAGGCTTCAGCCCTGATTTAGTGAGATTGCAGGAGTAGAAACGCCGCCTAGTTGCGACGTACCGAACCTGGGTAAAACCAGGTGTTCCCGATTGTCGTACTACCATGTCCCCCACATCTCTACCCATAGGCTCATGTCACCCCCGTCTATGATCCTTACTACGATGTCTCGATAGTTGGCGCCCACCATGGGGCCAGCGGCGTCAGGAGTTACGTTTCGATCGGGGATACTCGGTAGAATCGACAGTTCAATAACTGTCGGAAGCTTGGATTTCGACGGCGACGTCGGGCGCTTCCTCGACAACGGATCATACATGCGAGCACGGAATCACCTGGTAAGTGCCTACGTTTTACCGATTGGATCTGCAAATATTTTTATCGGATTAACAGCAGAGGCTATGGGATTTTGTGGTGGAAGCAAATTTATCCCACCCGCCCTATACCCTGTTGAGGAAAACTAAGATACCGGATTCTGCTCAAATCGCCAAACTATACTGAAATTACCGCCTCTTCGGAGATGCCTGCAATTAGATCTCACTTTATTGGCATGGTGCATGTCGAATATATACCAACTAGGGGTATACCAGATGGTAGTCTAAAGTGCTGGATTACCAGGGTGGCCTAAATGGTAATGGGCTATGGTCCATTAGGCAGCCCAGTTAGCTGATGCACAGAAGCCGGATTCTAGAAGAACCCGGATTGCGGCCCACGTGATCTGGCTTGGAGTAGAAAGCGGATTCCTTACTTTCCAAGTTAATAGTTACCGTAGTCTTCTAGGTTTCCTATTCTGTATGCCCTAATCCGGCTATTATATAAAGCCGGACGGGAGATATGATAGATAGACAAGAAGCAAAAGGCTAACTCGCCGAGAGGTTGATCCTTGACGAGAAGCTAATAGAACCTCACATTGTACTCTGTATTTACAGGCTTTAGTCCTGAATAGTGAGATTGCATGAGTAGGAACGTCACATTACTGCGCAGTACCGAACCTGGGTAAAAACCCTCTGTCATTGTCCTTCGTGCAATCACGTCTCTCCACGTCTCTATCAGTAGTCTCATGTCACCCCCGTCTATGAATACTACTACGATGTCTCGACAGTTGGCGGCCACCGTGGGGCCGGCGACATCAGGCGTTAAGTTTCGATCTGGGATACTCGGTGGAATCGGCAGTTCCATAACTGTCGGAAGCTTGGAATTCGACAACGACGTTGGACGCTTCCTCGACAATGGATCTTAAATACCGGCGCAAAATCATCTGGTAAGTTCCTGCGTGTTACCGATTGGATCTGCAAATATCTTTATCGGATTAACTGAAGAGAGGCCATGGGGTTTTGCGGTGGAAGTAAATTTATCCCACCCGCCCTATACCCAGTCGAAGATGACTACGGTACCGGGTTCTGCTTAGATCGCCGACATACAAGTGAATCAAACTTTGTCGGTATGGTGCAATCCGAGATTGCCGAAAACACGGATGAAAGTAATTCCTTGCAAGAGGCAGAAAACAACACTCTCACAACAGAGGTGGAAGATCCGACATCCGTCAACATCACGACGCACTCGGAAGCTGACTCTGTACTAGCCGCCATTGAGGCGAGATTAGAGTCGGATCCCGGATCGGATCACTTCGATACCGAAGACGAAGATGAAGACGCTTTCGAAAGAAAGGTCAAATCCTTCCAAGAGGGATTCCATGAAGTACTGATGGCAAAACCGGCTGAAAACACGGATGCCGACAGTCAGGAAAGCCCTAGAACGCCTCCGCCAGAGGAAGAGAGAGAAGAAGGAGAAACCTCTCCAAAATTCCCCGATGTCACAGAATTGACAGAGGAAGAACCCTCCAGGAAACCTCCCTCTTCCAAGAAGAAACACAAAGCTGCTAAAAAGCTCCAGTATAAACTCCGGAAGAAGAAATTGGCTGATCCAGCCAATGAAAGCCCGGAAGTAGGAGACGCAAGCGGAGTGAAACCTTCGGAGAAGAAAACAAAAGAAATCCTTGTTCCGCCAATGACAGAACAAGAAGAACCGGAGTTACTGCAAACACCAGTCGGATTGCACGAACCCCCTGAAGTGCTAGAAGCCAGGAGACAAGCTCTCCAAAGGCAGCAGCAACATCTATTCAGAACTCGTGAACACCTCCAAAAAACCCAGGATGAAATCAAGCTCATGAAGGAAGAAATCGAGGAATACAAGAGAAAGAATAGATCTGGAATTAAACCTACAAGGTTACCCGGAATTGTAAGACCGGAAGTACTGCCGCCAAAAGAAAGGTTTCATAACCCATCTTGGCAAAAGCAAGTAAACGGCAAAGATGCTAGAGGCGAACCTATATACAAAACCGCAGCAGAAAATGCGGAAGCAGCTTTCGCCATCCTCAACAATGATATGTAATCCAATGGTGAAAAACTTCAAGGGGTGTATGCTTTCTTAGGAAAAGCATTGCAACAACAGCGGGGGCAGCAACGATCAGGGAAGTTGCACGATGACTCAGCCCTATGTAAAACAGCTACATGCGCCGCTGGAGCACCTGGACTGGAAGAACCTGGAGATTCAAGCAATTCAAAAGAGAAGAAAGCGGATTCGAGAAAAGACAAGAAAAATCCCGACAACAAGGATGAAGCGTCTAGAACCGGATCCCATCTCCCGAAAGACGGACTTAATCCTCGCGATCGGGAAGAAAAGCACCGGAATGACGGAAAAGCAATGCCGCCTCCGAGACGCCCAGCTGAAAAAGCTGGAAGACAGGATATACCTCACAGGCTTGAGAGATCCCGGACACCCCCCAGAAATAAGGAAAGAAACAGGAGTAGAACTCCACCTTATGCAAAGGGGAAAGATCTTGGAAGAAATAGAGAGAATCCCGGAAAAGCACGTTCGCGCCACAATGGAAAAGAAAGGAGCAGATCCCCTTCTGTCCATTCAGCCGGCAGGTACTCCGCACACATGGATAGTGCGGAAAGAGACGATTTATACTTTGGACCTAAGTGCTTCACAGATAGGATCCGAAGGATAACCCTACATTCTGGCTTTGCCAAAGTTGGTCCAACATACCAAAAATATACCGGTAGTACAAACCCGGATACCTGGCTATCAGACTACTATACAGCCGTCCAGATCAACAATGGGACAGACTTGGAAGCTGTAAAGTTTCTTCCCCTAATGTTACTGGATGGAGCCAGAGATTGGATCAATGGATTACCCTCCAGAACTGTGGACAGCTGGGATGATATGGCTCGAGTATTTACTCAGCATTTCCGGGGAACCTACAAACGCCTGAATAGCATCAACCAGCTAAACCGTTGCACCCAATTTGAGGACGAACCATACGTGGATTTCATCTCAAGATGGACGGCAATGAAGAATAGTTGCTCTGGACTAGCTGACGTTCAAGCAATGCATGCTTTCGTCCTGAAACCCGGACTTGTACCGTTCATGATTGGTTCCAAAAAGCACAAAGATCGCGGATCTATGCTTACAACTGCCAATGAACACGCTGCAGCCGAGGACGACATCAGGGCAAGATGAGGCAATATTGATACACTGATACAGGCCAAAAAGAACCCTCGCCCTGAGAAAAAAGGAACTCCAGATGCAGCACAAAAGCCCAAAGAGGTCAACATATCCTTTGGAAGGTAAAATGGGAATAGGTGGAAAGGACGCAGTACGGAACCGATAAACTACACCAAAGAAGAGTGGGAGAAAATAAAGTCGGAAAACTGTGTCCACCACTCGCAATTTGGGAAGCCCACCCATACTAACGCACAATGCCGCTTGAACAAGCATATGAAAGGCAGTGCAGGATCTGGAAACAAAGGGAAGAATTCCAAGAGGAAGTTTTCCAAGCAAAAGCCAGAAGCTGAGAAAGAAGACAGTGAATCGGACACTGATGAAAAAATCCAGGAACATCAGCGAAAAGGCGAGCCTAAGTTTCCGAGAGTTGATGGAGAATGCAACCTAACTTTCCTGGCAACTCCCACAACAAAGGTGGCAAAGAGAACGCTTCGAGAAGTCCTATTGTAAGTCCCGGGAATATCCCTGAACCCGGCACACAAGCTCTAATCGTAAGTCCTATTGTTCAAAACATTAGGCTAAAAGGAGTGCTGATGGATGGAGGATCCAGCATTAACATAATGTATCTGGATACACTGAAGCATCTGCGAATCTCGGAGACCCAACTCAATCATAGCAACATACGTTTTCACGGCATCGTCCCTGGCAGACAAGCACGATCCCTAGGAGAAATTTCCCTAAATGTAACCTTTGGAGACTAAGATCACTTCCGGCAGGAAAAAGTATCCTTCGAGGTTGTGCCGTTCAAAAGCGTGTATCACGCAATACTCGGACGTCCAGCTTTTGCCAAATTCATGGCAAGATCATGTTATATTTATAACAAGCTGAAGATGCCAGGGCCCAAAGGAGGAGTAATCACCATATCTGGAGACTTCAAGTTGGCAAACGAGCTGGAAAAAGAAAACGCCCTTTGCGCTGAGAAAGTCATAGCAAAGGAAGAGTTGAAAGAGCTGGCCAAAGAGGTATCGCCGACAGAAATGCCGGTAGGCAAAGAAAGCCGGAAGCCGGCAGATAGCTTCAAGGCTTCCGAGAACACAAGACAGGTAATCCTAGATCCCAAAGATCCGACAAAATTTGTCGTAGTGGGAACTGGGATGACCGACAAATATAAAAGCGAGCTCATCAAGTTCCTCCGTGAGAACTGGGATATTTTTGCTTGGTGTCCAGCGGACATGCCAGGCGTACCCAGGGAACTTGCTGAGCATCAACTAAAGGTGATTCTAGGATCCAAACCCGTCAAACAAGGTCTCCATCGATTTGACGGAAGAAGACGTAAGGCTATTGGCAAGGAGATTATCCGGCTTTTGGCAGCAGATTTTATCCGGGAAGTTATACATACTGAATGGTCAGCAAATCCAGTATTAGTCCCGAAGAAATATACTACTACCCTCAGGATGTGTATAGATTACACCGGCTTGAACAAACTGTGTCCAAAAGATAGGTTTGCATTACCGCGAATCGATCAAATAATAGATGCCACTGCAGGCTCTGAGCTTTTATGCTTTTTGGATGCATATTCCGGGTATCATCAAATACGCATGAAAAAGGAAGATCAAATCAAAACTTCGTTCATTACCCCCTATGGGACGTACTATTACATAACCATGTCATTTGGCCTGAAGAACGCATGTGCAACCTACCAGCGTTGCATGCAACGGTGTTTGCATAGTCAGATTGGCAAAAATGTCCATGTTTACATGGACGACATTGCTGTCGTTACCAAGGAAAAAGAAACACTCCTTGAGGATTTGCGAGAAACCTTCGAAAATTTGCGCACTTATAAAATGAAGTTAAATCCATTAAAGTGCGTGTTCGGGGTTTCATCGTTTCCCATAGAGGAATAGAAGTAAACCCGGAAAAGATCAAAGCAATCTTAAACATCTCCAAGCCCACGTGCGTAAAAGATGTGCAAAGATTGACGGGTTCCGCTGCAGCCGTCAGCAGGTTTATTAGCCGGCTGGGGGATAAAGCCTTGCCACTATACAAATTGTTGAAGAAATCCGACAAATTTGAGTGGACAGAGGAGGCAGATGCAGCGCTAACCCAGTTGAAGGAAACTTGGATGAAAGCTCCGATTTTGGCATCCCCAAAAGACGAAGAACCTATGTTATTGTACCTTACGGCTACAAATCGGGTTATTAGTGCAGTAATTGTTGTGGAAAGGAAGAAAGATGAACAAAGCATACCAGGCCAGCATCTGGTATATTACGTAAGTGAAGTTTCTCCGAGTCCAAACAAAGGTATCCACACTATCAAAAACTGGCATATGGCGTATTTTTCGCATCTAGAAAACTTCGCCATTACTTCCAAGGACATTCCATAACAGTGGTATGCAAAGCGCCACTAGGGGATATAATAAACAATGCGGAGGCGACTGGTCGAGTACCCAAATGGGGTATCGAGCTAGCAGCATTCGACATTAAGTACCAGCCTAGGACGGCAATAAAATCGCAGGTTCTGGCAGATTTTGTTGCCGACTGGACGGAAGCAATGGAAAAAACACCGATGCCGGAGTCCGAGTACTGGATCATGCACTTTGACGGATCCAAGATGAAGGAGGGCGCTGGAGCTGGTGTAGTCCTGAAATCCCCTAAAGGAGATACAATGGAGTATGTATTACAAATACATTTCAACGCCAGTAATAATGTGGCAGAATACGAAGCTCTGCTTCACGGCTTGCATATCGCAAAGGAAATAGGTGTCAAGCGCATACTATGTTATGGCGACTCAGATTTGGTACAGCACCAGCTCAACCAAACTTGGGACACCAAAATCCATATAATGGCCGAATACCGTAGAACGGTGGACGAGTTTGCCATCTGTTTCTTTGGATTCGAAGTACTCCATGTTAAAAGGGAGGAAAATTGGAACGCGGATGCATTAGCCCGCATGGGATCAGAAAGGGTAAAAACCATACCACCAGGTGTATTCGTCCAACATTTGTACGAACCATCGATAAAAGGTGGAGATGTTGATTATCATCTGGCTTCAGAGTCAATTGAAGTCATGCTCGTTAACCCGGATTGGACAATCCCATATTTAAACTTCTTAGTTGATCAGAAGTACCCGGATGGAGCAGACGAAGTCTTGCAAAGACAGATTCAGCGTCGATGCAAAGGATACACGGTAATTAACAATTTCCTGTATAAACGCAACACTACCAGAATTTTTCTACGATGCATTTCACCAGAAGAAGGACGAGAAATCCTGCAAGAAATCCATGCCGGAGATTGCGGACATCATGCTCAATCGAAAAGCGTAGTCAAAAAAGCATTCCGTGCAGGGTTTTTCTGGCTAACAGCCAAGACAGACACTGAGCACATAGTAAACACATGTGCAGGGTGTCAATATTACGCCAAGCAGACAAATATGCCAGCCCAAGCACTCAAAACTATCCCCATTACATGGCCGTTTGCGGTCTGGGGGCTAGATATGATGGGACCATTCGAAACTGCAAGAGGCGGACTTACACATCTACTCGTTGCATTGGATAAATATACCAAGTGGGTATAGGCCAAACCCATCAAAAAACTTGACGGTGTAACTGCCAGAAATTTCATCATTGACATAGTCATGAGATACGGCGTTCCACACAGCATAATAACCGACAATGGGACAAATTTCTCCATTGGAGAGTTGGCAAAATATTGCCGACAAACGGGAATTCGTCTAGATCTCGCATCTGTTTCACACCCGCAATCCAATGGACAGGTTGAAAGAATGAATAGCTCAATCTTACAAGGAAAACGCCCAAGACTCGAATATTCTCTTCATAGAGCAGCTGGGGCATGGGTAGAAGAGCTACCTTCCGTGCTTTGGAGCATTCGAACAACACAAAATAGGTCAACTGGGCAAACCCCGTTTTTCCTAGTTTATGGTGCAGAAGCAATTCTTCCAACGGACATGATCCATGATAGCCCAAGAGTGCAGGATTTCGATGAATCAGATGCCGAAAGCGCACGAGAGGATGCCGTCGATCTCTTAGAAGAGGAACGAGAACTTGTGCTTCAAAGATCCGCCATCTATCAGCAAGGTTTATGACGTTATCATAGTCGGAAAATCAGGCATCGTTCTTTTAAAGAAGGTGACCTAGTGCTAAGATTGGTGTAGCAAAGAAAGCACAAACTGGCCCCAGTATGGGAAGGACCATTCGTCATGAGTAAAGCCACCAAGAATGGATCATATTATCTTGTAGACATTCGAGATACGGAAGATGATCCCGAGAAGCCGAATGCAAAAGAAAGAGAAAGATAGATGATGAACTAGGAGAGACAAAGAGGCCTTGGAGTATCCAGCAGTTACGTCCCTTCTATACTTAGTTCAATTTCTATGTAAACATCTTTGAGATCATGAAATAAAGTTGTCGGAATTCTCGTTTCCATGTTTTTACAAGTTTATTATAGTACAAAGCATGATTCCGCCTTATCTATTTCCCAATGATCTTGCAAAATACTCAATGTTAACCCGAATTGTGCCTTCATGATCGGCGTTTAAAAACTGAATGATTTTCAGCCTACTAAAGGTTAAAGGAAACTCGGATTGTTCCTGCGTGCCCGAGCTTCATTCAAAAAGTTCCTTACTTTTCTCTAAGCATTATCTGATTGTTTATGTGCTGGGTCACTAGAGCTAGTAAGTAAAAATGCCTTTAGTATGATCCATGTTTCCAAGTTTAAACTGGTCGGTTTTACCCAGTAACTTGGCGTGAAGATTAAAGTACTACTGAGCCATTTCAAACACTAAGGACAGTTAAAGCACACAAACCAGAGAACTTAGAAGATTAAGGAATATAAAACCCGGAAAACTTGCAAAGGATTTCATAAAAGTTAACTGCAAAAGGCGTAGTACTTGTTCATACAAAGGAATAGAAGCATTACAATAAAAATTACATTGTAAAGTGCAGTAATGCTCCTATTTCCTATTTCTCCTATCCAGGGCAGGGAGAATTCTTCAAGCATCCGAGTCTTCTTCACTGTTGTCATCCTCGGGGGCTTCTGGAATCTCTTCTTCCGGATAGGTGATGGAGATATTCACCATAGAGGCAATTTTGGTGGCGTGACCCTTGATTTCATCAAAGATGGTGGTCCGCTGGGTCTCCGAATATCCAAGAGGGATACCGGACGCCACGCGCCAAGATTTGGCACTGGGGTAATGCATACGCATAAGGCCTAAAGCCATGGGTGCACCACCCCGTGCTGTGGAGCGCAGGGTGGATTCCTTGGATTCCGCCACCTCCAAGATAGCTTCCGGAAGTTTCTCAACTTCTGATAATTCCCTAGTTCTTGCAGGAAGGTACTTGTTGATCAGCTGCATGCCTGCAGCTCTGATCGCGGTGAATACCTTCCCGAAAGCTCGGATTTTCTCAATCCGAGTAAGATCCGGGTTATCTCCTGTTTTTCCAAGACAGAACAACCAAAGAGTTAGCGAAAAAGCAGAGAAAGAAGTTAAGACATGGAAAATCCGGTAAAAGTTGATAACTTACCGAGGATATTGTCCATCTCGGAGCCTTCCTCCAGGCGCAGGGTCAAGGAGTTCTCCAAATCTTGGATGGTGGCCTTGTCCTTGTCAGCTTGTTGGGAGGCCTTGGATTGAGCAATTCCAAGAGCCAGATTGCTGGCCTCCAGATCCTTCTGAGCCTTCATAAGTTTCTTATGAAGGTCCAAGTTTTCCCGGCGGAGATTCTCGGCACTGCCGGCATCTTCAGCAACTTGTTTGGCTTTCGCCAAAGCAGCTGGAAAGCAAGGAAAAAATTCTGGGTTAAGAAAACTCGAAAAAATTACTTAGAAAAAATTATGGACAAGGAACGTCAGAGAGTGAAAAGTATACCTGTTGTTTCCTCCAGCCGTAGCTGAGACGATGCCAGCTCTGTTTCTTTAACTTCAATAATAGAGAGAAGGCTTCTAACCTCCTTATTCTTGATAGTTAGCTTGTTGAAAACTTCCATGTTTATGGTTTCGGTGGTTTGCTGAAACACGGAAATGAACCAGAACGCTTAAGTTAGAAACAAGCATGACAAAGATGAAAGCATTAAGTTAAAAGCATGCATTTTAACCTATTGCTTGGGGACTAGAGATAATACCTGGCTCATTCGCTGTAAACCTGCCAAGTTTTCAGTGAACTCCTTTGCATACTCAGCAAAAAGAGTCCCAGCCGTGCTAAGGACCTTGTTGATATTCTTGAATTCTTTATCGAAGGTGGGAATTTCCTCCTCAGTTATCCGAGAAGGACCTCCCACCTCAGGGACCGCCCTTTCCCTCGTGTCCATTTCCGGCACAATGGGCTGGCTGGTCTGCTGGGGTTCGATGTTGGAGGCAGTAACGTGCTCTTTTGTTGCAACTACCGGTGTATCCGGAGCAGTAGAAGGAGAAGGATGTGGGCCTCTGCTGGCCACAGCTTTGTGCCTCTTAGCTTTTTCTGCTTCAGAGTAGAGGGAGGCAGGCTAAAAAACAGAAAAGCCGGAAAGTTAAAACTCCGAGAAAAAGGGAGAAATTCCGACAAAGTAAAACAACCCAGATGTTTGAACGTGGAGGTGACGACGGGAACCCCATCAAGATCAATGATTTCCTGGGAAGCGGAAATCTTCTTGCGATTACGTCCACCCGCAAAGGCGGCACGTAATACCTCCAGCTCGGCATCGGAAGCAAGTTCCGACTCAGGAAGTTCGGTAATCTGTTAAGAAGGCAAAAGCTGAGATAAAAATACGAAAACCAAGAAAACGAAAAGGATTTAAACCCAAAAGGCAAAGAATTATACCTTGGGAGCCGGATTCGTGGCCGTGTACATTGGTTTGCACGTTTCCGCAAATCTTTTGCCGACCAAACCTTGTCGGTTGTCCGCATAGCATCGCCGTCTCCCGAGTACTCGCAGAGAAGGCGAGCACCGTGGTTAGCCAAAGACTGAATCCGCCTTTCTAGCCAGCAAAGGACTGTGTCCATGCCAGTTAGAGGCGGATTGGAAGCGACGAGCTTTGCGATGCGCCACTTGATCCTGAGAAGATCCGGCGGCAGGGTCTGAACTGCTTCAGTTCCCCAGTTTTCTTGGGGAACAGCGGCGGTGTTCGAGAAAGGTGGAACCCCGGTGGTTTTCCCAGGGAAGGGAACGTCGGGATGATAAAAGAAGGAACCCGTCCAGAATTTGACGGATTCTGATGTCTTAATCTTGGGAAACCAATCCTCCCTGAATCTGCGCAGGGTAAAGGATATGCTCCCACAAGTTGGGAGTGCGCCCTCCGAAGAGTTCCGCTTAACCCCAAAGCAATAAAGCCAGAAATCTAACCTAGGAGCTATACCTAGATATCCCTCAAAAAGGGCCTGAAATCCGGCTAGATAGAGGATGGAGTTGGGTGGCATATTGTGGGGTTGGACGTTGTAGTGGGCTAAGATTTGGAGAAAAAAGGCGGATGGTGGAAGACCCATACCTCTCAGTATATGGGAGGTGAGGAGGACACGTTCCTCGTCCTTTGGCGCGGGCTCAGATTCGTCTTCCGGGATCCGCCATTTCCCCTTCAGCACGAGCCCCTCCTTCTCCATTGTCGGAAGGAGGGATGGCGGAATACTGCTGGCATTCCAGTTGCCGGCAGTTTCCGCCTCATCTTCTGCTCCGGCAGCGGCGGACGCTGCAGCCTCCGCGGCCGCGAGCTCGTCTCCGACGAGGGTGAGTTTCTCTTCCGCCGTCTCGGGCGCGAACGGCGGAGGAGGCGCGGAAGAAGACCCCGCAAGATCTGCGGCGGCGGGACGGATTTCCTCGCCCGCCGCACCGCCAGTGGCATTCGTCGGCTCGTCGCCGGAGGCGTGCACCGGTGAATCCAACTGTAGATCCGTCGTATCGATGATTTCGTCGATGTCCTTTGCGACGGTGCGGGCTGGGGAAGAGCTTGGGGATACCATCGATGGGCGGCGCGCGGTAGCTCCGGTGAGGTCTTGGGTGCGTTCGTGCGCTCAGGAGGTGCTCTGCGAGAACTTGGGCGCTGGGAATGGTGCTGCGAAGTGAGAGCGGAAGGTTTCCTCGGAGGACGGAGGCGGCTATTTATAGCCGGAATCCCGTCACGATGCGTGCTAATGGCTCTTTTGACCGTTGGATGATCGACGCGTGTCACTCGCCGGAAATTTCGGGAAATGAAACGACGGGTGATTATTGCTATCGCCTCGTTTCCCGCGAGAATCTGTCAGAGATATGTTTCTGGGTTTCCCGCCTGTAACCCAAACGTCCCTTACGTCAGCAAGAATAAAGCGCTGACGTAGGAAGTTCCTTCTCCGCGAAGATTCGTGGAAGAAAAGCCGGATTTTCTGGATTCCGAGTTTTGCGTTATAACATCCTTTGAGAAGAAAAAGAAGAATCAAGACTACATGCCGATATTTCTTGGAAAATATGCATTTCGAAAAAGACGGCGAATCCGAGTCTTAATCCTTCTTGGGGGCTACTGTCGGATATATACCAACTAGGGGTATACCAGATGGTAGTGTAAAGTGCCGGATTACCAGGGTGGCCTAAATGGTAATGGGCTATGGTCCATTAGGCGGCCCAGTAAGCTGATGCACAGAAGCCGGATTCTAGAAGAACCCGGATCGTGGCCCACGTGATCTCGCTTGGAGTAGAAGGCGGATTCCTTACTTTCCAAGTTAATAGTTACCGTAGTCTTCTAGGTTTCCTATTCTGTATGCCCTAATTCGGCTATTATATAAAGCCGGACGGGAGATATGATAGATAGACAAGAAGCAAAAGGCTAACTCGCCGAGAGGTTGATCCTCGACGAGAAGCTAATAGAACCTCACATTGTACTCTGTATTTACAGGCTTTAGTCCTGAATAGTGAGATTGTAGGAGTAGGAACGTCGCATTACTGCGCCATACCGAACCTGGGTAAAAACCCTGTGTCATTGTCCTTCGCGCAATCACGTCCCCCCACGTCTCTATCAGTAGTCTCATGGCACCCCCGTCTATGAATACTACTAGGATGTCTCGACAATGCAATCTGAGGTTGCGGATAACACGAAAGAAACTAATCCTGTGGAAGAAGCAGAAAACAATAACCCCACAGAACAAGTGGAAGATCCGACACCCGTCAGTGAAACGACGAACTCGGAAGCCGACTCCGTGTTAGCTGCTATAGAAGAAAGTTTGGAGTCGAAACCCGGATCTTAAGACATAGATTCCGAAGATGAAGATGAAGACGCTTTTGAAAGAAAGATCAAATCTATGCAGGGGAGCTTCCATGAAGTACTTATAGCAAAACCGGCTAAAAACTCGGATGCCGAAGAAGATGAAGGCCCCAAAACACCTCCGCCAGATGAGGAAAGAGAGGACGTCCAAACTAGTCCAACTTATCCTGATGTCAAGGAATTGACAAAAGAAGAACCTAGGAAAATTCCACCTTCTTCCAAAAAGCAAAAGAAGATTGCCAAGAAACTCTAGTACAAACTACAGAAGAAAAAGTTGGCAGATATTGCTAATAAAAACCTGGAAGTAGGAGGAGGAAGCGGAGTCACACCTGTGGAGAAGAAAAAGAAAGAAATCCCTGTTCCCCAAATGTCGGAACAGGATGAGATCGATCTGATCAAAACCCTAGTTGGACCTCACGAACCACCGAAAGTGCTGGAAGCCAGAAGGCAAACCCTTATGCGGCAGCAGCAACACCTATTCGGATCTCAAGAAAACCTCCTCAAAGCCGAAGCTACTGTGAAACCAAAGCAAGAGGAAATTGAAGAATTTGAAAGACGGAATCTGTCCGGGATTAAACCTACGAGGCCGGATGCACCGACAACAAAAGAACGGTTGCAAAACCCTTCTCGGCAAGGACAGGTTAACAACGTAAACGCTAAGGGCGAACGCATCTACAAAACCGCAGCTAAAAACGCGGAAGCCGCGTTTGCCATCCTTAATGATGATCTATACTCCAATGATGAAAAACTTAAGGGAGTGTATGCTTTCTAGGAAAAGCATTACATCAGCAACAACGAGGACATGCAAGATCAGGGAAGTTGCATGATGACTCGGCCCTATGCAAAACTACCACGTGCGCCGGTGGAGCACCTGGACCTGGCGAACCTGGAGATTCAAGCGATTCTAAGGAAAAGAAGGGATATCCCAAAAAGGATAAGAAAATCCCGGACAATCAGGATTAAGAGTCCAGGACAGTATACCATCCGCCAAAAGGTGGAAATAATCCCCGTGGATACAAGGAACGGGAAGAACAAAACCGGAAAGACGGAAAAATAATTCTGCCTCCGAGACGCCCAGCTGAAAAGGCCAAAAGATATGATAATCATAATCCTCACAGGCGTGAGAGATCCCGTACTCCTCCTAGGAACAAAGAAAGGCCAAGGAGTAGAACTCCACCTTATTCAAAAGGACATGTTAACAGATGAAATAGGGATAATTCCGAAAGAGCGCATTCGCGCAACAATGGGCCAGAAAGGAGCAGATCCCCTTCTGTTCATTCAGCCGGCAGATATTCCGCACACGTCGATAAGGCGAAAAGAGACGATCTATACTTTGGGCCTAAGTGCTTTACTGAAAGGATCCGAAGAATTAGTCTACATTCTGGTTTCGCCAAAGTTGGTCCAACTTATCAAAAGTATACCGGAAGTACAAACCCGGATACGTGGCTTTCAGATTACTATACTGTCGTCCAGATTAACAAAGGGGCAGATTTGGAGGCTGTGAAGTTTCTTCCCTATGTTATTAGATGGAGCAAGAGATTGGATCAATGGGCTACCATCAAGAACTGTCGACAGCTGGGAAGATATGGCAAAAGTATTCGCTCCACACTTTGGGTGAACGTACAAACGTCCTAAGAGTATAAACCAGCGAAACCGTTGCATCCAATATGAGGAAGAGTCGTATGTCGAATTTATCTCAAGATGGACATCAATGAAGAACAGTTGCTCTGGAGTAAGTGATGTACAAGAAATGCATTCTTTCATCTATGGCCTAAAACCCGGCCTCGTATCATTCATGGTTGGTTCGAAAGAGCACAAAGATCTCGGATCTATACTTACCACCTCCAATGAGCACGCAGCGGTTGAAGACGATATCAAAGCAAGAGGTGGAAATATTGATGCTTTCGTGCAAGCCAAAAAGACACCACGTTCTGAAAAGAAGGCTACTCCAGAGACACAGGCAAAAACCAAAGAAGTAAACGCAACCTTTGGAAAGGATAATGGCAGCAGATGGAAAGGAAGAAGTATAGAACCAATCCCCTACTCTGGAAGAGTGGGAAAAGATAAAGTCAGAAAACTGTGTCCACCATTCACAATTTGGGAAGTCTACCCATACAAAAGTGCAGTGCCGCCTCAACAAGCATATGAAGAGCACTACAGGATCCGGGAATAAGGGAAAGAATTCCAAGAGGAAATTCAACAAGCAAAAGCCAGAAGCTGAGAAAGAACAAAGCGAATCGGACACTGACGATAAAATCCAGGAACAACAGCGAAAAGGCGAGCCAAAATTCCTGAGAGTTGATGGAGAATGTAACCTAACTTTCCTGGCAAATCCCTCAGCAAAGCAGGCAAAAAGAACACTTCAAGAAATCAGCGCGGTTGTTCCTCCAATGCCAAAGTACTTGAACTAGTGCCTCAAGTTCTTGGATGGTAATGGCACACAATAGGGCATCATCGGCAATTCCTCTCCCTATATCGTCCAGGAGTCGCATCATGCCATGCAAAGTACTACTTGCAGATGACACCAATCAAAAGTCGGGAAGAGCTATGCCGCCAGCCAACGTCCTTCCCAAGATGGGCGCCACTCCTTCAGGAGGAGAGAAGCGTCTTATCATGCCATTCTCCCCCGCTAGCATGGGAGGCCCTTCATCTCATACCCACAAAGATGGTGATCGTAGGCGATCACCTTCACAGAGGGCAAGCTCTTCTATGCCTACCCCAACAACTCCGTTGTTGTTGAAGGCAAGGTTTTCTTCATGACCACCAATCACGCTAAGGTCTACCGCAAAGCCTCCACATGATCCTACATCTTCTTCATCAACATCGGGGCATCCAGGATCCGATCGTTCAACGCTTGGAAGCCCTATAGGTGCTTAAGGCCGCGACTTGCTGGAGACCGGCAACAATCCGCCTCTAACACTTTGAGCACGGGGTGTTCCCAAGGAGGGGCCCGCTCCTACAAAAGGAGCGGCTAAGAAGCAAGGAGTTATCGAAGAAGCACTCAGGGGAGCTCAGGACGTGCAGCCCCCGTCGCTCTACATATGAGTAACCTCCCTACTTGAAGTTTGGGCGATTCCAAGCTCTCCAGGGTCTAGAATAAGGACTTTATTTTACAAAGTCCCTTAGGTGAAGCACTATGACTCTATTTTTGAACTCCCTAACCCTGTTCTTGACAGAGAGGACATGCTATCAACAATAAAAGCCGAGCCCAGGATGACGCGTATTTTAGCGAGCGCCGGGATCACCCTCTAGAAGAACAATAGGATGCCCCCACCACCCTCCATATGCGAGGAATGGTCGAGGCAATCGGAGGCCTTCATCAAGCAAAACGGCAAGACAAAGCCCAAGTATGGACTTGGTTACATCAAGCGTCAGGCCTCAGACGCTGGAGGCAATGGGCACGATGGCAAGTCACGAGCCATGGGCCATGCCATTTCCATCAGATCTGGAGATGATGCTCACATTAAGTGTCACGCCCTTTGCCAAAAACATAACGATGGGGGAGAGCAACCCGAGCTAGAGGAGGAGATTGACACCACTCGAGCTCCACAAGAGCTTGAAGATGGTGGACAACCCACCATCGATCGGATCCGCGCCCCACTTTCGTTAGAACCACGCTAACGGAGGAGGAGCGCGAAGGCTATCGAAGCTTCCTGATGGCGTACTAGGATTGCTTCGCCCGGAGCTACAAGGACATGTCGGGGCTGGACCCCCGTGTTGCTACACACAAGCTAGCAATTGACCCGCGGTGTCGTCCTGTCAAACAAGCACCACGACACTTGAGGCCAGAATTTGAAGAACGTGTCATCCCAGAGGTAGACAAATTAATTCTTGCAGGTTTCATCAAGGAGGCTCAATATACTGAGTGGCTGGCCAACATCGTTCCTGTGGAGAATAAGACTGGCCAGGTGCGCATCTGCGTCGACTTCCGCGACTTGAATCGTGCATGCCCCAAGGACGACTTCCCTATTCCGATCACGGAAATCATCATCGACTCCACCATGGGGCATGGCGCGCCATCCTTTATGGATGTCTCGTCTGGCTACAACAAAATCAAGATGGACCTAGATGAAGCCATCAACACCGCATTCAGAACCCCAAGGGGCAACTACTACTACACCGTCATGCCCTTTGGGTTGAAGAACGCACGTGACACGTATCAGTGCGTCATGACATGCGTTCTCGGTGATTTGATCCACCATAAAGTGGAGTGCTATGTCGATGACATGGTTGTGAAGTCCGAAGAACGCCAGGACCACAAAGAAGACGTCCGCGTGTTCTTCGAACGACTACGTCAACATCAACTCAAGATGAATCAACTCAAGTGCGCCTTCGCCGTACAAACCGACCTATTCCTTGGCTTCGTGGTTCGCCATCGAGGCATCGAGGTTGAGCCAAAGAAGATCAAGGCCATCCTTGACATGCCGACACCCCAAAACCTCAAGGAATGAAGGACTTTGCACAGGAATCTGGCGTACATTCGACGCTTTTTCTCTAATCTCTCCGGACGCATTCAACCCTTCTCACACCTCGTGAAGAAAGGAGCTCCGTTTGTGTGGGATGAGGGATGCAAAGGTGCCTTTGATAGCATCAAAAGGTACTTACTTAATCCTCCCGTCCTAGCAGCCCCTGTAAAAGGTTGCCCACTCATACTCTATATTGCAGCTCTGCCCAATTCATTGGGCGCATTGCTTGCCCAACATAACGAAGAAGGCAAGGAGGTGGCTTGCTACTACTTAAGCCGCACTATGGTAGGTGCCAAGCATAACTACTCGCCGATAGAGAAGTTGTGCTTGGCCCTAATGTTCTCAATCAAGAAGCTAAGGCACTACATGCTAAGTCATGAAATCCAGCTCGTGGCAAGGGCGGATCCCATAAGGTATGTGTTAAGTCAGCCTACACTCATCGGGGGACTTGGAAAATGGGCTCTTCTCATGATGGAGTTCTATCTCACATTTGTACCACAGAAGGCGATAAAAGGACAAGCCTTGGCAGAGTTCCTTGCGGCTCATCCGTTGCCGGATGACTCTCCTCTCATCACCGACCTTGCCGACGAGGAGGTCTTCACCGTGGAGCCTGAGGCACCATGGTCACTCTACTTTGACGGTGCCTCTTGCAATGAAACTGACCCTGATGGCGCCTCTAGGCGGAGAGCGGGCGTCAGGTTGGTGTTCAAGACTCCACAAGGGGGAGTGATATATTACTCTTTCTCTCTCATGAAGGAGGAGTGCTCTAACAATGAGGAGGAGTACGAGGCGCTCCTCTTCAGCCTCCTTCTAGCGCTCTCCATGGAGGTGTGCTCATTGAAGGTCTATGGGTGTCGGATATATACCGATTAGGGGTATGCCCGGCATTGTCCTAAAGAGGCGGATTACCAGGGTGGCCTATTGGTAACGGATCCCGGTCCATTGGGCGACCCAGTAAGCTGATGCGCAGGAAGCCGGATTCTAGAAGGACTAGGACCACGGCCCAAAGTGGTGCGGCTTGGAGAAGAAGACGGATTCCTTACTTTCCAAGTTAGATACTTTCCGTAGTCTTCTAGGTTTCCTTTCTGTGAGCCCTAACCCGGCTATCTATATAAAGCCGGACGGGAGAGACAGAACAGAGGACAATTAGCTAGAAGCAGAATCGCCGGGAAGTTCATCCTCGCTTGGTTAGCGAAACCATACTCACATTGTACTTTGTATACTTCAGGCTTCAGCCCTGATTTAGTGAGATTGCAGGAGTAGGAACGTGTAACATCCCAAGTATGAAAACCTACCATTTAGAATGTTTGATTTCTTGTTGTTAAGGTATTGCATCATGTCATCATATTGTTGCATTTGTTCCTTTTGTTTTGCATCTGTTATTCTTTGTTTTCACAATGAAACTCAAACAATTTCAAATGCCTTGTTTTCATACTTGTTCTGTTACAACTTTTGGAATAAAAATCACAAATGAAAACAACCACTTTGTTCCATTTTATTCCATGTTGTTCAATTATTAAATTGTTGGTTTTAATCAAACCCTTAATTCAATCAATTAAATCCAAATCAACTTTCAAACTCAAACCAAAGTCATCAACAGAACCACTTTGGAAATTATGAAAATCTCCAAACCAATCAACTCACTTTAATCACATTAACCATAAGGTTCACCCTATTAAAACCTTGTTTTCAATAATGTTATTTAATATTTAAAAATCACTCAAATTTGGTTTATTTTCCAAACAGCAGTTTATTCTTAAACTTTTGAAAACAAATCTGGGAAATTGTTTTCTTTTAACCTAAATAACTTGACCTAATTTTCTATGAATTTTGATAACACTAAAACCCTCCAAACTTTCCCCTTTTCTCTTTGCTACAAAAAAAACTGCAGAACAAAAATAAATAAAAGGAGAGAGGCAGCCCATTTTCTTTTTCTTCCCCAAGCCCATTACTTCTGGCCCAATACCCCCCTTACTGTTGTCGTCTTCTACCTTCAGTACGGTCGCAGTCGCCACCACACGATCCTTCGCAACCATCCTGGATGACTGCCGTACCACCTCCTCCCCCCATATAGCCGCCCCTTCTGCCTACCCTAAACCCTAGAGCCCTAGTTCCCTTCCGCGCGCCGCCACTTCTTCTCTCTTCCACCTCCCTTCCTCTTTCTCTGCTTAGTCTCTGCACCACTGAATTTTTTCCATGGCCGGAGGAGGAACACCACGGCGGCGGGGAAAGGGTAGGTGCCGCGGGTCACCGACCGCGGGAATGGAACCGGCTCCCCTCTTGCTCCGAGAACGCTGAAGGAGTCATCGGCCGTGGCTGCCCGGAGCGTCGCTGCCGTCGCCTCCAACCGTCGCCCGACGTCCTCTGTACCTGCACGTCTGCTCGCCACCGCTCCCTGCCCGACCTGCTCCCGACCGCTCAAGGTGAGGTCCGCTCCCCTCCTCCCTCATCTCCCTTCCCTCCTTCCCCACGGCACCACGCACCAGCCTCGCTCCTCCTCTCCGGCGAGCGCAGCCAAGGTCGCTGCCATCGCTGACGTTTGATCCCTGTCGTGGTACCTGTTCGGTTCAGTTAGGAATTCAGAATCATCCCGCAAACGGCAGCACATAACCCCCCGACCCCCTTTACTGTCACAACTCGAGCACTAGCCTACTGGTTCTGTCCCTGTGCGCGCGCAGCGAACCCTCAGGTCGCGGGTTCGAGTCCCGCACCCCCACCTTTTTGCTGTTATTTTCGTTTGGTTCAGAGTGGTTGTCTGAACCTTATCCCCCTCGCTGCTCCCATCCTAGCAACACACAGAGAAACATCCCACTGGTTAGGTCCCTTTGGTGCAGTTAGGAGGTGAGGGGATCGAGTCCCCCCTCTCCCAAATAAAACAAACTTTTATTTTTGCAATGTTTTGGTCACAGTAACTTCACAGAATCACAACTAGGCCCTTGTAAATTAATTCTAGGCCCCTGAAATATTTTTTCTAAGTCCCTAGTGCATTGAAAATGGCAGATTTGCACTATATCTTGTAAATTGCATAAGAAAATCATTGTAACTCCAATTTTGACTTTTTAAATATGTTTTCTGTCCCAAACTAAATGTTCTATCCAAATATAAAATTTGTTTACTGTTTTGAATATTTTAACTTGGTGCAAAATTTGAAAACTTGTCAAAATCACTTAAACTTGCAAAATTCATAACTTGTTCATAAAAATTCCAAATTCCACAAACTAAATATGTTTTCCAATCAATTTTTCATGTACTTTCCAAATATAAATTTTGTTTGATGTTTTGAATAATTTAAATTGCTGAAAACAACTGTTTCTTGTTTATTGCATTTAAAATTGCCAAAATAATAACCTGCTCATTTTAAATCCAATATCCACAAATGAAATATGTTTTCCATGCAAAATTAAACCAACTTTCCAAATATAAAATTTGTTTCATGTTTTGAATAATTAAAATTGGTTGAACGATTTAAACCTTGTTTAAATCATTTAATATTGCTAAATTTATAACTTGATCAAAACAAATTCTTTTGGGACATGTAAAATATGTTTTCAAACCATAAAAGCATAAACTTTTCAAATATGAATCTCACTTAATGTTTTGAACAAATAAAAATTCAAATAAGTTCATGTTTGAATTAAATTCATTTAATTCTTGCTTAAACTTGTTTAATTCATAAATAATTTATTTGAAATCCTTTTTCAACAAGTGAAACATGCAATCCACCTAAAATTGTGTGTTCTTATCAAATATAAACTTTGTTATCCATTTTGAACAATTAAAAGTGGTGAAAACAACAAATGTTTGTGTGACATCTTTAAGTAACCAAATTTTCCAAACTTAACAAATGATTTCCAAACCTTGTTAAATTCTTTTTCCACTTGCACCTCTTGTTGTTATTTTGTTGTTATCATCATGCATGCAACATGCTAAGCAAACTTTCACATGATAATAACTTGTAGATCATTTGTTTCCACTCAATTCATGGACTCTTGCCATATGCAATCCAATTGCATATGGGTCCATTTAAATTGTGTTACCATGTCAACTAGTTTATTCCATGCATCAATTAAATGGTCATGCATCATCCCATGTTTGTGCACTATGCCATGATATTGATTGTTTATCTTTCTGCATTGTTTGTTTGCTTCTTCCCGGATAAACGACGACGTTGAGACCGACGATACTTACGACACCCCTTCTAAGGAGTTAGCTCAGTACCAGGCTACTGGGTTTGCAGGCAAGTTATCACTCACATGAACCATCGTGTTCCTTTCAACATTGGTTACCGATACTTTCCGTTGTCTATTGTTGCTAGCCATATGATTAGTTGTTTCTGTTACGAACCTATCACATGAATCCCTTAACCCTGATATTGCCTCACCTCCACACCTATAACCATTGCTTGTGCCTGTGTCTTACTAGCATGCTTAGGTTGTTTTGCTCGAGTCTGTTACCCGTTACTTTCTGTTACTACTCTATTATGTTCTGGGGGCTCGATGGTTAATCAATCAATCATGCTAATGTTATTGTTAATAATAAATTTGATGATAAGGCACCGGCAGGAGGCCCTGTGTGGTTTTGAGGCCTGCTAGTGTCGACCCTAATAGGAAAAGGGTCTTGTCTACTGATCCATGATGAGCGCACTAACCGCATGTGGGAAGCGAGTATGGGCGCCCCCCTCAATTTGATTCGATTCGCATCTCGTCCAAATCGCCTCATTTAGTTCGTGTTTTCCATTTGCCGCATGCATGTTTTTGCGAGCCCAGGCCAGGGTGGAACTTTTGTAGTCGGTATATAGGGGGACACGTTCTTAGAGTGCTATGAGGGTCCATTTTCTTCTGGGCTCGATTAGCCGTGCGCCCAAGGTGCTTTGGGCTTGATGCGGAGAAGAGTTGAGTTGTGTTGAGTGCCCCGCTTGGTGGAAGGGCCTTTCCATCTGGTGGGTTATTCATGCGTGTACGGCCAAATTGGTGCAACCCTGCAGGGATAATCTTCTCGAGAAGCCGTGTATTCCGCGGTTATGGACTACTTGGTGAAAGTACTGGCTAACAAGTACTCAGGACAACTTAAACCTAACGATTAACAACCTTACACCCAATGGTTAACAACTTGACTAGTAATAGGCTTATTGACACAATAATCTGAACCATCATTAATTCAACTGTGTGAGTTATCCTCGGATTGCTTCTTATGGATAAGGGGCGAGATCCAGGATGGGTTTGTTTGGAGTTAGTTATAGTTGGTTACGATACACGATCTTATCTCCTTTCTGATAGCCGGAAGTGGTAGTAACTCTGTAGTTGTTTAGAGCAGCCAGTTGCAGCATCTTTATGTCCCCTTTCCTTCCGTTGAACCCAAAGCATCTGTGCTTGGTGTTGACGGGTTACACTTTGGTGAATTGTGAGTCTTGCTTGCCAGTACGTTTATGTACTGACCCCTTTGGGGCTGTGGTTTCCGCAGACCTACGCTTCCGAGGATCTACATGGTGGCTACTACGTGGAGTATGACGAGACTGCTGACGAGTAGATAGCGGACCCGGGCAGGATCCGAGACTTTGTGGATGGGCTCCGTCTTTTCGTTTCCGGCCTCTAGGCCTATTTGGTTTTTGTCTGTACTCAGACATGTTGAATGCTTCCGCTGTGATGTAATGATGTATTGTTGGGGCATGTGCCCTCTGAATGATTGTATTTGCTATCTCTGCTCTAATGAGAGCCATTTGCAACTTATTTCAATCTTTTGTGTCGTAGAGATCTGTTGTGATATCAGTTGTTCAACGCCGTTGACGTACCATGTGTGTATGTTTTGAAGTACGTCAACGGAAGTGTCCTGATTTCTATGGGATAGTTTACGTCGACGCTGAACAGATAGGGGTTGGTTGTCACACATACGTGTGTTGGCCTACTCGTAAGAGGACGCGGGTGCCGGTAAGCCCCGTAATCCAATCTACTACTGTTCAACGGAACGACGAGTATCCTCTAGAAGTCCGGGTGCGACAAATGGTATCAGAGCCTGTCTGCCTGTAGGATCCCTTTTTACTGGTCGCAGTTGAGTCTAGAAACTATTTTGTAGCTATATAGGAAAAATGAAACGTGAGAGTAGGAATTCTGCCATTTTTCTTCTTTCCCCACCCACCCACCCTTTTCTGGTAAGGAAGTGCAACGTTGTTTTCCATTCTCATCTAAACTTTAAAGTTAGGATTTCACGAATTCTGGTTTCTCTAGGATGGTTATATCTACTAGACCATAGGAATGGAGGTGGTTGTGACATGATTTATCATGTTGCCTACTCATGATTGAGAACGGAGGCGTGTAAGCCCCGGAAGCAGATCCTCTATTCCTTAAGCAGTAGATATTGATCCTTTAGAAGCCCGGATGGGTTTTCCGTAGTACCTCAGGAGTTTTGTTCTCGTTTTCCCCGATGTTGATATCCTGTTCTTCTCAACATCCTTTTCGTCCGTTGAAATATTGTTGTTGTTTTCCATTTCAGTTCTTCTACCGGCGTCTAATCAAAACTTCCCAAATATCAAGTATATCTGGTCAGAAAGGTTGTTGTTGTTTCGAAAACTACCAGGCTATGAGAGCTGGCATTCCTATCACCTGGGGTTGTTTCGAGGAAGCATTCCTGAATCACCACATTCCAGATAATCTATTCTCCAAATGAATCAATTTCTAGTCAGCTATACACCTTCCATACAAAACCTCTCCCTTTACTTGAAATGTTCCGGTGGTTTCCAAATTCCCTGAAATCTTTCCAGAAGAGTTGCCAGGAATGCCTATCGTTTTGAACTTCCAGAAAAACTATCCAATGTGCACGATGTGTTTCACGTGTCACAGCTCAAGAAGATCTTCCCAAGAAGTTTCCGGACCTTTCTTTTCTCAGTAGGAATCTCGGGGCGCGATTCCTTCAAGGGGGGGCGTTTTGTAACATCCCAAGTATGAAAACCTACCATTTAGAATGTTTGATTTCTTGTTGTTAAGGTATTTCATCATGTCATCATATTGTTGCATTTGTTCCTTTTGTTTTGCATCTGTTATTCTTTGTTTTCACAATGAAACTCAAACAATTTCAAATGCCTTGTTTTCATACTTGTTCTGTTACAACTTTTGGAATAAAAATCACAAATGAAAACAACCAATTTGTTCCATTTTATTCCATGTTGTTCAATTATTAAATTGTTGGTTTTAATCAAACCCTTAATTCAATCAATTAAATCCAAATCAACTTTCAAACTCAAACCAAAGTCATCAACAGAACCACTTTGGAAATTATGAAAATCTCCAAACCAATCAACTCAGTTTAATCACATTAACCATAAGGTTCACCCTATTAAAACCTTGTTTTCAATAATGTTATTTAATATTTAAAAATCACTCAAATTTGGTTTATTTTCCAAACAGCAGTTTATTCTTAAACTTTTGAAAACAAATCTGGGAAATTGTTTTCTTTTAACCTAAATAACTTGACCTAATTTTCTATGAATTTTGCTAACACTAAAACCCTCCAAACTTTCCCCTTTTCTCTTTGCTACAAAAAAAAACTGCAGAACAAAAATAAATAAAAGGAGAGAGGCAGCCCATTTTCTTTTTCTTCCCCAAGCCCATTACTTCTGGCCCAATACCCCCCTTACTGTTGTCGTCTTCTACCTTCAGTACGGTCGCAGTCGCCACCACACGATCCTTCGCAACCATCCTGGATGACTGCCGTACCACCTCCTCCCCCCATATAGCCGCCCCTCTGCCTACCCTAAACCCTAGAGCCCTAGTTCCCTTCCGCGCGCCGCCACTTCTTCTCTCTTCCACCTCCCTTCCTCTTTCTCTGCTTAGTCTCTGCACCACTGAATTTTTTCCATGGCCGGAGGAGGAACACCACGGCGGCGGGGAAAGGGTAGGTGCCGCGGGTCACCGACCGCGGGAATGGAACCGGCTCCCCTCCCGCTCCGAGAACGCTGAAGGAGTCATCGGCCGTGGCTGCCCGGAGCGTCGCCGCCGTCGCCTCCAACCGCCGCCCGACGTCCTCTGTACCTGCACGTCTGCTCGCCACCGCTCCCTGCCCGACCTGCTCCCGATCGCTCAAGGTGAGGTCCGCTCCCCTCCTCCCTCATCTCCCTTCCCTCCTTCCCCACGGCACCACGCACCAGCCTCGCTCCTCCTCTCCGGCGAGCGCAGCCAAGGTCGCTGCCATCGCTGACTTTTGATCCCTGTCGTGGTACCTGTTCGGTTCAGTTAGGAATTCAGAATCATCCCGCAAACGGCAGCACATAACCCCCCGACCCCCTTTACTGTCACAACTCGAGCACTAGCCTACTGGTTCTGTCCCTGTGCGCGCGCAGCGAACCCTCAGGTCGCGGGTTCGAGTCCCGCACCCCCACCTTTTTGTTGTTATTTTCGTTTGGTTCAGAGTGGTTGTCTGTACCTTATCCCCCTCGCTGCTCCCATCCTAGCAACACACAGAGAAACATCCCACTGGTTAGGTCCCTTTGGTGCAGTTAGGAGGTGAGGGGATCGAGTCCCCCCTCTCCCAAATAAAACAAACTTTTATTTTTGCAATGTTTTGGTCACAGTAACTTCACAGAATCACAACTAGGCCCTTGTAAATTAATTCTAGGCCCCTGAAATATTTTTTCTAAGTCCCTAGTGCATTAAAAATGGCAGATTTGCACTATATCCTGTAAATTGCATAAGAAAATCATTGTAACTCCAATTTTGACTTTTTAAATATGTTTTCTGTCCCAAATTAAATGTTCTATCCAAATATAAAATTTGTTTACTGTTTTGAATATTTTAACTTGGTGCAAAATTTGAAAACTTGTCAAATTCACTTAAACTTGTAAAATTCATAACTTGTTCATAAAAATTCCAAATTCCACAAACTAAATATGTTTTCCAATCAATTTTTCATGTACTTTCCAAATATAAATTTTGT
This sequence comes from Alopecurus myosuroides, assembly GCA_028641055.1. Taxonomy (NCBI): domain Eukaryota; kingdom Viridiplantae; phylum Streptophyta; class Magnoliopsida; order Poales; family Poaceae; genus Alopecurus; species Alopecurus myosuroides. The sequence continues at coordinate 249,998,863 of CM054061.1, read as the reverse complement.
TTGATGTTTTGAATAATTTAAATTGCTGAAAACAACTGTTTCTTGTTTATTGCATTTAAAATTGCCAAAATAATAACTTGCTCATTTTAAATCCAATTTCCACAAATGAAATATGTTTTCCATGCAAAATTAAACCACCTTTCCAAATATAAAATTTGTTTCATGTTTTGAATAACTAAAATTGGTTGAATGATTTAAACCTTGTTTAAATCATTTAATATTGCTAAATTTATAACTTGATCAAAACAAATTCTTTTGGGACATGTAAAATATGTTTTCAAACCATAAAAGCATAAACTTTTCAAATATGAATCCCACTTAATGTTTTGAACAAATAAAAATTCAAATAAGTTCATGTTTGAATTAAATTCATTTAATTCTTGCTTAAACTTGTTTAATTCATAAATAATTTATTTGAAATCCTTTTTCAACAAGTGAAACATGCAATCCACCTAAAATTGTGTGTTCTTATCAAATATAAACTTTGTTATCCATTTTGAACAATTAAAAGTGGTGAAAACAACAAATGTTTGTGTGACATCTTTAAGTAACCAAATTTTCCAAACTTAACAAATGATTTCCAAACCTTGTTAAATTCTTTTTCCACTTGCACCTCTTGTTGTTATTTTGTTGTTATCATCATGCATGCAACATGCTAAGCAAACTTTCACATGATAATAACTTGTAGATCATTTGTTTCCACTCAATTCATGGACTCTTGCCATATGCAATCCAATTGCATATGGGTCCATTTAAATTGTGTTACCATGTCAACTAGTTTATTCCATGCACCAATTAAATTGTCATGCATCATCCCATGTTTGTGCACTATGCCATGATATTGATTGTTTATCTTTCTGCATTGTTTGTTTGCTTCTTCCCGGATAAACGACGACGTTGAGACCGACGATACTTACGACACCCCTTCTAAGGAGTTAGCTCAGTACCAGGCTACTGGGTTTGCAGGCAAGTTATCACTCACATGAACCATCGTGTTCCTTTCAACATTGGTTACCGATACTTTCCGTTGTCTATTGTTGCTAGCCATATGATTAGTTGTTTCTGTTACGAACCTATCACATGAATCCCTTAACCCTGATATTGCCTCACCTCCACACCTATAACCATTGCTTGTGCCCGTGTCTTACTAGCATGCTTAGGTTGTTTTGCTCGAGTCTGTTACCCGTTACTTTCTGTTACTACTCTATTATGTTCTGGGGGCTCGATGGTTAATCAATCAATCATGCTAATGTTATTGTTAATAATAAATTTGATGATAAGGCACCGGCAGGAGGCCCTGTGTGGTTTTGAGGCCTGCTAGTGTCGACCCTAATAGGAAAAGGGTCTTGTCTACTGATCCATGATGAGCGCACTAACCGCATGTGGGAAGCGAGTATGGGCGCCCCCCTCAATTTGATTCGATTCGCATCTCGTCCAAATCGCCTCATTTAGTTCGTGTTTTCCATTTGCCGCATGCATGTTTTTGCGAGCCCAGGCCAGGGTGGAACTTTTGTAGTCGGCATATAGGGGGACACGTTCTTAGAGTGCTATGAGGGTCCATTTTCTTCTGGGCTCGATTAGCCGTGCGCCCAAGGTGCTTTGGGCTTGATGCGGAGAAGAGTTGAGTTGTGTTGAGTGCCCCGCTTGGTGGAAGGGCCTTTCCATCTGGCGGGTTATTCATGCGTGTACGTCCAAATTGGTGCAACCCTGCAGGGATAATCTTCTCGAGAAGCCGTGTTTTCCGCGGTTATGGACTACTAGGTGAAAGTACTGGCTAACAAGTACTCAGGACAACTTAAACCTAATGATTAACAACCTTACACCCAATGGTTAACAACTTGACTAGTAATAGGCTTATTGACACAATAATCTGAACCATCATTAATTCAACTGTGTGAGTTATCCTCGGATTGCTTCTTATGGATAATGGGCGAGATCCAGGATGGGTTTGTTTGGAGTTAGTTATAGTTGGTTACGATACATGATCTTATCTCCTTTCTGATAGCCGGAAGTGGTAGTAACTCTGTAGTTGTTTAGAGCAGCCAGTTGCAGCATCTTTATATCCCCTTTCCTTCCGTTGAACCCAAAGCATCTGTGCTTGGTGTTGACGGGTTACACTTTGGTGAATTGTGAGTCTTGCTTGCCAGTACGTTTATGTACTGACCCCTTTGGGGCTGTGGTTTCCGCAGACCTACGCTTCCGAGGATCTACATGGTGGCTACTACGTGGAGTATGACGAGACTGCTGACGAGTAGATAGCGGACCCGGGCAGGATCCGAGACTTTGTGGATGGGCTCCGTCTTTTCGTTTCCGGCCTCTAGGCCTATTTGGTTTTTGTCTGTACTCAGACATGTTGAATGCTTCCGCTGTGATGTAATGATGTATTGTTGGGGCATGTGCCCTCTGAATGATTGTATTTGCTATCTCTGCTCTAATGAGAGCCATTTGCAACTTATTTCAATCTTTTGTGTCGTAGAGATCTGTTGTGATATCAGTTGTTCAACGCCGTTGACGTACCATGTGTGTATGTTTTGAAGTACGTCAACGGAAGTGTCCTGATTTCTATGGGATAGTTTACGTCGACGCTGAACAGATAGGGGTTGGTTGTCACACATACGTGTGTTGGCCTACTCGTAAGAGGACGCGGGTGCCGGTAAGCCCCGTAATCCAATCTACTACTGTTCAACGGAACGGCGAGTATCCTCTAGAAGTCCGGGTGCGATAGAACGCCGCCTAGTTGCGATGTACCGAACCTGGGTAAAACCTGGTGTTCCCGATTGTCGTACTACCACGTCCCTACGTCTCTACCCGTAAGCTCATGGCACCCCCGTCTATGATCCTTACTACGATGTCTCGATAGTTGGTGCCCACCGTGGGGCCAGCGGTGTCAGAAGTTACGTTTCGATCGGGGATACTCGGCGGAATCGGCAGTTCAATAACAGTCGGAAGCTTGGATTTCGATGGCGACGTCAGGCGCTTCCTCGACAACGGATCATACATGCGAGCACGGAATCATCTGGTAAGTGCCTGCGTTTTACCGATTGGATCTACAAATATTTTTATCGGATTAACAGCAGAGGCTATGGGATTCTGTGGTGGAAAACTATTGAGGAAAACTACGATACCGAATTCTGCTCAAATCGCCAAAACTATACTGAAATTGCCGCCTCTTCGGAGATGCCTTCAATCAGATCTCACTTTATTGGCATGGTGCAATTTGAGGTCGCGGATAACACGGAAGAAACTAATCCCGTGGAAGAAGCAGAAAACAATAAACCCACTGAACAAGTGGAAGATCCGACACCCGTCAGTGAAACGACGAACTTAGAAGCCAACTCCGTGTTAGCTGCTATAGAAGCAAGATTGGAGTCGGAGCCCGAATCTGAAGACATAGATTCCGAAGATGAAGATGAAGCCACTTTCGAAAGAAAGATCAAATCTATGCAGGGGAGCTTCCATGAAGTACTTATGGCAAAACCGACTGAAAAATTGGATGCCGAAGAAGATGAAGACCCCAAAACACCTCCGCCAGATGAGGAAAGAGAGGACGGTGAAACTAGTCCAACTTCTCCTGATGTCAAGGAATTGACAAAGGAAGAACCAGGGAAAAGCCTCCTTCTTCCAAAAAGAAAAAGAATACTATCAAGAAACTCCTGTACAAACTACAGAAGAAAAAGTTGGCAGATATTGCTAATTAAAACCTGGAAGTAGGAGGAGGAAGAGGAGTCACACCTATGGAGAAGAAAAAGAAAGAAATCCCTGTTCCCCAAATGTCGGAACAGGACGAGATCGATCTGATCAAAACCTCGGTTGGACCTCACGACCCACCGGAAGTGCTGGAAGCCAGAAGGCAAGCCCTTATGCAGCAGCAGCAACACCTATTCCGATCTCAAGAAAACCTCCTCAAAGCCCCAGCTACTGTAAAAGCAAAGCAAGAGGAAATTAAAGAATTCGAAAGACGGAATATGTCCGGGATAAAACCTACGAGATTACCCGGAATTGCAAGGCCGGATGCACTGCCAGCAAAAGAACAATTGCAAAACCCTTCTTGGCAAGGACAGGTTAACAGCGTAAACGCTAAGGGCGAACACATCTACAAAACCGCAGCTGAAAACGCGGAAGCCGCATTCGCCATCCTTAATGATGATCTGTACTCCAATGAAGAAAAACTTTAGGGAGTGTATGCTTTCCTAGGAAAAGCATTACAACAGCAACAACGAGGACATGCAAGATCAGGGAAGTTGCATGATGACTCGGCCCTATGCAAAACTACCACATGCGCCGCTGCAGCACCTGGACCTGGCGAACCTGGAGATTCAGGCGATTCTAAGGAAAAGAAGAGAGATCACAAAAAGGACAAGAAAATCCCGGACAATAAGAATGAAACGTCCAGGATAGTATCCCATCTGCCGAAAGGTGGAAATAATCCCCGTGAGTACAAGGAACGGGAAGAACAAAACCGGAAATATGGAAAAATAATGCCGCCTCCGAGAAGCCCAGCTGAAAAAGCCGAAAGATATGATAATCATAATCCTCACAGGCGTGAGAGATCCCGTACTCCTCCTAGGAACAAAGAAAGGCCAAGGAGTAGAACTCCACCTTATTCCAAAGGACACGATAACAGACGAAATAGGAATAATCCCGGAAGAGCTCATTCGCGCAACAATGGGCTAGAAAGGAGCAGATCCCCTTCTATTCATTTGGCCGGCAGATATTCCGCACACGTCGATAAGGCGGAAAGAGACGATCTATACTTTGGGCCTAAGTGCTTCGCTGACAGGATTTGAAGAATTAGTCTACATTCTGGTTTCGCCAAAGTTGGTCCAACTTATCAAAAGTATACCGGAAGTACAAACCCAGATATGTGGCTTACAGATTACTATACTGCCGTCCAGATTAACAAAGGGACAGATTTGGAGGATGTGAAGTTTCATCCCCTTATGTTATTTGATAGAGCGAGATATTGGATCAATGGGCTACCATCAAGAACTATCGAAAATTGGGAAGATATGGCGAAAGTATTCGCTCAGCACTTTGGGGGAACGTACATACGTCCTAAGAGTATAAACAAGCTGAACTGTTGCGTTCAATATGAGGATGAGTCGTATGTCCACTTTATCTCAAGATGGACATCAATGAAGAACAGTTGCTCTAGAGTAAGTGATGTACAAGCAATGCATGCTTTCATCTATGGCCTAAAACCCGGCCTCGTACCGTTCATGGTTGGTTCAAAAGAGCACAAAGATCTCGGATCTATACTTACCACCGCCAATGAGCACGGAGCGGCTGAAGACGATATCAATGCAAAAGGTGGAAATATTGATACTTTGGCTCAAGCCAAAAAGACACCACGTTCTGAAAAGAAGGCTACTCCATAAACACAGGCAAAACCCAAAGAAGTAAACGCAACCTTTGGAAAGGATAATGGCAGAAAATGGAAAGGAAGAAGTACAGAACCAATCCCCTACTCTAATGAAGAGTGGGAAAAGATAAAGTCGGAAAATTGTGTCCACCATTCGCAATTTGGGAAGCCTACCCATACAAATGCGCAGTGCCGTCTCAACAAGCATATAAAGGGCACTGTAGGATCCGGGAATAAGAGAAAGAATTTGTTGGGGGAATAGGTAAGTGGGAGCCTCACCTACCCCTCATATAACCCGAAACCCACTTAATGGGGCTCAAGACCATTGGTCCGGTTTATAATAAGGAAATCCGGATTATGATGGTCACTCTGAAGAAAGAAGGCCCGGGTTACCAAGTCCGTAACCCAGAGAAGATAGAGGACCGGCCCAGAGTCCTGGTTGAGAGGCGTAAGGGCCCAAAGCCTGGAGGTCAGCCCAAGGCCGGACGGAGACGACAGGGTCACGGGTTGAACCGACAAAGGATGACCTAGAACTGGATCAGACCAGGACTCCGATAACGGGAATAACCTGGATCCTTTGTAACCCAGGGGACTTGGCCTATAAGGCGAGCCCCTGGGACGTAGAAAGATAAGTTCTAAGTCAATAGCAAGGTAACTCGAGACATCGAGAACCGGAATCGCCCTTTGTAATCAAGACCTGTTTCCTGATAGTAAGAAGGCAGGAGTAGGTTTTACCCTCAATCGAGGGGCCGAACCTGGGTAAACTCGCGTCTCGTTTCCGCCTTAACCCTTTCGAAGTTTCGCTTAGTAGCAATGGCCTCGCAATCTAGTTCTCGCATGAGGACACTTGCCGTGACAACACCACGACAGTTGGCGCCCACCATGGGGCCTGCTTGCGGAAGCGTCGTCTTTTCGGAAGGAGCCTTACCAGGGATCGAGAAGCTCGCGATAGGCCAGCTCAGGAGGAGCTGGCATGGAAAGTACTACAACCATGACACGTGGGGTCCAGAGTTCGCATCGGTGGAGTCAGGATTTCGTGTCCCCTTCGGTGGTATCCATGTCTTTGTTGGCTTCGTAGGAGCAACGGACCCAGACCAGCAGTCAGACTCAATCTCGGAGGAGGCTACGATGATATACTCTGATGGTGAATCTTCAGTTGGAAACAATGATGATCGTGATGAAACGGGTTCCATCCACCAGCTCTTCAAAGACAGGCTGGGAGGAGACATTGAGCCAGATCTGCAGAGTCTAATGGAAATAGCTCATCGTGCAACTGTTTACATGGCTGGACCGACATGACCTACGGAGCCCAGGTATGATGCTAGTGGCAATTTAATTAGAGACACCGTTTCAACTTACAATCCAGTTCCAGGAGGACCAGGAGGCGCAGGAACTGCGTCAACGGGCCCAAATGTAGCCCCAGTCGGACCAATAGAACCGCGCTCAATAGGACCCGGCCTAACTAGCTCTGGGCCGACTGAGGCAGTGATTGACTTAACATCGCCCCCCGTCATATAACCCAACGCCCAAGTTGATGGCTGTGATGGTTTCACTAAATGAAATCTTGGCTACTCCGATTACCCCAGTGAACTTGGTGCAGCGTAACACAGAGATCAAAAGGCAACCCAGGAAATATGGGAGGTGGACACCCGGGAGCCGGCAGTTCTTGACGTGGAAATCATAATCCGGGTCATCATGGCCAGGGTAACTAGGGAACAAACCCGGGTGGTAGTCACCAAAGAGGAAATTCTGGTTTTCAAACAAATCCAATGCAGTTAAGCTCGGGCCAATATCATGTATTCACTACCAGTTCATGTAGGAGAGAACGCAAGGTGCAGAAACGTGTTGTCAATACAGTGGCTCCTACTGTTCCTAGGTGGCTTAACTGGTAAAAACAACCCATAACCTGGAGTCGGGCTGATCATCCTCCACGAGTTGATAATCCAGGAGAAGTGGCTCTCGTTGTGGCTCCACAAGTTGGAGGATATAAGTTAGACAAAGTATTGATGGATGGAGGAAGCAGTATAAACATACTTTACTATGATACGTTCAAAAAGATGAATCTGCAAGTGACGAAGGAATGGATATTAGACCCTGCGGGAAAGTACACCCCCATCTCTGGCCCGAAGTTAAGGCCCAAGAGGAGGAGCCCTTGGAACACCGAAAGGCCCACGCGAAGCCCACCTGCAATATCTTGCGGGCTAAGTTAGGAAACTTGTAACCGACGTAGGGTTAGAGTTCGAGTCCTCTCCGGGTAGGGTTTGAGACCTGGCCACCTTTATAAGGCCAGGAGAGCCACCAGTAGAGGAGCAAGCAACACCGCAATCCCAAAGCCTTGAGCTCGAGATCATACTCTCGACTTGAGCCATCATCATTGTAACCGATCTACTCGATTAATACAGATCGACAGAAGCAGGAGTAAGGGTTTTTCCTCTACGAGGGCCCCGAACCTAGGTAAATCTTGCCCCCTGTTTAGCCGACGATCGCCACCAGCGCTCATGGGTTCTCCTACTCGAAATCCGATAGGGTCACCTGAGGGATTTGCCGAACAGTGGATTCGACAATTGGCGCCGTCTATGGGAATCGCGGGCGCTGGATCACCGGCGTCTTCGGCTTCATCGACAACAAATTCTCGTTGGAAACCTTCGACCGCGGCTCCGTACAATCCTATACGGATCGGATATGTCGTAGTCACCCCTCACTCGCCGGAATCTCGCCCGGTATTCGACGATCTGGAAAAGAGCATCACCTTGACGTTCGGGAGCCTGAAGTTCGTGACCGACAGGGATGGAATCTTCCACTTCCCGGAAGAATCAGGGTCTGAATCAGGAGCCGTCGACTCGCGCCTTCGTCTGGAGAAAAGCGGCGAGTCCGTCCGCCTCAACGCCAACGACTACCATACCCTCTCGACAGAGGAACCTTCACGAGTACAAAGAGCTTTCCGATCTACGCCTAGGACGCATGAGCCACGACTGGCTCAAGTCTGCATGGCAGGATCAGAGCAACCCCCGGAGACAGAACATAGCGCAGCAGAACGCGCCATAATCGGTGTCTCGCGGGAAGCTTGGGATCGCGCCAAGGAGGCTATGCGAACGAGCAAGCCACCCGCAGCAGATTCACCACACAAGGATATGGTCGCCTACCATTATCATCTCGTGTGAGCAGCCGCAACCATCAAGGATGCGCGGATAGATCTGGCCCGTCGAAGAAGACCGGCGGATGAATCAAGTCAACGACGAGCTGAGCTGTCCCTAGCACCCTCGGTCGGTACCCGACCCGCGAGAAAGGGATACGCATCAACATCCAGGGATATCGAGTCCTTGGGCGGGACCAGCAGGTCGGTCACGCCCTCCCTCATGCGAGTCGATGATGACGGGAACGTCTACCCGCAAACTCCTGCCGCCACGGTCCTGGCCGCAGCAACTTACATGCAAATGAACCAGCCGACAGAAAGCGACCCTCGGGCAGAGCAGTATAAACAAGTGCCCAAAGGGCTAGGACTGGCAGCCGCAAGGCTCGCCTCCTATGACCGCAAGAAGGCCGCAGAGCAGCTGGAGAAAGAGAAGGAGATGGAGAAAGAAAAAGAGGCGTCTCGCAAGCATAGGAGCCCTTCGCCAAGAAGAGAGAAGTCACCACGCCGTGGTCGAGGAAAAGAGGCTCGACGCCGTGGCGACAGTCGAAGCAGCAGCGAGGACAGCCCGAGAGACAAAAGCTCGCGACATCACAGCAGCCGCTCGCGAAAACGAAGCAAGGAGCCAAGGAAGGACACTGACCGTGACAAGTCAGGATATGACGCGCGATCGGATCTCGCACAAAATAAGGTGGACAAGGCAAGAGCAGCGCGATATCGCGAACGCGCTTCGTCCGGCTCTTCAGATGACGAAACCTGCGGTGCACTTTGCTTCGCCCGTAGCATCCGAGAAGCACCCCTGCCCAAAATATTCAAGCTTAGCACGGAAGTAACGACGTACGACGGCTCACTCGAGCCCTCTTCATGGCTAAACGATTACCTCACGGCAGTAAAATGCCAACGTGGGAACAAAAACACGGCTATGCAATACCTCAATCTACATCTCATTGGCGCGGCCCGTAGCTGGTTAGAAGCGAGGCCAAGGTCCTGTTACGTATCGTGGGACGACCTGCACCTCGACTTCTGCAAAATCTTCCAATCAACCTACAAGAGACCAGCCACCATTGAAGAACTGCGAGCATGCAAGAAGAAAAGCGGCGAGTCTGTGACGCCCCGAGATCGGGCACTATGCAGATTTCAGCATTCCCGCCAAATCCGCATAATAACCGATTCCAGGTTGCCATTTATGATAACATTACAATAGTTCACGAATAATCCACAATTACAACAGAAACAGATAGATACAAGATGACTCAAACGAGCCAGGGATACAACTGATACAATACAAAGATCCAAATAACAGCGGAAGAAACAAACACATCATCCGTCTACGAACAAGATCCAAATTGGACTAAGAGTCCTGAAGATAACCGAGAGCGTCCAATCCCTGCCCAGGCCAAGCCGGAGGGATTCCCAAGCTAACGTCGTCAGACTTCAAACCTGTTGACTGCAAGTTGGAATTTGCAGCCACGAAAGAGATTCGTGGGTCAGTACGGTTAAGTACTGGCAAGGGGGATAAAACCCATACTCACAAGTTACCGGCGTAGCCAGTCATCACAAGATACAAATACTTTAGGATCAACGGAAAGGAAGGGGTTATTGCAAGTATGTGACAGCAGGCTGCACTAACCAACTACAGAGAGAAAACTACAACTTCCAACTAACAGAAAGGGGATAAGATCGAGGATTGTAACCAACTGAAAGTAAAACCAAACAAACCCATCCTGGACCTCGCCCCTTTAGCCAAAGAAGCAATCCGAGGATAACTCACACAGTTGTATTAAAGGTGAATCAAGTTATTGTGGGAATAAACCTATTACTAGTCAAGTTGTTAATCATGGGGTGTAACATGGTTGATCATTATGTTTAAGTTGTCCTGAGTACTTGTTAGCCAGTACTTTCACCAAGTAATCCATAACCGCGGAAAACACGGCTTCTCGAGAAGATTATCCCTGCAGGGTTGCACCAATTTGGCCGTACACGCAAGAATAACCCGCCAGATGGGATGCCTCCCACCAAGCGGGGTACTCTACACAACTCGACTCTTCTTCGCATCAAGCCCAAAGAACCTTGGGCGCACGGCTAATCGAGCCCAGAAGAAAATGGACCCTCATAGCACTCTAAGAACGTGTCCCCCTATATGCCGACTACGAAAGTTCCACCCGGGTACCAAGGGCTCGCAAGATCATGCATGCAGCAAATGGAAAACCCGAACTAAATGAGGCGATTTGGACGAGATGCGAATCGAGTCAAATTGAGGGGGGCGCCCATACTCGCTTCCCACATGCGGGTAGTGCGCTCATCATGGATCAGTAGACAAGACCCTTTTCCTATTAGGGTCGACACTAGCAGGCCTCAAAACCACAAAGGGCCTCCTGCCGGTGCCTTATCATCAAATTTATTATTAGTAGTAACATTAGCATGATTGATTGATTGATTAAACATCGAGCCCCCAGAACATAATAGAGTAATAACAGAAAGTAACGGGTAACAGACTCGAGCAAAACAACCCTAAGCATGATAGTAAGACACGGGCAACAAGCAGTGGTTATAGGTATGGAGGTGAGGCAATATCAAGGTTAAGGGATTCATGTGATGGGTTCGTAACAGAATCAACTACTACTAAGGATAGCAGAAAAGAATCAACGGAAAGAATCGGTAACAAGTGATGAAAGGCAGCCATATGGCAGCAAGTGAGTATACTTGCCTGAGATCCCGCAAGGTAGCAGACTTGTCGTTGCTCACATCATCTCAACGTCCTATCCGGGAAGAAGCAACGAACCTCGAACAAACACCGGATGCAACAATTACTACTACGGCAAAAGATCCAGCATGATCAAGGTATGGATGCATGACAAGTTTAAAGATGCATCAAGGTAAACTAGTTGACAAGATAAACAAATTTAAATGGACCCAGATGCAATTTGAGTTGCATATGAAAAGCCCATGCATTATGGTTGAAACAATTGTTTTCCAACTAATCAACAGGTGAAGGTGGATTAGCATGATGCATGGATGAGGAAAACAACAAAATAACAACAATAGAACCAATTGAAATAAGGTTTAACAAGTTTGGAAATTATTGGTTAAGATTGGAAATTTTGGTTACTTAAACATGTCACACAAGCAATTGTTGTTTTCACCAAGTTAAAGTGTTCAAAACAATTAACAAAGTTTATATTTGAAAAGAACATCAAATTTTAGTTGGATTACATGTTTCAAATATTGAAATTGGAACTTAGGATTATTTAATTATGAATTAAACAATATTAAACAATTGTTAATTGAATTAAACAAGATTTAAATTGTTTAGGCAATTTAAATTATTCAAACCATGAAAAAAAATTTATATTTGAAAAGGTTATTCAAAATGATATGGAAAACATATTTTATTTTCATTATTTGGATTTAGTATGAATTATTTATGAATTGTTGCAAATTACAATTGAATTATTTGAATTAAAATTTGAATTGCATTTTGTAAATTCAAAACAGAAAACAGAAAGCATATTTGAAAAGAGCATTTAATTTTGATTGGAATACATATAAAATTTGTGTTATTTGGAGTGGTGGTTTGAAAGTTGTGAGCATTTGAATTTTCAGGTTTTATTTGAAAAAGGCAGGGCCTTGACTGTGATGAAAACAGAGAAAAGGAGGGCTTAGGTGCAAAAAGGAGAAAGGCAGGGGCCTAGTTGCAAACCGCCAGATCCAGATCTGGATCTGGGGTCGTTTCTCACCGGGAGTGGCCCCAGCCGCGGCCGCTGACGCGCGGGCCCGAGGGCCACGCGGCGCTGACGCTGCGCGGGTGGCAGCTGACTCGGCGTGAGGGGTCACCGACGGGTGGACCCGTCACCGCGCGGAAATAAATCTCGCAAAAAGGGGGGGTTGCGCGTCCGCGGGGACTCGATCCCGGGACCGCTCAGATGTGCGGAAGCGACCTGAACCATTGTGCTAGTGTTTGTTTCGTGATGTACAGGGTTAGCGAGCAAGTTTATGCTCTGTCCGCGCGCGGCTAACTGAAGGCAACGAAAATTGTGCAGTCGCTGTAACAACCGCCGGCGACAGAACAAGGAGAGGACGGTGATGGGCTCGCGAGAGGGCGGTGGGGTGCAGGGCGTGGATGGGTGTGTGGGCGTAGCGGAAGCGGACAGGGAGAGAGGGGAAGGGCAGGGCGATCACCTCGGGCTGGTCGCTGTCGTCGTTCCAACGTCGAGGCAGAAACGGAGGGTGGTTGCCGGCGACGGCGCGGCCGGCACGGGCCTCCTCCCGCCTCCGAGTCTTCAGAGAAATTGGAGGTGGACGGATGCTTGTTCCATTCCCACGGTCAGAGGACCCTCGAGGTGCCCGTGTGACCGGCGATGAGGGGAGGAAGGTGGCAGCCATGGTGGTGGGGATGTGGGTTCAGAAACTTCAGAGAAAGAGGGAGGGATAGCAGAGGACGAAGAGGAAGGGGTGGCGGCGGCTGGAGGAGGGAGAAGGGAGAGGGAGAGGCTAGGGCTAGGGTTTGGGATCCTCTCCCGGGTAGATAAGGAGGGGGCTGGAGGGACCATGGAGGGGGAGATGACAGCGACATCTCCCCTCTGTCCGTACGAGGAAGACAGCGCTTGGGGCTGGGCTTGGGGGAAGGTGGGCTTCCTTCAGGGTTGTAGGTGGGCTGCCCCTTGTGGGCTGGCCTGCCTCCCCACTCCTCTCTTTCTATTTTTTTTTTTGCCTTTTTTTTTTGTAATGGAAGCAAAGGGAGAGATAGATGGAAGAAGGTTTTGGGGAGGGGTTTTAGGGTTTTATTTCATTAGATAATTTTATTACTTTCAAAACAACAAAATGGAAGCAATGTTAGCATTATTCTCAAAATTGGAATTATTAGTTGGAATTTTAAAGTGGTTGGGTGAATTTTCAAATAAGGTTGCTTTTGGGAATTTTTGGAAATAAATAGATTCCATTTAATAAGTTTCAAAACCATTATGCAAACATTATTGGAATTTTGTTTTGCAAGAACTTAATTTTTTTTTTAAACCTCAATTTGGATCATATCAACTAGGATTTTATTTGAAATTCAATTGGCCATTAGGGTTTTGATAACAGGGAAAATTTTATTAACAAGCAATTGGATTAAAACAACTTCAAATTATTGAAAAACAATTGAGTGGTTTAATTTACAATTTTGAAATTGGAAATTTGGAGCAAGGTGTGAAAGTTTAAATTGTTTTGAAGTTTTGAGTGGTTTGGAAAACATGATGCAATGCTTATGGGATGCAGATGATGCAAACAAAAAGAAAACAAACAGGTAACACCCCAGGTGTTACAGACGACACCACTAACAAGGGATTGCGCCCTCGCAATCCACCTGCTAACCCGGGAGGGGAAAGAAGTTCGACTATCGATTCTTCGTGCTTCCGGTTGATCTCCTCGACACCACTAACAAGGGCTTCTCGACACCACTAACAAGAGATTCTTGCTCGGAGTGTTGACGATGTTCTTCCACCAGGAATCTTCCGATGATCGGACCTATTAGGTTAAAGGCTCAGAAAACGTCCACCCACGTAGGATCCTAACATTTTGAAAGATTGAGTACGAGAGCAGACTCCAAAACAAATAAGGTGGGAGGGGAAATAGAATAGGGATAAGGAGAAAACAAGAATCCTATTGAGATGTTTTTCCAAAATAGTTTAGCAGAAATAGCTTTTGACACTCTAGAAACAACGACCGTTAGCGAGGTTAACCTACAGGCTTTGCGGACCCGTTGCTTCGATAACCATTCGTATCGAAACAATCTCGGGAATCGGAACCAAGGCTCTGATACCATTTGTGACGCCCCGAGATCGGGCACTATGCAGATTTCAGCATTCCCGCCAAATCCGCATAATAACCGATTCCAGGTTGCCATTTATGATAACATTACAATAGTTCACGAATAATCCACAATTACAACAGAAACAGATAGATACAAGATGACTCAAACGAGCCAGGGATACAACTGATACAATACAAAGATCCAAATAACAGCGGAAGAAACAAACACATCATCCGTCTACGAACAAGATCCAAATTGGACTAAGAGTCCTGAAGATAACCGAGAGCGTCCAATCCCTGCCCAGGCCAAGCCGGAGGGATTCCCAAGCTAACGTCGTCAGACTTCAAACCTGTTGACTGCAAGTTGGAATTTGCAGCCACGAAAGAGATTCGTGGGTCAGTACGGTTAAGTACTGGCAAGGGGGATAAAACCCATACTCACAAGTTACCGGCGTAGCCAGTCATCACAAGATACAAATACTTTAGGATCAACGGAAAGGAAGGGGTTATTGCAAGTATGTGACAGCAGGCTGCACTAACCAACTACAGAGAGAAAACTACAACTTCCAACTAACAGAAAGGGGATAAGATCGAGGATTGTAACCAACTGAAAGTAAAACCAAACAAACCCATCCTGGACCTCGCCCCTTTAGCCAAAGAAGCAATCCGAGGATAACTCACACAGTTGTATTAAAGGTGAATCAAGTTATTGTGGGAATAAACCTATTACTAGTCAAGTTGTTAATCATGGGGTGTAACATGGTTGATCATTATGTTTAAGTTGTCCTGAGTACTTGTTAGCCAGTACTTTCACCAAGTAATCCATAACCGCGGAAAACACGGCTTCTCGAGAAGATTATCCCTGCAGGGTTGCACCAATTTGGCCGTACACGCAAGAATAACCCGCCAGATGGGATGCCTCCCACCAAGCGGGGTACTCTACACAACTCGACTCTTCTTCGCATCAAGCCCAAAGAACCTTGGGCGCACGGCTAATCGAGCCCAGAAGAAAATGGACCCTCATAGCACTCTAAGAACGTGTCCCCCTATATGCCGACTACGAAAGTTCCACCCGGGTACCAAGGGCTCGCAAGATCATGCATGCAGCAAATGGAAAACCCGAACTAAATGAGGCGATTTGGACGAGATGCGAATCGAGTCAAATTGAGGGGGGCGCCCATACTCGCTTCCCACATGCGGGTAGTGCGCTCATCATGGATCAGTAGACAAGACCCTTTTCCTATTAGGGTCGACACTAGCAGGCCTCAAAACCACAAAGGGCCTCCTGCCGGTGCCTTATCATCAAATTTATTATTAGTAGTAACATTAGCATGATTGATTGATTGATTAAACATCGAGCCCCCAGAACATAATAGAGTAATAACAGAAAGTAACGGGTAACAGACTCGAGCAAAACAACCCTAAGCATGATAGTAAGACACGGGCAACAAGCAGTGGTTATAGGTATGGAGGTGAGGCAATATCAAGGTTAAGGGATTCATGTGATGGGTTCGTAACAGAATCAACTACTACTAAGGATAGCAGAAAAGAATCAACGGAAAGAATCGGTAACAAGTGATGAAAGGCAGCCATATGGCAGCAAGTGAGTATACTTGCCTGAGATCCCGCAAGGTAGCAGACTTGTCGTTGCTCACATCATCTCAACGTCCTATCCGGGAAGAAGCAACGAACCTCGAACAAACACCGGATGCAACAATTACTACTACGGCAAAAGATCCAGCATGATCAAGGTATGGATGCATGACAAGTTTAAAGATGCATCAAGGTAAACTAGTTGACAAGATAAACAAATTTAAATGGACCCAGATGCAATTTGAGTTGCATATGAAAAGCCCATGCATTATGGTTGAAACAATTGTTTTCCAACTAATCAACAGGTGAAGGTGGATTAGCATGATGCATGGATGAGGAAAACAACAAAATAACAACAATAGAACCAATTGAAATAAGGTTTAACAAGTTTGGAAATTATTGGTTAAGATTGGAAATTTTGGTTACTTAAACATGTCACACAAGCAATTGTTGTTTTCACCAAGTTAAAGTGTTCAAAACAATTAACAAAGTTTATATTTGAAAAGAACATCAAATTTTAGTTGGATTACATGTTTCAAATATTGAAATTGGAACTTAGGATTATTTAATTATGAATTAAACAATATTAAACAATTGTTAATTGAATTAAACAAGATTTAAATTGTTTAGGCAATTTAAATTATTCAAACCATGAAACAAAATTTATATTTGAAAAGGTTATTCAAAATGATATGGAAAACATATTTTATTTTCATTATTTGGATTTAGTATGAATTATTTATGAATTGTTGCAAATTACAATTGAATTATTTGAATTAAAATTTGAATTGCATTTTGTAAATTCAAAACAGAAAACAGAAAGCATATTTGAAAAGAGCATTTAATTTTGATTGGAATACATATAAAATTTGTGTTATTTGGAGTGGTGGTTTGAAAGTTGTGAGTATTTGAATTTTCAGGTTTTATTTGAAAAAGGCAGGGCCTTGACTGTGATGAAAACAGAGAAAAGGAGGGCTTAGGTGCAAAAAGGAGAAAGGCAGGGGCCTAGTTGCAAACCGCCAGATCCAGATCTGGATCTGGGGTCGTTTCTCACCGGGAGTGGCCCCAGCCGCGGCCGCTGACGCGCGGGCCCGAGGGCCACGCGGCGCTGACGCTGCGCGGGTGGCAGCTGACTCGGCGTGAGGGGTCACCGACGGGTGGACCCGCCACCGCGCGGAAATAAATCTCGCAAAAAGGGGGGGTTGCGCGTCCGCGGGGACTCGATCCCGGGACCGCTCAGATGTGCGGAAGCGACCTGAACCATTGTGCTAGTGTTTGTTTCGTGATGTACAGGGTTAGCGAGCAAGTTTATGCTCTGTCCGCGCGCGGCTAACTGAAGGCAACGAAAATTGTGCAGTCGCTGTAACAACCGCCGGCGACAGAACAAGGAGAGGACGGTGATGGGCTCGCGAGAGGGCGGTGGGGTGCAGGGCGTGGATGGGTGTGTGGGCGTAGCGGAAGCGGACAGGGAGAGAGGGGAAGGGCAGGGCGATCACCTCGGGCTGGTCGCTGTCGTCGTTCCAACGTCGAGGCAGAAACGGAGGGTGGTTGCCGGCGACGGCGCGGCCGGCACGGGCCTCCTCCCGCCTCCGAGTCTTCAGAGAAATTGGAGGTGGACGGTGTTGGGGCGCGTAGTGATAAACGAAAACTTTTCCTACGCGGTACTCCCAAGATCTAGCCGAGGTAGAAGGCCACGAGTATTACCACTAGACGCGCAGGTGCGGATTATCGATGTAGCGCGTCGGGTCGGGGCAGTGCAGTCCCACGATCCGCTCCGGCCGATCCAATCCCTCGAACGTCGAAGTGCTGAACGTACAACACCTCTGCCGGTATCCACACGTACGAGGAGGAGCTCCGACGGCGGACTGCTAGGTCCGGTGCGGCGGCTGGACTGAGTGGGGCTAGGGTTCCCAACGCATGGGAGAGTGGACTAACGTGCCCGCTGGGCAACCTGCGCCCCTCTTTATATAGCGTATGGTAATGGGCTGCACAACACTTGTGGCCCATTCCCTCTGTGAGTCCGACTCACTAACTCAGTCCATTTCCGGTTCGGGTCCAACCCAACCAATATTTGCTCCCGCTCTTAAGTGTGTGACCCTGCAGGCTCATGGCGACTTGGACACGATTAGAGTCCGACTCTCAATCGATCAATCGGTAGCGGCTCCTAGCAGAACGTGCCGACTCCCAAGTTCCATTGAGTCATGACGACATACCTTTCAATGTGATATTCATCTTAGTCCTTTTTGCCTCACGATATACCTTGTCGAGCTATAGGCGATTTATCGTCATCCCTTAAATAGCTCAACTCTCTTCTCGATCCGTGATATGTGATTCATCTGACTAACTCTTAGTCAACCGACACAGTTAACACTTAACTGAGTCGCGCATGGCCATGCTTCCTGAATCATATCACTCGAGAGGGCCCAGAGAATATCTCTCCATTCGGAGGGGCAAAATCCCATCTTGATTATCCACATCACGCAGCTTGCTTCTCATTCGACCCGAACTCTGCCTTTATAGTTGCCTTGTCACAGAACAACGTTTGACAGAACCTAAGTCGGTGATCCACAACTCGGATTGTGCGACAACCTCAGGTCTAAGGATTACATTGATTGAGACATGCAAATGACGACTTGATCGTTGCATCTCAATGTGGGTCAGTCCGACTTGCTAAACTCTTTAGCCAAGTCCGTGAACGTTGGAATGGCATCACCATGCCCATGACAAGTGGAACCGTGTCATCAGCCAACACTCACATTAGTCTAGGGTGTGTGTCCAGCACAACCTTAACGACCAAGGACAATTAGTATGAACAACATGAATATATAGTTCCACAATCGAATCACATATTCAATGACATATATCAGATGTTCAAAACAAGGACAACTTAATAACTTTATGAATACAATGGGAATAACATCATACATGATTGCCTCTAGGGCATATTCCCAACAGTCTCCCACTTGCACTAGAGTCAATCATCCTGGCATCATATGCCTAGGCATCTAATGCCCATGCCTCTCATGTGCGCCTCATGCTTAGGCTGTGGTAGCGCCTTTGTCAACGGATCTGCAATGTTTGCATCCGTGTGTACTTTGCATAACTTGATATCACCTTGTTCGACAAACTGGCGAATGAGGTGGTACCGCATGAGTATATGTTTGTTCTTCTGGTGTTGTCTAGGTTCCTTGGCTTGTGCGATAGCACCATTGTTGTCACAATATACGTCCAAAGGATTGGACGCGCCCTGAACCACACCAAGATCAATCAGGAGGTTCCTGATCCAAACAGCTTCCTTTGCCGCCTCTGAGGCAGCAATATACTCAGCCTCTGTTGTAGATGCAGACACCGTATCTTGCTTGGAACTCTTCCAGCTCACAGCTCCTCCGTTCATTACGAACACGTATCCCGATTGCGAACGAGAATCATCTGAGTCGGTGAGATAACTCGCATCCGTGTAACCCTTTACACTGAATTCCTCATCACCTCCATAAACTAGGAACATTTCCTTAGTATTTCTCAAATACTTAAGGATGTTTTTAACCGCTGCCCAGTGGGCTTCGCCAGGGTCAGCCTGGTATCTGCTCGTAACACTTAGAGCATAGGAAACATCTGGCCTAGTACAAATCATGGCATACATGATGGATCCGATTGCCGAAGCATACGGGATCACACTCATCCGACTTCGCTCATCAGTTGTCGAAGGACACTGAGTCTTGCTAAGTTTTATGCCATGGGACATCGGTAAGAATCCCTTCTTGGACTCTTCCATTTTGAATTTCTTCAAAACCTTGTCCAGATAAGTACTCTGACTCAATCCAATGAGCCGCCTGGATCTATCTCTATAGATCCTGATTCCTAATATGTAAGTTGCCTCACCCAAATCCTTCATTGAGAAACTCCTTTCCAATGACTCTTTGGTTTCTTGCAACATCATGACATCATTTCCAATCAGCAATATGTCATCCACATACAAGATTAGAAAGTTTACTTTGCTCCCACTAAACTTCTTGTATAAACAAGAATCATGATCGCTCTTGATGAAGCCAAACGATTTGACTACCTCATCAAAGCGAATGTTCCAACTCCGAGATGCTTGCTTCAACCCATAAATGGATTTCTGAAGTTTGCATACCTTGCCAGCATTAGCTGGATCGACAAAACCTTCGGGCTGTATCATATACACGTCCTCAGTTAAATTTCCATTAAGGAAAGCCGTCTTGACATCCATCTGCCATATCTCATAGTCGAAATAGGCTGCTATGGCTAACATGATCCGAATTGATTTAAGCATCGCTACGGGCGAGAAGGTCTCGTCGTAGTCAACTCCTTGAACCTGTCGGAACCCCTTCGCGACAAGTCGTGCTTTATAGACGGAAATATTTCCATCCATATCAATTTTCTTCTTAAAGACCCATTTGCACTCGACGGGTCTTGCACCGTCAGGCAGATCAACCAAATTCTAAACTTGGTTTTCATCCATGGACTTTAACTCGGATCTCATGGCTCCAAGCCACGACTCGGAATCAGATCCCACCATCGCTTCCGAATAAGTTGCCGGCTCATTACTGTCTAACAGTAAAACATCTCGAGCACTCTGTAATCTGGCAGATCTCCGTGGTTCAGGTGCTGTTACCGGTGTAGGTACCACGACCGGCTCAGCCTCCAAGGCATTCGCCGACTCGCCCCTAGCCGGTTCCTCTCGAATTTCTTCGAGTTGCACTGTGCTCCCACTGACTTCCCGACCGAGAAACTCTTTCTCAAGGAAGACACCATTCCGAGCGACAAACACTTTGCCCTCTTCCCGGTTGTAGAAGTAGTACCCCAAGGTTTCCCTCGGATACCCCACGAAAATACACTTATCCGACTTGGGCGTGAGCTTGTCCGACTGAAGTCGCTTGACAAATGCTTCACAACCCCAAATCTTAAGAAAAGACAAACTTGGCTTCTTGCCCGTCCACATCTCATGTGGTGTCTTCTCTACTGACTTTGATGGTACTCTGTTTAGTGTGAAAGCTGCAGTTTCTAGACAATAACCCCAAAATGATAAAGGTAGATCTGTCCGACTCATCATTGATCGTACCATGTCCAACAAGGTCCGATTTCTCCGTTCCGATACACCGTTTCTCTGCGGTGTACCCGGCGGAGTGAGTTGAGGAACTATTCCACAACTCTTTAGATGGTCATCAAACTCATGGCTCATGTACTCGCCTCCACGGTCCGACCGTAGAAACTTTATTTTCTTGCCGAGCTGATTTTGTACCTCATTCTGGAATTCCTTGAACTTTTCAAAGGCTTCCGACTTGTGTTTCATTAAATAGATATATCCATACCTACTCAAATCATCAGTGAAGGTAATGAAGTACTCATAACCACCTCTGGCTGTCGTGCTCATTGGACCACATACATCACTATGTATTAGTTCCAACAAGTCGGACGCCCTTTCACAACTCCTTGCAAAAGGTGTCTTGGTCATCTTGCCTAGTAGGCATGATTCGCATGTCTCGAATGACTCTAAGTCAAATGAAGTTAGAAGTCCATCATCATGGAGCTTCTTCATGCGCTTCCAACTTATATGACCAAGCCGACAGTGCCAAAAGTAAGTCATATTCAGATCATTTGGTTTCAACCTTTTAACATTTATGTTATAGACCGATTCACTATCAAGATTTAAAATAAATAACCCGTTCTGAACGGGTGCAAAGCCGTGAAACATATCTTTCAAATATAAAGAACAACCATTATTCTTAATATTCGACTCATAACCTTGTCTCATCAAACATGAGGCGGAAATAATGTTTCGACTAAGCGCTGGAACATAATAACAATTATTTAGTTCCAAAATAAATCCTGAAGGTAAATGAAGTTGCATCGTGCCGACTTCCAACGCAGCGACTCTCGCCTTGTTGCCGACCCGAATATCAACCTCTCCTCTTGCCACGCTCCTAGTTCTTACCAGCCCCTGCAACGAGTTGCAAATGTGAATGACTGATCCGGTATCATATACCCAAGAACTATTAGGTGCATCAGCAAGATAAATGTCTATAACATTGCACACAAGTGTACCTGAGTCGGAAGTCATACCTCCACTCTTGGCCTTGTCAGCCAAATACTTGGTGCAATTCCTCTTCCAGTGGCCATCCTGCTTGCAATAGAAGCAATTGGCTCCGGCTGTAGGAGAAGGCTTAGTCTTTGAGGAAGCGCTCTGGACAGGGCCATGGGCGTTGCCTCCTGACTTATCCTTCTTCTTCTTAGTCCAAGAACTCTTCTTGAACTTAGCCTTATTCTGCACCATCAACACTTGACTGGTGCCTTTCTTGATATCAGCCTCTGCCGTTTTGAGCATCCCATGTAATTCAGTGATACTCTTATCCATACCATGCATATGGTAGTTCGAGATGAACGGACCATACGCACTAGGAAGAGAGTTCAGAATTATATCAGTGGCGATCTCTTCTTTAATTGAGAAGCCCAAGCGATCCAAAGACTGTATGTAACCAATCATCTTGATTACATGCGGACTCAGTGGATCGCCGTCTTTCAGCTTACAGCCAAGCAAAGCTTGAGAGACTTGATACCTCTCAGTCCTTGCTTGAGCCTGGAACATACTTTTGAGGCTTTCGATCATATCGTAGGCCTCAACATTTTCGAACTGCTGCTGCAAGTCCGGTTCCATGTGTGCAAGCATAAGACAGCTAATCTCCGTAGACTCATCTCTAGTCTTACGGTAGGCATTTGTGACAGCGACAGTCGCATCGTCATCAGGCTCATCTGGAAGTGGAGTTTCTAGAACATGTTCTTTCTTGTCATGCTTGAGGACTATCCTCAGATTACGATACCAGTTGGTGAAATTAATTCCATTAAGCTTATCTTTCTCTAGGATTGACCTCAACGCAAAAGTGGACAACTGAGGAAGGTTGCTAGGTGCCATTGGTCTACAACAGAAAATACGCAAAAACACTTAAGACATGTATTCATAAAAGAGCAGGCATATTAAACGCTTTAATACTTATGCTCCCACTAGAACCAACATCCCTCCGATGGTTGCTAAGTGATTCAGGACCCTAAATAAGCAAGCCGACTAGTGAGCTTTAGCATCACCGCTAGCCGTCAAGTGATCTAGGTAGGCAACACCTTGCCAATCGTATCTCTATACGACTCCTGTTAGTTGGGTGACATCACATGCCCCGGCTCCCAACCTACCTCGCCCCGAGCCCCACAACCGTTGTGATGGACTCGTCTAGATTACCAAGTGCTTCTGCTTGTAAGAGTCCGACTCAAACCCACCTAACCGGAAAGAATTGGTAGCACCTCAATTTTATGAGCCCACTACCAAGAATGTCCGACTTGTGATGGTGCAGCACTGGCGGGGCGACCGACTAGACCTTCTTTGAGGGATTAAAGAATCTACCAACTATCTAAATAGAGGTAAATAGAGACATAACAATAACACAAATAAAACAATTATAATGTGAAATGGTATGGCTCTCTTCATGGTGATCTCCATCTCCACAAAGCTTGCAAGTCGACACGTGCCAACTCTTGTCACGTGCCATCTTACTCCATGTAGCCGACTTGTACATCGACTTGCATGCCTTCCGGGTTCTCCAACAAGCTACACTAGCTAAGTAAATGAAATTTACATAGAGAATCCGACACGCAGGCCGGTATACAATAAAATGACAGCACCTAGGCTCCAGCCGGCTGACAAAAACATGATACGCAGATCATGTATGGATTACACACATCACATGCACATAAGCCATACCATTCACAACTTCCTGCAAAATCAAGTTATGCATAGATACGATATCTACCGGCGTTGTGAAACTCGCAACGACATCTAAGGCGCTACGACAGGACGACGGCGGTCCCTGATCCGTTTCGGAAAACGCAGATCTCATCTGCATTCCGATCATGGATTTCTTCATCGGATAAAACGATTTTACCCGAATCTGATCCGTATTCCGATTCGACCAAACTCTTTGATCTTCGATCACCGCAACTGGATTTATGTGTCACGGTATACCCCGATGGCGGAAACCGACCGGTAGGGGTAAGTTGTTCCACGACCTTAGCAGTATGATCACGGAAACCAGATCATCCATTAACCCCGAGTACGATTGATCCAATCAACCTTGTACAAAACCGATCTATCTCATAGACCGACCACCAAAACAGCAATTAGATCACATCTAACGCTAACTACATATCACATATGTACGGATCTCGGGCCTAATACCAGAAGCTACCGCTCTGATACCACTGTTGGGGCGCGTAGTGATAAACGAAAACTTTTCCTACGCGGTACTCCCAAGATCTAGCCGAGGTAGAAGGCCACGAGTATTACCACTAGACGCGCAGGTGCGGATTATCGATGTAGCGCGTCGGGTCGGGGCAGTGCAGTCCCACGATCCGCTCCGGCCGATCCAATCCCTCGAACGTCGAAGTGCTGAACGTACAACACCTCTGCCGGTATCCACACGTACGAGGAGGAGCTCCGACGGCGGACTGCTAGGTCCGGTGCGGCGGCTGGACTGAGTGGGGCTAGGGTTCCCAACGCATGGGAGAGTGGACTAACGTGCCCGCTGGGCAACCTGCGCCCCTCTTTATATAGCGTATGGTAATGGGCTGCACAACACTTGTGGCCCATTCCCTCTGTGAGTCCGACTCACTAACTCAGTCCATTTCCGGTTCGGGTCCAACCCAACCAATATTTGCTCCCGCTCTTAAGTGTGTGACCCTGCAGGCTCATGGCGACTTGGACACGATTAGAGTCCGACTCTCAATCGATCAATCGGTAGCGGCTCCTAGCAGAACGTGCCGACTCCCAAGTTCCATTGAGTCATGACGACATACCTTTCAATGTGATATTCATCTTAGTCCTTTTTGCCTCACGATATACCTTGTCGAGCTATAGGCGATTTATCGTCATCCCTTAAATAGCTCAACTCTCTTCTCGATCCGTGATATGTGATTCATCTGACTAACTCTTAGTCAACCGACACAGTTAACACTTAACTGAGTCGCGCATGGCCATGCTTCCTGAATCATATCACTCGAGAGGGCCCAGAGAATATCTCTCCATTCGGAGGGGCAAAATCCCATCTTGATTATCCACATCACGCAGCTTGCTTCTCATTCGACCCGAACTCTGCCTTTATAGTTGCCTTGTCACAGAACAACGTTTGACAGAACCTAAGTCGGTGATCCACAACTCGGATTGTGCGACAACCTCAGGTCTAAGGATTACATTGATTGAGACATGCAAATGACGACTTGATCGTTGCATCTCAATGTGGGTCAGTCCGACTTGCTAAACTCTTTAGCCAAGTCCGTGAACGTTGGAATGGCATCACCATGCCCATGACAAGTGGAACCGTGTCATCAGCCAACACTCACATTAGTCTAGGGTGTGTGTCCAGCACAACCTTAACGACCAAGGACAATTAGTATGAACAACATGAATATATAGTTCCACAATCGAATCACATATTCAATGACATATATCAGATGTTCAAAACAAGGACAACTTAATAACTTTATGAATACAATGGGAATAACATCATACATGATTGCCTCTAGGGCATATTCCCAACAGACGGATGCTTGTTCCATTCCCACGGTCAGAGGACCCTCGAGGTGCCCGTGTGACCGGCGATGAGGGGAGGAAGGTGGCAGCCATGGTGGTGGGGATGTGGGTTCAGAAACTTCAGAGAAAGAGGGAGGGATAGCAGAGGACGAAGAGGAAGGGGTGGCGGCGGCTGGAGGAGGGAGAAGGGAGAGGGAGAGGCTAGGGCTAGGGTTTGGGATCCTCTCCCGGGTAGATAAGGAGGGGGCTGGAGGGACCATGGAGGGGGAGATGACAGCGACATCTCCCCTCTGTCCGTACGAGGAAGACAGCGCTTGGGGCTGGGCTTGGGGGAAGGTGGGCTTCCTTCAGGGTTGTAGGTGGGCTGCCCCTTGTGGGCTGGCCTGCCTCCCCACTCCTCTCTTTCTATTTTTTTTTTTGCCTTTTTTTTTTGTAATGGAAGCAAAGGGAGAGATAGATGGAAGAAGGTTTTGGGGAGGGGTTTTAGGGTTTTATTTCATTAGATAATTTTATTACTTTCAAAACAACAAAATGGAAGCAATGTTAGCATTATTCTCAAAATTGGAATTATTAGTTGGAATTTTAAAGTGGTTGGGTGAATTTTCAAATAAGGTTGCTTTTGGGAATTTTTGGAAATAAATAGATTCCATTTAATAAGTTTCAAAACCATTATGCAAACATTATTGGAATTTTGTTTTGCAAGAACTTAATTTTTTTTTAAACCTCAATTTGGATCATATCAACTAGGATTTTATTTGAAATTCAATTGGCCATTAGGGTTTTGATAACAGGGAAAATTTTATTAACAAGCAATTGGATTAAAACAACTTCAAATTATTGAAAAACAATTGAGTGGTTTAATTTACAATTTTGAAATTGGAAATTTGGAGCAAGGTGTGAAAGTTTAAATTGTTTTGAAGTTTTGAGTGGTTTGGAAAACATGATGCAATGCTTATGGGATGCAGATGATGCAAACAAAAAGAAAACAAACAGGTAACACCCCAGGTGTTACAGAGTCCACCCGCGAGTATATCCAGCGATGGACCACACTCAGGAACACCGCAGGAAACATCTCGGAAGAAGTAGCGGTTGAAGCCTTTGCAAAGGGCGCCCGACGAACTGCTTTCAGAGAAGAGCTAGGCAGAGCCGCACCCAAAACTATTGGGGAGCTGATGAACATAGCCGACAAATGGGCTAACGGAGAAGACGCAGTGCGCAATGAGAGAGCGTCATCACCCGCACCCGATGAAGATCGCCATGGCCGAAGAGAGAGAAGGAAATACTACGATCACGAAGATCGAGAGGAAATGGTAGCAGCGGAATTCACGCGAAGTCGCGAATGGAAACCAAAGGTTGAAGAAAAAAGTCCCGAGGAAGACCTTGATGCTTACTGCTCGCTACATCTGTTTACAGATAAGCGTACGGGCAAAACCAAGGCAACGCACCTCCTCAAGGATTGTCGGAAGTTCCATGACATTCACGAGGCTTTCTCGAAGAAAAACAGATCAACAGCCATTCCAAATTATCCGCCACTTCCAGGAGGAGGCCACCAAGGATTCCAGCCGCCACAATCCCTACCTCCACCAGCAAATCCAAACATGGCGTTGGCTGCACTGCCAGCACCACCTGCACAAAACTCTGGAGCCAATGCGTACCCGAATCCGGCAGGGCAACTGGCAATGATCCAGAAGGTATGTCCATCCCGCAGAGCTCAAAAGACTAACACGAGGCAGTTATGCATGGCTGTGTAGACTCTGCCAACAAAGCCCGAACACTTGAAGATGGCGGATCAACCGATCACATTCTCAATGAAAGACCACCCACCATGAGTCTATCGACCAGGACACGCCGCCCTTGTAATCCAAGCACAAATTGGCAACTACGATCTGGCCCGCGTATTCATGGACGGAGGCAGCGGTATCAACATTAACTACGCGGACACACTCCGTCGGATGAACAAGAACCTGGATGGCCTTGCGGAATCAGAAACATCCTTCCACGGGATAGTTCCGGGAAAGCCAATCCGTCCACTCGGAACAATTAATCTAGAAGTTGTGTTGGGCAATAAAAGCAACTACATAAGAGAATTCCTTGACTTCGAAGTCGTCGACTGGCCCTCACAGTACCACGCCATTCTTGGTCGAACAGCGTTCGCCAGATTCATGGCAGTACCACATTACGCGTACCTGAAGCTCAAGTTACCCGGAGAATACGGTGTTATCACAATCGACGGAGATTTTCAGAAATCCAACAAGTGCGACATTGAGTTCAACGAGATCGCAAAGTCTTTCGGGATGCAAGAAGAATTGCAAGAGCTGGCAAAAACCACGGATCACTCCGTGATGCCCCTCACGAAGAAAAACGCGCCCGAATTGGAGTTCAGCGCCAACAGCGACACCCGAAAACATCAGGTGCACCCGACAGATTTTGCGAAGACAGCGATGGTTTCAACTACCCTCTCGCAAGCATAGGAAAGCACGCTCGTCGAGCTCCTCCGTGAGTACTAGGAAATTTTTTCCTTTCAGCCCTCAGATATGCTAGGAATACCCAGGGAGTTCGCCGAGCACTCACTCGAAGTCTCCAAGGATGCTAAACCCATCAAGCAAACCACTCGACGGTTCTCAGAACCCAAGCAGAAAGCGCTTGGAGAAGAAGTGAATAGATTGCTAGCTGCAAAATTCATCAGGGAGATCAAGATATCCACCTGGTTAGCAAACCCGGTGCTGATCCCCAAAAAGAACACTAACATCCTTCGAGTTTGCATCGACTACACGTCATTGAATAAGCACTGCCCCAAGGATAACCTACCCTCCCGCGAATCGACCAGATCGTGGACTCTACGGCAGGCTGTCAGCGCCTATCCTTCTTGGACGCTTATTAGGGAAATCAGATCTGGATGAAGAAGGAAGACGAAGAAAAGACAACATTCATCACTCCACACGGTGTATACTGCTCCCTTCGGGCTCAAGAATGCAGGTGCAACATATCAGCGCTGCATGCAAAAATGCCTCGCCAATCTCATTGGCAAGAACGTACAAGTATACGTTGACGACATCGTCATCAAGACTCGAGTAGAGGACACACTCCTCGAAGACATCAGAGAAACATTCGACGCCCTCAACGCATACAGGATCAAGCTTAATCCAACAAAATGTGTTTTCGGCGTCCCAGCGGGAAAACTTCTCGGGTACCTGGTATCCGCCAGAGGCATCGAAGCCAACCCAGAGAAAATACAAGCAATTTTAACGATGAAGGAGCCAACCAATCTACGCGGAGTCCAGCAGCTCGCAGGGCGACTAGCCGCCTTAAGCAGGTTTATCGCGCGATTGGGAGAGCAAGCACTGCCTTTTTACAAGCTGCTGAAGAAGACGGACAAATTCGAGTGGACACCAGAAGCTAAACACGCGTTCGCGGACTTGAAACGATCGTTGCAAAGCATACGCGTCCTTGCAACACCGCAAGAGAGGGAGCCACTTTACCTATACCTAGCCGCAACAAACCAGGTCATCAGCACAGCAATCGTAGTCGAACGACGTGAGGAGGGCAAGGCATATGGAGTCCAACGGCTGATCTATTACATAAGCGAAGTGCTTCCTCCATGCAAACAACGATATCCTCACTACTAGAAGATTGCCTATGGAGTCGTTCTTACAGCTCGAAAACTCAAGCACTACTTCCAGGAACACGCCATCACAGTGGTTAATGATGCATCACTCGGTACAATCATGAACAACCCTATGGCATCCGGAAGAATAGCAAAATGGAGCATCGAGCTGGGCACTTGGGATATCACCTATACAGGACGCAATGCAGTAAAATCCCAGGTACTAGTGGAATTCTTAAGCGAGTGGACAGAGCTACAAACACCAGGACCGCCCGAGTACACGAGCAACTAGATAATGTACTTTGACGGGTCCAAAAGAAACGAAGGAGCGGGAGCCAGAATCGTTCTAATATCACCTAGGGGAGACAAGCTGCAGTATGTCCTACGATTGGACTTTCCACCCGACGATCCGGCATCAAACAATGACGCAGAATATGAGGCCCTGTTGCATGGGATGAAGATGGCAGTCGCGTGTGGAGCCACCCGACTAATGATCTACGGCGACTCAAACCTCATCGTGCAACAGACAATGAAAGAATGTGACGCTATCGCCGAAAACATGGTTGCCTACCGTGACATGTACAACCTACTCGAGGGAAGTTTCAAAGGATGCGAGCTCAAGCACATCGCGAGATTCAGTAACGACGAAGCAGACAGGCTGGCCAACATGGGTTCCACAAATACACCCGTACCGCCAGGAATATATTTCGAGCGAATAACTAAGCGATCAGTCAAAGTCAAGAAAGCTGCCGGGGCACCTGCAGCACCGGAAACAGAGGTTAGCCCGCAAGGTGCCATTATCGAGCTTATTCATAATATCTCGCGACAAGTATTTCTGGTCGAGCCAGTTTGGACACAGAAGTACCTCGACTACTTGTCCGCCAAACAGCTCCCAACAGATCTTCGCGAGGCTCGACAGATAATCAGGCGCAGTAAATCTTTTCGGGTGATCAATGGAGAATTATATAAGCAAAGCATCTCGGGTATACTCCAGCGATGTATAGCACCCGAAGACGGCAAGGAACTACTCCAAGACATCCACCAAGGAGACTGTGGACATCACGCGAGCTGGAAAACAATCATGGGAAAAGCTTTCCGAGCGGGATTCTACTGGCTTACAGCAGCCAGAGACGCAAAGGAGCTAGTCGACCGGTGTAACGCTTGCGAGCGATTCGCACCAAAGCTGCACGCACCCGCTACAGAACTGCATATGATACCCATCGCATGGCCCTTTGCACAATGGGGGCTGGATATGGTAGGACCGCTACGCAAGTCCACGCCGGGTGGATATACACACTTGCTGGTCGCAGTCGACAAATTTACCAAATGGATTGAAGCCATGCCGGTAACCTCGGCTAGCGCTCAATGCGCCGTCAAATTCCTCGACTCCATTGTATGCAGATTTGGAGTGCCACATGACATCATTACAGACAATGGTACTAATTTCACAGCCAAGGAAACACCGCAGTTCTGCGAAGAAAAGGGAATCAACTTCAAATTTGCCTCAGTTGCACATCCACAAACGAACGGACAAGTAGAGAGATCCAACGGCTTAGTTTCAGCTAGCATCAAGAAGCGCCTACTCGATCGTCTACACCCAGCAGCAGGACATTGGGCCGAAGAGCTACCCTCCGTGCTATGGAGCCTCCGCACAACTCCGAACCGATCCACCAACTACACACCATTTTTCATGGTATACGGGGCAGAAGCAGTCCTTCCCGAGGACGTCAGGTTCAGCGCCCCACGAGTTGTCGCCTACAGCGAAGAAACCTCTAACAGAGCACTCGCGGAAGATATGGACGCACTAGATGAAATGCGCGATATTGCACTCGCAAGATCAGCAGTATATCAACAATCATTGCGAAACTATCACAGTCGCCGCATACGACATAGAGCATTCGCGGTAGGAGATCTGGTGTTACGGCTCAAGCAGAAGGAAGGACACAAGCTCGAGCCACCATGGGAAGGACCCTTCATAATACACGAAGTTATCCCAGGCGGAGCGTATAGACTGAAGAACCCGGCGACTGGAGGCATCTATTCCAATCCTTGGAATATCGCACACCTCCGCAAATTTTATCCCTAGATCTATTTTTCTCGCAGCAATAAGGCTATATTAGCCACTCCTATAGCTCAAATACATGACTTCTCAGTCATCGCAATAAAATACATGGTTTCTCAACCATACATACCCGAAGATTATTCATTCTTACATGCTATAAGTTACAGGTATACACCCCAAAAACACATGGGGGCTACGCCTAAATTTAGCATCACAGAAAAATTTATATATACAAGGTTACACACCTTACAACGGTTTTTACAAACTACACAATCAAACATGATATATACATAAATTCAAAAAAAAAACATGATATATACATCCTACACTTATACATGGTGATGAGTATTCTCAGCTGCCAAAACCCGATCTACCTCATCCGAGGTCAATCGAATGATTTCCTCTGTCGCAGGTCGAACAGCCCTATAATGAGGAGACATATCGTCGATTGGACCATCAGGAAGTCTAGCTATGGAGTTGAAGTTCACCTCAGGATGCCATAAACGGACAAAAGAGAGAGCCACCACCGAGCCGCAAGTCATCTGATTGCGAACACACTCGCGAATCTCTCCTTCTCGTCCGAACACCCTGAGTAGATGGCTCCAATCTTCGGGACCCCTTTGCAGCGGATAAAAAGCAGCGTTCATTGCAATCAAAACCTCGTGAAAAGAACTCACGAGTATCTTCGCCTGATTGACTCTGAACCTCAAGGTGGCAAGCACAAACCCTCGACTACGATCAGACCAAAAATTATTCGCGTGAGGATTTGAGCTACTAGCTTCTTGATAGATGTGGTTTTCCACCCACTATTTCTCATTCCTGTGATCTGGTCAAACAACTGAAAAGCAAGGATACATGATCAAAAGAAGAGCACAAGATTAGAAAGACTTGGGGGCTGAACTACTTACAGAGCAAATCATTGGCAACAGACGCCAATTCATCCATCACAAATTGCTCACGTTCAGTCGCCAGCCTTTGTTTGGATTTAGCCACATCGGCTACCCCACACACCGCCTTTAGCTTGCGTTCACCATCATCTACACGATCACGGAGACCCGCCAAGGTCCCAACAGCGGCAACAAGAGGGTCGGCTGGAGTAGCAGGTCCACCCAAAGGCTCTGCAGCCACCCCGGTCACCTGAAAAATACAAGGAAGATAAAGGAGTAAGATGCCCTACTCGTGATATATTAACCACCTATTCGACAGGTGCTCGGGGGCTACTCCCATCGGGAGCACACACACAATCACAGGAAGCATTTCAGAAAAAACATCTCGATTCAACTATTGAAAATACGGGAGCACATCCCAGGGTTCATTACAATCGAAGCTGCGAAGTACAACAGAAATAATCTAAGAAGCTACAGTGGTGCTACCACTCGCGGCAGTGGTCCCTCCCTTAGCACGGGCAAATAACTCGGATAACTTCCGAGCAAGGACTCTGGCGGCATCGCCAAAACGACGAAGCCCTACCTTTTTGCCCGTAACAGGATCGACGGGAAGCTCCGAGTAGGCCTCCTCCAAGCCAGTGACTCCATGCGTCAGCGCGAACTGGATGGCGGTCTTCGCCCCAGATTCTGACTGGGCAACCGCGTAAGTTTCAAGGAGATTGCCCTCTGAGAAAACCTTCAGCAGATCGCCCAACGCGGGTGGAGACACGGAGTTGATGAGAAGGCGGCCGTGCAGTTGCGTCAGCACCTGAATGGCATCACCAATCAAGGCGCAAACCCCTGCAGCATGCCTCCTAAGCTGGGCGCAAGAATCTGTCAATGCGTCCACTCGAGGAACCCCAGCAAGCACCAGGGGGACACCCAGGATACCTAAGAAAATAAAGTGTTAGTCCAAAGGATCCACCAAGACAAAAAGCAGATTGTAGATAAATGCAACTTACCCGCGAAGCGTTCAGCAAGGGGGCGAAGAAAATTGACGAGATTGGCATCCGCCTTGGCGCCAGCATCCTCCAAACTCTTCAGAGCATCCTGGGCAGCCGCAAGTTCGTAATCAGCAGATAGCATGCGGGAAGACTCGAGCTCCCGTCGGGCAGTCGCCAATTCTGCTTCTAGAGCTATCACCTGAGTGGAGGCACTCTCCTTCTCGGTCTTCAAAAATTCAAGTTGAGTTGCACAGCAACGATCATCAGAGTCAAAGAATTGGTGGAAAACAAATACAAAAAAGATGGTAAACATACCTCGAAGAAGCTCGTTCTCAGTGGTGAGTCGACTGCGGTCCGCTCGAAGGAACCCGCATTCAGACTCAGCAAGAACAACACGGCGACCAATCGCCACAAGGGAGTCAATAAGCGACTGCAAGGAACATGAAAATAGAAGAGTCAGAAGAGTAAAATTTGAGCCTATACTCGATTGCAAACATTCGAGTATAGCCTCGGGGGCTACTCCCATCGGGAGCACTGCCGTGCACCCGATAAAAAGAAGAAGAAGAAAATGTTTATCTTTGAGACTGTAGCCAATCGCATGCGATCGACTACAGCCTCGGGGGCTACTCCCATTGGGAGCACTGACGTGCACCCGATAACAAATCCAAAGACATCAGAACATTAAAAAACAGGCAGCGAAGTTTACCTGGCCTTGGGCGAGTGAGAGGGGATCCGCCGAGCTGCCCGACACCTCTTTTGGAGCCTTTGGAGTCGTTGCGTCAGGAGCGACATTCGGAGAATTTTGGACCGTGCCGGCGGTAGGAGTTTCTCCTGCAGCTCCCATTTTATTTCTCCTTTCGGGGGGAAGGGAAGAGGCGTACCTGCGAGGGCTGATAGCTTGCAGGCTGCGATAAAGACAAAACGTTAACAAGATGCCAAAGGAAAACGTTCGACTAAAGAACAGGGAAAGAAACTTACTCATCTTCGTCGTCCTCCTCGTCCAGCATATCCACATTCCAGGCGGTTTGGATAACTAGGAATGAGGGGGAAGGGGCGCACGTACGCAGAGGAGTAGCGTTGATGGGCTCCTTCCCGGGCGATTCCTCCAAGGAATTGTCCTTAGAGGTGGCCTCGTCACCTTCCACTCGACGGCGTTTACGATGGCCGCCATCCGAGTCCCCTGCGTCATCCGAAGAATCTTGCTCGGAACTCGAAGAAGCATTGGCAACACTGGTATCGGCTGGGCCGTCCAGGTTACTCGCCAATAACTCCGAGGCCTCCGCCCCAGATACTGGAGGGTAGCTTGTGGCCATGGATAAGCTCTACAGAAGAAGACGGAAGAAATTCAATCGACCAAAATTCAGAATAAGAAGAAATAAAGAGAAAAGAAAGGCAAACTCACTTCGGATGGTGGAGGCCTTGACGCATCAAAGGCTGCGACCGTGGAGTCGGGGAATTTTTCTCCCACCTTCAAGATGGTGATGGCCGCAATCTTTTTCTCGAACTCGACGTTCGAGAGCTCTTCACGGCTCACACGACTGGGATCCTCAGAGCCTTGGTATTCCCACATCGTGGAGGGTCTGTGCTGCAGAGGTTGGATTCTGCGCTTGAGAAAGATACCCGCCAGGTGTAGCCCGTTGAGCACGACTCCGGCAGCTTGATCACGGAGGGCTGCCACCCTTGCGAGTAGTGGTGTGACGACCTGGGTTTCTTCAGCCGACAATTTGTGCGCCCAGGATTTACGCCTCTTCAAGACAGCGAACGGGTGGAATTCCTCGATCCCACCCGAGCTGTTGTCGATGACGTAAAACCACTTTTTTCTCCAACCCTGGGCGGAGTCGATGAAGTACATGCTGAAGTAGCCATTCTCTGATTTTGCTTGAATCCCGAAGCCACCTGTGCGAAGTGGGTCGCCAAGCTCAGATTCCACCCGCGACTTCTCGCGGAAGATCCGGACTTTGAAGAGGGCCTTCCAGAGGCCCCAGTGCGGGCGAATGCCCAAAAAGCATTCGCAGAATACAATGATGCACGATATGTGCTGCACTGCATTCGGAGGAAGATCGTGGAGCTGTATGCCATAGACATACAGCAATGCCACGAGGAATGGATGGAGGGGAAGAGAAAGACCGCGCGACACGTGGTCCGCGAAGACCACGCGTTCGTTCGCGTGCGGGTTGGGTACCTCCTCCTTCTTGCCGAGGCGCACCCGCTTCTCGGACTCCGCCGGCAGCAGCCCCTCCCGCTGCATCTCCTTGAAGCTTTTCGCCGTGGTGTTGGGCGAACGCCAGTCGCCCGAGCGCGGTGCAGGTTGAGCCGAAACTTCTCCTGACGCCGAAACGCCAGCGCCACGTTTCTTGCCTCCCGCCATCACTGCTAAGCACGAGCTTGAGGGGAGAAGGAAGACGAGCGCGAGGAAGAAGATGAACTGGAAGACGAAGGCTGGGAAAGTTTCACCACTCCACCAAGACCCATATTTATACATGGGGCTACTCGATCCTGGCCACTCGATGCGCCACGTGGCATCCATCGCTGCCACCACGTGCGAAGACGAAACGAGGAGGCGGTGGATGCTATTTCCTGCCACGATCTTAACGGAGGATCGTGGGCATTTACTGCGCAGTTCGCGTAAAAACCGGAAACGACGCCTCGTTTCCGGTCAAAAAGCTGACAAAGTGGGCCAGCTCTTCTTCTCTCACTCCGTCATGTCCCATCGGGAGGATAAAAGTGCGCCATGACGTCATAGCGTGCATCATCAAGCTGAAAAATCTTTTGAAAGAAAAGTTCAAACGCGAAAATAACTTCGCATGAACAAAAATCCTTCGAATAAAAGTCCAAACACGAAAAATAACTTCGTATGGACAAATCATGAAGAGAAATCTCTCACAGGAAAAAAATACCCTACACACGGAAATCCTTTCGTATGGGCACAATATCCCAAACATGAAAGCTCTTTCATATGGGCGTAACACTCCTAACACGAAAACTCTTTCGTATAGACAAGGAACTACAAACCCAAAACTACGCGAGTAGGCAGATCCTGGCACTCATTCACACGGTGTTTGCACATCATAAATCTGGATTGTTCAGCCGACTAGGTACATCCGGATGCCATATTCTTTCGAATATGAAGATAAGACCTGAAGGATCTCTCTTGAGGGCCTGGAATCGCACTCAAGCTGCGTCCTCCGGTATGATACCGTGTCAACAACACGAAGAAAAATCCTAGCGGACGCGCCGGGTACCCCCATGGGTTAAGTTCGACTCGGTAAGACCACTACGGCCCAGTCGCAACGATCACCTCGTCGGGTTCGAGTCGGAGGTCTCGAATCTGTGTAGGCCAGAACTGTTTTTGCCCTAGTCGCAATTAATTGGCCCTGAACTTTCGGGAGAGCCAAGCTATTGCGCCATATCCTTCTGCGAAAAACAGCCATACAAACAGGCACTTTTCATTACCCGATGCTCGGGTACAAAATTCATCACACAGGGTACACGCCCTCCAAAACAAGAAACCACCAATACTGGTTATCCAAGGGTGATAGAAACAAAAAGTTTGACCGTCTACTCGACTGGAAAATCCCAATTGAGCAGACGCTCGGGGGCTACTGATGAAGGAATGGATATTAGACCCTGCGGGAAAGGACACCCCCATCTCTGGCCCGAAGTTAAGGCCCAAGAGGAGGAGCCCTTGGAACACCGAAAGGCCCACGCGAAGCCCACCTGCAATATCTTGCGGGCTAAGTTAGGAAACTTGTAACCGACGTAGGGTTAGAGTTCGAGTCCTCTCCGGGTAGGGTTTGAGACCTGGCCACCTTTATAAGGCCAGGAGAGCCACCGGTAGAGGACCAAGCAACACCGCAATCCCAAAGCCTTGAGCTCGAGATCATACTCTCGACTTGAGCCATCATCATTGTAACCGATCTACTCGATTAATACAGATCGACAGAAGCAGGAGTAAGGGTTTTTCCTCTACGAGGGCCCCGAACCTGGGTAAATCTTGCCCCCTGTTTAGCCGACGATCGCCACCAGCGCTCATGGGTTCTCCTACTCGAAACCCGATAGGGTCACCTGAGGGATTTGCCGAACAGCGGATTCGACAGCAAGAGAAACAGCTTCAGCCATCATCAACTGTGTTTCATGGGATTGTACCTAGTAAGTCTGCACAACCTATCGGAAAAATATTCCTTGAAGTTGCTTTTGGAATATTTGGAAATTACAGGACAGAGATGCTAGCATTTGAAGTGGTCAACTTCAAAAGTTCGTACCATGCTCTGTTCGGACGGCCAGCTTATGCCAAATTTATGGCCAGATCCTGCTATGTTTACCTCAAGTTGAAGATGCCAGGACCCAATGGAAATATTACTGTCAATGGTGACAGAGACATAGCTTTGGAGTGTGAGGAAGGTGATGCAGCATACGTAGAGACTGCTTGTGCAGAAGAGGAGTTGAAATTGTACAAACTGCAAGTTTATCCAGAAGACATGACCTCGCTCAAAAAGCCATCAGCTGAGTCTAAGTTAAAATTTAAGTCTGCTCAAGACACCATGCTGGTGGACTTTACCCCCGGTGACTCATCTAAGCAGTTCAGCGTGGGGGCTCACATGACAGACAAATAGGAAAGCGCGCTCATCAAGTTCCTCCGTGAGAATTGGGACATCTTTACATGGAAACCTTCAGACATGCCAAGTGTCCCAAGGGAACTTGTTGAGCACAGTTTAAATGTGGATCCTAACTTGAAACCTATTCGTCAGTTCCTCCGTAGTTTTAATGATGAAAGAAGAAAATCAATT
The DNA here is from genome assembly GCA_028641055.1 of Alopecurus myosuroides. Lineage (NCBI taxonomy): Eukaryota > Viridiplantae > Streptophyta > Magnoliopsida > Poales > Poaceae > Alopecurus > Alopecurus myosuroides. The sequence goes on along the minus strand of CM054061.1, from coordinate 249,961,073 downwards.
GGAGAAGAGATAGCCAGGTTACTCGCAGCAGGGTTCATAGCAGAAGTATTCCACCCAAAGTGGTTAGCCAATCCAGTTCTCGTCCTCAAGAAGAACGGAACCTGGAGAATGTGCATAGATTACATAGATTTGAACAAAGCATGTCCTAAAGACCCGTTCGCTTTACACCGTATCGATCAGATTATAGACTCTACGGCTGGTTGCGAATTGCTATGTTTCCTAGATGCTTACTCAGGTTATCATAAAATCAAATGAAGGAAGAGGATCAAGAGAAGATCTCATTCATTACTCCTTTTGGAGCATTTTGTTATACGTCAATGCCTTTTGGTTTGAAAAATACAGGGGCAACTTATCAAAGGTGTATCCAGAATTGTTTGGAAAGTCAGATTGGGAGAAACGTGCACGCTTATGTGGATGATATAGTAGTCAAATCCCAAAAAGGTGATACTTTGATTTTAGACCTAGAAGAGACGTTTGCCAGCTTACGCAAGTACCAGATGAAGCTCAATCCGACAAAATGTGTTTTTGGAGTACCAGCTGGAAAGTTACTGGGTTTCATTATTTCATAGAGAGGTATTGAAGCAAACCCCGAAAAAATTCAGGCCATACATAACCTGAAAAAGCCGGTTCGCCTGAAGGACGTTCAGAAGCTGATAGGTTGCGTGGCTGCCTTGAGCCGGTTTATAAGCAGACTAGGCGAAAAAGCTATACCCTTATACCGACTGTTGAAGAAAACTGGCACCTTTGTGTGGAATCAAGAGGCTGATGAGGCATTAGGGGCCCTGAAAAAACAACTTTCCAACGCACCTATATTGGCTGCGCCTGAGAAGAAAGAGCCCATGTTACTATACATAGTGGAAAATAACAGGGCGGTCAGTGCGGTGGTAGTTGTGGAACGTAAGCTGGAAGGAAAAGAAGGCCTTGTCCAACGGCCGGTTTACTATGTGAGTGAGGTCCTGACAGAGTATAAACAACGTTACCCATATTGGCAGAAGCTGGTCTTTGGAGTGTTTATGGCTAGTCGTAAGCTGAAACACTATTTCCAGGAACATCCTATTAGTGTGGTTAGTTCAGCACCTATGTCTGATATTATTCAGAATAGAAAAGCGACAGGGAGAGTTGCAAAATGGGCTATTAAGATGGGGCCGTATCATATCAAATATGATCCAAGGACTGCAATAAAGTCCTAAGCCTTGATCGAGTTCATAAATGTCTGGACACAATTACAGGTTTCACCGGATAAACCAGATATTAAATACTGCACTATGCATTTCGATGGGTCTCAACAACTGGAAGGTTCAGGAGCTGGTGTGGTGTTAACATCCCCAAGAGGAGATAAGTTTCGCTATGTCTTAAAAATTTCATTCAAATGGACTAATAATGCAGCAGAGTATGAAGCTTTGCTCCATGGGCTTCGAATTGCGAAGGAGATGAGCATAACCTGGATTCGATGTCTGGGTGATTTTGATCTTGTTTCTCAACAAGTTACAGGAACCTCAAATTCTAAGGACCCAGTTATGGCAGCATATAGACGAGCGGTTACCCAGCTGGCTGGACATTTTCAAGGATATCAAGTTGATCATATTGACCGACACCTCAATGAATTAGCTGACGCACTGGCTCGTCTAGGTTCCCAGAAAAAGCAAATTCCACCAAATGTTTTTCTGGATGAAATTCATAGCCCATCAGTTAAAATCCCAACAGAGGAAGACCTAGCAAATCCAGACACAGAGTCAGAATTGGTAGCCACCCTGCATATAATCCCAGAGTGGACTGAACCATATCCGGCATACCTTATGAGAGGCGAGCTCCCGCAGAACGAGGTTATGGCTCGTCAGGTTACAAGAAGGTCCAAGTCCTATACAATTATCAATGGTGAGTTACACAAGAGAAGTGCGGCTGGAATTTTTCAGAGATGTGTCTCTCCAGAAAAAGGGTGTCAAATTTTAAAAGAAATCCACTCCAGAGATTGCGGTCCGCATGCAAGTTCCAGATCTTTGGTCAATAAAACTTTCAGACATGGATTTTTCTGGTTAACTACAAACGCTGATGCAGAACATATAGCAACAACGTGCGAAGGGTGTCAAAGATATGCAAGGCAGGATCACGTGCCAGCTCAGGATTTACGTATGATTCCCATAACTTGGCCTTTTGTAGTCTGGGGACTTGACATGGTAGGACCTTTCAAAAGGTCAGCTGATAAAAAGACTCATCTACTGGTGGCAGTTGACAAGTTTACAAAGTGGGTAGAAGCAGAACCAATCAGTAAATGTGACGCGGTTACATCGGTCAAGTTCTTAAAAAAAGCTGATTTTCAGATTTGGTTACCCACATAACATTATAACAGATAATGGGACAAATTTGTCAGAAGGAGCAATGAAGAAGTTTTGCGAACATAACCATATACGGTTAGACCTTGCTTCAGTTTCACATCCATAGTCTAACGGACGAGCAGAGCGGGTTAACCAGGAATTACACAAAGGTATCAAACCTAGGCTCCAGGTTACATTAGAGAAAACTGCTGGATGTTGGGTTGAGGAGTTGCATGCCGTTTTATGGAGTATAAGAACTGTACCTGATGGCACAACATCCTCCTGGATCTTTTTCCTCTTCGCCTGTTTCGCCAAAATAAAATGATAAATAATACGTATGTAATTCCCAGAATACATTTGTAAATGATTGCAATTTATAATTGTACACGAGTTACACTGAAAATAAGTACAAGATACGCGATCATTGTTGATTTTCACTTACATTTCTTTTTGTCGTAGTATTATCTTTCTTTATCTTAATTTTCTCATTTCCTAATTGTTTGAGTTTCTTATGATTTTCTTGACCGTCAATGCTTGTTGGCAGAGGCCAAACATCATCCTGGAGCTCTTTCCTCTTCTTCTGTTTTGCGTAAATAGGATGATAAATAATTTGTAGGTAGTTGTCAGAAGGAAAATACTAAATGATTGCAATTTAATCTCTTTACATGTGTGACACTGAAAAGAAGTACACGATAGGAAATCATCGGTGTACGTATTCCAACTTATCACGGATAGATGGCTACATTGCAGTTGTATACGGAGTTGTTTGAACAGTAAGAAAACAAATCTATATCGCAAGTGACCGCAAACTATATAAAACAGAATACAAGCAAGCGTTATGTTACGTGTCTGGCATTCACTTGTTTTATCCTACAACTGTTCGTTGTTTTACAAAAAAAAAGTTTTCAAGTAACTTGGTGTAAAATAGTAAACTAAACGGTAGCACATGTTTCGTATTCTCTGCTTTTTTTGTTCATTGAAAAATAGACAAATGTATGAAATTTACCTTTCCAGCGGCTTCTCGAAACTTTGTTGACTGAACCTTTTCAGTTAAATTCTTCTCTGCATTTTTTGTTGCTTTCACATGCAATAATGAATCCGTATGTTTTTTTAGTTGCTTCTTCTTTTGCTTGAGATTCCAAACATCATATTTACTTATGTTCCTATCTTGCAATTGTCCAAAATTTGTGTATAGACCAATTAGATTGTCTGTCTGGTTTCTCAGACAATCTATACTGCCCTCTTCGATCAAAGTGTCACCACTGTCAATCTGAATTTGAGCTTCTTCATCGACGCCTAAAATATCAGCCGTTGTCGATATTCCATCTGCCAATATCTTGACCTCCTCCAATAGATGCATTATTGTTCTGATTCTTTCGTTGATGCATTTAGGATTATTATCTCCAGTTCTCCTTCTTTTGGTCAATCGTGCTTCTGGTGGCTGGACTTCAAGTGCTGCTACTGATATAACAGGATTCATCTTAGTTTCAGAGACTCCAGATCGACTACCTTCCAACATTTTATGACGCAGTGATGGGTGAATGTGTGCTCTGCCGGCTTCACCTTTCCATCCCTGAAATAAAATCAATTTTAGTTCACATTTTCAAGAAAAAAGTTGCTTAGCAGATAAGGGACCATATACAAACCATAGACATCAAATATTTATCGACAACATGGCTATAATTGTACTTACAAGGATTTCTCCAAATTCCAGATTAACATTGTCTGTCTCATCTCTGTTCTTGCAATCAGCTACTGCTATTGCCTCTAGATTTACTTGCTTCAGATACAACAATCTAGGTATTCTATCATCGTGTTCGGTAAATTCATCGTAAAGCAAAGTATCAAGATAAATCAACAGTGGTCGAAGACAGAGTGATTCGAGATACTTCCAAGGTGATCGAGGTCTTTCTTGCCACTTTTTCGCTGATCTGCTTATCTCCTCACAAGATAATTGGCACTAATCCATCCCATTCATCTGGCGATGATCAAGGTCCTTCACCATCCTTGGCTCTCTCATTATTCGATCTGATGATCCACTGCATATAAGCTTGTTAAAGAATATAAGGAAAAAGATTCTCATTGTAGTTTTCTCTCTAGCTTGGATATCACCACTCTTGTTAACATCATCTTTTTGTTCCTTTACTATCTTTAACAACAACTTTTTTAGAACTATTGGTGTCACAAATTCATCCTGGTCTAACCCACACTCTTCCTTTAGAAGACTCAAACCTTTGGTATCTGTATCATGCGACGGCCTTGAGGCTGTCTTATTTCCATTTGGCATTCCGGTCAGAGCGTGGATAGCATAACTATCTATTTTAATTTCCCGATCAACTCTGCCAAAGGTTATGGTCAACGTCTTGGGGTTAATATGATCCATCAAGTAACACATGCATTTATTGCATGGAACATTACTTAGATCTGTATCTATAAAGGCACCAAACCCTGCAGTCTTGATGTTCTCCAACTATTCAGGAACGTCTTTCAGAATTTTTATTACTTCTTTTATCATCTTCATAGACGAGTGGGTTTGCACTCTAGATCTATTATTGCTTTTTCCTTCTATCAACAATGCTTGTTTGATTTTCTTTCTTGCTGGTATGATTGGCGCGTCTTGCTCCCCTGACTGAGAATGATGCAGCACAATCTGACTATTATTCTCTATTGTCTCTTCTTCGTTCGGTTGAGCGGTGTGATCAGAATCACCTTTGTCTCCTTTTCCTTCTCATATTCCAGCTTCTTCTTGAGCTGTCTCTTCTTCTCATTGTGTTGCTCCCAGTTCTTTTATTGAATTTTTAATTTCATTCATACGCCTGGTCCTACTTCTTTTGAATGTAGTGTTTGTTGCTATGAGAGGGGAACTTCTGACTGACGTATCGGCCTTCTCTGTAATTTTTTCTTTGCGACCTTTCCTCATACTAATCTTAACATCATTTTCTAACTCTGTCTTCTTCGAGGACTGAGCATGGTTCTTTGTTTTTTGAACCTGCGCATGTTCCGGGGCAGTATCTTCAGTCTGTCCTCTACACAGAGGAAGAACATCACCAGTTTTCCTTGCCCATTATCTTCCTCATTGGAGTTTCCTGTGTTAAGACATTGCATATCTTCAGGAGCAGAGTTTCCTGTGTTACGACGTTGCATATATTCATCGTTAGTGCCTCTGTTCCTACCTTCTTTATTTGGACAATTGATACGTCAAAAACGTATCTCCTTTTCCGAACACTTTTCTTATTGTTTTCTTGGAAACTTGTGTGTTTTGAATACAACTAACACGACTAATGCTGTTTTCAGCAGAATTACTTTGGTGTCTTGTTTTTATGCAGAAAAATCAAATTTCGGGAAATTGCCTAGAAAAGACCCCATTGGTGTTTTCACCCCGGAAGACCCCGGGAGCCAGAAGGGGGCGAGGAGAGGAGCCACAGGGTGGCCACCCCCCTGGCGCGAGTCCCCCCTTGGCCGCGCCAGCATGGGGTGTGGGCCCCTAGAGCCCCCCCTCGGACTCCCCTTTCGACTACAAGTGGCGTCCAACCCTAAAACCCGAGGGGGTTCGTCATATTCCACAGAAACACAAAAGAGCGCCGACGCCGTCCCGAACCTCGATTCGGGGATCAGAAGTTCCTGTTTTGGCACCCTGCCGGGACGAGGAGTGGAGGAGATCATCGCCATCGTCATCACCAACGCCTCTCCATCGACCATCCATGTTTCCCCCATCCATGTGTGAGTAATTCCCCGTTGTAGGCTGAAGGGGGTGGTAGGGATTGGATGAGATCGTTCATGTAATAATGTCGTGATGTTTAGGGCATAGTGCCTAGTATCCTCAATTAGTGTTATTGATATTGTTGCAACTTGTTATGCTTAATGCTTGCCACTTTGGGCCCGAGTGCCATGATCTCAGATCTGAACATATTATTGAACCACGATGATAATTATTGTTTCTTAATCATACCTGCAAGTTTTTTACACACATTGTTGTCCGGAACCCGAGGCCCCGAAGTGAGAGAAATTGGGACACCGGAGGGGATGGCTGCGATGTGAGGATCACATGTGTTCACGGAGTGTTAATGCTTTGCTCCGGTGTTCTATTAAAACGAACACCTTAATTTCATTTGAAAATAACAAATGAAATGACCAAAAACCACTTAAAGTGGTCACCCAAAATTTGTTTTAAAAACATTTTCAAGTTTGGAAAAATTAAAAACATAGTTTGGCTGGAAATTTTGCAAGTTTCCAAAAACTATTTTTGCCAATTTTTCTGTTTGAAAAAAGGCCCTCATAACTTTGTTTTTGGTTCTGTTTGTAAACAGAAAAGGACCTCTTCGCAAAAATTAGGCAAATTGGGGTTTTTTTCAAAAATTCGCTTTCTTCTCCACGCAGGCAGGCAGGCACCTGCGTGTCCGCCGGCGAGGCCGCCGTGCAGGCACCTGCTTGTGCCCCTGCTCGGGTGGCTAGTCGAGGGCGCAGTGTCCTCCTCTCTCCCTCTGCCTCGTTCCTCACGGCTCTCCCTCTCTCTGCCCACTGCGAGCTCCGAAAACCCTAACCCTATCTCGCTGGCCGCCGCGAATCCCCGTCATCTCCGGCCACGAGAGCCCGCGCTGAGAAGCTCGGGAGCTTCTTCATCATCCGCTCTTCCTTATAGCCAATGGAATCGGGAGGCGACGACCGGAGCCGAGAGATCGCCGCCATCTTCTTCGAGTACGGCCACCGCCAGTTTCATGGATTCCGGCACCATCCGACCACCACGACAACTCTATCACGCTCATGGTGAGCTTCCGGTCCTCCTGGACCTCTTCATCTCAATTCCCGCCCTCTGGTTCGCCACGCGGTCGTCGCCCTCCGTCCGCCGCCGTGCCATTGCTCACCGGAGCAACTCCGGCAATGCAAAGCGGGCCGCACCACCTCCGTCGTGTTCACGGTGGCCTCCTCGGCCTGGTGGTATCTCTCGATTCAGGAATCGAACGCTCGATCGATCGATCTGTGGCAGAGCCACAACAGCCCGCCCCAGACGTCACGGTGACACCATGGTGCGTCACCATGGGTCCCAACCGCCAGCTGGCTTTTTTTCTTAGAAAAGAAATTCAAACGACTGACACGTGGACCCCTCCTTTTTAATAAATTACAGAAAATGAGAAATATTTGTAAAATCAATAAATAATGTTTTATAATTCAGAAAAATAAAAGGGAGGTACCAAAATGTTCATAAAAATAAACTCTATCTGAATATGTCATTTTCAATCATGTTTGATAAAGTTGAAAATTGAACATTATTTAAATGTTGTTTAATTCATTTAAAATAGAGAAAATAACTTTTTATTCAATAAAATAGGAAAATTACAAGTTATATACCAAAATGCTCAAAATGACATATGCAATCAATTTATGATGTTTTCAAACCCAATTGAGGTTTTAAAATTAGTCTTACTTTCAGAATTGTCCGAGATGCCCCTCCGGGGTCCATGTCGGGCTAATTTCTGTTAAACTGCATAACACACATCCGAACCCTAGCAACTCATTGAACTTGTCTAGGGCTTTATCTCAGTGCATTAACTTTCTCATGCATACATATTGCGCATTGCATCGATGCCATGTTTTATTGTTGTTCTCTTTTTCGGTATTGTTCCCCCTCGGTAGAACGTGACTCCGAAGAGAAGGCCAGCAATTCCAATGGCGAATACTTGATCTTAACGAATAGTAAAGCACTTATTCCTGAAGTCTTTATCTGGTTTTATTGAAGCAAGGCAAGCATAACCTCTTATCTACTCATATATGGTTTCAAAGTGTTTTGAATCTCGTACTTTGCATCTAGTTCCAAACTATTTGATGTCAGTAGATAGAGTTCTCCTATATACTTCATAGCCTACATAACTTGATCCACTACTCCTAGCAGCTATATGTTTGTTTGTGCGCGCTTCGCTAAACCATGTGAGTCTTGCTTAGCCATGCCTAGTTGTGAACTGATCCATCCGGTTGATGAATCTGGTCAATGCATGAATGTACTATGTTAGGTTGTTGTGTTTTGAATTATATTTGATAACTTGTCTAATCACGACATGGATGTGAGGCCACAATGGGTTGTGGCATTTTGTCCTGTTCATTCCCCTAGGAGCGAGTTCTCGCCTTCGAGCCAAGACTGAGCGTACAGCCACACGTGGGCCGATGAACCCCTCCCGACTAACTAACTTGTTTAACCTTATCCATGAGCCACGTAGTTTGAGCTTTACATCTGCGTGTGAGTCAGATTTTTTTTGGAGAAAATTAGGTCGTGCTCGGGACAAGTGATGGCCGTAAACAGGTGCCATCAGGAGGTGGCCAACTCCCTGTTGACAGGGTGGCCTTGTTTGGGTTGACTCATGGATATGGTTCGACTAGGTAAAGGCCGGGAATCGACCATCCTCTGCTGGCATGATAAGGGGTGGCCCAATCTTCTCAGTGAACTCACAGATAACTTCTGTATGATAACTAGTGCGCCACTAAGAACTCTCCGGCTGATCCCTGATGCCAATGCAAAAGATAGCAACCCAATGGATATTCTCAACTCCACACTCTTGCACAAGTAATCCACCGACTACAAGTGGTACTGTACCGTCTTATTCCCAGTGGAACAGCAGGTATCACGTAAGGTTTGCAGATGAACTTCCAGATGAAAGGCTTACAAGCTGTTTCAATCTAGAGGTCTAGGGTTTTTGGATTTAACGTAGTCTGCCTCTCCTATGCGCCCCAAGGGGGTATATATTTGAGGGGGTGCGGCCACAAGGCTCCTCCTTGCGCAAGCACTACTCCTAATAGGACTAGGACTCCTAATTCTACCACAATTGGATACAAACCGACCCCCACACAAGGGGTGCGGCCAAATTGGTGTACAAACCAATCCTAATTGAACTAGGTCTTGTATATGGCGCATTGATACTCCTTGTGGGCGCCCTCCTCTTGCCTTGTTCATGTATGGGTGTGGAAATAACATAATGGCATTGTTTTCCACACCTAGTGCATTTGACCTTGTGGAGGCACCATCCCCTTGTCATGATAACATTTGTTATTTGTTGTTTTCACCATGCTAGCACTTGTTTTCCATCTCCTCTTGAAGTCCATGCTCATCCTTGTGTAGCTCCTCTCCATGATCTTCATTCATGTTTGTGTTATCAACAAACCTAAGAATACACAAATTCAAAGATTTAGGTAGTATAAAGCTCTCACAATTATAAACATTATATTCAAGTAGGAGTGAATTCACCTGTTGTTGTAATAGCTTGGTTCTTGATCTTGTCATTGGACCAATCCTCACTTCATTAGCTTGTATAGGAGCATCCTCATGTGTAACAATAGGTGAAGAGCTAGGGATGTCCTCATCATCCTCCCCCTCTTGAAAAGGCATCGACCTCGATGCTAAATCATCTCCATGGTAAGGTGTCAAATCAGCCACATTAAAAGAATTACTAACACCAAACTCATCAATTGGGAGGTCAATATTGTATGCATTATCATTGATCCTTGAAATAACTTTGTAAGGACCAGCTCCTCTAGGCATCAACTTGGACTTTCTCAATGTGGGAAATCTATCTTTTCTAAAGTGCACCCACACCATATCTCCTGGCCGAAATATAAGCTCCTTCCTCTTCTTGTTTACTCTTTCAGCCACATGTTTTCCTTTCTTCTCAATTGCTTCTTTTGTTTTCTCATGAATCTTCTTCACAAAATCAGCCCTCTTTGATGCCTCCATATTAACTCTCTCATGTAATGGAAGTGGTAATAAATCAAGAGGAGTAATAGGCTTGAAACCATACACCACCTCAAAAGGACATAATTGAGTAGTTGAATGCACAGCTCTATTGTATGCAAATTCCACATGGGGCAAACACTACTCCCACTCCTTCAAATTCTTCTTGATCATACCTCTTAGCAACGTGGACAATGTTCTATTAACCACCTCGGTTTGTCCATCAGTTTGGGGGTGGCAAGTAGTAGAAAATGATAGCTTAGTGCCAAGCTTACCCCAAAGTGTCTTCCAAAAGTAACTCATGAACTTGACATCTCTATCTGAAACTATAGTCCTTGGAACTCCATGCAATCTCACAATCTCTCTAAAGAACAAATTGGCAATGTGAGAAGCATCATCACTCTTGTGGCATGGAATAAAATGAGCCATCTTTGAAAATCTATCCACAACCACAAAGATAGAATCATGTCCTCTTTTTGTCCTTGGCAATCCCAACACAAAATCCATGCTAATATCTTCCCATGGTGTACTTGGTGATGGCAATGGTGTATATAATCCATGGGGCTTCAATTTTGATTTGGATTTGTTGCAAGTAATGCATCTTTGCACCAATCTATACACATCTCTTCTCATATGTGCCCAATAGAAATTTTCTGCCAACATCAACAATGTTTTCTCTCTTCCAAAGTGTCCCATCAATCCTCCACTATGAGATTCCTGGATCAAAAATAAACGCAAAGAACACTCGGGAATACACAATTTGTTAGCTCTAAACAAGTACCCATCATGTATATGAAAATTTTCCCATGCTTTAGTATTAACACATTTATTAAATGGCATAGAAAATTCATTATCTTCATCATATAAATCTCTAATACCCTCCAAACCCGAAACCTTGATTTCTAAATTATAGAGTAACATATTTTTCCTTGACAAAGCATCAGCAACTACATTATCCAATCCCTTTTTATGTTTTATGATGTATGGAAAAGATTCAATAAACTCAACCCACTTAGCATGACTTTTATTCAAATTATTTTGGCACTTTAAAAATTTCAAAGCTTCATGATCACTATGTATAATAAATTCTTTAGGACACAAATAATGTTTCCATACCTCTAAAACTCTCACAAGTGCATATAATTCCTTATCATAAACAGAATAATTTAATTGTGCACCATTCAATTTTTTCAGAAAAATAGGCAATAGGTTTCTTTTCTTGCATGAGCACACCTCCAATACCTATGCCACTAGCATCACATTCAATCTCAAATTGTTTATCAAAATTTGGAAGCATAAGCAATGGGGCCGAAATCAACTTCTCTTTCAAAGTATCAAAAGCAATATCTTGAGAAACACCCCATTCAAAATTAACACCCTTTTTAGTTAGATCATTTAAAGGGGCAGCAATTGTACTAAAATTAGGCACAAATCTTCTATAGAAACTAGCAAGCCCATTAAAACTTCTAACTTGACTCACATTAGTGGGAATTGGCCAATTTCAAATAGCTTCAATTTTAGATTGATCAACCTCAATTCCATGCTTAGAAACAACATAACCAAGAAATATAACCTTATCTTTGCAAAAAGTGCACTTCTCAAGATTACCATACAATTTATTAGTTCTTAGCACTTGCAAAACTTGTGTAATATGGTCCATGTGGTCATGTTCATTGTGGCTATATATGAGAATATCATCAAAATAAACTACCACAAATCTTCCAATAAAGTCTCGCAAAATATGGTTCATTAATCTCATGAAAGTACTAGGTGCATTAGTTAAACCAAAGGGCATTACTAACCACTCATATAAACCAAATTTTGTCTTAAAAGCAGTTTTCCATTCATCTCCCTCTTTCATTCTTATTTGATGGTATCCACTACGCAAATCAATTTTAGAGAAAAGAGTAGCACCACTTAATTCATCTAACATGTCATCTAAACGTGGTATAGGATGACGATAACGAATAGTGATGTTATTAATTGCTCTACAATCTACACACATGCGCCAAGTACCATCTTTCTTAGGAACCAAAATAATGGGAACGGCACAAGGAGAAAGATTAACCCGAATATAACCTTTGTCCCATAGTTCTTGTACTTGATTTTGGATCTCCTTTGTTTCTTGTGGATTGGTTCTATAAGGGGCTCGGTTTGGGAGAGATGCTCCCGGGATCAAATCAATTTGATGTTCAATTCCTCTCAATGGTGGCAATCCCGAGGGCACATCTTGTGGAAAAACATCCTCAAAGTCCTGCAAAACATTAGAAACACCAAGAGGAATAGGGGTCATGTCATTAGAAACCAAAATCTCTCCCTTGTGAATAAGCACAATAGGGACTAGTGTAGGATCATCCTTAAATTCCCTCAAATCCTCTTTAGTGGCTAACATGCATAATAGGTTCTCTCTCTTTTTACCACTCGAATTGGTTTTGCTATCACTCCCCATGGCTTGTATTTTTGGTGTTCCCTCATCCCTCTCTCTCTCTTTTTCCACTTTCATAGCAACTTTGGATTGGGACTCTTGTATTATTTGTTGTGGAGTCATAGGCCTCAAAATAATGGTCTTCCCATGATGATATAGCTCATAAGTATTGGCTCTCCCTTCATGCTTCACACTTATATCAAATTGCCAAGGTCTTCCCAATAATAAGTGGCAAACTGTCATGGGCACCACATCAAACTCAATGATATCCTTATAAGATCCAATTTGGAACTCCACTCTCACCATATGAGAAACCTTCATTTGTCCCGTGCTACTCAACCATTGGATGTGATAAGGAGAAGGGTGTGGCATATATTTCAAATTGAGTTTTGCACATAGATCTTTGCTAGCCAAATTTCTGCAACTCCCTCCATCAATGATGACTTTGCAAGCCATGTTGGGACCAATAATAGCCTTTGTTTGGAATAGATTGCACCTTTGATTTTCAGGACTAGGCACCACACTCAATGAATTTTGGGTGCAAATAATAGAAGGCATAGTAGTAGCATAAGCATCCAAAGGAGAATCACTCAAATAGCCATCATCATCATCAAGATCATTGGGATCAACATCATCACCTGTCTCATACTCATTGTTCTCATTGATAATCATCAGTTTTGAATTTGGACAATCCCTCTTGAAGTGCCCTTTGCCTCCACATGTGTGGCATGTAATATCTCTATTCCTTGTAGTAGGAGCACTAGAATCCGAGGCACTTGCTGTTGGTTGTGATGTTTTCCTTGTATTAGCCACACTAGGCTCGGATTTGGATGATGGAGCACCTCTAAAATTTGATGATGGAGGTGGTGGTGGTGGTGCATTAGGAGTAGTAGATGATCTCAATGGGAATCTACTCTTTGTTCTAGCTGAATTTTGTGCTTCCTCAAGTAGATGTGATTCGGCCTCCCTAGCATGATGGAGTAGATCATGCATATTAGCATATTGATAATGCCTCACAATGCCCTTGATTCTATAATGTAATCCTGAAAGAAATCTTTGCATTGTTTGCTCTTCTTGCTCTACCACACGGCCTCTTTGCATAATCAATTCCATCTCTTGATAATAAGCATCAACTGTCTTGAGACCTTGCTTTAATTGTTGTAATTTGTCAAATTGTTGCCTTATATAATTGGGTGGTACAAATCTTTCCCTCATGAGCCTTTTCATGGTGTTCCAAGTAGCAATGGGTAACTCACCATCATTATGCCTCTTTCTCACTAAATTGTCCCACCATCTAAGAGCATATCCATCAAACTCAGAAGATGCCAACTTGATCTTTCTATCCTCATTATAATCATGCAATCTCCATAGCTTCTCAATTTTCAACTCCCATAGCAAGAATTCTTCCACATCCATAGTATCAAAGCTGAAAGATGGAATAGAAAATTTGGGGTTACCCAATATATCTTCTCTATTGTCATTAGCATTGGGCAAAGGCACACGCCTAGCTCGGCCTTGAAAACCTCCTCTTCCTCTTTCTCCTCTAGCTCCACGGCCAAAATTAGCTTCCTCCTCATTATTTGCATCACTATGGACACTAGCATTGTCATCATCAATAGGTGGCAACCGAGTTTGAATCAATCTTTGAAGATCAGTCATGGTATTGTTGATGGCATCAATAGAATCTTGCATTACTCTCAATTGAGCAGTATTGGTCTCGGCCACTTTATTGGTTTCCTCCACTTTCTTCTCCATGCCATTAACTATCTCATAAACGGGATCACAAGCTTCATTAACATATTTCTTGTAGTGTTCCTCATTGTCATCCAATTTCTGTGTCAACACATCCCTTAATTCCTCATACTCCCTCCAATTCACTCCCTCGGATTGGTCCTTCTTTTGCTGCACAAGATCACCACTAGAAAGATCCATTAGAAGGTTAGTGAAAATAAAACAAGTATAGGTTGTGGTGCCTCTCTCAACTCACTCAAAAATCTAGCAAGACAATAGGATATCTTACCACTCCAAAGTGAATAGAGATACTTACCACAAGTAGAGGCAATTAAAGTGCTTTGGTGTGAAAGAGAGAATACCCAGGTTTTTAACTCTCACAAAGGCAAACAAGGTTATTTAGTGGGGCTTGGTATGGATACCTAACAATCACCAAAGTAAAAATCCTATTTGCTGTCTTAGTGAAGATATAAAATACCCAAGGAAACTCACACACTGGAGACAAATGTGGCAAAGCAATATGTGGATGAAATTTGCAATGCACTAGAAAGTCACTAGCTAGGCTCTTAATTGACAGGCACAAGATTGCTCAATGAAAAACCAAGTGTCACAATGGCAAGCTCAACTAGTAAACAATAGCAATGATATGGCCTTTTGCACTTTGTTCTTTTTCTCTTTTCTCTTTTTTTAAATACTTTTTGCTTTTTCTATTATTTTTGTATTTTTCCAATGGCCTTACACGAAGCTAGGAGCAACAATTAACCAAACACAAGTGAACACAATGGTGGTGATGAAAAATGAGCAACCTGTCAGAGCACAAAATAGCTATACTTGTGGGCAAGTTCCTATTATAATGCTGTAGAAAGGTTGTGGCTAAGGTTCACAAGGTATGGATGTATGAGTCCTAGTGAGAAAACAAGGAAAAACAAAGAAAAACAGAAAAATTCTAGGTGAAAACGAGCTCACGGCAGCAAAACAGACCCACGGCAGAGAAACAGCACGTTTTTGTACCACGGCAGGGCTCACGGCAGAGAAAATGTGATTTTTCGTACCGCGGCAGAGAAACAGCAGCTTACGGCAGTAACAACAGCTCACGGCAGAGAAACAGGCGATTTTGGCGTCATGGCAGAGCACACGGCAGCAAAACGGATGATTTCCGTACCGCGGCAGCGCGCAGGACAGAAAACAGGCGAATGGTAAACGCGATGCGGAGGAAAATGTAGTGCGCGCGCGACAGCGACCGGCGGCAGCGTTTTGGTCAAATTTTGTGCCGCGGCAGCGCACGGGTGTGAGGTTGGTGTGCTGTGTTACGGGCTCGCGGGGCAATTTGTAAGCGATGCGATGGGCGAAACCGAGTGCGACTAGGGCGCGGAGGCGGTGGGGTGGAATCCGAGCGGAACCAGGAAAAGGTGGCAGCGGTGGGGTGGTGTGCTATGGGGGGGAATCCGAAACCAACTAGGGATGGGTGGCGGCAGGGAATTGGTAAGTTTTGTGCCGTGGTAGGTTTGCCTAGGGTGGATCGGATTGGAGGTGAATATGGTGGTATGGCTGCGGATATTTTTGTAGTTTTTTGATAGATTTCGACTAGATGAACAAGGAACCCTAAACCTAGCCGAAAATAAGAGATCTAAAAAGATAAAAAGCAACACAAAATCTAACACAATGACAGCAAAAGTAATGAAACTAAGGTGATATCTAGGCTATGGCAATGACTAGAACAATTTTTGTGGGGCAATTTTCTGGATAGGAAAATAAAAACACTCAAACTAAAGGAAATTTGATAGCTCACCGAGGCAACCTGTAAATCTGATACCAAGATGATAAGGGGTGGCCCAATCTTCTCAGTGAACTCACAGATAACTTCTGTATGATAACTAGTGCGCCACTAAGAACTCTCCGGCTGATCCCTGATGCCAATGCAAAAGATAGCAACCCAATGGATATTCTCAACTCCACACTCTTGCACAAGTAATCCACCGACTACAACTGGTACTGTACCGTCTTATTCCCAGTGGAACAGCAGGTATCACGTAAGGTTTGCAGATGAACTTCCAGATGAAAGGCTTACAAGCTGTTTCAATCTAGAGGTCTAGGGTTTTTGGATTTAACGTAGTCTGCCTCTCCTATGCGCCCCAAGGGGGTATATATGAGAGGGGGTGCGGCCACAAGGCTCCTCCTTGCGCAAGCACTACTCCTAATAGGACTAGGACTCCTAATTCTACCACAATTGGATACAAACCGACCCCCACACAAGGGGTGCAGCCAAATTGGTGTACAAACCAATCCTAATTGAACTAGGTCTTGTATATGGCGCATTGATACTCCTTGTGGGCGCCCTCCTCTTGCCTTGTTCATGTATGGGTGTGGAAATAACATAATGGCATTGTTTTCCACACCTAGTGCATTTGACCTTGTGGAGGCACCATCCCCTTGTCATGATAACATTTGTTATTTGTTGTTTTCACCATGCTAGCACTTGTTTTCCATCTCCTCTTGAAGTCCATGCTCATCCTTGTGTAGCTCCTCTCCATGATCTTCATTCATGTTTGTGTTATCAACAAACCTAAGAATACACAAATGCAAAGATTTAGGTAGTATAAAGCTCTCACAATTATAAACATTATATTCAAGTAGGAGTGAATTCACCTGTTGTTGTAATAGCTTGGTTCTTGATCTTGTCATTGGACCAATCCTCACTTCATTAGCTTGTATAGGAGCATCCTCATTTGTAACAATAGGTGAAGAGCTAGGGATGTCCTCATCACGGCACTTCCCAGGCTAGTGCTAATCTAGTTGCACTAAGATTCGGTTGGTACGTGTGGGTAAAGTTGTACACCCTATAGGGTTAAATCTTTTCGAAAAGCCGTGTCTGCGGTTAAAGACGACTTGGTGACGGATTCTGTGATCATAGATAACTTAAATGGAATGATTAAAACTTGCTGATAACGAATGAAGGATGCCTCCTCGGAGATGCCGAGAGGGGTTACCTTGTAGCATGAGGTAGTGGAACAACTTGAGGTGGTGATCTTTGAAGCACGAGGTGCTGAAATGATATTGGTGGATTAAAAAGATGATGATATCAGTAGTTGATTAGCTTTCTCATATGTTTTCAAAATACTCCATGAGACGTGCTATTCCTTCCTCAACTTGGAAAACAAAGATGGCTTTACGCAAAACAACCTTCATAACTCTTTCTAAAAGAAGCAGATATATAATAGGTTAACTAAGTCTTGTTGAGTACCTTCCGTACTCAGGTTTGCTTAATTTTGGTTTAGGTGAAGATCTCACATCTCTGGAGATTCAACGTGGAAATCGACGAGTAGTTCGGGGTTCCCAGGTAGCAGCCTGGAATCTATGGGCTGGGACGTCGCCTTATGTTGCAGCCTCTTAGGCCTTTTTGGTTTTTGTTGATTAGCAACGTAATTTGCCTTCCGTTGTCTCATGTAATATTGGGTCATGTGACCTCTGTTTGTAAAGCTATACTCTAGTAACACATGTTTAATACAACTTCCTTGTCTAGAGTACTGCTTTGATTGATTGTTGGTTTCGAGCTCATTGTTATACAGTTTTGGCTATGCCTGCATAGTTGTCGCAGTCGAGGGGTTGTGGAGCCGATGATCCATTTCCGAGCACGCATGCCGATGTGATTCGTCCCGGGGCTTGGTAACCCCAGTAACCCTCGATTGTTGTTGCACTTTCTGGACACATAGCATCTCTGTATAGCTTTGCTCCTGTTCCTTCAGTTTCATACGATTCATGGACGCTTTGATATGAATAGTTGGTTATGACTAGCATGGACACAAGGAGTAGTAGTACCGTGGTGATCCGGCCTGCGTGCCGATGAATCCGGTTTGCCTGCCGTTATTTGTTGCGGCCGGGGCTGGTAACCCTGAAGCCCTTGTGAGTCCATGACTAGGAGCGCGTAACAGTATCTATACCTTTGGGGTCCAGGGTCGTGACAAGTCATGGTATCAGAGCAGGACTGTCTGTAGGAAAACCTTACTGCTTGGTCGATGTTGAGTCTAGTGTTTATGAAAACTATTTGAAAACTCCAAATGGATTGTGAAAAACCTTCTTACGATTCTTTTTACTCCATATCTGGTATCGCTCTAATTCTAGGTCTCCTTACCTGTTTTGGATTTGAAAAGGTTTTGCTATCCCTTCTAGTCATTCAAAACTTAGGTGTCTTCCTTGGCAAGACGTTCTTTTACCCAAGTGACCTAGTGTTCAGTTTCTAGAGTCGTGTGTGTTCCATGTTCCGTTATCTCTCGTTTGAAATGGGAGATTCCTTTCCATTCATAATCTCTCAAAGTTGTATGGATTCCACATTCCTCCATGCTCCAAGGTCCCAAATCCTGAACCTCGAGATCTGTTTTCCATCTCGAATGTATTCCTTGTCTTTTGATCAGGTACTTTCGGAGCTACGTATGGTTTCTGGAAGATACTTCATGATTGCTATTCGTAGTGTCCTTCAAGGCACTAAGATAGTAGTTACTCCTTTCTTTGGGTTTCTAAACCTTGGACTTGAACCGAAGGTCCCGGAATATGCTGAATTGCAGTGGGTTGAATCGTGTGGTTTCTGAACTATCTGATGCTCACGCTATCAGTACAGGATGCTGACCTTTAACCCAAGTTATGTTTCTTTGTATCCTGAGGAGTCTGTTCCACCTCAGGGTGGCTAGGAAATTCCAACTCTCATAGCCATAGGTTTCCTTTTGGAACCAAAAGGGATCACAATAAGAGTGATCATCATAAATTCCACATCTTTGTTCTTTATTCAGCTATACCAATCTACCTAGCATGGGTTTTATAAAAGCGTATTACCCTGTGCATCCCCCATGATCTCTGGATTTTCCGGAGCATGTTTTTAATCTTTACTTTCTTTCCTACCTTTGTCCATGGTTTGGAAACCAAGTTGCTTATGTGTGTTGGATCTTCCAATACATTTGCTCTAGTGTTCTGTCAGAATATTCCACCTTGTAATGCCAGGAGAAACAAACTCCATAACCTCGTTCATCTCTAGTACCAGGCCAAAGTTTTGTAATCCGCAGATTATAGAAATTTCATCAGCTTATATTCCGTTCCACCTTCGAGTATCACATTCTTTTGTATCAAGAGGTCATGCTGAGTTTCATGGCTCTATTGATGAAGTGATGCTCTTACACATCCTTACCCACCTTCACTCCAAGCTTAATGCTCAGGAATGTTGGATGTGCATTGAGGTGTGTATCAGTTATTCTTAGCAATTCTTATTTCTTTAAAAAATCTAAGAAACATCTGTATCCTTCTTAGCACTATTGGTCACCCGGTCCTTACTTAAAGTTGACTGTGTTACCAAATCCGTTCATGCCTGTGGATATTCTTGGTCAAAGAGTTAGGTTTATGCCGAAGCTCTCAAGACCATATTGATTTCTTTGAAAAGCAAGATTCTTTTTCGAACTTCAAGACATACCGGTAGGTTGTGTTATTCTGATTGTCTTTCCAGAAGTATCACCATGTGGTCACCTGACCATGATGTCTAAACAAAGGGTAATTTGAACTACTCCTTTCTCCAAGAAGCTACGCTGGACACCCTGGACTAGTGGTTGAGCTCAAACAACAATTTGGGGAGTTGAAAGACAAAAGCTCATCCTAACTTGTTCCTTTGCAATGGGATTTCTAGTTTCCTTGTGTTGAAGCATGATAGTGTCTTCTTAGTGGACATGCTATAATTTTAACCTTGATTTGATTTAGGCTATCGTCAAATCGATAAAAGATCCAAGGACTATCTTTGTGGTGTTTTCACTCATGGTGTTTCCTCCTGAGTATACTTTCATGTCCTTTAGTCTAACCAATATATTGTCGTGTTCATGTATCATATGAATCCCTTTCCTTGGAGTGTTTTGATAAGGGTGTTGTCGAGCCCATCGATGACATTTTTGTTTTCTCCAAGTTGCAAGAGACTCATGCTAAACAAATGGCAACAATGTTGGAAACTTTCAAGAACCATCATTGTGTCATTACGAAGCTGGTGTTCTAGATGTTTGAAGTGACTTACTCCGGTCCATGTGATTTTGGTTAAAGTTGTCGCCGTGGATCCGAGTAAAGTTTTCTTGTTCCTTCGGGAATAATCACAAGTCGGTCATGCATGTGTGGACCATTCATTAGATGGTAGGTTGTTACCTCCATTTATTTGAAGAAGTTCGCATCCACACTAAACCACTGACTGATCGTTAGTGAAAGAGAAGAAGTTTAAGAACTTCGTTATCTTCGCAATCATCTTTCCAACCAGGACTCTGAAATGTGTTTCATTGCAAGTTAAACCATGTAGGTGCAACCGTCTTTCACAAGTTTCTAATACATGGGTTCTCCAATCTCGCTCATCTTCTTGAGTGTGGCATCGTAGTTCATATCATGAGAATCTAGTAAACGTGTCTCGTTGGTAACCAGTGCAATCTCTTCTATCAAACATGCTGATTCTGAATCATCCTCACACTAACCAGAGTTGAATCTCAAGCAACAATGATTGTTGGTGTTTTCCTCAGGGGTATTGAATTAGGTCTTTTCAGAATCCGGCATGGTTAATGTTGTGGTTGACACAATTAGCCGGAAGGCCTAATGTCATATTTCTTTGAATCCGTAAGAACAACCACTCTCCGTGAGAATTCTTGTGTGGCTCATTCTCACAAGTTTTCCCTCCCCGTTCTTCCAAACATGAGTTCTACATTCACTTGATGACCTATAGAAGGCTTTTCATGAGCTTGTTGTCGGTATCTAAAACATCAAGGAGAACTTGGAAGTTGATCTTTCCAATATCTCTCCGTTGAACCTCCAAACTTTTTTTTCCAGTTGAAACAAGTTCATCATGAAAAACATCTCGTGGTGTTTTGTAACCGCCTTTGATCAGTTCCCTTTCTCAAGTTGTTGGTACTTGAAGTTCTGTTCATCTCACACATTGTGTGAATTTGTCAGTCACTTCAGCCATGGGGTCTTAACCATGTGGTAGATGTGCTACTACGTCCAAAACCACAATAGGAAAGAGATTACCTATTTCCTTCCGGTGCTTCAATCCCCCTTGGTTATCCATCCTTATGGTGTGACCAAGAATTCCTTCTCTGTTGTGGTGTTCCCATGTCTTTGGTTACCTATATCCTGTTGTAAAGTAACATCATGATCTTTGGCAAAGATTTTGACAAACTTTAACGGAATGAAAGTTCCTTCATCTTCCGTGTCCACTCCGAAGAGTGAACATGATCATGTATCTTATGCACGATTAAAGTGTTTTCTCGTGTTCACCCTCGTCTACGGATATTACATTGTGATATTCAAGACCATCCTTCCCATCTTGGTATTCTGCTTCAAAGAAACCTCGATGTCATAAGTTGTCCAACCTTTATTTTCCAAAAGGATTTAAAGTCTTGTGCAAAGCTCATATTCTAAATCCTTTCAAGAACATCCGTCCACAAACTTGAAACCTTCTCCTATTCCCTTCATTATCTTGATGTGTTTCATGCATGTTAACTCAAAAAGTTCTTTATGAACATTCATGTCATGAGTTATCCATGAGATACTCGATCTTCGTGAAGATCAATTCCTAAGAGTTTTACCTCCTACCTAAGGTGTATCCGTTGGATATCTTCGCAATTGCTACGGATCAACCTCTTCAAGAAAAGAACCATAAGGTTCGAGAAGATCATTCAAAACCGGTGTTCCTTCTTTCTTCTCCTTCGGGAATCTTGGGACGAGATTCTTGTAAGGGGGTAGATTTGTAACATCCCTATTTTGTTAGAATAGGGTGGTGGTGTGTTGTTGGCATCTCATACATGCATGAAAACATTGGTTAAAATTTTGCATTTGAAAATAACAAATGAAATGACCAAAAACCACTTAAAGCGGTCACCCAAAATTTGTTTTAAAAACATTTTCAAGTTTGGAAAACAAAAACATGGTTTGGTTGGAAATTTTACGAGGTTTCGAAAAACTATTTTTGCCAATTTTTTTGTTTGCAAAAAGGCCCTCATAACTTTGTTTTTAGTTCTGTTTGTAAAGAGAAAACGACCTCTTCGCAAAAATTAGGAAAATTGGGGGTTTACGAAAATTCGCTTTCTTCTCCACGCAGGCATGCAACCACCTGCGTGTCCGCCGGCGAGGCCGCCGTGCAGGCACCTGCGTGTGCCCCTGCTCGGGTGGCTAGTCGAGGGCGCCGTGTGCTCCTCTCTCCCTTTGCCTCGTCCCTCACGGCTCTCCCTCTCTCTGCCCCATGCGAGCTCTGAAAACCCTAACCCTATCTCGCCGGCCGCCGTGAATCCCCGTCATCTCCGGCCACGAGAGCTCGCGCTGAGAAGCTCGGGAGCTTCTTCATCATCCGCTCTTCCTTATAGCCAATGGAATCGGGAGGGGACGACCGAAGCCGAGAGATCGCCGCCATCTTCTCCGAGTCCGGCCACCGCCGGTTTCACGTATTCCGGCGCCATCCGACCACCACCATCGTCCCCGACAACTCCGTCACGCTCGTGGTGGGCTTCTGGTCCTCCTAGACCTCTTCATCTCAATCCCCGCCATCTGGTTCGCCGCGCGGTCGTCGCCCTCTGTCCACCGCCGCGTCATTGCTCACCAGAGAAACTCCGGCGACGCAAAGCAGGCGGCACCACCTCCGTCGTGTTCATGGTGGCCTCCTCGACCTCGTGGTATCTCTCGATTCGGGAATCGAACGCTCAATCGATCTGTGGCAGAGCAATAGCAGCCCGCCCCTGACGTCACGGTGACGTCATGGTGACGTCACCGTGGGTCCCAACCGCCAGCTGGCTTTTCTTCTTAGAAAATAAATTCAAACTTCTGACACGTGGACCCCTCCTATTTAATAAATTACAGAAAATGAGAAATATTTGTAAAATCAATAAAAAGGAGGTACCAAAATGTTCAGAAAAATAAACTCTATCTGAATATGTCATTTTCAATCATGTTTGATAAAGTTGAAAATTGAACATTATTTAAATGTTGTTTGATTCATTTAAAATAGAGAAAACAACTTTTTATTCAATAAAATCAGAAAATTACAAGTTATATACCAAAATGCTCAAAATGACAAATGCAATCTATTTATGATGTATTCAAACCCAATTGAGCTTTTAAAATTAGTCTTACTTTCAGAATTGTCCGAGATGCCCCTCCGGGGTCCATTTCGGGCTAATTACTGTTAAACTGCATAACACATCCGAACCCTAGCAACCCATTGAACTTGTCTAGGGCTTTATCTCAGTGCATTAACTTTCTCATGCATACATATTGCGCATTGCATCGATGCCATGTTTGATTGTTGTTCTCTTTTTCGGTATTGCTCCCCCTCGGTAGAACGTTACTCCGAAGAACAGGCCAGCAATTCCAATGGCAAATACTTGATCTTAACCGACAAGTCAAGCACTTATTCCTGAAGCCTTTATATGGTTTTCTTGAAGCAAGGCAAGCATAACCTCTTATCTACTCATATATGGTTTCAAAGTGTTTTGAATCTCGTACTTTGCATCCGGTTCTAAACTATTTGATGTCAGTAGATAGAGTTCTCCTATATACTTCATAGCCTACATAACTTGATCCACTGCTCCTAGTAGCTATATGTTTGTTTGTGCGCGCTTCGCGAAACCATGTGAGTCTTGCTTAGCCTTGCCTAGTTGTGAACTGATCCATCCGGTTGATGAATCTGGTCAATGCATGAATGTACTATGTTAGTTTGTTGTGTTTTGAATTATATTTGATAACTTGTCTAATCACGACATGGATGTGAGGCCACAATGGGTTGTGGCATTTTGTCCTGTTCATGCCCCTAGGAGCGAGTTCTCGCCTTCGAGCCAAGATTGAGCGTACAGCCACACGTGGGCCGATGAACCCCGCCCGGCTAACTAACTTGTTTAACCTTATCATGAGCCACGTAGTTTGAGCTTTCCATCTGCGTGTGAGTCGGAAAATGTTTTGGAGAAAATTAGGTCGTGACCGGGATAAGTGATGGACGTACACGGATCTTGATCCCGACTCACAGAACAGGTGCCGTCAGGAGGTGGCCAACTCCCTGTTGACGGGGTGGCCCTGTTTGGGTTGACTCATGGATATGGTTCGACAAGGTAAAGGCCGGGAATCGACGAACCTCTGCCGGCACTTCCCGGGCTAGTGCTAATCTAGTGGCACTAAGAGTCGGTTGGTACGTGTGGGTAAAGTTGTACACCCTTGCAGGGTTAAATCTTTTCGAAAATCAGTGTCTGCGGTTAAAGACGACTTGGTAACGGATTCTGTGATCATAAATAACTTAAACGGAATGATTAAAACTTGCTGATAACGAATGAAGGATGCCTCCTCAGAGATGACTAGAGGGGTTACCTTGTAGCATGAGGTAGTGGAACAACTTGAGGTGGTGATCTTTGAAGCACGAGGTGCTGAAATGATATTTGTGGATTAAAAAGATGATGATATCAGTAGTTGAGTAGCTTTCTCGTCTGTTTTCAAAATACTCCATGAGACGTGCTATTATTTCCTCAACTTGGAAAACAAAGATGGCTTTAGGCAAAACAACCTTCATAACTCTTTCTACAAGAAGCAGATATATAATAGGTTAACTAAGTCTTGTTGAGTACCTTCCGTACTCAGGTTTGCTTAATTTTGGTTCAGGTGAAGATCTCACATCGGTGGATATTCAACATGGACATCGACGAGTAGTTCGGGGTTCCTAGGTAGCATCCTGGAATCTATGGACTGGGACGTCGCCTTATGTTGCGGCCTCTTAGGCCTTTTTGGTTCTTGTTGATTAGCAACATAATTTGCCTTCCGTTGTGTGATGTAATGTTGGGTCATGTGACCTCTGTTTGTAAATCTATACTCTAGTAACACCTGTTTAATACAACCTACTTGTCTAGAGTACTGCTTTGATCGGTTGTTGGTTTCGAGCTCATTGTTATACAGTTTTGGCTATGCCTCCATAGTTGTCACAGTCGAGGAGTTGTGGAGTCGATGATCCATTTTCGAGCACGCATGCCGATGTGATTCGGCCTGGGGCTTGGTAACCCCAGTAACCCTCGATTGTTGTTGCACTTTGTGGACACATAGCATCTCTGTATAGCTTTGGTCCCGTTCCTTCAGTTTCATACGATTCGTGGATGCTTTGATAGGCATAGTTGGTTATGACTAGCATGGACACAAGGAGTAGTAGTACCGTGGTGATCCGGCCTGCGTGCCGATGAATCCGGTCTTTCTGCCGTTGTTTGTTGCGGCCGGGGCTGGTAACCCTGAAGCACTTGTGGGTCCATGACTAGGAGCGCATAACAGTATGTATACCTGTAACACCTGGGGTGTTCCCCCTAAGTTAGAAAGTGGTTGTTTTCTTTTTTTCTTTGCATTGCACCTTGTTTTCAAAACAACTCAAAAATTCAAACCAATTTAAACTTTCTAACATGTCCAAAATTTCCAATTAAAAGTTGCAAACTAAACAACTCAAATTGTTTCTCCATAGTTTTGAAGTTGGATTTATTTAAATTGCTTGTTAATAAAAAATTCCTGTTATCAACACCCTAATGGCAAATTCAAATTCAAATCAATTCATCCATAATTGGCATATTCCAAATGTGGGTTTAAAAATTAAAATCTTGCAAACAATTAAATTCAATAAGTTTTCATAATTGTTTGAGTCTATTGAATAAAGTTGTTTAAAAATCAAATCCTTAAGAACCCTATTTGAAATTCAAATAGCCATTTTAAATCTTTTGGCCATTTCAAAATTTTGCAAAATAATGTTAACATAACTTTGTTCCTGCTGTTAGGTATTTCATTAGAAAATTTATTCATAAAATAAAACCCCAAAACCTCCCTCTTTTTCTCTCCCTCTTTCTTCTACAAAAAATGTGTAAGCAAAAAAAAAAGAAAAAGAAAAAAAAGAGAGCAGCCCAAAGGGAGAGGCAGGCCAGCCCACCAGCCCAAGGCCCAACCAGCCCCCACCTGTCACCCTCCTCCGTACAATCACGCAGAGGGCGTGATCCCCACCTGCCCTGCTGCTTTTCTGAAGAAAAGCGAGCAGAGGACAGCACCTCCCCGAGCACGCACCTGCCCCCGCTCCTCCTCTCTTCCCCCTCCTCCACGCCAAGACTCCTCCCCATCTTCTCCTTCTCCTCCACGCCACCATCTCCTCCCTCTGATTCCTCCCCTGTCTTCTCCACCACCTCTCTCTGTACGTTCTCTGAAAAAAATTCTGAGGGCCTCCATGGCCGGGAGTTGGCGGCCTTGGCGCGGCGGCGTCCACCGTCGGCGAGCCGCGGCACCCCCGGGAATGGAACCAGGGAGGTCCTCCCTTCCTCTTTGCTGAAGGAGGCCCGGCCGGAGGAGCTCTAGGGGCGGCGCCATCTTCCCCGACGATCGCCGGCTTCGTCCCAGTCGCCGTCGTCTGAATCCCGTCGACCACGAGCAGAACGACGACGCTGCGCCTCGGTGAGCCCTCGCACTCTCTCCTCTCTCCTCTCCTCCGTCTCCCCTCTTCCCCTACCCCGCACAGCAGCAGCAGCCGCGGTCGCCGGCGACCAGTCCGCCCCCCTTCGATCCGAGTTTCAGTACGTAACTTTGGTTCAGGTTCAGAAGTTGCACGTGATACACCTCAAAATCCCAAGCCATCCAGATCCATCAACCAAGCCGCACTAGCCCACTGGTAGCATCCCTTGCGCGCGCTCAGCAGTCCTGGGTTCGATTCCCCCCCAAGGCAGAAAGCCACCCCCTTTTTCTCAGCATTTTCTTTTTCTCTCGAATTTCAGAAAAGCAGATCTGAAACATTATTTCTAAAATCAATAAGAAATTGAATATTGCTCCAAATCCAGTGATCCAAGTTTCTGTGGATTCAGAATTTCATGATCTTCCTGTTCATGTCAAGTTTGCAATATGTTTCTGTAGTAATTTCTGCACTAAATAATTAATTACTGAAAATGCAATAAAAATTGGAAACTTTGGAATTTCATAACTTGAGTTTGGTTCATCCAATTTAAGCAAACTTGGGCTCTAAAAATTTGTCTTAACAAACTATACATATTGGTATTTTATTTGGTCACAATTGAATTAATTTTGAACATGTTTCCTTCTGTTTACTAAAAAGGGCAGAATAAGAATGTTTATGAAAAATTGCATAATAAATTCAATAATAACCCAAAAATTATGTTTAATAGCTCAAAATGTTCAGTGAAACATTTGCTACATGTTTTCAACCTTTTCAATGCAATTTGTTCACTGATTTCCCTAATTAAATGTGGTGCAATAATTCAATGCTTTAATTAAACCCTTTTAAATTGCAAAATTCATAACTTGGGCAATTCAAATCCAATTCCAACATGTAAAATATGTTTTCCATCCCATTTTTCATGAACTTTGCAAATATCAACTTTTTTTTCTGTTTTGAATAATTTAAATAACTGAAAACAATTGTTTCTTATTTAATGCATTTAAAATTGTCAAATTAATATCTTGCTCATCTAAAATCCAAATTCAACAAATGAAATATGTTTTCCATCTAAAATTTTGTGTTCTTTCCAAATATAAATTTGTTTACCTGTTTTGAACATTTAAAATGGGTGAAAACAAGAAATTCTTGTGTAAATCATTTAAGAAGCCAAATTTCATAACTTAATGAATAAAATTCTAAACTTGGTAAACACCTTCTCAAATTGAAGCTATTGTTGTTTTCTTATTGTTTTCCTCATCCATGCATCATTCTAATCAACTTGCACATGATGGTTATTTGTAGATCATTTAATTCAACATTAATTCATGGGCTTTTCCATATGCAACCCAAATTGCATATGGGCCCCTTTAAATATGTTCACCATGTCAACTAGTTTATCTTTGATGCATCCTTAAACTTGTCATGCATCCATATCTTGATCATGCTGGATCTTTTGCCGTAGTAGTAATTGTTGCATATGGTGTTTGTCCTAGTTCGTTGCTTCTTCGCGGATAGGACGTTGAGATGATGTGAGCAACGACAAGTTCTTCGGATGTACCTCTACTTGCTGGATTCCAGGCAAGTATACTCACTTGCTACCTATGGATGCCTTTCATCACTTGTTACCGATTCTTTCCGGTATTCTTATGCTAGCCTTATGATTCGATGCTTGTGTCTCGATCCTATCATATGTTTACCTTGCAGCCATGATATAGCCTTCCTTCCACTTCCTATTAACTGTTGTTTGTTTACCCCGTTGTCCCTCGTGTCGTAGTTGCATGCTTAGGGTTGTTTGTGCTCGAGTCTTGTCGTCATTTATCTTATCACCTGTTTAGTTGATAGTGGGTTTCAATTCAATCAACAACATGTTAATGTTTTGGGTAATAATAATTTGATGATAAGGCACCGGCAGGAGGCCCGGCGTGGTTTTGAGGCCTGCTAGTGTCGACCCTAATTAGGAAAAGGGTCTTGTCCATTGATCCATGATGAGCGCACTAACCGCATGTGGGAAGCGATTTATGGGCGCCCCCCGCAATTCTGATTCGATTCGCATCTCGTCCAAATCGCCTCATTTAGTTCGGGTTTTCTATTTGCCGCATGCATATGCAGGTGCGAACCGTTGGCGCCAGGGTGGAACTTTTGTAGTCGGCATTTAGGGAGACACGTTCTTAGAGTGCTATGAGGGTCCCCTTTTCTTCGTGGGGCTTGATTAGCCGTGCGCTCAATTGCACGAGGTTCTTTGGGCTTGATGCGAAGAAGAGTTGGGTTGTGTTGAGTGGCCTGCTTGGTGGGTTTGCTCCCCTCCTGGCGGGTCATTCTTACGTGTACGGCCAAATTGGTGCATCCCTGCAGGGTTAAATCTTCTCGAGAAGCCGTGTTGTCCGCGGTTATGGATGACTTGGTGAAAGTGCTGGCTAACAAGTACTCAGACAACTTACACTTAACGATGATAACTTCACTAGTAATATAGATTACCTCCACTATAAAACCGATTGTCACCCTAATCAACCGCGTGAGTTTCCTTGGGTTGCTTCCTTAGTAGGGGGTAACATTGGATGGGTATTGTTTGGTGAGTAGTTGTAGTTGGTTCTGATACGCTATCTTATCCCTTCCTTTTAGCCGGATGTTGTAGCGCGTCTCTGTAGTTTGTTAGTGCAGCCCGCTGCCGCTTCTTTGCAATAATCCCTTCCTTTCCTTTGTCCCCAAAGTATTTGTATCTTGTGATGATTGGTTACACTGGTATCTTGTGAGTATGGTTTATCCACTTGCCAGTACTTAACCGTACTGACCCACGAATCCCTTTTCGTGGCTGCATATTCCACATTGCAGTCAACAGGTTTGAAGTCTGACGACGTTAGCTTGGGAATCCCTCCGGCTTGGCCTGGGCAGGGATTGGACGCCATCGGTTATCTTCAGGACTCTTAGTCCAATTTGGATCTTGTCCGTAGTCGGACACTATGTTGTTTCTTCCGCTGTTATTTGGATCTTTGTATGGTATCAGTTGCATCCTTGACTCGTTGAGTCGTCTTGTAAATACCTTCTCTGTTGTTGTTGTGGATTATTCGTGAACTGTTGTAATGTTATCACAAGTGGCAACCTGGAATCGATTATTATGTGGATTTTGGCGGAAATGCTGAAATCTGCATAGTGCCCGATCTCGGGGCGTCACAATACCTTTGGGGTCCGGGGTCGTGACATGAGGACATCCTTAGTGCCTCTACACTTTCTCCCATTGAAGATGTTGCTATTAAAGAGAAACATGACGAAGTAAGAATTGGACCAATGACAAGATCAAGAACTAAACTACCAGAATAGTAGGGTAATTCTCTCTTATTAGAATATGATGTTTGTTTTCATGAGAATTTTATACTACCTAAATCCATACACTTATGTATACTCAGGTTTGTTGATAACACAAGCATGGATGGAGGTACACATCAAGAGGAGCTGTTGGAAAACAAACATTACAAGGTGGAAAACAGAAGTTGCATAGTGGAAAACAAGCACATACACATGAAGAAACAAGATGGTGCTGTTTTCCACAAGGAGGGTGCACCACATGATGTTGATGCGCCATAGGCTAGTGGACCTGCGAGACCAAAGTGTCCGCACCCCTTTGTGGGTCGGTTTGTATCCCTAGGAGTCTAAATAGAGGCCAAATGGAGTCCAAGTTGGTTCCTATTCGGGTTGGCATGTGTGCTTGCGCAAGGTCCCTTGTGGCCGCACCATACCCCCTCATATAAACCCCTTGCCACGAATTAGAATAGTTAGACTACGATAAAACATAAACCCTAGAATTCTTAGATTGTATTGCTCATAAGCATTCATCTTGAATTGTTACTACCTTGCAAATCTGAGTGTATTCTGCTGTTCCATTGGGAATAAGGAGAAACATGACCACTTGTAGTCGGTGGCTACTTGTGCAAGAGTGTGGAATCTCGAATATCCAAAGGGGTGAGTGCTGTTGCAATTGGTGACAGGGTTTAGCCAAAGGAGAGTTTGTGGTAATACACTGTTATCTATCAAGTTATCAGAGAGTTCATCGAGAAGATCGGGCATCCGCTTATCATGGATGTTGATCCCAGCGGCGTACCGACGAGCCGCCGCGCTCGCGCTCGCGACGGTGTGGCCGGTCCCCTCCCACCACCTATGCCGCAGCCTGCGTTGTACCGGTATGGCTTGAGACCGGCGATATGCCAGCATTGAGGGTGTTGATGATGGCTTGGCGCTCTCCTGGAAACGGGCCATCCAGGCGTGCCAGTCGTTCTCATTGTTGTCGGGGTGGGCACGCTCCTCACGGGTCATCCAGCTCTGGCGACACGCGATGTCGCGCCGGATGTCCTACGTTATGCCGGGGATTGGCGGCACAGGGAAGCACGGAAACCCTCCACCCCTTGGGAAGACGACTGTCTGGAGGCGCGAGGAGCCTATTGAGATGGAGCTCCCACATGTCCTCCAGGTTAATTGTGCGACTGCTGCTGCCGGCTTCCCAGTTGTTCGCCATTGGAGCGCAGCCGGGAGTCGGTGAGGCAAGTGGGAGATGGGGAAGCGAGGGGAGGAGAGCTAGAGAGAATTTGCACGGCGACACGGCCTTGGTGGCCTTTTATCCTCGGCATGTCGCTTCAAGGGCAGTTTCAGTATTAATGCTCCGCTGTGGGAAAGGCACAATGCCGGTCGCGTGACCTGGGAAATATAGTGTCATAATTTAAATGTTGGCGTGTTGCAGGCGGCCGTCTTGTCGTCTTGGAAACCGGCGAAGTGCGCCATTAACGCGTGCTGACCGGCCTCCTGCATGACGATATAACTCACGTCCGCTCTGCGTGTGCCTATGACGAGTAAGCCCCGCCTATCGGGCGTGCTGCCAGGATAATGTCCGGCGCCCATAGGCAGATCCCAAGTTTGACGGGTCTTCTAGGGGTACCGGATAAAAATTCAATGGATTGGGCCCTTTTAAAATGCCGCTGTCAGCGACTTTGGTGTCCAGACCGTAGTAAGCCACTTAGGAACCTTGGTGCCGTTGGAGGTGCTTTTAAACTTGTTAATTGATGGATGTCTGTTACGCGTGTCCGTGTTTGTCGGTAAGGATTACATAAAAATCTTAGTTGTCCAAAATATGGTTTGATTAAATTAATATTTCATATTTATACATTCCGAGATGAGAAATAAAATATACAGTAACGCGGATTTCGTGGTATTGAAAAAACATCTGTGGTGTTTCATATGGATGAGGATTTAGGAAATGTTGTTGTGTGTGGCTAAGGGGTGGCAATCGGGTCGGGTTGAACCAGGTCA
Organism: Alopecurus myosuroides; assembly: GCA_028641055.1. NCBI lineage: Eukaryota > Viridiplantae > Streptophyta > Magnoliopsida > Poales > Poaceae > Alopecurus > Alopecurus myosuroides. The sequence goes on along the minus strand of CM054061.1, from coordinate 249,929,163 downwards.
ACCATAATCAGACCCATGCCCTAATCCCTTATCGGGTATGTATTCTACCCACTACCCATGGACATAGTGGCATGCCCATGCCCAAGCCTATCAGGTCACGCCGACCCTATCGGGTACCCATCGGGTCACATATACAATGTGACAAAATTTTATTAAAATTATTGTTCTCGGCTAGCTCTAGCGCAGTGAGGTGATGAAGACATGTTCTGTGTCCGATGCACATCCAGGGCGTTTTATATGCAATGCTCTGATTTCAAACTCAATGAGGAAGCGAGGTGATACTAAACTTTTACCGTGATTAAATTTGGCAATGGGGGCCCGTTCCCCGATCTCCGGTGGTTAATTCATGTATGAAGGGACATTTTTGGTTAATGTGAAATCCCCGTGGGGCTCTTATCAAAGACAAAACGCTCCCCGTCCGGCAAGCTAGGGCTGGGCATGGGTCACCGCTATGCCCGTGGTTACCGGTTAGTTCCCTGCTAGGCCACATGACAATTGAGGGGAACCATAAATCCCACATATGTGCTCAAATTTACCCTCATGTCCCCGGCTGCCACAATCCCAATGCCTATCTCCAATCGACTGCACGCCGTCACTCTTGCTCTCTAGTATGCATCTCTTCCGCCGTCGCCAGTCTTCACTGCAACCACCGCCTTGCATCATCTATTCCACCGAATGCCGCCGCCTCTCAACAACCTCCGCATCCTCTCCCTGCCACCGCCGTCTCGTATCTCAGCGCGGCAGCAACGGAATTCAAGGAGGTGTTGTCAAATTTTTGTACTCATTGTTACTAGCTTAGTAGAACGGAGAAACCGGTGGTTATTTGATCCTGCTCGGGACGGGGATGGTGGAACAATTCGCATGCAACTTGCGAGGTGCCTTATTCGATTGGCCGATGGCTTTTCATACTTGGGCCCTCAAACTCCTTGCCGAGAGAATGGAACATCACATAGACTAGTGACGTACATTGCTTCTTTTAAAAGTGGCTACTAGCATATATTGTTGGTTGAGTTGGATCGTGAGAGTGGATTTATAATTAAGCCTGTTATACATTAACTTTCTAAATATCTGGTCTATGAGTGTATCAAATGGACCGAATGTAATAAAAAATATATTAAATAACTGTAGATATTAATCTGGTTGCTCATCGGGTGACCCACGACTAATCGGGTCGCCCATGGGTGAATATGTAGACCCATACCCTATCCATTAGGGCAGGGTGCCCATGGCCGGATCGTACCATGGGTCCGATTTCCGGCCTAATTGTGGCCTTCGTCAATCATCTCCCGGAGAGGACGGATGCGACACCAACACTTGACGCCGAAGACAACGGGTATGACGCAACATAAGAGTCGAAGTCATTGGTGTTCTGCATCGAGGCCAGCATGGTGAAGCTCCGGTACATTGGCGCCGGCTCGGGCATCGGCTCGTCATCGTCGAGGTACTACACCACCTGCCGCATCGACGGCCTCCCAGCGGGAGCCGGGTGGGAGCACACCAGCCCCACCCTAAGCACCGCCGCCACCTCCTCGGCGTTGTAGGATCCGCAAAGCCGCGGGTCTACCGTGTCCATGACGTCCCCATCGTGCCAGTGTTCGAGCACCCAGTCCGCTAGGACGAACCGGTTGTCGTCGGCTGCGCCATGCTCGATGGGCCACCGGCCGCAGAACACCTCTAGCACGGACGACCTGTACGCAAACACGTCGGTGGCCGGCATGACCTGACGCGTGCACGCGAGCTCCGGCGCGAGGTACCCCTTGGTGCCCACCACGTGCGTGGTCTGCGGGTCGGCGGCCCGATCGTACTGATAGATTTTAATTCCTCCTTAGGGAGGAAAAGATCTTAAAATAATAACCAACTAGAGCACATAATCATGTTTTAACGGAGGGTATTAGGGGATGACTAACTGGATATTGCAGTAGACACGATTGCCTGCTTTGGACACGCAGGACTTGATGTTGAAGTTGTCGAGGTAGTCATCATCCTAGACTCATTGTCGATGGACAAGCCCATGGACGCCGGCACTATTGGAAATATGCCCTAGAGGCAATCATATTGATGCTGATATCTATAATATCTAAATGGGAGCAACCCACTAAGTGAATTCTCTCAACATGCAAGGTGTCCACCTAAGCATGCCCATGCAGCTGCCATGTCATAATTTCCCTCCATTATTCCTAAATAATTTCCTCCCACCAATGATTTTTTTCTTCTATGTCGTTAAGCTATGTCATCAATAATTCCAACAGTCACCACAATGGATTATTTTAATGTGAGGGCCTCAATGCTTCTCACCGTGCATCTGTTTTGGTGTGTAGCAGGATTCTTCCATATGTTTATGAATATCTAAATAATAATAATTGTTATTCCGTCCCATGAATAAACTATCATGATATTGTATAATGAATACGTCATTCATTTGTGAAATCCATTATCTCTATTGATGGATGATCATGTTTCACGGATCATTGACATGGAGATCTCGATCAATAATGTGGACACATGTTGGAGAACATGGGTTGGACTGACCCACCATGAGACACTGTGAGAATAGTATATTCTTCCATGTCATCGATTGATCTCATACAATACGTATGCTGATTCCTTAGACCTGAGATCTTCGCATGTGCTTGGGATGTGTAAGGGCTTACTTTGGGGCTATCAAACGCTACACCGTGACAGGGTAGTTATAAAGGTAGCTTTCGGGTTTGTGAAGAAACATGCTGCGAGTCATGGTTGATCAAGATGGGATTTGCCCTCCGTACACCGGAGAGATATGTCTTGGCCACTCGAGTGACCGGATCCAGAAAATGTATGGCCGTACTCTCGGTTAAGTGTTAACCGTGTTTCAGGGATTCCGTGTCATGTAAATCGAGAAAGATGATCTAGCTATAACAAGGATGACAAGTTCTCACCTTGTGCTTAATCAATATCGTGAGGCAAAGGGAACGAGTATGCAACATTGTAGAAGGTTCGTCCGATATGATCTTTACGTTTATTTGGGAGTCGGCACGTCTTGCTAGAGGCCGCTGCCGATTATTGGTCGAGTAGTGTACTCGTGCCATGTCTATATATACGTGAACCTATAGGGTCACACACTTAACGGGTATGGAACATAGTTTGGATGCGATCCATCTAATTGAGTTTATAGTGCTAATGTGATATGGAGGGTAAACTTCTAGGGTGGCCCGATCTTCACGAATTGACCAAGAACACGAAGAACGAACGATGAACACGAGAGGGGATCGAGGGGGAAATCGGGTGAAATAAAGGGGAAACGTGGGAAATCAAGGGGAGATAACTAGTAAGAACCGAAGAACCCCAAATCTCCCGTCAACTAAACCCCGAGGGCCGCCTATGGGACGATCGATCCAAATGAACTCACCTTATCGGAAACCGCTTCACACCCTGGCCGGTCCACCACGCCAGTATAACCTCAAGGATTAGTTGAGGAAGATTGGGAAGTCCCTAACTGAATCCCAAGGGTAAAGGATAGGTAACTCAGTGAATCTTGATACGGTCCTAGATAAACATCATAGGAGTAGCCTCACAAGAGGAGTCACCTCAAAAGAAGGATACAAGAGCAAAGCTCAAAGTTCTCAAATCATCTCTAACCCTAGATATGAGATGGGGAAGTCTATTTATAGCCTAGTGCCAAGGGGTAGGTGGGAGGAGGAGATACAAGGGCCAAAGGCACAAAAGTTGGCTCGCAGGCCACGCAGGAACAGAGGCTGTGGTGGTTCTGGCGGAGGCTCCGGTGGGGCGTGCTCACATAAGGGGTTTTTGGCGGAGGTCGCACCGGAGGATCCGCTTCCTGGGGCTGACCACCAGAGGCACCGGTGCAGTTACCGGTGGTGGCTCCGTTGTGCGCACACAGAACACCATTTGGGCGAAGGCGACACCGGAAGCTCCGCCGCCTGGGGCAGGGCGGAAGCTCCGGTGCTTTCACCGGAGGCTCCGTCACCTGGGGCTTCTTTGCTTCTTCTTCTTGAGCTGGTTCTCTTCGTCTTCCTTGTCCATCCTTTTGGCCACCGTCTTGATCATTCTTTGCATGGTCTTGGGGTCCACTCGATGGTGTGTAGCTGATCACGCATAGAGTAGTCTCATGAGGTAGCGCACCATTCACCAAGTCATCGAAGGCATGAAGAGAGAGGAGTGAGTTCACCTTATCATGTATTACCTTTGCTCGTGATCTTGTCATTGGTGCACTTGGTGGAATGGGGTGTGTTGCATCATCCCCTCCCCCTCTTGAAAAAGAGTCGACCTCGACTCATGATATTCCTCATCACTTGGGTACACATGGAAGGGAGAGAGATCCTTGACGTCGAAGGAGTTGTGGACGAGGTACTTGGATTGCGGTAAGTCGAGCTTGTACGCGTTGTTGTTGATTCGCTTGATGATTTTGAAGGGGCCATCGCCTCTAGGCTTGAGCTTGGAGTTGCGCTCTTGTGGGAAACGGTCCTTGTGCAAGTGTATCCACACGAGGTCACCTTCTGGGAACACCATGGGCTTCTTGTTCTTGTTCATGACGGAGGCTCGGTGCTCGGAATGCTTCTCGAGTTTAGCTCTTGTGGAATCATGTAGCTTCTTGATGTAGTTGGTGCGCTTGTGAATGTCCATGTTGACTTGCTCGCGGAGAGGCAATGGTAGTATGTCGAGAGCGGTGTTGGGGTTGAAGCCGTAGATGATCTCGATGGGACTTCGCTTGGTAGCTTGGTGTAGGGCACGATTGTAGGCGAAATCGACATGTGGGATGCATTAGAAGTTTACGAAACAAAATAAACCTTAACAAGTCCAGGAAACAAACGAAATTACAATCCAGCCAAACAAAATAAGAAGTTCATAAGCCTAGCTCAGCAGCAGTCTTGTCTCTTCACCAACAATGCATATCCTTTGCTCCGGTTCTATATCACCCCCATCTCAATGACTGCCTCCAACCTAGGGTCATCGGTCTCCCTCACAATGATCAAAATAGGTTGCTGATTATGAAAAGTATTGCCTTGGACGAAAACCATCCACACCAGCTTGTCGAGGATAATGCGGCCGTCGGTTTTCTTGTTGTAAGAAATGGTGGTGACATGCTCTTCTTCTCTAAGTCGCAGGCCAACCCTGCCATGATTCCTCAGGCCAGCGTGTTCCCCTATCAACTTCGGTAGTTTCTAAGCATGAAAGTTAACATACCATATTAGCAGACCTTCTCATGGTTCTTGGAAATTTACTTGCAAAAAGAGGAGGGCGTCTTATAGATACATACCATAGTATAGTGCTGCAAGTTTGTGACGGTGAAACGAGTCACAAAAGGAAGCCCAACATAGGGTCCAAGGGGTAGAAGCCGGGCCAGGCGGTTCTTCTCGTGATTGTCGAGATTGGCCCTTTGGGCATATACGATGTTGGCATCATCATGCCTCTCATCAGCAGAATTGTCAGAATCCTCATCATGGACCTCATCATCAGAATTGCTAGAATCCTCATCATGCATCTCATCATCAGAATTGCTATAATCCTCATCATCAGAACTGTCATCTACGCTGCAAACTGAGTCATCTTCGCTTCAAACTGAGTCATCTTCACTTGAAATGCAAAGTGAGTCATATTGGGCGTCACTAATAATAGCAACATAGATAGTGGGCCTTGGTATCATGGAAAACACTAGTATGTCTCCCACGGAGATGTTCTTTTCCTCGATGAATCAGTCCCATTGTATCCCGTGCAAACGGGTCTTGCTCTGTTCTTTTGACACACGAAAGGTGTACTTCCTGCCATGGTAACTAAACAGCACACACTCGCCTACTAACTTGTTGAATGCTATCCGAGCAGTGCACGGTACAACCTGTGCATCAGAAATAAAAAGAAACATGGAAATTAGATATTTTAATAAAATCACAATACATAATACAAGTGTAAGAAGAAGAATTGTTTTCTTACCACTGACTTGAGGTGACACTCTTGTACAACAACACCGAACTTGGATACAGAAGGATCAACATTTTTGGGCAATTATTCTTGCATACAGGGAATGGAATACCCTGTTAATCAAGCAAAAAAGAAGCAGAAATTACAAAATGTGCATATAAGCAGATTGGTTCTAAAAAGGAACAATTCTTTCATGAAGACATTTATGTAAAACTGGGGCCAAACTACGAACAACTGGTAATGCTTCATAATAAAAGCACAACCATGTTTATCCAAGAAGTAATTCTACACTACCAAGAACAATGCACAATGAATGTGCTTGTACATTGCACAAGATAGTATGGAACCCTCATTGCAATGATATGATGACATATTTTAATCATCGACTTAAAGGGATCACGCACATTCAAAACAACATGTATAGTCATAGCTCTATACTCATTGGCCTCAGAGAACATAGAGACACAACAAGCATACACAACTTTGCTACACCAGGTGGGCCAGCAAAAGCAAAGACATGGCACATCTATTTGTGTCTGATTCTTACTTTTGTTGGCCATCTGGTGGAGACAGTGAGGCATCAGCCAAATATACATGTGTCAAAGTCATCATCATTGACCAAATCATCTCATAAATTGTGCATAGTGATAACAAGCCTCATAAACACATAGATGATCATGCACTAAAGGGCATCCCTAGAATTCATTGTAACACGCAGTCAGAATAAACACAAATGGAACAATGCAAAAAAAAAAGTAAAACAAGCCTCATAAACACATTGCCAACACATGCTAGAAGAACGAGCCCAATACCAGGAAGTAATACAAGACGTGGCCTTGTATCACTGCCACGTATTGGATCTGATCTCCTAGCATTTATCATGGCATGCAAACCAAGGAAAAAAAGAGTGCTTATAATAGCATGTACGAATACAAATACTTAAATTGTATACACTACAAGGTACTATAGACACTCTCTTTGCCTTTACCATGGCCTAGTTTAAATCGTCGGCATATAACAAGGACATTCAAGGAAAAGAAAAGTGGAACAATGGAAACAAATGTAATACGAGCCTCATATATCATTACCATGCAAACCAAGGGCAAAAGGAGTGTTTATAATAGCATCTACGAATACGTATAATCATATTGTATACAGTACAAGGTATTATAGACACTCTCTTTCCCTTTACCATGGCCTAGTTTAAATCATCGGCATATAACAAGGAGGACATTGAAGGCAAAGAAAAGTGGAAACAAATGTAATACGAGCCTCATATATCATTGCCATGCAAGCAAAGGCAACAATAGAGCATCAATAGCATGTACGAATACAAATACTCAAACTGTATACACTAAAAGGTATTGTAGCCCTTTGTTTGCCTTTACCATGGCCTAGTTTAAATCGTCGGCATATAACAAGGAGGACATTTAGGCAAAGAAAAGTGAAACAATGGAAACTAATGTAAAACGAGCCTCATATATCATTGCCATGCAAACCAAGGCAAAAAGAAGTAATTACAATAGCATGTACGAATACAAATACTCAAATTGTATACACTACAAGGTATTGTAAACACTCGCTTTGCCTTTACCATGGCCTAGTTTAAATCATCAGCATATAACAAGGAGGACATTCAAGGCAAAGAAAACTGGAACAATAGAAACAAATATAATTCGAGCCTCATATATCATTGCCATGCAAAGCAAGGGAAAATGAAGTGGCTATAATAGCATGTACGAATACAGATACTCAAATTGTATACACTACAAGGTATTATAGACAATCTCTGTCCCTTTACCATGGCCAAGTTTAATCATCGGCATATAATAAGGAGGACATTCAAAGCAAAGTAAAGTGAAAAAATGGAAACAAATGTAATACGATCCTCATATATCATTGCCATGCAAACCAAAGGCCAGGCGAGTGCCTATAATAGCATATACGAATACAAATACTCAAATTGTATACACTACAAGGTATAATAGACACTCTCTTTGCCTTTACCATGGCCTAGTTTAAATCATCGGCATATAACTAGGACATTGAAGGCAAAGAAAAAGTGGAACAATGAAAACAAATGTAATACGAGCCTCATATATCATTGCCATGCAAACCAAAGGCCGAGAGAGTGTCTAAAATAGCGTATACGAATACAAATGCTCAAATTATATACACTACAAGGTATTTTAGACACTCTCTTTGCCTTTACCATGGCCTAGTTTAATCATCGACATATAACAAGGAGGACATTCAAGGCAAAGAAAAGTGGAACAAAGGAAACAAGTGTAATATGGGCCTCATATATCATTGCCATGCAAACCAAGGGAAACAAGAGTGGTTATAATAGCATGTACGAATACGGATACTCAAATTGTATACACTACAAGGTATTATAGACACTCTCTTTCCCTTTACCATGACCTAGTTTAACTCATCAGCATATAACAAGGAGGACATTCAAGGCAAAGAAATATGGAACAACAGAAACAAATGTAATACGAGCCTCAGATATCATTGCCATGCAAACCAAGGCCAAGTGGGAGCCTATAATGGTATATACGAATACAAATAATCAAATTGTACACACTACAATATTTTATAGACACTCTCTCGGCCTTTACTATGGCCTAGTTTAATCATCAGCATATAACTAGGAGGACATTCATCATGTTGATAAATTAGGATACACAAAAGAAAAACAGGTGGAACAATGGAAAATGCACAGAAAAATGAATATGACCTCAGAATTTCTAAGTACAACAAGTATAGTAACTACTAGAATCTGGCCTCGGTAAATCATTAGATAAAGTGTTAATAATTGGCCAAAATTTAAATAACCTTGCAAAAATACCAAATCTAAGCCGTGAATCCAAAAAAAATCCAAATCTAAGCCTAATCTAACTGAAGCACCCAAATCGGGTACGGAATTAAACCATAACCTATCGAAATCATGGTGGAAATAGATGAACTAAGCGTGTCGGATATCCCAAACTTAATCCATAGAGCAAAACCACGTATACGGGAGAAAATACGAAGCAGAGACGCAGAATGAACGGTAAAAACATGTAGATCTACCGTGCATGTCGTGCTACACAGAAAAATCGAGCTCAATCTACAGATCTACGATACATACAAGGGATAAGAGGGTTAGATATCATCTTACCGCCATTTCCAAAGCCCTCGAAGAGGACGGGACGACGCACACGGTGATCTGAAAAAAAGCCGATGAAGATCCTGCCTGCCAAGGGAGGAAAAGGAGGCCTGGTCTCGTTTCCCGCCGAGGATGGTCGCCGCGGTGTTGTCGATTTCCCGGCGGAAGAAAACCCGCCGACGGAGAGAGGGGAAGCTCAGGAAGGCAGTGAGAGAGATAGAGCGAGTGATATGACTAGAAAGAGAGAGGGGGAGGTGAGCGCAATTAAAGGGCGCGCCTTTCCGAAGGGGTTGACGCTGCATCTCCCGCGCAATAAAGGGCCGGCGTGGCGCCAATTTCCCAAAAAAATTCAAAAAAGAGAAGAAAATAATTTGAAATGGAAAGAAAAACAATTAGTACAGAATAATAATAACTTAACCACAAAATACTCCATCCGTTTGATCTGACAGAATAAAAACAATTTCCCCGGTTTTTTTTAAAGACAAAATACAGATTCAATTTTCTCAAAACCAAGCTTATCTGAATTGTGTTGATTATTTAGTGATATCGTGCCTTTTTTTATAAATGATTATCTACTTGCTTGGATGTGTTAGGGTGGACACTAGAAAGTCCCAAGACAATGGTATGATCCAACTCTTCACAAGATTCCCTCCCGTTTCTTCGTTCCGGGAGTTTCGGGTCACTAGGGCATGTAAATTCGAGAGACAAACACAAACAGAAAGAAGTCGGGCTCTAAGTAGTCCTGGAACCCGCCAGAGAGAATATGACGCCGGTGGAGCCCTAACACACATGACACACTCTAACACATATGGTATGTCATACCATGGGATTTGGTGGCATTCATACGATCCGGAGCCCCCTCCGGAAAAACCGTGCATAGCTAGCCCCGCTGGGGGAAAAGGTGGAACTGACGTTCTGGCCCTCTACGTGATCTGAAAGGGGGTAGAAAAGTGGATCCAATTGTTTGTTTGTGTTAGGTTAGGCCCAAGGAACACCCAGGAGAATGTTAGGGTCCACCTCTTGGAAAGATTCCCCTAGTTCCATCAAATCCGGGAGTTAGGGGCTCTAAGTGGTCCTGGAACCCGCTAGAGAGAATACGACGATGGTGAAGCCCTTAGAGAGCGAGGGAATCTTGGCATCCCATACCCATGCCACACTATAGCACACATGGTATGGCGTGCAATGGTATTTTTTGGCATTCAGACGATCTGGAGCCACGTCTCCGGAGAAACCATAGCCCCGCTGGGGAAAAAGACGTAACTGACATTCTGCCCGATCTACGTGAGCCGGAAGGGGGTAGCACAGTGGAACTAACTGTTTGGTTGTGTTAGTTTAGGCCCAAGGAACACCCAAGAGAATGGTACGACACACCTCTTTGCAAGATTCCCCCAGTTCTGTCACACCCAGGAGTTTCGGGCTCTCATTAATTAGTCCTGGAACCCGCGAGAGAGAATCCGACACTGGTGAAACCCTAACACAGAGAGCGAGATAATCTCGGGTATCCAAGACCATGACACACTCTAACACACATGGTATATGTCATACCATGGGATTTGGTGGCATTCATACGATCCGGAGCCCCCTCCGGAGAAACCATAGCCCCGCTGGGAAAAAGAAGGAATTGTCGTTCTGCCCCATCTACATGAGCCGGAAGGGTAGAAAAGTGGAAACAATTTCTTGGTTGTGTTAGGTTAGGCCAAAGGAACACCCAATACAATGGTAGGGCCCACCTCTTGGAAAGATTCCCCCAGCTCCGTCAGATCCGGGAGTTTTGGCTCTAGGTAGTCCTCGAACACGCCAGAGAGAATCCGACATCGGTGAAACCCTAAGACAGAGAGCGAGTGAATCTTGGGAATCCAAGACCCATGCAACACTCTATAACACGTGGTGTGGCGTGTAATGGGATATGGTGGCATTCAGACGATCCGAAGCCGCCTCTCCGGATAAACCATAGCCCCACTGGGAAAAAGACGGAGTTGTCATTCTGCTCCATCTACATTAGCCGAAAGGGGGTAACAAAGTGGAACCAATTTCTTGGTTGTGTTACGTTAGGCCGAAGGAACACCCAATACAATGGTAGGGCCAACATCTTGGAAATATTCTCCCAGTTCCGTCAGATCCGGGAGTTTCGGGCTCTAAGTATTCCTGGAACACGCGAGAGAGAATCCGACGCCGGTGAAGCCCTAACACACAGAGAGAGGTAATCTCGGGTATACAAGACCATGAAACACTCTAACACACATGGTATTTCATACCATGAGATTTATTGCCTTCATACGATCCGGAGCCCCCCTCCGGAGAAACCATAGCCCCGCTGGGGAAAAAGGTGGAACTGCCGTTCTGGGCCCTCTACGTGAGTCGGAAGGAGGTAGCAAAGTGGAACCAACTGTTTGGTTGTGTTAGGTTAGGCATAAGGAACACCAAATAAAATGTTAGGGTCCACCTCTTGGCAAGATTCCCCTAGTTCCGTCAATTCCGAGAGTTTCGGGCTCTAAGTAGTCCTGGAGCCCGCTAGAGAGAATCTGACGCCGGTGAAGCCCTAACACAGAGAGCGAGGGACTTTTGGGCATCCCAGACCCATGAAACACTCTAACAAACATGTTATGGTATACCATGGGATTTGGTAGCATTCATACAATCCGGAACCCCCTCCGGAGAAACCATAGCCCCGATGGAGAAAAAGACGGAACTGTCGTTCTGCCCCATCTACGAGAGTCGGAAGGGGGTAGCAAAGTGGAACTAACTGCTTGGTTGTGTTAGGTTAGGCCCAAGGAACACCCAAAAGAACTGTAGGGCCCACCTCTTGGCAAGATTCCCCCAGTTCCGTCACACCCGGGAGTTTTGGGCTCTCACTAATTAGTCCTGGAACCCGCGAGAGACAATACGACACCGGTGAAAGCCTAACACATAGAGGGATGGAATCTTGGGCATCCAAGACCCATGCCACACTCTAGCACACATGGTATGTCTTGAAAATTGGATTTTGTGGCATTCAAACGATCTGGAGCCACCTCTACGGAGAAACCATAGCCCCGCTGGGGAAAAAGACGGAACTACCGTTTTGCCCCATCTACGTGAGCCGGAACGGGTAGAAAAGTGGAACTAAATGTTTGGTTGTGTTACGATAGGCCCAAGGAACACCCAAGATAATGTTAGGGCACATCTCTTGGCAAGATTCCCCCAGTTCCGCCACACCCGGGAGTTTCAGGCTCTCATTAATTAGTCCTGGAACTCGCGGGAGAGAATCCGACACCGGTGAAACCCTAACACAGAGAGAGAGGTAATCTCGAGTATCCAAGACCATGACACTCTAACACACATGGTATGTCATAGCATGGGATTTGGTGGCATTCATACGATCCGAAGCCCCCTCCGGAGAAACCAAAGCCCCCCCCCGCTGGGGAAAAGGCGGAACTGTCGTTCTAGCCCCTCTACGTGAGCCGAAAGGGGGTAGAAAGTGGAACCAACTGTTTTGCTGTGTTAGGTTAGGCACAAGGAACACCAATAAAATTTTAGGGTCCACCTCTTGGCAAGATTCCCCTAGTTCCGTCAGATCCGGGAGTTTTGGGCTCTAAGTAGTCATGGAACCTGCTAGAGAGAATCCGAAGGCGGTGAAGCCTTTACAAAGAGAGCGAGGGACTCTTGGGCATCCAATACCCATGAAACACTCTAACACACATGGTATGGTATACCATGGGATTTGGTGGCATTCAGACAATCTGGAACCATCTCTCCGGAGAAACCATAGCCCCGCTGGGGAAAAAGACGGAACTGTCGTTCTGCCCCATCTACGTGAGCCGGAAGGGGGAATAACTGTTTGGTCGTGTTAGTTTATGCCCAAGGAACATCCAAGAGAACGGTAGGGCACACCTCTTGGCAATATTCCCACAGTTCTGTCACACCGGCGAGTTTCGGGCTCTCATTAATTAGTCGTGGAACCCGCGAGAGGGAATCCGACACCGGTGAAACCCTAACACAGAGAGCGAGGTAACCTCGGGTATCCAAGACCATGGAATACTCTATCACACGTGGTGTGGCGTGTAACAGGATTTGGTGGCATTCAGACGATCCGGAGCACCCTCTTCGGATAAACCATAGTCCCGCTGGGAAAAAGACGGAATTGTCGTTCTGCCCCATCTACATGAGCCGGGAAGGGTAGCAAAGGGGAACCAATTTTTTGGCTGTTTTAGGTTAGGACAAAGGAACACCCAATAAAATGGTAGGGCCCATCTCTTGGAAAGATTCCCCCAGCTCCGTCGGATCCGGGAGTTTCGGGCTCTAAGTAGTCCAGGAACACGCCAAAGAGAATCCGACGCGGGTGAAGCCCTAACACAGAGAGCGAGACGTAATCTCAGGTATACAAGACCATGACACACTCTAACTCACATGGTATGTCATACCATGGGATTTAGTGGCATTCATACGATCCGGAGCCCCCCTCCGGAGAAACCATAGCCTCGTGGGGAAAAAAGGCGGAACTGCCGTTCTGGCCACTCTACGTAAGCCGGAGGGGGGTAGCAAACTTGAACCAACTGTTTGGTTGTGTTAGGTTTGGCACAAAGAACACCAAATAAAATATCAGGGTCCACCTCTTGGCAATATTCCCCTAGTTCCGTCAAATCCGGGAGTTTCGGGCTCTAAGTAGTCCTGGAACCCACTAGAGAGAATCTGACGCCGGTGAAACCCTAAGGCAGAGAGTGAGGGAATCTTATGAATCCAAGACCCATGCCACACTCTAGCACACATGGTATGGCGTGCAAATGGTATTTGGTGGCATTCAAACGATCTGGAGCCACCTCTCTGGAGAAACCATAGCCCCTCCGGGGAAAAAGACGGAACTATCTTTCTGCCCCATCTACGTGAGCTGGAAGGGGGTAGCAAAATGGAACTAACTGTTTGGTTGTGTTATTTAGGCCCAAGGAATACACAAGAGAATGGTAGGGAACACCTCTTGGCAAGATTCCCCTAGTTCCGTCACACCCAGGAGTTTCGGGCTCTCATTAATTAATCCTGGAACCCTCGAGAGAGAATGCTACACCGGTGAAACCCTAACACGGAGAGCAAGGTAATCTCGGGTATCCAATACGATGACACACTCTAACACACATGGTATATGTCATACCATGGGATTTGGTGGCATTCATACGATCCGGAGCCCCCCTCCGGAGAAACCATGCATAGCCCTGCTGGGGAAAAAGGCGGAACTGCCGTTCGGGCCCCTCTACGTGAGCCGAAAGGCGGTAGCAAAGTGAAACCAACGGTTTGGTTGTGTTAGGTTAGGCCCAAGGAACACCAAAGAAAATGTTAGGGCCCACCTCTTGGCAAGATTCCCCTAGTTCCGTCCAATCTGGGAGTTTCGGGCTCTGATAAGTAGTCTTGGAACCCGCTAGAGAGAATCCGACGCCGGTGAAGCCCTTACACAGAGAGAGAGGGACTCTTGGGAATCCAAGACCCATGACACACTCTAACACAAATGGTATGTTATACCATGGGATTTGGTGGCATTCAGACAATCTGGAGCCACCTCTCCGGAGAAACCATAGCCCCGGTGGGGAAAATGATGGAACTGTCGTTCTGCCCCATCTACGTGAGCCGGAAGGGGGTAGCAAAGTAGAAATAACCGTTTGGTTGTGTTAGGTTAGGCCCAAGGAACACCCAAGATAATGGTAGGGAACACCTGGCAAGATTCCCCCAGTTCCGTCACACCCGGGAGTTTCGGGCTCTCATTAATTTATCCTGGAACCCGCGAGAGAGAAATCCGACACCGGTGAAACCCTAACACAGAGAGCAAGGTAATCTCGGGTATCCAAGACCATGGCCCACTCTAACACACATGGTATGTCATACCATGGGATTTGGTGGCATTCATACGATCCGGAGCCCCTTCCGGAGAAACCATAGCCCCGTTGCGGGAAAAGGCGGAACTGCCATTCTGGCCCCTCTACGTGAGCCGAAAGGGGATA
This sequence comes from Alopecurus myosuroides, assembly GCA_028641055.1. Classification (NCBI taxonomy): domain Eukaryota; kingdom Viridiplantae; phylum Streptophyta; class Magnoliopsida; order Poales; family Poaceae; genus Alopecurus; species Alopecurus myosuroides. The sequence continues at coordinate 249,914,133 of CM054061.1, read as the reverse complement.
GCAAAGTGGAACCAACTGTTTGTTTGTGTTAGGTTAGGACCAAGAAACACCAAAGAAAATTTTAGGGTCCACCTCTTGGCAAGATTGCCCTAGTTCCGTCAAATCCGGGAGTTTCGTGCTCTAAGTAGTCCTGGAACCCGCTAGAAAGAATCCAACGGCAGTGAAGCCCTAACACAGAGAGCGAGGGACTCTTGGGCATCCAATACCCATGACACACTCTAACACACATGGTATGGTATACCATGGGATTTGGTGGCATTCTGACGAACCATAGCCCCCCTCCGGACAAACCATTGCCCCGTTGGGGAAAAAGGCGGAACTGCCGTTTTGGCCCCTCTACGTGAGCCGAAAGGGGGTAGCAAAGTGGAACCAATTGTTTGGTTGTGTTAGGTTAGGCCCAAAGAACACCAAAGAAATTTTTACGGTCCACCTCTTGGCAATATTCCCCTAGTTCCGTCCAATCCGGGAGTTTCGGGCTCTAAGTAGTTCTGGAACCCGCTAGAGAGAATCCGAGGCCGGTGAAGCCCTTACACAGAGAGCGAGGGACTCTTGGGAATTCAATACCCATGACACACTCTAACACACATGTTATGGTATACCATGGGATTTGATGGCATTCAGACGATCTGGAGCCACCTCTCCGGAGAAACCATAGCCCCTCTGGGGAAAAAGACAGAACTGTCATTCTGCCCCATCTACGTGTGCGGGAATGGGGTAGAAAAGTGGAAATAATTGTTTGGTTGTGTTAGGTTAGGCCCAAGGAACACCCAATAGAATGGTAGGGCACACCTCTTGGCAAGATTCCCCAGTTCCGTCACACCCAGGAGTTTCGGGCTCTCATTAATTAGTCCCGGAACCCGCGAGAGAGAATCCGACACCGGTGAAACCCTAACACAGAAAGAGAGTCAAATTTGGGCATCCGAGACCCATACCACACTCTATAACATTTGGTGTGGCGTGTAATGGGATTTGGTGGCATTCAGACGATCCGGAGCCCCCTCTCCATATAAACCATAGTCCCGCTGGGAAAAAGACGGAATTGTCGTTCTGCCCCATCTACATGAGCCGGAAGGGGGTAGCAAAGTGGAACTAACTACTTGGTTGTGTTAGGTTAGGCCTAACGAACACCCAATAGAATGGTAGGGCCCACCTCTTGGCAAGATTCCCCCAGTTCGTCAAACCCGGGAGTTTTGGGCTCTCATTAATTAGTCCTCGAACCCGCGAGAGAGAATCCGACGCCGGTGAAATCCTAGCACAGAGAGGGAGGGAATCTTGGAAATACAAGAGAAATGACACACTCTTTCACACATGGTATGGCGTACATTGGAATTTGGTGGCATTCAGACGATCTGGAGCCACCTCTCCAGAGAAACCATAGCCCCGCCGGGGAAAAAGACGGAGTTGTTGTTCTGCCCCGTCTACGTGAGCCGGAAGGGGTTAGCAAAGTGGAACTAACTGTTTGGTTGTGTTAGGTTAGTCCCAAGGAACACCCAAGAGAATGGTAGGGACACCTCTTGGCAAGATTCCCCTTGTTCTTCACACCCGGGAGTTTCGGGCTCTCATTAATTAGTCCTGGAACCCGCGAGAGAGAATCCGACACCGGTGAAACCCTAACACAGAGAGCGAGGGAATCCTGGGCATCCAAGACCTATGCCACACTCTACCACACATGGTATGGCGTGCAATGCGATTTGGTGGCATTCAGACGATCGGGAGCCCCCTCTCCGGATAAACCATAGCCCCGCTGGGGAAAAAGACAGAACTGTCGTTCTGCCCCATCTACGTGAGCCGGAAGGGGGTAGAAAAATTGAACTAACTTCTTTGTTGTGTGAGATTAGGCCCAAGGAACACCCAAGAAAATGGAAGGGCCCACCTCTTTGCAAGATTCCCCCAGTTTCGTCACATCCGGGAGTTTCGGGCTCTAAGTAGTCATGGAACACCAGAGAGAATCCAATGCCGGTGAAGCCCTAACAAAGAGAGCGAGGTAATCTCAGGGTATCCAACACAATGACACACTCTAAAACACATGGTATGTCATACGATGGGATTTGGTGGCATTCATACGATCCGGAGCCCCCCTCCGGAGAAACCATAGCCCCGATGGGGAAAAAGGCGGAACAACCGTTCTGGCCCCTCTACGTGAGCCGGAAGGGGGTAGCAAAGTGGAACCAATTGTTTGGTTGTGTTAGGTTAGGCCCAAGGAACACCAAAGAAAATGTTAGGGTCCACACCTCTTGGCAAGATTCCCCCTAGTTCCGTCAAATCCGGGAGTTTTGGTCTCTAAGTAGTCTTGGAACCCGCTAGAGAGAATCCAACGACGGTGAAGCCCTAACACAGAGAGCAAGTGAATATTGGGCATCCAAGACCCATTATATTCCACAATCTAACACATATGGTGGCATTCAGACGATCCGTAGCCCCCTACTTCGAAGAAACCATAGCCCCGCTGGGGAAAAAGACGGAACTGTCGTTCTGGCCCCTCTTCGTGAGCCGAAAGGGGGTACCAAAGTGTAACCAATTGCTTGGTCGTCTTATGTTAGGATCAAGGAATACCCAAGAAAAATGGTAGGGCCCACCTCTTGTCAAGATTCCCCCAGTTCCGTTAGATCTGGGAGTTTCGGGCTCTCATTAAGCATCCTGGAACCCATGAGAGAGAATTCGACGCCGGTGAAACCCTAGCACAAAGAGCATGGGAATCTTGGGCATCCAAGACCCATGCCACACTCTAACACACATGTTATGGCATACCATGTGTTGTGGTGGCATTCAGACGTTCCAGAGCCCCCTCTCCGGAGAAACCATAGCCCCGCTGGGAAAAAAGATGGAACTCGTGTTTTGGCCCCTCTACGTGAGCAGGAAAAGGGGTAGCAAAGCGGAACCAATTGTTTGGTTGTGTTAGGTTAGGCTCAAGGAACAACCAAGACAATGGTAGGGTAATTTATTTATTATTAGTAATAGTTTATGTCAGTAATTTATAGATGTCTTCCCATTATCCTTAAATAACATATTTCAATAATGGTTATGTTTTTAGGCCATCCATCATGTATCCAACGACCAGCAATGTTCTCCAGCCAACGTACCAAAATCTGGCGGGCGCAGAAAATTCCGCGCCGCCCACCCAAATTATCAACCAACAACTTTGCCGCCTATGCCGCCCTAAATTTCGAACCTCTCCCTCTTATCTGCCCCCTCGCCGAAATTTCCCATCCTCTTCTTGTCCGAAATCCCCCTTTCCTCCTAAACCCCATCTACTCCGCCCCGGCCTTCCACCTCGCCCCGGGCTTCCACCTGGCTGTCCCCGGTCTTCCACCTCGCCGTGCAGCTTGCCTTCCCGGCCTTCCACCTTGCCGTCCCCGATCGTCCATCCCGCCACTCAGCTCGCCTTCCCGGGCTTCCACCTCGCCATCCAGAACGCCATCCAGATCTGCCACCTCATCGTCCAGATTTGATACATCGCCGTCCAGGTCGACGTCAAGATCTGCCACCTCGCCGTCCAGGTCGTCCTCAAGATCTGCCACTTCGCCTGCCTGGTAGCTGTCAAGTTCCTTTGGTTAGAGTTTGCTTATTTTTGAGCCTGTATAAAGCTTAAGTCACTTATCCTGCAATCCTATCATACTTAGGTCCACAAATTAGATTACTGATATGATATGGTTAAACAACGAATTGCATCACTAAGATTTTCTAACTCTATGTTGTCACATTCCTATGAAAGATAAGGCTATTTGTAAAGAACATGTATGCGCTATTTATTTTCATTTATTCGCATATATCATCAATTCTAGACTTATATTTAAGCTATTTATTTCCATTTATACCATGTACACCATCTAGATAAGGCATGCCTTGCATGATAGCTCAATAATAAAGGTACTTATGTTGTGTGGAACTGTTGGCTTAATTACCGTTATGCCATGTATTTTGTGCTACTATCCTAGTTGATTTGGTACATATGAACCGTGCAGCTTAGGAACATTAAAGTCAAGATTACATCTGGTAGGACAAAGATGCCTCCTGGTGGACATGGTTGTAAATGCAAGCGCGTCAAGGCCCATCGCGAGCATGCAGTTGCCCATGTCCATCCTTATGGAGATGACGAACTCAAGCGACCAGTGGTCCAAGACGAGGAGGCAGCTCCCCAAGGCCAGCAAGAAGCTGCCCAAGGTGAGCAGGCACTTTCCCATGGCCAGCTGGAAGCTGCCCAACAAAAGGAGGAGGCTGACCACCGTGAGGAGGTAGCCGCCCAACGCGAGCAGGTACCTCCCTACGGTGAGCTGCCAGGTGTGCAAGGCGAGCTTCCACCATTCCTAGGCGAGGGGCAAGGTTCCCAAGTCGAGGAGCAAGGTGCCTGCAACGAAGAGCAAGATGACATATCACAGAGATTGCATGCTCTACGAGGGGCCATGTGTGGAGGGAAATCCAAAATGCAGAATATTAACTCTAGCAATGCCACCATTTCTGTAGATTACCCATGTGAAGACATTGTTTCGAGTGGTGCGGCCGGGAGGAGAAGAAACATGTCTAAAGGAAACAGGATCAGAATTGTTATTCCTCTGGGAAAGACAAGGCCAGTGGACCCAAAGGTTGCTGCCATGTATGCTACTGCGTGTTCATTAGCTGTGAAGCACACTGTCCCTATCTTCCCCCATCGGAAAGAGTACAAGGGAAGGGAAGATATATTTTACTCCTACCACGGCCATGTGTCTGTAAGTTTTGTAACCCAACCTTCCAGTTCATTCCATTGTTGTTCATATAACTGAAAAGTGCTCTTTCTTTTGTTTCAGTCAAAGTTTCATCTGAACCCCGGAGACCCTGTTATTCGTCAATATCTTCTGATGCATCTCAAGAACTGTACAAGACAAAGGCGCCATATTCTGAAGTAAGAATTTTTTGACAGCGCTAGAGACAAGAGTAGAGTTGTACGAACGCCTCCTGATGTAGTTGGGCACATGAGCGAAGCAGAATGGTGCAGGATAGTTGATAACTAGTCCTCAGTCAGGAAACAGGTACTGTCTTTGTTCACTCTACCTTGCCACTGTTTCTATTCCATAACCTGGTCTGTGTCTAATCAGTTCATACTTCATTTATGTAGATGGCTTGTATGAAAGCCAGGCAAAGAAGACATGCCGTCCAGTTCCATAGCGCCACAGGTTCTCGTAGCTACGAGGTTTGCTGCGACATGGGGGAAGATGCCTTTGAGTTGTTCAAAGCTACGCACAACAACAAGACACATGGATTCTCTTCGCCCGTGAAAAGAGCAATTGTAAGTCCCTCAGAATACTGTTTATCTCTGCGATCAACAATTACCTCAATAGATTCTTCTAGATATGTAGTGATGCTTCCCTTTGTGAATTCTGATGCAAACTCCTGCTATTTCACCTATGCTTGTCATCTCATAGTTCATGCACATGCATGCTGCTTCCTTTTCATCTGCTAGTTCATGTATCCTTGTGAGCTGCTATTTTCATCTATGTTCTGTACATGCTTGTCGTCTGCTATTTTCAGCCATGTTTACTTACATGCCTGTCATGTGATGTTTTTTATTTATGTTCCTTACAAGCTTGTCATGCGTGCTTAATTTCTTGTCATATGCTATTTTCATCTTTGTTATGTACAAGATTATCATGATATCAATGTTCCTTACAAGCTAGTTCAGCTTCTATTTCATCTAAAGCTTTTACATGCTTTATAGGAAGAAATGCAATATCATATGCTAGAACGTACTTCAGTAGATGGCGCTGTCAAGAAACCTCTTTCTGCCACCGAAGCTGTCGCTGCTGTGCTGACCAAGAACCGTCTAAGGTCTTCATTCCTGAATAGGTGGGGTCGCAACCAGTGCAAGAGCAACAAAGTCTCAGCTTCACCTTCAACTTGATTCTGAGAGAAAACTGAGGCAGGACCTGCAGTCTATAGTTGATGAGTTGAAGCAGGCCAAGGAACAAGTTGATGCAGATAGGATGAAGCATCGACAAGAATTTATGTGTATGACGGAGTAACACAAAGGTATGAAGAAGTGTGAAGAAATGTACAAAACCCTTATTGGTGGCATGTTGGCTCAAGTTCATCCGAGATATGGAACTGAGTAGTCCTTTGTGAAACCGCTTGTTGTCTGTTGAACTGTATTAGACTGCCTTTGCTGGCGAGCTATGTTGTGACCTTATTTGGAATTCATGTATTTGTTGTGTTTGCTTTGCTGTGAAAACTAGTATAGTATTTTCCATGCTTATGAATACGAGGACACGTGGTACTATATGGTAGGTCCATGAGGCGGCACCTTATTGGATGGAAATCGCGACGAAATAAACACGTCACGGAAACGTTTCGACGTGGACATGCCGTGTTGGTACACGTGTTGGCTCATGATTCGCTACGTCTTACAACGAACTAAAACGTCGCACCGTCGGACAAAGTTATAAATTCGTCGGGAATAAGCGTATACATGGAACATTATGAGAGCGACACGTGGCACCTTATACTTCTTGTACCCGCGACGAGAAAATAAAAGTCGCACATATTATGACGTCATTAACGGAAGTAACGGTAGTTTCAATCGCGATGTTTTTAAAATGTCAAGACGATGATCACGTCAGGAACGGTGGAAGTGACGTCAGTAACGGGTAACGGGAAACAATGCCACGTGTACACACATTGCGACAAAAAAAATGTCGCTCCTTGTTGGGCCTTGTGCTGGGCCGGCCAGTAGCTCGCGACGGATTAGTGTTTATTTAATCGTCGCAGAATCATCCGTGACAGTCGATCAGGAACGTTCTCACTCCGTCGCGGATTGCCCTTAGCGACGGTTTGGAGCCCATCCGCAACGTTATTGAAACGTCCGAGACCGCACGGAATTTGGTAGTGTCATCTCGTAACTCTCGCATCTCTGTTTTCGTGGAAAGTAAGGCAAGGCCTTTGGGAGCACTCGAACTTTTTTACAATCATATTTTGCTTGTGGCTCTTACTCTCTTTGAGGTGGATCACTCTCTCACCACTCATCTAACGAGATTTGATCTCTTCTTGTCTACATGCAAGAGTCTTGGCATTGTCGGCGATCACTTGGCTAGGAGACATGGGACGAAGCACAAACGTCTTGTTATTCCACTTGAAGCTATAGTGGTTGGTACGCCCATCATGAATTGCACTCTTGTCATATTACCAAGGTCATCCAAGAAGAAGATGACACACGGTCATAGGCAGAACATCACATTCAACCGTGTCTTCATAGGGGCCAATCTTGAATTGCACGGAGACCATATGTTGAATATTGAAGGTGTCGGAGTCACTAAGCCATTGGACATGGTATGGATGCGGATGTTTCTTGTAAGGCAATTGGAGTTTGTCGCAAAGCTCTTTACTAGCCAAGTTGTGGCAACTACCGCCATCGATGATAACCTTGATTGATTTGCCATTGATGTCGGCTCGAGTTTGGAAGAGATTGCAATGTTGGTCATGATCATCTTGAGGAGAAGTATTAAGGACTCTTGTCACCACTAGCTATGGATTCTTGTCCTCATCGCAATAGACAATTTCTTCATCGTCATTGGGCATGTCCAAGGAATTGAGAGAAACTTGGTGCAAGGCATAGTATTCGCCTTCACGCATGGAATCACGTTCACCATCTTGGTTGACAATCATGACCATCTTGTTGGAACACTTGAAGGACTTGTGTCCACTTCCACCACATTTGAAGCAAGTAATAGTGCTTGACTTGACTTGAGGAGTAATCGAAGTGGTGGCGGGAGGCACTTGTTTCTTGAACGGTTGCGGAGACTTGTTGGTAGCATGAGAAACTCGAGGTGTGGTCTTGGAGTTGGTTGGTGTAGTCACTTGTGTCATTGGAGACGAAGAAGAGGAAGGCCTTGATCCCAAGAAAGCCTTTTTCTTGTTGTACTTGAGGTCTTCCGCAATTTGGCGTTCGGACTTGAGAGCTTGATGAACAAGGGAAACGATGTTGTCATATGGTTGATACTCGACAATCTTCCTTATAGGATAGTTTAGGCCATTGAGGAAGCGGGCCATTGTTTGTTCTTGAGATTCCATCACATGAGCTCGAATCAATGCGGTCTCCATCTCCTTGTAGTACTCATCAACCGATTTCAAACCTTGTCTAAGCTCTGGAAGCTTCTTGAAGAGGTCACACTTGTAGTGTGGAGGAACAAAGCGAGCATTCATGAATTGCTTCATCTCGTTCCAAGTGTCAATGGACCAATCCGGTTTCAAACTCTTTCCGCTTGGAGACGATCCCACCATAAGAGTGCATAGCCTTGGAACTCTAAAGAAGGCATAGCAACCATCTTCTTGTCACTATAGTTGTGGATGCTGAAGATCTTGTCTACCTTGAGATCCCAAGAAAGATATTCTTCAGGAGCATTTTCACCATTGAACTTTAAGACGTTGAAGCAAAGGGCACTCATGTTGTTGTCTTCATGTTGTCGATGGGGTCGATCATGTGGGTCTTCATCATAGATAGGAGGTGAAAGATCATATGGGTCATCCTCATTGTCTTGGCGTTGGCGGTCATGATGGGAAGGATGACGTCGGTTGTCATTCGGAGGTGGTTGTTGGCGTTGATGTATTCGTGCTTCGCGGCGGTCACTATCATCATTGTCACGGTGTTGTTGTTGAGGACGTTCTTGGTCACGGTGAGGGCGTTGCGGAAGTTCTTGTTCTTGGCGAGGGTGTTGAGGATGCTCTTGGTCTTGGCGGTCATTGTGGTTGGGACGCGCATTGCGCCTAGGTGGCCTTCGATGTTGACGAGCACCTTCCACGAAGTCATTGTGACCATAGTAATTGTTGTAGCCTTGTGGAGGTGGCGGACGATGTTGTCGAAGGTCCGGTCATTGAGGTTGATGTTGAAGAGGGTCACCACGGCCTTGGCGATGTCGAAGTGGTGGTGATGGCGAGCTATCGTCATACCAATGTCGTCGAGGAGCATCTGGCGAAGGAGGTGGTGGTGGTTGTTGTTGAGGTCCTTGCTGTGGTTGTCCACCATCCTCCATGGTGGGGTTGTTATCATGGCAACGAGCTTGGTGATGATCTTGATTGTGGTGGCTTGAACCTCTAGACCTTGAGGACGATGATGATCCACGATGGTTGGCAATGTTTGCCAAGTTGATGTTGATGCGCGTTATTTGATCATTCAATCGAGCCTCTTGTTCTTGGAGTCGACGTTCATAGCGCTCCAATCCGTCCTTCACAAGTTGGCGGAGTTGGAAATGGTCGTTGTGGGTGACAAAGTTGTGGTAGGCGTTGTCGTCGTCGTTGAAGAATGGGTTTCCTTCATCTTCCGAGCTCGGACTTGTGAACACTCCTTCCCTAGGTATCTCAAAAACACGCAAGGGTGATATGAAGAAATGGATGTATCACTTACCCAATGTTATGTTTTTGGTCGTATTGAGGCTAGTGGACGAGCCTAGGTGTAGGGCGGCATGTCAAAAGTGAGTGATAAGGGGTGGCCCAATCTTCTCAATGAGCTTCTCTCTCTCTTTTTGTATTTTCTGATATATGTGGATAACTAGTGCTACACTGAGACCTCTCACTTGGATGACCCTTGTTGCCAATGCAACAACAATCAAGCCCTTTGGATATTCTCAACTACACACTCTTGCACAAGAAATCAATGATCACAAGTGGTCCTGTATCCCCCTAATTCCCAATGGAATAGCAAGATATCACGCAAACTTTGACTTGGTAATACTTCAAGATGAATGCTTAGCAGCAATACAATCTCAAGGCTAGGGTTTCTATTGTCTAAAATTGTTCTCCCTTAATCCACACGCAGGTGGAGACTATAAATAGGTGGAGGGTGCGGCCACAAGGCTCCTTGCGCAAGCAAGCCTCCCCCTACTAGGACTAGGACTCCTACTAGGACTAGGACTCACAAATATGGATACAAACCGATTCCACACACAAAGGAATTCGGCCCAATTGGTATACAAACCAAACCTACTTGAAATAGGATTTATTATGGCGCATTTGACTTGGTGGAGGCGCCTATCCCCTTGTCTTGATGAATAACAATTGTTTTCATGGAATAACAATTGTTTTTTATTGTTTTCACCATCTTGCTTCATTGTTTTCGCCATTGTAATCTTGTTTTCACCATCTTGAATGATTGTTTTCACCATGATCATGTGGTCTTCTATCAACTCTCCATCCAAGCTTGTGATAACATAATCCTTAGGGATATCCCTATCATCCTCCCTTTCTTCAAGAGAAGACGTCCTCGGCTTGTTATAACCTGAAATTGGCAAAAACAAAAAGAACAAAGTGTATGCACAATATATGTGTCTATAATGGCATTCATTAGTGGTTTAGTAAAACAAAATATTGTGCATACGTCATATGATCACAAAGTTTGTATGAAAACAACAAATAATAGTCATAGCAATCATAATTGCAAATATAAATGAAGCTCAATAAATCATGATCAAAAGGATAATCATATGTGTAAACATTTTTATTGTTTAGTATCAACTCAAGTGTTCTCACAGAAGATCTATGATCAAATTTATGTTTATTAGTACACTCAAAGGTGGGAACATGCTTATTATTTTCATCATGAAAATTGCAACTTAATTTGCAAATATAAGTGAAGAGCAATTTATTAGCACATGTATGTGACAAGTATTGTGGCAAACCAAACATATGTGTAAAATCATGATCATATGTAGGCAATTGTAACCTATCTACCCAAGGCAAATCATTGTTTAATTCGGCCACTTTATCACAAGTTATGCATATGTGATCCACCATAAAAATTTCACTCATGTTATAATCACCAATCAAGTTAAAAGTGAAAGAAGAAACACAATTGCTAGAATTTACATATGAAATTTCAGCAAAAATTTCATAGCACTTTGCACACTAATTGATTCATTTAACATAATGTAATCCACAATATCATTAGGTGGTATTTTAGCAAGTACTTCTTTATGTGAAATCAACACCACATGATTAAATTTCGAAATTATCACATCATCACATGTAGGTGGACTATCTATGCTTGTTAACTCACAAGAATCAAGTAGCAATTTAGTGGGTTCACATAAATCAATACATGAGAGGGGTAACACGAAATCAGTACCTTTATCAATGACATCCTCCTCAGAATTAATAGGCACCAATTCATCTACCTCAAGTTGTGATGCAGGTTCTACTTGTTGTGGCTCCCTTTCTTCAAAAGTAACCTGCAAATCACAAGAAACAATACTAGGAACAATGATATGCTCCTCCAATGGTGGTGGTGATGGTATTACTATGGGCTCCCTTTCTTCAAAAGTCTGCACATGAGAAGAAACAACACTAGGAATAGATATTATTTCATTAGTAGTGGTAATGCATGGCTTTTGTTTTGGTGGAAAAATTCTTCTTGGAGCCATAGGAACCATCTCGGCCAATTTCTTTTCTGCCTCTCTTTCTTGGTGCAATAATTCATTCATGGTGTTATATTGCACACGCCATAAAAGGATTTTAATCTTGAATTGCAACCCTGCAAGAAATCGTTTCATTGTTTGTTCTGGTGCTTCTACAACCCGACCTTCTTGTAGTGACAACACCATCTCTATGTAATATTGATCAACAGAATTTGGTCCTTGTTTCAAGTGTTTTAGGTAATCTTGCACAAACTCATCCACACTAGAAACACCCATTATGTTAGTGAAAACAAAATCAATGGGTTGTGGTGTTCTCTCACAACTCACTCAAACCAGCAAAGAAAGGTTCACTTACTGTTCCAAAGTGAATAGGATTAACTTACCAACAAGTACCAATGAAAACTGTGTCAAGTGTGAGAAGAGAATACCCAGGCTCTCAAGTGTCACAATGCAAAACAAGGTATTTGGTGGGGCTTGGTTGGGATTCCTAACAACACCAAAATAACAACTCCAATGCACTGCTCAATGTGATGAAAATAACTAAAGGAAACACACTCACACTTGGAGACAATTGTGGCTTAGCAAAAATATGGTAGAGATTTTGCAAGCACTAGAAAGACACTAGCAAATACTCAATAAAACAGGCACAAGATTGCTCAATTTGTCCACAAAAATTCCAATATGAAATAGCTTCCACTAGTGATATGTAGCTCGGCCTCTTTTGCTTTAACTTTCTTTCTATTTTTTTATATACTTTTTCATTTTTCTCTATTTTTTTTTGATTTTTTCAATGGCCTTTGAATCAACTAGGAGCAATAATGTAGATGGAAAACAAAAATTAGTGGACAGATGATCAAATGAGCTGCCTGATAGAGCAATTAAACAGCTAGTCTTATGGGTTTTGGTACCTAAAGTGTGCTGTAGAAAGGCTGTAGCTATGGCTTATCAAAGATCAGAACAAGATCCTAGAGATAACAGGGGTAAAACAAAAGAAAAATCTAAGAAAAATTGATGTTAATCGACTCACGGCAGAAGTTTTAGCCCACGGCAGCAAAAGCAGCAATTTCGTGCCGTACGGCATCGATTTTGGCTGAAAACGCGCTCACGGCAGGGCTCACGGCAGGACGCACGCGTGTGTGTGCGGGTGGTGTTGCGGTGGGTTTGCGGGTGGGCGCGCGGTAAGGAAAATATGGGCGCGGGTAAGGCGAATCCGTTACCGAGTCGAGGTGGGCGCGGAAGTGGTGGCACCGGCGGCAGCGTTTTGCGTTGTTTTTGCGCTCGCGGCAGGCGAATCCGAGTAGAAGTGGGAGACCGACTGCGGCTAGGTTTTGTGGGCACTGGTAAGGGAAAATCGACACCGTGGGTGGGTTTGGTAAGGGATGGAGTGGTGCGGTAGGGTGGGTGTTGGCGGCAGCGGTTTTGATGGATTGGTGCACACGGTAGAACTCGGATATGAAACCGATTATGGATAGAACCCTAAGCTCAAATAGAACCCAACTTTTTCCGCACAAAGGCAACTCGAAAAACTAGATCACCTTGAGAACAAGATGTAGGTCTAGACTTTCCCGAGAGCAACAAGATCCAAGCACAACTATTTTTGGTGGGGATTTTCGGTATAGAAACAAAAGGAACTAGATGAACCCTAAAAGATGAAAACCTAAAAAAAGAAAAACAGGAACACAAATCAACAAAAAGCAGCAACTAGGTAGATGCAAATTGGTGTTGATCTAGGCTCAGGCAATGATCTAAACAACTATTTTTGTGTGGCTTTTTTCTGGATAGGAATAAAAACAACTAAAACTAGGGATAACTTTGCTCACCGAGTAAACCTGGAGAATCAGATACCAAGATGATAAGGGGTGGCCCAATCTTCTCAATGAGCTTCTCTCTCTCTTTTTGTATTTTCTGATATATGTGGATAACTAGTTCTACACTGAGACCTCTCACTTGGATGACCCTTGTTGCCAATGCAACAACAATCAAGCCCTTTGGATATTCTCAACTACACACTCTTGCACAAGCAATCAATGATCACAAGTGGTCCTGTATCCCCCTAATTCCCAATGGAATAGCAAGATATCACGCAAACTTTGACTTGGTAATACTTCAAGATGAATGCTTAGCAGCAATACAATCTCAAGGCTAGGGTTTCTGTTGTCTAAAATTGTTCTCCCTTAATCCACACGCAGGTGGAGACTATAAATAGGTGGAGGGTGCGGCCACAAGTCTCCTTGCACAAGCAAGCCTCCCCCTACTAGGACTAGGACTCCTACTAGGACTAGGACTCACAAATATGGATACAAACCGATTCCACACACAAAGGAATTCGGCCCAATTGGTATACAAACCAAACCTACTTGAAATAGGATTTATTATGGCGCATTTGACTTGGTGGAGGCGCCTATCCCCTTGTCTTGATGAATAACAATTGTTTTCATGGAATAACAATTGTTATTTATTGTTTTCACCATCTTGCTTCATTGCTTTCACCATTGTAATCTTGTTTTCACCATCTTGAATGATTGTTTTCACCATGATCATGTGGTATTCTATCAACTCTCCATCCAAGCTTGTGATAACATAATCCTTAGGGATATCCCTATCAGTGAGTCCAAAAAGATCGAAAGAAAACCGCAAACTACAACACACACACTTTATGTGGAAGGCAAATGAGCGAAAAAAGTGGCGAGGAAAAACAACAAATCCAAGGAAAAGTTTGTTGTAAAACGTGGAGGAAATGTTAGCACGAGAAGCAAACCTAATGGAGGAAACAAAAATGGAACACACACACACAAGGGATAAATGGGGTTAGTGCGGCCAATGGACGAGCGGAGACGAAATGTTCCTACCGAAGACTAAGCTCAATGCCACACCAACGCAAGGAGGACGCTAGCTCAAACCACAAACTATAAGAGGCAACAAGATTCACACCGTGGCATCCGGTCACTATCTTCTCTTTTGCGACGCGAAGCTACCCATTCCTACAAGTGATAGCAATTGGCATCGATCTTTTGCTTCTTTTCTCTCTTTTTTATTTTCTCTTTTTGATGATTCCAAAATGTCAATGCCTACTCGAAACTATTCTCTCACAAGTCCCAAAAACGCACTCTTGGTGCCACTAATGCGATGCCAAGAGATGTAAAATAGCTAGTCCGAATGGGCAAGGTACGCAAACAATGGGTTAGTTCAAGCGGAAGCAAGTTATACCTATCTTGTGGATGATCTCGGACTTGCAGCCGGTGGTTGTCGATGTCGTGTTGATCCGTTGGTGTAGATGCATAGATGATGTTGTGGTCTTCGCGTGGAAACTTGAATCACTCAAATCGGACCAACAACGACAAAGAAAAACACGTTTGAAAATCTGTCCAAGAATCGAAGAGCGGGAGTTTTCTGAGATTTTTATTCAATTTCGAAATTCCTTCCAAATCCAAGAAAATTTTGGACAAATTCGAGGAAAGTGGCCGAAGCAAAAGGTGGAGAATGGTATCAAGCAACAAATTCATGGAACAAATCCACGAAAAACTCAACAAATCCACAAATCGGTTGAAATCCCTTTTTAGCAATTTTTGGTGAAATTTTCGAATTTATGGTGGTAGAAGAAAAATTGGGTGGAAAAGAGGGTAGCGGGGGTCCAATTCGTGTCAATCTAGATCTGGATACAGATGATATGGAGGGTAAACCTCTAGGGTGGCCCAATCTTTACGAATTAGCCAAGAACACGAAGAACGAACGATGAACACGAGAGGGGAACGAGGGGGAAATCGGGTGAAATCAAGGGGGAGTGTGGGAAATCGAGGGGAGATAACTAGTAAGAACCTAAGAACCCAAAATCTCCCGTCAACTAAACCCCGAGGGCCGCCTACGGGACGATCGATCTAACTGAAATCACCTTATCAGAAACCGCTTCACACCCGTGGCCGGTCCACCACGTCAATAGAACCTCAAGGATTAGTTGAGGAAGATTGGGAATTCCCTAACTGAATCCTAGGTGGAAAGGATAGGTAACTCGGTGAATCTTGATACGATCCTAGATACACATCATAGGAGTAGCCTCACAAGAGTAGTCACCTCACAAGAGGGATACAAGAGCAAAGCTCAAAGTTCTCAAATCATCTCTAACCCTAGATCTGAGATGGGGAAGTCTTTTTGTAGCCTAGTGCCAAGGGGTAGGTGGGAGGAGGAGATACACGGGCCAAAGGACCAAACGTTGGCTCGCAGGCCGCACAGGAACGGAGGCTCCGGTGGTTCTTGCAGAGGCTCCGGTGGGGCTCCGCTACGTGCTCACAGAAGGGATTTTTGGCGGAGGCCGCACCGGAGGCTCCGCTTCCTGGGGCTGACCACCGAAGGGTCCGTTGCAGGTACCGGTGGTGGCTCCGATGTGCGCACACAGAACACCATTTGGGCGGAGGCGACACCGGAAGCTCCGCCGCCCTGGGCAGGGCGGAAGCTCCGGTGCTTTCACTGGAGGCTCCACCACCTGGGGTTTCTTTGCTTCTTCTTCTTGAGCTGGTTCTCTTCGTCTTCCTTGTCCATCCTTTTGGCCACCGTCTTGATCATTCTTGGCATGGTCTTGGGGTCCACTCGATGGTGTGTAGCTGATCACGCATAGACTATTCTCATGAGGTAGCGCACCATTCACCTAGTCTTCAAAGGCATGAAGAGATGAAGAGAGAGGAGTGAGTTCACCTTATCATGTATTGCCTTTGCTCGTGATCTTATCATTGGTCCACTTGGTGGAATGTGGTGTGCTGCATCATAATGGGCTTCTAATGTAGCAGCCCACTAGAAGGACTATATATACATGAGGAGTGGGCAGCCTAGGACACACAAGTTGTGTGAGACACAAACCCTAGACGTCGCACTCTCTCCACCCAGATCGAGTCATCGGTGCTAGCACCCCGACCGCGATGTTCCATCCCTATACGTTTGGATACCTTGGAGGCGCCGCACTTGTGGCGCTTGGACGAATCATTCGTGGGATTGCGAGGAGGCAGAGATCGGTAGGGACGCGCAAATCGACAATCTTCCGCTGCACGGCGCGTCAAGAGGAAATACATGGCTCCGTGATCGATTACTTGCAGGGGTTCCTAGGATGAACGCGGTAGAAATTTTTTATTTGTGCTAGCGTAGCCTACCCGTTCCCCAACAGGCACCGCCCAGGGAGATGGCCGGCAGTGCTCTTGGCCTGATGCCCCCTTAATCACCTTAGTCGTATCGTATTTTTAGGAGTTTTTTTCCTCGTACATACGTGTGTCTCTAATAGGGATCAATGCCTCCTCTTTATATGTGTGGTGCTGTGAGACCAGGGACCAAACCAGTTTGTTAGACGAGATCAATCCCAACATCCCCCCTCGATCGCATGGATAACAAAGTATCGTAAGCCCACCCTCAATAGAAACAACATACCAAGTGTTAAAGTGACAGAAAAAATCACTGAAACTCAGTACCTATAGTACACCTTTCTATCTTGAAATGAATAACTAATATTTTATGGGAGTTGGTTTATTCAATGGTCGTTATTTTCATAATCAAAAAGGCTTTTCAACAACCCATGCCGGCAACACAATCTTAAAATTGGGTGGTAAGACTTACATAGCGGATCCTCAAAAACATACAAACCTTACTTATATGATTAATATAAATAGCTTGATCTTGGATTCTATCTTTCACAACATGAAACATATTGTCAATGGTTTTGGCAACACCATTCGACCTGTTGTTACTGATGAGGATATCCCTAGTTCTTTACCACTTTCTTCCATTCATGATGTTGTTGTTCAAGACCAAACTAATGAAGTGAGAATTGGACCAATGACAAGATCAAGAACCAAGTTATTAGGACAACAGGTGAATTCAATCCTCATAGAATATGATGTTTATAATAATAGAATTTTATACTATCTAAATCTATGCATCAAGGCATATGATGTTCTTGATAACATAATCATCCATGGAGGAGAGGAGCATCGAGGCATGGAGAATGACATGGAGAAGATGGAGGATCGCATGGAAGATCAATTTCAGAATCATAGCCACATGTGCTTGAGGGAGGAGAGGGAGGAAGCACATGTAGGGAGAGAGAAGGATGGTGCCCAACACATTGTTGATGCACCATAGAGTGGTGGGCATGCGTGCCCATAAGTGGTTGGACCCATATGTGGGACGGTTTGTATCCCTAGAGAGGTCAATTGAGTCCAAACCGAATTAGAAAGGAGGTGGTGCCCATTGGCTTTGGCCGTACCCCTCTCCCCCTTATATCCCTAGGCAATGCGAAATAGGAGGGATGGACTACGCTAAAAATAAACCCTAGACTTTTAGATTAATTTTCTCTTGTAAGCATTCATCTTAAAGTGATTGTTACCCCCTGCAAAATTGTGTGTTATCTGCTGTTCCATTGGGAATAAGACGATACAGGAACACCTCGTAGTCGGTGGCTACAGTGTGCAAGTGTGTGGAGTTGAGAATATCCATTGGGTTGCAAACTGTTGCATTGGCATCAGGGATCAACCGAAGAGTTTTCAGTGAGACACGAGTTCATAGAGAATATTGGTCCACCCCTTATCCTATTGGTATCATATTTACAGGTTTGCTCGGTGAGCGAAATTTTTTATCCCTAGTTCGAGTTGTTTTTAATTCCTATCCAGAAAAAGCCCCACAAAAAGATTTAGTTTAGTCTTTGTCTTAGCCTAGATCAACACAAAATTGCATCTCTTGTTGTTGTTTCTTGTTGATTTTGCGTTTCAATTTTTGTTTTGTGTCTTGCGTCTATCTAGGTTTAGGATTCTTCGAGTCCAGTTTAATTTCCGAGTTGTGTTGCTGTTTCGAGTCAATACCGAAAATCTCCAAAAAAATATTAGGTTACCCAAGTTGTTTCCTGCAAGGTGCGATCGATTTCTACCGTGACACGATTTCCTCAAAATTTCCTGGCGTGGATCTCCTAGCTGGTATCGGATTCTAGTTCCTGCCGCGGCGCCAATTCCATCAGTTTTTTTGACGCCTATTTCCTAGTCCTACTCGGAGTGATGTCCGATTGATGTCGGGCACGATTCCCGCGTTCTTTCTCTGCCATGCGTTGCCTACTTCTACTTGCACTCGAACTCTGCCGCGACACGGTTTCTCTATATCTTGTTGCCGCAACAATCACACGTGCACGTGCTCCCCTGCTCTGCCGCGGTACGAGTTTCGCCGTTTTGCTGCCGCGCGCGCATACTCTGTCGAGCCGGCACAGATTTCAGCTGTTTTGCTGCCGCCGTGGCACATTTTTACTGGTTTCCCTGTCGTGAGCATCTAGTAAGTTTTAGCTTGTTATTTTTTAGTTTTCCTTTGCAATTTCTTTAGGATTTCAAATATGAGTTTTGTGAACCCTAGCCATAGCCTTTCTACAGCAAAATTATAGCTACCTTGCCCATAAGTCTAGCTATTTTTTTGCTCTAATAGGCTGCTCATTTATCATCATATCTTTGTCTTAACTTACGTTTTTGATTCATATATCTCCTAGTTGTTATATTGGACATTGAAAAAAAATAAAGAAAAAGAGTAAAAGTATAAAATAAAACAAAAAAGATAAAATGGAAAACAGAAAAATCAAAAGAGGCTGAATTGATATATTGCTTACTAGTGGAGCTTGATACATATATTTTATGACATTTGGACACTACCGTTGAGCAATCTTGTGCCTGTTTACTTTGAGCCATTGCTAGTGACTTTCTAGTGCTTGCAACAATTCTAACATATAGTTGCTAGCCGTACATTTGTCTCCCAGAGTGTGTGTGCTTCCCGTGCTTTTTATATCACATTTGACAGCATATAGGAGTTGTTAGGATTCGTAACCAAGCTTCACTATATACTCTGTTTTGTCGTGTGATAGTTAAAACCCCAGGTATTCTCTTCTTCACATCAAGTACACCAGTTGTTTCTACTTGTTGGTAAGTATTTCTATTCACTTTGGAACGTTAAGATACACCTTTCTTTGATGGTTTCTAGCGAGCTGTGAGAGAACACCACCTATACTTGTTTTATTTCACTAACATATTAATCATGGTTCTTCTAGTGATGTTATTGTGCAGCAAAAGAAGAGACATGATGAAGTGGTGAATTGGAAGGAGTATAAAGCTTTGCGTGATGTGTTGACATACAAGATTGAGTCCTCTAGTTCAGCATTGAGGACACATGTAGCCCATGCTCGTGATGAGATTTATGTCGAGATGCAAAAGGTGGATACTATTGCAAAATTGGCTTCTACAAATCAAAAACAAGTGACCACTATTCAGACTTCTATTGCCACATTGACAATACAACTTGCCGATTTCAAAACCTTTGTTGAGAAAAGACTCCTTGCTAATGATGATGACAATGTCATTGTGCAGAGTGATGCTAATAATGGTGTTGAAGCAAATGAGGGGGATGACCCTATGCTTGGCCGTGGTGCAAGAGGAGAGAGGGGTCGAGGAGGTTTTCAAGGCCGAGGCCGTCATAACCTTGGTGCAAAGCGTGTACCCCAAAATAATGGTGCTAAAAATTTGAGGGAGGATGATGCTTTGGGCAAACAAAAATTCTCAATACCACCTTTCAGTTTTGATACCATGGATGTTGAGGAATATCTTCTATGGGAGTTGAAGATTGACAAGTTATGGCGTTTGCATGATTACACTGAGGATAGAAAAATAAAACTTGCTTCTTCTGAGTTTGATGGTTATGCCCTTCGTTGGTGGGACAAAATTGTGCATCTTAGAGAGGAGATGGGTGAATTGCTTATTATTACTCGGAGTACCATGAAGAAAATTATGAGGGACAGATTTGTACCACCCAATTATATTCGTTCCCGATATTATCAATTGCAACAATTGAGTTAAGATACTATGACAGTTGCTGCTTATTATCAAGAGATGGAGATGATTATGCAAAGAGCACGTGTGAGGGAGCAATTGGAGAAAACAATGCAACGTTTTCTTTCAGGTCTGCAATACAAAATTAGAGGCATTGTGAGGAACCACCAATATCATGACATGAATGAATTATTGCACCATGCTAGAGAGGCCAAATCAAACTTGGCTGAAGAGGCGAAAAATTCCAGCACGTGCCAGGAGTCGTTTTCCATTGAGAACACCTTCTGTTTTGAGTACTCCACCATCCACGATTCGAGTTTCAACTTTTTCCAAGGCCGAGCCTAGTGCTTCAAGTACAAGGAGAAATTCACAACCAGCAGGTAGTGCCACGGGTTCCAATACATCTACAACAAGAAATAGGGACATGACATGCCACAAATGTGGACGAAAGGATCAATTTAAGAGGGATTGTCCTAATGCAAAAAAATCATGATAGTCAATGATCACAATGAGTATGAGACAGGTGATGATGCTGATTATGTGACTCCAAGAGGGAGTATTTATGCTCGATAGTGGGTTCATGCCTCCTCACCACCTTGCTCGAGTGACAGAAACGTGAAGGGGGGATGTGCTATTGCCATTAGGGAGAAAACAGCGGCGAGAGTGCCTGCGTGCATAATCATTGCTTACATTACACACTTTGTTTAATGAAGTTATCTGTTGCTTGCAACTTAATACCTAAGGGGGTCGGATGATAACCTGAGGGTGGATTATTAGTCAAAGATGCAGATGGATGTCGGTCTATGTATATTGTTGTAATGCCCGCACTAAATACAATAGTAGTCTTCATGTCATATATGTGCACTACGGTGCAACCTCTATTTGTCAATTGCCCAGCTGTAATTTGTTCACCCAACATGCTATCTTTTATGGAGAGACACCACTAGTGAACCTATGAACCCCGGTCTATTTTTCCACACTGTTAAACAAACCACAACTATTTCCTGCTTTCTTTACTTACTGCAAGCATACACCATTTTCCACAATATACATCTAATCTTTGTTTTCAGCAAGACCGGTGAGATTGACAACCTCACAGTACCGTTGGGACAAAGTATTCTGGTTGTGTTGTGTGCAAGTTCCACATTGTTGCTGACACCGGTGAAGCGCCAGCACCACCGTCAGTGGCATCAACCTTCCGAGATCCTCTTCCTCCTACTGGATTGATAACCTTGGTTCTTAACTGAGGGAAATTTTTGCCGCTTGCTCATCACACCCTCCTCTTGGGGTTTCCAACAACTTCATCAACTCTGCAAGCATCAAGGAATTTCTGGTGCCGTTGCCGGGGAAGAAGAAGTCTTCTGGCAAGGGGAGTCTCTCACTCTCAACCTCTTTATTTTGTTTATTGTCTTGTTTTTATTTTTTTTTCTTGTTTTTCTTCTCTCTATTAAAAACACACAAAAATTAGTTTACTTCATAGTTGTTATTTACTTGCTTGCTATTATTTTTCTAAAATGAGTATTCCTGAAGTAGAGGTTCGTTCTTTTAGGCAACAAGGGGGAGAAAGTTTAAAAGATGCTTGGTATAGAATAAATGATGCTCATAAGAGGTGCACAAGAAAATATTCTACCTTGATACTCTTGAGAAATTTTTATGTTGGTATTTCTGGCTGGTATAGGCATGTGTTAGATACTCTTACGGGTGGAAATTTTCTAGGAACTCCTTCTTTGGAAGCCTGCAATTTGTTTGAAAGTTTAGTAGGAGCACCCCCCCCCCATTACAACTGTTAAAACAAAATCACTTTGGAAGATGCTATTGATAAACTGAACTCTTTTGAAATGAACTTATCAATCTTCCTTGATAATGCTAGCAAAGTTAATGAATTAATAATTACTATTGATAAAAGAATCACTGCTCTAGAAGCTAGAAACACTCATAATAATCAAAGTTTTAGGATTGGTAAACTAGAGGATGCTATGGGAAATTTAAGCTCAACCTTTTAATCTCTTAAATTCAAAAAGGAGAAAGCCTTTGTGGGAAACGAGCAAAGATTCATGTATGCTCCTAAGATGTCTAAACCCAAATCTCAATATGTGCTGAAAATTGCTAAAGCAATAAATGAAACTAAGAGTAACCTTCATGTTGAATTTCAAAACCATCTAGAGTGCCTATTGCTACACATAATGGTTTAGAGGGAGTTATAGAGGATGCGTCTTCACTTGAAAATACTTGAGTTGCCCTTTTATGCCTAGCTGAAAGGCGTTAAAGAAAAGCGCTACCGGGAGACAACCCGTTTTATTTCGCTGTTTTCAACCCATTTTCTTCCGTTTTCTTTGGTGTGCTTTGAACCTGGGTGTTGTCTATTTCCTTAGCAACCCCTCTGTATCTTTTCTTTTGTGTTTTTGCTGAGCCAAATAAAGCTTCTAGTGGAAAGTTGAGGCAATATTTCGGATTTCTGCGCAGGAAACAGATTTCTGCTGTTCACTGTTAATTCCGTAAAAAATCACAGAAAATTCAAAATGACCTGAGTTTTTTTGTGCGTAATACTGAGTTATATACGCAACGTTTCTTAGATAAACACTTTTTCATTTGAGCAACAGAATAGTTTTAAAAAAAATCTATCTTTACATGTTGTTCTGTTTTGACAGATTTCTGCCATTTATTGCATTTGCATCTTAATCTCTTTCTTTTCGTGTTCTTTTGAGAAAAAGAGTTTTAAAAGAAGTTGTGACAGTATCTAATGTTTTTTTGAGTGTTAGACTTGTGTTGAAACCGAACCATGTGAATTTATTATTTCAATTGCACTAACGTTGCTAATGAAGATTGTGAGAATTTTGGTGTGAAGGAAGTTTTCAAGGGTCAAGAGAAGAGGATCATATGATGTGACCAAGAAGAGTGAAAAGCCTAAGATTGGGGATGTCCCGGTGGTACATCCCAGAAAATTCCAAGAAGACTCAAGCGTCTAAGCTTGGGGATGCCCAAGGCATCCCCTTCTTCATCAACAAATTATCAGGTCACTTGTAGTGAAACTATATTTTTATTCGGTCGCATCTTATGTGCTTTACTTGGAGTGTCTTTTATTTTTCTTTTCAGTTTGTTTTTGTTTTTGCTTTCAGTTTGTTTTTACTTTTTCAATATGCTTGGTTGGACCCCAGCATTCTTTTATTGGAGAGTGACACACCCCACTTTTTCAATTACTTTGTATTCTTAATTTTGTCTGGCTGCTGCATTTATTTAGCTCCTGTTTTGCATGCATCTCTTATTAGAGCCATTAGTTTTAGTAGTATTATGTGATTAATCTCATGTTTTATTTTTGTATCATAAAGAGTATTTTTATTAAAGCATGTTTTTTATGGTGCGTGTTGGGAGAAAGAAAACTGCTGCTTGAAGTAGAATTTATAACAATACTAGTAGAAGCTTGTATAGACTGTGGCTAGGAATTTTTGATGCCATGCTAAATGTTATTTTATTTTAAAGCCTTGTGTTTATTGAGTAGCATGATTATCCTCAAATAGCTGAGAGTGTTTAATATGTCTTGAAAGATTCATGAGTTGTTCTTGTCATAGTAAAGCATCAATATATGGTATTCTCTTTCAAATGTTTTATTTGGTTGTCTTGGTGCATGCTCACCATGTTTATGAATAAAAACCAGTCACGAATAGCCTCCATGACCACTTAGTTTTTTTTAACTTGTGATACTTCTTATGTTTTAATTAATGATGCTTATGTCTCTATGCATTATTATGACTCTTATGCTCTCTTGATTTGTCGCTCCCAGTCTTTTGCTAGCCTCCACCTGTACTAAGTATGAGCTCTACTCGTGCAGCTAAACTCCTTTAAACCAAAGATTTTCCCATTGTGTAGACCATACCTACCTACATGTTTTATTTAACTACCACTCCAAGTAAATTGCTCATGTGTTACCTTTAAAACCTTCAAAATTACTCCTACTTTATGTTCCTGTTTTTGCTCATGAGGACGTCAATAGAGAATCTTTATCTCACTTGTTTATTGGATTTCACACCCTGGACTAGTGGCTAAAAGTAAAGTATGGGCACCTAGAGGGGGGTGAATAGGTGCTACGACCAATTTTAATTTTTCTTAAAGTTTAGGCTTGACAAGAAGGTAAATTCTCTAGATTGTGCAACTAATGGTGAATTTACCTATATGACAAGGCAAGCAACTAATGCAACTAGGACAACGATTAAAACAACAAGAACTACAATAAAGCTACGAGTGCGAGTAAGTAATGAGGGAGGAACAAGGTAACCGATGGAAGCACACGGATACACGATGTATTTCCGAGTTCCTCCTTTTTAGGGGAGTACGTCTCGTTGGAGGGGTGTGAGCTCGCCACGAAGGCCTACTCAACGCCACAAAGGCCTCACCCTATTCTCCGATGAACTTGCACCACAAAGGCCTAGTTCACCTCTCACTATTGAACCCCTTTGAGGCGGGGATCGAATCCTTTACAAACACTTGGGGCACACACTCACAACTTAATTGGGGGCTCCCAAACTCTTCTTGAATCACCACTAGAACAAGAAGCTTAGGTTCTCCACAAGAGGAAACCCTAAGCAAAGATCTCTCAAGCAAATGAGAGGGAAATGGAAATCCGGTTGGTGAAGATGTAGATCCGGTGGTCCTCCTTCAATCCTCAAAGAATCAACGAGTTTGGGTGGAGGAGGAGGGAGATCTTGCTAGTGGGTGAGCTCCATTAATGGTGGCTTCAATGCTGGGGAGAGCTAACCCTTGGAGAGAGAAGTGAGGCTCTATTTATAGCCTCCATCAAAACTAGCCATTTTTCAGCCAGTTTTCGACCAGCCCGGAATGGTCCGGAATATTCCAGACCCCCGGAATAATCCGGAGCAATCCGGATGCCAACAGAGCATAATCCCGTTGTGGCCGGAATGGCCCCCGGAATATTCCGGATGCCAACAGAACAAAATCACGTTGAGGCCGGAATGACCCCGGAATATTCCGGCTGCCGGAATATTCCGGATTGCAACAGAACCTTTTCCCATAGTGGCCGGATTATTCCGGATGTATTCCGGAGCCCGGATTGGCCCGGAATATTCCGGGCTTCCCTTTGAAGCTCTGTTTTTGGCCATGAAAAATCCATTTGATCTTCGATTTCTTCACCATTTCTTTGACACCGTATACGTGCTGAATTAAGACCAATTCCTTTGAAAAGATAGCACATACGGTTAGTAGCCTCTTTATGTTGTTAACAAACACACAAAACAGCGAGATATCGAGAATGCACTTTCAATCTCCCCCTTTTTTGGTGTTTGATGACAACATAAAGATTTCACGGGTATAGAGCAATATGAACTAAAGAAATGGTGTCTAAAAAATAGACGGAGTTCTTCCTCGATGTGTGTCGTGAGACACACACTTCATAGGCTTTGCTCCCCCTATATTTTAAACACCAAGCCGTCTAAACAAGTTCACATAACATGCATAGATAAAGATAGACAATAATAGTACGCATGATAATAGTAACATAACCACGGGAAGGGTGACACGAATACGTCACGAGGTTCCACACACATAGTACGAAGTTTTAAAACGAAGGAAACGAAATAAAGATACTGGAGCACAAGCCTAAAAGATCGAAATCAAAAGGCAAAAGACTTGTGCCCCAACCCTTGCAAAGCCCGTGGAATCCTAATAAGGGGACTCCTTTTCCCCCTTTGGCATCAAGACGCCAAAAAGGGACAAAGAGTCCACTAACGCCCCAAGAGATCACTCCATGTCGTCATCTTCTCCATTGCCTTCCTCATCATTACCTTCTTCCCCCTCTTCAACATCACGTCCTCCAAGCCCAGCAGCATCAAAGTCGTCTTCATCATTGGAATACTCCTCCTCATCAACATCTGCTGGAGGAACCCCGAAGTAGAAGTCATCATCATGGATCTCGTGCATCTCAATGGGGACAAGATCAGCAGCAGCAAGATAGGAAGGATCGGCAGGCACTTCGAAACCAGCAGCCCTGCGGTCGGCGTTCTGAATACGCCTAGTCTCCTTGGCAAACTCCCGAGCCTCATGGGCAATGGCCCTAGTGTCCTTGCACATGTTGAACATAGACTTGAAGAATTTTGCAATTCCACTACATGGATGCTCAGGAGTGCCAGTGGAGGAAGCAGAAGGAGTGGCCGAGGGGGGCTTGGACTTGTCCTTAGCAAACTCTGAAATCTCATCACCATTGATCAACCGAGGAGCCATCTTCTTGCACTTGACCACCTCATAGTTTTCCATGACCTCAATCCCCACCTTGGCATTTATGAACTTCTGAATGAGTGGGCCATAGGCGGGCTTCTTCTTCTCCATGACCCCTAGGCAAATCTCCCGGTAGATGAAGTCCATCACATCAATCCTCCTTTGGTTCTTAGGCCTAGTGAGGAACATGAGGTTCACCATGAAGGCCCTCATAGCGGAGAAATCACCGGCCTTGATCACAATGGAGGCACGGAAGATCTTGGAGAGCAAGTTGTAGTAGGGGTACATGTTGGAGTTGAAAGGCTTAGTCTTGCCTTTGACATTGGGAGGATAGCAAAAGTCCAGGCTCGAGATGTCATACTCTGGGGCCTCATGAATCTTGTAGCCATGATCAGCATAGGTGGCAGTCCAGGTGTAAACCAAGGCCTCAGCAAACTCAGACAAGTTACTCGTGATCTTCTCCTCCCCACACATCCAAGTCATGGAGCGCCGGGCATCACCCGTGGCGTGGAGAGTTCAATAGAACTGAGCAATCAACCCAGGGCAATACTCACTCTCTGTGTTGTCAAACAGAGGAATCAATCCAAGCTTCTCCAGACATGCATGCACATGGCGGAGCTCTGAGTTCTTGTACCTATTATAGACGTCCATGTTAACCTGAGCTTGCACACAAGTAAGAGGCTGCTGGGTAGAATAGAACTCGTTCCAACACTTGAACTGCGGATTTGTCCAGAACCGAGAATCCTCACAGGTGGAATCAGGAAAGCGGTACGGGTTCTTCCGCTTGATGAACTTCCGCTGAGGAATAGAGCACTCTTTCAGATCAATATCAGGAACCCTCTCAGTGTTATCATCATCACGAGATCCCCACGAGAACCGGAAGAGCGACCCCTAACAGGACGAGCACCCCTCGAAATAGTTTGCTTCCTTTTCTGACCAGTACGAGCTCCAGGACCTGAGAATAGAGGACAAAGGAGTAGCAAAGATAAGTGCATATGCCATACGGGTCAAAGGAATGCCGAAAGGTTTGGTTTAGTGCAAAAAATCGAATTTCTCGCAGCATCCGGAAAATTCCGGAATGGTCCGGATTATTCCGGCTGGGCCGGAATTTTCCGGAAAATTCCGGGCTTAGAAGGGTGTTCGGTCCCCTTCTCCCCCCGATCCCCTTCTCTGCGCCCTTTCCTCTCTTAGCCCGATCCAGCTGCAGACCACCGCCACTGCCGCGCCTCCACTGCAGACCACCACAGACCACCGCCGCGCCTCCGCTGCAGACCACCGCTACCACCGCCCCTCTCACATCTTCCCTCAACATCGTCGCGCCGTGTCCTAGGAGGAGGAGAAGGAGGCGCTCTGTCCCCATCGCCGCGTCATGACCTAGGAGGAGTAGTAGGAGGGAGCAGGCGCAGGACCAGGACCAGGACCAGGAGCAAGAGGAGCTTGGCGCCATCCTCTGTCTCCATCGACTAGGAACTTGGCACCGTCCGTGTCACCATCGACTGCGCCATAGTCCCGTCTCCATCAACCACGAAGCCCGATGAACAAAGGTGCGCCGCCCCTAGTCCTCTCCCTCCCCTTCTCCTCGATCTAGTTGATGGACAGCGCAAAGAGACATGAGGATGAGAACGATGGGCAGAAGGAAAGCGTGCTGGTGGGTGCGTTCTCGACCGTGGACGTGCGGGGACCCGCCGCCGTCGTGTACAAGAAGTGGCAACACTAAGCATATATAGAGACACCAAAGTTTGTTAGCCAACACAGCTCCTGCTCAACTTCATTAGTATTGTAGGACCTTTTCTCAGTTTGGTTGTGCGACAGGACTATTGACTTCAAGATGCAGATATAGGTCAAATTTCTTCCCTTCACGTCTTCTAGGTCCAAGCCATTGCCTGTCCATATAGCAGCACCAGCAGCCCATCAGATTTTTGCTTGCTCTTCTGGTCGTTTAGAAATTATTTCCACAACTCATTGTTGTCACCTGCTAGAAATAAATTTTATTTGCTAACTATTTTTTACGAAGAAAATAAGAGAAACTTTTTAGCACAGCATCAAAAAACCCTTTAATTAGAATGACTTAGAAAAATTCAGTTAAAAATGACTTAGAAAAATTCAGTTAAAATGACTTAGAAAAATTCTGTAAAAAATTCAGTTTAAAATCTTGCATAGTTGGCTAATAGAAAGTTGTGCTTGGGGTGTGATGATTCAAATTTTAGGGTAAGTTGTGTTGTGTTGCAAATTCATGTAGAAGTTGTGTCCAACAATTCATTTTTGAATTTGCTGCTAGTGACAGAAAGTTGTGCTTGGGAGAAAACAAGGGGGATGTACTAGTTTTAACAACATTTAGGACTTGGGAAAATTTTCTGTTTCCTTCTCTGAATGTTCTGAAAACTGTTATGTCATGCCATGTTTGGCCTATCCTAAAGCCACTCAAAATAATTTTGTAAAATCGTAAACAATGATATGTTCATGCTCTGTATTGTGTTCTTAGAATCCTTGCCATCCTCCAAAATTTTGTGAGCCGTTTGGACCTCCAAATCGAGTACAGCTTTGGCCAGAAGCTAACTTTTTGAATTTTCTGAAAATTGTCATGCCATGCTTCTGTTTGTTCCTAGCTGTTGCTGCTCCTAGATTTTGTTTGTTCCTAGCTGATGTTGTTGTTAGGAAACTAGAGTATTAGACCTAGTACTAATTTACTTGCATGCTACTGGTTGAGACTGGAATATTTGAATTGTGGACCTGGTACTAAATCACTTAAGCTGTGGCTGATTTTGGAGATGTTCTTGAGTTGTGGCTGATTTTTGAACGTGTTCTTGAGCCGTGGCTGATTTAATGTCAGAATATGGCGATATGTTCTTGTTGTATAAACAGTAGTGCCATTTTTGGTAAATGAATATGAAATCAACCAGAGCAACTATGTCCGGCCATCGAGCCGTTTAAAACTTTGCAGTGAATTCAAACGAGTTGCCCATTTTCGCCGAAATGTTGATTAATTTCCGTTTTGGCGAAAATCAAGCACTCTAGTGTTAGAAAATTAGCAAAGGTCATGCCGGATTTTCCAGTGAATTTAGGACTTAGCCGTTTTCCCGTGATCGAGTAGTATGTCGATTTTATTTTCTATAGAATAACCAAAAGTTCCCCCTTCAAAACATGGCACACAACGACGAGGCCGGCGGTTCTAAGCCGTTCTGGCAAATCTCCCAGGAAGAAGAGGCGGAATATGATCCGATGGCGGATGCCGGGGATGACGCCACCACTAGTGGTGGTGACGACGTGGACCCCACCGCTAGTGGCCCCGGGGATACCACTAGTGGCGCCGCCGGCGGGAATGAAGCCACTGATGCCGGCGGTCAGACAGATGGTCGTAGCCAATCCAATAAGAAGACGGCAACGAGAAAACGGAATAGGAACAGTCTCCGCACCTACCGTGAAACTTCCACGGAAGTGTGCCCCAAAGGGTATCCTCTCGCGCTTGATTCGGTGGTCAAAGGATTCGGAAAGCAAATTGGGTGCATGGTCTGGGAGATTGTCAAGATCACCACCGATGATCTAAGGAAAACAGGGAATGCCCATTATCGGGTTGTTCTCTTCAGAAAGCTGCACAGACGATACTTATACCCGCATCGGCCAGATGAGCCGCTTAAGTACAATAACGACAATCTGGAGGGGAATCCAGTCAACAATGTCGTCATGATTAAGATGAACAACGCCTTGGCTAACTGGAGACACCGGGTGAAGGTTGCGCTCTTCAACCCCAAAAAAAGCTTTGAGGAGGTTTTAATGAGTGAGTCGAACATCACCAAAGCTGAACTCCGGGACTTCAAGCTAATTAGCGAGAGCGAAGCCACCAAGGCTCATAGTGATTGGGGGCAGAAGCTGCGGGAGTTGAACATAGGTACCCCCAAATTGGGATGCGGCGGTTACAGAGCAGTGATTCCCCATTTGGAGAAGGAGGAAGCCGAACGTGCATCACGGGGCATCCCTGGCCCCCTCGCAAAGTACTCGCCGCGGACAAAAAACTTCATCAAGGCCCGACTTACATATGACCCGGTAGCTAATGATTATACTACCGATGATGATAAGGTGAAGGAGTTGTATCGTAACTTGGTAAGTAAATACACCACCCTAATTAGTTAGCTCCTGACGATCAAGTCGATTGGATCATAGTGTACTTGGGGAATTATAAACGGTTCACGCTACTATTGTAGAACATAGAAATTGATAGTGGTGGGAGCTCGACATCCATGCCGTCGCTGCACGGTCCGTGGGACGACGATTTTAACAGGGCGGTGAACATGACGAAGGGGAAGGTTAAGCACAAAAGGCCGTCAGGTGGCCGAGTTAGTGGCTTGGGCAAGACGAAGAAGCTCGGAGAGTACTACAAGGAGCCCAAGGAGGCGAGAAGGGATAGAAGGAAGGCCATCGAAGATGTCCAACGTGACGAAGCCCGCGATCGCGAGATTGCGGCCCTCAAGTCCAAAGTTGACGATATTCCGAATACTGTCATTAAAGCTTTAGCAGAAAAGATGGGCAACGTTTTGCCTGCCCTCTTCTTGGTGGTTACTCAATGGGATCAGGGAGGTCTGCAAGGGCCGTGCCCGGTGCCTAGAATGTAGGGCAACAACTCGAGAGACATGTCCAGAGTCCCGCCGGCCAACGCCACGGTGGCGGACCCATTGGTGACTCCGCCCGCCTACAACACGGCGCCGATGGTGACTCCGCCCACCGATAGCCGCCTGACTATCCGTTGCGCGCCCACAGCCGACGGTCCTCTGTCAAATGAAGAGCGTGCACCAACGAACAACCACATGGTCATCCGTTGCACGCCCGCCGCTGGCGGTCCCTCGCCAGTCATCACTAGCACGCCCACTGTCGTTGGCCCCTCGCCACTAGGGTAGCTCGACGCTATCGCTTGCCAGGTAAATAGTTAAGTGTTGGAGCATCGATCCGCTTCATCTTCCTTTGCCTTAGAATGGCATCTCTGACGCCCTGCATGTTTTCCGCAGACTAGCGTCATCCTCCTCGCCATGACCGCCGACGCCAAGACAATGAGGATGACCCATATGATCTTTCACCTCCTATATATGATCAAGACCCACATGAGTGACCCCATCGACAATATGAAGACAACAACATGAGTGCCCTTCGCTTCAATGTCCCAAAGTTCAATGGTGAAAATGATCCCAAAGAATATCTTGCTTGGGCTCTCAAGGTAGACAAGATCTTCGGCATTCACAACTTTAGTGACAAGAAGATGGTTACTATGGCCTCTTTGGAGTTCGAAGGCTATGCGCTCTTATGGTGGGATCGTCTCCAAGCAGAAAGAGCTCGGAACCGGACTGCTACTATTGACACTTGGAACGAGATGAAGCAATTCATGAATGCTCGCTTTGTTACTCCACACTACAAGCGTGACCTCTTCAAGAAGCTTCAAGAGCTTAGACAAGGTTTGAAGTCGTTTGATGAGTACTACAAGGAGATCAAGACCGCTTTGATAAGGGCTCATGTGATGAAATCTCAAGAACAAACAATGGAACGCTTCCTCGGTGGCCTCAACTATCCCATAAGGAATATTTGAGTATCAACCATGTGACAACATCGTTGCTCTTGTCCATCAAGCTCTCAAGGCCAACGCCAAATTGCGGAAGACCTCAAGTAAAACAAGCAAAAGTCTTACGTTTCCTCAAGGCCTTCTTCTTCGTCTCCAATGACACTAGTGAAAACACCGACCAACAGCAAGAGTGCTTCTAGAGCTCCTAATGCTACCAACAAGTCTCCACAACCATTCAAGAAACAAGTGCCTTCTACAACCGCCTCTAATGCTCCTCAAGTCAAGTCGAGCACTATCACTTGCTTCAAATGTGGTGGAAGTGGGCACAAGTCCTTTGAGTGTTCCAACAAGTTGATAATGATTGTCAACCAAGATAGTGAACTTGATTCCATGAGTGAAGGCGAATACTATACCTTGCACCAAGTTGCTCTTAATTCCTTGGACGTGCACAATGATGATGAAGAAAGTGTCTATTGCGATGAGGACATTGCAACCTCTTCCAAACTCGTGTTGGCATCAATGGCAAATCTATCAATATTATCATCGATGGCGGTAGTTGCCACAATTTGGCTAGCAAAGAGCTTTGCGACAAACTCCAATTGACTTACAAGAAACACCCTCATCCCTACCATGTCCAATGGCTAAGTGACTCCGGAACCTTCAAGATTCAACACATGGTCTCCGTGCATTTCAAGATTGGCCCCTATGAAGACACGGTTGAGTGTGACATTGTGCCTATGATCGTGTGTCATATTCTTCTTGGACGACCTTGGCAATATGACAAGAGTGCTATTCATGACGGGCGTACCAACCACTATAGCTTCAAGTGGAATAACAAGACATTTGTGCTCCGCCCCATGTCTCCTATCCAAGTGATCGCCGACAACGCCAAGACCCTTGCACGTAAACAAGAAGAACTCAAATCTCGTGAGATGAGTGGTGAGAGAGTGATCCACCTCAAAGAGATTGAGAGCCACAAGCCAAACATGAGTGGAAAAACTTCGAGTGCTCCCAAAGGCCTTGGTTTACTTGCCACCAAAAGAGAGATGCGAGAGTTACGAGAGGACCCATCCATCCTTCACTTTGTCCTCGTGTGCAAAGGATAAGCACTTGAAACTAACGCCATAACAAGATTTCCTCCGTCCTTGTTACCACTGTTGCAGGAATTTGAAGACGTGTTTCCCGAAGAACTACTACTGGGTCTACCTCCCATACGAGGCATCAAGCACCGCATTGACATCATTCCGGATACTCCACTTCTGAACCGTGCTCCCTACCGCACCAACCCCGAGGAGACTAAGGAGATCGAGCGGCAAATACAAGAACTACTTGACAAAGGTTTCATTCGCGAATCTCTTAGCCCTTGTGTCGTTCCGGTTATCCTTGTCCCTAAGCAATATGATACTTCTCGCATGTGCATGGATTGTCTCCCTATCAATGCTATCACCGTTAGATATAGACATCCCATCCCTAGGCTCGATGATATGCTTTATGAATTAAGTGGTTCTACTATCTTTTCCAAAATTGATCTTAAAAGTGGATATCGCCAAATTGGCATGAGCATAGGTGATCAATGGAAAACAGCTTTCAAAACAAAACTTGGTTTGTATGATTGGCTTGTCATGCCCTTTGTTCTTTCGAATGCTCCTTCAACTTTTATGCGTCTTATGAATGAAGCCTTGCGCCCTTTCATCGGCAAATTTGTCGTGGTTTATTTTGACGACATCCTTATCTATAGAAAATCTTTGGAGGGTCACCTTGATCATATTTCTCAAGTATTGTTGGCTCTTCGCAAAGAAAAACTTTTTGCCAATCTTTCCAAATGCAATTTTTGCACCAACAAGCTTGTTTTCTTGGGATTTGTGATTTCTTCAAATGGAATTGAAGTCGACAACAAGAATGTCGAGGCAATTAGAAATTGGCCTAACCCTACTTTCGTGGGTGAGATAAGGTGTTTTCATGGCCTTTCTGGTTTCTATTGCCGCTTCGTGAAGGATTTTTCCACAATTGCTTGCCCTTTAAATGAACTTACAAAGAAAAATGTACCTTTTGTTTGGGTCAATGCGCAACAAAAAGCTTTTGATGCCCTCAAGAAATGTTTTACCGGAGCTCCTTTGCTTGTCTTGCCAGATTTTGAGAAAACTTTTGAGATTGAATGTGATGCTAGTGGAATAGGCATTGGTGGCGTTCTTATGCAAAATGGATATCCCGTTGCTTATCATAGTGAGAAATTAGATGGTGCTAGACTCAATTACCCAATTTATGACAAGGAACTATTTTCTTTGGTTAGAGTCTTAGAAGTTTGGCAACACTATCTTTGGCCAAAAGAAATTGTCATTCATTCCGATCATGAATCCTTGAAATATTTGAAAATTCAAGCTAATTTGAACAAGAGACATGCTAAATGGGTAGAATTCATAGAATCGTTTCCTTAGGTCATTAAGTACAAGAAAGGCAAAGAGAATGTTGTAGAGGATGCTTTGTCTAGAAAAGAGTGTCTTCTTACGCGCCTTGACATCAATGTGATTTGTTTGGATGAGATCAAAGACTTATACTCTTCGGATGTTTTCTTTGGATCCGTTTTTGTGAAATGCTTGCCCAATCGAGGTTTTGACGACTACTATATTCACAAATGGTTCTTGTTTAAGGCTAACAAATTGTGTATACCCGAGTCCTCTCTTCGTTTGTTGTTATTGAAGGAATCACATGAAGGAGGTCTCATGGGACACTTTGGCGGGGACAAGACCTATGCCATGCTCGACAACCACTACTATTGGCCTAAGATGCGGCATCAAGTTGAAATACTCGTCAAGTGATGTCCTACATGTCTTCGAGCTAAGTCGACTTCCAATCCTCATGGTCTATACTTACCATTACCTACACCACATGCACCTTAGAGTGACATTAGCATGGACTTTGTGTTAGGACTCCCACGCACTAAAACAAACATGGACTCAATCTTTGTCGTTGTTGATCTTTTCTCTAAGATGGCACATTTCATTCCATGCAATCGAACGGACGATGCTTCACATGTTGCCACCTTGTTTTTCAAGGAAATTGTGCGTCTCCATGGTGTGCCCACGTCAATTGTGTCGGATCAAGATGTCAAGTTAACCTCCTAATTTTGGAAGACTTTGATGGCCAAGCTCGGCGTCAAGCTACTATTCTCCACTGCCTACCACCCACAAACAGATGGCCAAACCAAAGTGGTGAATCACACGCTCTATTCACTCCTATGGGCATTGATCAAGCCCAACCTCAAGAATTGGGAGGAATGCATCATACATGCCGAGTTTGCCTACAAGCGACCACTACACCAAGCTACTAAGAGAAGCCCCTTCAAGATCGTCTACGTCTTCAACCCCAACACCGCTCTCAACATCCTACCATTGCCTCTACACGAGCAAGCCAACATGGACATCGACAAGCGCACCGACTACATGAAGAAGCTCCATGAATCCACAAGAGCAACACTCGAGAAGCATTCCGAGCACCGCACATCTATACCGAACAAGAACAAGAAGTCCATGGTGTTACATGAAGGTAACCTCGTTTGGCTACACTTGTGCAAGGACCGTTTCCCACAAGAGCGCAACTCCAAACTCAAGCCAAGGGGTGACGGCCCTTTCAAGATCATCAAACGCATCAACAACAACGCCAAGCCTGTAACATCCCAATTTTGCTAACAAAAGGGTGTGGTGTTGTGTTCATCTCATACATGCATGAAACAAAAATTTAAATCATGTTTTAACCAAATTAAGTTGTGAATTTCAATGGTTCGAGAAAATCCCACAAATAGTACTTCAAATGGGTTTCAAAATTTTGTGTTGTAAAATATTTCATTTACACCAAAACAAAACATGGCTTGGTTGGAAATTTGATAAGGTTTCCAAAACCTATTTTTGGCAATTTTTCTGTTTCCAAAAAGGCCCTCAAAACAGTGGTTTATGTTCTG
The DNA here is from genome assembly GCA_028641055.1 of Alopecurus myosuroides. Lineage (NCBI taxonomy): Eukaryota > Viridiplantae > Streptophyta > Magnoliopsida > Poales > Poaceae > Alopecurus > Alopecurus myosuroides. The sequence continues at coordinate 249,878,220 of CM054061.1, read as the reverse complement.
TTTTAATTTTGAAAAGGACCTCAATGCAGTTCTTTTGTTTCCCAGGGGGGTTTCGCAAGAATGCCTTTGTCTTCTTCCTCACGAAGAGAAGCAGCTCGCTGCCCTTCTCCTGTTCGTTGCCGGCGCCACCTCCTGCTTATGTACGTGTGCCCCGCGCGTGGATGACCTCTCCAGGATGCCGTGCCCTTCCTCTCATCTTCCTCCCTATCCTCTCTTGCTCTCTGTATCACGTCCGGAAGAACGAACCCTAACTGAAACCCTACCGACGGGCCGCTGCTCACCGCCCGCGCTACAGCCATTCCCGCTCCCTGACGTGGCCATCACCGACTCCGCCATCCTCTCATCTATGTCCTCGTATAGCCTCGCTTCCCGGGACGATTGGAATCCGGCGAATCGGGGTCATCTTCCCCGCGGCCGGCGAGCCTCCTCTGCCGCCGATTGGCCACCACGGCTGCCCCTCCGGCCACCCCGACCACTCCACGAGCTCCACCGAGACATGGTGAGACTCCCCGTGCCCTCCGTTCACCCCCTCCCCCTCTGTAACTCCCGTCCGCCGTGCTCGCTGTCCCGCCGCCGCGGTGGCTGCACACCGGCGAGCCTCCAGTGGGCATTCCCGGGCGGCGCGGCCACCATTACGTTCGCCTCCACCTTCTCTATCTCGTGGAGCAATCCGTTCCGAGAAATTCGCTACCAATCCATCAATTGCTTCCGCAACATAGCTCCTGTGGCCATTGCTGATGCAGGGATGATGTCATCCTGACATCATATTCCCCTTTTTTATCTATTTGAGGAAAATTCCAGATAATGGTTTATTTTGGTAAATTCAATAACTAATAAAATATTGCCCATAAAAATAAAATGAAAGTATGGAAATGTTTAGAAAAATATTCTCTATCCAAATATACCATTTTCACACATGTTTGAGAAAGTCCAAAAATGACCTTTATTTAATGTTGTTTAATCATTTAAAATAGAAAAATAAGTTTTTATTCAAGAAAATTAGAAAATTAAAAGTTATATACCAAAATGCTCAAAATGATAAGTGCAACCTATTTATGATGTTTTTAAACCCATTTGAGGTTTTAAAATGGTACCTACTTTCATAACCGTCCGAAACCCCCTCCGGGGTCCATTTCGGGCTAATTTCAGAAATCTACATTTCTGACATGCGAACCCTAGCAACCCATTGAACCTGTTTAGGGCTTTATTTAGGTGCACTAACTTGCTCATGCATACATATTGCGCATTGCATCGATGCCATGTGTTGATTGTTATTTCTCTTTCGGTGTTGTTTCCCTCTCGGTAGAATACGACTCCGAAGTGAAGGCCAGCAATCCAATGGTGAATACTTGATCTTAACCGACAAGTCAAGCACTTATTCCAGAAGATATTTATTTGGTTTTCTTATAACCAAGGCAAGCATAACCTCTTATCTGCTCATATATGATTTCAAAGTGATTTGAATCTCGTACTTTGCATTCGGTTCCAAACTATTTGATGTCAGTAGATAGAGTTCTCCTATATACTGCATAACCTAGATATCCTGATCCACTGCTCCTAGCAGCTATAGGTTTGTTTGTGCGCGCTCTGCTAAACCTTGTGCGTCTTGCTTAGCCATGCCTAGTTGTGATCTGATACATCCGGTTGATGGATCTGGTCATTTGCGTGAATCTACTATGTTAGGTTGTTGCGTTTTGATTTATATTTGATAACTTGACTAAATAACGGCATGGATGTGAGGCCACAATGGGTTGTGGCGTTTTGTCCTGTTCATGCCCCTAGGAGCGAGTTCTCGCCTTTGAAGCCAAGACTGAGCGTGCAACCACACGCGGGGCCTAACAGACCGCGCTCGACCAACTAACTTGTTTGGCCACGTCCATGAGTCACGTAGTTTGATCTTTCCATCTGCGCGTGAGTCAGAAAACGTTTTGGAGAAAACTTAGGGCGTGACCGGGACAAGTGATGGACTTACACGGATCTTGTTCCCGACTCATAGAACAGGTTCCGTCAGGAGGTGGCCAACTCCCTGTTGACGGGGTGGCCCTGTTTGGGTTGACTCATGGATAGGATCGAGCAAGGTAAAGGTCGTGGCCAGCCACCCTCTGTCGCGCTCCATGGACGAGCGTACATGTGGCATTAAGAGTCGGATGGTACGTGTGGGTAAAGTGCACCCCATGCAGGGATAAATCTCCTCGAGAAGCCGTGTCCACGGTTACGGACGACTTGGCAACGGATTCTGTGATCATTGATAACTTCAACGGAATGACTAAAACTTGTTAATCATGATGGAAGGGTGCCTCCTCGGAGATGCCGAGAGGGGTGATCCTTGTAGCATGAAATAGTGTGGGAATGAGAAGGACTTGGTGGAATACAAGAAGATGATGATCTCAGTAGCTGAGTAGTTTTCTCATATGTTTTGAAAACATTCTATGAGACGTGCTATTCTTCCTCTTTTTGAAAACAAAGATTGCTTTACGCAAATCAGCTTTTCATAAAACCCTTTCAGAAACTAGCAGATATATAATAGGTTAACTAAGTCTTGTTGAGTACCTCCCGTACTCAGGTTTGCTTAATTTTGGTTCAGGTGGAGTTCGTCACTTCAGTGGTGGTTCAACATGGACATCGACGAGTAGTTTGGGGTTCCCAGGTAGCAGCCTGGAATCTATGGGCTGGGATGTCGCCATATGTTGCGGCCTCTTAGGCCTTTTTGGTTATTGTTGATTAGCAACATAATTTGCCTTCTGTTGTCTGATGTAATGTTGGGTCGTGTGACCTTTGTTTGTAAGCTATACTCTAGTAACACCTGTTTAATAAAGCATCATGTTTAGAGTACTGCTTTGATCGGTTGTTGGTTTCGAGCTCATTGTTATACAGTTTTAGCTATGCCTGCATAGTTGTCGCAGTCGAGGCATTGTGGAGCCGATGATCCATGTCCGAGCCCGCCTGTCGATGTGATCGGCCTGGGGCGAGGTAACCCCAGTAACCCTCGATTGTTGTTGCACTTTCTGGACACATAGCATCTCTGTATAGCTTTGGTCCCGTTTCCTTCAGTTTCATTCGATTCGTGGACGCTTTGATATGCATAGTTGGTTATGACTAGCATGGATACAAGGAGTAGTAGACTGGGGATCCGGACTACGTGCCGATGAATCCAGTCTGCCTGCCGTTGTTTGTTGCGGCCAGGGCTGGTAACCCTGAAGCCCTTGTGAGTCTATGGCTAGGAGCACATAACAGTATGTATTTCTCTGGGTCAGGGGTCGCGACAGGTCATGGTATCAGAGAAGGACTGCCTGTAGGAAAACCTTACTGCTTGGTCGATGTTGAGTCTAGAGTTTGTGAAAACTATTTTGACACCCCAAATGGATTGTGAAAACCTTCTTAGGATTCTTTTTGCTCCTTATCTGGTATCGCTCTAACTCTGGGTCACCTTACCTGTTTTGATTTGAAAAGGTTTTACTATCTCTTCTAGTCATTCAAACCCTAGGTGCCTTCTTTGGCAAGACGTTTCTTTCACCCAAGTTGACCTAGTGTTAAAGTTTCTAGAGTCGAGTGTGTTTCATACTCCGTTATCTTTTAAACTGGGAGATTCCTTTCCTTCATAATCTCTTAGAGTTGTGTGGGTTCCACATACTCCAGTTCTAAAGTTCTAAATCCTGAACCTCGAGATTTCTTTTCCATCTCGAATGTGTCTGTTATCCTCTGCTCAAAGTTCTTCCGGAGCTATTGTTGTTTTTTGGAAGATAACTCGTGATTGCTACTCGTAGTGTCCTTGAAGTCACTAAGATAGTAGTTCCTCCTTTCTCTGTGTTTTTAACCTTGGACTTGAACCGAAGGTCCCGTAATGTGCTGAATTGCGGTGAGTTGAGTCATGTGGTTTCATAACCAGGTGATGCTCATGCCATCAGTACAGGATGCTGACCTTTAACCCAAGTTCCATTTCTTTGGATTCCGAAGAATCTGTTCTACCTCAGATAGCTAGGAATTTCCAACTCTCATAGCCGTAGGCTTTCCTTTGGAATCAAAAGGGATCATGACAAGAGTGATCATCATGGCCTTCACATCTTTGTTCTTGGTTCAGCTATACCAACTCTTTTGCATGGGTTTTACAAATGAGTATCACCCTCTGCATTCCACATGATCTCTGGATTCTCCGGAGCATGTTCCTACCTTCTAGTTGCACTCAAATATCCATCCGTTGTTTTGAAACCAAGTTACATATGAGTGTTGGATTCTTCCAATGCAATTGCTCCTATTTTCCGTCAGAACGTTCCACTTTGGAATGTCAGGAGAAACAAACTCCAGTACCTCGTTCATCTTAAGGACCAGGTCAAAGTTTTGTAATCCACAGATTAAAGAAGTTTTATCAGCTTCTGTTCTGTTCTACCTTCGAGTATCACACTCTTATATATCAAGAGGTCGTGCTGATTTCCATGGCCTTATTGATGAAGTGATACCCTTACACGTCCTCACTCCCCCTTCCTCCAAGCTTGAATGCTTGAGAATGATGGGTCTGTTCATCGACATGTGTATCTGCTATTCCTAGCAATTCCTATTGCTTTGGAAAAAAATCTCAGAACCATCTGTATCCTTCTTAGCATTATTGGTCACCCGGTCCCTATATAAAGTTGATCGTGTTACCAAATCCGTTCATCCTGATGCACCTTTTTGGTCAAAGAGTTAGGTTCATGCCAAAGCTCTAAGGACCATATCATTTGCGTTGAAAAGCAAGATTTCCTTTCGGACTTCGAGACATACCGGTAGGTTGTGATATTCTGGTTGTCTTTCTAGAAGTATCACCAGGTTTTACCTGACCGTGATGTCTAAACAAGGGGTACTTTGAACTACTCCTTTCTCCATGAAAACAGTGCTAGATATCCTGGACTAGTTGGTTGAGCTTAACAACAACTTGGAGAGTTGAAAGGCAAAAGCTCCGCCCAACTTGATCCTTTGATAAGGGATATCTATTTTTCCTCGTGTTGAAGCAGGATAGTACCTCCTTTGTGGAAAAGCTATCACTCTACGTCTTGATTTGATTTGGGCTATCGTCAAATCGAGAAAAAAATCCAAGGACTATCTTGACGGTGTTTTCACTCATAGTGTTTTGCCCGAGTACACCTTCATATCCTTTTGTTCTAAACAATGTTTTGCCTTGTTCATATATCATATGAATCCTTCTTCTTGGAGTGTCTTGATTAAAATGTTGTTGAGCCCATCTACGACATTCTTGTTCTCTCCAAGTTGCAAGAGGTTCATGCTGCACAAATGGCAACAATGTTGTAAACTCTCGAGAACCATCTTTGTGTCCTCACGAAGTTGCGTTCTAGATGTTCGAAGTAACCTACTCTGGTTCATGTGCTTATGGTGAAAGTTGTCGCCATGGATCCGAGTAAACTTTTCTTGTTCCTCGGGAATAATCCCCAGTCGGTTATGCATGTGTGGAGTATTCTTGAGATGGTAGGTTGTTACCTCCATTTATTTGAAGAAGCTTGCGTCCACACCCAACCACCGACTGATTATTCGTGAAAGAGAAGAAGTCCAAGAACTTCGTTATCTTTGTATCATATTCCCAACAAGGACTCCGATGTGTTCTTTTGCAAGTAAGTCATGTAGGTGCAACCGTCTTTCGCAAGTTGCTAATACATGAGTTATGCAATTTCACTCATCCTCTTGAGTGTGGCATCGTAGTCCTTATCTTGAGAATCCAGTAAATGTATCTCAATTGTAACCGGTGCAATCTCCTAGATCAAACATACCGAGTCTAAGTTATCAACCCTCTACCCAGAGTTGAATCTCAAGCAGCACTGATGGTTGGTGTTTTCCTCAAGAGTATTGAGCTAGGTCCATTTGAAAATCCGGCATGGTTGATATTGTGGTTGACACAATTAGCCGGAAGGCCTAATGTCATATCTCTTTGAATCCGTAAGAACAACCACTCTCCGTGAGAATACTTGTGTGGCTCGTTTTCAACAAGTTTTCCTCACCGTCCTTCCAAACCGAAGTTCAAATTTCACTTGAGTACCTATAGAAGGCTTGCATAAGTCTGATATCGGTATCTACAACATCCAGGATAACTTGGAAGTTGATCTCTTCAAAATTTCTCTATTGAACCTCCAGGCCTTTGTTTTAGTGGAAACAAGTGCATCATGAGAATCATCTCGTGGTGTTTTCTAACCTCCGTCGATCAGTTTCCTTTTTCAAGTTGTTTATACTCGAAGTTCTACTCAACTCACACATTGTGTGAATTTGTCAGTCACTGCAGCCGTGAGATCTTAACCATGTGGTAAACGTATTGCCACGGATAAACCACAATAGGAAAGAGATTTCCTATTCCTTCTGATGTTTCAACCCTCGTTGGTTATTCATCCTTATGGTGTGACCAAGGACTCTTTCTTTGTTACGGTGCTCCAACTTCTTTTGGTTACCCATATTCTGTTTTGAAGTAACATCGTGATCCTTGACAAGGATTTCAAGAAAGCTGTTATGGAATGGTTGAAAGTTCCGTTATCTTCCGTGTCCACTCCGAAGAGTGAACATGATCTTGTATCAACTTCTCTCCGACGCATGATTACAGTGCTTTCTCGTGTTTTCCCTCGTCTACGGATATTACATTGTGATATTCAAGACCACCCTCTCCATCTTGGTTATCGGCTTGAAGAAACCTCGATGTAATAAGTTTTCCAACCTTTCTTTTCCAAAAGGATTTAAATTCTTGTGAAAAGCTCATATTCTAAATCCTTTCAAGACCAATCGTCCGCAAACTTGAAACCATCTTCTACTCACTATGTTATCTTGATGTGTTTCATGCACGCTAACTCAACAGTTCTTTATGAACATCCCTGTCATGAGTTAGACATGAGATACTCGATCTTCGTGAAGATCAATTCCTAAGAGTTTTCCCTCTCACCTAAGGTGTATCCGTTCAATACTTCAAGATGCTACGGATAAACCTCTTCAAAAGAGAACCGTAAGGTTCGAGAAGATCGTTCAAAACCGGTGTTCCTTCTTTCCTCTCCTTCAGGAATCTCGGGACGAGATTCTTGTAAGGGGGTAGATTTGTAACATCCCAATTTTGCTAACAAAAGGGTGTGGTGTTGTGTTCATCTCATACATACATGAAACAAAAATTTAAATCATGTTTTAACCAAATTAAGTTGTGAATTTCAATGGTTCGAGAAAATCCCACAAATAGTACTTCAAATGGGTTTCAAAATTTTGTGTTGGAAAATATTTCATTTACACCAAAACAAAACATGGCTTGGTTGGAAATTTGATAAGGTTTCCAAAACCTATTTTTGGCAATTTTTCTGTTTCCAAAAAGGCCCTCAAAACAGTGGTTTATGTTCTGTTTAATTTAGAAAAGGACCTCAATGCAGTTCTTTTGTTTCCCAGGGGGTTTTCGCAAGATTGCCTTTGTCTTCTTCCTCACGAAGAGAAGCAGCTCGCTGCCCTTCTCCTGTTCGTTGCCGGTGCCACCTCCTGCTTATGTACGTGTGCCCCGCGCGTGGATGACCTCTCCAGGATGTCGTGCCCTTCCTCTCATCTTCCTCCCTATCCTCTCTCGCTCTCTGTATCACGTCCGGAAGAACGAACCCTAACTGAAACCCTACCGACGGGCCGCTGCTCGCCGCCGGCGCTACAGCCATTCCCGCTCCCTGACGTGGCCATCACCGACTCCGCCATCCTCTCCTCTACGTCCTCGTATAGCCTCGCTTCCCGGGACGATTGGAATCCGGCGAATCGGGGTCATCTTCCCCGCGGCCGGCGAGCCTCCTCCGCCGCCGATTGGCCGCCACGGCTGCCCCTCCGGCCACCCCGACCACTCCACGAGCTCCACCGAGACATGGTGAGACTCCCCGTGCCCTCCGTTCACCCCCTCCCCCTCTGTAACTCCCGTCCGCTGTGCTCGCTGTCCCGCCGCCGTGGTGGCTGCACGCCGGCGAGCCTCCCGTGGGCATTCCCGGGCGGCGCGGCCACCATTACGTTCGCCTCCACCTTCTCTATCTCGTGGAGCAATCCGTTCCAAGAAATTCGCTACCAATCCATCAATTGCTTCCGCAACATAGCTCCTGTGGCCATTGCTGATGCAGGGATGATGTCATCCTGACATCATATTCCCCTTTTTATCTATTTGAGGAAAATTCCAGAAAATGGTTTATTTTGGTAAATTCAATAACTAATAAAATATTGCTCATAAAAATAAAATGAAAGTATGGAAATGTTTTGAAAAATATTATCTATCCAAATATACCATTTTCACACATGTTTGAGAAAGTCCAAAAATGACCTTTATTTAATGTTGTTTAATCATTTAAAATAGAAAAATAAGTTTTTATTCAAGAAAATTAGAAAATTAAAAGTTATATACCAAAATGCTCAAAATGGTACCTACTTTCATAACCGTCTGAAACCCCCTCCGGGGTCCATTTCGGGCTAATTTCACAAATCTACATTTCTGACATGCGAACCCTAGCAACCCATTGAACCTTTTTAGGGCTTTATTTCGGTGCACTAACTTGCTCATGCATGCATATTGCGCATTGCATCGATGCCATGTGTTGATTGTTATTTCTCTTTCGGTGTTGTTTCCCCCTCGGTAGAATGCGACTCCGAAGTGAAGGCCAACAATCCAATGGTGAATACTTGATCTTAACCGACAAGTCAAGCACTTATTCCAGAAGATCTTTATTTGGTTTTCTTATAACCAAGGCAAGCATAACCTCTTATCTGCTCATATATGATTTCAAAGTGATTTGAATCTCGTACTTTGCATTCGGTTCCAAACTATTTGATGTCAGTTGATAGAGTTCTCCTATATACTGCATAACCTAGATATCCTGATCCACTGCTCCTAGCAGCTATAGGTTTGTTTGTGCGCGCTCCGCTAAACCTTGTGCGTCTTGCTTAGCCATGCCTAGTTATGATCTGATACATCCGGTTGATGGATCTGGTCATTTGCGTGAATCTACTATGTTAGGTTGTTGTGTTTTGATTTATATTTGATAACTTGACTAAATAACGGCATGGATGTGAGGCCACAACGGGTTGTGGCGTTTTTTCCTGTTCATGCCCCTGGGAGCGAGTTCTCGCCTTTGAAGCCAAGACTGAGCGTGCAACCACACGCGGGGCCTAACAAACCGCGCTCGACCAACTAACTTGTTTGGCCACGTCCATGAGTCATGTAGTTTGATCTTTCCATCTGCGCGTGAGTCAGAAAATATTTTGGAGAAAACTTAGGGCATGACCGGGACAAGTGATGGACGTACACGGATCTTGTTCCCGACTCACAGAACAGGTGCCGTCAGGAGGTGGCCAACTCCCTGTTGATGGGGTGGCCCTGTTTGGGTTGACTCATGGATAGGGTCGAGCAAGGTAAAGGTCGTGGCCAGCCACCCTCTGCCGCGCTCCATGGACGAGCGTACATGTGGCATTAAGAGTCGGATGGTACGTGTGGGTAAAGTGTACCCCTTGCAGGGATAAATCTCCTCGAGAAGCCGTATCCACGGTTACGGACGACTTGGCAACAGATTCTGTGATCATAGATAACTTCAACGGAATGACTAAAACTTGTTAACCATGATTGAAGGGTGCCTCCTCGGAGATGCCGAGAGGGGTGATCCTTGTAGCATGAAATAGTGTGGGAATGAGAAGGACTTGGTGGAATACAAGAAGATGATGATCTCAGTAGCTGAGTAGTTTTCTCATCTGTTTTGAAAACATTCTATGAGACGTGCTATTCTTCCTCTATTTGAAAACAAAGATTGCTTTACGCAAATCAGCCTTTCATAAAACCCTTTCAGAAACTAGCAGATATATCATAGGTTAACTAAGTCTTGTTGAGTACCTCCCGTACTCAGGTTTGCTTAATTTTGGTTCAGGTGGAGTTCGTCACTTCAGTGGTGGTTCAACATGGACATCGACGAGTAGTTTGGGGTTCCCAGGTAGCAGCCTGGAATCTATGGGCTGGGACGTCGCCTTATGTTGCGGCCTCTTAGGCCTTTTTGGTTCTTGTTGATTAGCAACATAATTTGCCTTCCGTTGTCTAATGTAATGTTGGGTCATGTGACCTCTGTTTGTAAGCTATACTCTAGTAACACCTGTTTAATAAAGGCTTCATGTTTAGAGTACTGCTTTGATCGGTTGTTGGTCTCGAGCTCATTGTTATACAATTTTGGCTATGCCTGCATAGTTGTCGCAGTCGAGGGGTTGTGGAGCCGATGATCCATGTCCGAGCCCGCATGTCGATGTGATCGGCCTGGAGCGAGGTAACTCCAGTAACCCTCGATTGTTGTTGCACTTTCTGGACACATAGCATCTCTGTATAGCTTTGGTCCTGTTTCCTTCAGTTTCATTCGATTCGTGGACGCTTTGATATGCATAGTTGGTTATGACTAGCATGGATACAAGGAGTAGTAGACTGGGGATCCGAACTACGTGCCGTTGAATCCAGTCTGCCTGCCGTTGTTTGTTGCGGCCGGGGCTGCTAACCCTGAAGCCCTTGTGAGTCCATGGCTAGGAGCACATAACAGTATGTATATCTCTGGGTCCGGGGTCGCGACAAAGCCCGACTTACCTTAAACCAAGTACCTCGTCCACAACTCCTTCAACATCAAGGATCTCTCTCCCATCCATGGATACCCAAGTGATGAGGAGGATCACGAGTCGAGGTCGACTCTTTTTCAAGGGAGGAAATGATGCAGCACACCCCATTCCACCAAGCCCAACATCAAGGAAATACATGATAAGGGGAATTCAATACTCTATCTCTATGCCTTCGATGACTTGGTGAATGGTGTGCTACCTCATGGATCCACCCTATGCATGCTCAGGTTGGACCCCACCAAGGAGCCCCAAGAACTTGCCCAAGATGCCCAAGAATGTGCCCAAGCCGATGCCCAAGAAGTCGTTGAAGAAGATCAAGAAGAAGGCATCGATGAAGAAGGAGGGAAGAAGAAGGAGAAAGGGCCCAGGAAACCTGGCCTACACCCCGGCCAGGCCGGCCTCCAGCCTAGCGTAGGTCGGCCTCCCTGCGCGCCCCAGGCCGACTCCCTGCCCGAGCCGCCGCCCCAGCCCAGGTCGGCCTCCCTGCGTCACCAGGCCGGCCACACAACAGACCCGGCCGGCCTCCAGGCCGGCTTTCCTTCCAGCTCGCAAAAGTGGGTGACCCCCCCCCTTTTCACCCCACCTACCCCCTAGGCTATATAAGGGAACCCCTTGGACCAGATCTAGGTTAGAGATAAATTGAGAACTTTGAGATTTTCTCTTGTACCCCTCTTGTGAGGCTACTCCTATGGTTGTACATAGGACTGTATCAAGGCTATTCCTATGATGTGTATCTAGGATCGTATCAAGGCTACACTAGGTTACCTATCCTTTCCCCTTGGGATTCAGTTAGGAATTTTCCAATCTATCTCAACTAATCTTTGAGGTTCTATTGGCATGGTGGACCGGCCACGTGGCGTTGAAGCGGTTTCCGATAAGGTGAGTTCAGTTGGATCGATCGTCCCGTAGGCGGCCGTTGCGGCTTAGTTGACGGGAGATTTGGGATCTTTCGGTTCCCGTTAGTTATCCTCTTTGTTTTCCCTCGATTCCCCTCTCGTGTTCATCGTTCATTCTTCGTGTTCTTGGTCGATTCGTGAAGGTCGGGCCACCCTAGAGGTTTATCCTCCATGTCACTGCGGGTCCATATCAGTAGCTAGATGGTTGTTCTCTCCACTTTGTACCTCATGTTTAGATCTCGTGAGCTGCATCACATGATCGAGATCATCATTATGTAATGCTACATGTTGTGTTTGCTGGGATCTGATGAATGTTGAATGCTTTGTCTTCTAATTATCAATATATCATGTTACCTTCATGCTTATGTTATTTATGATCTTGCATGCTCTCTGGTATTAGTAGATTTTCTGGCCAAGTAGATGCTAGTAACTCCAAGAAGGAGTACTTGTGCTCGATAGTGGGGTCATGCCTCATTTGCATCTGTAATCGAGTGATAGAAACGTGACGGATGGAGGATGTGATGTTGCCATTAGGGAGAAAACAACGGTCTTTACCTAGTTTACACTGTTTACCTTACACACTTTGATTACAGCGATAATCTGTTGATAGGAACTTAATACCCAACGTTTGTTCGGATGATATTCGGAGGGTGGATTATTATACATAGATGCAGTTGGATGACGGTCTATGTATTTTGTTGTAATGCCCGCATGAATCACATAGTAATCTTTATTACTTGCATATGCACTATGGTGCAGCCGTCATTTCTGTCAATTGCCCATCTGTAATTTCTTCACCACACATGTTATTTATCTTTCACGGAGAGACACCACTAGTGAACTGTGGACCCTGGTCCTTTTTCCTCATACCGATAAAACACCTACTGCTTTCATACTGTTACTACTGCTTTCATATTGTATGTTGCTATGCATGATTATGTCTCTTATGCTCTCTTGATTTGTCGCTCCCAGTCTTTTGCTAGCCTCCACCTGTACTGAGTATGAGCTCTACTCGTGCATCCAACTCCCAAAAACCAAAGTTTTCCCATTGTGTCCACCATACCAACCTACATGTGGTATTTAACCGCCACACCAAAGTAAATTGCTCATGTGTTACCTTTAAAACTTTCAAAATTACGCATGTTTTGTGCTCCTGTTTTAGCTCATGAGGACGTAAATAAAGAATCTTTACCTCAATTCTTGATTGGACTTTCACACCCTGGACTAGTGGCTTCATCCTCTTATCCAATGATAGAAGAGCTGGCAGCGGGGTGCCCAGCCCCAAATTAATAACAAAAAAATCTCTTCACTGTTTTTGCCCCTGATTTATCAGTCAAAGCATAATTGTGTAAACAAAAGAGAAAGAAGGATTACCTTCTACCCAATGCGTCCTTATATGGAAGCCGCTCTTGTGAAGTCTAGTTGGCTTGTGACGTACAATATTTTTTGTTTACCATTCATTGACATAAGCATACACGTCTCTTAAAATATAGACACTCCTCCACGGTGTGTGATTGTTGGCAGGCACCCGAGGATTCGGTTAGCCATGGTTTGTGTAAGATGGATGGGAGGAGTGTCAAGCTTTTATACCTTTGTTTAATAAAATAAAATCTTTATCATATAAGTGATCCATGTTTCCCTCTGCGAAGGGCCTTTCTTTTAATTTTATGTTGAGTCTCCATCTTCTAACTTTATGCATAGTTGAGAGAGCATAGTTGCCATTCTGAGTTTTATGTGCATTTGTCCCAGAAACATTATTAATTGATTCATGATGTGTTATTGCTTGTTCTCTAATTATTTGTTCTAGTCTTCCTCATGAACTTTGAAGGTGTCCTGGCATTTATGTTTTGCCCTACTCTTAAGGACTAGCGAAATATCACTTTGCCATGTTTTCTCTATACTTGAAACAAACGTATATCTTTTGTTGCATTGTTATTCATGATCTTTTATTTGGGTTACTTCTCATGATGCAAGGTGATTGCTATGCTTTATTATTAAAATTCTATTTATCATGCTCATGTTTAAGTTCTATGATCTCAGCTTACTTATGATTTTACATTATTGATGATCAAGTTTATGTTGGTAGCATGTCACCTCTGAAATTATGTGTTTTTATCATTTACCTACTCGAGGAAGAGTAGGAACTAAGTTTGGGATACGCCATAAACGTATCCTTAATTTCTGATGTTCCATGTTGTTTTCATGTTGTTTCCCACATGTTTGCTATACACTTTATGTCATTTTTATCGATTTTCCGGACTAACCTATTGACAAGATGCCACAGAGCCAGTTCCCTGTTTTCTGTTGTTTTTAGTTTCAGAAAATTTGTTCTAAAAATATTCTTGGAATTGAAAAATTCGAAGTCCGGCGGACCTAGAATTCCCGAAGGATCCACGGAGTCCCAAAGAGACCCGGAGGGGGGCCACAGGGGGCCCACACCATAGGTCAGCGTGCCCCTGGTCGCTCCATGGGGTGGTGTGGGGCCCCCAGGCCTCCACTGCCTTTGCCCTTTCTCCTATTTATACTCCCCGAGGCGTAAACCCTAAAGATATACCACTTCGTCCCAAAAAACAACCGAGGCCGCCGTTATCGTCATCCCGAGATCGGGAGGGTTCTGGAGCTCTCCTCGGCACCCTGCCGGGAGGGGAATTCATTACTGGAGGGGTCTACACCCCCATGCCCTCCTCCGAAGTGATGCGTGAGTAGTTCATCCCTAGACTACGGGTCCATAGCAGTAGCTAGATGGTTGTTCTTTCCACTTTGTACGTCATGTTTAGATCTCGTGAGCTGCCTCACATGATCGAGATCATCTTTATGTAATGCTACATGTTGTGTTTGGTGGGATCTGATGAATGTTGAATGCTATGTCTTCTGATTATCAATCTATCATGTTATCTTCATGCTTATGTTATTTATGATCTTGCATGATCTCCGTTGTTAGTAGATGCTCTGGCCAAGTAGATGCTAGTAACTCCAAGAGGGAGTATTTATGCTCAATAGTGGGTTCATGCCTCCTTTGCATGTGTGCTCGAGTGACAGAAACGTGACGGATGGAGGATGTGTTGTTGCCATTAGGGAGATAACAACGGTGTTTACCTAGTTTACATTGTTTACATTACACACTTCTCTTACGGCGATAATCTGTTGCTAGCAACTTATTACTCCATGTTTGTTCGGATGATATTCGGAGGGTGGATTATTAGACATAGATTCAGTTGGATGACGGTCTATGTATTTTGTTGTAATGCCCGCATGAATCACATAGTAATATTTATGTCTTGCATATGCACTATGGTGCAGTGTTCATTTCTGTCAATTTCCCAACTGTAATTTGTTCACCACACATGTTATTTATCTTTCACGGAGAGACACCACTAGTGAACTGTGGACCCCGGTCCTTTTTCCTCATACTGATAAAACACCTACTGCTTTCATATTGTTACTACTACTTTCATACTGTTTTCTACACCATATGTTTAACCTCTTTGTGTTCAGCAAAACCGGTGAGATTGACAACCTCTCTGCTTCGTTGGGGCAAAGTGATTTTATTGTGTTGTGTAGGTTCCACGTTGATGCTGAACCAGTAGTGCGCCCTGCCACCTCAGCTTCATCAACCTTCCGAGATTTCTTGTCCTCCTACTGGTCGATTCAACCTTGGTTTCTTTTCTGAGGGAAAACTTGCCGTTGCACTCTTCAAAACCTTTATCTTGGGGTTTACCAACGAGATCAAGCAGTCTCCCATCACATACCACACCATGAAGTCTGAAATCTCTGTGTCACGCATTTGATCTTCTCCTTGTGCGGCAGGAACAGAAACAATAGTCGTCTCTTGAGAACGTCATTATCCAGGAAAATAATATACATAGCACTTACAGGAGGTGTTGTATGACACATCATGCTCATGGCGTAGAAAGGTGGTGCGGCCTGAGAAATCGCCCCGGTTTCCGAGTCAGGGCTGCAAGCCGGTGAGTGGCCAGCCATTAGGAGGTGACGCCAGCGACGCACAACACGTAGGCCATGCTCGGCGCCGCCCTTTGTGCACTATCAAGAAAAGTGGAGGGGTCCGTGAAGCCCACATCGGCGGTAATGGCCGTGCGTGGCATCAAGAGGTGGCACCGGCACGGCAGCGGAATGCCCACTGCGGCAGCGTCCTAAGTGAGGTGTCCCTCCCCCTAGCAGTGAGGTAGAAACTTCGCCGCATCAATTTGGGTTTCCTGATTTAATGTTCATGCCAACTTGGGGATTTTTTCTTTGCATAACCGTGAGCATATTAATTTAATAGAAGCTAATTAAGGGTTAATTAACACCTTAAAACTTGTTAATTAGTACTGATCCATATCCAATTAGAATAAAACATGATCAAAAGTATGCCCATTGAAATTAGGCCAAGGCTAAAACATTCCCTACTGAAGAAACCAACATGCTTAGGACACTAAGAAGATCAGATCGGGCTCTGATACCGATGATAGAGTTTAATTCCTCTTAGGGAGGAAAAGATCTTAAACTGACCGCCAACTAGAGTATTGCGTCTTAACGAAGGGGATTAGGGGATGAATTACTGGATATTGGAGGAGACGTGATTGTCTGCCCGGACTTCATGTTGAAGTTGTCGAGGCAGTCATCGTTCTAGACTTGTTGTCGATGGAGAAACCCATGAACGCCGGCAGTGCCCTGGGAAATGGCCGGCGGTGGTCTTAGCCTTCTGGCCCCTTCAGCACCTTAGTCGAATACGTATGTGTGTCTCTAATAGAGATTGATACCTCCTCTTTATATGTGTGGCGATGTGGGTCTAGGGACCAAACCAGTTGGTTTTGGGTGCCCCGATCAGATAGGTAGGTTTGCTGGGAGGTGGACTGTGTCCCCCTTATTTTCCTCTCCTTTGTTAGGGGAGATCATGTAGCGTTGCCACATTTAAATAATGTAAGAACACTTGTGTTATTGTGCTAGTCCCTGGATCAATTGCTAGCACCACAGTACAAAATGAAATATCATGCAAATGCGTCAAATTCTATTACATCGCATGATCCAGTCTTACAAAATAACAGTACCACTTGTATAGTCTTAGAAGACTAGCAGGATACAAAGTATTACAGCCGAAAACATAGAACAACATTGAGCCCATCATCTTCATGTGCCACAGGAAAAACATGTTGGCAGAAGAATCGAGATCCTAAACGAAATCCTCACTCGTCTTCAGATTCATCTGCAGAATGGAATATGCAGCCACAAGGGGTCAATACAATTTAATGTATTGGCAAGTAACACTATGGTGGATATAAATGGCAAGACTATACTACATGCTTTTTTGGCTGAGTGAAGTTTTCGCCAAGTTTGCATAAAGCCATTTTTATCCTATCTCTTGGCATAAAACATTTTCATCTATAATAGGTATCACTGATAGAAACCAGTGAACCAGAACTAAATTAAGGAGTACCACCGATAGAAATCAGGGAAAACTCCTACCCATGTTCACCCATCAAAACTTTATTATGAAGTTGGCATGATGAGATTCTTCCGTCATTCCTTGTCTAGCTTCTCAAATTGTCTGTGACTGGGGACACAGCTAAGATCTTAGTTTGTTGACTCTGCAGAGTTTGTGCACTTTCACCTTCAGGCTCAAATCAGCCCAAACATCCTATACACCCCGAGTGCATTAAGGAAAGGACAAGATTGAGACGAGATCTTTCAGAAGAAATTCCACCACCATTAGGCTTGACCCGTTCCAACCTACACCCCCTACATCTGCTTTTCAATCACTGGTGAGTTCATTCAACTAAGTTGATCAAGACAGAGCCCATATGACTAAAGGTTGAATTGTAAGCATCAAAACTTAGGGCATCTCCAGCCGCCCCCCCAGGACGCGAAATAGCGCCGATTTGCTCCAAAAGCGTCATTTTTCTACCAGCCCCCCCCCCCCAGAACCCCAAATAGCGCCACTTCAGCGGAAATTAGCGTCGGCGCACCCAGGCGAAACCCAGCCCGTTGGGTTCGGCTTGGGGGCCGGCGGAAGGAAAAGCACGCGTGGGCCAGCACTATCGGCGAGGCAACGCCATTTCCCCAACTTTCCCCAACCCGACTCGCCTTTTCCTCTCGCTCGACTTGCCGTCGCCACGCCGTCGGCCACCCCCACGCCGCCGCTGTCGGCCACCACCACACACAAGCAACTAGCTCAGCCACAAGGAACCTCCGTCGTCTAGCTCCGCCACGCCGCCGACGCCTTTTACTCGCCCATCCGCCACGAGGAAGGTTGTGTCCGGAAAAACGCGTCCACCCCCGCGAGGTGTTCGACGTTCTGCCCGGCCCATGGACTCCGACGCCGAGGAGATGCTCGTCGAGCTATTCGACGAGGAAGATCAGGCTGTCATCGACGACAAGGAACACCTGCTGATCCTGAGATGCCTGGCCGGCTTGCAGGCCTAGGACGCCCAGCCGTGGCGTGCTGGATCGAGGCCCGGTCCCTGCAAGAGCAATCCGAGGCAGCGGTACGAGGGGTACTACATCCTCTACTCCGACTACTTCGCCGAGGATCCCACGAACGACGAGAAGGTGTTCCGGTGTCGTTTCAGGATGAACCGCAAGCTCTTCCTCAAGATCATGCATGCCATCCGGGAGTTCGACACCTACTTGAAATTGAAGAAGGACTTCACCGGCACGGTAGGCTTTACCTCTATTCAGAATTGCACGATGGTCATGAGGTTGCTTGCATATGGTGCTCCCGCAGATGCACAAGATGACTACCTGCGCATGAGCGAGTCCACAGCCCTTGAGTGCTTGAACAGGTTCTGCCGAGAAGTGGTTGCAGTTTTTGGCCCAACATACTTGTGATCACCCAATGCGCAAGACACTGCTCGTCTCCTCGCAGAGAATGAAGCAAGAGGCTTTCCTGGGATGCTTGGTATTATCGACTGTATGCATTTGGCATGGAAGAACTGTCCATTTGATTGGCAGGGGATGTACAAGGGAAAGGAAGGAGAGTGCTCGGTGGTTCTCGAGGCCGTGGCTTCGTACGATCTATGGATTTGGCATTCATTCTTTGGTATGCCTGGAAGTCACAACGACATCAATGTCTTTCAGTGCTCGAATGTCTTTGCCGAGCTTGTCGAAGGCCATGCCTCCCCTATGAACTATGAGACCAATGGACACCAGTATACAAAGGGGTATTATCTTGCAGTTGGCATCTACCCTAAGTGGGAAACATTTGTGAAGAGCATCTCCAACCCTGTGCCAGGAAGCGCAAAAGCTTGGTTTTCCAAGTGCCAGGAGGCTTGCAGGAAGGATGTTGAGCGGGCATTTGGCGCGCTGCAATATCAATTCGCTGTTGTCTGGTACCCAGCTATGACTTGGTCGAAGTCCAACATGTGGGAGGTGATGCAGTGTTGTGTGATCTTGCACAACATGATCATTGAGAGTGAGTGGGATTACCCGTGCCTGACAGTGAGGCAAGCACACCATACTACCAACAGGGTCCTCTTGCAAATGTTGATCACCAGGTGCCGGCATCATGGACAGCCTTCCTCGCCACGCGGCAGGAAATTCGACACGCTAGAAGACACCGAGCTCTACAGAATGACCTGGTGCACCATTTGCGGGCGCGAAAGGGGGATGGCAATGTTGAGGATGATGACAATGCGTAGTGTAATTTGTTTTATTTGTTTAAATTGTTGAACTATTTATTTGTGTGGCAAAACTCTATTTATTTAATTTTTTACATGCCCGAATATGGCTGAATCGCCGGCTGGGCAGGCGGCCTGGGTTTCACGGCTGGGAAACGCGCCCCCCAGTTTCCTGTTTTGCGTCGTTTCGCGCCGCGACGGCCGAAAAAGCGGGATTTTCGCGTCCTGGGGTGGCCGGACGGCTGGAGATGAAGGGAATATGCCCGAGAGGCAATAATAAATTGTTTATTATGTTATTCCTTGTTTATGATAGCTGTTTATTTCTCATGCTAGAATTGTATTAACCGGAAACGTTGATACATGTGTGATTAATAAACAAACCAATGTTCCTAGTGAAGCCTCTCTTTTAACTAGCTCGTTGATTAACAGATGATCAAGGTTTCCTTATCATAGACATTGGATGTTGTTAATAATGGGATCATGTCATTAGGAGAATGACATGATGAACTTAGACCCTAACTAAGTATAACAATACGATCAAGTCATTTAGTTTTGTTGTTATGTCTTACATTCGGAGTAACATTGTTCCTTAGACCATGAGATCATGTTAATCACTAATACCGAAAGAATGCTTTGATAACATCAAACGTCACACCGTAACAGGGTGACTATAAAGGTGGCATTAGGTATTCGGAAAGTGTCAGTTGAAGCTCATGGATCAAGAATGGGATTTGTCCATCCAATATGACGGAGAGATATACTCAGGGCCCTCTCGGTGATATCACATCGACACCGCTTGCAAGCACGTGATATGATCACAAGGATGTTATATCACGGGAACGAGAAAAGAGTACTTGTTGGATAAAGAGATCAAACAAGGTATGGTGGATACGATGATCGGATCTCGGGCAAGTAAAATATTTTGGGCAGCTCCAAAAAATTGTTTCGGGGGAAAATTGAAATAGTTCAAGGGGTTTTTCATCGAATGGTTGTTAATAGATTTAAAAATGATTCGAGGTGCTGCATGCAAATGTTTGTTAATGGAATTAACAAATATAAATAAAGAAATAAAAATGTTGTATTTATTTATTAAAGAAAAACCTTTGGATTTTCTAAGTGGAAAATTAAGGGAGTATGAGTGGGTGTGAGTGGGGCTTCCACTCACATGAAGAGAGGAAGGGGTGGGGGCACCCATGGCTGGCTGCACCCCCCCCCCTTGGGCTGCCTCCCCCTCCCCTATAAAAGGAGGGTGAGAGCTCCCTCTTCTCCACACACTTGCCCACTCCCTTTTCCCTCCACCCGCTGCTCCATTCCATGGTCTCCGGCTTGGCGAAGCCCTAACCGTGGGATTCTTCACCACCACCACGCCGTCGTGCTGCTGGAGTTCCGCGGGGATCCTCTACTTCCGCTACCCGCTGGATCGAGGGAATGGAAGTATTCATCGAGCTGAACGTGTGACCGATTACGGAGGCACCGTCGGATTGCGGTGCACTTCTTCTCGCTCGGGATCAACGTGAGTACGACTATGCCAACAACGAGATTTTATCTCATACCAATTTGAGTCTTTGAGGGTATGTTATCTCAAGACTATCTTTATCCCTGTTGCCTTTCATCTCATAGATCAGATCTTGGCCATTCGGGTTTATCGCGCGTAGGAAATTTTTTGTTTTCTATGTAACGTACCCTTCGGTGGTATCAGAGCTGGATCTATGCGTAGATGAATTGTACGGGTAGAACACATAGGAGTATGTGGGCGTTGATGATCATGTTTTTGCCTCTTTGAGTATTTTATGATCTTAGTGGTATAGTGGGATGAAACGGCCCGGACTAACTTTACATGTCCACGTACATGAGACTTGTTCCACAACTGACAGGGCATGTGATGTGATATGGTCAATGTTACAAATGTTACGTATGAGATGATATCTTTTGTAAATTATTGACATACCGGCTGGAGCCATATGGTTGTCTTATTTTATGGCATGCGTGTTGTATATCATATCCATGTGATATGTTGTAATGGACAATCAAGATGGAGGTGCCACGGACCTTGGTGCCATGCCGGTGGAATGATGGAGATGATGCCATGATGCACAAGATGGAGATCAAGTGCAAGAAGGACCATATCATATCACATTATCCATGCATGTGATGTTTATCCTTTTATGCATCTTATTTTTCTTAGATCACGACGGTAGCATTATAAGATGACCCCTCTCACTTAATATCAAGATAATAATGTGTTCTTCCTTAAGTATGCACCGTTAAGAAAGTTTGTCGTTTCGAGACACCACGTGATGATCGGGTGTGATAGACTCAACGTTCGCATACAACGGGTGTTTTCAAGCCTAGCATGTACAGACATGGTCTTGAAACACACGCAATACTACGTTTCTACTTGGCGAGCCTAGCATGTACAGACATGGCCTCGGAACACATAACCGAAAGGAAAAGCATGAGTCATATGGATGATATGATGAACATGTTGATGTTCGCCTTTGCAACTACACCGTCTCACGTGATGATCGGTTTCGGTGAAGTGAATTTGGTTCGTGTAATCACTAAAGACAACTAAGAGGGATGTTGTTTTTTAGTGGGAGTTCATGGGATAATTTTAGAATTAACTTGAACTTAATTTATCATAAACATAGTCTAAATAGTCTTTGCAAATATGTTGTAGATCATGGCACCACCTACCATCAATTTCAATATGTTCTTGGAGAGAGAGAAATTAGCGAACAATGGGAGCAACTTTACCAACTGGGCACTTAACCCGAGGATTCTCCTCACCGCTTGCAAGAAGCTCTATGTGCTTGATGCACCGCTACGTGACCAGCCCGCCGATGATGCTTCTGATGAAGATAAAAATGTTTATCTGACTCAACAAGAAGACCACAGTATAGTTCATGGCGGCATCCTCTATGGATTAGAGCCAGAGCTGCGAAAACGTTTCGAGAGCAGCACTGCTTTTGCTACAATGGGAGAATTGAAAATGATTTTCGATACCCATGCTGCAGTTAAGAGTTATGACGCTTCAGAAAAGTTCTTTAGCTGCATGATGGAAGAGAACAACTCCGTTAGTGAGCACATACTGAGAATGTCTGAGTACGCTGATAAACTCATAGCTTCGGGAATGTTGATCCCCAATGAGCTAGGGATACATCGTGTTCTTGAATCTCTGCCACCTAGTTACAAGAACTTTGTGATGAACTATAATATGCAAGGCATGAAGAAGTCTCTTCCTGAGCTTCTCTCAATGCTTAGGCGCTGGCAACCGGGAGCATAATTGCCCCAAATATCTGGCAAATAAGAAGGCCGACAAAGTGAACAACGGTATATATGATATACTTGTTATTGATGTGTATCTTACTAGTACTCATAGTAGCACCTGGGTATTTGATACTGGTTCGGTTGCTCACATATGTAACTCAAAACAGGAGCTGCAGAATAAGCGACCACTAGCAAAGGATGAGGTGACGATGCGCATCGGCAATGGATCAAGAGTAGATGTGATCGCCGTTGGGACGCTGCCTCTACGTCTACCATCAGGATTAGTTATAAACCTCAATAATTGTTATTTGGTGCCTGCATTAAACATGAATATCGTTACTGGATCTTGCTTAATGCAGAATGGTTATTCCTTTAAGTCTGAGAACAATGGTTGTTCTATTTATTTCAATAATATCTTTTATGGTCATGCACCTGAGAAGAATGGTTTATTTCTTTTGAATCTTGATAGTATTGATACACATATTCATAATGTGAATGCCAAAAGAATTAAATTAAATGATGATATTGCTACTTACATGTGGCATTGCCGCTTAGGTCATATTGGTGTAAACGCATGAAGAAGCTCCATTCTGATGGACTCTTAGAATCACTTGATTATGAATCATTTGAAACATGTGAACCATGCCTTATGGGCAAGATGACTAGAACCCCGTTTTCTGGAACCATGGAACGGGCGACAGACTTACTGGAAATCATACATACTTATGTGTGTGGACCAATGAGTGTATCGGCGCGCGGTGATATCGTTATTTTGTCACTTTTACAGATGATTTTGAGTATATATGGGTATATTTACTTAATGAAACACAAATCTGAGACATTTGAAAAGTTCAAAGAATTTCAGAGTGAAGTTGAAAATCATCATAACAGAAAGATTAAATTTCTACGATCTGATCGTGGAGGTGAATATCTAAGTTACGAGTTTGGCATGCATATGAAACAATGTGGAATAGTTTCACAACTCACACCTGCCGGAGCACCACAGCGAAATGGTGTTTCCCACCGTCGTAATCGTACTTTATTGGATATGGTTCGATCTATGATGACTCTTACAGATTTTCCACTATCATTTTTGAGGTTATGCACTAGAGACCGCTGCATTCACTTTAAATAGGGCACCATCAAAATCCGTTGAAACGACACCGTATGAATTATGGTTTGGAAACAAACCTAAGCTGTCATTTCTAAAAGTTTGGGGATGCGATGTTTATGTGAAGAAGCTTCAACCTGATAAACTCGAACCCAAAGCGGAAAAATGCGTCTTCATAGGATACCCGAAAGAAACAATAGGGTACACCTTCTATCACAGATCCGAAGGCAAGATTTTTGTTGCCAAGAATGGATCCTTTTTGGAGAAGGAGTTTCTTTTGAAAGGTGTGAATAGTAGGAAGGTAGAACTCGACGAGGTTATTGAACCTTCTCTTCTTGGAATGGCGAGTAGCGCAGCGCCGGAAGTTGTTCCGGTGCCGACCCCGTCAGTTGAAGAGAGAGATAATGATCAAGATCATGAAACTCTAGTAGAGGAAACTACCGCACCTCGCAAGTCAACTAGGGAACGTATAACTCCTGAACTGTACGGAGATCCCGTATTAAACTTCATGATAGATGGAGGTGATGACCCTGCGACATATGATGAAGCAATGATGAGCCCAGATTCCAACAAATGGCTTGAAGCCATGAAATCCAAAATAGGATCCATGTACGAAAACCAAGTTTGGACTTTGGTGGACTTACCCGATGACCGCAAGGCCGTTGAGAACAAATGGACCTTTAAAAAGAAAACTGAAGTTGATGGTAATGTGACCATCTATAAAGCTCGACTTGTCGCAAAAGGTTTCCGACAAATTCAAGGAGTTGACTATAATGAGACTTTCTCACCAGTAGCGATGCTTAAGTCAGTTAGGATTATGTTAGCAATTGCTGCATTTTTCGAATATGAAATCTGTCAGATGGATGTCAAAACGGCGTTCCTTAATGGTGACATTGAGGAAGAGTTGTATACAATGCAACCCAAAGGTTTTGTTGATTCTAAGGATGCTGACAAGGTGTGCAAGCTTCAACGTTCCATTTATGGACTGAAGCAAGCATCCCGGAGTTGGAACCTTCGTTTTGATAAGGTGATCAAAGGGTTTGGATTTGTCCAAACATACGGAGAAGTTTGTATTTACAAGAAAGTGAGTGGGAGCTTTGTAGCATTTCTAGTACTATATGTGGATGACATATTGTTGATTGGAAATAATATAGAACTTTTAAAAAGCGTAAAAGGTTATTTGAACAGAAGTTTTTCGATGAAAGACCTTGGTGAAGCAGCTTATATATTAGGCATCAAAATCTACAAGGATAGATCAAGGCGCTTAATTGGACTTTCGCAAAGTACATACCTTGACAAGATTCTGAAGATGTTCAGAATGGAAGAGAGTAGGAAGGGGTTCTTACATATGTTTCAAGGCAAAACGTTTAGTAAGACTCAATGTCCAGCTACAGCAGAAGATAGAGAGAATGAATATGATTCCCTATGCTTAAGCCATAGGTTCTATCATGTATGCTATTGATAGGGACATAATAGAGGTCCATGGGGTTTATTCATGCTTGAGTTGGAAAGAAATATTAAGCCTCACTGATGTTTATTATAAGGTGAATTCTTTCCTAACAAATAATGTTTGTGTTTATGAGAATGTTATACTACCTAAGCCTATTAATTTATGTATGATTAGGTTTATTAATAACACAAACATGTATGGAGAAAAGGAAGCAAGGAGCAAAAGAAGGAGGCGTGGAAAACAACAAGGAAATAATGTTTCAGTTCGGACTGCCAGAAGTCCCGAATTTGAAATAGTCATGGATTCTTCATACGGGCTCCAAATACAGCAAACGAGCACAATCCGATTAGGAAATTTGATGGGCTTTCCAATGGATCCGGCCCCATCAACAAATTCGACTCGTGCAAGCCGTGGTGACCGAAACAATCCACGAATAGTTTTCTGCCAGTTTCCAAATCGAGTCCAATTGGCTGCACCCATGTTGGGTCAGTTTGTATCCGAGTTGGTTGAGTCCAAACAAGTAGGAATAGGTCAATTTCGTGGGGAAATACCCCCTCCCTCATATATAGCTACCACCTGCGTGTGGAATAGATTAGACTACGTTAAACCCAAAAACCCTAGACCTCTAGATTGAAACTGCTTGTAAGCCTTTCATCTGGAAGTTCATCTGTAAACTTAACGTGATACCTATTGTTCCACTGGGAATAAGACGGTACAGAACCACTTGTAGCCGGTGGATTACTTGTGCAAGAGTGTGGAGTTGAGAATATCCTTGGGGTTGCTATCTTTTGCATTGGCATCAGGGATCAGCCGGGAGAGTTCTTAGTGGCGCACTAGTTATCATATTGGAGTTATCTGTGAGTTCACTGAGAAGATTGGGCCACCCCTTATCATCTTGGTATCAGATTTACAGATTGCCTCGGTGAGCTATCATATTTTCCCTTTAGATTCGAGTGTTTTTCTTCCTATACAGAAAATTGCCCCACAAAAATAGTTGTAGCTGTGCGAGAGTCTAGATCAACACCAATTTGCATCAACTAGTTGCTGTTTCTTGTTGATTTGCGTTCCTGTTTTTCTTTTTCATCATTTTAGGGTTCATCGTTGTTCACCTTTTTGTCTAGATCTATTAAAAAATCTCCACAAAAAATTCCGCTACCAGCTAGTTTTGTCCTATTCGCACCGTTAACACCCACCCACGTCTCGTTTTCGTTGCGCGTACTAGTAACCAATCCACCCCACCGCTGGCTTCGTCGCTTTCCAAATCCACCAGCTGCGTGTAAATCGCTGTACCGCGTCGGGCCCTTGTCTTATTCGCTACCGGGCCAACAGACGGAGCGGCCGTAGTTGCCTTCCACGCGCAAAGCGCACCGACCACTTGTCGGTTTGGTTTCCGTGGTCGAGACCACTTCGCGCGCGCACCGATCCCACCAACCCCGCTAACGCCAAAAAGCATCGTTGCTCCTTTATTCGCTACTAGCCAAACCGCGCTGTCGCAATCCGCGCACACCCGCTACCAGCCAAAAGAGTCTACCGATTCATAGTCCCTACCCGACCCGACCAGGTTCCACCCGCTACCAGGTTCACATTCGAGCGCTCCTCGCATCGAAACCAGGTCACGGCAAAACGTGACGCGCGTCTGTCCGCCTGAGTCCACGAGCCGCTGTTTCCTCGGTCATAATCACCGCGCGCGTTTCCTTGTCCACGCGTTTCCTCGGAATCCGCGCGCGACCAATCGCGTCGCTCCTGTCGCTGGTTTCCAATTCATAACTGATCCACGCGTTTCTATCGCCTATCGGACCGATCGCTACTAGGCTAACGCGCCAACACCAAGCTTCTGAAAAGCAGTACACGCCAAAACATGCGCAGTACACACCCAAACACCCGTGAGCTATTTTGAGCCAAATTTTCTCTCCGTTTTCTTTAGTTTTCTTTATTTTCTTCATGTTTTATCCCTAGGTTTCTATGCTGATCTTTGTTTAGCCTTAGCCACAGCCATTCTACAGCAAATATAGGTACACAACCCAAAAGACTAGCTCTTTTATTGCTCTAACAGGCTGCTCAATTTGATCAATTTTGTCCATATTTTCTGTTTTCATTACATATTGCTGCTAGTTGATTCAAAGGCCATTGGAAAAATACAAAAAAAATAGAGAAAGGAGAAAAATTATAAAAAAAATAGAAAAAGAGAAAAAAAAACAAAAGAGGCCGAGACATACTATCACTAGTGGAAGCTTATTATATCTTGGATATTTTTGTGGACATATTTGAGCAGTCTTGTGCCTGTTTTCTTAGAGTATTTGCTAGTGTCTTTCCAGTGCTTGCAATATCTCTTCCATATAATTGCTAAGCCACATTTGTCTCCCAGTGTGAGTGTGTTCCTTTAGTGTTTTCATCACATTAGACAGTGCATTGGAGTTGTTATTTTGGTGTTGTTAGGTATCCATACCAAGCCCCACCATATACCCTGTTTGTCATGTGATTGTTAACACCGTGGGTATTCTCTTCTTCACATCAAAGCATATTAGTTGCCACTACTTGTTGGTAAGTATTTCTATTCATTTTGGAACGGTAAGATAATCTATTGTCTTGCTAGAATTTTGAGTGAGTTGTGAGAGAACACCACATCCCATTGTTATTTTGTTACTAACAAATTAATCAATGGAGTTTTGTAGTTCTTCTATGTGCAGTGATACTTTCTGGGAGGAGGATTCTAGTGGAATACCTGCGGCAAATTTGTTCCACTTCACAGGAGACATCAATGGTAGTACTGTTGCTATTACCCTTGATAAGGGTACACGGTTTAATTTTGTTAGTATTGAGGTTGTTGAAGCATTACAGTTGACATCTTATGCAACTCGCAGTTCATTTATGTTAAAAACTAATGATGCTACACTTCACATTAATCATGCTACTTGGATTCCGTTAACTATTCATGATCATACAGTACGAATTAGGTGTAATGTGCTTCCTAGAGCTTTTACTTGTTGTCACCTTTTGTTGAGTGCATTTTGGTGCAATAGCTATAAGGTTAATTTTGATAGCCATTATCCTGATTTACAATTCTTTTGGAATAATAAGATAGATTGGATAATACATGAATGTCCTACAACATTAAAAAGAATTAGACATCAACCATTGGTTATGAGATTGGTAGAGGTTGAGAAGACCTATGAGGCTGTTTCTACTAATGTAACTATGTCTACTCATAGTGTTGTGTCTTGTGATGTGCAGGTTGCTTTTGAAGAAAGGGAGCCTATAGTACAGCCTGCACCACAACCACCACCACCACAACCATTGGAGGAGCATGCCATTGTGCCTAGTTTTGTTTCTTGTGATATGCAGGTTACTTTTGAAGAAAGGGAGTCACAACAAGTAGAACCTGCATCACCACTTGAGATAGTTGAATTGGTACCTAATTATTCTGAGGAGGAAGCTATTGATAAAGTGCTGATTTCGTGTTACCACTCTCAAGTATTGAATTATGTGAACCCACTAAATTGCTAATTGATTCTAGTGAGTTAACGAGCATAGGTAGTCCAACTACATGTGATAATATGCTAATTTCGAAATTTCATCATGTGGTTTTGATTTCACATAAGGAAGTACTTGCTAAAATACCACCTCATGATATTGTGGATTACATCATGTTAAATGAATCAATTAATGTGCAAAGTGCTATGAAAAAGGTTGCTGAAATTTCATATGTCAGTTCTAGCAACTATGTTTCTTCTTTCACTTTTAACTTGATTGGTGACTATAACATGAGTGAAATTTTTATGGTGGATCACATATGCATAACTTGTGATAAAGTGGCCGAATTGAACATTGTTTTACCTTGGGTAACTAAGCTACAACTTCCTACATATGAACATAATTTTACACATATGTTTGGTTTGCCACAATACTTGTCACATACATGTGCTAATAAATTGTTCTTCACTTATATTCGCAAATTAAGTCGCAATTTTCATGATGAAAATAATAAGCATGTTCCCACCTTTGAGTGTATTAATAAACATAAATTTGATCATAGATCTTCGGTGAGAACAATTGAATTGATACTAAACAATAAAAATATATACACATATGATTCTCATTTTGATCATGATTTATTGAGCTTCACTTATATTTGCAATTATGATTGCTATTTTACGGAGTGCTATGACAATTATGTGATGTTTTCATGCAAAATTCGTGGTCTCATGTCATGTGCACAATTTTATGATATGATAACAACTAATGCACCTCATTATAGATATTTGTATTGTGCATACACGTTGTTCTTTTTGTTTCTTCCACTTTCAGCTTACTACAAGCCGAGGACGGCTTGTCTTGAAGAAAGGGAGGATGATAGGGACATAATAGAGGTCCATGGGGTTTATTCATGCTTGAGTTGGAAAGAAATATTAAGCCTCACTGATGTTTATTATAAGGTGAATTATTTCCTAACAAATAATGTTTGTGTTTATGAGAATGTTATACTACCTAAGCCTATGAATTTATGTATGATTAGGTTTATTAATAACACAAACATGGATGGAGAAGAGGAAGCAAGGAGAAAGAGAAGGAGACGTGGAAAACAACAACAAGGAAATAATGTTTCAGTTCAGACTGCCAGAAGTCCCGAATTCGAAATAGTCATGGATTCTTCATACGGGCTCCAAATACAGCAAACGAGCACAATCCGATTAGGAAATTTGATGGCCTTTCCAATAGACCCGGCCCCATCAACAAATTCGACTCGTGCAAGCCGTGGTGACTGAAACAATCCACGAATAGTTTTCTGCCAGTTTCCAAATCGAGTCCAATTGGCTGCACCCATGTTGGGTCAGTTTGTATCCGAGTTGGCTGAGTCCAAACAAGTAGGAATAGGTCAATTTCGTGGGGAAACACCCCCTCCCTCATATATAGCTACCACCTGCGTGTGGAATAGATTAGACTACGTTAAATCCAAAAACCCTAGACCTCTAGATTGAAACTGCTTGTAAGCCTTTCATCTGGAAGTTCATCTGCAAACTTTACGTGATACCTACTGTTCCACTGTGTATAAGACGGTACAGAACCACTTGTAGTCGGTGGATTACTTGTGCAAGAGTGTGGAGTTGAGAATATCCTTGGGGTTGCTATCTTTTGCATTGGCATCAGGGATCAGCCGGGAGAGTTCTTAGTGGCGCACTAGCTATCATACTGGAGTTATCTGTGAGTTCACTGAGAAGATTGGGCCACCCCTTATCATCTATTCTATGTACAAGAACGGATGTGGCACATGCTATTAGTTTGACTAGTAGGTACCAATCCGATCCAGGTTTGGAACACTGGACGGCGGTCAAGAATATCTTTAAGTACTTGAGAAGAACTAAGGATATGTTTCTCATATATGGCGGTGAAGAAGAGCTCGTCGCAAGATGTTACGTCGATGCTAGCTTTGACACTGATCCGGATGACTCTAAGTCTCAGTCCGGGTACGTATTTGTTAGGAATGGAGGAGCTGTGAGCTGGAGGAGTTCCAACCAATCCGTGGTGGCGAGATCATCAACAGAAGCGGAATATGTTGCTGCCTCGGAGGCAACACAGGAAGCAGTTTGGATGAAGGATTTCATATCCGAACTAGGTGCGGTTCCGACTGCGTTGGATCCAATGGTTATCTATTGTGACAACAATGGTGCCATAGCCAATGCTAAGGAACCAAGGTCTCACAAGAATTCCAAGCATATCAAGCATCGTTTTCACTCCATCCGTGAGCATGTCGCGGATGGGGATGTGAAGATTTGCAAAATACATACGGATTTGAATGTGGCAGATCCGTTGACTAAAACTCTCTCAAGGGCAAAACATGATCAACACCAGAACTCAAGGGGTGTCAGATTCATCACTATGTAATATAGATTATTGCCCCTAGTGCAAGTGGGAGACTGAAGGGAATATGACCGAGAGGCAATAATAAAGTGTTTATTATGTTATTCCTTGTTTATGATAGATGTTTATTTCTCATGCTAGAATCTTATTAACCGGAAACGTTGATACATGTGTGATTAATAAACAAACCAACGTTCCTAGTGAAGCCTCTCTTTTAACTAGCTCGTTGATCAGATGATCAAGGTTTCCTGATCATAGACATTGGATGTTGTTAATAACGGGATCATGTCATTAGGAGAATGACATAATGAACATAGACCCTAACTAAGTATAACAATACGATCAAGTCATTTAGTTTTGTTGTTATGTCTTACATTCGGAGTAACATTGTTCCTTAGACCATGTGATCATGTTAATCACTAATACCGAAAGAATGCTTTGATAACATCAAACGTCATACCATAACAGCGTGACTATAAAGGTGACATTAGGTATTCAGAAAGTGTTAGTTGAAGCTCATGGATCAAGAATGGGATTTGTCCATCCAATTTGACGCAGAGATATACTCAGGGCCCTCTCGGTGATATCACATCGACAATGCTTGCAAGCACGTGATATGATCACAAGGATGTTATATTACGGGACGAGAAAATAGTACTTGTCGGATAACGAGATCAAACAAGATATGGTGGATACCGATGATCGGATCTCGGGCAAGTAAAATATCGCGAGAGAAAGGGAAATAGTTACAACGTTGAAAGGTTCACACGATCACGAGAGTCATCGTTGAATATATAGGAGTCATCACGGATCTGCAGATCCCGCTGTTGATTATTGATCGGAGAGGAGTCTCGATCATGTCTATATTATTCGCGAACCGTAGGGTGACACACTTAAGGTTCGATGAAGCGTTAGAGAGGATGCAGAATACCGAAGAATATTTTGGGCAGCTCCGAAAAATTGTTTCGGGGGAAAATTGAAATAGTTCAAGGAGTTTTCCATCGAATGATTGTTAATAGAATTAACAAATGATTCGAGGTGCTGCATGCAAAAAAAATTTAATGGAATTAACAAATATAAATAAAGAAATAAAAATGTTTTATTTATTTATTTAAGAAAAACCTTTGGATTTTCTAAGTGGAAAATTAAGGGAGTATGAGTGGGTGTGAGTGGGGCTTCCACTCACATGAAGAGAGGAAGGGTTGGGGCACCCATGGCTGGCCGCACCGCCCCCTTGGGCTGCCTCTCCCTCCCCTATAAAAGGAGGGTGAGAGCTCCCTCTTCTCCACACACTTGCCCACTTCCTTTTCCCTCCACCCGCTGCTCCATTCCATGGTCTCGGGCTTGGGGAAGCCCTGACCGTGGGATTCTTCACCACCACCATGCCGTCGTGCTTCTGGAGTTCCGCGGGGATCCTCTACTTCCGCTACCCGCTGGATCGAGGGAACGGAAGTCTTCATCGAGCTGAACGTGTGACCGATTACGGAGGCACCACCGGATTGCGGTGCACTTCTTCTCGCTCGGGATCGGCGTGAGTATGACTACGCCAACAACGAGATTTTATCTTTTACCAATTTGAGTCTTCGAGGGTATGTTATCTCAAGACTCTCTTTCTCCCCATTGCCTTTCATCTCATAGATGAGATCTTGGCCATTCGGGTTTATCGCACATAGGAAAAATTTTGTTTTCTATGCAACGGAACCTTCAGGATATTGCCTTAGAAAGACATAGTAATCTCTTTGTTCATGGGTGGCCATCCGCAAGTGTACTCCTTCTGTGAAAAACACCATAGAAATGGCCCTAGGAAGCCACTCAACATAAACCAATCCTTCCACTTCCACCCAGGTGTTTCATTAAACTTAGTAGTTTTTATCCATAACATCTAAATAAAACATTTGAAAAGCATAGCAATTATACTAAGTTCAATGTCTTCTATACTAACATGATATAAAAGGATGGCTACACACTACTTGGGATAATAGCGTAGCATAATACTTAAATAAAATTCCTACCATGCATACTACTCAAAACTCTAGGAATGCATTGTAAAAATAATAGGTAGTTTATGGTGTGTTACTTTCCTTTTTGAAGTTGGTGAAGAAATCCTCTTCACAAAAGTACGTTGCTCTCCGTACAATCTATAAATTGAAAAAATACAATAAAAAAATAAACAAGCATCCTAGCAATCAAACATATAAGTAAAGAAAACATACAAAGCAACAAACATAGCAGAAGGCGTTTAACCAAGTTGGATAGGACAAGGTTAAGGTTTGATTTTGAAAGATTCATTTTTCTTGGTTCCATACTTGTTAAGGAAGTTCCAAGGGTTTACTTGGGATGGACTAGATTGATTTTGATGTCATCTAACTTTATTGTAATCACACTTGTCGAGGAAGTTCCAAGAGTTCACCACGGGTAATCATATCACTTCTTCAACTAAAGTAGCACATAACAATGTGTAACACTTAGTCATTTTCATCAAGACATTTGAGTGATCTAAGTTAGTATTTCCATTTTGGGTTAAGGTAGGTATAGGTGAAGGGTACGTTACATAGAAAACAAAAAAATTCCTACGCGCGATAAACCCGAATGGCCAAGATCTAATCTATGAGATGAAAGGCAACGGGGAGAAAGAGAGTCTTGAGATAACATACCCTCAAAGACTCAAAGTGGTACGAGATAAAATCTCGTTGTTGGCGTAGTCGTACTCACACCGATCCCGAGCGAGAAGAAGTGCACCGCAATCCGGCGGTGCCTCCGTAATCGGTCACACGTTCAGCTTGATGAAGACTTCCGTTCCCTCGATCCAGCGGGTAGCGGAAGTAGAGGATCCCCGCAGAACTCCAGCAGCACGACGGCGTGGTGGTGGTGAAGAATCCCACGGTCAGGGCTTCGCCAAGCCGGAGACCATGGAATGGAGCAGCGGGTGGAGGGAAAAGATAGTGGGCAAGTGTGTGGAGAAGAGGGAGCTCTCACCCTCCTTTTATAGGGGAGGGGGAGGCATCCCAAGGGGGGTGCGGCCAGCCATGGGTGCCCCCACCCCTTCCTCTCTTCATGTGATTGGAAGCCCCACTCACACCCATTCATACTCCCTTAATTTTCCACTTAGAAATCTAAAGGTTTTTCTTTAATAAATAAATAA
Organism: Alopecurus myosuroides; assembly: GCA_028641055.1. Classification (NCBI taxonomy): domain Eukaryota; kingdom Viridiplantae; phylum Streptophyta; class Magnoliopsida; order Poales; family Poaceae; genus Alopecurus; species Alopecurus myosuroides. Next base: position 249,844,283 of record CM054061.1, on the reverse strand, counting down.
AACATTTTTATTTCTTTATTTATATTTGTTAATTCCATTAACAAACATTTGCATTCAGCACCTCGAATCATTTGTTAATTCTATTAACAACCATTCGATGAAAAACCCCTTGAACTATTTCAATTTTCCCCCGAAACAATTTTTCGGAGCTGCCCAAAATATTCTTCGGTATTCCGTATCCTCTCTAACTCTTCATCGACCCTTAAGTGTGTCACCCTACGGTTCGCGAATAATATAGACATGATCGAGACTCCTCTCCTATCAATAATCAACAGCGGGATCTGGAGATCCGTGATGACTCCTATATATTCAACGATGACTCTCGTGATCGTGTGAACCTTTCAACGTCGTAACTATTTCCCTTTATCTCGCGATATTTTACTTGCCCGAGATCCGATCATCGGTATCTACCATACCTTGTTTGATCTTGTTATCCGACAAGTACTCTTTTCTCGTTCCCGTGATATAACATCCTTGTCACGTGCTTGCAAGCGGTGTCGATGTGATATCACCGAGAGGGCCCTGAGTATATCTCTCCGTCATATTGGATGGACAAATCCCATTCTTGATCCATGAGCTTCAACTAACACTTTCCGAATACCTAATGACGCCTTTATAGTCACCCTTTTACGGTGTGACGTTTGATGTTATCAAAGCATTCTTTCGGTATTAGTGATTAACATGATCTCATGGTCTAAGGAACAATGTTACTACGAATGTAAGACATACCAACAAAACTAAATGACTTGATCGTATTGTTATACTTAGTTAGGGTCTAAGTTCATCATGTCATTCTCCTAATGACATGATCCCATTATTAACAACATCCAATGTCTATGATCAGGAAACCTTGATCATCTGTTAATCAACGAGCTAGTTAAAAGAGAGGCTTCACTAGGAACGTTGGTTTGTTTATTAATCAATGTTTCCGGTTAATACAATTCTAGCATGAGAAATAAACATCTATCATAAACAAGGAATAACATAATAAACACGTTATTATTGCCTCTCGGGCATATTCCCTTCAGTCTCCCACTTGCACTAGGGGCAAAAATCTATATTACATAGTGATGAATCAACACCCATTGAGTTCTGGTGTTGATCATGTTTTGCCCTTGAGATATTTTTAGTCAACAGATCTGCCACATTCAGATCCGTATGTACTTTGCAAATTTTCACATCCACATCTGCGACATGCTCACGGATGGAGTGAAAACGGCGCTTGATATGCTTGGAATTCTTGTGAGACCTTGGTTCCTTAGCATTGGCTATGGCACCGTTGTTGTCACAATATATAACCATTGGATCCAACAGGGGAGTTGAAAGGGACCAACAGGGGCTACAGAGGCTCACCGTGGCGGGCGGAAACATCACAGGACGACGGCTAGGGTTTCCATCTCCTACGAGCAATGGCGGCGGCCTGGCGGCGTGATTAACACGGGAGTGAGAGGGGAATTGAAGAGGGACTCGGGAGCTATAAATAGGTGTAGAGAGGGGAGGGAATCGGGGGCTTGATGGCGCGTAATCGCCGGGATTGAAATCAGCCAAAACTGGCGCGGTTTCCTTCTCTTAGGAAGAAGAAGATGACGTCACCGCTGACGTCATCGATTCTTTTCTTTTTGTTTTTATTTTTCATGTTAAATCAAAACCTTAATAACTTATGTTTTAAAAATACAATTAACATCAAATGAATTTCTAAATTCTTGTAATATTAATACCTTTCAACCAGAAATATTTTGTAAACTTTTCAACACAATTCAAATTTTGAAATTTGAAATTTGAATAATTCTCTAATAGTAACTTAATGTTATTTCTAATTTAGAGAATAATAAAATGTAGATATTAGTCAAATAAATCTTTAGTGACATTCTATAAGTTGAATATTATTTTTGAAGGCCGTTAGAAATTATTTTCATATTTCTATATTTTAAAAATATGAGTAAACTCTCATAGCAACTTAATGTCATTTCCTAAATAGAAAAATAAATGATATTTTGAATTAGGGTTTATTAAGAATTTAGAGAGATGTCGTAATGCAATTTTTGTTTTCCAAGGTCTTTTACTTCTTTCCGTAAACAAAATAATTTATATGGACATCTTATGGTTAATACTTGGTATAATAATTGGAGAAAACAAATAGTTTGGATAGATAAATTTTATTTTGAATATTCTTTAGGGTTTATAGAATTTGAGGCGTATTGGATTTTCAATTCCAATAACATTGGAATAGCAATAAATTTCTTTTGTGTTTGAGTTATATTTGTTTTTTGTGGCTTGCTTTAATAGAAAACAAAAAGTTTTAAATTTTTGTGATTTTTGAACTTTCCAAAAAATCAGGGACTGATATGGATATAATAGGGGTCCATGAGGATTTTCCATGCTTTAATTGGAAGGAAATATTGAGCCTCACTACTGTTCATGATAAGGTGAATTCTTTCCTAGTAATGCATGTTATTTGTGTTTATAAGAATGTTATACTACCTAAGCATATGTATTTATGTATGATAGGTTTATTTATAACACAAACATTATTGGAGGCAAGGAGCATGGAATCATGGAGCAAAGCATTGGAGAACTCATGGAAGAAGATGATCATGCAAGTCCAAGGGAGAAGGAGGAGGCAGAATAATTGTTTTGTGTTCTCTCCAAACATAAGAGGCTGTCTATGGTTAGGAGAGAAACCCCTGCGCTCAAGGATGGTTCCCTGTAAACATAAGAGACTGTCTATGGTTAGGAGAGAGTCCCACCTGAGTCTAATAAGGTCCTGTGTGGCTGTTTGGGCCGCACCCCCTCAATGGGTCGGTTTGTATTGGTTTGGGTGCACCAAACCGTGTAGGTTTAGGTTAGGGGGCGCATCCCCCTCTCTTGGCCGCCACCCCCCCTCTTATATACCTCTTCCCACGAATTAGAGAGGCAGACCAAGTTAAACATAAACCCTAGATTCCAGAATTGAACTATGTTCATCTGAATTTATCCCCACCAGTTTGGTGGAGTTACCCCTTGCAAATTCTGCGTGTTATCTGTTGTTCCATTGGGAATCAGTAGATACAGGACCACTCGTAGTCTTTGATTACGTTGTGCAAGTGTGTGGAGTTGAGAATATCCAAAGGGATTGAGAGCTGTTGCATTGGCATCAGGGATCAGCCGGAGAGATTTCAGCAAGACACAATTTATCCATCAAGTTATCGTGAGTGTTCATCGAGAAGATCGGGCAACCCCTTATCAGGGACTTTACAGATTAATCCCAACATGTACAACTTGGCCAGCCCGAAGTCGTCGAGCCGTGCTTTCATATCTCCGCCGCGGAGTACATTGCTCGCCTTGATGTCCTGGTGCACCACAACCTACTCCCAGTTCTTGCAGAGGTAGAGTAAGCCGTACGCAATGCCTCTAATGGTGCAGAGCCTCTGCGCCAAGCCCAGGGGCGACGTATCCCGGTGGTATAGCCAGTTGTCCAGACTACCGTTGGGCATGTGTTAGACTGATCTCCCGAGTAGGCCCAACGGCCTACTCGAGCCTCTGGTCTTACGCGCCCTGATCGGGGGCACCCAACCACTCATATGATTAGTGGGCTCCTATGCCAGCGCTACATAAAGGGGTTGTGGCGGGGCACAAACTACGAGGTTCGTCGTTGCCACCAGCCCCACTGAAATACCACATAAGATCTAGGGTTTGTGCTACGCACAGGAAGCATCACCGCCATCATGTCCACCTCTACGCCATCGTCGTCGAAAGGTTCTGAAGCTGGTCTCTCTCCCCTCTCTCTCTATTTTGCTCTCCCTCTCGGTTCTCTCTCTCGCATTACAATCACGGATGCACAGTTATTGTAATCACCGATTACATCTAGACTAGTTTGTTCCCTAACAATGGTATCAGAGCAATGTTGGACTCTATATTTATTTTGGTAAAAAGAAAAAAGGAAAATTCCCCACCCAAAAGAAAGAACCCAAATCCTAATCCCTAATACAGAAGAGAGGGGAAAAGGGAAAAGAGACCTCATCGGGCATTGTGCGCCACCGCTACGGCCGCGTCATTCCTCTAGTCTCGGACGCGCATCGGAAAGACGAGGCGCCCAGGAAGAAGAACCATCAGGGTGGGGAAAAGTTGGTCCCACCGCTGTGACGCTTGACGGTGGCGCGCTCTCCTTCAGGAGCTCGCACGCACCGGCAAGGGGACAGCAGGGGCGCTGCCGCAGTCCACCGTTTGGGTGTCATCGGACACGCAGAGGAGAAGCCCCTCGATCTCTCTCTGTCACTGGGTGTGGCGATAGAAAAGGGGGTGTCACGGGGCAACGAGGCTCGCTGCTGTCCCCGGCGGCGCACGCACAGCACGATGGCCGCGTAGGGGCGGCCGGCGCGGGTTTTCTGCTGATGCGGGGGCACACAGGATAGAGTCGGGTTTGAATGGGGGCTAGGATCACATTGGGTGGATTCATGGTCATTTTTATCCCAGCGAGGAGCACGGACGGCCGTCCGATCGAATCTAATGGACAGGATCAAACACTACCTCTAGAGCGGGCCAACAGGCCGAAAGTAGACCCCGAGCGCGCGCGCCTACTGGCCGTGGACCGGGAATCATGGCGTTTTTGCGTCGCGCTGGGTAGAAAAGAGGTGGCACAGGCAGAGTAGGCCATGGGCTGCTAGGCCTGGGCCGTTATGGCCGGTTATGAGTTGCGCTGGGCGCCGGATTGAAAAATACCGCGCCGCAGAGCGGGCCTGGGCTGAGCCGAAGAGAAGGCCGTCCAGATCAAGTTTTCACAGTTACGTCATTTTTTCATTTTAATATTTCAAGAAGCAGGTTTGATAGTTTTTTCCTATTCAATTTTTTCCAACGAAATTTTTTTTTAGGGAACACACAAGTAAAACAAATAATTATAAAATTATAAAGTTCATGAATTTTTTATTCATGTCTTCCGCTGAAAAAATGAATAAAAGTGCTCTATTAAAGGAAAATAGAACTAGAAGTGAGAATTAAAATTTAAAGAGCATGTTAAAGTGATAATTGTGGTTTTTTGTTATTTTATGACCAACGTTGCTAATAACATGATCATAATTTATTATCATTGTTACATTTGTGCTTTTATTGCTATTTTCTGCCCAACGGTGATATAGTTTTAATTGCATAGACAGTTGTATGTTTAATTTTGACCAACGTTAAATTATTACATGCAATTGTTGTTTTGTTCTCATTTTACTATGGTTTTCAGGAGGATACTACTTGATAAGCTGCATCAAGGATGTTCCAACCCTCACAAGTGATAACTATAGTAAATGGAGGAAGAAGGTAGATTTTCCCTTCGTTTGTGCTGAGGTTGACTGGGTTGTGGACACTCCACAGTCAGAAGTCTAAAGAGCCAGAAAGAGATGCAGCTTATGATGATGCTTCTTGGGAGAAAAAGAAGAGGTATTATTCTCCTTCGGATATGTCATATACCCTCGAAAACAAAAAGGGACTAACAACCAACAAAAAGTGCATGACATTTATAAAGAACACAATTGAGAACACTATTGTGGGCTCAATTGTAGAGTGTGCTTCCGTAAGGGAGTTTCTTGAAAAGATAAAGAGCCAGTTCACTGGTTCTTCAAAGGTATATGCTACCCAGCTGATTAAACAGCTGGTAATAAAAAACTACACTAGAGGTGCACATGGCATAAGGGCGCATATCCTAAGGATGAGCAACATAGAAGATAGGCTTAAGCCCATGGATGCTGATTTGGAGCTCAAGCATGCACTCCTTGTTCAACTGATTGTGGCTTCACTGCCAAATCAGTTTGAAAATTTTGTTATAAACTACAACATGGCCACTGAAAAATGGGATATTGAAAAGACAATAGCCATGTGTGTGCAAGAGGAGGACAGACTTAAAGCCTCAAATGGTGGTTCTCTGAACTATGTGAAGGATAAAAGGAAAAGGAACTATAATCAAAGAAATTCTGATTCTCCTTCAAAGGCACATGGAAAAGCTTCCACGGAGTATTAGCATCACCATCAGCAGAAGTCTCTTCCAGTATACAAAGACACATGTCTCTTCAGTAAGAAGACTAGGCATTACAAGAAAGACTGCCTACATTGGCTAAAGTCCATAATGGAAAAGAAAGGTAAAAATGTTGTTTCCTTTGTAAATGAATCCCTGTATACACAGTTTTCAAATCTACTTGGTGGATTGACTTAGGTGCATCTGTTCATGTAGCAAAATCCTTACAGGGATTCCATTCGACGAAGACTATGCAAAGAAGCGAAAGATGCACTGAAGTCGCAAATGGAGTTCAAGCAGACGTTGAAGCTGTGTAACATACCTGATTTTTGAAAAGTTCAAAAATCACTAAAAAAATAAAAAAAAATGTTTTCTTTATTAATGCAAGCCACCAAAAACAAATAAAAACTCAAAAACAAAGGAAATATCTTATGTTATTCCAATGTTAATGGAGTGAAAAGTCCTAATATGCCTTTATTTTTAAAACCCTAAGATTGTTTCAAAATAAATAAATTTTCAAAGTATTTATGTATAGAAAGCACTAATTCCATAAAATGTTTCAATTAATACTAGCACAATGCCCGTGCGTTGCAACAGAAAAATAAAAAATACAAACGATCATAATCGTGTTTGGTTTGTGACTTGTTTTTTGGGTTCACATGGATTGACTTAACCAATCTTAACATATACTCCCTCCGTTCCGCAATATAAGATGTTTTAGACTTTTTCCACATTCACATACATACACATATATCTAGAGTTCTAGACACATTTTAGTGTATATGTACACTGACTTTAGTGTGTATCTAGACAACATGTGAAATAGCTAAAACATCTTATATTATGGAACGGAGGGAGTAGCTCTTACTACCCCGCCACCATGAGCCGACCACCCCAGAAGTTTATGGCCGCTCTTCCAGTCATGTGGGGGAGACCAACCGTGTACCCATCGAAAAGATATGGATGCTCTTTGACAAGCATTTTACCTATTCCTTTGGGTCAACCGTTAAACTATTTCGTCAAGCTCTATCTCATTTGTATCTTGCATGTTTTTTATCTTCTAAAATATTTTCAATCGTTTCCCGTTGATCTACCATTTTCTACAAAAAAAAAGTAAATATGTTCCTGCGTTGCAACGGATGGGAGCAAAATCAAATTCACGTTTTGGAATACATTTAGTGAATATTTTGCTCGTATCTTTTGTGAGTCTTACTTTATTTTTCTTATGGTGGAATCTACTAAGTTGGCTGAAATGAAATCATACTAAGATCCTAGCAGGCGTGATATTGCAATTCCATGTTATTTGAAACCCCGCATATTCGACTTGTCCCAGATTTGCTACTTCCCAATTGCTGGTGATTAATTAAATTTACATACGATGGGTACAAATTGTTCGTATGGATGTTGTGTACTCGTATGGAAAAATATTATGAGCGTACCATACTGGCTCGTTGTGTTTTTTTGTGGGCGACTATAACAGCGAGACGGAGTGTAAAGCACCACACAAACATCTTAAGTTTCATACCGATTTTGATGGTATGCAAATATGTTGTTTCAAGTTTCAACTCAGTTGTAGTCCAACAATCACAAGAAAACATTACCCTAAGCTTCTCCAGATATATCAATATGATGTAGCAGCATTGCATAATCAGCAAGATTCAATTTGTCACTCCCTAGATTTACTTGAACATGAGCTACTGATAAGGGGTGGCCCAATCTTCTCAATGAGCTTCTCTCTCTCTTTTTGTATTTTCTGAATATATGTGGATAACTAGTGCTACACTGAGACCTCTCACTTGGATGACCCTCGTTGCCAATGCAACAACAATCAAGCCCTTTGGATATTCTCAACTACACACTCTTGCACAAGCAATCAATGATCACAAGTGGTCCTGTATCCCCCTAATTCCCAATGGAATAGCAAGATATCACGCAAACTTTGACTTGGTATACTTCAAGATGAATGCTTAGCAGCAATACAATCTCAAGGCTAGGGTTTTCTTTGTCTAAATTGTTCTCCCCTAATCCACACGCAGGTGGCATGAATATATAGGTGGAGGGTGCGGCCACAAGGGCTTCCTTGCGCAAGCAACCCACCTCCTACTAGGACTAGGACTCCTATTAGGACTAGGAGTCCAACTAGGACACAACTAGGGATACAAACCGATTCCACACACAAAGGAATTCGGCCCAATTGGTATACAAACCAAACCTATATGGAATAGGATTTTAGGAGGCGCATTTGACTTGGTGGAGGCACCTATCCCCTTGTCTTGATGAATGACAATTGTTTTCATGGAATAACAATTGTTATTTATTGTTTTCACCATCTTGCTTTATTGTTTTCACCATTGTAATCTTGTTTTCACCATCTTGAATGATTGTTTTCACCATGATCATGTGGTCTTCTATCAACTCTCCATCCAAGCTTGTGAGAACATAATCCTTAAGCATGTCCTTATCATCCTCCCTTTCTTCAAGACAAGACGTCCTCGGCTTGTGATAATCTGAAAGTGGAAGAAACAAAAAGAACAAAGTGTATGCACAATATATGTATCTATAATGGCACTCATTAGTCGTTAGTAAAACATAATATAGTGCAAATGATTTAGGATCACGAAATTTGGATGAAAACAACACATAAAAGTCATAACTTTTCAATCCATAGCAATCATAATTGCATATATAAGTGAAGTTTATTTGAATAGCACATGTATCCAATAAATATTGTGGGAAACCAAACATATGTGTAATATTATGCCCATATGTAAAAATTTGTAATCTATCCCGAGGTAATCTATCATGTAATTCGGCCACATTATTATTGGTTATACATATGTAATGTACCATGAAAATTTTAGCCAAGTTATAATCACCAATCAAATAAAATTTGAAATTATTATCATATGTACTAGAATCATCATAACCAAATTTATTCATAGCACATTGCACATCAATTGGGTCTTTTAACATATCATAATATATAATATCTCTAGATGGTATCTTAGCAAGTACTTCTTTATGTGTAATAAGAACCACATTGTGAAATTTCGAATTCCTCATAATATTATATGGTTGTAAATTATCACATAATTCACTACTTGTTGTTACCAACCCGAAATCAATACCTTTATCAATACTAATCTCCTCATGTGTAGTAGGTATGAAATCATCAATCTCTTGTGAATTTGAAGGTTGTAGCTCCCTTTCTTCAAAAATAACCTTCATATCACAAGTAAGAGCTCTTGTATCCGTGGCATAATCCTCCAATTTTTGTGATGATTGTGATGTTTCTTTGTGCTCCCTTTCTTCAATGGCAACCTGTACACAAGAAACAACACTAGGAAAAATTATGTTATTAGTTAAAAGGCTCTTTCCACTCGGCCTAGACTTGTCTTCCTCCATAGAATTGGTATTTCCACTCTCCTTCTCTTGAAGCATCTCAATTTTGTGTCTTGATTCATTCACAATCTGTTGTGGTGTCATAGGCCTCAAAATAATATCCTTATTGTTCCAATTCAAGTGATATGTGTTAGCTCTTCCCATATGTGTAACCTTTTTATCAAATTGCCAAGGTCTTCCAAATAACAAGTGACAAACTGTCATGGGAACCACATCACACTCAATTGTATCTTTGTATGGTCCAATTTGAAAATCCACTCTCACCATATGGCATACCTTGATTTCTTCCTTGTTATTTAACCATTGAATATAATATGGTTGTGGGTGTGGATTGTAATGCAACCTTAGCTTTGCACATAGCTCCTTGCTTGCTAGATTTCTACAACTCCCTCCATCAATGATCACCTTGCAAGCCATATTGGGTCCAACAATTGCCTTGGTTTGAAATAAATTGCATCTTTGGCTCTCATCATTGCTAGGAATAACACTCAAAGCCTTGGTGCAAACAATGGTTGGATAATTGGTAGCAAAAGCATTAAGGGGACCATCATCATCATCATCACATGTATCCTCTCCATTAGGATCAGCATCATCTCCACTCTCATACTCCTCATTAGCATTGATCACCATGACTTTCTTATTAGGACAATCTCTCTTAAAGTGCCCTCTTCCTCCACAAGTATGGCATGTCATGTCTCTATGTCTAGCTGTTGATTGAGTAGAACCACTTCCACTAGCTGCAGGTTGTGGTGTTTTCCTTGTATTGGAGATGCTAGACTCGGGTTTGGATGGTGTACTATCTCGAGTTGGAGTAATTGTAGGTGTAGGTGGTGAAAAGGAAGAGGATCTCGAGGGCCAAATTTTCCTTGGAGCCAAAGTAACCTCCTCGGCCAACCTCTTTTCTGCCTCCCTTGATTGATGTAACAATTCTGTCATATTGTTATATGGCACATGCCTCACAATGCATCTAATTTGAAAAGATAATCCTGACAGAAATCTTTGCATTGTTTGCTCTTTTGCTTCAACAACTCGAGCTCTTTGTAGCACTAATTCCATCTCTTTGTAATATTGATCCACTGAATTTGTTCCTTGCTTCAAATTTTGCAACTTGTCATAGAGAGTCCTCAAATAATTTGTTGGAACAAACCTCTCAGTCATAAGTTGTTTCATCTCAGCCCATGTAGTAATTTCTGGTTGATTTTGTGTTTCCCTCAATCTTATGATGCCATCCCACCACAAGAGAGCATAACCATCAAATCCAGAAGATGCTAGCTTGATTTTCCTCTCATCAGTGTAATTATGCATTCTCCATAGCTTTTCTATCTTCAATTCCCACATCAAGAACTCCTCAGCATCATCATTATCACATGTGAGAGTAGGCACAAAGAATTTTGGTTTCCCAAGGCCATCCTCTTCTCTATTATCATCCAATGGAATTCTTCTAGGTGGAAAATTGCCACGGCCTCCATAAGCAATGGCTCGGCCTTCTTCATGATTACCACCAAGATTAGCTCTTTGTAATTGTGTGGAGATATTTGCAACTTCCCTTGTGAGATTATTCATGGCCTCTTGAAGAACACGAATTGAATTTGTAGCTTCAGTTTGTTTCTCAATAACCACTGTCAAATCCTTCCTTAGGATATCATCATATTCCTCAATTTTCTTCTCAACTCTATGCTCAATCCGATTAGCAACTCCTTCTCTAAAGAGATTAAAATCTGCCCATGTACATGTATCATCAGCATTCTTTGTTTTGGGCATCAAATCAGCTTTCTCCTTTTCACCCTGCACAGAAGATTCACTAGCAAAACTCATGATTAATGGGTTAGTGAAAATAAATAATCAATGGGTTGTGGTGCCTCTCAAACTCACTCAAACCAGCAAAGAAAGGTTCACTTACTGTTCCAAAGTGAAAAAGGATCAACTTACCAACAAGTACCAATGAAAACTGTGTCAAGTGTGAGAAGAGAATACCCAGGCTCTCAAGTGTCACAATGGAAAACAAGGTATTTGGTGGGGCTTGGTTGGGATTCCTAACAACACCAAAATAACAACTCCAATGCACTGCTCAATGTGATAAAAATACTAAAGGAAACACACTCACACTTGGAGACAATTGTGGCTTAGCAAATATATGGTAGAGATTTTGCAAGCACTAGAAAGACACTAGCAAATACTCAATGAAACAGGCACAAGATTGCTCAATATGTCCACAAAAATTCCAATATGAAATAGCTTCCACTAGTGATATGTAGCTCGGCCTCTTTTGCTTTTTCTTTCTTTCTATTTTTTTTTTTATACTTTTTCCTTTTTCTATTTTTTTTTTTTTTTTGATTTTTCAATGGCCTTTGAATCAACTAGGAGCAATATGTAGATGGAAAACAAAAATTTAGTGGACAGATTAGATCAAATGAGCAGCCTGTAGAGCAATAAAATAGCTAGTCTTTGGGTTTTGGGAACCTAAATATAGCTGTAGAATGGCTTTGTCTAAGGCTTGTCAAAGATCAGCACGAAATCCTAGAGATAACAGGGGGTAAACAAAAGAAAAACTATGAAAATCTGATGTTAATTGAGCTCACGGCAGCACTAAAGGGCCACGGCAGAGAAAACAGCCAATTTGTGCCGTACGGCAGCGGTTTGGGCTGAAAACCTGCTCACGGCAGAGAACTCACGGCAGCGCGCGGGTGAGTGCGGGTGGTGTGCTGCGTTACGGTGCGGGTGAGCGATTTTGTAAGCGCGCGCAAGGGATCCGAGTGCGGCTAGGTGGTGCGGTGGGGTGGCGGCAGCGGCGGCAGCGAATTGGTGCGGAATCCGACCCACGGCAGGAATTCGGGTGCGAGTTGGAGTGGACCACGGCAGCGTTTTTGGCAATTTTTGTACCGCGGCAGAAACAGATTGCAATCCGACAATGGCTAGGCACCCGTGGGTATATGGAAGAGATAATTTTCGAGCACCACCAAGATCAACCCGAGAACAAAATCAACTTACTAAAAGCAAGCTGTAGGTCTTGAATCTCGAGAGAAAACACACGATAAGCACTATATTTTTGTGGGAATTTTTCGGATAGAAACACAAGGGAACTAGATGAACCCTAAAAGATGAAAACCTAAAAACAGAAAAACAGAAACGCAAATCAACAAAAAGCAGCAACTATGTAGATGCAAATTGGTGTTGATCTAGGCTCTGGCAATGATCTAAACAACTATTTTTGTGTGGCTTTTTCTGGATAGGAATAAAAACAACTAAAACTAGGGATAACTTTGCTCACCGAGTAAACCTGGAGAATCTGATACCAAGATGATAAGGGGTGGCCCAATCTTCTCAATGAGCTTCTCTCTCTCTTTTTGTATTTTCTGAATATATGTGGATAACTAGTGCTACACTGAGACCTCTCACTTGGATGACCCTCGTTGCCAATGCAACAACAATCAAGCCCTTTGGATATTCTCAACTACACACTCTTGCACAAGCAATCAATGATCACAAGTGGTCCTGTATCCCCCTAATTCCCAATGGAATAGCAAGATATCACGCAAACTTTGACTTGGTATACTTCAAGATGAATGCTTAGCAGCAATACAATCTCAAGGCTAGGGTTTTCTTTGTCTAAATTGTTCTCCCCTAATCCACACGCAGGTGGCATGAATATATAGGTGGAGGGTGCGGCCACAAGGGCTTCCTTGCGCAAGCAACCCACCTCCTACTAGGACTAGGACTCCTATTAGGACTAGGAGTCCAACTAGGACACAACTAGGGATACAAACCGATTCCACACACAAAGGAATTCGGCCCAATTGGTATACAAACCAAACCTATATGGAATAGGATTTTAGGAGGCGCATTTGACTTGGTGGAGGCACCTATCCCCTTGTCTTGATGAATGACAATTGTTTTCATGGAATAACAATTGTTATTTATTGTTTTCACCATCTTGCTTTATTGTTTTCACCATTGTAATCTTGTTTTCACCATCTTGAATGATTGTTTTCACCATGATCATGTGGTCTTCTATCAACTCTCCATCCAAGCTTGTGAGAACATAATCCTTAAGCATGTCCTTATCAGCTACCATGAGAACATCACATCTGACTCGCCTCAGAGAAGTGAGCAGTAATGTTGCAATTCATCCTCTCCACCCAAATTTTCTTATATAAAAAACGATCCATGATGCTGCCGTGCTTCTCTATCCTTACAAGTTACAACAATGTACCTGTCAGGCTGTCATGTAGCAAAAAGGAGATGCGACCAATTGCTTGTCATGCCTACCGCTGAGTTACTGCTTGTGAGAGAATCAATAGCTTGCCATGGCCTGGTGTAGATCGAAGTCCAAACTCAGCGAGAGGAAAGAGATTGGCTAGCTAGAACTGCACTTGAAGCATCACCCCACAATAATCTGGAGAATTTATATGTAAGAAATAGCAAAAAAATCAATATAACCAATCTTATGGCTAATTGCATGAGTGTGGTTCAGTTCATTGGTTTTATAAATTCATGATCAGAGAATTCAGCCCGAGCTCCAAGTATATTGGAACAAAACGTGTAGACCACACTGTCACATCCGAGAACTGAGAAGTTATGAGTATTATCTAAACGCTTTACTGCGTATTACAACTCATATCTGAAGGTAGCAACGAAGATTGATCAACCCGATCGGTCAAACTTGCAGTTGGTGGGGAACGCTGCTGTTGAGTCGGTCGATGGATCTGCGCGGCGGATGGCATGGACGTTCATAAGGGCCACCCCGCTACACCGTCATCGGGCCACCGGCTCCACAGTCCATTGCCGCCGCCGGTGTCCCAAGGCGCCGCTCCATTGCTGAGCGCCGTCCATGGTGGTCCTGCAAGCCGCTAGGGTGCCTCTTCACCGGGCCTCTCCTGCAGCCGTTCTCCGCTGCACACCCAACCAGGCGCCGCCATCATGACTGTTCCTCTGATTGTTGGCTATGCGTAGTCGAAGCTCCTGGGGACCGGCATCACTGTCCTCCTATCCGATGCCTCTCCCGGCCGTGAGAACGCTGCTACAGCTGGTACCACCGATCGTCGTCCAGGGTGGTCCTGCAAGCCGCTAGGGAGCATCTTCACCGGTGCCTTACCTTGCAGCCGTTCGCCGCTGCGCACCCAACCAGGCGCCGCCATCACAACTGTTCTTCGGATCGTTGGATCTGCGTAGTCGAAGCTCCGAGGAACTGGCATCCATGCCCTCTTATTCGTCGCCGCTCCCGTCCTGCAAGCCGCTAGGGTGCCTCTTCACCGGGCCTCTTGTCGTGGGATAATCACGGCAGACGTTACCGGGGGTAACTTATCTTGGGGCAAATCGACTCTGGTGTTTGGGAGAGGGTTTAGCTCAAGGGGAACCATGGTGATATGCGATCTGATAGCCGGCAATCAAGTCGCCGAGTCTAGGATCTGAATATACTATCTCGATACTTGTGTTACAATGGATACTCGATATCTCACAATCTCTCTCTCGTAAACCTGTGTCTCTGATGAACTCGTCGACCTAACCCTAGGGGACCGGCTTATATAATCCCTGGATCCCCTGGCTTGCTATCCAAGGCGCACTCGGAATCCTACCCGGACACTACTTACAAAACCCTAAACTTCCTTATCGGAACCCATAATCCGGGTTACGAGGCCTACACTCCTGGGCCTTCTAGAAGCTCCTTTTCCCTAAGTCGGGTCTTGTACAGCGTCCTTTGGACCGAGTTACTCCTTGACGTTAGTATACCGGGTTATCATCCCTCCATCAGTAGTCCCCAGAATAGCTTGGGCTTCACGGGATCCTCCTTGAAGCGCATGCTATTCCCTGCAAAAATAACAAACATACAAATCCATAGAGGCCGGGTTAAGTTGCCTTGATAAACAGCTAGGCCTAACTCCATCGGTGGTCCATATAATAACCCGGTTTCCTCTGAATCTATCTTTTACTTTTCCGGGTCAATGACCTGATGAAAATGCCAAAGATCTGGCTTACTTCACTTGTTAATTGATCCTGATATCGCGGAAGAGATCCGCCTCCTATCCATTCCGGATATCCCGTCCAGCGCTTAACGCGTATCCCGGAAAATCAGGACGGGTATCTCTTATCTCAAAAATTTCGGGTCCCGCCCGTTGGTTTAGGTTTACTCACCCGTACCTATAAATAGGTACCCGGGGGCGTGACCTAACCCCAACGGCTCACCCCTTTTTCTTCCTCCTCACGAGCACTTCCCCATCCGAGCCCACAGAGCGCCACCACGGAGACCTCGCGCACGCCGCCGGAGCAGAGCCGCCGCCAGTTACGCTCTTCCACAGCTCACCCCGCGCCGCCGCCAATCTCCGTCGCCGCGCCTTCAACCTGCCCGCCGGGAGTCGCAGAGGGGCATCAGGACTGCGCCATCTGCCGCCGCCGCGCCATTCTTCAATCCACTCCGATAAAGTCCTTGCAACCATTGCTCTAGCTCCTGACCGTCCCGTTTGACCTAGATTGGATCTTGGTCCTTCCGCGGCCATTTCTTGCTCCACACCGGATTAGGTCGCATAGCTCCATGCTAGTCTGTCTAATAGCTTTAATAGATGACCACGCATCACTTCCCTACTACTCGTAACCATTAATTTTACAATGGAACCGTCCACAGATTTTCCAATCTGGACGCAGTTCGCCCAATTTTCCGCGGCTGCGCTTGATACCCGGAAGATCCACCTCTTCCGGTTCTTTTACTTGCACTAGATACATAGGTGATCAACCTTTCTCCACAAATGCTTGCCGATACGTAGATATCCCATAATATCTATACTGCTCATCAATACCCGGATAGTTCGTAATTTTCACTCTTCCCAGTGATACCCGGACAACTCATAGTTTCCACGCTTTTCAATGATACATGCTTCTCACTGATACTGCTTGTGAATACCCGGATAACTCATGATCTCCGAGTCTTAATGTTTCGTGCACTTTGCTTTGTGTTTTGCAGACCGAACCGATGGCTCCCAGGAACAAAGGGAAGCAGCCGGCTAAGGCAAGGACAACCCAGTCCATATCCGCTAATTGGGCGCGGTCTTCCGTGACCCAAGCCAAGCTGGAGGAGCTGGCCGAGTCAGGCATCCTTCCTCCACAGAAGGAGATACATTGGAGCGTTCCGGGTGATGAGACTCGGCCCACCCCCAACGCCGACGAGGTAATATGCTTTGTCGAGCACGTGATCCGGGGGTTTCGCCCCCCGGGTCACCCTTTCTCCCGTGAGGTCCTCCGCCACTATGGCCTCCGGGTGTTCGACATAGGGCCTAACTCTATGTTGAACATAACCCATTTTATAGTCCTTTGCGAGTATTATTTGTGCATCCCGCCAAATTTGGCTTTGTTTATTGAGCTCTTCCAATGCAAACCGTGCCGCGAAAGCGGTGACGGGGCCCTTTTGGCCTGCGGCGGGGTTTCCATCCAGCGCCGCAAGAATTCTCCCATGCCAACTCTAAACTTAAACTCTCACGTTAAGCATTGGCAACTTTCCTTCTTTTATTGCCGGGATACCTCCCCACCCGGCGAACGGAAGTTGCCGGGTTATTCGGAGGGTCTCTTAGACCTTTCCGATACTTTTAATGCTTTTCCCCCTGAGTCGGACAGGGAAGCCATCCAGCCCCACCTGGCCAAAATAGCCGTCCTTTTCGCCCACGGTCTCACTGGGCTTAACCTAGTTAAAACTTGGGTAGATTTCCGCATCCAGCCCAACTCTATCCGATCAAAATTGATGTGCGAATACTCGGGGCACGTTACGGACGCGCTCCGTTACTCCTCGAAGAACTATCCGGCCGGTGACACCAACAAGACCATCAAGAGCTTCCTGACCGAGAAGCTGGAGGTGATCAAGAATGTGGCCGGGTTAGCGCCGTTTACCCGGGATAACCCGGCTCCAGCGGTAAATCCGATACTTACACATTTACTCTCGTACTTTGACTTGATACAACTACTAACTTCCATTTTCATGCTTTTATCTCAGGCTGACAATGTCTTCTGGAGCATTGAGACCCCTCCCAACTCCGGGAACCCGGAGGAAGAAGAAGAAGAACCGGCCGACACCGACGAAGGTATCACCCGGAATCCGATCATCTCAACCTTTATTACTTTGCTTTCCCATTTTTTCTCTCTTTCCAACTATAGGATTGCACCTTTCAGGGATGGATGATAAGGGTGACAAGGACGACCAGAAAGACTCGGAAGAAACCGAGAGTGACAATGTCGTTCGCCGCTGCACACCCAACCAGGCGCCGCCATCATGACTGTTCCTCTGATTGTTGGCTATGTGTAGTCGAAGCTCCCGGGGACCGGCATCCATGTCCTCCTATCCGATGCCTCTCCTGGCCGTGAGAACGCTGCTACAGCTGGTACCACCGAGCGTCGTCCAGGGTGTGTAACATCCCAAGTATGAAAAATAGCCATTAGAATGTTTTGCTCTCTGTTATTTTATGTTTTGCATCATGACATCATTTTCATTGCATTTGTTTTGCTTGTTTTCCATTTGTTTTCCTCTGTTTTGCTTTGTTTTCCAACTATTTTCCTTTGTTTTCCTTTGTTTTCTATTTGAATTTCAACTCAAATTTTAGACCTCTTGTTTCATACTTGTGATGTTACAATTTCCAAAATGATATTTCAAATCAAAACAATCAATTGTTTCCATTAAAGTTGTGATTCCAAAACTATTGATTTGTTTCTAACAAAAATTCATCTAATACCAAAAACATTTGAAATTCCAAACCAATTTCCAAATGCCTTGTTTCATACTTGTTATGTTACATTTTCCAAATAAAAGATTCAACTAAAACATCCAATTGTTTCCATTAAGAATGAAAAGCTCAAACTATTGAATTGTTCTTTTAATAATTCACTTAATCCAAATTTTATTCAACTTCAATTGCAAACAGCAACCAACTGAAACTTATGAAAACTACAAACAATTCTAAGCAATTTGTTTCAAATAAAATTGAGGGTTCAATCTATTTGAAATGTTTGTTTTTAATAACTCACTTAACTCAATTTGTGATTCAAATTCAAATACATTTTCCAAACAGCAACCTTTTGGAATTAATGACAATTACACAACAATTATAATCATTTGTTTCTAATTAAACAATAAGGTTCACCCTATTTGAAAGTTGTTTTCAATAAATCACTTAATAATCAAAACCATCCAAATTTGAATTAAATTACAAACAACATTTTTGTTTTGAACTTTTTGTAAAACAAAAACTTGCAATTTGTTTCTGTTACATAAATAAGTAATATAAAATTTTCCCCTAATTGTTTTCTACCCCAGACCTTATCTATTGCTTCCATTTTTATTTCTGCAAAAAAAAAAAGAACAAAGAAAAAAATAAAAAAGGAAGCAAACAGCAGGGAGAGAGAGAGGCCCAGCCCACCAAAAAACTCAGCCCGATACCTTTCTTCCCCTACCTCCGTACGCCTGCTGACGACAGCCATGGACAGCACGTGCTGCTCCACCCGATCCCCACCTCCTATATCTACTCCTCCCCATCCCTCAGAAACCCTAACCCTAAACCTAGCCGCCCCTCTCCCTCCTATCTCCCCACCACCGCCGCCATCGAGGAGCTCGTCGCCTCCGTTCTTCTGTCGCCGGCCACCGCTCGCCGGCACGCCGCCGCCGCCTCCGGCATCCCCCGGCCGTGCCGCGGCCACCCCTGCGACGAGGGTAAGGCCCTCTTTCCATTCCCATACCTCACCCTCTCGATTCCTTGTGTTCCTCCGCGAATTCTCGGGCAGATTGGTGGCGTTCGTGTTCTGTTTTCGTTGAACGGAAAGAACTGCTGTATGGCGATCGTGTGCAGTTTCAGTTAACAGCGATGTGTTATGTTCAAAAACCAATCGCCCCCTATGTATCCAAAACCGGCGCAGAAGACCAACTGGCAGCAACCGCGCGCAGCGAGCTGCTGGCTCGCGGGATCAAATCCCCGCACCCCCACTTTTCTGCTTCTTTTTTCGAAATATTTCAGTGCAGGATCCGAACCTTAACCCCCCGAGTCCCCTTCTCTGTCACCAACGCACAGCACACCCCACTGGTTACCCCCTGGCGAGCAAGCCTCAGGTCCAGGGTTCGATCCCCCAAAGCCACCCTTTTATTTTTCTGCTTTTTCTTTTCTGCCAGACTTTCAGAAACCCAGATCTGCCCCTTTAATTCTAAAATCCATATAAAATTGAATATTACTCCAATTTGAATGATTCAAAATCCTGTGGATTCATAATCTTGAGCCCTTTCTGTTAATGTCAAGTTTGCAACATGTTTCTGTAATACTTTTTGCACTAAATAATTAATTACTGAAAATGCAATAAAAATTGGAAACTTTGGAATTTCATAACTTGAGTTTGGTTCATCCAATTTAAGCAAACTTGGGCTCTAAAAATTTGTCTTAACAAACTCTACACATTCATATATTATTTGGTCACAATTGAATTAATTTTGAGCATGTTTCCCTCAGTTTACTAAAAATGGCAGAATAAGAATGATTATGAAAAAATGCATAATAAATTCAATAATCACCCAAAAATTATGTTTAATAGCTCAAAATGTTCAGTGAAACCTTTGCTACATGTTTTCAACCTTTTCAATGCAATTTGTTTACTGTTTTGAATATTTTAAACTGGTGCAATATTTGAATTCTTGTTTAATTCACTTAATTTTGCAAAAATCATAACTTGGGCATAAAAATTCCAAATCCAACAAACTAAATATGTTTTCCAATCAATTTTTCATGTACTTTCCAAATATCAACTTTGTTTGCTGTTTTGAATAATTTAAATTGCTGAAAACAACTGTTTCTTTTTTAATGCATTTAAAATTGCCAAATTAATAACTTGCTCATTTTTAATCCAATTTCAACAAATGAAATATGTTTTCCATGCTAAATTAAACCCTCTTTCCAAATATAAAATTTGTTTCATGTTTTGAACAATTAAAATTGGTGAAAACAACAAATGCTTGTGTGACACCTTTAAGGAACCAAAATTCCATAACTTAATAAATGAATTTCCAAACTTGTTAAACCTTATTTCCAATTGGTTCTATTGTTGTTATTTTGTTGTTTTCCTCATCCATGCATCATGCTAATCCACTTTCATCTATTGGTTAGTTGTAAAACAATTATTTCAACCATAATTCATGGGCTTTCCATATGCAATCCAATTGCATATGGGTCCATTTAATCATGTTATGTTAACTTGTCAACTAGTTTATTTCTGATGCATCAACTAAATTGACATGCATCATCCCATGTTTGTGCACTATTCCATGTTATTGATTGTTTATCTCTCTGCGTTGTTTGTTTGCTTCTTCTCGGATACACGACGACGTTGAGACCGACGATACTTACGACACCCCTTCTAAGGATCTAGCTCAGTACCAGGCTGCTGAGTTTGCAGGCAAGTATTCACTCACATGAACCACTGTGTTCCTTTCAACATTGGTTACCGATAATTTCCGTTGTCTATTCTGCTAGCCCTATGAATCGTTGCTTCTGTTCGATCCTATCACATGTTATCCTTTAACCCTGATATTGCCTCACCTCCACTCCCATAACCCCGTTGTTTGAGCCCGTGTCTTACTAGCATGCTTAGGGTTGTTTTGCTCGAGTCTGCTGTCAGTTACTTTCTGTTATCATATTCTATTATGTTCTGGGGCTCGATGTTAAACAACAACCTGTTAATTTTGGAGGTAATAATAATTTGATGATAAGGCACCGGCAGGAGGCCCGGCGTGGTTTTGAGGCCTGCTAGTGTCGACCCTAATTAGGAAAAGGGTCTTGTCTACTGATCCATGATAAGCGCACTAACCGCATGTGGGAAGCGAGTATGGGCGCCCCCCTCAATTTGATTCGATTCGCATCTCGTCCAAATCGCCTCATTTAGTTCGGGTTTTCCATTTGCCGCATGCATATGCAGGTGCGAACCCTTGGCGCCAGGGTGGAACTTTTGTAGTCGGCATTTAGGGAGACACGTTCTTAGAGTGCTATGAGGGTCCCCTTTTCTTCGTGGGGCTTGATTAGCCGTGTGCTCAACTGCACGGGGTTCTTTGGGCTTGATGCGAAGAAGAGTTGAGTTGTGTTGAGTGCCTCGCTTGGTGGGTTAGCTCCCCGCCTGGCGGGTCATTCTTACGTGTACGGCCAAATTGGTGCATCCCTGCAGGGTTAAATCTTCTCGAGAAGCCGTGTTTTCCGCGGTTATGGATTACTTGGTGAAAGTACTGGCTAACAAGTACTCAGAACAACTTACACCTAATGATTAACAATCTGACTAGTAATAGGCTTATTGACACAATAACTTGAACCATCATTAATCCAACTGTGTGAGTTATCCTCGGATTGCTTCTTTGGATAAGGGGCGAGATCCAGGATGGGTTTGTTTGGAGTTAGTTGTTAGTTCGTTTCGATACGCTATCTTATCCCTTTTCTGATAGCCGGAAGTTGTAGCATGTTTCTGTAGTTGGTTAGAGCAGCCAGTTGCAGCATCTTTTATATCCCCTTTCTTCCGTTGAACCCAAAGCATATGTGCTAGGTGTTGACGGGTTACACTTTGATGAATTGTGAGTCTTGCTTGCCAGTACGTTTATGTACTGACCCGTTTGGGGCTGTGGTTTCCGCAGACTACGTTTCCGAGGATCCCCATGGTGGCTACTACGTGGAGTATGATGAGGCTGCTGACGAGTAGATAGCGGACCCGGGCAGGATCCGATACTTAGTGGATGGGCTCCGTCTTTTCGTTTTCGGCCTCTTAGGGATATTTGGATCTTGTCTGTACTCAGACATTTTGGATGCTTCCGCTGTGTTGTAATGATGAATTGTTGGGACATGTGTCCTCTGGATGATTGTATTTGCTATCTCTGCTCTAGTGAGAGCCATTTGCAACTTATTTCCATCTTTTGTGTCGTAGAGATCTGTTGTGATATCACTTGTTCAAACGCCGTTGACGTACCCCGTGTGTATGTTTTGAAGTACGTCAACGGAAGTATCTGGATTTCTATGGGATGGTTTGCGCAGACGATGAATAGTAAGAGAATGGTTGTCACACGTTTACGTGTTGGCCTGCTCATATTGAGATGCGGGTGCCGGTATGCCCCGTAAGCCATTTATCTACTGTTTAACGGACTTTGAGTATCCCCTAGAAGTCCGGGTGCGACAGGGTGGTCCTGCAAGCCGCTAGGGAGCATCTTCACCGGTGCCTTACCTTGCAGCCGTTCGCCGCTGCGCACCCAACCAGGTGCCGCCATCACAACTGTTCTTCGGATCGTTGGATCTGCAAAGTCGAAGCTCCGAGGAACTGCATCCATGCCCTCTTATCCGCCGCCGCTCCCGTCCGCGAGAACGCTGCTACAGCATGCACCACCAGTCCTGTCGGTGACGATTTGGGCCGAGGCCTCTTCGGAGGCTTCCACCATGGGGAACGCCGTCTACGGCAGAGCGGGGGCGGCGTGCCTCCCGCCGTGAAGCTTCGTCATCTGCTAGGTTCAGAGCGGGGGGTGCTCGACAGAGGGAAACGGCCGACGAGGAGGAGAATCTCGAGAGAGGGAAAACACAACCGAGTAAGCTCGTCGTGCAGTCCCATAGCGGACCTTCTCTTACTTTACGTTCTCCGGCCGCTTGCTTGAGCTCTCGTGGCACTGGCGGTGATCTCCTATCGCCCGACGAGCCATTGGTGCGAGTCTGCGAGAGCGGAGCAGCACAGGAGGCGAAGACGACTCGCGCGGTCATGCTCGGGCGTGTGAGCGAGGCGATGGGACTTTCCTGTAGCGAATCTTTTTTCCACTTAACAATGGCATGATGGGTAATTTCGCACAACTTTAGGGGCAATGATAATGACGTACCGCAAGAAGCCTTACTTCTTTTATTAGTAGGTATAGATATAGATATGGTTTTGAAAATGTTTGTATGTCATTTAAAACTAGAGGATTATTATCCTTAATAAATCCCTAGGCCTAAAAATATTTTATGAAACCAAAAAGTATTTATGGTGTTCCATACTTCAAATTATTTAAATGGTTTCAACAATGGTTATTTAGTATAAAAATAATACTAATGTTTTTTAAAATCAATATTGTAACTTCTATTATTTTCCTAATTTTTTGTTGAAGTCAAAATTGAATTATTAATTCTTATTTTTGAATAGACATAATATGTCAATTTTGAATTAGAATATTATTTGAAAATTCGAAGTGATGAAATGTTTACAAACATATTTATGATTGAAAGATATGATTATTTCAAAAAACTTAGAAACAAGTTTTAGGTTTACTAGATTAATAAAACAAAAGTTATAAATAAAATGATAAAACAGAAAAAGGAAAAAAGAAAAAGGAAATAAGGAAAAAGGTCGGCCCACCCTCTCTCTCCCATGTTGCGCATCACATAGAGGCCCAATAGCCAGCCCAACAGCCGCCCCGGCCCTCTCTCCCTCCTCTCTGGCTGACGAGTGGACCCCACCTGTCATCTCTCTCCGTCGGCCGGATATTTCGCGAAGTGAACGGTCATAACGGCCGAATAAATTTCCTTCATTACGCGCGATTAAGCCCATTAATCCCAGCCCCGAGTCATCCCTTTGAATCCCCTGCTTTCCCTCTTTACCCTCTGTTTTACACCTCTCTGTCGCTCCTAGTCCACCGGAATCGCTCGTCGGTGTTCCTCATAAATACCATCGTGTTCTGCCATATCAGGCCAAGTGAACGAGTGCCCAAGCCTGAGACCACCTTTTTCAAACCTCTCTGTCTGTGTGTGTGTTTTGATTGTCTTGCTCGATTCTTTGTGCAACAGGTCGACGTCGTGCTCATCTACGCGTCGCCGGAGCCGCGCCCCTCCGTTCGTGCCGCACCGTTGATTCCAGAAGCGATCGAGCTTGTCGCGCCCACCAGCTGCCTCGCTGTGACCACCCGGACCCCGAAGTGACCTCCCCGAGCCCTCGAATGTGCCATAGCGCCGCCCCCGTAAAATTCTGAGCAGCCGCGCTGCCACACTGCCATATCTGGCCACCCAGAGCGTCGCCGAGATTGTACGGAGAGCAACGATTTTTTGTGAAGAGAGTGTGATTTCTTCACCAACTTCAACAAGGCAAGTGGCACATCATAAACTATTTATGTATTTTCTATATGCATTAGAGCTTCTTTAGTAGTTTGCATGATACAAAATATCTTTTACATAAGTGTTATGCTATGCTAATATCTAAGTAGTGTGTAGCTACCCTGTGTTATCCTGATAGTGTGGAAAACCTTGAACTTAGTAGAATTGCTTAGCTATGCTCATCAAATGTTTTAGTTGGATGTTAAGGATAAAGCTACTAAGTTTAATGAACCACTTGGGTGGATTGTTTGTTTTGGTGGTTGAATATAGGGCGTATAATGTAGAAGTGGTGATGTTAACTAGGTAGCACAGGAAACCCACACTAGTGGTGATGCTTACCATCAAGGTGACACAGGAAATCCGCATGTCCATGTTTTTAGTGGTGATGTTAACCTGGTAGCACAAGCCCACACTAGTGGTGATGCTTACCATCAAGGTGACACAGGAAATCCACATGTACATGTTTTTTAGTGGTACGGTGATGTTAACCAGGTAGCACACGAAACCCACACTAGTGGTGATGCTTACCAACAAGGTGACACAGGAAATCTACATGTCCATGTATTTAAGTGGTGATGAAATCTAACAAGGTTGCACAGGAACTCCACAACTTTTGTAGTTGATATAACACTTGTGGTGACTCTTACCACTAAGGTAGCACAGGAAATCCACATTGTTCATATTTAAAGGATAAAATTGTTTTATGCAAAGTTATAGGACAAAACCGGCTTTCTGCAATTATCCAAGCTCCATCAAGCCAAATATTCATGTAGTTACTCTTGCCACTTATATCCATCATAATATTACTTGCCAATACATTAAATTGTATTGACCCCTTGTAGCTACATATTCCATCCTGCAGATGAATATGAAGACGAGTGAAGATTTTGTTTAAGATCTCGAGTCTATGCCAACATGTTTTGCCTGTGGCACATGAAGAAGATGAGGCTCAATGGTATACTATGTTTTCCGTTGTAATATTTTGTATTGTGCTAGTCTTCTAACACTATGCAAGTTGTAATGTTATGTTTGTACAGACTAGATCATGCGATTTAATAAAATTTGACGCATTTGCATGATATTTCATTTTGTATTACGGTGCTAGCAATTGATTCAGGGACTAGCACAATAACACAGGTGTTCTTGCATTATTTAATTGTAGGAACGCTACAAAATGGTATCAAAGCATTCTGTTGCCTGTAGGATTCGAGACCTTAGGTTTGCAAACCCTTATCATGTTATTATCTCCTTAGATTATTTTGGATCCTAGCGTCATAGTGAGATGAAGCGACCCGGGCAAACATTAGATGTCCAGGGACATGAGACATGTTCCATGATTGGCTTGCGGCTGTCAGTCCTTTTCACTGTAGTGAATATCTAACCTACAATAAGTTGTTAATATTCTGTTGATCACCATAGAAGAGATACTTAATATTTTGTAAGTATTTTACTCACTTCGTACATTCCTAATTCTTCTCATATCCTCTCATCTATTACTCACCTTTAAAAACACCTTCTCTTGTTCTAGATGACCATATCATGAAGTGCAAGAGGTAATGTCACCACATGAAGACCTACACTCAAGATTTTTGAAGAAATTGAAGAAAAACTTAGACTTCACAACAATCAAGAACACCTCAAGACATTGAGAGAAGAATTTGAAGAAACTCGGGAAGATATATATGAGACCACCTATCTAGTTACTTTGTTAAAACAACGTTAACGTGTTAGTGTATTGATGATACAAATTGAGTGTGGTATGACAATACTAGGTTGTTTGATATACCCTGTTGTTTGGTGTGATGAATGATTGTTAGATGTTTGTAAGATGAGTTTATTTGATCTGATGTGTTGGGGTAGTAACTTTCTTTAGTCTCTTTATAAGCTCTTCTCATCCATGCTAAGACAAACCAAATACCATACCCATTTACCAACCATAGTGAGCTACCATATGAAGTGCAACAACAAACCTTTCAGCCAAGAATGTTATGACTAGTACCCTATGGAGACACAAGCCATCCAATTGAGGAATATCACATATCTTGATCTTTTGTGTGAAGTAACAATCACATCCATGATCAGGGCCAACTACATCATAAGTAGAAGCAAGTCGATCAACAAGAAAATGACTCAAATTTTCATGAGTTATGAAGATTTGGAGCTTACTACACTAGGAGAAGAACGGATGAAGAAGTTATTCAGTTCTATTGCATAAGAATTTTATGCAACCCACTAGTTGGAGAAACGATAGTTTAGCTCAAGTTTGTCTTACAGATTCGAAACTTTCTGTTAGACAAGTGAGGTAACCTAGTGTTAATATACGAGATTCACCAATCTAAGTACAAAGTAATGATTGAGAGAAATATGGATTGACCCCCATGATGACTACTCACATTATTCACTTTTACTATGAGGAATGGTAAATCTGAGTGACATATCTATTAGAGAGATGATGATGTTAAGCCTGAACCATAGAATGGTAAGATGTAACAATAACCCTATGTTAGGCAAGTATTGCTGAAACGTATTATCTTCGGTGAGGATAAAGCAAACCTTGGAGGTACCACGCAAATGAAGATATCGACTACCATGAGAGTTTCGCAAGAAATAGCACGGTCTTGCATTCAAGGAAGATAACAACAAGATAGAAGATTGTCAAGGAAATCAAAAGACCAAGTTAAGAGTGACCCAAGGACTTCTGATTGACCCAAAGAATGAACCCTCTTTGTCAAAGGTAGTTCAACATAACTATGTTGGTTTGCAATTCTACCATGGAGGAAAATTCTACTCAAGCCAATCTGGAATCAAGCTACATTCCAAGCTAACGGAAGTAAACTAACCACAAAAGTTTCTCTTAAGGGTGGTAGCCCACCAACTTGTTTTGGAACCCAGTTACCCAAACCTATTTTCCTTTCTAGCCTTCCCAAATCTCGGGACGAGATTTGTTTAAGGGTGGTAGTCCATAAAATCCCTAATTTTTGGAAAGTTAAAAAATCACTAAAAAAATAGAACTTTTGTTTTCTTGATTAATGCAAGCCACCAAAAACAAATAAAAACTCAAAAACAAAGGAAATATCTTATGTTATTCCAATGTTAATGGAATGGAAAGTCCTAATGTACCTTTAGTTTAAAAGGCCTAAGCTTGTTTCAAAATAAATAAATTTTCAAAGTATTTATTTATTTTTCGCAATCCCTAATTCCATAAAATGGTTTCAATTAAAATATGGTTTTGAAAATGTTTGTATATCATTTAAAACTAGAGGATTATTATCCTTAATAAATCCCTAGGCCTAAAAATATTTTCTGAAACCAAAAAGTATTTATGGTGTTCCATACTTGAAATAATTTAAATGGTTTCAACAATGGTTATTTAGTATGAAAATAATATTAATGTGTTAAGATCAATATTGTGACTACTATTATTTTCTTGTTTTTGTTGAACTCAAAAATGAATTATTAATTCTTATTTTTGTGTAGACATAATGTGTCAAATTTGAATTATAATATTATTTGAAAATTCAAAGTGTTGAAAGGTTTACAAAAATATTTTTGATTGAAAGATATGATTATTTCAAAAATTTAGAAACAAGTTTGAGGTTAATTGGATTAATAAAACAAAGGTTATAAATAAAATGATAAAACAAAAAAGGAAAAATAAAGAGAAAAGGGGGAAAAGGTCAGCCAGCCTCTCTCTCCCGCGGTGTGCATCACATGGAGGCCCAATAGCCAGCCCAACAGTTGCCCCGGCCCTCTCTCCCTCCTCTCTGGCTGACGAGTGGACCCCACCTGTCATCCCTCTCCTCTGGCCGGAAATTTCGCGCAGTGAAGTGTTATGCTATGCTAATATCTAAGAAGTGTGTAGCTACCCTGTGTTATCCTGGTAGTGTGGAAACCCTTGAACTTAGTAGAATTTCTTAGCTATGCTCGTCAAATGTTTATTTATGTGTTAAAGATAAAATTACTAAGTTTAATGAACCACTTAGGTGGATTGGTTGTTTCGGTGGTTGAATACGGGACGGAATATGGTGAAGTGATGATGTCAACCACTGATGGCTCCCAAGTGCAGGAGATCAATTGTAGTACTTTTCGAATTAGACAGGTTGTCGAACCCCTGAGGAGCAGAAGGAACTGGTAAGTAGAATAGCAAAGGAATAATAAAAGCAACAGGTGTTTTCGTGTTTTAATTGTGTAGTGCAAGTAAAGTAAAATGCGGAAAGTAAATTGCAGCAAGTAGTAGGTCTCAATGAGAGACAAAGCCCAATCCTCTAATGCGCAAGAGGACAAGATCAAGTGTGTGTTTGTGTCTTATATGTGGAAAACGTTCCCGAGGGCTACACGGATTTAGCTGGCATAGTGATTCATTGCATAACATGTTTGTATATCTTGTCTAATTTTAATCTTCTTCGGACGGAGCCACAAATAGGAATAGCTAAATAAATAAACTATCACCCCTTATGATGGATCACGTGGCCAATTAAATGACAGCACGAGAATTATTAAGACATGATGTCCCACCATAGCCTTATTCTCTAAGGTCCCCGATACAAGTACCCTCATAATGCAATTCAACGACTCTGTCTCAAGTTCCTGTCACCTAAAGACATCATCACGTCACTACACTCCGGTGTTCTCCTATGAGCCCATGTAGGTGAAGTGTTGTACAGTCGACGTTCGTACAACACCATCATAGAATCACATAAAAGATAAATACTACACCAAATAACAACTCATCTTATGTAACAAATCATTGCCAATTCATCCTATGCCCTCAGGAACATGCGGGAACTACTCACAGCGTGCAAACATGATCATGTATGGTGACATATGTGGTAAAACACAATATGAAACAATGGATCCACCACCAAATAATGACAAGTACTCAATCCCAAACATGCAACGGAGTACAATAACACGTATCTAGGGTGTAGCAATGATCAAACTATGAGGGGAACGGAGTGGATCACGGTGATGGTGATGGTGGAGATGCATGTGCTGGTGAGGATGGTGATGGAGATGCCTCCTCCCACGCCAAGGAGGAGATGGGGATGAAGATGGGGATGATTTCCCCCTTCTCCGGAGCTCCGGAGCAGCAGGATCTGTCTCCCCCGCGGAGAGTTTCGAGAGTTTCGCCACCCTGTCGGCTCCGTCTCGTCTCGGGAAAATTAGGGTGTTCCTTTTCGGGGAAGACGGAGTCGTCAGCAAAAAGACCTCGGGGAGGAGGTGCTGTGGGCCCATTTGGGGGCCCCACACGCGGCCAGGGAATCTGGCCGCGTGGGCTACCCCCTTTTGGGCCTCCTGGCCCTCCTCCTTTGTGTCTTGTGCCCACGGCCTTTCTCCCGAAGAAAAACTGACAGGGTTTCTTTCCTTTCGCAATTTGCTCCTGAAACATCAAAAACATGAAAACAGGTGTTTTCTGACACCCAGAAATTAAATACCAAAAATAGGGACTTTGTAGGAAAGTCCCATAAAATCATCTAAAACATGCAAAACAATGACATAACATTGATAAAACATCCCAATAATGCCTATATGGAGGGTATAAATGATGATATAAAATGCACGTATCAACTCCCCCAAGCTTAAACCTTTGCTCGTCCTCGAGTAAATAAGGACATAGATCATTACATGCATCAATGGACTTATGGTTGATAAATAAATACGGGCATTGTATCATCATCATGTTCAGTTATAATGCAAGATGAATGAATAGAACTCATACACATAAGGATAACATATTCGAAGCTCTAGCAAACACCCCATACTTTTGAAAGCAAATAACCATTGTATGTTGGACAATCGAATTATACTCTTTAATTTGGAGAAAGATAAATGAGTAGAGGAAAACATGATCAAGTCTCATTTAGTTTCCAAACTATTCAGCTTAAATTACTAATTGTAATGTGGCATCCATTGGGCTAAGACTCTCATTGCCCATTTATCATTAGCGTCTTAATTTATGAATGTTGAAGTAATGTGGTTGACAAGGTGTTGGTTGAATGTCTCATGCCCCGTGAGTGTGAAAACCTACTCCATGATTACTCAACTTAAGATTCCTAATAAGATTTGTACAATCATAGTAAGTATTAATGACATCATAGAGAATTGCAAAGAGGTACCTCTTGCCCCATGACATAGAAACCAGCCCATGTCACAATAACAAGATGAACAAACGGAGTAGACTCATCATCCTTTTTTATTTCATTCACTATATGCATAGCTTCTTATTTTATTGTAGGATGTGTTTGTAGAGTCCACTCTAGCTGTAAGTAAATTTCCACCATGATCAAGCATGGCTTGGGTTAGCGGCCCAATGCAATTTCTCTAGTCATATATACTTACTCATCAAAACTTACTATTCCTCTATTTCATTTCGGCATGGCAGGAGTCCAAAAACAAAAGCACATGACATCAACTAAATATAAAATTTCTTTGTGCAATGTTGAAAGCTTTTCACGTGATGCACGTGTTAGCCAACTCCCAACCAAAATCCTTGTCAAGCACAAAACTTTTAGCTCCCATTAATGGGTCATGTTTGTTAAGTGCAATAGAAATAAATGTGTGCATTCAAAAGTTCGTGAGAGTCTTATCCCAAATTCAGCCCATGCCAATTAATAACATAAGCATCTTAATTTAGAGCATAAATGAAACTATAACATGGTGAACATGCTCGGAATAGCCATTAAGCTAATAGATAGATAGTGGATTTATGTCATATTGAGATAATTCTACAATTGTCCAACACACTCAAGTTAATTAATTTCAAGGCAAGATGTGATTGAAACCTCTAAATATGCCATGCTCATTTGCATGAGTGTTACCCATAAATCCCCAAAACAAGGGAATCATGGATGACACCATACTTTATTATTCATTGATAAACCATAAGACGGGGATGCATGATAATGCTCAATGAGCTCACTCAAGCCTAAACGAAAACGATAACTAGATAATAAAAGCAAGACACACCAAAACTAGATAGACATGATAAAGCTGATAAAAGACAGGGGATAGGTGAAACTCCCCCAAGCTTAGATGGTTGCGGTAATTTCTTCATTCTCCCTTCTTCTCGTACTCAGCCCACCACTCTTTCTTCTTCTTCTCTTCATAGTTGTCTTCAAGCTCTCCAATGATGCGCATCATGAGGTTATAGGCTTGCTCAAATGCTCCTGCAGCTTTTCCCAACCTTTCCATGAGGTCCTTCTCCACCGTCTCCTTGGGAGTTTTCCACTCCGGGCTTGGTGCTTTCTTATTGGGAATAAGGTGATCCCAATCTCCAGTGCAATTCTTCTCAGTGGGAGTTTCCCTGCCAATAAGAGGAGAAACTGCGTTTTTGCTAGCAAGTGAGTGCCTTGGAGCCTTCCCTCCGGTGCTCATACGTGTGGATTGTCTGTTGTTTCCAAAAGACATGTTCACCCGTACGCCAGCAACAGGGATTGGTGATGGAGGTGATGTTGCAAGAGGTGGTATGTCGAAGATGGCCTCGTCATCTTCCTCGTCAGGTTCTTCATCCATGATCTCGCGAAGCTCCACGTCCCCGTCATCCGAGTAGTCCTTCCTCTTCCTATTCCTCCTGTGGATGGATGTGGGGCTGTTGCCCTCAAGCTCATCATGATCATCGTCCATGGAGGTGCATTGGTAGGAGTCTCCCGAAGTCATGGCTTGGAAAACCTGACAGACAGAATAGACAAAACAAAGATCGTGCGAGAACTCTCGGTGCAGGATTTGATCGACAAAAGGGGGTATATATTGACGGTTTTTGGGGTAAGACGAAGCGTCGGAGTAAAAAATGAGACGGAACGGGACTCCGAGGTGGAAAAGGGGTACCTCCACGCGGCCAAGGAATCTGGCCGCGTGTGGGTTCCTCTTTTCCCCCTCGAGGTCCAATTCCTTCCAATTTTCTTGTCCCACATGTTAATTTCCATAAAAAATGAGTTCCGTAAGTTTTCACGCAATTCCAAGAAACTTCCAAACACAATAATTGTAAATTATTGAATTTGGGTTTCTGAAACTGCAGGATCCCTTACAATTACCTCCTCCGGTGTCATTAACTTTATCTCCTCGATGGTTCCTATGAAGCTCTTTCCTGCAATATAATGTTTTAGGCGTTGTCCATTGACCACATGAGGTTTACCTTTCATATCACCGTGAAGACGGATGGCCCCCGAACGGTATACCTCCTGTACTACCAATGGACCCTGCCATTTTGAAGCTAATTTCCCTGCAGAAAACTTAAAACGAGAGTTGTACAATAGGACTTGATCACCTACTTTAAATTCCTTTCTTTTAATTTTCTTGTCAAGCCAAATTTTAACTTTCTCTTTAAACAATTTTGCACTTTCATATGCTTCATTCCTCCATTCATCTAATAGATTTAGGTCAAGCAATCTCTTCTCCCCCGTTGTTTTTAAATCAAAATTTAATTTCTTAATAGCCCATCTAGCTTTATGTTCTAATTCAACGGGTAAATGACATGCTTTTCCATAAACCATTTTATAAGGAGACATACCCATAGGATTTTTATAAGCAGTTCTATAAGCCCACAATGCATCATTAATTTTAAGTGCCCAACCAGATCTAGCTCTGTTTACTGTTTTCTCTAAACTAAGTTTAATTTCCCTATTACTTAATTCAACTTGTCCACTAGTTTGAGGATGATAGGGTGATGCAATTCTATGATTAACATTATATTTTGCCAATGTTTTTCTAAGAACACCATGCATAAAATGAGATCCACCATCGGTAATTAAAAATCTAGGAACACCAAATCTAGGGAAAATAATTTCTTTAAGCATTTGCATGGCTGTGGCATGGTCTGCACTCTTAGTAGGAATTGCTTCTACCCATTTTGTAATATAATCAACAGCAACCAAAATGTGAGTATGTTTTGTACTAGATGCAGGAAATGGTCCCATAAAGTCAAAACCCCACACATCAAATGGTTCAAGTGGTAATGTATAGTTCATAGGCATTTCATTCCTTCTACCAATGTTTCCTACTCTTTGACATTTATCACAAGTTTTAACATATTCAGCACAATCCTTGAATAGAGTAT
The DNA here is from genome assembly GCA_028641055.1 of Alopecurus myosuroides. Lineage (NCBI taxonomy): Eukaryota > Viridiplantae > Streptophyta > Magnoliopsida > Poales > Poaceae > Alopecurus > Alopecurus myosuroides. Next base: position 249,810,769 of record CM054061.1, on the reverse strand, counting down.
GCCAATAAAAACCAGATTGTAATACCTTTGCTGCAGTACGATCTCCTGCATGATGTCCTCCATAGGGACTGTCATGGCAATCTCTTATAATAGCCTGTTGTTCATGCTCAGGTACACAACGTCTAATAATGTCATCAACACTTTTATTATACAAGAATGGATCATCCCAAAAATAATGTCTAAGGTCATAAAAGAATGTCTTTCTTTGCTGGTAAGTAAATTGTGGTGGCATAACTTTCCCAACAATAAAATTTGCATAATTAGCAAACCAAGGAGATGCAACTTTAGCACTAGAAACACTAACAAGGGCAAGTTGTTCATTAGCAAAACTATCATTAATAGGAATAGGATCATCAGATATATTTTCCATTCTAGAAAGATGATCAGCTACGGGATTATCTTCTCCTTTCCTATCTACTATGTGTAAACCAAATTCTTGCAACAAAAGTACCCATCTTATTAGCCTAGGCTTAGCATCTTTATTATTCATCAAATATTTAATAGCAGAATGATCAGAGTGCACAGTGACTTTTGAATCAATTATGTAAGATCTAAATTTATCACATGCAAATATTACCGCTAAAAATTCTTTTTCAGTTGTAGCATAATTTCTTTGAGCACCATCTAGTGTTTTACTAGCATAGTAAATAACATTCAATTTCTTATCAACCCTTTGGCCTAAAACAGCTCCAACTGCATAATCACTAGCATCACACATAATTTCAAAGGGAAAGTTCCAATCAGGAGGTTGGATAATAGGTGCAGTTATCAAGGCTTTCTTTAAAACATTAAAGGATTCTATGCAATCGTCATTAAAAGAAAACGGAACATCCTTTTGCAAAAGATTGGTTAGAGGCTTTGATATTTTAGAGAAATCTTTAATGAACCTACGATAAAAACCTGCATGACCGAGAAAACTTCTTATACCTTTGATGTCTCTTGGATATGGTAATTTCTTAATAGCTTCAATTTTTGCTAGGTCAACTTCTATTCCTCTTCCAGAAATATGATGCCCAAGAACAATTCCCTCTGTTACCATAAAGTGACACTTCTCCCAATTAAGAACAAGGTGTTGGTCTTCACAACGCTGCAAAACTTTGTTAAGGTTGAACAAGCAATTATCGAAAGAAGTACCATACACCGAAAAATCATCCATAAAGACTTCCACTATCTTTTCAATATAATCAGCAAATATAGCATTCATGCATCTCTGAAAATTAGCAGGCGCATTACATAAAACAAAAGGAATTCTCCTATAAGCAAATGTACCATATGGGCAAGTAAAAGTGGTCTTTTCCTGATCATCACTATGAACTGGAATTTGAGAGAAGCCTGAATACCCATCTAAATAACAAAAGTGAGAATGTTTAGATAATCTCTCTAGCATTTGATCAATAAAGGGCAATGGATAATGGTCCTTATGAGTTGCTTTATTTAATTTTCTATAATCAATGCACATTCTATAACCAACAACAGTACGTTGAGCAACAAGTTCATCATCTTTATTAGGAACCACAGTAATTCCACCTTTCTTAGGAACACAATGAACATGACTAACCCATTTACTATCAGCTATAGGAAAAATAGTACCAGCCTCTATGAGTCGAATTACCTCCTTTCTTACCACTTCCTTCATTTTTGGATGTAGACGGCGTTGGAAATCAACAACAGGTTTAGCATCTTCTTCCAAATTAATTTTATGCATACATAGAGCTGGACTTATGCCCTTAAGATCATCAAGAGAATAACCAATAGCCTTACGGTGGGCTTTAAGCACATCAAGTAATTTCTCTTCTTCCTCAGCTGAAAGGTTAGCACTAATAATAACAGGATATATATTTTTCTTATCCAAGTATGCATATTTCAGATTTTCAGGCAAAGGCTTTAATTCAAAACTAGGATCTCCTTTAGGAGGTGGGAGTTCTCCTAGATTATCAGGTGGGATATGCAATTGTAATTGTGGAGGTTGCTGCCCTAATATTTGTTCTAAAGCTTATTTTTCTGCATCATTAAATGGCTCTTCCTGATTAAGCATATAACGTTCCACCACGTCTGATGAAGCTACAGCTATATGAGCAAGAGTTTCAATTATATCTTTAGATTTTGGTTCTTTCTTAGCAGGTTTATCAGCAAATTTAGAAAAATTAAATTCAAGTTTCTCTCCAGCACATTCAATAAACACCCTTTCTCTAGGCAAATCAATTTCAGCACCAACAGTATGTAAGAAAGGTGTACCAAATATAATAGGACAGAAAGAATCTTGTGGACAACCAAGCACAATAAAATCAGTAGGATATTTTATTTTCCCTACCAATACTTCAACATCTCTAACAATTCCAAAGGGACTAATATAATCTTTATTAGCAAGCTGAATGGTCATACCTGTTTCTTCCATGGTGATAGGATCAATATCAGGCTTAATTTCTTGATAGAGAGAATATGGAATGACACTAATGCTTGCTCCAATATCACATAAACCATGATAACAAGAAGTCCAAATAGAGCATGATATAATTGGCTTACCAACTTTGGATGAATTCCCTTTAATAACTTTGGTAGCATCTTCACATAAATAAATATCAACAGGATCTTCTTCATTTAGTTGCTTAATAATAGAGAATTGGTTCTTGACTTCCACCTGTTCTTTAGGTTGAGAACATCCCTTTCTACTTTTGTCAGCAACAGCAATAAGCAAATTCTCTTTAACTTTTTCAGGATAGGGAGGTGGTTCAATATATTCTTCTATTACTACAGATGACACTGGTGTTTCTTTAATAAATTTAGGGACAACAATAGAAGATTTAACAGGTTCAACATAATAATCAAAGCCACTTTTAGGAATTCGAATGTGCTCAGCAAATTTCTTAGCTATTTCAATTGCAACATATGGATCAAGACCAAAATCTTTACCAAGAGTCGTCGCCGCCGATTCCGCCATGGACGCAGCCATGCAAAAACCGATGGAAACTTCCTCTAATCCCCAACTTGTCCCAATCAGACAAGAGCCGATCTCCTCTCCCAGATTGGTGCCGAGCGAGAGTAGAGAAGACAATCTCTGATAACCCTAGGGGGAACTCTCGCCGAGTCACGAGAGGAAAGTTAGACTCTCGCCGAGTCGCGAGAGGAAAGTTAGACTCTCGCCGAGTCGCGAGAGGAAAGTTCTCTCGCCTCACTTAAATGAAAAGGGCCAAATCACATTCCTTATTTCCAATGCCCGATTAATGCCTTTCATTTGTTTATTTGTTCTCTTTCTAGTGATTACATGAAAGAAACAAGCCCCTCTCTAGTCTAGCTTAAAAAAAGTTACTGTACCTCCCTTACGATCACCTAAAAGAGGTCAATGCAACTGAGCGATCACGCTGACATAACACAAGAACTACGACCAGATGCCTTGGTCACCACGATTACTACCTCTTAATCGATTTAATCATCCGCAACACTTAATCATCTGCAACACTGGCAGCTTTGAACCTTTCCATGGCGGCTCAACAACCGAGCCAAACTGAAACTAGAAACAGAGCAAAACATTGAAGAAGATGTTTCAGTTTCAACCATGTGTAGAGCGCAGCCCTCAGCTCATTTAACTTTAATAACCATGCTGGAAACAAATTACCGCCGCTCTTTTGGCACAATTAGCACAATGGACATGCTTTACATGAGCCATATTTCCAACACAAAGCTCATAGAGATACAAATGGCTTGACCTGGCATGTTAAAACAGCCACAAGGTTCATCCAGGCTTTTGCTGCTATTGTACATTACACATTGACCAGGAGGTTTGGCACCTGGACAGCTAGCTGTTAATCAGGACGGCGAAGTTGGCCTCGGCAACCTCTTGGCGATTTCCTGCCATAACATGCAGTGTGTTTAAGACGATTTTACAAATATATCTACCTGGAACAGCGCAATAATGACATGGCATGCAAGGAAAACTTAGGCATGTGGAAGAAAAAGTCCTAGCCATTCAAGGTGTAACAAAGTGCCAATTTTTGTCAAACAAAATAGTACCATGATGAAAGGCCAAGCCTTTGGTAAAACTGACAGGAGAGGCAAGTAGGGAACCAAAAAATAATCAAGTAAACTGTATGTATAGAACAAGGACTTCCCAAGATGGAGATCTGGATCAGGAGAACTTTCCAGTAGCAAATAAGAAAAGGCATATCAGATGACAAAGACAAAAGAAACCTCTAAGGGGCAGGGTTCAAGGTAACAGTGTGGTGGTCAGAACATTGCACTGGGAAAGTTTCCTTACGGTGATGATTACATATGGGGTGATTGGAAATATGAAACAAAGAGAAAGATAAATAGAGTGACTTCAAGACTATTTTCAGTCCCTGTATACTGCTTACGATAATAAGTAAATCCCATTTTGTTTTTTAATTTATGCACAAGTGCTCTTGCATTATTGGTTGTGCAGCACATGGTAATCAGCATATCAAGTAATAAACATGCATTGATTATGTCTGCGACAGCACTTCTGCATCACTCAACAAAAACTGATAAACAGAGATTTGGTGATTTTAATGTTTCTGCCAGGTCTGTCACCACCTCTATATGCAAAAGAAAATAGCTTATCTAATCCTGATACATACCTCGAATAGTTGGTTTATATTATCAGCCGTTTTTGCTGATGTCTCAACAAAAAACATACTGTTCCTGTCTGCATACTCCTGTGCATCCTTCAGAAACCAAAGCACGTGGTAAAAAAATCTCTTTATGATACATTCGCTGTTAATATCCCAACTTAACTACGTGACGCATTGTTCCACAAAAAATATGCACACCTGAGAAGATACAGTACGTGTTTCATGTAGATCAGCCTTATTACCAACCAGAGCCATGATCATATCCTGGCTACCATGTTTCTGAAGTTCCTGAATAAAGAAAAAAATAATTCTTTAAAAAGCTGCATTTTCTTTGTACCTGATTAAATGAAGGGGGGAAGCACCATACATTTAACTTTAATCAGAGCAAAATTTACTCAAACAGTTGGCCCTGAATAAACAAAAGCTGCAGAACACATGCGAAATTGAACAGTGATCACTTAGGCTGCATTTGTCATAAGGCTGCTCACAGATATCTTATGATTCTTTGGAACAAAATCAACCTTACAGTTCAGAGTTAAAACTGGAAACTTAAATGCAAGAAGTAGATGAGTTCTCCAGCTATAACGGAAACCTAATAGATTACTATTTAGGAGCATGCCATGGTAAAATACAAATTTAATATAATGAATAAGAAACAGAAAGGAAAATCCAAACAGAAATCCAAAAAGAATTCATCACAAATACTTCAGAGTGACTTTGTTAACTTGTTCGAGCAGCGGAGCAGGGGAAATGATGATATACCTTCACCCAGTATTGTGCTTTGTTAAATGATTCTGCACTTGTTATGTCATAGACAACAATTGCAGCACCAGCTCCCCTGTAGTACAGAGGTGCTAGTGCAGCATACCTGAAAAATGGACAATTCTCATGACTTCTCGTGTCGTAAGCAAAAACATTTCAAACGTTTGCAGACAACATAAATCAGGTAAACAGATACTGTATGTGAAAGCACAAGATGGTACACAATTTGTGTACACAAAATCAGTGCAAAGATGAACTATATGTAAGATTTAACCAAAGATTCTAATATGCACCTCTCCTGGCCAGCAGTGTCCCATATTTCAAACTTCACAGTTGTGGAGTCCTCCAATGCCAATGTTTGTGACAGAAATGATGCACCAACAGTTACCTAAATCGAATGCAACTTAATAAGTTGAACAAAATAATACATGTAAAAAGAGACAAGGGAAATAATATCTTGTGTTCAGAAGTCGGAAAAAATCCCGCAATATGTTTCACCTTTGATGTGGGGTCAAACTGACCACGGACAAAGCGAAGAACAATGCAGCTTTTCCCAACACCGGAGTCTCCCAGTAAGACCAACTACACAACAGGGGAAACAGAGACAATTGACACAGTTTCTTACTTTGATTAAACTTGATGTCAACAAAGGAGAAAAGCCAAATACTGTTAAAATGATAGAATTTTTAAGCAACAACAGACATATAAATAATGTAAAGAGGGTAGCATATAGCAAACCTTCACTTTCAAGTTCTTTGAATCAGTTGCAGTGTTCTCGTTGTTGATATTGCCCATTCCTCCAGCATTGTTAACTGGATAGAAAAACATTTAAGCGTCAGCGTGAGAAGAAAACTGTTGTTGCCCAGAGTCCGACAGACAACAGAATAAAACAACCCAAGAAAATATATACCTAGCCAACAAAACTGAAGAGCTAGTTAATGTTGATTGTTGAATGACACATCTAAGAAGCTCTAACATATTTTTTTAAGCAGCTGCACTAAATTAACAGAGCTTGTCGATACCAAGAGAGATTTAATACAACGGTAGACTTCTAGATCATAAAAAATAAACAAAGTCTATTAACTACTTCAGAAATATCCATAAATTGTAAGTTTATGAAACATCTTCAGCTTACATGTGGCTCAAAGGTAAAATAAATATCCGGAGCATCCTTCTTCACACTAGTCTTCTCATAAGCATGAGCCTAGAAGGATAGATAGACCTACTATAGGTAGTATTCAAATTTTGAACACGATAAATACAAGCATATCCCATTTCTCGGTATGCTGAATAAATTTATTATTCTTGCTACTGAATGGGAAAACATAGACAGCTGAAAAGGATTATTATTCTTGCTAGGCAGATGTACCCAAAGGCAGAAGTACTATTTGATCAAGCAAGTTGGTGGGAAGCAATTCTGCATCATCCAACATTCAGGATAAAGTGGTAATCAATACCGAACATATAAATAGTTGGCTTTGGGGCATCTGCCTAGTAATCTAACCTCATATCCCGTTGCTAAAAATTGATAATTTCACATCTACATGCGATCACCTCCAGTCAGTGCCACTGCACGAATTGCAGCTGAGAGCTAAGCAACCTAGAAATGATTGAACTTTCCCCAGCACAACCTCCAACATACTCAACGATCACGGACACCGTCCCCTAGGATAGGTGGAACAAATCATTTAACTCTATCAAATTATACAATCCTGCTTACTATATCCGGACAAAAGATCTCGTCAATTAAGTAACTTGTTGCTGGGCCGTCGTCGCCAGTCGCCAGCAAGATTTACCCCCAAACTACACCAGCATTGACCTGCCGCCCGAGCCACTAATCGAAAGCCTAAATCACACTATACAGTACATCCCCAAGGAAACATCCTATTAAACTGAGATTTAGAGACCGAAGTTTCCATATGCGGCGCGACAGAAAGGAATAGAAAAGATCCAAGAGCCAAGTAGGGAAAGTAAATGGTTATCCTTGGCTGGTTGATAAGGAAGGAGGCCGACCTGGCAGAGACGCGGAGCAGCCCATATCCGGTGCAGGGACGCCGGATGAGGATCAAGGCGGCGGGTGAGAGCACGGCGGTGGTCAGCGGTCGCCGGCTTTTTTTTCCTTGCAGCTTCTCCGAAGCCAGCAAGGGAAGCGTCTAGCACAATTGTACTACTTACGCTGGTCACAATTGGGAGTAACATAAGGTAGAAACCTACACGCTTTTCTAGACTATGTTCCTACCTCCACAATGGGGAGTAACATGTATGTAGTGTCATGCAACAATGCATTTATTAGGCTATAGATTTATTGTTTCTTGGAGTGTGTGATGTTCCGGTAACTTAGCTAGTTACCACAAGCACCTCTCTCTTCATTAAATACGTGCCACATAAGCAAAGTTGTATTGGAGCGTGTGATGTTACTCCTAAGTTCCTCCCCATTGTGACCAGTGTGCAAGAGCAAGTACAATAACTAAGGGGCAAAATGATTATACTAATACTTTTGTGATGACATGGAAGAGAGAATAGGAGAGAGAAGAGGAGTGAACTCTCAAGAGCTACCTGCAGCACGTGCTCTAAACACTTTGTGAGAGTGGGAGGTGGTGCCATATATCAATAAAGTAACACATTTTTATAGCTCATTATTGTACAAGTTGGCTCTATAGTTGGCTATAGGTGACATGACAATTTCTTATAGCCAGCTACTAGCTATACTATTGAATTTGCTCTAGTGGAAGTAACATGAGTGATAATATAAGTGTCACATAGGGAAAAAAAGATGATATGGCACTCATTTAATGAGGAGAGAAGTGCTACTGGTATCATAATTAGATACCATAACATAACGCATTCCAAAACAAAATATGTCTATAGCCTAATAAATATACTAGCATATGATACGACAAATATGTTACTACCAATTGTAGGAATAGTAACATAGACTAGTATCATATGCATGATACTAGTGTATGATACTCCCGACTGTGACTACTCATGGATATGATAATTTCCGCACCGTATTGACTCTGAAACAATTTTAAACAATTTATATCCGCTTAGACTAGTCACAATGGGGAGTATCATATATTAGTATCATGTATGTGATACTAGTCTATGTTACTACTTTTACAATGCATAGTAATATATGTGGTATCATATACTAGTATATTTATTAGGCTATAGACACATCTTGTTTTGGAATGCGTTATGTTACAGTATCTACCTATGATATCACTAGCACATCTCTCCTCATTAAATAAGTGTCGTAATATCTTTTTTTGCCTATGTGACACTTATGTTACCACCTATGTTACTCTCACTGTGAGCAGTCTTAATCCGTCGGATAAGGATATTCGATTTTGACCTTGAGGACCGGATATGGTATGTTATATAGCACTCGAATATGGATTATCCGAAAATTAAATAGGATAATCCGATGGTTTTAATCCTAATAATCCGATTTTCTATGGAATGACTAACATAGTAGAGAACAATATATAGTTATTGAGTTGTCGAGTAAGTCTGTTTAACAACAACTCACTTACATTGTTATTGTATATACTATAGAGTACAACTTTATTATATTATGTTAATAGGTTATTTAAGAAAAGAATCGGTTATATGGTTTGATGATGTATTTTGCGCGTACATATCCGATTTATTTTATTTCCGACCCAAATTCGGTCTGCTTCCGCTCCACATCCGCAGTCACAAATATCCGCATTCAAATCCGCAACCGGTCAATATCCGATACGCCCTGAATCCGGTAAAAATATATAGTGTAGGATATGGTAAAGAAAAATTCCGATATGATCCGATCCGTTTACATCCCTACTTGTACTCGTACTAGTAAGTGGTTTTTTGTTGGAGAGAATTCCCTTATTCGACACTATTTAAAAATCGGATTCTATTTGACATCTTCCTTATTTGACACTTGGTCTAAACTGTGTTCCCTATATAACACTCTAGTTCATTCTCAGCACTAAGGGTGTTAAATATGGACGTGAAAATACGCTTTTGTCCTTAGTGCATTATGTGACCAAAATTTGCATATGGGACAAAATATTTGTGCTGAAGGAAAAATTAGTTCTTCGTTTCACATGGACAAAGCTAGTAACTGAAACATTGTTTAAGCTACATGATTTTTACCGCAGCAAATTTGTACGCCACTCACAAACTAAATTAAATTACTCATCGTTTCTATTAAAGGCACATGCCCGGCGTGAGGATTTGGGACAACGAAGACGAGATTTTGCACTGGAATCCAAGATAGATGTAACCGGTGAAAGGAGAGGAAGTCCACGTGGTGCGCGTGTTGGAGCGCGTCGTGGGCGTCGACCAGAGGAAGCAGATCATGCATGCACCAGAGCGAGAGGTGGGCAGCGCCTTGTGTGTGTGCACTTGTATTAGTCAGGACATAAATTCCCCCGTGGACTGCTCGTTGAAGTATCAGTGTGTGCCCGAACCGAGTTTGAGCTCAAGGAAGAAAAAGAAACGTCGTTCGTGCGGGCGAGGCGTTTGTCGCCGGAAAAACCTTTTGTTTAGGCCCTGCTTGGATTGTTGTTTATTTTTCCAGCCCAGTAATATTTACGGCCCAGTTTTTCCGTACACATTAATCCGGCCGGATTATATCAGGACATCCAGAGGTCCGTAAAACTTAAAGCTTGCGCGAGGACAGAAAACGAGTGGAGAGAAATACGGACCGACCAAAATAACAGCCAACCAAGCGCTCATTCCGTGAATAGAAACCACGGGTAATTTTGACGGAGGTATTGCTTAATTAACGACGAACCAAGCGGAGCCTTAGTGTACTCCTTCTACCTCCCCACTTCCGTGAGTGAGAGCTACCTAGTCCAAGGGTGTTGGTTCCGTCAGAACATTGCTAGAGGAGGTCCTGTCCACACATGGCACCTTGCTTCCGGACGATTCTTTTTCATCGTTTGAACACGTACGTGCAAACTGACTGAATCTAAGTGGGATGGGATTTCCCACAAATCCCACGTTCCATCCCACCAATAACTTTCCACTTATCCCGTTGAACACTCCCGCGAATCCCGTACGGGTTAAACGGGATGAACCCACTTAGCCCAGCGGAAGTCCCACCTATCCCGCTAGGCCGATACTGCGTATCGCTATGACGAGCAGGTACGTGAGAATGGAAAGCATGCATGAGCGTCCATGACGTGGCGTCAGCGTCACCGTTGCCCAAGACGAGGAGGTCCTCCATTGTGGCCTGGTCCAGCATTCGTTCCACGAGCCGTTCTAGCTTGCTTTTGCACTTCTGTTCGTCCCCGCAGATAGCACCTAAAATTTCTGCTACTGATTGGATGGAATAAGAAGGATTTAGGTGGGATCTGGTGGGACAAGTGGGACATCCCTTAAAAGCCCACAAATATTTAGATTTGTGGGATAAGTGGAAAGTGGGCAATGGGATAGGTGGACTCTCATACGTGGTGGGAAATGGACATCTCAATCCCATCCCACTTGAAATTATAACTGAATCCGAGGAGAGAGAGGGCAAGTATATATGGGACACAACAGTACATCACACAATCTGATAGAAATGCCCAGCGCATGAGGAAATTAAGGAGATGCAGCTAGCATAATCCTATATGAATCCGTGCTCAGTGATTACTCAAGTCAAAAATGGATGCTAGCATAATCCTACTTCGTGGTTAATTAATTCCTACTTCATGTGCTACATATCCTTTTTATGGAGACTTCATATGCTATATATGGGCGAGATGTAAAAACTTTCAATGTTTTAAGAGGGTTGGAACGTGTTGTTATGTTCAAGCAGCGGATAAGGGATAAACTGGTCTTTGCGTATCACAATTAACGTCAAAATGGCCCGAAGTGTCATATAGGAAAAAAAAATTAGACAAAGTGTCAAATAGGGAAGAAAAACTTTTCCAATGTCAAATAGGGAACTAGATTTTTAAGTAGTGTCAAATAAGGAATTCTCTCTTTTTGTTGTTCTTGTTGGGATGCAGTGTGAAAAGCGAACCGGGTTCTGACGGTCGATCATGTACACCGTTTGTCCCAAGCGCGCAAAGGTGTGTGTCCATTTCTACAGCAACAACATGGACGCCACCACCGCAGGGTACGGTGATGCTGATGCTGCGATATTTGAAGCTACAGGGTGCATAAGTGCAGGAGTGATTATCAGCAATCACCAAGGTGTCTACCTGGTAGCTTGTCGACAACATTTTGAGGGGTTGCTAGCTATCACGGGTGCAGCTGGCTCAAGACGAAGGTATAGACAAGGCGATCTTCATCTCAGACCGTCTATCGCTGGTGCAACGTTTGAATTCTACGAAAATGGACATATCGTAAATTGTTTTGGTAGTTTAAGGCATCAAACAGTTGGTGATGGACTTCACCGTCATTTCGGCATGTGAAGCGTGATGGTAGTGAAGCGGCGCATCTTCTAGCTAAATCGTGTGAGAATGTAAACCTTAGTTTGATTTTTTATTCAGTTCAGGATGGGGAACAATTTGTATTGATGCTATTTAATCAATAAAACGCTGTATTTCAGTAAAAAAACATGCAAGCCAGATGACGTGGGGCCTACCACTCTCTCGCACTTATCTCCACCGCAGTTATTCCCTTGTCTTCTTATTCGAGCCCCAGCAGAAACAGATCAAATGTGAGCGTTAGAGGATGAGGAAGAGAGTCTCGTCATCCACCACCATGTCCACCTCGCTGAAGCCGGTGAAACCACGACTAGCTGAGATGGAGAAGACAACGAAAAGACTAGAGTGAGCCATCGGCGAGTAAGAAACTTAGGCGTGGTGCGTGTGGATACATTGGAGATGGGCATATCTTAGGGGGGTGACCAAGGCAACAACGGATCGGTGGAGGGGGATTGGGACACCGGCCGCGGACGGGAAACCAACGATTTGGTCGATGCAGGTGGAGGAGATGGAGGTGGTGACGATAGTGCATCATGGTAGTTATCTTGCTCCCCGTCCACTCCGGTGGCCGCGACGGTGATAATTCTCAAGTGTGCGGGTGCTACGCCTTGATGGTTCCTTGACGGGGAGACTTCTTGATGATGATGAATTTTAAGTTTCCGGCAACGGCGCCAGAAATTCTTGATGCTTGTGATGGCGTGTTGGGAACCCCAAGAGGAGGGTGTGATGAGTACAGCGGTAAGAATTTTTCTCAGTTAAGAACCAAGGTTATCAATCCAGTAGGGGAAAGAGGATCTTCGGAAGGTTGATGCCACTTATGGTGGTGAAGGCGCCTCACCAGTGTCAGCAACAACGCGGAACCTGCACACAACACAACCACAATACTTTGTCCCAACGGTACGGTGAGGTTGTCAATCTCATCGGTCTTGCTGAAAACAAAGATTAGACGTATAGTGTGGAAAATAGTGTATGCTTGCAGTAAGTAAAGAAAACAGAGAATTGTAGTGGTTTGTTTAACAGTGTAGGAAAATGGACCGGGGTTCATAGGTTCACTAGTGGTGTCTCTCCATAAAAGATAGCATGTTGGGTGAACAAATTACAGCTGGGCAATTGACAAATAGAGGTTGCACCGTAGTGCACATTCATGACATGATGACTACTATGATATTTAGTGCAGGCATTACAACAATATACATAGACCGTAATCCAACTACATCTATGACTAATAATTCACCCTCAGGTTATCATCCGAACCCCCTTAGGTATTAAGTTGCAAGCAACTCATATCGATAATCGCATTAAGCAATGTGTGTAATGTAAGAAATGATTGTGCATGCAGGCACTCACACCGTAGTTTTCTCCCTAGTGGCAACATCACATCCTTCCCCGTCACGTTTCTGTCACTCGAGCACAGGCGAAAAGGAGGCATGAACCCAACTATTGAGCATAAATACTCCCTCTTGGAGTCACTAGCAACTACTTGCCAGAGCAACCACTAGCAACGGAAAGCATGCAAGATCACAAATAACATATGCAATAAAGACTATAATCAACTTGGCATAAGTTCAATATTCATCGGATCCCAGCAAACACAGCACATAGAATTACATAAGAACAATCTCGATCATGTTAGGCAGCTAACGAGATCTAAACATTGAGGCATAGGAGGAGAAGACAACCATCTAGCTACTGTTATGGACCCGTAGTCCAAGGATGAACTACTCACGCATCACTCCGGAGGCAGGCATGGTGATGAAGAGGCCTCCGGTGATGATCTCCTCTCCGGCAGGGTGCCGGGAGACAGCTTCAGAACCCCCTGATCTAGAGTTGACGATGACGGCGGTTGCGGAACTTTTCGGGGAATTTTTATCAGGTACGTAGGGTTTTCCTTCGGAGGGGAATAAATAGGCGAAAGGGCGACGTCGCTGGGCCACCAGGGTGGCCTCAACACCCCCAGGCGCGGCCAAGGGGGGGTCGCTCCTGGCTATGGTGAGGGCCCCCTGGTGCCCGTCTTCGACTCCTCTTCGGACTTCTGAATGCTTCCGGGGAAAATATGAACTTCGGGATTCGTGGGGTCCAATTCTGAGAATATTTCCAGAACAACTTTTCTGAAATAAAAAACAGCAGAAAACAGGGAACTGGCACTTGGCATCTTTTTAATAGGTTAGTCCCGAAAAACGTGTAAAAATGCTATAAAGAAGGGAGAAAACATGTAGCAATTAGCATAATATCAACATGGAAAATCAGAATTTATAGATATGTTGGAGACGTATCAAGCATCCCCAAGCTTAGTTCCTACTCGTCCTCGAGTAGGTAAACGATAAAACAAAATAATTTCTGAGGTGACATGCTACCACACAATCTTGATCATAATATGTAAAACAGAGCATGTAAACTAGGATCAAATGAACTAAAGCTGTAATCTATATTTGATATCAACAAGTAATGCATAAACAAATAAGAAGAAAGAAGAAAAACTTTTAATGAATCAATACTAAAAGACTATCAACCGTGCAAAGTTTATTAGAGATGATTTAAGCTTTCAAGAACAACAATAGCATGCACGTCAAACGATCTTCACAACCCCTGTTAGGATCAAGTCAAGCTTTCCACGCGATGCAGTGCTTGAATCTTAAACTATTTGCGCACTAAAAACAAGCAAGTGTTCTGCGTTGTTTCCTGGCACCAGGATGTTATGGTAAAGAGAACATTATGGGGGGTTTTGAAGGTCAATAGAAGAAAGGCTCACAAAGCTGAAAGTGCTCATTAGACAAGAGAAACTCTTACAACCGAAGCTATGCAAGGAGTAGGGATTGCCACACAACGGATGCACATAGAGCTATAAGTGTATGAAAGCTCTCCAATGGAACTAGTGGGGGTGCATCCAACTTGCTTGCTCATGAAGACCTAGAACTCATTTGAGGAGGCTCATCATTGGAATATACAAGCCAAGTTCTATAATGTAAAATTCCCCACATAGTTATGAATGAATGATAATATGAAAACTTTCTCCAAACTGAAGCATTGGTGCTAAACATGAAGCACAAGTGTGGTATAAAGGATAGTGATGCGCCCCCTCTCTCTTTATTCTCTCTTTGGCCCTTTCCTTTTTTTTCCTTTTTGGGCCTTTTCATTTTTTTTATTTTTTTATTTTATATATCCTCACCGGTAGGGGCAATATCCTATATTACAATGAATCATCACACTTTTAGTACTCATAACTCATAATGGAATATCTCTGATGTATCCAACTGCATGCTCCTTCCAGTGTAGCAGTATGCATAAATAACCATGAAGCTCATCATCAAGTAACATAATGGAGGTGGATGTTGTGCTGCAATATATCTCGGAATGGCTATGGAAATTCCATGATAGGTAGGTATGGTGACTGTTTTGAGGAATAATATATGGGCTTATGTGTAGGAGAAGAAAGTCCTCCCACGAGATTTGGATGCACTGGCGAAGTTTGCACCAACTCTCAATGTGAGAAAGGGCAATGCATAGTACCGAAGAGGCTAGCAAATATGGATGGTGGAAGTGCTAGGAACCGCAACATAGGCTCACGAGTTAAAAGGTTGCAACAAGCAAATCATCTTTACAAGGCACAATGCAAATCACTCCAAGAGGGTCAGTGGCAGTGACAAGTCACTGTTAGCTACCCGGACCGTAGCGCGTAACAAAAGGCCGATCAGAAATGTATCACTCGTAGTGTTGGGATGTTGATCGTTTAAAGGTCAACATGTTCACACTGGATATGTTCTGATCAGGAACATTTTTCTCACGAAGGTCAACATGGTGGGTCTGGTGGGTCCCCCTGGTGCACTGTGCTATAAAAGAAAAAGGGAAAGGGAAGTGAGATAGATAACGATGAGACTAGCTGCAGCTCTCGTAGCTTAGCTCTGACTTTCTCCTTCCTATATCTCAAGGCTACTGATCGAGCCAGTTCAGGAGCACCAGGAAGGATCCTCTATAGATCAAGATCAAGGTACTGGTGGTAACTATTGAGCAGTAACTGATCAAGGCCAAGCATATAGAATGGCTTCCTCATCTACAAATCAAGGTATGATCACTCTGATTATTTTCTATGGCTCAAGCTTATGCTAGTTGATCCTGTATGGATTTTTATCATTGGTATCAGAGCCATCTAGTTGCAAGCTTGAGCCCTCTGAGCTCAAGATCATGCTTAATCTGTTAAAATGTTCTTGCTAAAGTTTAATGTCTAGGCCCTATTTTAAAGTTGTGCTCTTTTTTTTCTTCTCAAGATCAAGCCATAATGATGTTATTAGAGGCCTACGGTTTCAATTTTAGGTGGTTATGATGGGGATTGATGCAACAGAACATGTTTCATGTGATTTCCCCAATTTCTGGAAACCCTAGACTTCTAAATTCCTAATGAAATCCCCTCTAATATGATGGTTTTGGTTTCGATTAAGCAAGAAATTAAAGGGGGATTTAAGCCACTGTCAAAATCCCCAAATTTTTTTCGGAACCCTAGTTCATCTGAAATCCCCAAAATTGAAGAACCCTAACCCTAATGCTAATGATACTAAGGGCAGTGGTTAATACTTTATGGGTCTCGTCGTTGTCGCTGGCCACGGCGGCGGCGGAGCCTCGTTCTGATGAAGGCAAAGGAGCTCGGGCTCGGCCCCGAGTGTCCATGCCGTCCACTGCACCGGGCCGTGGTGGTACTTCCTCGCGCGCTCGTCGTCGTGGAAGGTTAGTGTGGTGCCAAGCTGAGCGCTGGTCGTCGACATCGTGCGGGGACGCCTGCATGTCGTCGTTGCCGCGCAGAAGGGCGCCACCCAGGGCTGCTCGATGGAGCTGCGCGCTGGCCAAAGCTGCACGCAACTCCGGCGAGAGGGCCGAGACGACGCCGCTGGTTCCTCCTCTGCGCGCGGTGCTTGGCACCACCGTGTTTCCCTCTCTGCGCACGGTCGTCGCGGGAGGAGAGGAAGAGGAGGGTTAGGGTTTCGGAGGGAGAGAAAGAATGGTGGCGGCCGGTGGCGGTGGGGTGGTTTTATTCCACCCACGCGCACGATCTCGTCCGTCAGATGAAAATCCGACGGGTCGCGTCCTGCTGCTGCGGTTTATGGGCCGGCCCGAGAAGGGGGAAAGTTATGGGCTGGACTGGGCCAGTTTTAGTTCAGTTCCAGCAGATCTGTTAAAAAAACTGAGCTCTCAGGGCCTAGTTCTGTGGCTGGACTGGGCCGTTTTTTGCCCAGTTTCGGCCAAATTAATGCTATGGGCTTATTTTTATATTAGTTATATTTTTTATTTCTGTTTTTAGTTCTTATGTTTTATGTTAGCTGTTTTATTTGCTTTAGCATGTTAAATTATTAGTCATGCTTTATTATGATGTTTATTATGATGATTATGTCATGAAGTTTTCCGCTGCGAAATAAAGTTTAATGAATCCTCAAATAAAGTGTGGTTTCATGCTTTGTCATTCTGACCAAAGTTGTTTGACGGGCATTTAGACCACAAAGTTCTTTTATTAGCTCGTTTCACTTCTGGCCAAAGCTGATGTGAACCGGGTTAATGGAAGAAAATTAATGATGAGGATTATTAATGTGTGGCTTTTATTTGTCAATTTGGCCAAAGCTAATTGACGAATATTAGTTCACAAAATTTTGTTGTTCATGTTCATTTCTGGCCAAAGCTGATTTGAATTTGATCAATAAAGTTTGATAATGATGATGTTGCTTACTAAGGCAATTTTTGAATTCTTTTTGCAGCACCTAATGTATCTCATATTACTGGGATGCTAAATGGCATAGAACAACTTAATGGTAGCAACTATGCTACATGGAAGGAGAAGCTTAAAATAACGATTGCCTTACTGAATATTGATTATGCTCTCCTTAATGATCCTCCTGAAGCACCTAAAGAGAATGCTGAAAATTATGAGGGCCTCAAGAAGGAATATGATGTTATCAAGGCTAAGTGGGATGACTCAAATCGCAAGTGCCTTATGATGATAAAGGGCTCCATTACACAGAGTATGAGGGGATCCCTTCCTGACTGTGAGACAGCTAAAGGGTACTTTGCCAAAATTGAACATCAGTTCCAAGGGTCTTCTAAACCTTATGCAACAAGTCTTATTAGAAGGCTGATTGATGAAAAATATGATCCCACTGGAAGTCTTCGCACTAGTAGAGAAGTGCATTTCTATGGATGGCTTTCTGTGGCGCACCATGTAAGTATGCGTCACAGAAATATATTTTTGTGGCGTACAGGGGGGGTATGTGCCACAGAAAAGAGGAATTCCGTGGCGCACGGGACAAGGGTGCGCCACAGAAAAGAGGAATTCTGTGGCGCACGGGACAGAGGTGCGCCACAAAAATATGTTGGGGCCCACACCAACCATTGCACCACTCATATTTTGTGGCGCATGGTGGTTAGTACGCCACAGAAATATGACATTTCTGTGGTGCACTGGTGCGCCACAGAAATTCTCATCCGCAAAATTTATGTCCACACGCACGAACTCCATCACCCCCCCCCCCCCCCGCGGGAACGCCATTTCTAGTTTTTCGCGGGAGAGTTGGAGGTCTAAAAAGCATCAAAAATAAATCCCTTATAGATGCACGGAGAGTTTAAGGTCTACTTTTTTATCAAATTTTGAAATATGAATTTCGACTTTCTGAGCAAATGTTCGTTAAAAAGGTAAAATGGGCATAACTTTTGCATACGATGTCGGAAAAAATGATCAAGATATCAAAAAAAAAACTAGAGAGAAAAAGAAACCCAACCTCACTGGCCTTCGGCCTGTGAGCTTTTTTTAGAATCGCCAAATTCCAAAAGGAAAAAAAGTTATTTCCGTTTGAAGATTTTTTTCCTACAAAATCAAAAAAAATTGGAAAAAAATTCTGTGGCGCACACCTACTTGGTGCGCCACGGAATTGTTGGGCAGGATTCGAAATTCGAATCCTGCCCACCAACACCTCTCCTTCCCCCTCTTCTTTCTCCTTCTCTACTTTCTCTCATTTCACTTCTCCACTTCTTCTCCACTTCTCATCTCCCCTCTACCTCTCCACTTCTCTCCTCCACCTCCTACTCCACCACCACCTCTCATTCTTCTCCTCCTTCTCCTCCTCCTCCACCACCACCTATCCTCCTCCTCCTCCTCCTCCACCACCACCTCCATCGAGCTTCTCCTCCTCCACCAACTCCAGTGACCTTCCCACCACCACCTCCGGCGAGCTCCTCCTCCTCCTCCACCACCACCTCCGGCGAGCTTCTCCTTCTCCACCAACTCCGGTGACCTCCCCCACCACCACCTCCGGCGAGCTCCTCCTCCTCCACCACCACCTCCGGCGAGCTTCTACTCCTCCACCAACTCCGGTGACCCCCATCCTCCACCCAACATCGACCAAGCCACCTAAGGCCATGGTCACAACGGCATCCGACGAGCTCCGGCGAAATTTCAAAATTTCACCGAAATTCCGGCGGCCTAGATCTGGTCGCCTTTTTTTTTAAATTCAAAAAAAAATTCTATGGCGCACCCCTACTTAGTGCGCCACAGAATTGCAAATTTCTGTGGCGCACGGCCAGGATGCACCACAGAAAAAAATTCTATGGCGTGATTTCTGTGGCGCACCCCTCTGGCCCCTAGGTGCGCCACATAATTCAAATTTGGTGCGCCACAGATGACCCTTTCTGTACTAGTGGCAGCTTCGATGTCGATTTTTGACTGGACTGACTCCTCGGTGGCGTGCCTGATATGTGCTTCTTCTTGTTTTTTCTTTAGTGTGAGGTCGTCTATTTAAAGCAAGGAGGCATCCAGAGTTAATAAGAATGTGTTTTTAAAACCATTTTGTAAGGCCACAAAGCTGCATATATTTACCGATTGAAAAATACAAAAAATACAAAATCGGAGTTGCAGGAAATCAATAAACGAACATTCATGGCGTAAGAAAGATCAGATCAACAATGCATGGGGAAAATGACATGTTCCTTCATTTCCCCCCTCTCTTGATCTTTCAAGGAATGTATTTTGTCCTCTCTTCTCATATTCATCTGGCCTGCACAACACGACAACAAGAGTAGAAGGTAGCAAATTTATTACAAAATTATGTAGTTTAAGCTAGCTACACAAACAAGATAGAATTCACATGACCAACAAATATTTTCCATTTAAGTTTTAGTATATATATGAAACAAAATGATTCTATAACTCTTTGGTTGCATTTGACTGACACGGTACATACCAGAAACAATGAAGGAAATCGGCGAATCAAATCAATGCTACGAAGTAGTGCATATGGTAATATCCATGCAAAAATTCATGTGCCTCTTCAGGAATTTTGTGATAACTAATATAAATGGAAGGAATGACAAAAACATTAATGTGAGCCGCAAATGCTAAAACACCGGTAACCTAGAAGACAGTCACTAAAATAGTCAAGGTAGACACCTCGAAGTTATAAACATAAAAACAAATGAGACTTACAGTGGCCGGGCACACAGATTCTGAAGATACAACATAATTTTTTAGGCCTTCCGTAATGCTCCACCCTGTACCGTATCTTAGATGTCCAGGTAGGATATTTTGCTTAGGTGGACACCATTTAATGAAGGATTGGAGAAGAGCCGGTTCTTCTCTTGTCTACGGCTCTTGGCTTCAAATCCGAGACAAGTGAACGAATTAACTTCCATAACCATCGCACTCATGCACAGCCAGCCAATTAACGTTGGCATGTAATAAATGTGGATGCGAAGCTAGGAACCGGCTGGGCTAAAATATGTTGTCTCTTAAAATTTACCTGATGAGCTGGACGGAGCTTAGACACGACATAGTCGTTCTGCATTACGGATGGCCTTATGCTCTAGCAATGTACAACGTAAGACAATAGATGAACAAATATTTACCTATCGAGACAATCAGAGTATGCAAATTCAGATCTTCTTTCATTTATGCTCGATAAAATCTAGTTAGAATAGACTATTTAAGAGTTAGGAGAGTAGGCATAACTTGTAATATCTTGTTTTTTTTCAGTTTCCAACTATGCCACTCTCTGGTGCCGGATCTGGCATGGAGACGCTTTTGACATCCAGGATCAGGAAGTAGTACCCAGACTGCCCGCATGTGCTAGCATTCTCTGCTTTCCCCTCAATAAAAATATCCAATACCGCAGGTGGTGAGCCTTAAAATGCCACTCTTCCTGTCAGTTGGTTAAGAATGCATATGAGTGCATGGTTATTAATAATGTGGCACTTTATGATATTTGTTTCAGGAACCTTAAGGTTATCACTCCCAGGCGGAAGCAAAAATCCCGGCCTCTTTTATTCTTACTTTCTACGGATGACTCCTGTCATGATATCAAGTTCGTCTTCCTAATTCTTATTATTTTACTGGATGTCCTAAAATTTAAGGGCACAAATACATTTAGGCTTCGCTGGAAGTATCGACATCAATTAAAAAAATAAAATTACAAGGACTACATTCTTTTGTTTCTTCTAATCGAGCCCTAAGCAATCCAGCTACAGCTGACTGGACACAGTAACTTGGATGAGAGGATAAAGTAATTCGAAAATAGAGCACCATACTAAAATTATCATGATCATGCAGAAAACTAAGACAGTAAGACAATAACAATATTATCCATATTTTCTATTTGTAAATTGGATTGTAACTTTCCATTAAGATGTTGATTTTCAGATTTGTAAAAGCAAAAGATTAATACACTTTCATGCTAGATTCTAGCTGGAAATCTACTACAGTCATGTGTACTATAAGTTTTTTTTTTGAACAAGGGATGGGGCCGAAGAGCCCCGAAGCTTCATTGATAGCGACAGTTACCGATTACAAAGAGGAACCTGAAGAAAAAAGAAATTACAGCGCAGTCCTCAATACTAGCACAAAGGACCTTTGACCGGCGCCAAAAACGCGATCGGGTCCCTGACCATCGCCGTCGATGGAGAGCCCTGCTACCGCGGCCGTCAAGCTCGCCACCGGGGACGAACCACTTGGTGGAGAGCCGCCGTAGTATGCCACGCTGCAAGCCCTTGAGATCCTCACACCTGGAGGAAGAACACCCGGAGCAGTG
Organism: Alopecurus myosuroides; assembly: GCA_028641055.1. NCBI lineage: Eukaryota > Viridiplantae > Streptophyta > Magnoliopsida > Poales > Poaceae > Alopecurus > Alopecurus myosuroides. The sequence goes on along the minus strand of CM054061.1, from coordinate 249,788,962 downwards.
AGCTCCGAGCGGCGGAGCGACCCCCTTGGCCATGGATAGTGGCGGCGCACCTCACCGTCGCTTGGAAGCATCCGCGCCTGAAGCTTCAGAAGGCGCAGGCCAGCACCCATCCCCGGATCTCTGCGCAGGCTCGCTTACCTCCTCGCCACCACCTCGGTAGCCGGGGAAAGAAGAAGAGCCGTAACAAACCTCCGAGCACAAATCGACTCCCAGAACCGAGCCCATCTTCGAGCTTATTAGGGAAGAAGGACGCAGCAGCTACTCCTCCTGTATACAACTCCTGCCATAGGAGCACCACGAGAAGGAGATGAACCACCGCCATCCAGTTGCTGCGGCCCGGACACAGCAACCAGCGAGTCCTCCATGGCATGCCGCCATTCAACACATAGGCAACCACAACAACAAGAGAAAACAAACTAGACCTAACTACTCTACTGCTGTACAAGATGGGCCGGCTCCCTAGATCATCTCTGCACCAACCAGCGCGAAGGCCGGTAGCGAGAGCGGCCGGAACTGGGCACGGCGGACGGTTGACTCTCAAAGCAGGCTCAGACGGGGGAGAGGAAAGCCTTGGGTCGAGGGGTGTTGGTGAGCAGTTGGCTTATTCGTGCCTCCTCTGTGTACTATAAGTTAAACAATGCAAAATCACACAAATCTCAAACAAGCAAATGAATTAACTGAGCCGTACAATTGTACTTGGTTTACTTGGATTAATACATTACGATATAATTGACTTGACATAAGCTCGGCCTTTCAATATTGCTCTATTTATGTCTCGTGTCCAAAGAATCTACAACTAATCTTATGCACATATAAAAGCCAAGATTGCATTATTCTTCCGTGCAGTATGACTACAAATTCATCACGAAACTCACTTGCAGTGCATTGAATTTGCATTACCTATGCATCTAAAAAATTTAAGATTTTTTTGACTTTTGAAAAGTGGTTAAATTCAACATTTAAAGAAAAAAAAAATAGGCAGGAGCATATGCCCGCCTGTTCACTTTAGCCGTTCTCCAGAGCTCAACTAAGAACAAAATTAAGTAATCTTGCAATTTGTGTCGTGAAACCTCACTGGTGCTAGCTTGTATGACGAACAAGAACACAAAAGGAAATCATGTGAAAGAAAAATAAAAAGCCTTCCCCTTCCCTCCTCGTCCCTCCCGCGAGCGGCGGCGGGGGAACCCTAGCTCCCCTCTCCCCTAGCCCCCTCCTCTCGTCACCCCCTTCCTCGCCGCCGTCGGTGGGCGTCTCCGGCCGAAGGCCGAGCGCGGGCGGCGGCAGGGCTGCTTCTCCCTCTCGCGCGGGGCCTGGGCGCGGGCCTAGGCGTCGGCTTGGGCGCCGGCCTTCCGAGGGGCTAGGCGGCGCGGCTACTCCGGTGGTGGTGCGGCGACCTCAAGACGGGGCGGCACGCTGGTGGCGTCGGCGGCATGGGGCACGTCCATGGCAGCGGTCGACTCGGGTGGTGCGGGCCGGTGGCCTGTCGCTACGGACGGCATCAAGGACAAACCAGCCCTATCGGAGGTGCGTCGGGCGCGGCGGCGCGGTTCTTCGGAGGCGGCAGCGAGGGTAGCACCCGTGACAGAGATGGGGGACCTTGGAGTTGGCCATGGCCATGCTCTGTGGCCCAGATCTGGGCCCGTTTGGGCCTGATCTGTGTGCTACGGGCCGGCTAGTGCTCACATCCAGAGTCCATGTGCAGAACGACATCGGCGGCCTTGGCGCTGCAGCGCGGCGGTGGGGCTAGTGAGGCCTGATCCTGGCCTGCTGGGCTGATCTGGGCCCGACCGGCCCTGCTGCTGCGTCCGGTCGGGACCGCCTTGGGCGGTGGAGGATGGATCTCCTCCTGTAGGCTACTGATGTTGACCTTGCCGGCCTATCTGTATTGCCGGCCTCGCTCATCCGTCACGATGAACCCGCAACTTGCTGGTTTCCTGGTGGGAGGCTACGGATGCCGGGGCGGCGGCCCTGGAAGGTGGTCTGCACGGGCGTCTCTACGGCGAGCGACGTGGCGGCGGTGGTGGCCTGTGTCGTGGGATAATCACGGCAGATGTTACCGGGGGTAACTGATCTTGGGGCAAGTCGACACAGGTATTCGGGAGAGGGTTTAGCTCGAAGGAAGACATGGCGGAAAGCAATCTAAGAACCGGAAAATAACTCGCCGGATCTCAATATGAATTATGCTGGATACTCGATAATAGGTGTTACAACTATGGCTTGAATCTCTGGCAAACCAAACCTAGGGGACGGTTTATAAAGCACCCGTACACCCCTAACTTGCCCTTCAAGGCACATCTTGAGTCCTATTCGAACTTTACTTACAAACCCTAGCTTTCCTTACCGCAACCCACAATCCGGGTTACGAGGCCTACACACTTTGGGCCTTCCAGAAGTCTCTTTATTCTTAGCCGGATCCTGTGCAGCACCCTTTGGGCCGGATCACACCTTGGAGTTGGCCTACCGGGTTACCATCCTCCCCATCAGTAGTCCCCAGAATAGCCTGGGCTTCCAAGATTTACTCTTCGAAGTGCTGGCTATTCCCTGCAGAAATATTGGATACAAAAACACATGAAGATCAAGATACAATATGTTGACGAATGGCTGGGATTAGCACCAAGGGGATCAGGTAGCAACCCGGCTCTCCCCCAAAGGCTCTCCCTCAATCTTCCAGACTTGAGTCTTAATAGGAAACTCGATGATTTCACATCTTCCTCGATAACTGTCGCTAGTACCAGGAAAGAGATTTCCCCTTCCTTTTTCTCTGGATTATATCGATCTGTGCACAAGGCGCGTCTTTCAAATTTCAAAATAGCCAACTATTACTCCGCACCTCCCGGGTTTCGCCCGTTAGGTTAGGCTTTTCCACCCGGGCTATTATAAATAGACCCCAAGGAGCAAACTCAACCCTAACGGCTCATTTCCCCCACTCCTCTTCTCCTCAAGCTCGAGTTTGCGGAGTGCCACCACGGAAGCCCTACGCACATCGCCGAAGCCCATCCGCCGTCGCTTGCGCTCCGCCACCGTGCAACCCACTCCAGCTCCCAAATCCACCACTAAGCCCCCGATTCGCCGGCCAGAAATCGCGAAAGGGCATCAATCTTGCGCCATCTGTCTCCGCAAATCCCTACTTCAACCTCCTCCGGTAAGTTCTTGATATCCTCCAACCTAACCTTGCAATCTCTTAGCTTTTCCTTAGACCAGATCTGAATCGAGTCGCCTGCAATTTCTCGGGCCCTGCCGAATTGACTCACTAGTGTTTACCATAACCACTCCCATAGATAGGATGCGCAGCTTATCTTACTCCCCTACCACTAAGTATCATTAGCTTGGCCTTAAATACAGAAATTGGATTTCCCATCTGGGCTCGGACCACCAAAAATTTCCGCCCTTGTTCTTATCATCCGGAAAATCTCACTTCTCCGGCTCACTTGCTGATAATAGACATAAGGGTATCCCTCTACCTTCCCCAGACACTTGCTTTACGGAAAAACTTCACAGCTTCCGTAACGACATGCGATACCCGGACAGATCGTACTTGATCCAGCAAGGCAATACCCGGATCATGTTTAAATTACCGGTAACTGATTATTCATTAATTTCCGAGTTTTCGCTTCTCACCTCCTTTCCTTTGATGTTTCACCAGGTCAACCCCATGGCACCCAAGAGGCAGGGGAAACAGTCGGCTAAAGCTAAATCCACTAACTCCATTTCAGCCAATTGGGGGAGATCCTCCGTTACCAAGGCCAAACTGGAGGAGTTGGTCGAGCTGGGAATCCTTCCTCCCCAGGAATCTATCCACTGGAGAGTACCAAGCAACGAAACCCGGCCTTCTCCAGCAACGGATGAGGTAATATGTTTCGTCGAACACGTGACCCGGGGCTTCAGGCCTCCGGGTCACCCTTTCTTTCGTGACGTCCTAGATCACTACAACCTCCGTATTTTCGATATAGGCCCAAATTCCGTTCTGAACATCTCCCACTTTATCGTTCTTTCCGAGTCTTACTTGTGCACTCCGCCAAGTTTGGCTCTCTTCGTTGAACTCTTTCAGTGCAAGCCGTGCCGCGAAAGCGGCGACGGCGCACTTCTTACTTGCGGCGGGGTTTCTATCCAGCGCCGCAAGAACTCCTTGATGCCTCCTATCACCCTCAATTCTCATGTAAAGCACTGGCAGCTCTCGTACTTCTACTGCCAGGATACCTCCCCTCCCGGCGAAAAGAAGTTGCCGGGTTACTAGGAGGGTCAGCTTGACATTTCCGAGACTTTCAATGCCTTCGCCCCTGACTCGGACAGGGAGGCTATCTTGCCCTTGCTGGCTAAGATCTCTATCTTATCGGCTCGAGGCCTCGTCGGGCTAAACCTGGTGAAGACCTGGGTCAACTTCCGCATCCAGCCAAACTCCATTCGTGAGAAGCTGATGTGTGAATATTCGGGTCAAACCACGGACCCGATCCGATACTCTGCCAGCACCTTCGCCCCTAATGACATGAACAAAACGATCAAGGGTTTTTTAACAGAGAAGCTCGAGGTAATCCGGAACATAGCCGGGTTAGAACCTTTTACACTCGAGAACCCCGCCCCCGCGGTAAGCTTTCTACCTCTTGATTTTGGATTTTAACAAGCTTACCTTTATCCGCTTTTCTTGACTCAATATTAACCATTGCCCTGGCATTTTCACCTCAGGCCGATAATGACTTTTGGACGGTCAACACTCCTCCTAGTTCCGAAGACGCGGAGGAGGAAGACGATGCCGCTAACTCGGATGAAGGTGCATACTCAATCCCCTCGCACGCATTATATCCTGCTTCCTCTTTTTCCTTATGCTATAACTTCAATATCTTTCAGAACGAGATGACCAAGACGAGGAAGAAGAGACAGATGGCCGGGAAGAGTCCGCCAGCGAGGAGGACGAGCCGGAGCCGGCCACCAAAGCTGGATCCAAAAGGAAATCCCAGAGGATCGCCCTCCAGGTTTTTATTTCGTTCCCTTTCACTTTAATTTTTGTTCCCATAACGTCATTTCGGGGCTAACCCCGCCTTCACCCCTTTTGATCATAAATGAAGGAGCCACCCGCGACCAGGCGCCGAGTAACCCAGAACCATCCGGGCAACGAGGCCCTTAACCCGGGCACTTCATCGCCCCCGGCTCGACACTCTGGTATTTATATCGTAAATAAAAACTCTTTCCGGACATTCCTTTGCAACATAATCTCAAACCTTGCTTGGCATTTTTCAGTATCTTCCGGATCTAGCAGCGGCTTTCCTTCGGACTTCCCGGTGAACACCGGGTAAACGCCTTTTCCTGACATTATACCGAGCTTTTATCGCCTTTTTCATAACCAAAGATTAATTGTGCCTTCGCACCTTCTTTAGAGCCACGGTTGTTATTAGCGACCAGGAGGATACTGAGGCTAAGGTCCGGGTCGAGAACGAGCCGGCTGATGATGCCTTCACCACAACTGGCGACGAGCAAGCGTCGCCACCGGAGCTAGCTAGGCATGACACCGGGTATCCAATCGCTTCGCACGCAGGCGAGAAGGAGAAGGGAGCAGCTTCGAGCGCGGGAGGGGGACCAGACTCCGACATTCGGATGACCCGGGTGCCACCTCCTGTTACAAGAAAAGCTCCTTTTCCCACTTTCCAGGTACCCGAGTCATCTAACTCGGATAACGCTGATTTTAACCAGCTGATGAGCGCTCTTCTCGCCATGAAAGCTTCAGAAGGAAATATCCTAGAGCGTATGGCTGCAGCACATCAGGTGATCTTACTTGATACTTCTTACTATACATCCAGTCCCCAAGTTCCGAGCATAATTTTCTGTAATTATTCTCGGCACTTCGCATAATAATTTTCTGTAATTATTTTCTCAGAAGGAAATATTCTCGTGATATCCGGCTTACAGTTGCACTCATTCTTTGCAGGCGGAGATAACTCAGTCGGATGAAACATTACTTAAAACTGAGCAGCTCTTGCTTGCGGAAACAAAACGTAGGGAAACCCTTGAAGCGGAGATAAAGACTTTGAAAAAAGATGTCTCCAAATACAAGAACAAATACAATGCTGCCCAATCCTCGCTGAATAACCTGTCGACTCAAATTACGGACACTTACCGTATCTTGCTAAGTAAGTTTGTTATTTGCAATTAACTTGCGTATCTCTATCTTGCCGTTGTAATAATCAAGATTACTGATATGCTTCTGTGTGTTTCGATTGCAGGTGCTAACCTTGCTGCTCCGGAGGAGAACACCGTTACTCAGGCTAAAACTCTGAAGACTGTGCTCCGGACATTTTTTGCCGGCACGAAACTTTTGCTGGATGCTATAAAGTGGCCTTCGGAGGTATACCCGGGCGAAGAAAATCTCATGCAGGCCTTGTCCACAGCGCCTGGATGGATTGAAATATTGAAGCGTTCGTCTTGCCGGATTGGGATGACCCGGGCTTTGACGCTGGCGAAGGCTTATTTTCCTAAGCTTGACCCGGCCAAGGTAGTATCCGGGTTCCCAGAATTCAAGGCTGACGGGTCTAAGTTTAAACCCCAGGACTTCAAAGCTATACAATCTTCGGTACGTCACTCGGCCACAACTTTGGCAGATAAAATGGATCTAAACACAATTATGAGCTCATATGACTCTGAGGGCAAGGTTATTCTGGTGGAGGCACCCCCTCCTTTTGATATGCTGGAAAAGTGGTCGACTGACCTGGCCAGGAGGAAAGAAGAGGCTGCGAAGAGAGAGACCGAACTAGGCGTAAAGCCGTCTACCTCAACACCAGCCGTTCCTCCGCCTGTCCGTCCTGACGTGAAGAGTCCGGGTAAAACTGCTGGCAAAGCCAAGGAGCAAGTCCAAGACGAAGACCCGGAGGACCACTCCCAGGATGCCGAGTAGGATGATACCTAGTGCTTTTGCGTTTCTCGAGACTGATATGATTTTTAGCGGTGCGCCTGTGCAACATTGATACTGATATTATGACTTTGCGCTTGTTAATTTATGATAACTCTTTGCCTCTCCCGGCTTTTGATAATCTCGATCCTTGTGTTACATGTAAGCTTATTCTCGATACTTTGAACTCTTGCTTTTGATTCCCTTTTGAGACTCGGCTAACCGAGTATCGTAGGTTTTGATAGACGGACTTTTCTTTAAGTCCCCAAGACTCGGAAACTAAGGTTTACGAGCTTTAGTAGTTAAGCAGTTTGTTTCTGTCTCGAAGTCCCCAGTCCCCATGACCCAAAGTACGAGCTAAGGGGGCGTGGCCTTTCTCAGATGACAAACTGCTCTTTACCAAGCTGAAGACCAATAGCTGTTCACATAAATACTGAAGTCATGCTTAATACTTGTTGAGTTTCCGGCTATTTGAGCCTTATACTCTGCATGGACTTGTGGTTTAGATGACCCTTTTGATTATCTTGTACTGTAAGCCGGCTTTCGCGTGGATACCATGCTGTTACATCTATACGAAAAACAGGGTCAAGCAAGTCCCATTGGGCTGCATAGTTTGATTGTAATCGTAAGTGAACAGATCATGCCACTTTAGCGCGAGTCACATCGAGCTTAAGTAAGAATAATCAAGAAATTTGGCTCCTTTGTTTAGTTATAAGATTGCAGCCGTACCCGTTTTTTCGAGTAATCAGCCCTCATAACTCATAGGCATCGAGGCCGGGTCTCCGGGTTTGTGATTACTTATTTAAGCACACCAATCCCCGAAGACCTATATGCACGTGACGTATTTTGATGATATTGACGTATTGATAATAACAAGCATTACTTACTTGTAACTGAAGCAAAGACCATGATAAGACTCGAGACCATCTTCTTTTATTGATAAAAATTTCTTTTTTGAATCAGCAGGCCGCCTCATTAAAAACCTTCCAGTCCCCTTAGGTACCCTGGGTAGGAAAAGAGTGCGTATGAAACCTGCCGTCCGTTACACTGCTTTAGTTATTCTCGAGAATCGGCCTCGCGTTGGTGCGGCCGATGCACATTCTCCATTTGCTAGGCCCTTTCATAATGAGTACCGGATTTGCTAGCCAATCCGGGTATATCGTCCTTGAAGCGTGATCAGCTGCGGATGGTGGTACGTCTTCTTCTTCCCTACTAGGAGTTTTGAAAGGATCGCTCCTGATGAAGCCTACCATCTTAGGGTCTTGTTCTGCCCTAATTTTTGCTTTGTCCCCCTCAGGAGTTGGCTTTTTTGACGTTGTCCTCTCTTCTAGGTCCACCTGAGAACGGTAATGTTTGAGTTCTTCCTTCCTGCAGGCTTGCTCGGCCATTGCCGCATCTCCCTCATCACATTCAGCTGCTATATCTCGATTTCCGTGTATTGTAATGGTCTTCTTAGGACCCGGGATTTTCAGCTGTAGGTACACATAACACGGTCTCGCCATGAACTTGGCATAAGCCGGCCTTCCAAACAATGCATGATAAGGACTGCGCAACTTTACTACCTCAAAGGTAAGCCACTCGACTCGGTAATTGTCCTTTGACTCTCCAAAAGCTACTTCCAGTGCCACCTTTCCTTCGGGGCATGTCGAATGACCCGGCACTATCCCGTGAAAAACTGTTGTACTCTTTTGCAGCTGCGATTCCTTTAAGCCCATACGCAGAAAAGTTTCCCAGTACAGGATATTGATACTACTTCCTCCATCCATCAAGACTTTTTTCAGCTCGTAGCCGTTGACCTGTGGTGCCACTACCAAAGCTAAGACTCCCGGGTGATCAACTCTGTCCGGGTGATCCTTCCTGCTCCATGTTACCTCTTGTTCTGACCACCTCAAATATCTTGGAACAGCGGAAGAGACTGAATTAACTGCTTGTTTCAGTATCTTCTTATCCTTGTTAGAGCCTCCCGTAGTGTGCACATGATATTGACCCAGCTGTTTGGGGTTAGCTTGAAAACCTCCCGCTCCCCCTTGATTGTTACCTTGATTTCCGGCTGGCGGGTTGCCGGCTGGGGGCGGTCCGTTGCCCAAATTTCCACCTAGGCCCGGGCCTCCTCCTCGGCCTGCACCTCGCATGGCTCTGTTCACTTCCTCGTTCTTCCACCTTTGTAAGTCGGCACATTGCTCCAATGAATGATTGGCCGGCTTGCCGTTCCTGCTATGCTTCGGGCATGCCATCCTAAATATGTCCCAACTGTTGCTTGGTCTTGGAGGTCCTTGGTAGTGTCCCCCATTGTGATTTCCAGTGTTAAAATTTCCTTCGGATCTAGGTCTTGAAGACCCGGCCTCCGTGTTGGCTACAAACTCGGAATTCCCTTCAAACGGTCGTTTGTTCTGGCTGTTTCCATTATTGTTTGGCGCCGATACATTGCCGGTTTTCCCACTGCTACTTGTGTTTGCTTTTGCTTTCTTGTCATCAACTTCCTCCTCTGTGGTATCCGTTGCAGCGTGTTTGTTGCACGCATCCATTAACTCTCCCATCGTAACCTCCGCTGCATTCCTACTAGATTTCATGCGAGTTAGCTTTTGCACTAAAGGAACATACTTACATGTTTTTGCCATAGCTTGTAGCGCGTCATTAGGCTGGATATCTGTAGACGAGTGGAGTATCTCCATAACCCGGCGCACCCAGCTGCGTGCTGACTCTCCTTTCTTCTGAACGCATCTTTCTAAATCATCAATAGTAAATAACTTTCTGCATGTCCCATGAAAGTGCTTGATAAATGCGGTCTTTAACTCCTCCCACGATTTGATCGACTTTTCCGGTAAATTGGTGAACCATAACTTTGCTGCTCCCTCTGACATCATTAAGTACATGAATTTGGCTTGGAGATTCTCGGATGCGTTGCGAATTGACATCGCCATCTCGTAGCTGCTCAGCCACGTTTCTGGATCCATTGTTGGCTCATAATTTACTACTTTCCCCGGTTCTTTGAACTTCTCCGGGTAAGGTTCTGCTCTGATATCGTCCGAGAGGCACTTGGGTCCCGCCAGGGTGGTTGGGGCTGGTCTTACTCGGGAGGCGCGTGACCCGGCTGGGGGTGCCACGAGGTGCGGCGCCACCGGCAATTCGTGCCCAGCAGACCCGGCCCCGGCTCTTCTGGCCCTGGAACTGTCCACCACCGCCTGCGCTGCTGATACTACTGGTACTGTCTGGATACGCGGTGGAGGCGGCATTTGCTGTTGCTCTTCCTTTCGTCGTGCCGCACTTGCTTGGACATTGCCCTGTTGCTGACTGACGTACGGCGTCCCATGCATTCCGCTTCTATGATCCGGATAATTGGCTTGCTGTGCTACCGCGGTGTGTAGCAGATCGATCGCTCGTCGGGTTCCTTCCGCATGAGGCGAATCTCCCACAGGAATCTGGTTTAATGCGAGCGTTGCTGCGTACACGTTGTCCATGGGATTGTTGTAATGACCTGCTGGTGTGTGGAATCGTGATGGTGGTGGTGGCATGGTATTGCCGGCTGTCACCCCCGTCTGTGGCAAAGGTAACCCGGCTGGCGCGTTTACCGGCTGGGCTCCCGTTGACGGTCGCGGTATGGTCCCTTGGTTCGCCGGTGGAATCGGCTGATCTTGAGGCGTGAACACCAGGGCAGTCGGGTTAATAACCCCTCCTGTTGCCGGCAGCATAGTTCGGTGCCTTTGGTGCATCCTTGTCGTTTCCTCCCGGAGCCGGGTCTCTCAGTCATCCAATTCGCGCTGCCGCGCGGCCATCCCCTGCCTTTCTGCTTCTACTTGCCTTCTTTGCTGCTCCAATGCACGACGAGCCACGTCCAGGTCTCTTACGCGCTCTGCCGCGTTTTCTGGGGTAATAACTGTGGCCAAGACCGTGGGGTCCAAGATCAAATTATTATCAAACAGAGCCGGGTGGCGCGGATTCGAGGGGCCCGCCCCCGGTGTCCGGTTTGCTTGGAACCCAAACATATTTGCGTGTCGCTCCTCGTCTGCTGGGCGACTGGTGACTGATGCCGACTCTCCATCGACCTGGACCAAGACCGGGTCAACTGTACCTTGCTGCTGGGCCACTGCCTGAGCCGCCCCGACTGGCGCCGCGGCCGCGTTTTCTTGATTGAGATTGGTCGCGGGAGCCGCATAAACTGCAACCCGGCGCATGATTCCCGGTGTAGATTCGTATTGTTCTTCCTCGCTGTTTTCCTTTTCATATCGATCCTCCGATAAATCCCGTATAGACTCGGTATCATCCTCCCTCTCTATCTGACCCGTTGTTCCAATCGACTCTCCTTTTTCCGATCGGACATACGTGTCTTCCCCTGACACAGAATCAGATCCAATATTATCACAATTCGAACTGGAAGTACATACCATACCGATGAAGACGTTGATGCTGCCGACTGTCACGACGGATCCGGTTTCGAGGTGATCCGACTCTGGCCCCCAGCCAGAATCGTCTACCATCTTCTCTCCTTTGCTGTTGACGTAGATTTCTCCGACGATGAGGTTCTTCATGCCCTTCCGAGCTTCTCCCGTGATGTAAACACCTTTGGACGCAGGCCCCACGGTGGGCGCCAACTGTCGTGGGATAATCACGGCAGATGTTACCGGGGGTAACTGATCTTGGGGCAAGTCGACACAGGTATTCGGGAGAGGGTTTAGCTCGAAGGAAGACATGGCGGGAAGCAATCTAAGAACCGGAAAATAACTCGCCGGATCTCAATATGAATTATGCTGGATACTCGATAATAGGTGTTACAACTATGGCTTGAATCTCTGGCAAACCAAACCTAGGGGCCGGTTTATAAAGCACCCGTACACCCCTAACTTGCCCTTCAAGGCACATCTTGAGTCCTATTCGAACTTTACTTACAAACCCTAGCTTTCCTTACCGCAACCCACAATCCGGGTTACGAGGCCTACACACTTTGGGCCTTCCAGAAGTCTCTTTATTCTTAGCCGGATCCTGTGCAGCACCCTTTGGGCCGGATCACACCTTGGAGTTGGCCTACCGGGTTACCATCCCCCCATCAGCCTGGTTCTTTGGCCGTGTGGATGGCATGGAGCGGGCAACGGGGGTTCCTGGCATTGGTGGCGGCAACTCACAGATCGTGTTTTGGAGACCTTTCTCGGGGGGTAGTGGGCGGTTCGACTTTGCGAGCGTAGTACGTAGGTTGTTCCGAGCGAAAGCTTCGCGCTTTGGCGCCAATGGCGGCGATGCCTGCGGGTATCGTTATCCTCCTGGGGGCTCTGTTGAGGCTACCTACGCTGCGTTAGGGCTCCGGGTGAAAACCCTTGACCTCTAGGTCTCGACGGCGTGCTACGTCGTTACCCTCTTGGGGGCGTCGTTGTGGAGTCTCGTACGTCGAGCCCGTTCCGGTGCTTTCGGTGGCAAGTTAGGTTTTCCTTATTCTTCTTTTCTTATCTTTGGTCTGCTTTGTAAGAGGTTCCCCTCATCACCTTGTATCGGTTCGGCCGTTGGGCTTTATTTATAAAGCGGGGCGAAATGCCTATTTCGTCAAAAGCCGACAAAGGAGGTCGATCCCATCTGATGCCACGACCATATGCATCCTCGTCGGCTTCCCCATTCTTGTCGCGGCTGGGCCTGGTCGGTGCAGACCTCTCCCAGCTTGCTGCACCCGTTGTTTGATTAGAGAGGGAGTAGGCCATAGAAAGAACAAATGTGAGGAGGGAGCAGCCAGGCAGCGTAGCTGCTCCTCATGAAGTCATGATGCCGCAGCGCCACCACGATCATTCCAAGCTCCGCCGCTGGGACCCGTCTTGCTCCTGCGACCGCGCCGTCGTTACTTTGACTGTTCACGGGGTCTGACATGTGGAAAGAGACAACACGAAAGGGAGATGGTGGAGGGCACGATGAGCTAGAAGGGACTAGGGAGAAGCGCTGGGATCTCACCCGGTGCTCCTTTTGCCACCGAAAACGCCACGCCATCAACAAACTTTGCAGATGGAACGGCGGCTGTGGCTGGGTGGTCCGGCCCGCCTCACGTACGCGGTGCTCGCTGTCGGCGACACGAGGCTGATCAGGCTAGGGCCCTTCCTAGAGTTCAGTGCAGCTTGCAGGAATCACGGCGCCCCCGGCGACATGGTGAAAGCGAGGGACGACATGTTCATCCCTACCCTGATCAGGCTGGGCCCTTCCTCGAGTGCGCTGCTGCGCGAGTCACGCCGCCGGCGACATGGTCAAGGCGAGGGATGACATATTCATCTCGAGGCTGGGCCCTCCCTCGTGTGCAGCATGGCCTGGCCTACGTGATTTGTGCTGCCCGATGGCGTTAATTGAACAAATGCCTCTGTATTTTGTTGGGCCAATAGCTCGTGTGCGACGTGTTTCCGTCGAATTGGAAGAAATGCGACGTTTTTCGACGAAATAGCCCAGCTGGTGCGACGGATCGCAGGGAGAAAATAGCTCACGGCCGCACAGGCATTAAAACCTTAGTCAACTAGTTCAATTTGTGTTAAGACATGTCCTGACTAATTTGCCCCCAAATTAATTAGCACATCATCCCCTCAAACTGCCCGCGCTCCACCCAACCGAACTGAACTGTCCTACCCGCGCTCCATTCTTCAGCTCTGGCGGCGGAGCCCCCTTTCTCGGCGGCAGCGGAGCCCCCTTTCGGTGGCGACGGCCATGGTGGTGAGTGAATACTATAGGCAATCCTTTAGTCCCAATCTCTGCGCCTGTTTGTAGATCTGAGCTCTGTTTTGCTTGTTGAAATCGATATAAGGTGAGAGGTGGCGGCGCGGTGAGAGGAGCCCGTGGTCAGGTCGAGAAGGAGCTGTCAGATTCAGCTTCGAACAGGTAATGCGCCCCCTCCCGCCCATTTGTCGATGCGACCCTTTGCTCTGTCTCACACTGCCGCCTATCACAGAGGGGATGCTGTTGAAACCTTCGAATTTGCAATCAATTTCTTTCCATCGACGGCAAAACTAGTTGATGGTAGCATTCATCCAGAGAGACACAATTTTGAAATGGGAGGTTGATTGTGCAGAGATTGATCCCAATGAGCTACAGTCGATGGAAGAGAAGACAGTTAGGAAATTGGTGGAAAAAATTGGGAAAAGTGTGCTTTGGGGTCCAGATCAAGAGGTTTCACTATTGCGGTATGATGATTTCAAAAGAGAGTATGTCATAATTGAAGATGGTGAAGATATTGTTGATGAAATCGATAGGCAAGAGGGCTGGGCAAGCCTCAGGGCTGAATTTTTTGCTGAGCTCGTTGATCTGAATGTTGAATCGAAGGTGGGTTATGTACCGTCACAGTTGGCTATGCAGGACGCAGATGTTGATTGGGCTTCACAGAGGCATATCGTTACTGATCTAACAGTAATAATCGATGGGGCTAATGTAGATGCAGAAGAGGGAAATGTTGCTGTTGTTGATTGGAATGCAGTTGAGTTGGAGGAGCCTACTGATTTGTCATTGCACCAATTGCTGACACTGAGATGGCCAAACTATTTGGCATTCCAGTCGATGACAGATATGAGGAGGAGGAGAGGGATGAAGCTAGTACAGGTGATAATGATGACAGAGAATTGAGTGATGTAGATGAACAGTTGATGGAAGATGCTGCAGATGATGTAGATGATGCAAATATGAAGAGCTGGTGCATGTGTATGACAAGGAAAACCCTGTCATTTAAGTGGGGAAGTTGTGGCCAAACATGGAAGAGTTCGGATTGTCTTTCAATACTTATGCAGTCAGACATCAGTTTGATGCCAAGACATTTTGGACTGATAGAAAGAAGTTTTATGCTAAGTGCAGAGGTTTTGATGGTAGTGGTAAGAGGGCTTGCAAGTGGTACATATCTGCTAGACTGCAGCCTGATGGAAGTACTGTTAGGGTTAACCAAATCCCTTATAAACATACTTGTCTGACAAGTTCACAGAAAAAATCAAGCATGACATCACAGATTTGGGTAGCAGAAAAGATAACTCCAATTTTAGCCAGAACACCCAACACTACTGCCAAAAGACTCCAAGTAGACTTGGAAAAGTTGTACCCCATTAAACTGGCTTATACCACAGTGTGGAAGGCTAAACAAAGGGCAATGAAGCATTTGTATGGTGATTGGGCAAACACATGTAGGCTGCTTTTCAATTTCAAAGCAGAGGTGGAGAAAAGGTCACCTGGCAGTGTTGTCGAGATAGATACCGAGGTATCAGAGGATGGCAAGGTTTATTTCTCCAAATTCTTTATGGCTTTAAAGCCTTGCATAGATGGCTTCAAAGCAGGATGTCGTCCATATTTGAGCATAGACTCATCATTTTGGACAGGCAAGTGGAATGGTCAGTTGGCAGCATGTAAAGCTCTAGATGGACATAACTGGATGTTTCCAGTTGCTGTTGGCTTGTTTCAGTCGGAGACAGAAGCTTCATGGACATGGTTCATGATGCAGTTGAAAAGATGCTTAGGGCCAGTGTCACCTTTGGCAGTACACACAGATGCAAGCAAAGGTTTGGAAAATGCAGTTAAAAATGTGTTCCCACATGCTGAGCAAAGGGAGTGCTTCGGCCATTTGTGGATGAATTTGATCAAAAAATTCAGAGGAGATGAATTTGGGAGAATGTGGCCAGCAGCAAGATCTTACACTAAACAAACACATTCATATCATCTTAGTAAGGTAATGGCAACATGTGAGGAGTTTGGTACATGGTTGAACACCTACCCTTCTTTATTATGGTACAGGTCAGGATTCAACACTGCCATCAAGTGTGATCATATCAACAACAATTTGGTAGAAAGTTTCAACAACAAGGTGAAGCACCTAAAAGATTTGCCTATGCATGACATGGTTGATCAAATCAGGATCATGCTCATGCGGCTGTGGGAATTGAGAAAAAAGATTGGTGATTGTCGGCAAGGTGATAAATTTCCAGCAGTGGTGCAACAGGTGGTCAACAGAAGCAGAGGTCTTACACATTTTTCTGTTGAAAAATCATCACTGTGTGGTGCTGAAGTTACAGATAACAAGACTGGAAGAAGGCATGTTGTTAACACAGAATTGCATGATTGAAGTTGCCTCGAGTGGCAGGCCACTGGTAAACCATGCGATCATGCAATTCTTAGCTGGTCAGCAGAAGAGAAAGATGCAACCATATCTGCATGAGTATTTTTCGGTAGCAAAATTCAAAGCTGCATATGCAACTCCAATTCCACCTCTTACAGATCAGAAGCAGTGGCCAGAAGTGCCTCTTGAATTTTCCATGTGTCCTCCTCTCACAGAAAGAAAGGCAGACAGACCTAAACAAAGTAGATTCAAAGCATGGTTCGAAAAATGTGGGAGTAGTAAGAAGGGCAAGAAGGACAAGAAAGATGCAAAGCCAAAAAGGGCTCAAAAGGGTAACAAAAACAGATGCAAGAGGTGCCAAACACTTGGGCACAAAGAGGGATCTAGGCTATGCATTTTCTCTCCTCCTAATCCCAGAAAGTATGTGCTTGTTTATCTGTGTTTGTTCATATTCTGGTTTTGTTTCAATTATAAATATGTGACATGCTTTGTTGTTTTTAGGAGGAAGTTTCCAAGTCAGCCTATTGTTGTTGAACAGTGTTGGCCAACAAAAAGAGCAAGAGTCAGTGGCAGCAGAAGGAAAACAAGTCAGTGGCTAGAACAGTTTGGTGCTCAAACTGAATCTGAAACTGCTGGTGTCACTAGAACTAAAGAAACGGAAACTGAAGCTGTTGTCACTGTCGAAACTGTCAAAACTGTCGAAACTAAAGCTGTGCACACTGTCGAAACTGAAGATGTGCACACTGAAGAAACTGAAGCTGCTATCGAGTTTCATGAGGTGGTAGCATCGAGTCCAGTGAAAAAACCAAGATGATCAGTGAACTTGTGTGCGTAGTACAACCAAAAACTCGAAATGCTAGGGTGAAGAAAGGGTACACGTCGTGGTCAGAAGAGATAGAACTGTTGATCATTTGAAATTTATGGCATGTAATAACATTTGTTGGGCACTATGTACCCACATGTTTCCAACAGAACTTATTTGGTTATTGTTTGGCATGTACCGGGAACTTATTTGGCATGTAATAACATTTGATGACAAATTCAAATTTCGGTTCAAATTCAAATTTCGACTCAAGTTGACCTTTTGACTCGGGTATGATGTTTCAATGCTACCTCAACTCAAATGTGGTTGTTATGTGATCATTCTGAGCTCTTTTGTTAAGTTAGACTCATAGTCATAAAAAATGTGTTTCAAACGACCTCATAAGTTAGGGCAAACGCCCCCCTCTCTAAATCATCCAAATAAAATTCCCACACCTCTCTCCTACCTATATAGTGTAAATACGAAGTCTCATTATTTTTTGAATTCATCTTGTATTATATTCTTTTATTTTTTTCCGAAATCATTATTTAATAAAGAAACATATATATAACAAGTTTTTGAATCTTATTTATATTTATTTTTGGTTCCTACACAACATAATAATACTATGTTCTCAAGTTTCCTTGAAATCCATAATAAAACATACACATATTTACTTATGATCTAAAACACACAACATTTGTTCTTTGAAATCCATAGTACATTGTACAAGAATCCCATATTCTTGAAGGCATTTTCATGTAATTGTATATAAACCAAGTTTATTTTTTTTTGCTATACAACATAATACGACTATGGGCGAAAGTTTTTCTATTTTTTGATTTTTTTTGAATTAGTTATGATCTAGAACACACAACGTTTGATCTTCGAAATCCATACTACACTGTACAAGAATCCCATATTCTTGAAGACATTTTCATGCAATTTTATATAAACCATGGTTATATTTTTTTTGGTTGTTATGCAACATAATAAGACTATGGGCCACAAGCATTTCTTTTTTTGAATTATTTGTGCTCATTTTAAAAAAGTCAACGTTTTCACAAAAACGTTGACCGACTCAAAATCAAAGTTTTTTTTTGATAAGTATGTCATGTAAAATGACAATGTGCGCTGGTTTTATATGTTTTTGACTTTTTTTGAATTACTTATGTTCAACCCTAGCTCATTTTGTCGATATCGTGAACGTGTGATTTTTGGTTGTAACATTTGGATATAACAATTTTACCATTTTTATAGCAACTTAGTTGCATAAGTAGACCATGTGCACTGGCTGTATATAGTTTTGATTTTTTTTGAATTAGTTATGTTCAACCCTAGCTCATTCCATCAATAGCGTGAACTGTGTGAATATTTTTCATTGAAACGTGGATATAACACGAATACATTTTTTTATAGCAACGTAGTTGCATAAGTAGACAGTGAGCGAAAGCCTTTTTTTTGAATTAGTTATGCTAAACCCTAGCTCACTGAAACCCTAAACCCCGGAAACCACAAAACCCCGGAAACCCCAGCTTTAGAGCCGTTGGATCTAACGCCACCGTGTGCACGTGACGCGCCGATCCGCGTGTGCGCTCGTTGTACAAGCTGATTGGCTCGCGGTGCGTGGAGGGATTCGTGCGCGCTGCATGGCTGGGGAGCTGGGGTTTGGATCGGCTCGTCTGTTCGTTCTAGACCGTTCAACAATTTCCGACGATTGAACATGATCCGGTGCATGGAACTGGCGTACGCGCGTCTGACTTAGTGTGCTTCTATGTTGCGTGTCTGTTCGGGGCCGAGCCCAGATGTACCGCCCGCCCTTTGCATGCATGCATGCACGCGTCGGATCTAAGTCATTAGATGCGCATCGACGCAGACTGAACGGTTGCTCGAGGCAGTCTGACCAGCATGCGCCAGTGATCGACGAGACGCACCTCTTGACCCAGTAGGCAAATGCACGCACACGAACGAAGCGACGCAGCCATTAATGCCTTAGCCCCTATTTAACCCCTCCTCTAATTACCTTCATCTTCCTCACGCCTAGCCCCGCCATTCTCCCCAGTCGCATCACATCCAAGCAAGCCCCCAAGCGCAACCATGCAGTTCAACGGCCCGACGTTCCTCGCGCCCAGGACCGTGCCGGAGAGGCAGTACCCCGCCGGGGTTGTCGTCGACAACCAGCTCCAGGTCTGGGCCATGTCCTGCTGGCGCGGTGCACGGGAGTTCGCGGCGGTCTTCCTTCGCGCCCTCTATCGTCACCTACCTGTGGGCACTCCGCCCATGTTCACCATCGACGAATCCCGCCCGGGAGGAACGGACATCCTTGTCCGCTTCCTTAATGTGACGCCCCGAGATCGGGCACTATGCAGATTTCAGCATTTCCGCCAAAATCCACATAATAACCGATTCCAGGTTGCCACTTGTGATAACATTACAACAGTTCACGAATAATCCACAACAACAGAAGAGATATATACAAGACGACTCAAACGAGTCAAGGATACAACTGATACAATACAAAGATCCAAATAACAGCGGAAGAAACAACACAGCGTCCGACTACGGACAAGATACAAATTGGACTAAGAGTCCTGAAGATAACCGATGGCGTCCAATCCCTGCCCAGGCCAAGCCGGAGGGATTCCCAAGCTAACGTCGTCAGACTTCAAACCTGTTGACTGCAATGTGGAATATGTAGCCACGAAATGGATTCGTGGGTCAGTACTATTAAGTACTGGCAAGTGGATAAACCATACTCACAAGATACCAGCGTAACCAATCATCACAAGATACAAATACTTTGGGTAGAACGGAAGGAAGGAATTATTGCAAAGAAGCGGCAGCGGGCTGCACTAACTAACTACAGAGACGCGCTACAACATCCGGCTAAAAGAAAGGGATAAGATAGCGCGACAAAACCAACTATAACTACTCACCAAACAATACCCATCCAGTGTTACCCCCTACTAAGGAAGCAACCCAATGAAACTCATAGTGTTGATTAAGGTGACATTCATTTTTATGGTGGAGGTAATCTATATTACTAGTCAAGTTATCATCGTTAAGTGTAAGTTGTCTGAGTACTTGTTAGCCAGCACTTTCACCAAGTCATCCATAACCGCGGACAACACGGCTTCTCGAGAAGATTAACCCTGCAGGGATGCACCAATTTGGCCGTACACGTAAGAATGACCCGCCAGATGGAAATGCACTTCCACCAAGCTAGGCACTCAACACAACCCAACTCTTCTTCGCATCAAGCCCAAAGAACCACGTGCAATTGAGCGCACGACTAATCAAGCCCCACGAAGAAAAGGGGACCCTCATAGCACTCTAAGAACGTGTCTCCCTAAATGCCGACTACAAAAGTTACCACCCTGGCGCCAAGGGTTCGCACCTGCATATGCATGCATCAAATGGAAAGCCCGAACTAAGTGTGGCGATTTGGACGAGATGCGAATCGAATCAAAGTTGCGGGGGGGGGGGGCCATACACGCTTCCCACATGCGGTTAGTGCGCTCATCATGGATCGGAGGACAAGACCCTTTTCCTAATTAAGTTCGACACTAGCAGGCCTCAAAACCACGCCGGGCCTCCTGCCGGTGCCTTATCATCAAATTGTTATTACCCCAAACATTAACATGAAGTTGATTGAATTGAAACCCAACTATCAAACTAGACAGGTGATACGACAAAGGACAACAAGACTCGGGCGCAAACAAACCTAAGCATGCTAGTACGACACAGGCCAACAAACAACAGAGTTATAGTGTGGAGGTAAGGCAATATCGTGGCAGCAGGGTAAACATGTGATGGGATCGGAACACCAGCATCGAAAATTCTAGGCTAGCATAAAGGCAACGGAAAGAATCGGTAACAAGTGAGGAAAGGCAACATAGATAGCAAGTGAGTATACTTGCCTGGAATCCAGTTTGGAGAGGTAGCAGAACTTGTCGTTGCTCACATCATCTCAGCGTCCTATCCGCGAAGAAGCAACGAATTAGAACAAACACCGGATGCAACAATTACTACTACGGCAAAAGATCCAGCATGATCCTATTTTATATGCATGACATGCGGGATGCAACGCAAAAGTACAACTTAGACAATTTAATCGGAACCGGAGTCCGGACAAATAATTATGGTTCAAGTTGTTTATTTAACTATCAATGTTAAATGTTGATTAACATGGAGAACAGTAAATATGTGAGCTAAACAGGATTAAATGGAATAGGGCATTATTTAAAGTAATTACCCCAACACATTCCATATTTAAATATTAGATGAACATGCATAACACAACTAAATTGCAAAAATGCAAGATGCAAACAAAGGCATGGATGGCATATTCATGTTCCTTGTATTTTTCTGATCGAAATAGACATAAAGTTTGTATTATTTGGATTTATAGATTAGGAGATAACTAATAGACAAGTTTGTAAAAGAAATAAATAAAATAAATAGGCAAAGAAAAGATGGGAAAGCTGGGATTCGAACTCGCTCTGCCAGCTTGAGTTCGTAGAACAGAACCACTGGGATGGTATCAGATTTGTGATATAACCTCACGCTGGCGAAGATGAACAGTTATAGACAGTAACTGTTCAGATGTAAAAAACAGGACCAAAAGGGGAGGCTTGTGCATCCGAAGGGAATCGAACCCAGGTCTCCCAGGGTGCAGATACAGGGCATAGCCACTGCGCTGCTGCTGTGGTTGTGTCATGGTACAGGTCCGACCCAATATCATCTGCACTCCAGGCGGAAAACTGAACAAAACGAGTTCAGTTTCTGAACTTTGACGGACAGGCAGACGACGACAACCGCCGCTCGAAGGCGGACATCCAGAGCAACCCGAGGAGAGGAGGAGGGGTTTTGGAGGTGCGGCTCACCTAGGTTCGGATGGCGGGGCAGCTAGACTTGGGAACGACGACGTGGACCGAGGGGAGTCGAAGAAGATGGCGTCCCTGCTGAACTCCGCACGGACGGACGTCGAGCTTGGCGACGATGGCGCGGCACTGTTGGTGCCTCCCAGGACCGGCCGAGGAGGCGAGGATGGAGAGGGCACTGCCCCGTTTCCATTCCCGCTGAGATCACGGCCCGACGACGACCGAGGCGACGGTGCCAAGCGCTCCAAGTTTCGGCCATGGAGGCTCTCTCTCTCTCGCCGGTTCAGGAAGTTCAGAGATGAACAGAGAGCAGAGGAGGGAGAGGGGTGGCGGCGGTGGAGAGGGAATAGAGGGAGGAGGCTAGGGTTAGGGTTCGGAGAGGAAGAGGGGTGGCTTTATGGAGGAGGGGAGCATGGTTCGGTGGATGTTGACAGCGACAGGAGGCACGCCTGATGCGTGTGATCGTACGGAGAAGAAGGTCGGGGTGGGCTGCGAGTTGGTTTAGGTGGGCTAGAAGGGAGAGAGGGCTGGCTGGGCTTGGTGGGCTGCTTTCTCTCTTTCTCAAAAGATACATCTTTTTTTTGTTAAGAAATTGTTTGGACAGTACTAAAAACAGATTGATGCACCAAATTAATTACAGCAAATTTGGAAAACAAGATTGGATGAATTTTAAATAGTTTGGAAGTTTTAAAAGGCATGATGATGCATGATGCCATGCCATGAAAAAGAAAAACAACAAACAATTTTATCTGGAGGAAAAACCCCGGGTGTTACAGCCGACACCACTAACAAGGGATTGCGCCCTCGCAATCCGCTCCAAGCCGGTAAGAGAGAAGAGGTGGGAGCTATCGAATCTTCGGTCACCTTATTGATCTTCTCGACACCATTAACAAGAGATTCTTGCTCACGTCGATGACGATGTTCTTCTGTTGAGAGATCTTCCGGAGGTCGAACCTATTAGGTTTAAAGGCTAAGAGAACGTCCAACCCATGTAGGATCCTAACACTTTGAAAGATTGAGAAGAAGAGAGACTCTAAAACAAATAAGATGAGAGGAGAAATAGAATAGAGATAAGGAGAAAACAAGAATCCTATCAAGAGATTTCCAAAACATGTTTTGCACAAATAGTTTTTGACACTCTAGAAACACGACCGTTAGCGAGGTTATCCTACAGGCTTTGCGGACCCGTTGCTTCGATAACCATTCGTATCGAAACAATATCGGGAATCGGAACCATGCTCTGATACCATTTGTGACGCCCCGAGATCGGGTACTATGCAGATTTCAGCATTTCCGCCAAAATCCACATAATAACCGATTTCAGGTTGCCACTTGTGATAACATTACAACAGTTCACGAATAATCCACAACAACAGAAGAGATATATACAAGACGACTCAAACGAGTCAAGGATACAACTGATACAATACAAAGATCCAAATAACAGCGGAAGAAACAACATAGCGTCCGACTACGGACAAGATACAAATTGGACTAAGAGTCCTGAAGATAACCGATGGCGTCCAATCCCTGCCTAGGCCAAGCCGGAGGGATTCCCAAGCTAACGTTGTCAGACTTCAAACCTGTTGACTGCAATGTGGAATATGCAGCCACGAAATGGATTCGTGGGTCAGTACTATTAAGTACTGGCAAGTGGATAAACCATACTCACAAGATACCAGCGTAACCAATCATCACAAGATACAAATACTTTGGGTAGAACGCAAGGAAGGAATTATTGCAAAGAAGCGGCAGCGGGCTGCACTAACTAACTACAGAGACGCGCTACAACATCCGGCTAAAAGAAAGGGATAAGATAGCGCGACAAAACCAACTATAACTACTCACCAAACAATACCCATCCAGTGTTACCCCCTACTAAGGAAGCAACCCAAGGAAACTCACACTGTTGATTAAGGTGACATTCATTTCTATGGTGGAGGTAATCTATATTACTAGTCAAGTTATCATCGTTAAGTGTAAGTTGTCTGAGTACTTGTTAGCCAGCACTTTCACCAAGTCATCCATAACCGCGGACAACACGGCTTCTCGAGAAGATTAACCCTGCAGGGATGCACCAATTTGGCCGTACACGTAAGAATGACCCGCCAGATGGAAATGCGCTTCCACCAAGCTAGGCACTCAACACAACCCAACTCTTCTTCGCATCAAGCCCAAAGAACCACGTGCAATTGAGCGCACGACTAATCAAGCCCCACGAAGAAAAGGGGACCCTCATAGCACTCTAAGAACGTGTCTCCCTAAATGCCGACTACAAAAGTTACCACCCTGGCGCCAAGGGTTCGCACCTGCATATGCATGCATCAAATGGAAAGCCCGAACTAAGTGTGGCGATTTGGACGAGATGCGAATCGAATCAAAGTTGCGGGGGCGCCCATACACGCTTCCCACATGCGGTTAGTGCGCTCATCATGGATCGGAGGACAAGACCCTTTTCCTAATTAAGTTCGACACTAGCAGGCCTCAAAACCACGCCGGGCCTCCTGCCGGTGCCTTATCATCAAATTGTTATTACCCCAAACATTAACATGAAGTTGATTGAATTGAAACCCAACTATCAAACTAGACAGGTGATACGACAAAGGACAACAAGACTCGGGCGCAAACAAACCTAAGCATGCTAGTACGACACATGCCAATAAACAACAGAGTTATAGTGTGGAGGTAAGGCAATATCGTGGCAGCAGGGTAAACATGTGATGGGATCGGAACACCAGCATCGAAAATACCAGGCTAGCATAAAGGCAACGGAAAGAATCGGTAACAAGTGAGGAAAGGCAACATAGGTAGCAAGTGAGTATACTTGCCTGGAATCCAGTTTGGAGAGGTAGCAGAACTTGTCGTTGCTCACATCATCTCAGCGTCCTATCCGCGAAGAAGCAACGAACTAGAACAAACACCGGATGCAACAATTACTACTACGGCAAAAGATCCAGCATGATCCTATTTTATATGCATGACATGCGGGATGCAACGCAAAAGTACAACTTAGACAATTTAATCGGAACCGGAGTCCGGACAAATAATTATGGTTCAAGTTGTTTATTTAACCATCAATGTTAAATGTTGATTAACATGGAGAACAATAAATAGGTGAGCTAAAAAGGATTAAATGGAATAGGGCATTATTTAAAGTAATTACCCCAACACATTCCATATTTAAATATTAGATGAACATGCATAACACAACTAAATTGCAAAAATGCAAGATGCAAACAAAGGCATGGATGGCATATTCATGTTCCTTGCATTTTTCTGATCGAAATAGACATAAAGTTTGTATTATTTGGATTTATAGATTAGGAGATAAGTAATAGACAAGTTTGTAAAGAAAATAAATAAAATAAATAGGCAAAGAAAAGATGGGAAAGCTAGGATTCGAACTTGCCCTGCCAGCTTGAGTTCGTAGAACAGAACCACTGGGATGGTATCAGATTTGTGATATAACCTCACGCTGGCGAAGATGAACAGTTATAGACAGTAACTGTTCAGATGTAAAAAACAGGACCAAAAGGGGAGGCTTGTGCATCCGAAGGGAATCGAACCCAGGTCTCCCAGGGTGCAGATACAGGGCATAGCCACTGCGCTGCTGCTGTGGTTGTGTCATGGTACAGGTCCGACCCAATATCATCTGCACTCCAGGCGGAAAACTGAACAAAACGAGTCAGTTTCTGAACTTTGACGGACAGGCAGACGACGACAACCGCCGCTCGAAGGCGGACATCCAGAGAAACCCGAGGAGAGGGGGAGGGGTTTTGGAGGTGCGGCTCACCTAGGTTCGGATGGCGGGGCAGCTAGACTTGGGAACGACGACGTGGACCGAGGGGAGTCGAAGAAGATGGCATCCCTGCTGAACTCCGCACGGACGGACGTCGAGCTTGGCGACGATGGCGCGGCGCTGTTGGTGCCTCCCAGGACCGGCCGAGGAGGCGAGCATGGAGAGGGCACTGCCCCGTTTCCATTCCCGCGGAGATCACGGCCCGACGACGACCGAGGTGACGGTGCCAAGCGCTCCAAGTTTCGGCCATGGAGGCTCTCTCTCTCACCGGTTCAGGAAGTTCAGAGATGAACAGAGAGCAGAGGAGGGAGAGGGGTGGCGGCGGTGGAGAGGGAATAGAGGGAGGAGGCTAGGGTTAGGGTTCGGAGAGGAAGAGGGGTGGCTTTATGGAGGAGGGGAGCATGGTTCGGTGGATGTTGACAGCGACAGGAGGCACGCCTGATGCGTGTGATCGTACGGAGAAGAAGGTCGGGGTGGGCTACGAGTTGGTTTAGGTGGGCTAGAAGGGAGAGAGGGCTGGCTGGGCTTGGTGGGCTGCTTTCTCTCTTTCTCAAAAGATACATCTTTTTTTTTGTTAAGAAATTGTTTGGACAGTACTAAAAACAGATTGGCGCACCAAATTAATTACAACAAATTTGGAAAACAAGATTGGATGAATTTTAAATAGTTTGGAAGTTTTAAAAGGCATGATGATGCATGATGCCATGCCATGAAAAAGAAAAACAACAAACAATTTTATCTGGAGGAAAAACCACGGGTGTTACACGTAAACCGTACGATGCGTACCACCTCCTTGGCCATGCCTGGTATGGTGGGTGCGAGTTCATCTGCTTCACGGCGTACAACTTCTACACCGACCTCGACAGCATCTGGCCCAACGGCAACGCCATGCACACCCTCCCCTACAACTTGCCGGCCGCCAACGACGATGAGGAGTGAAGACGGTGCTCTCCTCTCCATGTCGATGGTTCTCCCATTTCAGTGATGATCCAAGTCAAGGTGGGTTGTTCGTGTGATCGTTTCGTTCGAGTTATGCCCGGGTTTATCATATGCCCGTGTCGTTCTATCGTTTCTTTCTTTTCTGTCTTTCTTTTAATTTATGTTTAGTTGTAAGCCAGTTGTAAGCTTGATAGTGTGCCCGTTCTACTACTACTATATCTATGTGTTGATCGTGTCGTAATATTGTTTGCTACAAAATTTCTCCATCTAGTTGTTTCATTTTTTAGAGCGTGTTACTTCGGGCGTGTTAATTCATGAACCAAAATATTTGACACAAATATTTCGGTGAACAACGCATGGAACTCATAACAAAACATTTATGAAGTAAATAAAACAAAAATGAAACCGAATCCAATTATTTAGGACCCAAGACATGTAAAACAAGTAAAACAATTTTTTTACAAATTAAAATCAGTCAAATCTAGGCTGGTGGGTTTGTTTTCTCTTTGGGCCTAGTTGTCGGCCCAACTACACTCTTTCGGCCTTTCTTCAACTACACTCTTTTGGCATGAAAACGAATACTTTTTTCTACTAAAACTGAACTTTAGTCACTGCACTAAAACTGAACTTTGGCCTACTGAAACTGAACTTGGGCAACTGAACTTTCGTCACTTCACAGAACTCGAAATGCATATTCAAATTTCAAATCAGCCACTTCACTGAAGAACTTAAGAACTCGAAGTACATGAAACTAGCATGGCGCACAGATTGATACCTCTGCGTAGCTAACTGAAATAAAATCTAGATTTCTCTTTGTCCATTCTAACGACGGAAGAACAAGAGGTAAATAAAAAACAGAGCAATGATACAAGAATAGAATGCTCCTGCCATGAGATTTGCTTGCTTCTGCAAATCCACCATCTGCTTTAAAATCTTCTTTACCTTCTTCAATTCCTCGTTTACTTCGGCCTCCACGGGCAGTTCAGCAAAGGCAACCCGTCCAGCAAATGGGCGCTTCATCCTCGCCGCCGGCGCTCCTCTGCCTGAGCTGACATTGGGTCTCTCCACAGCATACGGCGGAAAAATTAGATCCCAGGTTGCGGCGTCACTCATATCAATGTGGCCCTCAAATTCAAGCCTATCAACGTACTGATCTATCCACTCAAAGTGCGAACATTTCTTTGTAACAATAACATGAATCTAGATCTCAAAATTGAGGAATAAAGGCAATTTGGATAAATCTGAACAAAAGATAACGACAGCGCGGGGAAGGGAATGAGATCTTACCTTGCCATCCCGTCCCGTCATGGGAATGCTCAAGAAGGACACAAAATGGCGCCCGAGGTTTCCATTCTCGTCAGTTTTACTGAGCTTCCGCTTCAGAGCCTCTGGCCATGGGCAGTCCGGGCACCTTGTCGTCGGAACTGCACCATACTCTGGCCATCTTGACCGCGTGGCGGAGGAGCTGGACATCCCGTGCGCCGTCGCCGGAGAAGAGGAAGAATGGGGAAAGGGGAAGAAATGGCACAGGCACCAGCTCGGGCACGGGCTCAGCTCTGTTTTAGATTCCGTGATGTGGGTCCCGCGCTGCTGAGGTGGATAAGTTGTGGGGGCACGGGCGCATCTCTGTTTTACAATCCGTGAGGTGGGTCGCGCGCTGCTGAGGTGGATAAGTTGTGGGTCCAAGCGTCACATAACCCTAACAACTAACGATCAACTCTGCTTAAGAACCATGTTGGTCGTGGGATGTTTTCTCCCTTCGATCCGTCGCGCCTAGGTTATTTCGTCGAAAAATGTCGCATTCCTTGCAATTCGAGTGAAACACGTCGCACGGGAGCTATTGGCCCGTATTTTTCTTCGTTGAATACTCCTCCCGATTTTGTTCGGTGGTGGAGGCGGCACCGTCAGACGTGGACGGACCTCCGGCGGTGGGTTTCTCCGCCATGCCCAACCGACAACTTTGCCGCCAGAGGCGCACACCGGCGCCCTGCTCCGTCGTCTAAGACCTGGCCATGCTGGCCACGGCATAGCTGATGGAAAAGTGAGGGAATGGGTTGTTCCCCCGATCCAATCATCTTCTTCGCCGAGGAAGCATGACGACGGCGACCCGCGCAGCCGAACGAAACACCTGGCGAAGCCGCTCACCGCAACGCTGCAACAACACGGCTATGGTCCACAAGAGGAAAGGACCCTTGCTACACCCTCTCCAGCGAGCAAAAAGAGAGGAGATAAGATGCGGTGGCATGAGAGATTCTCAAAAGTAAAATTGCAGAAAGATGCAGCAGTGAAGTAGGAAGAAACGGAATGAATTTAAGAGATAAGGAGAGGAGCCATGGAGATTTTTTGAGAGATGTCATGAGGTGGTCAAAGGGACCGGGGACGGACAACTGTCAAACAGTAAAGCAGAACACACCTAGCGCGGTGTCCCAGGACGACCATAAAACCGAGGGGAGCAACCGATGGCCTACCATGACTGGATCGAGCGCACAACCACAACAGGGATCGAAACGAACGGAAAGCAACGACACACGTCGATTAAGGAAGCCCCGTCTGACCATCAAACTTTTATGGGAATTTAGACTCATGCAGTTTAGAATAGTACTTATGTGTTCATGACTCAAGAATGAAGGCTTTGGAGCATGCTTCAGATGGCAGCGCAGAAGTGCAAAAGACGGAAATGATGATTCCATTGATGTAGATGACCGCAACATGAGGCCACCATAATGAAGAATGAAGACTTGGACGAAATATTCATGTTGATAATTTAGAAATTCGTCCATAACTTTATATGGTGCTGCGTCACCTTTACTTTTGGGTCAGGCCCATGTATTTTTCGTCATGCCCTTTTATGGGCAGTTTAGAGTCTGTATTGATAGGGAAAAGGGATATAGACTAGAATTCCTGGCCCCACCCATGGGAGTACGAATTTCCCCTCTTTTCTCCCATAAATACTGCCACTAGAGTTTCGTTTAGACTCAGATTTTGTTTAGTTAAAAAGAACCCAGCTTTTGCTAGTCTTCGGCATAGGCATGAGTGTCAGCTGACCTCTTGTACTACACACTTGCAGAATCCCGCCTCTTTAATAAAGTTCATCTTCCTTCCCCAGTTGTGATTGCAATTTTAATTCTTACTGGTTCCTCGATTGAAGGTACAACTAGAGGTTGGCCGTGCTTCTGCAGGATCAGTAACTCATGGAAATTAGTTTAGCGGTTGCATTGGCGCTGCGTACATATGCGTAGTAGTCGGATCGCCAAGGTCGAACTCCACCGTAATCGATGTATCACATCTCATCGAAAGATCGGACTACCTTTACCCTATCAAGTGGTATAAGATTTGAGGTTGGTCGTTGAAATTTTGCTGTTTTCATATATTAGATCGCATCTTCGTACCTACAGTCCACGAAAAAGCCAAAAATAATTAGGGTTAGATCATCCCGTCCTACAACCAGTTTGGAACTGTTGCATTTTCTTTTCAGTGTATTACATCGTTGAGTCTTCGTCCGGATCATCGTATCGAGTTGCTGGTCTTAGTGTCTAGTTCCTGTAGAATTTCGAGTTCTGTTCACATATAGTCATTGTCGCCGCCGCATAGACTTGCACGCTTGCAGATCACCACCTCCATCAACCAAACTTCCGCCTCTACAATCCATATATCCTCCTCCCTCCGCTCCACCGCATACACCACCCGCGCTACATCCCAACATCGACACACTTTCTATTCGGGTTAGGATTTTGCTATTCTATTTCGTTTCGCTTTGTAGTTCTATGTCTCCTCTGTAACTAGAGTTCGTTTCGGGTTCAACTTCGGAGTGAAGTCAGAAAAAAAGGAAAAAAAATTCTGAGAGCTCGTCCAATTTTTTTCCGAGCCTATACTATTTCTGGGTCCCGGGAACGTTTTGGGATACTCGCCCCGAGCGTGCTTTTCGTAGCACTATCCAGAATTTCTGAAAATGTCGACAGATTTTTTTCGAGCCTATCCTGTTTTTAGCCTTTGGTGAACAGTTGGAGATACTTGTGTTCATAGCACTTTTCCTTTAGTTTGCATGGTATATCGAGAAAAAGAGCTTCCGTGCATAGTTCCTTGTTGCTTGTTGTTGCAACGTTGTGTCCGTTGGTGTTTTAAGCTCGCTTCTCTAATACGGTCTAGCCTAGGACCAACACAAGTACTGTATGTAAGCATTTATTCAACGTGCATTCCTGAACTAATTATTGCTAATTTTTTCATATATTTAAGCCTCCCAAAGCTCCACAGATTTCTACTCCTTGCATTGTTCCTCACCGTGTAATCGATTTGTCCAATCTTTGGATGCTGATCCTCGTGGTTGTTGTGACGCTCTATTGCTTGGTAAGGAACATGTAAGAGTTTTGTATTTTTCTTAACGAATTAGGTGATTTCCCCTAGATTTTAGTAATTCGTAGGACAATATATTGTTTCTTGTTGTGCACTAATCATGGAAGATGACGCGTTGAACACCATGACGAATAAAGAGTTGTACGAGCACTTAGAGAAGTTGATGTCTACTCATGCCTTGGACATTGAGACGCAGGTTGGAAGTGCTATGGGGAAAATCGTTGAATTAGAGGGAATCTCTAATACCAATTTCTAGAGTATCAATAAAAGGTTGGCAGATTTATCTGGCAAGTTTGAGCGCTTGCTGCCGGGGTTGCAGCTACCTCGTATACCTTTCCCCTATGTTGTAAGGAAACGAGCTTCGACGAACACGCTGTGTCTATAATGAGGAGCCACAAGGATCGGCTACGTCCACTGCTGCTGCTAATGCTGCCGTGGGAGCGGAAGAGGAGGACAACAATTACAAGACGGAGGGAGACCTTACTATACAACCTCGTGGCTGTCCGTGCCCATCCACGTAACAACCTCAACCAGGCTCAGTACGTGACGATGAACATGTGGCTAATCTGAAATTAAATATTCCACCTTTTCAGGGTAGATATAATCTTGATGCTTCTCTTACATGGGAATTAGAAGTGGAACACCGTTTTGCATGTTTAAATTATCCCGAGGATAGACGTGTTTGTGCCGTCACATGTGAATTTACTGGTTTTACTTTAGTTTGGTTGTCGAGATATCGTAGTAAGGATCATAGACGGGGGTGTCATGAGCCTACAGGTAGAGACGTGGGGGACGTGTTAGTACAAAATCGAGAACAACAGGTTTTATCCAGGTTTAGTACGACGCAACTAGGCGGCATTCCTACTCTTGCAATCTCACTAAATCAGGGCTGAAGACTGAAGTATACAAAGTACAATATGAGTATGGATTCGCTAACTTAGCGAGGATCAACTTCTCGGCGAGTTGGCTTCTAGCTAATTGTTTTCTATGTTTCGTCTCTCCTGTCCGACTTTATATAGATAGCCGGTTCACTACCAAATTCCGCGTGGTCTGGGACGTTTCAATAACGTTGCGGATGGGCTCCAAACCGTCGCTAAGGGCAATCCGGTATGTTTTGCGCGACGGAATGAAACATATCAGATCGACTGTCGGGGACGAGTCTGCGATGTTTATATAAATCTAAAACAGTTACGGTTATCAGCAACGTTCATCAAATCGCCGCCACCAGTTGGGCCGTCCGGACTAGGCCCAATAAGCATTAACATTTTTATTTCGTTGCTATGAGGCGACACGTGGCAAACGAGGTTCTAACGTCCGTTATCGTAATCAGCTGACGTGGCAAACGTGGAAACGTTTTCTTACGTCACGAGTCTTGACCAATGAGGCAAAACCATGTGGAACACTTGAAATACGCCACATGGAAACACAATGGTGCCACGTTGCCTTCTTCTGGGACGAAATATGTTCGTTCCGGGCTACCCAGCGACGTTTTGTTCTGTCGCGAGTCTCGACCAATCAGGCGAAACCATGTGGAAAAATCAAAATATACCACATGGAAACAAAATAGCACCACGTCGCCTTTTTCTGGGACGAAATCTGCTCGTCGCGGTCTACCCAGCGACGTTTTTTTCTGTCGCTAAACTCGTGGCACGTGCACCAACCAAATGGTGCCACGCAACGTCTTTTCCATGATGTTTTTTTCCGTCTCGGATTTGGGTGATGTCATCACCGTGTCGGGGACGTTATTTTTACGTCGTCTAATCGTCCACTCATAGTAGGACACGTGGGCTAGACATACATCGCCACGTGTCGGTATTTGCCTTGACGGACTTTTACATTACGTTACTACGATGTCGGTTTTGGTGCTATTTGGGTGGTTACATCATAGTTATAACTTCCAATTGCACACAGACAGAAAAGCAAACCACATAACATGCATCAAATACTTAGTTTTTCTCACAGAATATCAAACCAACATACAGAACCACAGTTTCAAGGACCACGCATCTGCTCAGCCAGCATCTCAAGTAGGGAAACTCCTTCTAGTTGAGATTTCTTTAGCGCATCTTGTTGCTTCCGAATGTCTTCATATCAACTACAAACTTCAGCCTCAGTTGTTCGGATTCTGCTTTCACCATCCTCATATCAGCAATTGTTCTGCACACATTCACATCAAGCTGCGGTTCAGGCTCAGACTTTGAAAGACTTGATTCCACACGGGCCTTCTTTGAGAAAGTATGCTTTCCACTCTTCAGCATGACAACTTCACTATCATCCTCGTCCTCAACCTCTGAAGCAGACCGACACATCACCCTTTTCTTGCTTGCCTATCAAGCATGCAAAGAAAATAGATGAAAATAACATATGACAAGAATGTACAGAACATAGATGAAACGAGCAGATGACAAGCATGTACAAAAAATTGATGAAAACTACCAGATTATAGTCAAACAACGGTGTGTGTAATGAACTAGCAGATGGGAAGCATAGATGAAACAACAGGTGTCAAGCATGTGAGGAAGATAGATGAAAATAACAGATGACAAGCATGTACAAAAAATAGATGAAAACTAGCAGATTATAATCAACCGACTGTGTGTGTAATGAACTAGCAGATGAGAAGCATAGATGGAATAGCAGGTGTCAAGCATGTGAGGAAGATAGATGGAAACCATGTTGAAATGACAACGACGGCCTTAATTACTATAAGAGGATTTCACGGCCTTAATTAGTTTGCCAAAACGTCTTATAGTATGGAATAGAGAAACTAGCACAAAATATATGGCGCCACATTGATCAAACAGTTCAGCACAAGATAAAAAGCTGCACCCTAGTTGTTGCGATATCATGAAAGAATGTTGAGCTACCGGGTTAGGGAATAACCTGCAGCTCATTGTCCACGCTGGATTGTGATTGATATGACACGACTCCTTCAGTGGCATCTGATTCCTCTTCAACATCATACATAGGCAAGTACAAAGATCCAAAGTCTTAATTCTTGGTCTTTTGGGGGGGGGGGGTACAGTAGGACATGAAAGAAAACTTGCTGGTTTTACGCCCAGTTCATGCATCTTTGCATTGTTTGCCATGATAGTTCTGGCACGCTCTTCTTCAATGGGGTGTAGTGGAGATCCTAACATGAATAAAGAACTAAAAGTAAAGTACAAATATAACACTTCATAAGAACATAATACAACATAAAAAATTAAGCCACTCATCTTGTAAGAACAGTCCAGTGCAAGTAATATAAATTCTGATCCTAACTAAGACTGATAGGATCACAAGCTAGATTGCTGCAAATGAGCAAATTTTTACTAAGCAAGAAGGCCCCCCTTCCTATTTCCTTTACAACAAAACCGTTTAGAGAGATTTATTGCATCAAATATTAGCAGTATAATTAGGATAATAATGAAGCATCGAACATACGATTAAACAGACAACCAATTTAGAAAGATTAACTGCATCGAACATAAGCAGGATAATAAGGAAGAATCAAACATAGAATTAAATAGACACGCAATTTAGAGAGAATAGTTGCTTGCGGCTTTAGGGTCTTCGGTCTTGCTGCGTTTCTCGCCTTCAATCTTCACTCGTTTCAGCGTGCTTGCAGACATTGACGGTGATGTTGCGGCGAGGTTGGAGACGAGGTGGCAGATCTGGATGTACGGCAAGGTCGGTGGCGAGGTGGCTGACCGGCGAACACGGCGATGAGGTGGCTGACCGGCGAGCACGGTGCGAGGTGGAAGATAACGTACGGCGAGGTTGGAGACGATGTGGCAGACAGTCGAGGACAATGGTGAGGTGGCGGATCTGGACGACGAAAAGGCCAGTGATGTGGCAGATCTGGAGGGTGATCTCGACGGAGACGAGGGAGTTCTGGAAAGAGAGCTATACAACAAGGTGTGAGACCGGGGGAATAGAGGATTTGTTTTGGGAGGACAAGGGGGAGTGGATATTTCGAAGTAGTGGCTTTCTCTTTCGGCGAGAGGGCCGATCGAGCGGATAAGGCAAGGTTTCAAAATGATTACAGAAATGCCCTCCAGGCTAAAGATTGCTAGTTTTGTGCGGGAGGGCTGAGAAGTAAAAAATCCTTGCACGAAAAAATTTGGGCGGCCTGTCCTGGCACGAATTTTTCGGAGCAACGCGAAATTTTGGCGGAACTGCGGGAAACTTTGCTAGCCGTCCGATGTTGATGGGTGGCTTACAAAAATTGAGCATTTATGCAATTATTTAGTACTAAAGATTGTGAAAAAATCCCGAAAGTATTTTACCTAAAATCCTAGAAAGCGTCAATTATGTGGAATACTACTACATGTTGATTGGTGGCTTGAACTTTGTTAGCTGTTGGATGCTAGTCAACTTTTTTGTCTACACCTATCACCGGTGTCGGAAGGGGGTAGACCACTGTTCTTTTTTTGCTTGGTTCTGTTAAGTTAGGCCATAGTTACATGGATAACACAAATCTAGATCTACTTGTAGCAAGATTCCCTCCAGTTTGCCTGAAGAAACCATAACCCTGATGGGGGAAAAGACGGAACTGCCGTTCTGGCCCCTCTACGTGAACCGGAAGGGGGTAGAAAATTGGAACCAATTTCTTGGTTTTGTTAGGTTAGGAACAAGGAACACCCAAGATAGTGGTAGCGCCCACCTCTTGGCAAGATTTCCCCAGTTACGTCAGATCCGGGACTTTCGGGCTCTAAGTAGTCCTCGAACATGCGGAGAGAATCCGACGCCAGTGAAGCGCGCCCTAACACAGAGAGCGAGGGAATCTTGGGCATCCAAGACCCATGACACACTCTAACACACATGGTATGGCATAAGCTGGGATTTGGTGGCATTCGGATGATCCGGAGCCCCCTCTCTGGAGAAACCATAGCCCCGCTGGGAAAAAAGACGAAACTGCCGTTCTGGCCCCTCTACGTGAGTCGGAAGGGGATAGCAAAGTGGAACCAATTTATTGGTTGTGTTAGGTTAGGCCCAATGAACATCCAAGACAATTGTAGGTCCTACCTCTTGGCAAGATTTCCCTAGTTCCGTCAGATCCGGGAGTTTCGGGCTCTAAGTAGTCCTCGAACTCGCTAGAGAGAATCCGACGCCAGTGAATCCCTAACACTAGGAGCGAGAGAATCTTGGGCATCCAAGACCAATGCCACACTCTAACATACGTGGTATGACATACCATGGGATTTGGTGGCATTCAGACGATCCGGAGCTCCCTCTCTAGAGAAACCATAGCCCCGATGGGAAAAAGACGGAACTGTTCTTCTGGCCCCTCCATGTGAGCCGGAAGGGGGTAGCAAAGTGGAACTAATTGCTTGGTTGTGTTAGGTTAGGCCCAAGGAACACCCAAGACAATAGTTGGGACCAGCGTATGGAAAGATTCCTCGAGTTCCGTCAGTTCCGGGCTCTAAGTAATCCTGGAACCCGCAAAGAGAATCCGATGCCGGTGAAGCCCTAACACAGAGAGCGAGGGAATGTTGGCCATCCAAGACCTATGAAACACTCTAACACACATGGTATGGCATAACATGGGATTTGGTGGCTGATGACCCACAAGTATAGGGGGTGTATCGTAGTACTTTCGATAAATAAGAGTGTCAAACCCAACGAGGAGCAGAAGGTGTTGACAAGCAGTTTAGATGAAGGAATAACTGTAAATACTGGAAAATAGATTTGTAGGGGTTTTTGATATTGCAGATAAATAAAGTGTGAGTAAATAAAATGCAGTAATAATAATTGCAACAAGTGGCCCAATCCTTTCTTCAGCAAAGGACAAGCTGGTGAGTTTACTTATTATTAGCAAACATTCTCAAGGACACACGGGAGGTTTCTGTCAAGTGCTTTTGTTCCATGCAGCTGAATAATGTTCGGTGTTTTGATAAGTGTTGTGTGGGTGAACCTATGCTAATGTACCGTCCCATCCAAGACTAATACATTCTTGCGATTATACCCCGTGCAAGCATCCGCAACTACAAGAAAGTAATTAAGAAATAAATGTAACCATAGCTTTCAACTCCGGGATCCTACGCTCCCTCGTGTAATGGTTTCCTAAAGGGGGTTTAGGTTTCTGTCACTCCGGCAACCCCACAATTAGTATTAAAATACACGATGCATTCCCCTAGGCCCATAAATTGTGAAGTATCATGTAGTCGATGTTCACATGACACCACTAGAAGAATAACACCACAACTTAAATATCAAACATTAAATATTATTCAACATTACTTCATTACTAACAACTTGACTTCTCCCATGTCCTCAAGAACAACACGAACTAACCACAACACATCATATAGATCATGATCAGAGGTGATATAATGGATGATAACAATCTGGTCATAAATTGCAAACACCGATAAATCTCACAAGCATCAAATACTAACAAGTAATCCACACCGGGAGAGAGATCTAATGCAAAACAACGATAGAGGCCCCTGATTGTTACAACGGGATGAAGGTGGATGATTAGGGTGATGGTGCTGGTGGTGATGATGACGATGATGACAATCTTGATGATGCCCGGAGCGATGACGATGACGATGGCAATGATTTCCCCTCTCCGGAGAGGAATTTCCCTGGCAGATTTCTTCCTGCCAGAGAGCTTTTCTCTCTCGGGTGTTTTCCGCGCCGCAGCGGCAGCGGAGTAATTCTTCGAGGATGGAATGAGGCTTAAGGTTCCCTCGGGGCCAGGCACGCCAAAGATGACCCCCGGAGGTGGGCCAGGGTGGCCACACCCCTAGGTGGTGTGGCCAGGGGGCGCGCCACCCCTAGGTGTGGGCCCCTGGTGGCCCCCCTCCGGCTCTCCTTATGGCTGAGTTCCTCCTCTGAACTTTTAGGAACCCCCGGATGCCCCCCTTCTTCTTCTGATCTTCTGAAATATGGTATCTCGACGACGCTTTTTCCATCAGATTTCTGGTCCCGGTGTTTATTCTCCAAAAATTATAAAACATGCAAAATAAGATAAAATAACATAAGAGATGCACCATAACATGAAATATATCGACGAATAACAGAAATTTATGATATAAAATAGTGATGCAAAATGGACGTATCAACTCCCCCCAAGCTTAGACCTTGCTTGTACCCAAGCAAAACTGAACTCAGAAAACATGACCACAAGTTTATGGAGTGAAGAGTCGATAAATAAAATACGGACAAGAAGCATCACATTTACCTATGCATCAATCATTACAGACAACAACTTCCTCTCATATAACTTAACTTGAAACAGGTACGGGGAGTCACAAACAAAGATGCAAAAGAGAGAATCAAAATTGGTAATGGGAAACTTCGTTCTTGGTCAGAGAACATTTAATGAAATTATACTTATCTTAGGTCAAATCTTTATAACAAGGTTTATAGTGTAGGGCTTAACATGTTTAATTATAACAACTCTTTTACAGTGATTCATAGCTTTCAAAATAATATTCATTCAGATAATAAAGCATGTGTGATATGGGGTGGCCCAATCTTCTCAATGAGTTTCTCTCTCTTTTTGTGGATTTTCTGGATTTTGTGATAACTAGTGCTACACTGAGACCTCTCACTTGGATGGCCCCTGTTGCCAGATGCAACAACAATCAAGCCCTTTGGATATTCTCAACTACACACTCTTGCACAAGTAATGATAAGGGGATGCCCAATCTTCTCAGTGAACTCTCTGATAACTTGATGAATAATGTGACACCTCGATCTCTCCTTTGGCTGAACCCTGTTACCAATTGCAACAACACTCAATCCCTTTTGGATATTCGAGACTCCACACTCTTGCACAAGTAGCCACCGACTACAAGTGGTCATGTTTCTCCTTATTCCCAATGGAACAGCAGAATGCACTCAGATTTGCAATGGTTGTATGATTCAAGATGAATGCTTCGAGAAATACAATCTAGAAGTCTAGGGTTTATGTTTTATCGTAGTCTACCCTCTAACTCGCAGCAATACAACTTATATGGGGGGTAGGGGTGCAGCCACGAGGGGGGTTGCGCAAGCACACCTAGCCCAAACCCAATTGGACTCTAATTGGTACTTTGGACTCGAACCAAACTGATACAAACCGACCCAACATTAGGGGGTGCAGCCATAATGGTATAAAAACCATATCTATTACTACTAGGACTCTCTATGGCGCATTGATATCCATTGTGGGTGCCCTCCTCTTGTTTTCACCATCTATGAGTGTGGAATAACAAACTAGCACTTGTTTTCCACACTTGTAGAATTGTATCCACCATCTTCCATGTTTGTTTTCACCACAGTGATCTTGTTTTCCAGCTCCTCTTGAAGTGAACCTCCATACATGCTTGTGTTATCAACAAACATGAGTATACATAAGTGCATGGATTTAGGTAGTATAAAATTCTCATGAAAACAAAAATCATATTCTAATAAGAGAGAATTCACCTGCTGTTGTAATAACTTAGTTCTTGATCTTGTCATTGGTCCGATTCTCACGTCATCATGTTTATCTTTAATAGCAACATCTTCAATGGGAGAAAGTGTAGAAGCACTAGGGATGTCCTCATCATCCTCCCCCCCCTTGAAAAGGCGTCGACCTCGACGCATCAAGGTCCTCTCCATGGTATGGTGATAGATCAGCAACATTGAAAGAATTACTCACACCAAACTCATCAGTAGGAAGATCAATTATGTAGGCATTATCATTAATCTTCTGAAGCACTTTATATGGGCCAGCACCTCTTGGCATTAACTTGGACTTGCGCAATGTGGGAAACCTATCCTTGCGAAAATGCACCCACACTAAATCTCCTGGCCGAAATAGTTCCTCCTTCCTCTTCTTGTTAACTCTCTGAGCTACAAGTCTTCCTGCTTTCTCAATTGCTTGCTTAGTCTTCTCATGGATCTTCTTCAAAAAATTAGCACGTTTAGAAGCCTCCATATTGACTCTCTCATTTATAGGAAGTGGCAGCAACTCAAGTGGTGTTGTGGGTTTAAAACCATACACCACCTCAAACGGGCATACCTGAGTAGTAGAATGTACAACCCTGTTGTAGGCAAACTCAACATGTGGCAAACACTCCTCCCACTCTCGCATGTTCTTTTTTATCATGGCTCGCAACAATGTAGATAATGTGCGATTCACCACCTCCGTTTGTCCATCAGTTTGGGGGTGACAAGTAGTAGAAAACAACAACTTTGTCCCCAGCTTCCCCCATAGTGTCTTCCAAAAGTAGCTCATAAATTTCACATCACGATCAGAAACAATAGTCTTGGGTACTCCATGCAATCTCACTATTTCCCTGAAAAACAGATTAGCTACATGTGACGCATAGTCTCTCTTGTGGCATGCAATAAAATGTGACATTTTAGAAAATCTGTCCACTACGACAAATATAGAATCATGTCCTCTTTTAGTTCTAGGTAAACCTAACAAAAAATTCATACTAATGTCTTCCCAAGGTGTATTAGGTGAAGGTAGAGGAGTATATAAACCATGAGGTTTTAGTTTAGACTTAGCCTTGTTGCAAGTGATGCAACGTCTCACAAACCTCTCCACACCTCTTCTCATTCCTGGCCAATAGAAGTGATCAGCCAACACCATCAATGTTTTCTCCCTCCCAAAGTGTCCCATCAACCCACCACTATGTGATTCCTGCAACAATAACAAACGCAAGGATGACTCGGGCACAGATAATTTGTTAGCTCTAAACAAGTATCCATCATGCAAATGAAATTTATCCCATGCTTTCACATTAGTACAATTTGCATATGCATATTTAAAATCATTATCTTGAGCATACAAATCTCTCACACTCTCCAAACCAGGAATTCTCACATCCAATTGAGTTAAAATCCTACTTTTCCTAGAGAGAGCATAAACAACTACATTATCTTGGCCTTTTTTATACTTTATTATGTATGGGAAAGATTCAATGAATTCAACCCACTTAGCATGTCATTTAGTAAGGCTAGATTGGCTCTTTAAAAATTTCAAAGCCTCATGATCAGAATGTATGATAAATTCTTTTGGCACAAATAATGTTTCCAAACCTCAAGACCTATAACAAGTTCATACAATTCTTTATCATAAACAGAATAGTTCAATTGAGCACCATGCAATTTCTCAGAAAAATAAGCTACAAGTTTGTTTTCTTGCATAAGCACTCCACCAATACCAATACCACTTGCATCACACTCAATTTCGAATTGCTTATTAAAATTTGGCAATATGAGCAATGGGGTCGAAATCAACTTGTTTTTTATCTCATCAAAAGCAATATCTTGTTTAGCTCCCCACACAAATTCAACACCCTTTTTAGTGAGTTCATTCAAAGGTGCAGCAAGTGTACTAAAATCTTTGACAAACCTTCTATAGAAACCAGCCAATCCATTAAAACTTCTTACTTGACTAACATTAATAGGAATAGGCCAATTTTTAATAGCTTCAATTTTAGATTCATCCACTTCAATGCCATGTTTAGAAACAACATATCCCATAAAAATGACCTTATCTTTGCAAAAATTGCACTTAGCAAGATTACCATATAATTGATTTGCTCTTAACACATGCAAGACTTGTCTAATATGATCAACATGTTCATGTTCATTGTGGCTATATATGAGAATATCATCAAAATAAACTACCACAAATCTACCAATAAACTCTCTCAAAACATGGTTCATAAGTCTCATGAGAGTACTAGGTGCATTATTTAAACCAAAAGGCATCACTAACCATTCATATAACCCAAATTTTGTTTTGAAAGCAGTTTTCCACTCATCCCCCTCTTCCATCCTAATTTGATGATAACCACTACGCAAATCAATTTTAGAGAAAACATCAGCACCACTTAATTCATCTAACATGTCCTCCAAACGAGGTATAGGATGACAATAATGAATAGTGATGTTGTTAATTGCTCTACAATCTACACACATGCGCCAAGTAACATCTTTCTTAGGAACTAAAATAACAGGAACAACACAAGGAGAAAGGCTAATTTCGAATGTACCCTTTATCAAGAAGCTCCTGCACTTGTTTCTGTATCTCTTTGGTTTCTTGGGGATTGGTCCTGTAAGGGTCTCGGTTTGGCAATGTAGCTCCAAGAATTGAATCAATTTGATGCTCAATGCCACGCAATGGTGGCAGCCCTGCTGGCACCTCCTCTGGAAAAACATCATCAAACTCCCGTAAAACATGAGAAACACCAAGAGGAATAGGGGTCATGTCATTAGAAACTAATATTTCTCCCTTGTGCATAAGCACTATAGGAAGCATAGTAGGATCCTCTCTAAATTCTCTCAAGTCCTCTTTAGTGGCTAACATGCATAATAGGCTCACTCCCTCACTTTTATTTTTACCACTCAGATTGGTTTTGCTATTTTCACTCACATCACTCTTGTTTTCACCCTCAAGTTTCTCATCACTCTCAGGAAGTTTTTGTCTAGACTCATTTAAAATTTGATGTGGTGTCATAGGCCTCAAAATTATATCCTTTCCCTTCCACTTCATCTGATAGGTATTTGCTTTCCCATCATGTGTCACACTCCTATCAAACTGCCAAGGTCTCCCAAGCAACATGTGACAAACTGACATAGGCACAACATCACACTCAATGGTGTCTTTGTAAGTCCCAATTTGAAATTCAACTCTCACCATGTGGGTCACCTTCATATCTCCTTTATCACTAAGCCACTGTATATGATAAGGATGAGGATGTGGAATGTATCTCAATTTAAGTTTTGCACACAATTCCTTGCTAGCCAAATTTCTGCAACGACCTCCATCAATAATCACTTTGCAAGCCAATTGAGGGCCTACAATTGCTCTTGTTTGAAATAAATTGCATCTCTGATTTTCTGGACTAGGGAGAACACTCAATGTTTTCTGTGTGCAAACAAAAGTAGGATAGCTAGAAGGATATGAATCAAGAGGACCATCATCATCCTACTCATTAGGATGAGCATCATCACCTGTTTCATACTCATCATCAGCACTAAGAAGCATAACTTTCTTATTGGGGCAATCCCTCTTGAAGTGGCCTTTTCCTCCACATGTATGGAAGCTCATGTCCCTATTTCTAGCTGTAGATGTTGTGGAACCAATTGCACTAGCTTCTGGTTGTACTGGCTTCTTAGAATTAGAGGTGGAATTCTCGGGTTTGGTGGAAGAAACCCCATGGCTAGAAGCTTGTTGTGGTGGTGGTGATGAAAAAGATGATCTAGGAGTAAATGTCCTCCTTGGAGCCATAAGAGCTTCTCGGCCAATTGTTTTTCTGCCTCCCATGCTTGATGTAATAGCTCATTCATATCATTATATTGCACATGCCTAACAATGCTCTTGATTTTAATTTGCAAGCCTGAAAGAAATCTTTGCATAGTGTGCTCTAGATCCTCTCTCACTCTAGCTCTTTGCATGATCAGCTCCATCTCTCTAAAATAAGCATCCACAGAATTTGACCCTTGTCTCAAGTGTTGTAACTTTTCATATAATGATCTCAAATAATTTTTGGGCACAAATCTGTCTCTCATAACTTGCTTCATCTCCCTTCATGTGACAATTTCAGGTTCTCTATCTCTTGCTCTTGTTCTTGTAATATTATCCCACCATAGCAAAGCATAGCCATCAAAACCTGAAGAAGAAAGTTTAATTTTTCTCTCCTCATTATACTCATGCATCCTCCATAATTTTTCAATTTTTAGCTCCCACATGAGATATTCTTCTACATCATCAGTATCAAAATTGAATGTTGGCAACATAAATTTTGGTTTGCCAAGCCCATCATCCTCTCGGTTTGGGGGTGGATCATTTGCTTGAACTCTCCTTGCCACAAAACCACGGCCACCTGCATTCCCTCTCCCTCCACCTCTACCTTCAGGGATAAAATTGACCTCATCATTAGCATCACCAAAAGCACTACCATTATCTTCCTGGGTAAGGAGCCTTTGATTAACCAAAATTTTCAAAGCAACAATTTGTGTAGTCAACTCAGTGAGAGTTGTTTGCATGGTTGTAACTTGCTCTTGTGTGGCAGCAGCTGTTTCAGCAACAATATCAATTTGCAAACCCAAATTCTAAAATGAGTATCCATATCAACTCCATGCTTATCAATGAGAGAATTGATTTCTGAATTTTTTGAGCAATAGCTGTGTTCAATTTTTCTTGCATCTCCTCCAAATCTCTCCACTTCACAGCCTCATCACCATTAGCTCTCTTACCCTACGCAACAACATCACTAGGAGCAGCCATGATTAATAGGTTAGTGAAATAAAATTGCTATAGGTTGTGGTGCCTCTCTCAACCTACTCAAAACCAGCAAAAAGGTGATCCTTACCTTTCCAAAGTGAATAGAATAACTTACCAACAAATAATAGCAACTATTGTGACTTGGTGTGGAAAATAGAATACCCAGGGATTATAGCTCTCACAAAGGTAAA
Organism: Alopecurus myosuroides; assembly: GCA_028641055.1. Taxonomy (NCBI): domain Eukaryota; kingdom Viridiplantae; phylum Streptophyta; class Magnoliopsida; order Poales; family Poaceae; genus Alopecurus; species Alopecurus myosuroides. Next base: position 249,744,877 of record CM054061.1, on the reverse strand, counting down.
ACAGGTTATATGGTGGGGCTTGGTATGGATACCTAAGAATCACCAATTAACAAGTCCTATTGTTGTTTGTGAATGATATAAAAATAGCACCTAGGAAACACACACCAAATGGGAGACAAATGGGGCAATGCAAATATGTGTATGGAATTTTGCAATGCACTAGAAAGACACTAGCCAAGCTCAATGATAAATAGGCACAAGATTGCTCAATGTGTAGTGTCAATGATAGCAATGAACTCAGCTCCAAATGATAGCAATAACAATATGTCGCAATGGCCTCTCTTTTTGTTTCTTTTTGTTTTTCAATTCTGTTTTTCTCTTTTTTTTTGTACTGGCCAAATAACAACTAAAGGAGCAAGAATAATAAAAGAAAACAAAGCTTTGATCAATGTGACACAAAGATATGATAATGAGTAGCCTGTATAAGAGCAACAAAGTAGCTAGTCTTGTGGGCAAGGTACCTATTTAATTGTTGTAGAATGGCTGTGTGGCTCACAAAGATTGGAAAAGAAAACCTAAAGAAATTGGAAACAAAAAATATCTAAGCTAAAAGGAAACCCACGGCAGAGATTGCACCGTTTTTCTGCCCGCGGCAGCAAAACACAGTGTTTTGGACGCGCAGTAGGCTGTCGTGGCAGCAAAATCCGCCAAAATCCTGCCGTACGGCAACGGCTGGAGCGCACGCAAAAGAGCAGAGGCTGTCTGTGGTCGAGCGCGTGCGTGCGGCAGAGCAAGGAAGCGGACGGCAGCGGCGGCTGCGATTTTTGCGCCGATTCTGTACCGCGGCAGCGGTGAGTGAGCGATGGGATCGGTGCGCGCGCGGTTTGACGACCACTGGTGAGCCGATTCCATTACCAACACGGGCGCGGCAGCGAGGGAATCCAACTGCGGCTAGGAACGAACCGCGGGAAAGAGATTGCGTGTTTTTGTGCCACGGTAGGAAATCAAGATGGACTCGAATTGGAAACACCAACACCACTCGGATTGCTATTTTTTCAGGGATTTTCGTGGGTCTTTTGACAAGAACTATAAGAACAACTAGAACCCTAACCCTAACTTGAAACCTAATGACTCAAAAAGAAGAAAAGGAACACAAAATCAAAACACAAAACAACACTAGAAATTGAAAACTAGAGATTATCTACGGCTAAGGCAATGATCTACTACTAGTTTTTTTGTGGTTTTTTCTTTATAGGTATGATAAACAACTCGAATCTAAAGGGATAAATACAGCTCACCGAGTAAAATCAGTAATCTGGTACCAATATGATAAGGGGATTCCCAATCTTCTCAGTGAACTCTCTGATAACTTGATAAAAAATGTGACACCTCGATCTCTCCTTTGGCTGAACCCTGTTACCAATTGCAACAACACTCAATCCCTTTTGGATATTCGAGACTCCACACTCTTGCACAAGTAGCCACCGACTACAAGTGGTCCTGTTTCTCCTTATTCCTAATGGAACAACAGAATACACTCAAATTTGCAATGGTTGTATGATTCAAGATGAATGCTTCGAGCAATACAATCTAGAAGTCTAGGCTTTATGTTTTATCGTAGTCTACCCTCTAACTTGCAGCAATACAACTTATATGGGGGGTAAGGTGAAAGTAAAGTATGGGCACCTAGAGGGGGGGGTGAATAGGTGCTACGACCAATTTTATTTTTTCTTAAAGTTTAGACTTGACAAGAAGGTAAATTCTCTAGATAGTGCAACTAGTGGTGAATTTACCTATATGACAAGGCAAGCAATTAATGCAACAATTACGAGTAAGTAAAGAGAGGGAGGAACGAGGTAACCGATGGAAGCACATGGAGACACGATGTATTCCCGAGTTCCTCCTTGTTAAGGGAGTACGTCTCGTTGGACGGGGGTGAGCTCGCCACAAAGGCCTACTCAACGCCACAAAGGCCTCACCCTATTCTCCGATGAACTCCGCCACAAAGGCCTAGTTCACCTTCCACTATTGAACCCCTTTGAGGCGGGGATCGAATCCTTTACAAACAACTTGGGGCACACACCCACAACCGAATTGGGGTCTCCCAACTCTTCTTGAATCACCAACAAGTATCAAGAAGCCTAGGTTCTCCACAAGAGGAAACCCTAGGCTAGATCCCTCAAGCTAGAGAGGGGGAATGAAGAACGGCTCGGTGAAGATGTAGATCGGGGCCTTCTCCTTCAATCCTCCAAAGATCTTCAAGATTGGGTGGAGGGATTGGGAGTAATGAGAGATTTGGTGAGTTCTTAAATGCTCATAAATGCTAAGGAGAAGAACTAGATCTTGGGGAAGAAGAGGAGGGGTATTTATAGCCCCTCCTCACAACTAGTCGTTGTGCAGGAAAAAGGGGACCGGAATATCCGGTCCAAGTTTGGACCGGAATATCCGGGCTGCTTTCTCCATGCAGTCCAGCAGATCTGAACCGGATTATCCGGCTGCTCCGGAATAATCCGGTTCAAATAATCCGGCTCACTCCAGTGAGCAAATCTTCCAGTCCTTAGCCAATTTCGCGCAGTACCCGGAATATCCGGCTCGAGATGAAAAATTCGGATCAAATAATCTGGTTCACTCCAGTGAGCAGAACTTCCAGTCCTTAGCCATTTTCGCGCACCTTCATCAGCACCCGGAATATCCGGCTCGAGATGAAAAATCCGGATTGAATAATCCGGCTCACTCCAGTGCGCAAAACTTCCAGTCCTTAGCCATTTTCGCGCACCTTCATCAGCATCCGGAATATCCGGCTCGAGATGAAAAATCCGGATTGAATAATCCGGCTCACTCCACTACGAAATATGGACTGAAAAATGCCAACCCGGAATATCCGGTCTGCTCCGAATAATCCGGTTTCCAATATTCCGGTTGGGTTCTGTCCCAAAACTCTCAGGCCAATCTTCACCGATATTTCGGTGATCGATGCCGATGTTAAGTATAACACCTGCACGCTTAACACCTTGATAAATAATGTACTTATTATTGTTAACTAACACACAAAACACTGGGAAAATGAAATGCACTTTCAATCTCCCCCTTTTTGGTGTTAGATGACAATACTAAGATTTGCAATAAAACCTTGACAAGAACATGTTTGAAACACGATGGAAATGTCTCCCCCTATCTCTATGCCTATCTTTTGTTTGCCTCAAATGCAAATAGATGCAATGATGTAAGGGGAGTAATTTCCAACAAGTAGCAAAACATGCCAACGAACCAATATCACCAATATGTTGAGAGTAAGATAGAAGTATATACCTTGTGCGAAGATAATATATCCAAGAATAACCAAGCACAACAATAGATAATATCCTCAACATATAAGATAGATAACCATATAGCCACTAACATAGATAATCCATGATAATATCCAAATAACCAACATAGTCTCACACACAATAGCACACATAGTTATAACGAGACAATAAACTGACAAACTTCACGAAAACGAAGATACTAAATGGACACAAGCTCTCAAGAAATGATAAAAGCATACGCTTGTGCCCGAACCCATGCAAATCCCGTAGACTAGTAGCTACTTCTCCCCCTTTGGCATCGAGACACCAAAAAAGAGGGAAATAACCAATCTAACGTCCGAAACACGGTCTAAGCATCAGAGTGCTCAGAAGACTCGCCACCAGACGTCTCGGACTCTCCCTCTGCCTCGCGCTCAGCATCAGACGCCTCGTCCTCATCCTCCTCATCATCATAACCAGCTCCAGAAGTAGTAGCCTGAGTAGACCGGAGCGCAGCCTCAATGTGCTCCCAAGGAGTGCTATCCTGAGCAGACCAAGCAGTGTAGGACTGAGCAGTGAGAGGAGCAGGAACATCACCAGTAGCACCACTCACGTGGTGAAGAATCTGACTCTGTGTGCTAGCCATGGCAGTGTCTCTGCAATAAGCCCTGTACTGCTCCTGGTGGATGTCCACCTTCATGCAGAGCACATTGCGCTGAAACCAGGAGAGCTTCCTGACATTACACAAAGTGCTAGCAGGAGTGGGCGCAGACTGAGAACCAGTAGAGGGACCTCCCATAGAGGAACCATGTAACATCCCAAGTATGAAAACCTACCATTTAGAATGTTTGTTTCATGTTTAATTAAAGTATTGCATCATGTCATCATGTTTATTTCATTGTTTGCATTTGTTTACTATTCTGTTTTGCATCTGTTTTATTCTGTTTTTCATAATGAAACTCAAACAATTTCAAATGTTTATTTCATACTTGCTCTGTTACAACCTTTTAAATAAAAATCTCAAATACAAACAACCCATTTGTTTTCATATTATTCCATATTGATCAACAAATAAAATGGTGTTTTGTTTATTTCAATTAATTAATTCCAATATGGTTTCAAAATTCAAAGCCAATCATCAACAGCACATAATTTGAAAGTTATAAAAGTACCACACAAATTATAATCATAATTGTTCTATTTAATCAATAGGGTCACCCTAATAAAAACCTTGTTTTCAATATTAATTCATTAATTAACAAATTACTCAAATTCAAACTAAAACCATTCAAACAGCACACCAATTTGAAATTATAAAAATAATCAAAACAATTTTGTGCTCTTTGTTTCCAATTAAATTCTTTGATCACCCTATTCTTAAACATATTGTTCAATAACCATTTAGTAATAAAAATTCAAATCAAACACAATCCAATTTCAAACAGTACCAAAATTCAAATGTTTTTGAAATCCAAACTTGGTAATTGGTTGAAATTGACATAATAAGCTCACCCTAATTTTCTAGGATTTTTCCTAACACTAAAACCCTCCAATCTATTCCCTTTTCTATTGCTACAAAAAAAAAACAGAAAGCAAAAAAAAAAGAAGCAAACGTACGCGCGCGCGCAACACCTAGCTAGCCCAGCCCAGCCCCTTTTCCCTCTTTTCTCCTCGCGCGCGCAGCCCAGCCCGCTAACCACGCGTACCGGTTCGTTAATCAGCCGACACCGTCGTCCTCCGCGGTACGGCGTGCATCGGAGCACGCCACGGCGGCAGTACGGCGCTTTCGACGGCCACCAGTCGCCCGCACCCCCTATAAGAACCCTAGGGCAGCGCGCCGCCAACCCTAGCCCCTAGGTCACTGTTTCCCCTCGCCTCCGCCGTCGAGCGCCACCTCCCACCGTCGTTTCCCCTCACTGAAATTTCCTCACCGGCGACCACCGTCTGAATCCTCGCCCACCACCGTCGCCATGCATCTCCACCTACCTAGCTAAGTGCTGGAAACAAACCCCCTCGTCACCCTCTTCTGTTTTGACACCCGAGCACCCACGGAGAGCAACCACAGCTGCGCCGCCATCTGCGACATCGCCGCCGGCCGCGAGCTTTCCTCGAACCTCTGCAACATCTTCAAACGGTGGTGAGCCACCATCGTCTCCTCCTCTCCTCATTCCCCTCTGTTGCTTGCACGCACGCATCCATCACCCCTGCACCACAGCTGCATCCAGATCGAGCACGGGCACGTCTATCCCGCCGGCGATCTTGCTTCTGTCAGAGAAAATTCAGTCCAGCGCGCGTTTATTTTCAGTTACGAGTTGGATCTGAACGTTATCCTCTCTGCTTCGCGTTTACTGACAACGAAGCGCACACACCGCACTGGTTCAGTCTAACGCAGCGCGAGCGAGGGGGGCTGGGTTCGATCCCTGGCTCTCCCCTGGGATAAAATCCCACTTTTTTCGACCAAGTGCTGACAGGGAGGGCCCCCTGTCAGTCACTCATATGCCACGGAGGCGCAGCGAGACCCTGGGCCCCCCTGGCAGTGCCTGGGGTACGTTCCTGTGCGTATAAAACGATTTTAACATTTTCTGTGTTCAAGTCCAGTCCTTTTGTTTTAACAGATTGGTCCCTGGTTTTAAAAACCTTATAACTTTTATTTTATAAACTCAAATAATGAAAATAAAATATGCACACTACTCTAAATTTAATTGTCTACCTGTTGGTATCATTTGTTTCCTGTTTTGAAATTCCAAAATGCAATTCAAATTTGAATTCAAATAATTCAATTGCAATTTGATAAAATTCATAAGTAATTCATTCTTAACCCAATAAATGCAAATAAAATATGTTTTCCATGCTATTTCAAATATAAATTTTGTTTCATGGTTTGAATAATTTAAATTGCCTAAATAATTTAATCCTTATTTAATTCATTTAAATTTGATAAAATCATAACTTGCTCCAAATAAATTATTTTTGAACATGCAAAATATGTTTTCAAACTAGAAAAGTATGAACTTTTCAAATGTGAATTTGAATTTATGTTTTGAACAAATAAAATTCAAATAAAATTCAAACTTGTTTTAAATTCATTTAAAACTTGTTTAATATTGTTTAAGTCATAATAAATTCATCCTAACTCCTAGTTCAAAATTTGAAACATGTAATCCAACTAAAATTTGGTATTCCTTTCAAATATGAATTTTGTTATTTGTTTTGAACACTTTAATTTGATGAAAACAACAATTGTTTGTGTGACATGTTTAAGTAACCCAAAATTTCTAAACTTGATAAATGATTTCCAAACTTGTTAAATTCCTTTTCCACTTGCATCTATTGTTGTTATTATGTTGTTATCATCATGCATGCATCATGCTAACAACTTTCACATGGTAATAAATTGTAAATCATTTGTTTCCACTTAATTCATGGACCCTTTTCCATATGCAACTCAAAATTGCATAGGGGTCCATTTAAATTGTGTTACCATGTCACTTAGTTTATTTTGATGCAACCATTAACCTGACATGCATCATCCCCTGATTGTGCACTATGCCATGATATTGATTGTTTATATTTCTATCTTGTTTGTTTGCTTCTTCTCGGATAGACGACGACGTTGAGACAGACGATCTTTACAACACCCCTTCTGAGGATCTAGCTCAGTATCCGGCTGCTGAGTTTGCAGGCAAGTTATCACTCACATGAACCACTGTGTTCCTTTCAATCCTGGTTACCGATACTTTTCGTTGTCTATTTCTGCTAGCCTTAGTGATAGTTGTTTCTGTTACGAACCTATCACATGAATCCCTTAACCCTGATATTGCCCCACCACCACTCCTACAACCCTACTGTTTGAGCCAGTGTTTACTAGCATGCTTAGGTTGTTTTGCTCGAGTCTGTTACCCGTTACTTTCAGTTACTATATTTTATTATGTTCTGGGGGCTCGATGTTTAATCAATCAATCATGCTAATGTTGTTGTTAATAATAATTTGATGATAAGGCACCGGCAGGAGGCCCTGTGTGGTTTTGAGGCCTGCTAGTGTCGACCCTAATAGGAAAAGGGTCTTGTCTACTGATCCATGATGAGCGCACTACCCGCATGTGGGAAGCGAGTATGGGCGTCCCCCTCAATTTGATTCGATTCGCATCTCGTCCAAATCATCTCATTTAGTTCGTGTTTTCCATTTGCCGCATGCATGTTTTTGCGAGCCCAGCGCAGGGTGGAACTTTTGTAGTCGGCATATAGGGGGACACGGTCTTAGAGTGCTATGAGGGTCCCTTTTCTTCGGGGCTTGATTAGCCGTGCGCCCAAGGTGCTTTGGGCTTGATGCGAAGAAGAGTTGAGTTGTGTTGAGTGCCCCGCTTGGTGGGAGGCATCCCATCTGGCGGGTTATTCATACGTGTACGGCCAAATTGGTGCAACCCTGCAGGGATAATCTTCTCGAGAAGCCGTGTTTTCCGCGGTTATGGTTAACTTGGTGAAAGTACTGGCTAACAAGTACTCAGGACAACTTAAACCTAATGATTCACAATCTCACACCCAATGATTAACAACTTGACTAGTAATAGGCTGATTGACACAATAACTTGATTCATCTTTAATCCAACTGTGTGAGTTATCCTCGGATTGCTTCTTTGGATAAGGGGCAAGATCTAGGATGGGTTTGTTTGAAGTTATCTTTCAGTTGGTTACAACACTCGATCTTATCTCCTTTCTGTTAGCCGGCAGTGGTAGAATCTCTGTAGTTGGTTAGTGCAGCCAGTTGCAGCATCTTTTATATCCTCTTCCTTCCGTTGAACCCAAGGCATCTGTGCTTGGTGTTGACGGGCTACACTTTGGTGAAATGTGAGTCTTGCTTGCCAGTACGTCTATGTACTGACCCCTTTGGGGCTGTGGTTTCCGCAGACTACGCTTACGAGGATCCAGGTGACGGCTACTACGTGGAGTTTGACGAGGCTGCTGACGAGTAGTTAGCGGACCCGGGCAGGATCCGAGACATCGTGGATGGGCTCCGTCTTTATTTCAGTTTCCGGCTTCTTAAGCCTATTTGGATTTGGCTGTACTCAGACCCCTTTGAATGCTTCCGCTGAGATGTAATGATGTTATGTTGGGACATGTGTCCTCTGGATGATTGTATTTGCTATCTCTGCTCTAGTGAGAGCTATTTGCAACTTATTTCAATCTTTTGTGTCTTAGAGATATGTTGTGTTATCATCTTGTTCAAAGCCGTTGACGTACCATGTGTGTATGGTATGAAGTACGTCAATGGTAGTGTCCTGATTTCTATGGGATAGTTTACGTCGACGCTGAACAGATAGGGGTTGGTTGTCACACATACGTGTGTTGGCCTACTCGTAAGAGGACGCGGGTGCCGATAAGCCCCGTAATCCAATCTACTACTGTTCAATGGAACGGCGAGTATCCTTTAGAAGTCCGGGTGCGACAAATGGTATCAGAGCCTGTCTGCCTGTAGGATCCCTTTTTACTGGTCGCAGTTGAGTCTAGAAACTATTTTGTAGCTATATAGGAAAAATGAAACGTGAGAGTAGGAATTCTGCCATTTTTCTTCTTTCCCCACCCACCCACCCTTTTCTGGTAAGGAAGTGCAACGTTGTTTTCTGTTCTCACCTAAACTTTCAAGTTAGGATTTCACGTGTTTTGGGTTCTCCGTAGTACCTCAGGAGTTTTTGGTCTCGTGTTTCCCGATGTTGCTTCAATATCCTGTTCTTTTCAACATCCTTTTCGTCCGTTGAACCTTGTTGTTGCTTTCCACTTCAGTTCTCTACCGGCGTCTAATCAAAACCTCCCAAATCATCTGCAGATGGATCTCAGGTTCTACCCGCAGGTGGTTCGGATGACTCGTTGCGAGAGCACTGCCGGTTATCCGGAGATGCTGAGAGACATGGTCACTTATCTGGGGTTCCGTTGGGCACCAGAGTACCAGGTCTACGAGCAGCAGCGAGAGTTTGACCAGACCTACTACCAGGCTATCGTCTACATTCTGTCAGATGATGGCATGAGCGTTGTCCACCGCTACGAGGCAGTAGGTTCCAAAGTGGATATGGCCGTGCAGCAGGCAGCTTACGTGAGTCTCACCGTCCTTCGTGCTGACTACTGGGGGTTTGACGATTCTATCTATCGCCACATCCCCCGTGGTTACATCACGTCAGCGGGAGCTCACTTCACCCTCTACGACAACCTGGATGTCTACGAGCATGATAACACCAGGCTGCACACCACCGCTCAGTTTGTGAGGCACAGTGACGCTGTTGCCACCACACTTTCTTAGGAGTTGGCCTCAGTCAGGGAGCAGCTCTACCTTGCTTTGACTCGTCTGGCTACGTACACCACAGACTTTGTTGGAGATGAGCGCTTTGCACGTTTCCATTAGACAGTTGGACGTAGTTTGCCAGATGCTGGAGGTTACGAGCCGATCAGAGGTCCACTCCTCAACCTCGGAGCTGGTTACACTGGGATTCCACGCTTTGGAGCACAGGGAGACGACGCTTTCTACTTCACCACACCGAGAGTTGCTCTCAGAGCAGTCCCAATCTACGTGGATCGTCTTTCTACCTACTTCCGTGGGATTCCTCCTCACCGTATCTCTCGTCGTACTACTCACCGCCGTCCTGCGTGATGAGCATGGGAGTATCGATGTATCCATTCCTAGCTATGTTTAGTTATCCTTTGCCTTTCGAACCATGTATTGGTCTATTGGATATTCTGATGTATTTGAACATGTGATGATGTACCTGTTGGTTATCTATTCATGCGTCGGAATAATCTATCTTTCGGTTACCAAGTCTATCCTTTTCTGTTGTTATGCTAAAATGCATGTCTATTCAGGATGCCGCCAACAAGGAGCAACCCGCCTGAACCACCTCCGCTCACGGAGCTGTTGACTCAGATGACTCAGGTCGTGGCTCAGATGGCCCAGATCCAGGCTAACCAGCACAACAACCAGAATGCTCCGCGGGTCAGCATCAAGGAGTTCCTCAATATGGGTCCGAGAGCTTTCGTGGAAACACGTGAGCCTCTGGATGCTGATGACTGGATCAGGGAGATGACGAGGGCTCTGGACATTGCTCACGTTGCTGAGGAGGATAAAGTCAAGTATGCCACCTACCTACTGAAGGGTCAGGCAGCTACCTGGTGGGAGAACTACCAGACCATGAGAGCTGGCTATCCTATCACCTGGGGTTGTTTCAAGGATGCCTTCCTGAAGCACCACATCCCAGATGGTCTCATGGAAAGGATGCGTGAGGAATTTTGCTCTCTCAAGCAGGGCAAGCTGGACGTCATTGGCTACCAGAACGAGTTCAATCGTCTCGCTCGATACGCTGGTGATGAGGTGTCCACTGAAGCTAAGAAGATGGCAAGGTTCCGCCGAGGTTTTAACCCGGAGCTGAAGTACGCTCTCACCAACATCAGGTGCAAGGACTTCGAGGAGCTCGTGAACACCGCGCTCAATGAGGAAAATGGGCGCAAGGCGTTCGAGGAGTCCCGCAGGCACTCGCGTGAGGGTGGTTCCTCCTCCAACATGACCACCCCTCCGCAGAAGCGCCGCATCTGGGTGCCAAATGCTGCTGTCACTCGGGCTCCATATGCCCAAGCTTCTCCAGGCTTTGCTCCCCGCCCACCCAATCCAGCTCAGATGCAGAGTCAGAGGGTTCCAATGGGGCAGCCAAGGCCAGGTCCTCCTCGTGTCGTCACTTGCTTCAAGTGCAAGGAGACTGGGCACTACGCTGATAAGTGCACTCAGAGGCAGCTACCTCCACCTCCTCGCCCCAACACCAACCAGGCAATGGTTCGTGCTCCTCCGGCTAAAGCCTTCAACTCCAACAATAGGCCTGTCGGGAGGACCGCGAGGGTGAATCATATCAAGGCCGACAAAGCTGAGGAAGCTGCTGACGTCGTTCTCGGTATATTACCCGTAAACTCTTTTCCAGCTAAAGTGTTGTTTGATACCGGAGCATCGCATTCTTTTGTGTCAAAGATCTTTGCTACAACGTACAACCTAGCTCTGGTTCCACTAAGCAATCAAATCTATGTTCACTCTCCGGGAACTAAAATGATTACTTCCAAGATATGCATGGACAATCAAATCCTAATTGGAGGTCGCATATTCCTTGCTTCACTCATGTTGCTGGGAAATTCTGACATTGATGTCATTCTGGGTATGGATTGGTTGAAGACCCACAAAGCAAAAATTGACTGTGCTCAAAAGTCAATAACTCTCTCTCACCCTTCAGGCCAGATAGTCTATTCTCCATATGGATCAAGTTCTGTTCAGCTGTTCAACCTCGATGCTAAACCCCTTCCTGCAATTGAAAATGTTCCGGTGGTATGTGAATTCCCTGACGTCTTTCCAGAAGAGTTGCCAGGGATGCCTCCGGACAGAGCAGTTGAGTTCGTGATCGAGCTTGAGCCAGGTACTGCTCCAATCTCTAAGCATCCATACAAGATAGCTCCTCCTGAACTGAAATTGTCGAAGGAGCAAATCGATATGTACATGGGGAAAGGTTACATTCAGCCTAGTTCCTCCGCTTGGGGTTGCCCAACTCTGTTTGTTGCCAAGAAGTATCAAACAAAAAGACTCGTGGTTGACTATCGTCCTCTCAACGAGAAAACCATCAAAAACAAGTATCCAATTCCTCGTATCGATGATCTTTTTGATCAACTTGCTGGAGCCTCAAAATTCTCAAAGTTGGACTTGAGGATGGGTTACCATCAGATAAAGATCAGAAAGGAAGATATTCCAAAAACAGCTTTCACCACTCGGTATGGTCTATATGAATACACCGTCATGTCCTTTGGTCTCACCAATGCACCGGCAACGTTCTCAAGACTCATGAATTCTGTCTTCCATGAATACCTAGACAAGTTCGTTGTGGTATATCTTGATGACATTCTAGTCTACTCAAAATCCGAGGAAGAACATGGAGAACACCTTCGTCTCACTCTCATGAAACTTCGCGAGCATCGTCTGTATGCCAAGTTCTCTAAATGTGAGTTCTGGATCCCAGAAGTTGCTTACCTTGGTCATATCATCTCTGCCAAAGGCATAGCCATTGACCCGGAAAAGGTTAAGGCAATTGTTGATTGGAAACCTCCTAAGACGGTGAAGCAAGTCAGAAGTTTTCTTGGCTTGGCTAGCTATTGCCGTCGTTTCGTCCAAAACTTTTCCAAGATTGCCAAACCTCTCACTGATCTCACAAAGAAGGACAAGAAGTTCGTTTGGACTCCACAGTGTGATGAGAGTTTCAATCTCCTCAAGACTAAACTCACTTCCACACCAGTTCTGGTTGGCCCAGATACTACCAAACCTTTCCAGATATTCTGCGATGCATCTCTCCAAGGTCTAGGAGCAGTTCTTATGCAAGAACGTCAAGTTGTGGCTTATGCTTCACGTCAGTTGAACCCACATGAGCAAAACTATCCCACACATGACCTAGAACTTGCAACAGTTGTGTTTGCCCTCAAGAAATGGAGACAATACTTGTTGGGTAACCGCACTGAAATCTTTTCCGATCATAAGAGTCTGAAATACATCTTTACTCAACCAGATCTAAACCTCAAGCAAAGGAGATGGATTGAGAAGATTAAAGACTTTGATCTCACCATTTCTTACACTCCAGGCAAGGCTAATGTTATGGCCGATGCTCTCAGTCGCAAGTCATATTGCAATAATCTCATGATCATGGAAAGCCAACCTCCACTTCATGAAGAATTCCAGAAGCTGAACCTTGGTCTTGTCCCTCAAGGTTACCTTGCTAGCTTGACAGCCAGTCCAACTCTCGAGGACAAGATTCGTTCTGAACAACTTCGTGATGCTGAAATCAAGAAGATTGTAGAGCACATCAAGGAAGGCAATGATAAATTCAAGTCCTTCTCAATTGATGACAAGGGAACTGTGTTCTTCGAAGGACGCATTGCAGTTCCTCAGATTCAAAGTCTCAAAGATGTCATTCTCAAGGAGGCTCATGAAACTCCTCTCTCCATCCACCCTGGAAGTACAAAGATGTACCAGGATCTTAAGACTCTGTATTGGTGGCCTGGCATGAAACGTGAAATTGCTCAATACGTTTCTAAATGCGACGTTTGTCAACGTGTTAAGGCAGTCCATCAGAAAACAACAGGTCTACTCCAACCTCTGAAAATTCCTGAATGGAAGTGGGACATGATTGAAATGGACTTCGTTACTGGGTTTCCAAAGTCCAAGAAGGGCAACGATGCAATCTTCGTTGTTATTGATCGTCTCACTAAAGTAGCTCACTTCTTTGCTGTCAAGGAAACAATCTCAGCTAGCCAGTTAGCAGAGCTCTACACAGCAAGGGTTGTTCCTCTTCATGGTGTTCCTTTGGAAATAAGCTCAGACCGTGGAAGTATCTTCACTTCTCATTTCTGGAAGAGTTTTCAAGAAGCATTGGGCACCAAACTTCTGTTCAGCACAACTTATCACCCTCAGTCGCAGGCGCAAGTCGAAAGAGTCAATTAGATTCTCGAGGATATGCTCAGAGCATGTGGTCTCCCCTTTGGCATGAAATGGGAGGATTGCCTTCCATATGCTGAGTTCTCCTACAACAACAGCTAACAGGCAAGCCTAGGCATGGCACCATTTGAGGCATTGTATGGCCGCAGATGCAGGAGTCCTATCAATTGGTCTGGAGCTGGTGAACGTTCACTCTTAGGCCCTGACATTGTTAAGGAAGACGAGGAGAAAGTTCGTATCATTCGTGACAATCTCAGGATTGCTCAGTCTCGTCAGAAGAGCTACTATGACAGCAAGCACAGGGATATGATCTATGCACCTGGTGACAAGGCATATCTCCGTGTAACTCCCCTCAGAGGCACTCATCGTTTTGGTGTGAAAGGAAAGCTTGCACCAAGATACATTGGTCCTTTCAACATTCTCTCAAGGCGGGCAGAAAATGCCTATCGTCTTGAACTTCCAGAAAAACTATCCAAGGTGCACGATGTGTTCCACGTGTCACAGCTCAAGAAGTGTTTCAAAGATCCAGATCGTGCAGTTGATCATGATTCCATTGAACTGCAAGATGATCTATCTTATGAGGAGCACCATGTTCGTATTCTCGATGAGACCGAGCGTAAGACTCGCAACAAGAGCACCAAGTTCTTGAAAGTGTAGTGGTCGCATCATTCCGATAAAGAGGCAACGTGGGAGACCGAAGAGGATCTTCGCAAGAAGTATCCGGACCTTTTCGTTTCTCAGTAAGGAATCTCGGGGCGCGATTCCTTCAAGGGGGGGCGTTTTGTAACATCCCAAGTATGAAAACCTACCATTTAGAATGTTTGTTTCATGTTTAATTAAAGTATTGCATCATGTCATCATGTTTATTTCATTATTTGCATTTGTTTACTATTCTGTTTTATTCTGTTTTTCATAATGAAACTCAAACAATTTCAAATGTTTATTTCATACTTGCTCTGTTACAACCTTTTAAATAAAAATCTCAAATACAAACAACCCATTTGTTTTCATATTATTCCATATTGATCAACAAATAAAATGGTGTTTTGTTTATTTCAATTAATTAATTCCAATATGGTTTCAAAATTCAAAGCCAATCATCAACAGCACATAATTTGAAAGTTATAAAAGTACCACACAAATTATAATCATAATTGTTCTATTTAATCAATAGGGGTCACCCTAATAAAAACCTTGTTTTCAATATTAATTCATTAATTAACAAATTACTCAAATTCAAACTAAAACCATTCAAACAGCACACCAATTTGAAATTATAAAAATAATCAAAACAATTTTGTGCTCTTTGTTTCCAATTAAATTCTTTGATCACCCTATTCTTAAACATATTGTTCAATAACCATTTAGTAATAAAAATTCAAATCAAACACAATCCAATTTCAAACAGTACCAAAATTCAAATGTTTTTGAAATCCAAACTTGGTAATTGGTTGAAATTGACATAATAAGCTCACCCTAATTTTCTAGGATTTTTCCTAACACTAAAACCCTCCAATCTATTCCCTTTTCTATTGCTACAAAAAAAAACAGAAAGCAAAAAAAAAGAAGCAAACGTACGCGCGCGCGCAGCACCTAGCTAGCCCAGCCCAGCCCCTTTTCCCTCTTTTCTCCTCGCGCGCGCAGCCCAGCCCGCTAACCACGCGTACCGGTTTGTTAATCAGCCGACACCGTCACGGCGGCAGTACGGCGCTTTCGACGGCCACCAGTCGCCCGCACCCCCTATAAGAACCCTAGGGAAGCGCGCCGCCAACCCTAGCCCCTAGGTCACTGTTTCCCCTCGCCTCCGCCGTCGAGCGCCACCTCCCACCGTCGTTTCCCCTCACTGAAATTTCCTCACCGGCGACCACCGTCTGAATCCTCGCCCACCGCCGTCGCCATGCATCTCCACCTACCTAGCTAAGTGCTGGAAACAAACCCCCTCGTCACCCTCTTCTGTTTTGACACCCGAGCACCCACGGAGAGCAACCACAGCTGCGCCGCCATCTGCGACATCGCCGCCGGCCGCGAGCTTTCCTCGAACCTCTGCAACATCTTCAAACGGTGGTGAGCCACCATCGTCTCGTCCTCTCCTCATTCCCCTCTGTTGCTTGCACGCACGCATCCATCACCCCTGCACCACAGCTGCATCCAGATCGAGCACGGGCACGTCTATCCCGCCGGCGATCTTGCTTCTGTCAGAGAAAATTCAGTCCAGCGCGCGTTTATTTTCAGTTACGAGTTGGATCTGAACGTTATCCTCTCTGCTTCGCGTTTACTGACAACGAAGCGCACACACCGCACTGGTTCATTCTAACGCAGCGCGAGCGAGGGGGGCTGGGTTCGATCCCTGGCTCTCCCCTGGGATAAAATCCCACTTTTTTCGACCAAGTGCTGACAGGGAGGGCCCCCTGTCAGTCACTCATGTGCCACGCAGGCGCAGCGAGACCCTGGGCCCCCCTGGCAGTGCCTGGGGTACGTTCCTGTGCGTATAAAACAATTTTAACATTTTCTGTGTTCAAGTCGTGTCCTTTTGTTTTAACAGATTGGTCCCTGGTTTTAAAAACCTTATAACTTTTATTTTATAAACTCAAATAATGAAAAAAAAATATGCACACTACTCTAAATTTAATTGTCTACCTGTTGGTATCATTTGTTTCCTGTTTTGAAATTTCAAAATGCAATTCAAATTTGAATTCAAATAATTCAATTGCAATTTGATAAAATTCATAAGTAATTCATTCTTAACCCAATAAATGCAAATAAAATATGTTTTCCATGCTATTTCAAATAACCTTTTCAAATATAAATTTTGTTTCATGGTTTGAATAATTTAAATTGCCTAAATAATTTAATCCTTATTTAATTCATTTAAATTTGATAAAATCATAACTTGCTCCAAATAAATTATTTTTGAACATGCAAAATATGTTTCAAACTAGAAAAGTATGAACTTTTCAAATGTGAATTTGAATTTATGTTTTGAACAAATAAAATTCAAATAAAATTCAAACTTGTTTTAAATTCATTTAAAACTTGTTTAATATTGTTTAAGTCATAATAAATTCATCCTAACTCCTAGTTCAAAATTTGAAACATGTAATCCAACTAAAATTTGGTATTCCTTTCAAATATGAATTTTGTTATTTGTTTTGAACACTTTAATTTGATGAAAACAACAATTGTTTGTGTGACATGTTTAAGTAACCCAAAATTTCTAAACTTGATAAATGATTTCCAAACTTGTTAAATTCCTTTTCCACTTGCATCTATTGTTGTTATTATGTTGTTATCATCATGCATGCATCATGCTAACAACTTTCACATGGTAATAAATTGTAAATCATTTGTTTCCACTTAATTCATGGACCCTTTTCCATATGCAACTCAAAATTGCATAGGGGTCCATTTAAATTGTGTTACCATGTCACTTAGTTTATTTTGATGCAACCATTAACCTGACATGCATCATCCCCTGATTGTGCACTATGCCATGATATTGATTGTTTATACTTCTGTCTTGTTTGTTTGCTTCTTCTCGGATAGACGACGACGTTGAGACAGACGATCTTTACAGCACCCCTTCTGAGGATCTAGCTCAGTACCCGGCTGCTGAGTTTGCAGGCAAGTTATCACTCACATGAACCACTGTGTTCCTTTCAATCGTGGTTACCGATACTTTCCGTTGTCTATTTCTGCTAGCCTTAGTGATAGTTGTTTCTGTTACGAACCTGTCACATGAATCCCTTAACCCTGATATTGCCTCACCACCACTCCTACAACCCTACTGTTTGAGCCAGTGTCTTACTAGCATGCTTAGGTTGTTTTGCTCGAGTCTGTTACCCGTTACTTTCAGTTACTATATTTTATTATGTTCTGGGGGCTCGATGTTTAATCAATCAATCATGCTAATGTTGTTGTTAATAATAATTTGATGATAAGGCACCGGCAGGAGGCCCTGTGTGGTTTTGAGGCCTGCTAGTGTCGACCCTAATAGGAAAAGGGTCTTGTCTACTGATCCATGATGAGCGCACTACCCGCATGTGGGAAGAGAGTATGGGCGTCCCCCTCAATTTGATTCGATTCGCATCTCGTCCAAATCATCTCATTTAGTTCGTGTTTTCCATTTGCCGCATGCATGTTTTTGCGAGCCCAGCGCAGGGTGGAACTTTTGTAGTCGGCATATAGGGGGACACGGTCTTAGAGTGCTATGAGGGTCCCTTTTCTTCGGGGCTTGATTAGCCGTGCGCCCAAGGTGCTTTGGGCTTGATGCGAAGAAGAGTTGAGTTGTGTTGAGTGCCCCGCTTGGTGGGAGGCATCCCATCTGGCGGGTTATTCATACGTGTACGGCCAAATTGGTGCAACCCTGCAGGGATAATCTTCTCGAGAAGCCGTGTTTTCCGCGGTTATGGTTAACTTGGTGAAAGTACTGGCTAACAAGTACTCAGGACAACTTAAACCTAATGATTCACAATCTCACACCCAATGATTAACAACTTGACTAGTAATAGGCTGATTGACACAATAACTTGATTCATCTTTAATCCAACTGTGTGAGTTATCCTCGGATTGCTTCTTTGGATAAGGGGCGAGATCCAGGATGGGTTTGTTTGAAGTTATCTTTCAGTTGGTTACAACACTCGATCTTATTTCCTTTCTGTTAGCCGGCAGTGGTAGAATCTCTGTAGTTGGTTAGTGCAGCCAGTTGCAGCATCTTTTATATCCTCTTCCTTCCGTTGAACCCAAGGCATCTGTGCTTGGTGTTGACGGGCTACACTTTGGTGAACTGTGAGTCTTGCTTGCCAGTACGTCTATGTACTGACCCCTTTGGGGCTGTGGTTTCCGCAGACTACGCTTACGAGGATCCAGGTGACGGCTACTACGTGGAGTTTGACGAGGCTGCTGACGAGTAGTTAGCGGACCCGGGCAGGATCCGAGACATCGTGGATGGGCTCCGTCTTTATTTCAGTTTCCGGCTTCTTAAGCCTATTTGGATTTGTCTGTACTCAGACCCCTTTGAATGCTTCCGCTGAGATGTAATGATGTTATGTTGGGACATGTGTCCTCTGGATGATTGTATTTGCTATCTCTGCTCTAGTGAGAGCTATTTGCAACTTATTTCAATCTTTTGTGTCTTAGAGATATGTTGTGTTATCATCTTGTTCAAAGCCGTTGACGTACCATGTGTGTATGGTATGAAGTACGTCAATGGTAGTGTCCTGATTTCTATGGGATAGTTTACGTCGACGCTGAACATATAGGGGTTGGTTGTCACACATACGTGTGTTGGCCTACTCGTAAGAGGACGCGGGTGCCGGTAAGCCCCGTAATCCAATCTACTACTGTTCAACGGAACGGCGAGTATCCTTTAGAAGTCCGGGTGCGACAAACCACCCTCAAAAGTAGCATCCTGAGAAGCAGCAGCAGTCTTCTTCTTCCTCTTGATATATAGCTTCTTGACCTTGTGCTCAACCATAGGTAACTCTGTGTACTCCTTCTGCATCTCATGCTTGATGAGAATCATGATATATGGAGCATAGGGAATGGTGTTTCCACCTATCATAGCAGTGTATAGCTCGTGATAGATGATGTCCATAACATCCATAGTGAAAGAAACAAACGGGTCCACTTCCTCCAAGCACTCCTTAGCCAGAATCAGAACGTTGCATAAAGGAGTGGTGAGAGCATCATTGTTACCTCCACTCGGCACAAGGAAAGATCTGAAAATGCGCACCAGCTGATCATAGAGGGGAAGAAGTCCCTCACTGCCCCCAATAGTGAATCCAGGAGCATACAACTCAGCCATGGCCACCTCCCTCCTAGGCCTATCAACCTCATGCGCACGGCGACCAACACGAGGGTGAGAGCTGTAAGGGTATCCAAGGAGACGTACAAACCTCTCGAAGGAAGCCTCACAAGCAGTGGTCTCAGACATCCACTTGAGACGACACACTATATCATCACTGAACACCAAGGTAGACATGAACTGCATGACGAGCTGGGTGTTGTAGTTGCACTGGGTCTCCATGAGCTTCACAAGCCCAAACCGCTCAACAATACTCGCGGCAACAACAAACTCCTCTTTCTCCTTGAGAGCAGCAAAGTCAAAGGGCTGCATCAGACGGATAGGGTGACGGAAGTCACAATAGATATCAACATAGATGTAGGACTGCTCCAAGTTCCAGAACCGAGTATCAATATTGGCCACACGAGGAGAGAGGTAGACATCCTCCTGCCTGAGCACAGTGAATTCCGAAACTGAGATGTCGGTCTTATAGTTGCGCCGAGCCTTCCTCTTGGGCTTAGTGGAAACCTGCTTGGGGCGCTTGCTAGCACGCCTAGCAGAACCACCACCTGTGAAACAAGATAATAGAAGGATAGCACAAGATGAGTACACTAGTGTCAACCAATGGATGAAGCATGCATAAAAACAGTAGAAAAGATTCCAGGCATTAATCTAAGAAGAAATCTAGCATGGATTAATTTTGGGCTGTTCTCAAACCGTTCTGGACTCAGCCGGATATTCCGGTTCAAAACTGAACCGGATATTCCGGTGGACCCGGATATTCCGGTTCAGTCGTGGACCGGATATTCCGGTAGAGCGAAAACATCACAAAAACAATCTAGATCTAGACTTCAAAAATAGATCGGTGACATGTGAATCTAGTCTATCGTATCTAGCATGCAAAGGGACCTCTAAGGAACAATTTCTACCAAGCATTGTCAACAAAAACACAAATCCATGGAGTGGTATGGTTATGGCACCAAGATTCAACGAGATTGAACATTACCGGAATCCATGGAGGAAGATGCTTGGTTAGAAACGTTCCTAAGGACGAGGGGAACGAGATCCGGGCCAAAGCTTGAAAATCCCGCGGAGGAAACGGCCCGGGAGGCCAAGAATCAGAGCGGCGTCATTTTGGGGTGGAGGGGAGCAGATGGGAAAAGGGCAAGAACTGACTCCTCCCCGTCGGGCTCCAGTTTTTATGATTTTCGCCGAACCGGATATTCCGGTTCAAACTTGAACCGGATATTCCGGTCCGAAACTGGACCGGAAATTCCGGCTGCCTTCTGATCCGAAATTTCCTCGTTTCAATGGACGACACAAGTGCTAGAAAAGAATGGCTTTTTGATAGAATGGCTTAGGATAGAACATCAAACTGAAACTAGTACTTATCCCTCTCAAAAGAAAGAATCAAACCAACAAAAGACCAATTGAGTGGGATTTTCCTAGGACGAAACACTTAGAAGGGAAAACACAAGAAATGCAATGAAATGTCAAATAAAACCCAACTAAGATCCAACTCTTCGAAACGAAGAGGTTGGTGGCCTAGGCCACCATGTAAGAGATTATGGTATGCAACCACGAAGATATATCTTGGGGGCATTGCCAATACTCAACATTGAAGCTCACAATTCAACATTAGAAAAAGAGAGATCACAATAAATTTTTGCTATGGGCATAATGGGGGGAGGGAGAACCCAATGTGTTAGGATAACACTCCCCCTATGTCCATGCCTACATCTAGACTCGAACACGTTTCATCTATAGGGGTGTGTGTGCAAGATCTTCAAGTCAAGCTCCTTGAATCAATCACATTTAGTTCATTCCTCAAGAACAAGAATCTTGCATCATCAAGTGGCTTCGTGAAAATATCCGCAAGATTGTCCTTGGTGGGTACATAAGATAGTGCAATATCTCCTCTTGCCACATGGTCACGAATGAAGTGGTGGCGGATCTCAATGTGTTTGGTCCTTGTATGTTGCACCGGATTGTATGCAATTTTGATAGCACTTTCATTGTCACACAAAAGAGGCACTTTATCCAAATGAACTCCATACTCCTTGAGAGTTTGCCTCATCCATAACAATTGAGTGCATGCACTTGCGGCGGCAACATACTCGGCTTCGGCGGTGGAGAGAGATATGCAATTTTGCTTCTTGGACGACCAACTCACTAGGGACCTACCAAGAAATTGGAAAGCCCCGGAAGTATACTTCCTATCATCTTGATCACCCGCCCAATCGGAATCCGTATATCCATTGAGAGAAAATTGTGCCCCCTTTGGGTACCACAAACCAAATCTTGGGGTATGAACCAAATAACGAAAGATCCTATGGACCGCCATCAAATGGCAATCCTTAGGAGCCGCTTGATACCTTGCACACACACCTACACTCAAATCGATATCGGGCCTAGATGCACAAAGATAGAGCAAAGAACCAATCATAGAACGATAAAGCTTTTGGTCCACATCCTTACTCCCTTTTGGATTACGAGATAGATGACACTTGACTTGCATAGGAGATGTCTTGATCTTAGCATCTTGGAAATTAAACCTCTTGATCATATCTTGGGTATACTTGGCTTGAGAAATGAAAGTCCCACGGGCCAATTGCTTGATCTCAAAGTCAAGGAAGAATTTAAGCTCACCCATCATAGACATCTCAAACCTGTCAGTCATAAGCTTATAGAACTCATTATTGAAAGCTTGGTTAGTTGAGCCAAAGATGATATCGTCCACATATAGTTGGCATATGAAAAGCTCGCCCTTTACTCTCTTGGTGAAGAGAGTGGGGTCAATCTTCCCAACTTCGAAACCACGATCATCTAACAACTCCCTAAGGTGCTCATACCAAGCACGAGGTGCTTGTTTGAGACCATAGAGAGCCTTGTCAAGTTTGTAAACGTGGTTAGGAAAGTTGAGATTCTCGAACCCCGGAGGTTGCTTAACATATACCTCCTCTTTTAGTGGACCATTCAAGAAAGCACTTTTCACATCCATTTGTTGCAATTTGAAATTATGAGAGGATGCATAAGCAAGGAGGATACAGATGGACTCAAGGCGAGCCACGGGTGCGTAGGTTTCATCAAAGTCAATGCCTTCAACTTGGGTGTAACCTTGAGCAACCAATCTTGCCTTGTTCCTAATGACAATGCCATTCTCATCTTGCTTGTTCTTGAAAATCCACTTAGTGCCAATAACATTGTGGCAATCATTGGGCTTCTCAACCAATCTCCAAACTTTGTTGCGCTCAAAGTTACTGAGCTCATCATGCATAGCTTCAAACCAATCGGAGTCCTCAAGAGCTTCATACACTTTCTTAGGCTCCACCATAGAGATATGAGCTTGATGCTCACAAAAATGAGCCATTTGCCTTCTTGTAGATCTTCTAGTTTGAACATCCTCCAAGACCTTATCGTCTTGGGCATCAATTTGCTTCAGAGCTCTTCTTATCCTTTTGATGCGACGGGCTTCGATCTCCTAATTATTGCGAGGAGGGATCACTTGATCATCTTGATCATTTGGGTGCCCATCTTGACCAATTTTTCCTTGATCATCATCATCATCAACAACAATATCTTCAACACTAGCTTCAACTTGAGGAGAGGATGAAGAGAATGGTTGCTCTTGGCCTTGATCTTGACTCGCATTAGTGAGAGGAGTGGGTACGACTTGCGGAGTCACTTGATCAATGAGAGGAGGGTCTTGAACATGTTCTTGGTTAGGTGTAATAGTTGGCTCCTTGGCTTGATCTTCTAATGTAGAGGAGGGCTCCACTTGAGTAGAGCATAGTCCTTCTCGAGTCGCCATAAGGTGTCCCTCGATGGGGCGGAAAAATCCCACACCCATCCTTCCTATGTCTTCTTGAGGCATTTCAACATCTACATTAGAAACATGAAATTGCACCACTTGGGAGCCATCATTTTCCTCGAAAACCACACTACAAGATTCTATGACAATCCGTGAGGCTTGGTCATAGACTCTATAAGTGTGGGATTCGGCACCGTAACCAACAAAAATACCCTCAATAGTTTTGGATTGAAATTTCGACAACCTAATACCCTTGATCAAATAGAAGCACTTACAACCGAATACACGAAAGTAGGAGACGTTGGGCTTGTTGCCGGTGAGGATCTCATATGGGGTCTTGTCCAAGACTTTGCGGATGTAGAGGCGGTTGGAGGAGTGGCATGTGGTGGATATGGCCTCGGCCCATAAGTATTGGGGAGAAGAGTACTCCGCCAACATGGTCCTTGCCATATCCAAGAGAGTGCGATTCTTCCTTTCGGCAACACCATTTTGTTGAGGAGTGTATGTGGCGGAGTATTGATGACGAATGCCTTCTTCACTAAGAAATTCATTCAATGTATAGTTCTCGAACTCCGAGCCATTATCACTCCTAATAGCCATGATTTGCACATTGTGTTGACGTTGCACTTTGTTGGAGAAGTCGATGATGATTTGTTGAGTTTCACTCTTGCACTTGAAGAAATAAACCCAAGTGTATCTTGAATAATCATCGACAATCACCAAGCAATACTTCTTGCCGCCAAGACTTGCCTCGGGCACGGCACCAAAGAGATCAACATGGAGTAGCTCCAAGATCCTCTTTGATGAGATAATAGTCTTTGCCTTGTGCATGATGTCATGCATCTTCCCTTCAACGCACGTCCTACAAACGCGATCCTTTGCAAAGGAAACATTTTCTTTTAGTCCAACAATAAGGCCACCTTTGTGAAGACTTTGCAAAGTTCTCATGTTGACGTGGGATAGGCGGCGATGCCACAACCATCCCAAGTCCGCTTTCCCGAAAAGACACATTGCTTGAGAGTTGGTTGACTTCGAAAAGTCCACCACAAACAACTCATTTTCAACACGTCCCACGTGAGCGACGTCAAGAGTCTTGCTCCTCAAAAGGACCACAATATCACCATCGAAAAAGACGGAAAAACCCATCTTTCCAAGAGAGCAGACGGAAAGTAAATTGTAACCAAGGGATTCGACAAGCATGACGTTCACGATAGTTATATCGGGAGCCACCACAACCTTGCCGAACCCGGATACCTTAGACTTGGACGAGTCCCCATAAGTGACGGTTGCTTGGATGTCATTTGGTCGCAACTCCGTCACTAATTCTTTGCTTCCGGTCATATGATTAGTGCATCCACTATCAAGAATCCATTTAGTCCCACCGGAAGCATAGTCCTGCAAGAGATCATTGACTAGAGTTAGGACCCGAGTTGGGTCCCTTCATGTTAGCAACAAGGGTCTTGGGAACCCAAATAGTGTAGTCAATGAAACCCTCAATAGGACCAACATATTTAGCTTGCACAACACCATAATAATCAACATATAAGAAATGGTGTGGATTGTTAGTTCCCGCGGAGGTGCTACGAGTAGTGGTGTCCCTCATGACATTACTACTAGAGGCAACATTGTTTGCTTGTGCGGGTGTGCTACGAGTAGTGTTGTCCCTAATGACAATGCTACCCGAAGCACCCTTTTGGTTCTTCTTCTTGTTCTTGTTCTTCTTGTTCTTCTTCTTGGCTATATAGCCAAGCCCTTGCTTACCCACTTGTTTCCTTGGAGCACTTAATTTTGGTCTAGCAATGGCCGCATTAGGGCTAGGGGCAACCACTTGTGGGGTGGCTAACACAACCTTCTCAACTTGAGGGCTTTTGCCCTTGAGTCTTGCTAGCTCATCCTTCAACCTAGCATTTTCCTCAATAATATTTGCATGATCACAAGAAGAAGTAGAGGTGCTAGGATGGTTAGATTGAGTAAGTTGAGTTTGAAGTTGTTCATGCAACTCTTTGAGGGATGAGTGTTGGCTTTCCAAAGCTTTGTGAGCATTGGTTAGCTTTTCAAACTCCTCGGTTAGTTTACCATGACCAACCCCAAACTCGACTTTATCCTTTTTATATTTAGCAATAGAAAGATCACGTTCCTTAATGATTTTAGAGACAATTTCATTATGGGTTGATTCAATAGATTCAAGTTCATCCTCTAGAGTAACTCTACCATCATGCTCTTCTTCAAGAGTCATTGAGAGGGATGCAATTTCATCCGCATCCCTTCTCTCAACCTCACCTTTCTTCTCAAGGGCCTCTTGGGCCTCTCCCATGTAACATCCCTGTTTTGCTACAATAGGGTTTGTTGTGTTGTGCTCATGTCATTCATGCATGAAAGAATTTTGAAACA
The DNA here is from genome assembly GCA_028641055.1 of Alopecurus myosuroides. Classification (NCBI taxonomy): domain Eukaryota; kingdom Viridiplantae; phylum Streptophyta; class Magnoliopsida; order Poales; family Poaceae; genus Alopecurus; species Alopecurus myosuroides. The sequence goes on along the minus strand of CM054061.1, from coordinate 249,719,174 downwards.
ATTTAAATTTGAATTTAAGTGAAACTTGCATAAAAATCACTTAAAGTGGTTCCCCAAAATTTGTTTTAAAAACCAATTCAATTTGGGAAAAATAAAACATGGTTTTGTTGGAAATTTTATGAGGTTTCCAAAAACTATTTTTTGCCAAATTTTCTGTTTGCGAAAAGGTCCTCAAAATCTGGTTTTCTGTTCTGTTTTATAGTAGAAAGGGACCTCTTTGTGGTTTTCTGAAAGTCTAGGGGGTTTTTGTAATTTTCTTTTCCTTCTTTGTTTCTTCTTCCTCCTTCAGCCAAAAGGCAAGCAGTTGCGTGCCCGTACTGCTGTCACCGATGGCCACCTCATGCTTGCCTCTCCAGCGAGGATAAGACCTAGGAGGGTGTCCCAGTCGTGCCGCTTCCTCCTCCTCGCTCCCAGACTCCTCTCTCTCTCTGGTTATTTTTCTCGGACGCGACCAAAACCTAGTTCGTCGGCCGTCGACCGGCGCCGCCGCTACACGCTGCCCCGCGATGCACCGAGCGCACTGGCAGCTCCGCAGTCCTCCCCTTGCCCTCCTCGTCAAGTATCGGAAGCTAGGATGGACAGCACCGCCGGAATCGGGCCCTCGCCTTTGCCGCCGGCCGCCGCGGAAATCAGCACGGCGCCACCGTCTCCGACGCTCCCTCCTTCCACTGATCCCCCCCACGAGCTTCCTAACTCCATGGTGAGCTCCCAGGTCCCCTCCAATCGCCCCCTCGCCCTCTGGTTCGTCCGCCCGACGAGCTCCGCCTCCCGCCGCCGCGCGGAAGCTCGCTGGAGGAACTCCGGCGACCAAATGGTCGTTGCTCCGCCACCCCTAGCTTCGCCTCGAGTTCCTCTACGTAGTGGTACAGTTTAATTTGGGTTTGGCGCGAGCAATCGATCAATTGCTTGATCGGCAGAGGAGATTGTCCTCCGAGTGGTGTCACTGTGACGTCACTATGACGTCACAAATCTCAATTTCTTAAATTCCAGAAAATAATAAAAGTTGTATACTTAATAACTTTATTTTGGTAGCTCAGAAAAATATGAAAAATACATGGTTGAGTTCAGAAAAATATTTGGAACCCAAAAATGTCACTTTCATACATGTTGGACACATTTCATTTTTGGACAGTATTTAATGTTGTTTAATCATTTAAAAATAGAAAATTAAGTTTTTATTCACCAAAATTAGAAAATTAAAAGTTATATACCAAATTGCTCAAAATGACAAATACAACTTGTTTATGATGTTTTCAACCTCATTTGAGCAACTAAAATTGTACCCACTTTCAGAATCGCCCGAAACCCCCTCCGGGGTCTATTTCGGGACTTTTCAGTAAAACTGCATTTCTGACATACGAACCCTAGCAACCCAACGATCATGCCTAGGGCTTTATTTCAGTGCATTAACCTGCTCATGCATACATACTGCGCATTGCATCGATGCCATGTGTTGATTGTTATTTCTCTTTCGGTGTTATTTCTTCCTCGGTAGAACGTGACTCCGAAGAGAAGGCCAACAATCCAATGACGAATACTTGATCTTAATCGACAAGTCAAGCACTTATTCCAGAAGACATTTCAATTGGTTTTCTTATAACCAAGGCAAGCATAACCTCTTATCTGCTCATATATGATTTCAAAGTGATTTCAATCTCGTACTTTGCATTCGGTTCTAAACTATTTGATGTCGGTAGATAGAGTTCTCCTATATACTGCATAACCTAGATATCCTGATCCACTTCACCTAGAAGCTATAGGTTTGTTTGTGCGCGCTCCGCTAAACCTTGTGAGTCTTGCTTAGCCATGCCTAGTTGATGATTCTGGTCAATGCGTGAATCTACCATGTCAGGTGTTTATGATTTGAGTTACCTTTGATAACTTGACTAATCACGACATGGATGTGAGGCCACAATGGGTTGTGGCGTTTTGTCCTGTTCATGCCCCTAGGAGCGAGTTCTCGCCTTCGAGCCAAGACTGAGCGTACAGCCACACGTGGGCCGATGAACCCCGCCCGGCTGACTAACTTGTTTAACCTTATCCATGAGCCACGTAGTTTGAACTTTCCATCTGCGTGTGAGTCGGAAAATGTTTTGGAGAAAACTAGGTCGTGACCGGGACAAGTGATGGACGTACACGGATCTTGTTCCCGACTCACAGAACAGGTGCCGTCAGGAGGTGGCCAACTCCCTGTTGACGGGGTGGCCCTGTTTGGGTTGACTCATGGATATGGTTCGACAAGGTAAAGGCCGGGAATCGACCACCCTCTGCCGGCACTTCCCGGACTAGTGCCAACCCGGTGGCACTAAGAGTCGGTTGGTACGTGTGGGTAAAGTTGTACACCCCTGCAGGGTCAAATCTTTTCGAAAAGCCGTGTCTGCGGTTAAAGACGACTTGGTGACGGATTCTGTGATCATAGACAACATAAACGGAATGCTTAAAACTTGTTGATAACGAATGAAGGATGCCTCCTCGGAGATGCCGAGAGGGGTTACCTTGTAGCATGGGATAGTGTGGAACAACTGGAGGAGGTGATCTTTGAAGCACGAGGTGCTGAAATGTTTTGGTGGATTAAAAGATGATGATTTCAGTAGTTGAGTAGCTTTCTCATCTGTTTTCAAAAACACTCCATGAGACGTGCTATTCCTTCCTCAACTTGCAAAACAAAGATTGCTTTATGCAAATCAGCCTTCATGAAACCCTTTTCGAAATAGCAGATATATAATAGGTTAACTAAGTCTTGTTGAGTACCTCCCGTACTCAGGTTTGCTTAATTTTGGTTCAGGAGAAGATCTCACATCGGTGGTGATTCAACGTGGACATCGACGAGTAGTTTGGGGTTCCCAGGTAGCAGCCTGGAATCTATGGGCTGGGACGTCGCCTTATGTTGCGGCCTCTTAGGCCTTTTTGGTTCTTGTTTATTAGCAACATAATTTGCCTTCCGTTGTCTGATGTAATGCTGGGTCGTGTGACCTCTGTTTGTAAGCTATACTCTAGTAACACATGTTTAATAAAGCTTCATGTTTAGAGTACTGCTTTGATCGGTTGTTGGTTCCGAGCTCATTGTTATACAGTTTTGGCTATGCCTGCATAGTTGTCGCAGTCGAGGGGTTGTGGAGCCGATGATCCATGTCCGAGCCCGCCTGTCGATTTGATCGGCCTGGGGCGAGGTAACCCCAGTAACCCTCGATTGTTGTTGCACTTTCTGGACACATAGCAGCTCTGTATAACTTTGGTCCCGTTCCTTCAGTTTCATCCGACTCGTGGACGCTTGGGTATGCATGATTGGTTATGACTAGCGTGGATACAAGGAGTAGTAGACCGGGGATCCGGACTACGTGCCGATGAATCCGGTCTGCCTGCCGTTGTTTGTTGCGGCCGGGGCTGGTAACCCTGAAGCCCTTGTGAGTCCATGACTAGGAGCACATAACAGTATGTATATCTCTGGGTCCGGGGTCTGACAAGTCTTGGTATCAGAGCAGGACTGCCTGTAGGAAAACCTTACTGCTTGGTCGATGTTGAGTCTAGTGTTTGTGAAAACTATTTTGAAATTTCAAATGATTGTGAAAAACCTTCTTAGGATTCTTTTTACTCCTTACCTGGTATCACTCTAACTCAGGGTCACCTTACCTGTTTTGATTTGAAAAGGTTTTGTTATCTCTTCTAGTCATTCAAAACGTAGGTGCCTTCTCTGGCAAGGACGTCTTTTACCCAAGTTGACCTAGTTATGAGTTTCTAGAGTCGTGTGTGTTCTTTACTCCGTTGATTTATGTTCAACTGGGAGATTCCTTTCCATTCCAATCTCTCAGAGTTGTGCGGATTCCACATTCTTACATGTTCCAAAGTCTGAAATCCTGAACCTCGAGATCTGTTTTCCATCTCGAATGTATCTATTATCCTCTGCTCAAGTTCTTCCGGAGCTATCGTTGTCTTTTGAAAGATACCTCGTGATTGCTAACTGTGGTGTCCTTTGTGGCACTCCTATAGTAGTTACTCCTTTCGTTGTGTTTTTGCCTTGGACTTGAACCGAAGGTCCCGGAATGTGCTGAATTGCGGTGGGTTGGATCGTGTGGTTTCTTAGCCATGTGATGCTCACGCTATCAGTACAGGATGCTGACCTTTAACCCAAGTTCTGTTTCTTTGAATCCTGAAGAATCTGTTCTACCTCAGAGGGCTAGGAATTTCCAACTCTCATAGCCATAGGTTTCCTCTTGGAATCAGAAGGATCGCAACAAGAGTGGTCATCTTGAATTCCCATATCTCTGTTCTTGGCTCAGCTATACCTCTCTTTTGGCATGGGTTCTACACCTGAGCATTAACCCGTGTATCCAACGTGATCCCAGGATTTTCCAGAGCACGTTCCTACTCTTAGCTGCTTCCCGAACTCCGTCCCTTGTTTGGAAACCAAGTTACATATGGTGTTGGATTCTTCCAATGCATTTGCTCTTGGTTTCCGTTAGAACATTCCACCTTGGGATGTCAGGAGAAACAAACTCCAGTACCTCGTTCATCTCTAGGACCAGGTCAAAGTTTTGTAATCCGCAGATTAAAGAAGTTTCATCAACTTCCAATCTGTTCTATCTTCGAGTAGCACACTCTTTTATATCAAGAGGTTGTGTTAAGTTTCATGGCCTTAAGGATGAAGTGATGCTCCCGCACATCTTCACTCCCCCTTCCTCCAAGTTTGAATGCTTGAGTATGCTGGGTCAGTGCATTGATGTGTGTATCTGCTATTCCCAGCAATTCTTAGTGCTTTGGAAACCTAAGAAACATCTGTATCCTTCTTAGCACTATTGGTCACCCGGTCTCTGTTTGAAGTAGACTGTGTTACCAAATCCGTTCATTCCGGTGCACATCATCGGTCAGAGAGTTAGGTTCATGCCAAAGCTCTCCAGACCATATCAGTTGCCTTGAAAAGCAAGATTCCTTTCAAACTCCGAGACATACCGGTAGGTTGTGATATTCTGGTTGTCTTTCTAGAAGTATCACCAGGTTTGTTACCTGACCGTAATGTCTAAGCAAGGGGTAGTTTGAACTACTCTTTTCTCCAAGAAACAGTGCTGGATATCCTGGACTAGTTGGTCGAGCTTAAACAACAACTTGGAGAGTTGAAAGACAAAAGCTCATCCTAACTTGAGCCTTCGTTAAGGGATATCTAGTTTTCCTCGTGTTGAAGCATGATAGTATCTCTTTAATGGACATGCTGTCATTCTACCTTGATTTGATTTGGGCTATCGTCAGATCAAGCCCAGATTCAAGGACTATCTTGATGGTGTTTTCACTCACGGTGTTTTGCCCGAGTACACCTTCATGTCCTTTGGTCTGACCAATATTCTGCCTTGTTCATATAGCATATGAACCCCTCTTCTTGGAGTGTTTTGATAAGTGTGTTTTCGAGCATCGATGACATTCCTATTCTCTCCAAGTTGCGAGAGGCTCATGTTGAACAATCGGCACTAATGTTGGAAACTTTCGAGAACCATCTTTGTTTCATTACGAAGTTGTGTTCGGGATGTTCGAAGTGACTTTCTCAGGTTCGTGTGCTTATGGTGAAAGTTGTCGCCATGGATCCGAGTAAAGTTTTCTTGTCTCCCTCGGGAATAACCCCAAGTCAGTTATGCATGTGTGGACTATTCTTGAGATGGTTGGTTGTTACCTCCGTCTACTGGAAGAAGTGCATCCACACCAAGCCACTGACTGACCATTTGTGAAAGAGAAGAAGTTTAAGAACTTCGTTATCTTTGTAATCTCCTTCCAACCAGGGCTTCGATGTGTTCTTTTAAAAGTAGACCACGTAGGTGCAACCTTCTTTCGCAAGTTGCTAACACATGAGTTCTACAACCTCGCTTACCTTTTTGAGCGTGGCATCGTAGTCCATATCTTGAGAATCCAACAAGTGTATTCCGTTGGTAACCGGTGTAACCTCTATGATCAGATGTGCTGATTCTGAACCATCCTTCCACTAACCAGAGCTGAATCTCAAGCAGCAACGGTGGTTGGTGTTTCCTTAGGAGTATTAACTTAGGTCCTCTCAAAAATCCGGCATGGTTGATGTTATGGTTGACACAATTAGACGAAAGATCTAATGTCAGATTCCTTTGAGTCCGTAAGAACAACCACTCCCCGTGAGAATTCTTGTCTGGCTTATTCTAACAAGTTTCCTCCCCGTTCTTCCAAACCGGAGTTTTACATTGACTTGGACCTATAGAAGGCTTGTCATGAGCCTGCTGTTGGTATCTAGAACATCCAGGATAACCTGGAAGTTGATCTTTCCAATATCTCTCCGTTGAACCTCCAAAACCTTTGTTTCAGTGGAAACAAGTTCATTAGGAGAACATCTCTTGGTGTTTCGTAACCGCTGTTGATCAGTTTCCTTCTCAAGTTGTTTATACTTGAATTTCTGTTCATCCCACACATTGTGTGAATTTGTCAGTCACTTCAACCGTGGGATCTTAACCATGTGGTAAACGTATTGCTACGGATAAACCACAAGAGGAAAGAGATTCCCTATTTTCTTTCCGGTGTTTCAATCTCCGTTGGTTACCCATCCGTATGATGTGATCAAGAATTCCTCCCTAATTACGGTGTTACAACATCCTTTGGTTACTCATCTTCTGCCGTGAAGTAACATCCCGATTCTTGGTAAAGTTTTCGACAAACTTTGACGGAATGAAAGTTCCGTTATCTTCCATGTCCAATCAGAAGAGTGAACATGATTTCGTATCAAATTCTCTCCGATGCACGATTACAGTGTTTTCTCGTGTTTTCCCTCGTCTACGGATATTACATTGTGATATTCAAAACAATTCTTCCCATCTTGGTATTTTGTTTGAAGAAACCTCGATGTCATAAGTTGTTCAACCTTTCTTTTCCAAAAGGATTTAAAGTCTTGTGCAAATCTCATATTCTAAATCCTTTCAAGAACCATCATCCGTAAACTTGGAACCTTCTCATATTCCCTCCGTTACTTTGATGTGTTTCATGCCTGTTAACTCAAAAGGTTCTTTATGAACATCCTATCATGAGTTACCCATGGGATACTCGATCTTCGTGAAGATCATTTCCTAAGAGTTTCCCTCTTACCTAAGGTGTAGCCTCTGAAGAATCCTCGCAAGTGTTACGGAACAACCTCTTCAAGAAGAGAACCGTAAGGTTCGAGAAGATCGTTCAAAACCGGTGTTCCTTCTTTCTTCTCCTTCGGGAATCTCGGGACGAGATTCTCGTAAGGGGGGTAGATTTGTAACATCCCTGTTTTGCTACAATAGGGTTTGTTGTGTTGTGCTCATGTCATTCATGCATGAAAGAATTTTGAAACAATTTAAATTTGAATTTAAGTGAAACTTGCATAAAAATCACTTAAAGTGGTTCCCCAAATTTTGTTTTAAAAACCAATTCAATTTGGGAAAAATAAAACATGGTTTTGTTGGAAATTTTATGAGGTTTCCAAAAACTATTTTTCGCCAAATTTTCTGTTTGCGAAAAGGTCCTCAAAATCTGGTTTTCTGTTCTGTTTTATAGTAGAAAGGGATCTCTTTGTGGTTTTCTGAAAGTCTAGGGGGTTTTTGTAATTTTCTTTTCCTTCTTTGTTTCTTCTTCCTCCTTCAGCCAAAAGGCAAGCAGTTGCGTGCCCTACTGCTGTCACCGATGGCCACCTCATGCTTGCCTCTCCAGCGAGGATAAGACCTAGGAGGGTGTCCCAGTCGTGCCGCTTCCTCCTCCTCGCTCCCAGACTCCTCTCTCTCTGGTTATTTTTCTCGGACGCGACCAAAACCTAGTTCGTCGGCCGTCGACCGGCGCCGACGCTACACGCTGCCCCGCGATGCACCGAGCGCACTGGCAGCTCCGCAGTCCTCCCCTTGCCCTCCTCGTCAAGTATCGGAAGCTAGGATGGACAGCACCGCCGGAATCGGGCCCTCGCCTTTGCCGCCGGCCGCCGCGGAAATCAGCACGGCGCCACCGTCTCCGACCCTCCCTCCTTCCACTGATCCCCCCCACGAGCTTCCTAACTCCATGGTGAGCTCCCAGGTCCCCTCCAATCGCCCCCTCGCCCTCTGGTTCGTCCGCCCGACGAGCTCCGCCTCCCGCCGCCGCGCGGAAGCTCGCCGGAGGAACTCCGGCGACCAAATGGTCGTTGCTCCGCCACCCCTAGCTTCGCCTCGAGTTCCTCTACGTAGTGGTACAGTTTAATTTGGGTTTGGCGCGAGCAATCGATCAATTGCTTGATCGGCAGCGGAGATTGTCCTCCGAGTGGTGTCACTGTGACGTCACTATGACGTCACAAATCTCAATTTCTTAAATTCCAGAAAATAATAAAAGTTGTATACTTAATAACTTTATTTTGGTAGCTCAGAAAAATATGAAAAATACATGGTTGAGTTCAGAAAAATATTTGGAACCCAAAAATGTCACTTTCATACATGTTGGACACATTTCATTTTTGGACAGTATTTAATGTTGTTTAATCATTTAAAAATAGAAAATTAAGTTTTTATTCACCAAAATTAGAAAATTAAAAGTTATATACCAAATTGCTCAAAATGACAAATACAACTTGTTTATGATGTTTTCAACCTCATTTGAGCAACTAAAATTGTACCCACTTTCAGAATCGCCCGAAACCCCCTCCGGGGTCTATTTCGGGACTTTTCAGTAAAACTGCATTTCTGACATACGAACCCTAGCAACCCAACGATCATGCCTAGGGCTTTATTTCAGTGCATTAACCTGCTCATGCATACATACTGCGCATTGCATCGATGCCATGTGTTGATTGTTATTTCTCTTTCGGTGTTATTTCTTCCTCGGTAGAACGTGACTCCGAAGAGAAGGCCAACAATCCAATGACGAATACTTGATCTTAATCGACAAGTCAAGCACTTATTCCAGAAGACATTTCAATTGGTTTTCTTATAACCAAGGCAAGCATAACCTCTTATCTGCTCATATATGATTTCAAAGTGATTTCAATCTCGTACTTTGCATTCGGTTCTAAACTATTTGATGTCGGTAGATAGAGTTCTCCTATATACTGCATAACCTAGATATCCTGATCCACTTCACCTAGCAGCTATAGGTTTGTTTGTGCGCGCTCCGCTAAACCTTGTGAGTCTTGCTTAGCCATGCCTAGTTGATGATTCTGGTCAATGCGTGAATCTACCATGTCAGGTGTTTATGATTTGAGTTACCTTTGATAACTTGACTAATCACGGCATGGATGTGAGGCCACAATGGGTTGTGGCGTTTTGTCCTGTTCATGCCCCTAGGAGCGAGTTCTCGCCTTCGAGCCAAGACTGAGCGTACAGCCACACGTGGGCCGATGAACCCCGCCCGGCTGACTAACTTGTTTAACCTTATCCATGAGCCACGTAGTTTGAACTTTCCATCTGCGTGTGAGTCGGAAACTGTTTTGGAGAAAACTAGGTCGTGACCGGGACAAGTGATGGACGTACACGGATCTTGTTCCCGACTCACAGAACAGGTGCCGTCAGGAGGTGGCCAACTCCCTGTTGACGGGGTGGCCCTGTTTGGGTTGACTCATGGATATGGTTCGACAAGGTAAAGGCCGGGAATCGACCACCCTCTGCCGGCACTTCCCGGACTAGTGCCAACCCGGTGGCACTAAGAGTCGGTTGGTACGTGTGGGTAAAGTTGTACACCCCTGCAGGGTCAAATCTTTTCGAAAAGCCGTGTCTGCGGTTAAAGACGACTTTGTGACGGATTCTGTGATCATAGACAACATAAACGGAATGCTTAAAACTTGTTGATAACGAATGAAGGATGCCTCCTCGGAGATGCCGAGAGGGGTTACCTTGTAGCATGGGATAGTGTGGAACAACTGGAGGAGGTGATCTTTGAAGCACGAGGTGCTGAAATGTTTTGGTGGATTAAAAGATGATGATTTCAGTAGTTGAGTAGCTTTCTCATCTGTTTTCAAAAAACACTCCATGAGACGTGCTATTCCTTCCTCAACTTGCAAAACAAAGATTGCTTTATGCAAATCAGCCTTCATGAAACCCTTTTCAAAATAGCAGATATATAATAGGTTAACTAAGTCTTGTTGAGTACCTCCCGTACTCAGGTTTGCTTAATTTTGGTTCAGGAGAAGATCTCACATCGGTGGTGATTCAACATGGACATCGACGAGTAGTTTGGGGTTCCCAGGTAGCAGCCTGGAATCTATGGGCTGGGACGTCGCCTTATGTTGCGGCCTCTTAGGCCTTTTTGGTTCTTGTTGATTAGCAACATAATTTGCCTTCCGTTGTCTGATGTAATGTTGGGTCGTGTGACCTCTGTTTGTAAGCTATACTCTAGTAACACATGTTTAATAAAGCTTCATGTTTAGAGTACTGCTTTGATCGGTTGTTGGTTCCGAGCTCATTGTTATACAGTTTTGGCTATGCCTGCATAGTTGTCGCAGTCGAGGGGTTGTGGAGCCGATGATCCATGTCCGAGCCCGCCTGTCGATTTGATCGGCCTGGGGCGAGGTAACCCCAGTAACCCTCGATTGTTGTTGCACTTTCTGGACACATAGCAGCTCTGTATAACTTTGGTCCCGTTCCTTCAGTTTCATCCGACTCGTGGACGCTTGGGTATGCATGATTGGTTATGACTAGCGTGGATACAAGGAGTAGTAGACCGGGGATCCGGACTACGTGCCGATGAATCCGGTCTGCCTGCCGTTGTTTGTTGCGGCCGGGGCTGGTAACCCTGAAGCCCTTGTGAGTCCATGGCTAGGAGCACATAACAGTATGTATATCTCTGGGTCCGGGGTCTGACATCCCAATTGCCTCATGAGATGCTCAAAGTACTTCTTGGTCTCCCCTTGCATGTTAGACATAAAACGGTCCAAGGAGGCCCTTTCCTCTTCTTCTCTAAGACTAGCAATATGTTCTAGTTCACTAGGGGTCTTAGAGTTAGGAGAAGATGATACCTCCGTGGCCTTAGCCATGAAGCACTTGGCATTGCGTTGAGGAAGATTTTCATTGGGGGATTCAAAGAGGGATGACGAAGATGGAGTGGAAGCAATAGCTAGAGCGGCCACTTCACTTGTTGTTTCTTCTTCTTCATCACTCCCGGAATCATACTCCTCTTGAGTCAAGAGCACAAACTTGATGGGGGATTTCTTGTTGAATGGTTTCTTCTTGAAGTGAGGTTTCTTGTATTCAACCTTGGACTTGTCCTTGCGAATGAGCTTGCCACTATGGTGTTCTCTATTCTCGTAGGGGCACTCCGCAATGAAGTGATGCTTGTCTTGGCAATTGAAGCAAGACCTCACTTTTTGAGCTCCATCGTTTCCATAGCGAGACCTTGTCTTTTCCTCAACAAATTTCTTGCCCTTGGGAGGATTGCTCCAAAACTTTTGCACGGTGAGGGCGATGAGATCCTTTAGGACGGGATCATAGTCTTGTTCCTTCAAGGGAGGCAATGCCTCTTATCCATCTTCTTCATTCTCAACCTCTCTAGACAACACCTTGGCCTTCAAAGCAACGGATGCTCCTTGATGCATTCCAATGGCTCTAGCACGGTTGTCAAGAGCATTCTTGGTTTGCACTTTGTAGGAGCACAATTCTTGCATCACTTGAGTTGAGGTCATGGTGGAGAAATCATGTCTTCCTTGTATGCTCTTCAAGTCCATGCCCTCAAAAGGCATCACGGCAATCATGTACTTCCTCTTGATCCAAGCATCATCAATATACGTGGCACCCGCGCTAGAGAAGGCGGTGGCAAGAGTTTTGAGTCTTCGATACGTGTCAACATGATCTTCTCCATCACGCATGAAGAACCCTTCAGCCTCATTGGTCAAGGCATCATATCGATTTCTTTGCATGCTCTCATTCCCAACAAACATGATGAAAAGTGCATCCCATGTTTCTTTGGCGGTGGAGAAGTGTTGAAGATGCGGCATGTGGTTGGGGCCCACGGCTTGTTGAAGGATGGACAAGGCGGTGTAGTTGAGTTGGCAATCTACGGCCTCTCTTCTTGTGAGATTCTTGGGATCAAATGGCTTGTATCCGTCACGAGTGATCCTCCAAAGATCTATAAAAGAAGAGTTCAAGTGAGTCTCCATGTAGTATTGCCATTCACGAAAAGAATAAGCATCAATTTTAGGTGGATCTCCTCTAGGGATTATATGAGGATGTGGTACGGGAGGATCGGGAGAATAACTTCCAGGAACGGCATGAAATCCTCCACTTCCTTCCGTACTAGACTCAGCGGATTGTTCGGCGGAAGCATTTTTATGTGGTTCACCATCTACCCCTTTTCATGGCACCCTCCGGTTCTTCCGGAGGGGATGAGTCGACCACCTCCGGTCCTTTGGCTTTGAGGAGTGTTGTCATGAGTTGACGCAACTCATCAAATTTAGTGTCTATGGATGAGGTCAATGATTCTCTCAAAGCATTGAGATCATCCATGGTCACATTGCCATCGGACGGAGCGTCAACCAACTCATCTCCCATACTTAAACTCTTAGGCGGTTAAGCCCGATAGAAGAGCCGAGGCTCTGATACCAAATGAAAGTAAAGTATGGGCACCTAGAGGGGGGGGGGGTGAATAGGTGCTACGGCCAATTTTAATTTTTCTTAAAGTTTAGGCTTGACAAGAAGGTAAATTCTCTAGATAGTGCAACTAGTGGTGAATTTACCTATATGACAAGGCAAGCAATTAATGCAACAAGCACGAGTAAGTAAAGAGAGGGAGGAACGAGGTAACCGATGGAAGCACACGGAGACACGATGTATTCCCGAGTTCCTCCTTGTTAAGGGAGTACGTCTCGTTGGAGGGGTGTGAGCTCGCCACAAAGGCCTACTCAACGCCACAAAGGCCTCACCCTATTCTCCGATGAACTCTACCACAAAGGCCTAGTTCACCTTCCACTATTGAACCCCTTTTAGGCGGGGATCGAATCCTTTACAAACAACTTGGGGCACACACCCACAACAGAATTGGGGGCTCCCAACTCTTCTTGAATCACCAACAAGTATCAAGAAGCCTAGGTTCTCCACAAGAGGAAACCCTAGGCTAGATCCCTCAAGCTAGAGAGGGGGAAATGAAGAACGGCTTGGTGAAGATGTAGATCGGGGCCTTCTCCTTCAATCCTCCAAAGATCTTCAAGATTGGGTGGAGGGATTGGGAGTAATGAGAGATTTGGTGAGTTCTTAAATGCTCATAAATGCTAAGGGGAAGAACTAGATCTTGGGGAAGAAGAGGAGGGGTATTTATAGCCCCTCCTCACAACTAGTCGTTGTGCAGGAAAAAGGGGACCGGAATATCCGGTCCAAGTTTGGACCGGAATATCCGGGCTGCTTTCTCCACGCAGTCCAGCAGATCTGAACCGGATTATCCGGCTGCTCCGGAATAATCCGGTTCAAATAATCCGGCTCACTCTAGTGAGCAAATCTTCCAGTCCTTAGCCAATTTCGCGCAGTACCCGGAATATCCGGCTCGAGATGAAAAATTCGGATCAAATAATCCGGTTCACTCCAGTGAGCAAAACTTCTAGTCCTTAGCCATTTTCGCGCACCTTCATCAGCACCCGGAATATCCGGCTCGAGATGAAAAATCCGGATTGAATAATCCGGCTCACTCCAGTGCGCAAAACTTCCAGTCCTTAGCCATTTTCGCGCACCTTCATCAGCACCCGGAATATCCGGCTCGAGATGAAAAATCCGGATTGAATAATCCGGCTCACTCCAGTACGAAATATGGACTGAAAAATGCCAACCCGGAATATCCGGTCTGCTCCGAATAATCCGGTTTCCAATATTCCGGTTGGGTTCTGTCCCAAAACTCTCAGGCCAATCTTCACCGACATTTCGGTGATCGATGTCGATGTTAAGTATAACACTTGCACGCTTAACACCTTGATAAATAATGTACTTAGTATTGTTAACTAACACACAAAACACTGGGAAAACGAAATGCACTTTCATAAGGGTACGGACAGAAGGGGGGTTGCGCAAGCACACCTAGCCCAAACCCAATTGGACTCTAATTGGTACTTTGGACTCGAACCAAACTGATACAAACCGACCCAACATTAGGGGGTGCGGCCATAATGGTATACAAACCATATCTATTACTACTAGGAATATCCTTAGCGTGGTCCATCGCTAAATATATTCGCGAGTAGACTCGCCACTTTTCTGCTTGCCAGCCCGTAGCTCCTCGATGGTCGCAGGTCTTTTCTATGTTGCTTGGAAAATATTTGCAGAAATCGAGGTTTAGGTCGTTCCAAGACCCGTAGCATGCCTTCGGCCTTCCTTCGAGCCAGCTGCGGGCAGCACCGACTAGGTGTAGGTTGAGTAACTGCATAGCTGTGTTTTTGTTCCCACGTTGGCATTTTACTGCCGTGAGGTAATCTGATAGCCAGGATGAAGGCTCTTGCGAACCGGCGTATTTCTGTACTTCTGTGGACAGCTTAAATCTTTTGGGTAGCAGCGCTTCGCGGATGCTGCAGGTAAAGCATAGGGCTCCGCAGACTTTGTCATCGGAGGATGTGGATGGGGAGCGCGCGCGGTTTCTGGCCGCCCGACCTTTATCGACCTTGCGTTGGGCGATGTCCGATCGCGCGTTGTATCCGGGCTCATCTCGATTGGCGTCTCCTCTCGGTTCTTTGCTGCGATGTCGCGAGCGGCTGCTGTCTCGATCTTTTCGCGGGCTGCGATCCTGGTTTTCTCGCGGGCTGCGATCCCGATTCCTTCGTGGGCTGCGATCTCGACCTCTTCTCGGGCTGCGGCTACGGTCTCGACCCCTTGGGCTACCATCGCTGCCACTTGGGCTATCTCCTCGTCGCCGAGCTTCTTTCCCCCGTGCTCGGCGGGGCATTTTTCCTTGTCGGGTGATGTGCCCCTACGTCCACGGGGTGCTTCTTTGTCCTTCTGTTCGGCTGCCTTCCTGCGATCATAGGAGGTAGGTTTTGCGGCTGCCATGCCTAGTCCTTTTTGCACTTGCTTTGTATTGTTCCACACGGGGATCGTCTTCCCCTGGTTGATTTATCTGCATGTAGGAAGCTGCGGTTAGCACTGCGGCTGCGGGAGTTTGCGGATGGATGTTTCCATCTTCGTCCACACGCATAAGGGATTTGCTAATCACGCTTAAGGACTCGCCGTCCATGGTCGCGGTTCTCGAGGCGCGTCCCTTCTTCTGGGGGCGGTTCCCGACGGAAGGTGTTAGGGATAGCTCCGCACGGCGTTGGCTCGATTCGTCTGCCAATCTTTTTCGCACGCCCAGGTCTTCTCGAGCTTCTTTGATAGGAGTGGCCGCTCTCACTAGATGGTAGTGGTAGGCGACCATGTCTTCGTGTGGGACCCCGGCCGCAGGTGGTTTGCTTGTGCGGATGGACTCCTTTGCTCGGAGCCAGGCGTCTCGTGAAACGTTGATCTTGGCGCGTTCCTTCGCGCTTTGTTCCGTCTCCGCGGGTGGCTGTTCCGATCCTGCCATGCAGACTTGAGCCAGTCGTGGCTTGTGAGACCTAGGCGTAACTCGAAAGGCCTTCCTGACCCGAGAGGGTTCCTCTATAAAGAGGGTATGGACATTGCTGGTGTTGAGGCGGATGGACTCGCCACTTTTCGCCAAGTAGGGTCATGAGTCAACAGCTCCTGGGCTGGAAATTGACTCAGATCCCGATTCTTCAGGGAAGTGGAGGATCCCGCCTTTGTTGGTGTAGAACTTGAAGCTCCCGAACGTCAGGGTGACGCTTTTCTCCAGATTCCTGAATTCCGGGCGTGATTCCGGCGAGTGAGGGGTGACTACGATGGATCCGATCCGAATCGGGTTGGTCGGAGTCGGAGTCGAAGGTTGCCAATTGTCGAATATGCATCTCAACAAGTCCCTCGGGTGATCCCATAGGGTTTCGATTAGGAGAACGTGTAGGCGCTGGTGACAATCGTCGGCTAGACATGGGACACAATTTACCCAGGTTCGGGGCCCACGTAGAGGTAAAACCCTTACTCCTGCCTCTGTCGATCTGTATTCACGAATAGATCAGTTACAATGGGGGATTGCTAAAGTCGAGAGTACGATCTCGAGCTAAAGGCTTGATGGTGCGGTATTGCTTGGTCCTCTCCCGGTGGTTCTCCTGGCCTTATATAGGTGGCCAGGTCTCAAACCATACCCGGGTAGGACTCGAACTCTAACCCTAAGTTGGTTACAAGTTTCCTATCTTAATCCGCAAGCTATTGAGGGTGGGCTTCAATTGGGCCTTCTAGAACTGTACGCGATGCCTCCTTTAGAGCCTGGGCCGTGGGCCTGAGACCGGGTAGGCATACCCGACAGGCTTAGGATCCATCCCTTCGTCAGTAGCCCCCGAGTGCTTAGTCGATTAAGAATCAGTCGGGTGAGCACTCAGAGTTCGTTCTTGATTTCTTCGATTGGTTTATTCAATCGCCAGGTTTTGAGGGTGTATACCCTGTGCGCGATGCGCCTCTGTACTCGAGCATTGAGTGGTAAATGTGCCTTGTTGGCTGTTTTCGCGAAGGATGCGACTCAGTTGCTTGGCTCTCCCGAAAGCTCAGGGCCAATTAATTGCATCTAGGGCAAAAACAGTTCCGGCCTACACAAATTCGAGACCTCCGACTCGAATCCGGCGAGGTGATCATTGCGACTGGGCCGTTGAGGTCTTACCGAGTCGAACATAACCTAAAGGGGTACCCGACACGTCCGCTAGGATTTTTCTTCGTGTTGTTGACACGGAATTTACCGGAGGACGCAGCTTGAGTGCGATTCCAGGCCCTCAAGAGAGATCTTTGGGGGTCTTACCTTCGTATTCGAAAGAAATACGGCATCCGGGTGTGCCTAGTCGGCCGAACGACCCAGGAGATTGATGTGTGTACATCGTATGATCGAGTGGTAGGAGCTACACACTAGCAGGTTTTTGTCTGGAGATATTTCGAGTGAATCTTCTCCCTTGATTTTGCAGACAAAGTGCTTTATGCTTTGTAATCTTCTTTCCATACGAAAGAGTTTTCGTGTTTGGAGATATTATCATGCTCATTCGAAAAGAAATTTCCTATCTGGGACCTTTATGCGAGAGGATTTTCGCGTCACAGTTCTGTCCATACGAAGTTATTTCGTATTTGGAGCTTCATGCGAATGAGTTTTCGCGTCTTGATTTGCCCATACGAAGTATTTTCGTGTTTGGGACTTTTATCCGAAGGAATTCTGGGCTTGATGATGTGCGCTATGACGTCACGGCGCACTTTATCCTCCCGATGGGACGTGACGGAGCGAGAGCAGAGGCGCTGGCCCACCTTGTCAGTTTTTTGACCGGAAACGAGACGTCGTTCCCGGTTTTTACGCAAAACTGCGCGCAGTAATTGCGCACGATCCACTGTTGGGATCGTGGCACGAAACAGCTTCCGCGGCACTTTCGTTTCACCTCCACGCGTGGCAGCCGCGATGGGCGCCATGTTGCTTGATGGACGGCTAGGATTAGGCGGCCCTGTGTATAAATGTGGCCCTTAGGTAAACGGTGAAAAGTTCCCGTCATTTGCTTCCAGCCTTCGTCTTCCTCGCGCCCAACTCTCTCTCTGCAAACTCGCACCAGCATCCATGGCGGGAGGAAGGAAGCGCAGCGCCGTTGCTTCTTTTTCGAGGGCGACGGAGGAAGCTCCCATGCCACCTGCACCGCGCTCAGGCGACTGGCGCTCACCCAACACGACGAACAAGAGCATCAAGGAGATGCAGAGGGAGGGGTTGCTGCCGCCGGAGACCGAGAAGCGCGTTCGCCTCGGAAAGAAGGAAGAGGTACCAAATCCTCGCGCGAACGAACGCGTGATCTTCGCGGATCACGTTTCGCGCGGGCTCTCCTCCCCCTCCATCCCTTTCTGGTGGCATTGCTGTATGTCTATGGCATACAGCTCCACGACCTGCCTCCAAATGCGGTGCAACACATCTCGTGCTTCATCATTTTTTGCGAGTTTTTCTTGGGCATCCGCCCTCATTGGGGCCTTTGGAAGGCCCTCTTCAAGGTGCGTGTCTTCTGCGAGAAATCGCGGGTAGAGACTGAGTCTGGAGAGCCGCTGCGCACCAGTGGCTTTGGAATCCAGACCAAATCGGACAACTGCTACTTTGCGATGCACTTCGTCGACTCCACGCAAGGATGGAGGAAGAAGTGGTTTTACGTCGTCGACAACAGCGCGGGTGGAGTCCATGAGTTCAACCCGTTCGCTTTCCTGAAGAGGCGGAAGTCCTGGGCGCACAAGCTTTCAGCGGAAGAAGGTCGAGTGGTCGCCCCGCTACTCGCCAAGGTGGCTGCCCTTCGTGACCAAACCACAGGAGTTGTGCTGAACGGCTTGCACCTGGCGAGCGTGTTCCTCAGGCACAGGATCTAATCCCTTCAGGAGAGGCCCTCCACAATGTGGGAGTACCAGGGTGTTGAAGACCCCAGCCGCGTGAGCCGCGAAGAACTTTCGAATGTTGAATTCGAGAAGAAAATCGCGGCTATCACCAGCTTGAAAGTGGGCGAGACCTTCCCTGACTGCTCTGTCGCAGCTTTCGAGGCTTCGAAACCTCCTCCACCCGAAGTAAGTTTAGATTTTCTCTTTCTCAGTTCTATTTCTAGCTTCAAGGTTTGTCGATTGAATTTCCTCTTCCTTTTCTTCTTGTAGAGC
Source organism: Alopecurus myosuroides (assembly GCA_028641055.1). Lineage (NCBI taxonomy): Eukaryota > Viridiplantae > Streptophyta > Magnoliopsida > Poales > Poaceae > Alopecurus > Alopecurus myosuroides. Next base: position 249,700,563 of record CM054061.1, on the reverse strand, counting down.
TTAGTAGTGGCCACCTCCTACCCGCAAGTTTCCGGTGAAGAAGTCTCGGACTTGTTGGCGAGCAACCTGGATGTCCCTGCAGACACCAGCGTCGCTGAGCCGAATCGAGTTCTGAGAATGACTCTTCGGATGACGTGGAAGAATCGGGTAGTGACCTCCAGCACCGCAAACGCCGCCGTACGGAGGGGGATGAGGCTACTTCTAAGGACAACTCCCTTGGCAGAGCGTCCGATAAGGAGCCTCTCCACGCGACCCCGTTGAGTGTGGGCGCTCCTCTCGCTCCCCATCTGACAATCAAAACCGCTTGGAACGTGGATATGCTGGACGATGAGGATGACGACGAGTAAGTTTTCGCCTCTTTGTTCTAGTCCAACGCTTCTTTTTTGTTTCTTCTGACACTTGTCGTTTTCCTTCGTGACAGCCTCCAATCTATCAGCCCTGGCCGATTTGCTTCTTCACTTCCTCTCGAAAAGAGGAAAGAAGTTGCTGCTGCGGGTGGGACTCCAACAGCAGGCACCGTCCAGAACTCCCCGAGTCCAATCCCCACAGCTGCGGCCACGGACTACCAGCTCCCTAGCTTTACGGTTAGGGGCTCGACCTCGAAGGAAGTTTCGGGCAGCTCGGCTGATCCTCTCTGCCTCGCTCAAGGCCATGTAAACCTTGTTATCTTCCTTTGCATTCTGTACTTTGTTAATTTTATCGGGTGCACGACAGTGCTCCCGATGGGAGTAGCCCCCGAGGCTGTAGTTAATCGTGTGCGATTGGCTACAGGCTCAAGAACTTAAGCCTTTTTCTTCTCTTCAATTTATCGGGTGCACGGCAGTGCTCCCGATGGGAGTGGCCCCCGAGTCTATTCACGAGTGTGTGCAGTCATGAATAGGCTCAAACTTTTCTATCTTTTTTATTTTCTTTCTTCCTTGTCTTGCAGGCTCTCCTTGACTCCCTCGTGGCTGTCGGCCGCCGCGTGATCTCGGCTGAGACGGAGTGCGTGACCCTTCAGGCAGATCGCGACCCGACTCGGAAGGTCAACTTCTCCGAGATAATTTGATCTGCTTTCTCTTTATCTTTTCCAGTCGTGTGAATTCCTTCGTCTCTGAGATTCATTGTTTGTGCAACTCAAGCTGAAGTTCTGAAGGCTGAGAAGGCCGACGCTATGACTCAGGTGAACACCCTCGAGGTTGAGTTGGAGTCTGCTTGAAAGGAACTTGAGTCCCTTCACAAGCAGTCGGCTGACTACGAGGGGAATCTCACGAGTGCTCAGGACGCCTTGAAGAAATTGGAGGAAGCCGACGCCAAACAGGACAACGATCTTGTCGACTTCCTCCGTCCTTTAGCCCAGAACTTTGCGAGTAAGTATTACTTGCCTTTGTCATTCTATGGTTAGCTTGGACCGCCTTTGAAACTGATAGTGCTTCTTGTAGATATCCTTGGCATTGCGCTAGAGCTTCCTGGGGTCACTCGAGTGGATGCGGTGACGGATTCCCTCGCCCAGCTCCGGAGGCATGCGGGTGGGATCGGTTCCCTCCTCGGCGATGCTACCCAAGTGCTGAGGAATTTCCATGAGCGCCTTCTGGTGAACGTGGCAGTTCCGCGTAGTCTGGGTGGTCTTCTGAAGGTTTTTCTGGAGGATGACATCCTTCAGGCCTACTCCGTTGCCCAGTCAGAGTGCGAAGCGAAGACGGCCATTCAGTTCGCGCTGGCGCATGGAGTTGAAGGCTTGGATGAAGCCTACTCGAGTCTTCCTGTCAATCCTTCCACGGGCAGAAAGGTAGCGCTTCGTCCTTTTGGCGAGCTAGCTGAAGCCCTGGCTCGGAAGTTGGCCGCCTTGATTGCTAGCGCCAGTCGCAAGGGGCAACCTGCTGCGAGTGGCAGCTCTTCCGCGATTCCATAGGATAGGATTTATTTTAACTTGTTCTCTCTGATGTAATGAACCTTTGGGATTTATTCCCGTACTTTTTCCTTTAATCAGAATGTTCTTTTGATATTCGACCTTTGTGATTCCCTGAAATTGATTGTCGTGAAGTTCTCCCGATGGGAGTAGCCCCCGGGCACCTGTTTAAATAGGTGGTTTTACTTTCTCGAGTGGGGATATTCTGAAAATCTGTCTTTAACCTTTGTGTTTTCTTCCAGGAATCTGGTGCTGCCGCGGAGTCTTCGAGTGGATCTGCTATACGATTGGATCCGCTCGTTGCTATTGTTAGCACTTTTGCTGGCCTCCGTGACCGTGTTGCGGATGGTGAACGCAAACTAAAAGTTTTGCGCGGGGTGGCTGACGTAGCCAAGTCCAAACAGAAACTTGCAGGTGAACGTGAGCAGTTTGTGATGGATGAATTGTCGGCCGTTGCCAAGGATTTGCTTTGTAAGTATCTCAGCCCCCTAGCTTTTCGTGTCTTCTTTGTTTCTTTGACTTTGTAGCTTTCTTCGCAGTTGTTCAGCCTGACGATCGGTGTGAAAAACATTGGGTGGAGAACCATATTCTTCATGAAGTTGGCACTTCAAAAACCCATGCAAGTAACTTTTGGTCCGATCGTGGTCGAGGCTTTGTGCTGGCTACTTTGAAATATCGAGTAATCCAGGCGAAGATGCTCGTGAGTTCCTGCCACGAGACTTTGATTGCTGTGAACTCTGCTTTCTATCCGCTGGAAAGGGGTCCCGAAGATTTGAGCCATCTCCTCAGAACTTTCGGGCGAGAAGGAGAAATTCGCGAGTGCGTCTGCAACCAAATGATCTGCGGGTCCGTAGTAGCGCTTTCCTTCGTCCGATTGTGGCATCCTGAGGTGAATTTCAACTCTGTAGCAATGCTCCCTGATGGTCGAGTCGACATGACCCCTCATTATAGAGTTGTTCGGCCTGCAATAGAGGAAATTATTCGATTGACCTCGGAAGAGGCGGATCGGGTTTTAGCCGAGGAAAACGCTCGCCGCCGTATGTAAATATAGGATGTATGTATCCTCTTACTTTGTATAGTTGTCTTGAAACTTTAAAAGGTGCCGACCTTGTTTGTAGTCTTGCCTTTGTAAGGGCATCTCCAGCCGTCCCTCCCAGAGCCCCCCCAGGGGGCCTTTTTCGCGGCGGAAGCGGCGAATAGCGCCGTTTCTTCACCACTCGGCCCCCCAGAGGCCCAAATAGCGCCGTTTCGGCGCTATTTCGCGCCGCGGCACCCAGGCCAAACCCAGCTCGCTGGGTTCGACCTGGGGGGGCGAAACTGCCCGGCCGCGCGCGTGGGCCAGCTCTGTCAGCGACGCGACGAGAAAGCGCGGGAACAGAACCGCCCCCGTGATCATCTTCTCGGCTCGCGCGTCGGTCAAAGGCTGCCGGCGTTTATGGCATGGCCGCCTAGTGCATGCGCCCATTCAAAGGCTGCCGGAGTAATGCCGTGGCAGGCGGCAGCGAGGGGACGCGCGCGCAGTAAATGCCCGGCCGCCTATAAAATCCCCCCGCCGCTCGCCGCGCTCGCCATTCTTCCACCGGCGCACTCCCTCTTCTCTTCTTCCTCTCGGCGCTCTCCTCTCCCCCCGTTCTCCACGCAATGGCCAGCTACAAGGACGGCGCAGCGGCCAACGGGTTGCCCCGCCGCAACCTTCGCCGGGGCGAGGCGATGGCGCTGTACCGCGCAGGCTACCCATGCCCGCCGGACGTGCGCCTCCCGAGCTCCGGCGCTGGGGAGAGCCGCTGGGCGCTCAGCAGCGGAGGGGTCCCGTGCCTCCCCTCCCCAACACGGACGCCGAGTTCTGGCGCGCCATCCGCGAGGCGCGCGACTCCATGGCGGAGCCCGCCCGCTTCCCGGAGGCGGGCGTGGACGAGTTCTGGTGGAACCATCTCACCAGCCGCCGCGACAGGGAGCTTGCCTCCCTCAACGACAACGGACCCGTCGAAGGCCGCTTCAACGCCAACGGGCGCCGCCGCTGGTGGAGCGTCCTCGACAGGACCATCAAGGCGGTCCTCGATCACATCCACACCGGCGACGAGCCGCGCCTGGCGATGCCGCCCCGGCAGACCCGCCCGTGGGAAGCGCGCCGGACGGGAGCTTCCTCTTCGTCGGCGACGTCGAGCTCCTCTGGCGCCCAGTCGCTCTCCATCTCCCCCCTTTCTGAACACTGGAGCGCCTGCCCGCAGGCGCAGCGGCGGCGCGCTCCGCATCGGCGAACCACGCTTCGAACACGTGGTTCGCCCGAAGACGGAGGACGCCGACGACGACGAGGACGAGTGGCCCGACCAGAAGGTCGCGGAGCAGCTGTCATTGGACACGCTCCATCCGCTCGATGCCGACGCCACCGCGACGTGGAGCCTGCAGGAGAGCACTGCGGCGGAGCTGGAGCTCCAGCGCCGCCTGCTGGCGGAGGCCGAGAAGCGCAAGGAGGCGCGCGACAGAGAGGCCGCCGCCAACGCGGCCCGCCTCCGCGTCCCGCCCCCGCCGCCGCAGAAGGAGGCCCCCTACATCGTCCTCGACCCCGACACCGACGAGGACGACGAGATCCAGCAAGCCCTCGCGGCGAGCAGGTGGGGCGGCGGCGGCGACGCCGGACAGGGGACGAGCAAGCGCCCCGGCGACGCCCCCGACGACGACGACGACGGCGACGATGGCGACTACAGCCAGGCCATCGCCGCCAGCATCGGCCTTCTTTAGATTCCTAGTCTAGTTTAGTTTAAATTTCAGTTCTAGTTTTTTAAATTCGCGCCAAATATGTACGCACTTCGCCTAAATTCAATAAAAATGCCTATTTTCAAATTGCGTTTGTTTGGGCCGAATCATGGGCTCGGGGAGCGACTAGGAAGCCTGCCCCCAAGGTTCCAGAATAGCGCCGTTTAGCGCCGCGGCGGCCCCAAAACGGCGGCGTTTTGGGCCCTAGGGGGGCGCAACGACTGGAGATGCCCTAAATAATGCTATGTTAGGCGTAGCCTCCATGTGTTTGGGGTGTATACCTGTTATTTAGCGTGTAAAGATCAATGGCGTGAGAAACTATGGTTGAGAAACCATGTAATTTATTAATATGACTGACAGGTCATGTATTGTCTTCGAGCTAAAGCATGGCTAGTATAGCCTTATTTTGTCGAGTAGAATAATCTAAGGATAAAATTTGCGGAGGTGCGCAACATTCCATGGATTGGAGTAGATGCCACCGGTCTCGGGGTTCTTCAGTCGATAAGCGCCACCAGGGATAACTTTGTGTATTATGAAGGGTCCTTCCCACGGTGGCTCGAGCTTGTGTCCTTCCTTCTGTTTGAGTCGTAGTACCAAATCTCTTGCCACGAAGGCTCTGTGGCATATACGGCGGCTGTGGTAGTTGCGCAGCGACTGTTGATATACCGCAGATCTTGCGAGTGCAATGTCGCATATCTCGTCGAGTGCATCCACGTCTTCCGCGAGTGCCCTGTTAGAGGTTTCTTCGCTGTAAGCGACGACTCGTGGGGCGCTGAACTTGACGTCTTCCGGAAGGATTGCTTCAGCTCCGTATACCATGAAAAATGGTGTGTAGTTTGTTGATCGATTTGGGGTCGTGCGTAGGCTTCATAGCACGAAGGGTAGCTCCTCTGCCCAATGTCCTGCTGCTGGGTGCAGTCGATCTAGTAACCGTTTCTTTATTCCAGCCGAGACCAGTCCGTTGGATCGCTCGACTTGGCCATTGGTTTGCGGGTGAGCCACAGAGGCGAAACTGAGGGTGATGCCCTTTTCCTCGCAGAACTGCTTTGTTTCCTTTGCTGTGAAATTGCTTCCGTTGTCGGTGATGATGTTGTGTGGTATTCCAAATCTGCACACGATAGAGTCAAGAAATTTGACGGCGCATTGAGCGCTGGCTGAAGTGACTAGCATGGCCTCAATCCATTTTGTAAATTTGTCGACTGCAACTAGCAGGTGCGTGTATCCTCTGGGTGTTGATTTTCTCAGAGGTCCTACCATGTCTAGCCCCCATTGCGCAAAGAGCCAAGCGATTGGGATCATGTGAAGCTCAGTGGCAGGGCGTGAGGCTTGGGCTCGAATCTTTGATATGCGTTGCATCTATCGACTAGGTCCTTCGCATCCCTGGCTGCTGTAAGCAAGTAGAACCCTGCGCGAAAAGCTTTACCCACGATTTCCTTCCAGCAAGCATGGTGTCCACAATCTCCTTGGTGGATATCTCGCAGTAGTTCTTTGCCATCCTCAGGCGCTATGCACCTTTGTAATATTCCTGATATGCTCTGTTTGTACAGTTCTCCATTGAGTACCCGAAAAGCTTTGCTACTTCGTACTATCTGTCTAGCCTCGCGAATATCTGCTGGGAGCTGTTTGTTGGACAAGTAGTCGAGATATTTCTGCGTCCAGACTGGATCGACCAGAAAAACTTGTCTTGAGATGTTGTGGGTAAGCTCGATCATAGCAGTTTGCGGGCTGACTTATGTCTCCAATGTCTCGGGTGCTTCTACTGCTTTTTTGACTTTGATTGATCGTTTTATCATCCTTTCGAAGTATATTCCAGGCGGTATGGGTGTGTTTGTAGAACCCATGTTTGCCAGTTTATCCGCTTCTTCGTTGCTGGACCGCGCAATGTGCTTGAGTTCGCACCCTTGGAAACTTCCTTCGAGTAGGTTGTACATGTCTCGATAGGCAACCATGTTTTCTGCAATGGCGTCACACTTTTCATTGTCTGCTGCACTATGCGGTTTGAATCTCCATAGATCATCAGTCGGGTTGCTCCGCAGGAAATCGCCATCTTCATGCCGTGTAGGAGGCCTTCGTACTCCGCATCATTATTTGACGTCGGGTCGTCGGGTGGAAAGTCCAATCGAAGGACGTATTGTAACTTGTCACCTCTCGGGGATATTTAGACTACCCCGGCTCCGGCTCCTTCGTTTCTCTTTGATCCATCGAAATACATTATCCAATTGCTTGTATACTCCGGAGGGCCTGGTGTTTGTAGTTCTGTCCACTCGCTTAGGAACTCCACGAGAACTTGCGATTTGATAGACTTGCGACCCGCATATATGATGTCCTAGGCGCCAAGCTTGATACTCCACTTGACAATTCTTCCAGATGCCATTGGGTTATTCATGATAGTACCCAGCGATGCGTCATTTACCACCGTGACGGTGTGTTCCTGGAAGTAATGTTTGAGCTTTCGGGATGTGAGCACCACACCGTACACGAGCTTCTGGTAATGGGGATATCTTTGTTTGCAGGGCGAAAGCACTTCGCTGATGTAATATATTGGCCTTTGGATACCGAACGCCTTGCCGTCCTCAGGCTGTTCGACCACGATTGCTATGCTAATGTCTTGATTTGTCGCGGCTAGGTAGAGGAACAGTGGCTCCCGTTCTTGTGGCGTTGCCAGGACGCGCCTACTCTGCAATGCTCGCTTGAGGTCTGCGAATGCCTTCTGTGCTTCGGGTGTCCACTCAAACTTATCCGTTTTCTTCAGCAACTTGTAGAAAGGTAATGCTTGCTCGCCTAGTCTCGCAATGAATCTGCTTAAGGCGGCTAGTCGTCCCGCGAGCTGCTGCACACCACGGAGATTGGTTGGCTCCTTCATTGTCAGGATTGCTTGGATTTTCTCCGGGTTAGCTTCAATCCCTCGAGCGGAGACCAGGTACCCGAGAAGTTGTCCTGCAGGGATGCCAAAGACGCACTTGGTCGGGTTGAGCTTGATTCGGTATGCGTTCAACGCGTCGAATGTTTCTCTAATATCGTCGAGAAGCGTATCTTCCACTCGAGCTTTGATGACGATGTCGTCAATGTACACTTGTACGTTCTTGCCAATGATCTTGGCGATGCATTTTTGCATGCAGCGCTGGTATGTTGCGCCTACGTTCTTCAGCCCGAAGGGCATTGTCGTGTAGCAGTAAACACCGTGGGGTGTTATAAACACCGTCTTCTCCTCGTCTTCCTTCTTCATTCTGATCTGATTATAACCTGAGTAGGCGTCCAAGAAAGAGAGGCGTTGGCAACCTGCTGTAGAGTCCACGATCTGATCGATTCGTGGTAGGGGAAAGTTATCCTTGGGTAGTGTTTATTCAATGACGTGTAGTCGATGCACACGCGAAGGATGTTGGTATTTTTCTTCGGGACCAGCACCGGGTTTGCTAACCAGGTGGAAATTTTTATCTCGCGAATAAATTTTGCTGCGAGTAATCTATTTACTTCTTCTCCGAGTGCTTTTTGCTTGTGCTCTGAGAAACTTCGGGTAGTCTGCTTGATAGGTTTAGCGTCTTTGAAAACTTCGAGTGAGTGCTCGGCGAACTCCCTGGGTATCCCTGGCATATCTGAAGGCTGCCAGGCAAAAATTTCCCAGTACTCACGGAGGAGCTCGACGAGCGCGCCTTCCTATGCTGGCGAGAGGGTGGTGGACACCATCGCCGTCTTCGTAGAATCCGTCGGGTGTACTTGATGCTTGCGGATACCGCTATTTGTGTTGAATTCGAGCTCTAGAGCGTTCTTCTTGGTGAGAGGCATCACGGAGTGATCCGTGGTTTTTGCTATCTCCTCTAGTTCTTCCTGCATCCCGAAAGATTGAGCGATCTCGTTGAATTCGATGTCGCATTTGTTGGACTTTTGAAAATCGCCGTCGATGGTGATGGTGCCATATTCTCCAGGTAACTTGAGCTTCAAGTATGCGTAGTGCGGTACTACCATGAATCTGGCGAACGCCGTTCGAGCAAGAATGGCGTGGTACTGTGAGGGCCAATCGACAACTTCGAAGTCGAGGAATTATCGTCTGTAATTGATTTGGTTGCCTAGCACCACCTCTAGGTTGATCGTTCCGAGTGGATGGACTGCTTTTCCTGGAACTATCCCGTGGAAGGATGTCTCTGATTCCGCGAGTCCATCCAAATTCTTGTTCATACACCGGAGTGTGTCTGCGTAGATGATGTTGATGCCGCTGCCTCCGTCCATGAAAACGCGAGCCAGCTCGTAATTGCCAATTTGTGCTTGTATGACAAGTGCTGCGTGTCCCGGTCGATAGACTAGCGGAGGGTTGTCTTCCTTGGAAAAAGTTATCGGTTGCTCCGCCATCTTCAGGTACTCAGTTCTTGTAGTTGGAGTTTGCACAGCCATGCATAGCTGCTGCATGTTTGTCTTCTGAGCTCTGCGTGATGGACAGACCTTTTGTATCATGCCTAAGAGACCTGCGGGGTTCGGGTACCCGTTGGCTCCTTGATTTGGGGCGGGTGGCGCTGGCAGCGCAACTATCATTGCGTTTTGGTTTCCTGCTGGGGGCAGGGCTTGTGGTTGTTGAAATCCTTGAGTTCCTCCTCCGGGAAGCTGCCGGTAACCCTGACTAATTGCTGCTCTGTTTTTCTTCAAGAGGGCCTCGTGGATATCAATGAACTTTCGGCAATCCTTGAGAAGGTGTGTTGCCTTAGTTTTCCCTGTGCGCTTATCTGTAAATAGATGTAGCGTGCAGTAACCGTCGAGGTCCTCCTCGGGGGTTTTGTCTTCTTGCTTTGGTTTCCACTCGCGTTTTCCACTATATCCGCTGTCGCGATTTTTGGTGAACTCTGCTGCCACGAATTCTTCTCGATCATCATGGTCGTAGTTCTTTCTTCTTTTCTTTCGACCATGGCGGTCGTCATCGCGTGCTGGGGATGAATCTTTCTCGTTGCGCACTGCGTCTTCGCCGTTTGCCCATCTGTCGGCTATGGCCATTAATTCTCCCATGGATTTAGGTGCTAGTCGCCCCAGTTCTTCCCTGAAAGAAGTTCGCCGTGCTCCTTTGGCGAATGCTTCAACCGCGACTTCTTCTGATATATTTCCTGCTGTATTCCTTAGCATGGTCCATCGCTAAATATATTCGCGAGTAGACTCGCCACTTTTCTGCTTGCCAGCCCGTAGCTCCTCGATGGTCGCAGGTCTTTTGTATGTTGCTTGGAAAATATTTGCAGAAATCGAGGTTTAGGTTGTTCCAAGACCTGTAGCATGCCTTCGTCCTTCCTTCGAGCCAGCTGCAGGCAGCACCGACTAGGTGTAGGTTGAGATACTGCATAGCTGTGTTTTTGTTCCCACGTTGACATTTTACAGCCGTGAGGTAATCTGATAGCCAGGCTGAAGGCTCTTGCGAACCGTCGTATTTCTGTACTTCTGTGGACAGCTTAAATCTTTTGGGTAGCGGCGCTTCGCGGATGCTGCAGGTAAAGCATAGGGCTCCTCAGACTTCGTCATCGGAGGATGTGGATGGGGAGCGCGCGTGGTTTCTGGCCGCCCGACCTTTATCGACCTTGTGTTGGGCGATGTCCGATCGCGCGTTGTATCCGGGCTCATCTCGATTGGCGTCTTCTCTCGGTTCTTTGCTGCGATGTCGCGAGCGGCTGCTGTCTCGATCTTTTCGCGGGCGGCGATCCTGGTTTCCTCGCGGGCTGCGATCCCGATTCGTTCGTGGGTTGCGATTTCGACCTCTTCTCGGGCTGCGGCTACGGTCTCGACCCCTTGGGCTACTATCGCTGCCACTTGGGCTATCTCCTCGTCGCCGAGCTTCTTTCCCCCGTGCTCGGCGGGGCGATTTTTCCTTGTCGGGTGATGTGCTGCTACGTCCACGGGGTGCTTCTTTGTCCTTCTGTTCGGCTGCCTTCCTGCGATCATAGGAGGCAAGTTTTGCGGCTGCCATGCCTAGTCCTTTTTGCACTTGCTTGTATTGTTCCGCAGGGGGATCGTTTCCCCCTGGTTGATTTATCTGCATGTAGGTAGCTGCGGCTAGCACTGCGGCTGCGGGAGTTTGCGGATGGATGTTTCCATCTTCGTCCACACGCATGAGGGATTTGCTAATCCCGCTTAAGGACTCGCCGTCCATGGTCGCGGTTCTCGAGGCGCGTCCCTTCTTTTGGGGGCGGTTCCCGACGGAAGGTGTTAGGGATAGCTCCGCACGGCGTTGGCTCGATTCGTCTGCCAATCTTTTTCACACGACCAGGTCTTCTCGAGCTTCTTTGATAGCAGTGGCCGCTCTCACTAGATGGTAGTGGTAGGCGACCATGTCTTCGTGTGGGACCCCGGCCGCAGGTGGTTTGCTTGTGCGGATGGCCTCCTTTGCTCGGAGGTGTGTCGTGAAACGTTGATCTCGGCGCGTTCCTTCGCGCTTTGTTCCGTCTCCACGGGTGGCTGTTCCGATCCTGCCATGCAGACTTGAGCCAGTCGTGGCTTGTGAGTCCTAGGCGTAACTCGAAAGGCCTTCCTGACCCGAGAGGGTTCCTCTGTAGAGAGGGTATAGAAATTGCTGGTGTTGAGGCGGATGGACTCGCCACTTTTCGCCAAGTAGGGTCGTGAGTCGACAGCTCCTGGGCTGGAAATTGACTCAGATCCCGGTTCTTCAAGGAAGTGGAGGATCCCGTATTTGTTGGTGTAGAACTTGAAGCTCCCGAACATCAGGGTGACGCCTTTCTCCAGATTGCTGAATTCCGGGCGTGATTCCGGCGAGTGAGGGGTGACTACGACGGCTCCGATCCGAATCGGGTTGGTCGGAGTCGAAGTCGAAGGTTTCCAACGTGAGTTGGTTGTCGATGAAGCCGAAGATGCCGGAGATCCAGCGCCCGCCATTCCCACAGACGACGCTGCATCTCAACAAGTCCCTCGGGTGATCCCATAGGGTTTCGATTAGGAGAACGTGTAGGCGCTGGTGACAATCGTCGGCTAGACAGGGGACACAATTTACCCAGGTTCGGGGCCCTCGTAGAGGTAAAACCCTTACTCCTGCCTCTGTCGATCTGTATTCACGAATAGATCGGTTAAAATGGGGGATTGCTCAAGTCGAGAGTACGATCTCGAGCTCTGTAACATCCCAAGTATGAAAAATTCCATTTAGAATGTTTGATTCTTGTTTAATTAAAATTTTGCATCATGTCATCATACTCATTGAATTGTTTGCATTTGTTTTGCTTTGTTTTCTTTTTGTTTGCATCTGTTTTCCTTTGTTTTCACAATTGAATTTCAATCAATATTCAAACATTTATTTCATACTTGTTATGTTACAACTTTCCAAATACAAAGGTTCAAATTAAACTTCCAATTGTTTCCATTTAATCCATAAGGTTCAACTATTAAAAATGGTGGCTTTTAATCAATCACTTAATTCAAATGATTATTCAAATTCAAATACATTTTTCCAAACAGCAACCTTTTGGAATTAATGATAATTACACAACAATTGTAATCAATTGCTTCCAATTAAAACTATATGTTCACCTCATTTAAATTTTGTTTGAAATAATCACTTAATCTCCAAAATCATTTAAATTGGAATCAAATTTCAAACAGCACCCAATTTTAAAATTATGAAAATTCCCAAAACATTCTAATCTTTTGTTTCCATTTATTTCAAACTAAGGGTTCATGCCATTTAAATTCTTGTTTTTAATAATTCAATCAATACTCAAATTAATTCAAATTTAAACCAATTTGCAAACAGCAAGTTATTTTGAAATATTTGTAAAACAGAACTTGGCATTTGCTTGTTGATGACCTAACTAACTTAACCAAAATTTTCCAAATTTTTCCTAACTCTAAAACCCTCATTTTTATTCCTATTCCATTTTCTGCAAAAAAAACAGAGGAGAAATTCAAAAAAAATAAAAAAGAAAACGGCCACACGGGCCAGGGGAGCAACTGGCCCGGCCCTTTTCCTTCTTCCCCTCGGCCTGGTACCGGTTCGCGCCGCTCCCCTCCTTCTGTTTCCTGTACGGCCGCACATCGGGAGGTGCCACGGCGGCAACAGCACCACCCCGACGGCCAGCAGCGACCCTGGCCCTCTATAAAGCAGCCCTAGACCCGCGCCGCTGCCCTAGACCACCGCTACCCTTTTCCCTCGAGCTCCGCCGCCGTTCCACCCTCTCTCTGCCACCCTCCACCTCCCTCTGCAACCTCACCGGCGAGCCGTTTCTGAATCCGCCATGGCCGCCGCCGTTCCCGTGCCCCACCATCCATCTTAGCCACGGGAACGAGCTCACCTCTTCGTCCTCGAGCTCCTGGACACCACAGCACCCGCGGAGGTTCACCACAACGCCGCCGCCATCTACCACGTCGCCGCCGGAGTTTGTCACCGTCCCTCTGCTTCCTCTACACCGGAGGTGATCGCCACCTTCCTCCCCCCCTCTCTGTCCTCTCTGAACGCACACGAGCTCGCACACCGAGCAGCACACACGCACACCAGTACGCACACCGAGCAGCACGCGGAGATTGCCGCCGGCCACCGCACCGTCTCCGTCAGGTTTAGAAAACAGTCACGCGTTTCGTCAGTTTCAGATAACAAGCACGAGCTACACCTTAACCTGTTCGCGCGTGGTATACTGACAAGATCCATTCGCTCACCCCAGTGGCAACGCCACAGCGCACGCACACGGGAGGGCCAGGGTTCGATTCCCCCCCCGCACGGGAAAAATCCCACCTTTTTGCGCAGCGCGCTGACAGGGTGGCCCCCCTGTCAGCTGCTGTGTGGCATTGCTGCCACGCATGCATGCCACGCTGGCCCAGGGCCCATTGGCAGTGCCCTGGGGTAGCTAGCCGTGCGGTATAAAAAGATTTCAGCACTTTTCTTTTTCAAAACAAGTCCCTTTAAATTGCAGAATGGTCCCTGAAAATAAAATGTGAATAACTTTCATTTTATAAATCCAAATAATAAAAGTAAAATATGTACACTGCCCCAAATTTTATTATCTATCTATTTATAACATTTGTAATCTCTTTTGAATAATTCAAATGCATCCAAATTTCAAATTCAAACAATTCATTTGTAATTTGAATAATAGCATAACTAATTCATCTTTAATCCAAATAATGCAAATAAAATATGTTTTCCATACCATTTTGAACTATCTCTTCAAATATAATTTTTGTTTCATGATTTGAATAATTAAAATTGCTTAAATAATTTAAACCTTGTTTAAATCATTTAAATTTGCTAAATTCATAACTTGCTCAAATTAAATTATTTTTGAACATGCAAAATATGTTTTCAAACCAGAAAAACATAACCTTTTCAAATATGAATTTGAATTTATATTTTTAACAAATAAAATTCAATTAATATTCAAACTTGTTTTAAATTCATTTAAAACTTGTTTAATCCTGTTTAATTCATAATTAAATCATTGTAACTCCTTTTTCCATAATTGAAACATGTAATCCACCTAAAATTGTGTGTTCTTTTCAAATATGAATTTTGTTAATTGTTTTTGAACAATTAAAATTGGTGAAAACCACAAATACTTGTGTGACACCTTTAAGTAACCAAAATTTCTCAACTTAATAAATAAATTTCTAAACTTGGTAAACCTTATTTTAAATTGTTTCTATTGTTGTTATTTTTCTGTTTTCCTCATCCATGCATCATACTAATCCACTTTCACCTGTTGATTAGTTGAAAAACAAATATTCCAACCTTATTTGATGGGCTTTTCATATGCAACCCCAAATTGCATGTGGGTCCATTTAATCATGTTGTTACCATGTCAACTAGTTTATTTTGATGCATCCATTAAATTGACATGCATCATCCCATGATTGTGCACTATGCCATGTTATTGATTGTTTATCTTTCTGCATTGTTTGTTTGCTTCTTCTCGGATAGACGACGACGTTGAGACAGACGATATTTACGACACCCCTTCTGAGGATCTAGCTCAGTACCAGGCTGCTGAGTTTGCAGGCAAGTTATCACTCACATGAACCACTGTGTCCCTTTCAACATTGGTTACCGATACTTTCCGTTGTCTATTTCTGCTAGCCATATGTATCGTTGCTTCTTTTACGAACCTATCACATGTTACCCTGAATCCTGATATTGCCTCACCTCCACACCTATAACCCCATTGCTTGTTGCCCGTGTCTCACTAGCATGCTTAGGGTTGTTTCTTCTCGAGTCTGTTACCCGTTACTTTCTGTTACTATATTTCTATTATGTTCTGGGGCTCGATGTTAAACAACAACCTGTTAATTTTTGGGTAATAATAATTTGATGTTAAGGCACCGGCAGGAGGCCCGGCGTGGTTTTGAGGCCTGCTAGTGTCGACCCTAATTAGGAAAAGGGTCTTGTCTACTGATCCATGATGAGCGCACTATCCGCATGTGGGAAGCGTGTATGGGCGGCCCCCTCAATTTGATTCGATTCGCATCTCGTCCAAATCGCCACACTTAGTTCGGGCTTTCCATTTGATGCACGCATATGCAGGTACGAACCCGAGGCTAGGGTGGAACTTTTGTAGTCGGCATTTAGGGCGGCGTGGTCTTCCAGTGCTATGAGGGTCCCCTTTTCTTCGTGGGGCTCGATTAGCCGCGCACGCACAACACGTGGTGCTTTTGGCTTGATGCGAAGAAGAGTTGAGTTGTGTTGAGTGCCCCGCTTGGTGGAAGGGCCCTTCCATCTGGCGGGTTATTCTTACGTGTACGGCTAAATTGGTGCACCCCTGCAGGGTTAAATCTTCTCGAGAAGCCGTGTTTTCCGCGGTTATGGTTGACTTGGTGAAAGTACTGGCTAACAAGTACTCAGAACAACTTACACCTAACTAATGATAACTTGACTAGTAATAGTCTTATTGACACAATAACTTGAACCATCACTAATCCAACTGTGTGAGTTATCCTCGGATTGCTTCTTTGGATAAGGGGCGAGATCCAGGATGGGTTTGTTTGGAGTTAGTTATAGTTGGTTACGATACGCTATCTTATCCCCTTTCTGATAGCCAGAAGTTGTAGTATGTTCTGTAGTTGGTTAGTGCAGCCAGTTGCAGCATCTTTTATATCCCCTTTCTTCCGTTGAACCCAAAGCATCTGTGCTTGGTGTTGACGGGTTACACTTTGGTGAACTGTGAGTCTTGCTTGCTAGTACGTTTATGTACTGACCCCTTTGGGGCTGTGGTTTCCGCAGACTACGCTTACGATGATCCCCGTGACGGCTACTACGTGGAGTTTCATGAGGCTGCTGACAAGTAGGTAGCGGACCCGGGCAGGATCCGAGACTACGTGGATGGGCTCCGTCTTTTCATTCCCGGCTTCTTAAGCCTATTTGGGTTTGTCTGTACTCAGACCCTTTGAATGCTTCCGCTGAGATGTAATGATGTTATGTTGGGACATGTGTCCTCTGGATGATTGTATTTCCTATCTCTGCTCTAGTCAGAGCTATTTGCAATTTATTTCCATCTTTTGTGTCTTAGAGATATGTTGTGTTATCATTATGTTAAACGCCGTTGACGTACCATGTGTGTATGGTATGAAGTACGTCAATGGTAGTATCCTGATTTCTATGGGATGGTTTACGTAGACGATGAACAGTAGGGATTGGTTGTCACACATACGTGTGTTGGCCTACTCGTCAGAGATGCGGGTGCCGGTAAGCCCCGTAATCCAATCAACTACTGTTCAACGGAACTGCAAGTATCCTCTAGAAGTCTGGGTGCGACAAATGGTATCAGAGCCCGTCTGCCTGTAGGATCCCTTTTACTGGTCGCAGTTGAGTCTAGAAACTATTTTGTAGCTATATAGGAAAAATGAAACGTGAGAGTAGGAATTCTGCCATTTTATTTCTTTCCCCACCCACCCTCCCTTTTCTGGTAAGGAAGTGCAACGTTGTTTTCTCTTCTCACCTAAATTTTCAAGTTAGGTTTTCACGAATCCTGGTTTCTCTAGGATAGTTATATCTACTAGACCATAGGAATGGAGGTGGTTGTGACATGATTTATCATGTTGCCTACTCATGATTGAGAACGGAGGCGTGTAAGCCCCGGAAGCAAATCCTCTATTCCTTAAGCAGTAGATATTGATCCTTTAGAAGCCCGGATGGGTTTTCCGTAGTCCCTCAGGAGTCTTGGTCTCGTGTTTCCCGTTGTTGCTTCGATATCCTGTTCTTCTCAACATCCTTTTCGTCCGTTGAAACCTTGTTGTTTCTTTCCACTTCAATTCTCTACCGGCGTCTAATCAAAACTTCCCCGATCATCTGCAGATGGATCTCAGGTTCTACCCGCAGGTGGTTCGGATGACTCGTTGCGAGAGCACTGCCGGTTATCCGAAGATGCTGAGAGACATGGTCACTTATCTGGGGTTCCGTTGGGCACCAGAGTACCAGGTCTACGAGCAGCAGCGAGAGTTTGACCAGACCTACTACCAGGCTATCGTCTACATCCTGTCAGATGATGGCATGAGCGTTGTCCACCGCTATGAGGCAGTAGGTTCCACAGTGGATATGGCCGTGTAGCAGGCAGCTTATGTGAGTCTCACCGTCCTTCGTGCTGACTATTGGGGGTTTGACGATTCCATCTATCGCCACATCCCCCGTGGTTACATCACTTCGGAGGGAGCTCACTTCACTCTCTACGACAACCTGGATGTCTACGAGCATGATAACTCCAGGCTGCACACCACCGCTCAGTTCGTGAGGCACAGTGACGCAGTTGCCACCACACTGTCTCAGGAGTTGGCTTCAGTCAGAGAGCAGCTCTACCTTGCTTTGACTCGTCTGGCGACGTACACCACAGACTTTGTTGGAGATGAGCGCTTTGCACGTTTCGATCAGCCAGTTGGTCGTCGTCTGCCAGATGCTGGAGGTTACGAGCCGATCAGAGGTCCACTCCTTAACCTCGGTGCTGGTTACACTGGGATTCCACGCTTTGGAGCACAGGGAGTCGACGCTATGTACTTCACCACACCTAGAGTCGCTCTCAGACCACGTCAGATCTATGTGGATCATCGTTCTACCTACTTTCGTGGACGTGCTCCTCACCGTACCTCTCGTCGTACTACTCACCGCCGTCCTGCGTGATGAGCATGGGAGTACCGATGTATCCATTCTTAGCTATGTTTAGTTATGCTTTGACATTCGAACCATTTGTGGTGTGTTGGATATTCTGATGTATTTGAACATGTGATGATGTACCTGTTGGTTATCTATTCATGCGTCGGAATAATATCTCTTTCGGTTACCAAGTCTATCCCTTTCTGTTGTTGTGCTAAAATGCATTTCCATTCAGGATGCCGCCAACAAGGAACAACCCGCCTGAGCCACCGCCAATCACGGAGCTGTTGACTCAGATGACTCAGGTCGTGACGCAGATGGCCCAGTTCCAGGCTAATCAGCACAACAACCAGAACGCTCCACGAGTCAGTATCAAGGAGTTTCTGAGTCTGGGGCCGAGAGCTTTCGTGGCAACACGCGAGCCTCTGGATGCTGATGACTGGATCCGTGAGATCGCTAGGGCTCTGGAGATTTCTCACGTTGCTGAGGAAGACAAGGTCAAGTATGCCTCCTACCTACTGAAGGGTCAGGCAGCTACTTGGTGGGAGAACTACCAGACCATGAGAGCTGGCTACCCAATCACCTGGGGCTGTTTCAAGGAAGCTTTCCTGAAGCACCACATTCCAGATGGTCTCATGGAAAGGATGCGTGAAGAGTTTTGCTCACTCAAGCAGGGCAAGCTGGACGTCATTGGCTATCAGAGTGAGTTCAATCGCCTCGCTCGATACACTGGAGACGAGGTGTCCACTGAGGCTAAGAAGATGGCAAGGTTCCGCAGAGGTTTTAACCCGAAACTCAAGTACGCCCTCACCAACATCAAGGCCAAAGACTTCGAGGAGCTCGTTAACACCGCGCTCAATGAAGAAAATGGGCGCAAGGCGTTCGAGGAGTCTCGAAAGCACTCGCGTGAGGGTGGTTCCTCCTCCAACATGACCACCCCTCCGCAGAAGCGCCGCATCTGGGTGCCAAATGGTGCTGTCACTAGGGCTCCATATGCCCAAGCTTCTCCAGGCTTCGCTCCCCGCCCACCCAATCCAGCTCAGATGCAGGCTCAGAGGTTTTCAATGGGGCAGCCAAGGCCAGATCCTCCTCGTGTCGTCACTTGCTTCAAGTGCAAGCAGACGGGGCACTACGCTGACAAGTGCACTCAGAGGCAGCTACCTCCACCACCACCTCGTCCCAACACAAACCAGGCAATGGTGCGTGCTCCCCCGGCTAAAGCCTTCAACTCCAACAACAGGCCTGTCGGGAGGACCGCAAGGGTGAATCATGTCAAGGTCGACAAAGCTGAGGAAGCTGCTGACGTCATTCTCGGTACATTCCCCGTAAACTCTTTTCCAGCTAAAGTGTTGTTTGATACCGGGGCATCGCATTCTTTCGTGTCAAAGATCTTTGCGACAGCAGTTAAACTACCTTTTGTTGGTTTGGGTTCCCCGCTAGTAGTAAACTCCCCTGGAGCAACTATGCAATCTTCCAAGATCAGTCATGAAAATCAGATTCTAATTGGAGGACACATATTCCTTGCTTCACTCATACTGCTTGGCAATTCTGACATTGATGTCATTCTTGGCATGGATTGGTTGAAGGCCAATAAAGCTACGATTGATTGTGCTCAGAAGTCAATAACTCTGTTCCACCCTTCTGGCCAGATAGTCTATTCTCCACATGAATCAAGTTCTGTTCAGCTGTACACTCTTGATGCTAAACCTCTACCTCTACTCGAAAATGTTCCGGTGGTTTGTGAATTCCCTGACGTCTTTCCAGAAGAGTTGCCAGGGATGCCTCCGGACAGAGCAGTTGAGTTCGTGATCGAACTTGAACCAGGTACTGCTCCAATCTCTAAGCATCCATACAAGATAGCTCCTCCTGAACTGAAATTGTTGAAGGAGCAAATCGATATGTACATGGAAAAAGGTTACATTCAACCTAGTTCCTCCGCTTGGGGTTGCCCAACTCTGTTCGTTGCGAAGAAGGATCAAACAAAGAGACTCGTTGTTGACTATGGTCCTCTTAACGAGAAAACCATCAAAAACAAGTATCTAATTCCTCGTATCGATGATCTTTTTGATCAACTTGCTGGAGCCTCAATATTCTCCAAGTTGGACTTGAGAATGGGTTACCATCAAATAAAGATCAGAAAGGAAGATATTCCAAAAACAGCCTTCACCACTCGGTACGGTCTATATGAATACACCGTCATGTCCTTTGGTCTCACCAATGCACCGGCGACATTCTCTAGACTCATGAATTCTGTCTTCCATGAATACCTCGACAAGTTCGTTGTGGTATATCTTGATGATATTCTAGTCTACTCAAAATCCGAGGAAGAGCATGGAGAACATCTTCGTCTCACTCTCATGAAACTTCGCGAGCATCGTCTATATGCCAAATTCTCCAAATGCGAGTTCTGGATTCCAGAAGTTGCTTACCTTGGTCATGTCATCTCCGCCAAGGGCATAGCCATTGATCCAGAAAAGGTTAAAGCGATTGTTGATTGGAAACCTCCTAAGACGGTGAAGCAAGTCAGAAGTTTTCTTGGCTTGGCTAGCTATTGCCGTCGTTTCGTCCAAAACTTTTCCAAGATTGCGAAACCTCTCACTAATCTCACAAAGAAGGACAAGAAGTTCGTTTGGTCTCCACAATGTGATGAAAGTTTCAATCTCCTGAAGACTAAACTCACTTCTACACCAGTTCTGGTTGGCCCAGATACTACCAAACCTTTCCAGATATTCTGTGATGCTTCTCTCCAAGGTCTAGGTGCAGTTCTTATGCAAGAACGTCAAGTTGTGGCTTATGCTTCACGTCAGTTGAATGCACATGAGCAAAACTATCCCACACATGACCTTGAGCTTGCAGCAGTTGTGTTTGCCCTCAAGAAATGGAGACAATACTTGTTGGGTAATCGCACTGAAATCTTCTCCGATCATAAGAGTCTGAAATACATCTTCACTCAACCAGATCTAAACCTCAGGCAAAGGAGATGGATTGAAAAGATTAAAGACTTTGATTTCACCATTTCTTACACTCCAGGCAAGGCTAATGTTATGGCCGATGCTCTCAGTCGCAAGTCATATTGCAATAATCTCATGATCATGGAAAGCCAACCTCCACTTCATGAAGAATTCCAGAAGCTGAACCTTGGTCTTGTTCCTCAAGGCTATCTTGCTAGCTTGACAGCCAGTCCAACTCTCGAGGACAAGATTCGTTCTGAACAACTTCGTGATGCTGAAATCAAGAAGATGGTAGAACACATCAAAGAAGGCAAGGAGAAATTTAAGTCCTTCTCAATTGATGACAAAGGAATTGTGTTCTTCGAAGGACGCATTGCAGTTCCTCAAGTTCAAAGT
This sequence comes from Alopecurus myosuroides, assembly GCA_028641055.1. Taxonomy (NCBI): domain Eukaryota; kingdom Viridiplantae; phylum Streptophyta; class Magnoliopsida; order Poales; family Poaceae; genus Alopecurus; species Alopecurus myosuroides. The sequence continues at coordinate 249,679,538 of CM054061.1, read as the reverse complement.
CTCAAAGATGTTATTCTCAAGGAGGCTCATGAAACTCCTCTCTCCATCCACCCTGGAAGTACAAAGATGTACCAGGATCTTAAGACACTATATTGGTGGCCTGGCATGAAACGTGAAATTGCTCAATACGTTTCTGAATGCGACGTTTGTCAACGTGTTAAGGCAGTCCATCAGAAAACAGCCGGTCTACTCCAACCTCTGAAAATCCCTGAGTGGAAGTGGGACATGATTGAAATGGACTTCGTCACTGGTTTTCCAAAGTCCAAGAAGGGCAACGATGCAATCTTCGTTGTCATTGATCGTCTCACTAAGGTAGCTCACTTCTTTGCTGTGAAAGAAACAATCTCAGCTAGCCAGTTAGCAGAGCTCTACACAGCAAAGATTGTTCCTCTTCATGGTGTTCCATTGGAAATAAGCTCAGACCGTGGAAGCATATTCACTTCTCATTTCTGGAAAAGCTTTCAAGAAGCATTGGGCACCAAACTTCTGTTCAGCACAGCTTATCACCCTCAGTCTCAGGGGCAAGTCGAAAGAGTCAATCAGATTCTCGAGGATATGCTCAGAGCATGTGGTATCTCCTTTGGCATGAAATGGGAGGATTGCCTTCCATATGCTGAATTCTCCTACAACAACAGCTACCAGGCAAGCCTAGGCATGGCACCATTTGAAGCTCTCTATGGCCGCAGATGCAGGAGTCCAATCAATTGGTCTGGAGCTGGTGAACGTTCACTCTTAGGCCCTGACATTGTTAAGGAAGCCGAAGAGAAAGTTCGTATCATTCGTGATAATCTCAAGATTGCTCAGTCTCGTCAGAAAAGCTACTATGACAGCAAGGACAGGGATATGATCTATGCACCTGGTGACAAGGCATATCTCCGTGTAACTCCCCTCAGAGGCACTCATCGTTTCGGTGTGAAAGGAAAGCTTGCACCAAGATACATTGGTCCTTTCAACATTCTCTCAAGGCGTGCGGAAAATGCCTATCGTCTTGAACTTCCAGAAAAACTATCCAAGGTGCACGATGTGTTTCACGTGTCACAGCTCAAGAAGTGGTTCAAAGATCCAGATCGTGCAGTTGATCATGATTCCATTGAACTGCAAGATGATCTCTCTTATGAGGAGCACCCTGTTCGTATTCTCGATGAGACCGAGCGTAAGACTCGCAACAAGAGCACAAAATTCTTGAAAGTGCAGTGGTCCCATCATTCCGATAAAGAGGTTACGTGGGAGACCGAAGAGGATCTTCGCAAGAAGTATCCGGACCTTTACTCTTCTCAGTAAGGAATCTCGGGGCGCGATTCCTTCAAGGGGGGCGTTTTGTAACATCCCAAGTATGAAAACTTCCATTTAGAATGTTTGATTCTTGTTTAATTAAAGTTTTGCATCATGTCATCATACTCATTGAATTGTTTGCATTTGTTTTGCTTTGTTTTCTTTTTGTTTGCATCTGTTTTCCTTTGTTTTCACAATTGAATTTCAATCAATATTCAAACATTTATTTCATACTTGTTATGTTACAACTTTCCAAATACAAAGGTTCAAATTAAACTTCCAATTGTTTCCATTTAATCCATAAGGTTCAACTATTAAAAATGGTGGCTTTTAATCAATCACTTAATTCAAATGATTATTCAAATTCAAATACATTTTTCCAAACAGCAACCTTTTGGAATTAATGATAATTACACAACAATTATAATCATTTGCTTCCAATTAAAACTATATGTTCACCTCATTTAAATTTTGTTTGCAATAATCACTTAATCTCCAAAATCATTTAAATTGGAATCAAATTTCAAACAGCACCCAATTTGAAAATTATGAAAATTCCCAAAACATTCTAATCTTTTGTTTCCATTTATTTCAAACTAAGGGTTCATGCCATTTAAATACTTGTTTTTAATAATTCAATCAATACTCAAATTAATTTAAATTTAAACCAATTTGCAAACAGCAAGTTATTTTGAAATATTTGTAAAACAGAACTTGGCATTTGCTTGTTGATGACCTAACTAACTTAACCAAATTTTTCCAAATTTTTCCTAACTCTAAAATCTCATTTTTCTTCCTATTCCATTTTCTGCAAAAAAAGCCAGAGGAGAAATTCAAAAAAAGTAAAAAAGAAAACGGCCACACAGGCCAGGGGAGCAACTGGCCCGGCCCTTTTGCTTCTTCCCCTCGGCCTGGTACCGGTTCGCGCCGCTCCCCTCCTTCTGTTTCCTGTACGGCCGCACATCGGGAGGTGCCACGGCGGCAGCAGCACCACCCCGACGGCTAGCAGCGCCCCTGGCCCTCTATAAAGCAGCCCTAGACCCGCGCCGCTGCCCTAGACCACCGCTACCCTTTTCCCTCGAGCTCCGCCGCCGTTCCACCCTCTCTCTGCCACCCTCCACCTCCCTCTGCAACCTCACCGGCGAGCCGTTTCTGAATTCGCCATGGCCGCCGCCGTTCCCGTGCCCCACCATCCATCTTAGCCACGGGAACGAGCTCACCTCTTCGTCCTCGAGCTCCTGGACACCACAGCACCCGCGGAGGTTCACCACAACGCCACCGCCATCTACCACGTCGCCGCCGGAGTTCGTCACCGTCCCTCTGCTTCCTCTACACCGGAGGTGATCGCCACCTTCCTCCCCCCCTCTCTGTCCTCTCTGAACGCACACGAGCTCGCACACCGAGCAGCACACACGCACACCAGTACGCACACCGAGCAACACGCGGAGATCGCCGCCGGCCACCGCACCGTCTCCGTCAGGTTCAGAAAACAGTCGCGCGTTTCGTCAGTTTCAGATAACAAGCACGAGCTACACCTTAACCTGTTTGCGCGTGGTATACTAACAAGATCCATTCGCTCACCCCAGTGGCAACGCCACAGCGCACGCACATGGGAGGGCCAGGGTTCGATTCCCCCTCCCGCACGGGAAAAATCCCACCTTTTTGCGCAGCGCGCTGACAGGGTGGCCCCCCTGTCAGCTGCTGTGTGGCATTGCTGCCACGCATGCATGCCACGCTGGCCCAGGGCCCATTGGCAGTGCCCTGGGGTAGCTAGCCGTGCGGTATAAGAAGATTTCAGCACTTTTCTTTTTCAAAACAAGTCCCTTTAAATTGCAGAATGGTCCCTGAAAATAAAATGTGAATAACTTTCATTTTATAAATCCAAATAATAAAAGTAAAATATGTACACTGCCCCAAATTTAATTATCTATCTATTTATAACATTTGTAATCTTTTTTGAATAATTCAAATGCATCCAAATTTCAAATTCAAACAATTCATTTGTAATTTGAATAATAGCATAACTAATTCATCTTTAATCCAAATAATGCAAATAAAATATGTTTTCCATACCATTTTGAACCATCTCTTCAAATATATTTTTTGTTTCATGATTTGAATAATTAAAATTGCTTAAATAATTTAAACCTTGTTTAAATCATTTAAATTTGCTAAATTCATAACTTGTTCAAATTAAATTATTTTTGAACATGCAAAATATGTTTTCAAACCAGAAAAACATAACCTTTTCAAATATGAATTTGAATTTATATTTTTAACAAATAAAATTCAATTAATATTCAAACTTGTTTTAAATTCATTTAAAACTTGTTTAATCCTGTTTAATTCATAATTAAATCATTGTAACTCCTTTTTCCATAATTGAAACATGTAATCCACCTAAAATTGTGTGTTCTTTTCAAATATGAATTTTGTTAATTGTTTTGAACAATTAAAATTGGTGAAAACCACAAATACTTGTGTGACACCTTTAAGTAACCAAAATTTCTTAACTTAATAAATAAATTTCTAAACATGGTAAACCTTATTTTAAATTGTTTCTATTGTTGTTATTTTTCTGTTTTCCTCATCCATGCATTATACTAATCCACTTTCACCTGTTGATTAGTTGAAAAACAAATATTCCAACCTTATTTGATGGGCTTTTCATATGCAACCCCAAATTGCATGTGGGTCCATTTAATCATGTTGTTACCATGTCAACTAGTTTATTTTGATGCATCCATTAAATTGACATGCATCATCCCATGATTGTGCACTATGCCATGTTATTGATTGTTTATCTTTCTACATTGTTTGTTTGCTTCTTCTCGGATAGACGACGACGTTGAGACAGACGATATTTACGACACCCCTTCTGAGGATCTAGCTCAGTACCAGGCTGCTGAGTTTGCAGGCAAGTTATCACTCACATGAACCACTGTGTCCCTTTCAACATTGGTTACCGATACTTTCCGTTGTCTATTTCTGCTAGCCATATGTATTGTTGCTTCTGTTACGAACCTATCACATGTTACCCTGAATCCTGATATTGCCTCACCTCCACACCTATAACCCCATTGCTTGTTGCCCGTGTCTGACTAGCATGCTTAGGGTTGTTTCTGCTCGAGTCTGTAACCCGTTACTTTCTGTTACTATATTTCTATTATGTTCTGGGGCTCGATGTTAAACAACAACCTATTAATTTTTGGGTAATAATAATTTGATGTTAAGGCACCGGCAGGAGGCCCGACGTGGTTTTGAGGCCTGCTAGTGTCGACCCTAATTAGGAAAAGGGTCTTGTCTACTGATCCATGATGAGCGCACTATCCGCATGTGGGAAGCGTGTATGGGCGCCCCCCTCAATTTGATTCGATTCGCATCTCGTCCAAATCGCCACACTTAGTTCGGGATTTCCATTTGATGCACGCATATGCAGGTACGAACCCGAGGCCAGTGTGGAACTTTTGTAGTCGGCATTTAGGGCGGCGTGGTCTTCCAGTGCTATGAGGGTCCCCTTTTCTTCGTGGGGCTCGATTAGCCGCGCACGCACAACACGTGGTGCTTTGGGCTTGATGCGAAGAAGAGTTGAGTTGTGTTGAGTGCCCCGCTTGGTGGAAGGGCCCTTCCATCTGGCGGGTTATTCTTACGTGTACGGCTAAATTGGTGCACCCCTGCAGGGTTAAATCTTCTCGAGAAGCCGTGTTTTCCGCGGTTATGGTTGACTTGGTGAAAGTACTGGCTAACAAGTACTCAGAATAACTTACACCTAACTAATGATAACTTGACTAGTAATAGTCTTATTGACACAATAACTTGAACCATCACTAATCCAACTGTGTGAGTTATCCTCGGATTGCTTCTTTGGATAAGGGGCGAGATCCAGGATGGGTTTGTTTGGAGTTAGTTATAGTTGGTTACGATACGCTATCTTATCCCCTTTCTGATAGCCGGAAGTTGTAGTATGTTCTGTAGTTGGTTAGTGCAGCCAGTTGCAGCATCTTTTATATCCCCTTTCTTCCGTTGAACCCAAAGCATCTGTGCTTGGTGTTGACGGGTTACACTTTGGTGAACTGTGAGTCTTGCTTGCCAGTACGTTTATGTACTGACCCCTTTGGGGCTGTGGTTTCCGCAGACTACGCTTACGATGATCCCCGTGACGGCTACTACGTGGAGTTTGACGAGGCTGCTGACGAGTAGGTAGCGGACCCGGGCAGGATCCGAGACTACGTGGATGGGCTCCGTCTTTTCATTCCCGGCTTCTTAAGCCTATTTGGATTTGTCTGTACTCAGACCCTTTGAATGCTTCCGCTGAGATGTAATGATGTTATGTTGGGACATGTGTCCTCTGGATGATTGTATTTGCTATCTCTGCTCTAGTGAGAGCTATTTGCAACTTATTTCCATCTTTTGTGTCTTAGAGATATGTTGTGTTATCATTATGTTAAACGCCGTTGACGTACCATGTGTGTATGGTATGAAGTACGTCAATGGTAGTATCCTGATTTCTATGGGATGGTTTACGTAGACGATGAACAGTAGGGATTGGTTGTCACACATACGTGTGTTGGCCTACTCGTAAGAGATGCGGGTGCCGGTAAGCCCCGTAATCCAATCAACTACTGTTCAACGGAACTGCGAGTATCCTCTAGAAGTCCGGGTGCGACAAGCTCAAGGCTTGATGGTGCGGTATTGCTTGGTCCTCTCCCGGTGGTTCTCCTGGCCTTATATAGGTGGCCAGGTCTCAAACCATACCCGGGTAGGACTCGAACTCTAACCCTAAGTTGGTTACAAGTTTCCTATCTTAATCCGCAAGCTATTGCGGGTGGGCTTCAATTGGGCCTTCTAGAACTGTACGCGATGCCTCCTTTAGAGCCTGGGCCATGGGCCTGAGACCGGGTAGGCATACCCGACAGGCCTAGGATCCATCCCTTCGTCAAGTAGTATAACATTCTCATAAACACAAACATTATTTATTACTAGGAAAGAATTCACCTTATAATAAATATCAGTGAGGCTCAATATTTCCTTCCAACTCAATCATGTAAATTCACCATGGACCCCTATTATATCCTGATCATCCTCCCTTTCTTCAAGACAATACGTCCGCGGCTTGTGGTAAACTGAACATGCAAGAAACAAAAAGAACAACGTGTATGCACAATATATGTATCTATAATGGGGTGCATTAGTTGTTAGGAGATCATAAATATTTCCACATGACATGTAACCACGAAATTTGCATGTAAATATCACATAATTTTCATAGCATCTCATAAAATAGCAATCACAATTGCAAGTATAAGTGAAGCTCATAAAATCATAATCATAAGGAGAAACATCTATGTATACATTTTTATTGTTTAGTATCAAATCAAGTTTTCTCACTGAAGATCTATGATCAAATTTGGTTGTAGTAGTACACTTAATTGTGTTAACATATTTATTATTCTGATTATGAAAGTTGCAACTTAATTTGCAAATATAAGTGAAGTATAATTCAGTAGCACATGTATTTATCAAAGTTTTTGGCAAATAAAACATATGGGTAACATTATGAGGTAACACAATGTTCAATTCAGCAATTCTATCACAAGTAATACATATTTGATCTACCATAAAAATTTCATTCATGTTATAGTCACCAACCAAATTAAAAGTGAAACAAGTAGCATAGGTGATAGAATTGACATATGAAATTTCAGCAATCCTATTCATAGCACATTGCACATTAATTGGTTCATTTAACATGATGGAATACACAATATTATTAAGTGGTATTTTAGCAAGTACTTCCTTATGTGTAATCAAAACCACATGGTCAAAATTCGAAATACTCAAACTATCACATGCTGGTGAACTATAAGTGGTTATTAACTCACAAGAATTAACTAGCACATTAGTAGACTCACAAAAAATTGTACTTGCAAGTGGCAGCTCCAAATCAACACCAATGTCAATGACATCCTCCTCAGATATAGTATGTACTGATTCCTCTATCTCAAGTGGTGTTGCAGGTTGTACTAGTGATGGCTCCCTTTCTTCAAGAGTAACCTGCATATCACAATAAACAATACTAGACACAATGGTATGCTCCTCCAATGGATGTGATCGTGGTGGTGGTGCAGGTTGTGCTATAGGCTCCCTTTCTTCAAAAGCAACCTGCACATCAGAAGAAACAACGCTAGGAGTAGACATGATTACATTAGTAGAAACAACCTCACATGCCTTCTCAACCTCGACAAATCCCATAACTATACGCTCAAGTCTTTGCATCTCAAGTTTTTCAAGCCTTTGCTTTTCAAGCATTTGAGCAGAAATTAAGGGTTGATGTCTAACTCTTTGAAATTTTGAAAGCCATGCATGTATTATCTAATCTTTCTTATTGTTCCAAAAGAACTGTAAATCAGGATAATGGCTATGAAAATTAACTCAATATCTAGTGCACCATTGTCGTCCCAACAAAAGATGAGAACAAGTAATAGCTTTAGGCATCACATGACATAAAATTTTCTCCTTATGGCCATGAATGGTTAAAGGAAAAGAAACTATGTGAGTAATAATAAGTTCATCATCATATGTAGGTAACCTAAGTGGATCACATGTTTTTGGAACCAGCTGCAATTCTTCAACAACCTCAGGACTAACAAAATTATACCGTGTACCTTTATCAAGGGTAATAGCAACCTTGCTCTCCTTGATGTCTGCTGTGAAGTGGAATAAATCTTTTGCTGGAATCCCACTAGCATCCTCCTTCCAAAACGTAGCACTGCAAGCATCAACACTAGGAAAGTCCATTGATTAATTTGTTAGTAACAAAATAACAATGGGTTGTGGTGTTCTCTCACAACTCACTCAAAACCAGCAAAGAAGTGCTTCACTTAATTTTCCAAAGTGAATAGGATTGAATTACCAACAAGGATCAATGAAAAGTGTACCAAGTGTGAGAAGAGAATATCCAGGATATCAAGTGTTACAATCCAAAACAAGATATTTGGTGGGGCTTGGTTGGGAATCCTAACAACACCAAAATAGCAACTCCAATGCACTGTCTAATGTGACAGAAAAACACTAAAGGAACACACTCACTCTGGGAGAAAAATGTGGCTTAGCAATTATATGGAAGAGTTATTGCAAGAACTAGAAAGACACTAGCAAATACTCTATCACTACCAAATTCTGCGCGGTCAGTGACGTTTCAATACCGTTGTGGATGGGCTCCAAACCATCGCTAAGGGCAATCCGCGATGGTTTACGCGACAGAGTGAGAACGTTCCTGATCGACTGTCATGGCCAATTCTGCGACGATTAAATGAAAACTAATCTGTCATAAAGTCCGCGACAGAAATTCGACCGTCGCGAGCTACTGGCCGTCCCAGCACAAGGCCCAACAAGGAGCGACGTTTTTTTTCGTCGCAGCGTGTGCACACGTGGCATCGTACTTTCCGTTACCCGTTACGGGCGCCGCTTACGTCAGTTCTACCGTTCCTGACGTCATCATTTTCTTAACATTTTAAAACGTCGCGATTGGAAATACCGTTACCTCCTTTTATGATGCCATCGATCCTGTTTTATGACGTCATAATACGTGCGACGTTCATTTTCTTGTCGCGGATTCAAGAACTATAGATGTGCCACGTGGCGCTCTCATAGAGTTCCACGTATAAGCTTATTATCGACGAATTTGTAATGTTGTCCGATGGTGAGACGTTTTAGTTCGTCGTAAGACGCCGCGAATCATGAGCTAGCACGTGGACCAACATGGCATGTCCACGTCGAAACGTATCTGTGACGTGATTTTCCGTCGCGATTTTCATCCAATAGTGTGCCGCCTCGCGGACCTACCATATAGTACCACGTGTTCTCGTATCTGTAATGTATCGCATCCGTCGCCAGGTGCTCTGGTGACGTCGTCATGCATCGTTGTTTTTTCCCGTCGTGGTTCGAAAGGCCGTTTGGCCGGTGCGGACGAATTTTAAATTCTAACACTGATAGTTTTCACATAAAAGCACACGGAAAAACATGCAGCAAATAAGACTGGTTACAGCCTCACAAGGGCCACCCGCACACACATCAAAGGCCATCTGCAATAGTTCACTGCCTCACAAGGGCCACCAGCAAAGGCATCGAATGCCATCTGCCATAGTTCACAGCCTCACAAGGGGCACAAAAGAGCTCACCAAGGGCACCTACCAAAAAGCCACCAAAATACATCACGAAGAGAAACAATTTCATATCAGGTACCCAGTTCGCCAGCCGCAGGGTTGTGTTTGGGCTTAGGAAGTGGCATACCCAGTAGCCCCTGAAGAATGGCATTGGATCTATGTTGAGTCTGGGTATACTCTGCAGATTGCTTTTGAATGTCATCCAATTCTTGTTGGCGGGCGATCCTGTCTGCATCAGCCTGATCCCTGGCTGCCTTGATATCTCACGGTTAAGCTGACACTGGAGCTCAACCTTTGTTGCTCTAAATCGGGTGGTTGCCACGCCTATGTTCTTTAGGAACGTAGGCTTTCGCTGGCCCTGCCCTAGCACCTCAGCGACAGTTTCGGCGGCAGACAGAGGTGGCTTGACAGTGCCCCCCGGCGAAGCTAGGGCCATCTCTGCTTCCATTTCAACCTAAAAAAGCATGCAAAAGGACAAGATGAGATAGCAGCTGAACTAGCTCATAAGGAACATTGATATGAAATATAAGATGACAAGCATACATAAGCTAGCAGATGACAAGCAATTAAACACGCATGTACATTACTAGCGACAAGCGTAGATAAATTAGTTGACGACAAGGATGTACAAAACATAGTTGGAAACCATGCTGAAATGAAAGCACGCTCAAGTGCATATTTTAACAGACGTATCTGGTGATGTTGGAATGACAAGGGATCTGCATGTAGAAGCATATATGCAACAGCAGCCGAACTAGCTTTTTTTTTGTAGACAAAAGACATTTTATTGCCTAGCTTTGACTTAACAAAGCTCAGAGTTCGCACAGAGTTGATTACACGCGATGCAGCATACATCTTAGTCAAAGTAGCTTTTAGGGGATATAGATGATGGAAAAACAGGCATCTGAGGAACATAGATGAAAATATCACACGACAAGCATGTACAGAACATAGATTAAAATAGCAGATGACAAGAAAGTTAAATCATGCATGTACATGAACTAGCAGATGACAAGCAAGTTAAAGCATGCATGTACATGAACTAGAAGATGACAATCATTGGTGAAATAGCTGATGACAGAAGTTTGCAGCAGAATTCACAAAGGGAAGGTGCCCTACAAGAATCTATTAAGGTAAAATGTTGATTACAGAGATGTGAAGAATTCTGGGGGGGCTTACAATTGCTTTTTTCACAGGAGAAGGGTATGTTCCATCCACCTTGTTTATGTGCGTAGCTTTGAACAGTTGAACTGCATCTTGATCCTTGTCGCAATAAATCTCATAGCTCCGAGAACCCGTATGAGCAGGGTACATGACACAGCCTCTGCTTGCTGAAGCTTTCCGACAGACCGTCTACACAAACAAAGTATGAAGTATTAGCAACAATCATGGTTATAGAATTGATGCAATAGCAGTTCGAGTAAGAAAAGACACATACCTGTTTCTTGGCTGAGCCCCAGCTGGCTAGTAAAGCTGTCGTGGGATAATCACGGCAGACGTTACCGGGGGTAACTGATCTTGGGGCAAGACGACACAGGCGTTTGGGAGAGGGTTTAGCTCGGAGGAAAACATGATGGAACTCGATCTGGTAGCCGGCAATCAAGTCGCCGAGTCTCCTATCTCAAGATATTAACTCAACTCTCGTGTTACACTGGATGCTCGATACCAAGCGGTATTGCTAGGGTTCTTGGATCTCTCTCAACTAAACTTAGGGGTCGGTTTATAAAGCACCCGTACCCCCTAGCTTGTCCTCCAAGGCGCACCCTGAATCCTACCCGGACATCGCATACAAACCCTAACTTTCTTTATTGTAACCCACAAACCGGGTTACAGGGCCTACAAATGTGGGCCTTCCTGAAGTTTCTTTATCCTTAGCCAGATCCTGCGCAGCGTCCTTTGAGCCGGGTTACACCTTGGAGTTGGCCTACCGGGTTATTATCCCTCCATCAGTAGTCCCCAGAATAGCTTGGGCTTCACGGATTCTTCCTTGAAGCGCTTGCTATTCCCTGCAAAAATATCAAACGCACAAGTGTATGGAGGCCGGGATAAATAGCTAGGCCTAACTCCATGGTGGCCATATAGTAACCCGGCTTTTCTCCAAGTACTTGGCTTAGATTTCCAGGTCTAAACCCTGATAAAAATGCCAAAAGCCCGACTTACTTTACTCGATAATTAACCCTGATATCGCGGAAAATATCTCCTTCTTATTTCTGCCCGAATATCACGTTCAACACTTAAAGCATATCTCTCAAAAATTCCGCACAGACGACCGTTATCCCCAAAATTTCCGGATTCCGCCCGTTAGGATAGGTTTATCCGCCCGCATCTTATAAATAGAGCCCAGAGGGTAACTTAGATCCCAACGTTTCACTCCAACCTTCCCTTTGCTTCCTTATTCCCTGCTCTCCGCAATTCCACAAGAATCTCAAGCCCGCCATCGTAGCAAGGCCGCCGCCGGCCACGTTCATCCTTGAACTGTTCCGCGCCACCGCCAAACTCCGCCACCGCGCCTTCATTCCGCTCATCAAGGGTTGCAGGGGGACATCCAGACCGCGCCGTTCACCGCCGCTGCGTGCTACTCCAATCCCCTTCAGTAAGTTTCTCGTACCCATCAATTCAACCTCACAATCCCTTGATTTACTCTAGATTAGATCTAGGTCAACCCGCGGGCAATCCTTCCTGTCACGCTCGGTCGGGTCGCTTTAGATGCTCGATAACTCCTCCAATAGCTTTGATTGACAGCCATACATCATTCTCCTATCATCATTAGCCATTAATTTCTTTGTAGAATCGCCCGCAAGTTTTCCAACCTAGATCCATTTCGTTCCAATTTTCCGCGCATGTCATTGACACCCGGAAAATCCTCTTCCTCCGGTTCTTTTGCTTGCAGTAGATTCATGGGCAATCATCCGTCTTCCTCAAACACCTTTGAATACGTAAGTACCCCATAGTTTGCATAATGATGCTTGATACCCGGATAATTTGTAACCTTGCCTTCTAAAATGACACCCGGATAATGCTTAACTTCCGTACTTTCTTGTCACCACTCACAGATATTCGAATAGCCCATGGTTTCCGAGTCTTATTTTTTGCACTTTTTTGCCTTGTGTTTTGCAGGTTGATCCCATGGCTCCCAAAAGGCAAGGGAAACAGCCGGCCCATGCGAAGACAACCCAATCCATATCCGCCAATTGGGGGCGATCCACAGTCACAAAGGCCAAGCTGGACGAGCTGGCCGAGTTGGGGGTCCTTCCTTCTCAGAAGGACATTCATTGGAGGGCGTCGGGTGATGAGACCCGGCCCACACCTGCCGAGGATGAGGTAATCTGTTTTATAGAGCACGTGACCCGGGGATTCCGTCCTCCGGGTCACCCTTTCTTTCGTGAGGTCCTGAGCCATTACGGCCTCAGGATATTTGACATAGGGCCTAACTCTATGTTGAATATTACGCACTTCATTGTTCTGTCCGAGTCATACCTGTGCACGCCACCAAGTTTGGCTCTCTTCACCGAACTTTTCCAGTGCAAACCGTGCCGCGAAAGCGGCGACAGAGCACTTCTTGCTTGCGGCGGAGTCTCTATCCAGCGCCGCAAGAATTCTCTAATGCCACCTCTTACTCTTAATTCGCATGTCAAACACTGGCAACTCTCATACTTCTATTGCCGGGACACCTCCCCACCCAGCGAAAAGAGGTTGCCGGGTTACTCAGAAGGCCTCCTTGATATCTCCGAGAAATTCAATGCTTTCGCCCCTGACTCGGACAGGGAAGCAATCCTGCCTTCACTAGCTAGAATAGCCGTCCTCTCCGCCCAAGGTCTTCTTGGGCTCAATCTAGTGAAAACTTGGGTTGATTTCCGGATCCAACCCAATTCTATCCGCACCAAATTGATGTGCGAGTACTCGGGGCACGCCACGGATGCACTCCGATATTCCACCAAGAGCTTTGCAGCCGGCGACACCAACAAAACCATCAAAGGCTTCTTGACGGAAAAGCTGGAAGTGATCAAGAACATTACCGGGTTGCCGCCATTTACCCGGGAAAACCCGGCCCCAGCGGTAAGACTCGACATATGCAACTTTATTCATACGTCTTCAACTTGACGCAATTGCTGATTCCCACCTTCCTGTTTTTCTCTCAGGCTGATAACCCTTTCTGGAATGTTGAAACTTCTCCTGCTGCCGGAGACCCGGAGGAGGAAGACGAACCGGCTGATACTGATGAGGGTAATTGTCTGAATCTTATGTCATCTTTATTTGCATAAATTTCCTTATATTAACCTTTTCCATCGACACATACTCGGCTTGCAGGACCAGAGGACGAGGATGAGAATGATGACGAAGACCCGGAGGCCACCGAGTCCGATCCAGAAAGAACAGTCGGGGTCAAGAGGAAAACCAAAGGAGTTGATGAGGGGATAGTAACCCGGTAGACTAACTCCCGGGTGTGATCCGGCCCAAACGGCGGCTGGACCAAATCCGGCTAAAGACAAAGAAACTTCTGGAAGGCCCAGGGCATGTAACGTTCGTGACCCGGATTGTGGGTTGCGGTAAGGAAAGTTAGGGTTTGTGTATAGAGTTCGAGTAGGACTCAGGAAGCGCTTTGTAAAGGCAAGCCAAGGGGGGTATGAGTGCTATATAAACCAACCCCTAGGCTTAGCCTCAGAGAGATTCAAGTCATAGTTGTAATACCTGTTATCGAGTATCCAGCATTATTGATATCGAGATCCGGCGAGTTATTCTCCGGTTCTTAGATCGCTTTCGCCATGTCTTCCTTTGAGCTAAACCCTCTCCCGAATACCTGTGTCGACTTGCCCCAAGATCAGTTACCCCAGGTAACATCTGCCGTGATTATCCCACGACAGTTGGCGCCCACCGTGGGGCCTGCGTCCAAAGGTGTTTACATCACGGGAGAAGCTCGGAAGAACATGAAGAACTTTGTCATCGGCGAGATCTACTCCAATGACGAAGGAGAAAAGATAGTGGACAATTCCGGATGGGAGTTGGAGCCGGATCACTTCGAATCCGGATCCATGGTGTCAATCGGCCAAATCAGTATCTTCATCGGCATGGTACGTACGCTCAATTTGAAAGGACAATATCATGTGCATGTTACAGGGATTTCCAGCAGGGACAAAAGGGCGTTGAAACAAACAGCGAATCCAGCCTTCTCGAGCCCTCCGGGATACTTGAGATGGGCAGAGCAAGAGGTAACGTGGAGCAGGAGAGATCATCCAGAAGGAGTAGAGCACCCCGGAACTTGGCGTTAGTGGTTTCGCCACAGGTCAATGGTTATGAATTGAGAAAGGTATTGATGGACGGAGGGAGCAGCATCAACATCTATATTGGGAAACCTTCTTGCGCATGAACCTCAAGGAGTCCCAGCTACAAAAAAGTTCGACGGTGTTCCATGGGATCGTACCGGGTCATTCAGCACGCCCCGAAGGAAAAATCGCATTGGAAGTAGCCTTTGGAGAATCGGTAGATAACTATCGGGTGGAGTGGCTCACGTTTGAAGTAGTCAAGCTGCATAGCCCCTACCACGCGTTGTTCGGAAGGCCGGCTTACGCTAAATTCATGGCTAGGCCGTGCTACGTATATTTGCAGTTAAAGATTCCAGGCCCCAAGCGGACCATCACTATCCATGGAAACCGGGATATAGCAGCAGAGTGTGATGAGGGAGATTCGGTGATGGCCGAGCAAGCCTGCAGAAGGAAGAGCTTAAATATTACCGGTCTCAGGTGGATCCGGAAGATGGCACGGCATTGAGAAGACCAGATTCTGAAGACGAAAGAGTGAAAGTTTAAGGCGGCTCAAGACACCAAGAAAGTAGATTTTGTGGAAGGAGACCCCACCAAGCAGTTCACTATAGGGTCCAATTTGGAAGACGCACAAGAAAAGGCCCTAGTGGAATTTATACGCTCAAATGCGGATGTGTTCGCCTGGACACCCAGCGACATGCCGGGTATCCCTACCGAGTTGGCAGAGCACAGTTTGCATGTGGATCCCAGGGCCAGGCCTGTGAAGCAAGGTTTGAGAAAAATGAACGAGGAAAGGAGAAGAGCTATAGGTGAGGAAATCGCACGACTATTAACCGCAGGCTTTATCATGGAAGTATTTCACCCGGACTGGTTAGCGAATCCGGTTCTAGTGATGAAAAAGACAAATGAATGGAGGATGTGCATCGATTTCACGAGCCTCAACAAGCATTGCCCAAAGGATCCGTTCGCGCTGCCAAGGATAGACCAAATCATAGACGCGGTAGCCGGAAGCGACTTGCTATGTTTCTTGGACGCATATTCGGGATACCACCAGATTAAACTCAAAAGGGAGGATTGGGAAAAAACCTCATTTATAACCCCTTTTGGGAGACTTGGTCCTGCGCTTGGTTCAGACAAACGATGGAAAGCACAAACTATCGCCACCGTGGGAAGGACCTTTCATCGTAAGTCGGAGTCTACATAATGGGTCATATTACTTGATAGATGCAAGAGAAGAATCGGCTACAGTCAACGATACTGCCCACACTACTGCACCTATGCAAGAAAGAGATAGACCATGGAACGTGGCTCAGCTACGTCCGTACTATACTTAGCAGAAAACGATGTAACAGGCAGCAGGTTTCAGACGCACTCTTTTCCTATCCGGGGCACCCTTGGGGACTGGATGGGTTTTTAATGAGGCGGCTTGCTGGCCTAATTTTCTCATATCAAACAAAAAGGGGATTATCAAGAAAAGAGGCAATTGTTATTTATACGGTGTGCATATTCAGGTCTTGAGGGCTGGTTGCTCCTACAAGCACAGCTGCAAACTCAAAAGAGACCCGGCGTTGATGCCAATGAGTTATAGGGGTCGGCTACTCGAAAAAACGAGTGCGGCTACAATCTTATAACCGGACAAAGAAGTCCAAATTTCTCGGCTATTCTTACTTAAGCTCGATGTGACTCGCAACAAAGTGGCATGACTTGTTCGCCTACGATTACCGTCAGTCATGAGACCCAAACGGGACTTGCTTGACCCCGTTTTCGTATTGATGTAACAACATGGTATCCACGCGAAAGCCGGCTTATAGTACAAGATAGTCGAAAGGGTCATCTAAACCACAAGTTATGCAGAGTATAAGGCCGACAGCCGGAAACTCAACGATTATCAAGCATAACTTCAAACCTCATAAAAAGCTGTCCTGAAGTCTTGGGCATTCAGCGACAGGCGATTCGTTTCCTTGAAAGAAAACAATCATGTGTCCTAGACGCGGAAACCCGGACTGGGGACTTATGAGCTCTAAGGAAGAAACAGCATCATCCATCCGATAAAATTACAACGAGCCACGCATCCGGGTCTCAGGAGCTTAGGGATTCAGGTGTAAAACCGTTCCCTAGACGCCAACGACACCCGGTGGACGGGTCTTGCTAAGGAAAGTATAAAAAAAAAAGTATAAGGTATCGAGAGTAAAGCAAGTGGATATCAAGAACAAGCAAATGCAAAGACACATTCATCAAAAGCCCAAAGGGGCGCAAATGCATCGGGAGTATAAGCAAAAGTGTTACAAAAACCTTAAAGTGTCAAAAGAGCACAGGCGCTCCGCTTAAAACAAGTAATAAAGCTGTTTTGACGACGCTTTGCCGACTAATGCATATGGAATGACAGGAGACATTCATTACTTCAAGCTGCAGGATCCATCTTGGCCTTGCCCTTGTTGCCGCTGGTGGTGGCGGCGCCACCCGGATTAGTAGCAGTTCCGGGTTGCGAAGCTGCAGGAGCAGAGTCGGCAGCGGCCTTCTTGGCAGCTTCGTCCCTTATCTTGAGCGCCTCCTCCCTCCAACGGGCAAGCATATCGAACGGCTGGGGGCGGTTCGCCTTGACAACCTTGTCATTAGCATCATAAGCAGGGAGAATCTCATCAATCTCTAAGCTGTCAGCAATAACGCTAGCCGGATGGCGGACTTCTTTCTGAATAGCCTTGAAGTCCTTTGGCAAAAACTTGGACCCATCCAAGTTGAACTCCGGAAATCCACTCATAAGTTTGGCAAGTTGTAGCTTGGGGGCGTAGGCTTTAGCCAATGCGAGCCCCCGGGTTACCCCAAATCGGCAGGAGGACCGTTTCCAGTGCCAAATCCACTCGGGGATCGTGGAGCAGAATTCCAGTAATCTCTTCATATTATCTGGCTTGACATCCGACAGTCGCAACTCATCAAGTATCCAGCTAACTCCGCCGCAAAGTTGGCGAAGAGTATTCTTGATGGTTTTAAGCTTGGCAGCATCATCTTCTTCGGGGGCAGCATCACGTGGGCCTGCTAAAAAAGGCAAAAGGAGCAAAGATAGTAGGCAAGCAAGTGCAGTTGTTCAATCCGAGTCATAAAAAGGTGAAATTTAAAAATCTTACCAGTCGCAGTACGGTGAACATCAGCAATTTGAGCAGAAAGGGTTGTAAGTTTGTCCTTAGCCCTGTGAGCTCTCTTCCTGTACTTTTTCGTCATCTTTTGGCACCTGCGAGCCTCAGTCTCAGCAGCTTCACGAAGGGCCGTTTCTTTTTCAATACGCTTGGTGGACTTGGCCAGCTTCTTCTCCAACTGTGAAACATAGTCCTGTAAAGAAGCATGAAGAATGATCAGCCAGAAACATTATACAAAGTTCCAAGCAAGTTACCTAGTAATTCACTCGGAACTTGGGGACTATGTATGGAAACAATTGATGATTAGTCGGGATTACCTCGTGCTTGGTTATTAAGGCATCTAGTATGTTTTCTTCGTCGCCCTTCAAGGTATGGAGGGCATCTAGCATTTGAGCAAAGGTCATGTCTTCAGGGCGAAGTTGAGAAGGGCCGGAGGATTGGCCCTCTTGTGGAGGAGTTGTTCCGGGTTTGGGGGTCGAAACCCGGATTGTTTGAACGTCCGGGATAGGAGAGCCCGACTTGGTCTCCACAATGATGTCTTCGTCCACTTCTTCAGAGGGCTGGGGTGATGCAGTCTTTGGTGGAATTGGGTCCTTAAAAGGATCTTCTCCATTTCCGTCCTCGGCCTCGTCCTCAACCTCAACGTCCATGTCATCACTCGGCTTTTCTTCTCCCTGCTCTTCTGATTCAGGGATATCCGGGTCGCTCAGCGTAACTGTGGCGCTGAAGAAAAGAAGGGAGACATTGATCAATGGAATATACGGAAAAAAGAAAGGTAACCGGTACTAGAAAATGCAAGTAAAGGTAGTTTACCCGGTGTTCACGGCATAATCCGGGGGAAGCTCGCCGCTGGAGGCGGATGACGTTGGTAAGAGCACTGGCTGCGGTACGCGAAATTGCCCGGCAAGTGGATGATTAGGAGACGGATGACGTTGAGGAGATTGGGAAGGTTGAGCTGGAGGGGTACTGGCTCGATGAGTGGGTGAAGTGGAGATACCCGGGTTAAGGGGATCATCCCCCGGAGAATTCCGGGTCACCCTACGTTTAGTCGGGAGAGGGTCCTTCAAGAAGGGTGAATGTGATAATCGCTCGTTAAGTTCATGCATAGCAGCAAAGGAGTAAGGCGCACGAGACATAGAAGAGAAGGGAACCTTTTCAACTACCCCTCTAGCCTTCCTTTTGTTTCCAACTGGGGGCTCCTGGTCAGACTCGGTGGCTTCCGGGTCATTTTATTCTTCCTCCTCTTCATCTCCCGACCCTGAAAGCCGAGTAAGTATCAGATAAGAGAAATAACACAGATGAAGGGCAGGTGTAAAGGGTATGGGAGAGTACCCTCATCATCATCAACAGATTCGGTTTCCTCTTCGGGGTCTTGAGAAGGAGGAGGGTTTTCGACTTTCCAGAAGGGATCGTCAGCCTGTGAACAAATAAGCACAAGTGGTGGTTAGAGACTATAACGGACGAAAGTACTGAAATAAGAAAAAGGAGTCAGGTCTTACCGCTGGGGCGGGATTTTCCCGAGTAAACGGGGGTAACCCGGCAGTGTTCTTTATAACATCTAGTCTCTCCATCAGGAAGCCCTTGATGGTCTTGTTGGTGTTACCGGCAGGGAAGTTCTTGGTGGAGTAGCGGAGGGAATCTGTGACGTGACCCGAATATTCGTGTAACAGCTTCGGGCGAATCGAGTTGGGCTGAACCCGGAAGTCTACCCAAGTCTTTATTAGATTGAGCCCAAGAAGGCCGTGGGCTGAGAGAGCTGCTAGTTTGGCCAGAAGGGGCTGAATCGCTTCCCTATCAAGGTCAGATGCAAAAGCACTAAAAGACTCGGAGGGCTCGAGAAGGCTCTCCGAATAACCCGGTAGTTTCCTCTCACCACCCGGAGAAGTGTCGTGGCAATAAAAGAAGGATAATTGCCAGTTTTTGGCGTTGGAGTTCAGGTTAAGAGGTGGCATCAATGAGTGTTTGCGGCGCTGGATGGATACCCCGCCGCAGGTAAGAAGCGTTCCGTCACCGCTCTCATAACATGGTTCGCATTGGAATAATTCGGTAAAAAGAGCAAGGTTTGGTGGAGTGCATAAGTACGACTCGGACAAAACTATGAAGTGGGTGATGTTCAGCATAGAGTTAGGCCCTATGTCGAACACCCGGAGGCCGTAGTGGCTCAAGACTTCCCGGAAAAAAGGGTGACCCGGAGGACGGAATCCCCGGGTCACATGCTCGGTAAAACAAATTACCTCGTTCTCGATGGGAGTGGGACGGGTCTCATCGCCAGGAGCCCTCCAGTGTATTTCCTTTTGAGAAGGACGGATTCCTAACTCGGCCATCCCATCTAGCTTGGCCTTTGTCGTTGAAGACCGACCCCAGTTGGCAGAAGTGGTTTGAGAGGCCTTTGCAGAAGCCGGGTGTTTTCCTTGTCTTTTAGGAGCCATGAAGTTGACCTGCAAGGGACAGGAAATGTATGGAGTAAGATTCGGAACATCAAATCATTCGAGTCCGGAGACGTCAAGACGTTGAAGGCTAAAATGAGACCCGGATAATGCACTACGATGTTAAATGCGGAAGATTTTCCGGGTGTCAGATGAGGTTGAGTAAATTGTTAATTACTTACGCGTTGAGGTGAATTGGGTGAACATGGATGGTTGCCCATACCTTTATTGTGGAGGGATTAGCTGGAAAAAGAGGATTTTCCGGGTGTTAATGCGACAGGCGGAAAGAACAAGGTGGAATGGATCTAGATCGAAAAGCTTGCAAGCGATCTTATGCAAAGTTGGATGGCCAATAAAGGCGCGGGGATGAGCTGCGACTACGCATCAGGTGATTAAAGGAACTAAGGTCTATCGAAGCGGTTCAATTTGATGATATCAGAAAATTAGCTTACGGGTTGACCCAGATCCAATCTTGGTCAGATTGAAAAGGTTGTGAGTTTCGATTGAATGGTTGAGAAAGGCTTACCAAAGGAGTTGAGGTCCGAAGTGAGGGTGGTGCGTGGCGCGGCTTGAGTGTCACGTCACGGCCCTCGATGAGGGAGCGCGGGTGTGACAGCGATGCTTAATGGCGGTGTTGGATAGCTCGAGGATGAGTGCGGCCGGTGGTGGCCTTATCTTTCTTGGAGCGTGCGAGCCCGGTGGCAGAAATTGCGAGGGAGCGTGGAGGAAAGGGATGATGAAACGAGATGAATGGCTTAGGGTTACCATCGGTTGATATTTATAAGGGAGGTGGTGAGCTCACCTACGGCCCGAAAGCCGGAAATTACGGAACAGTAATTATCCGTGCGGATCTGGCGGCATATGCATTCGAAATTAGGCAAAATATCCCGTTGATGGGGGAAGTGCAGCTTGCCCCGAGATATCAGGGATCTTTATCGAGTAGGGCCCTGACATTTTAGGGTTTAAAATTGGAAAGGCCAGTTAAGCATTCAAGGAAGGATCGAGCTATCACATGACAGACATGGAGCTGTGCCTGGTCATCTGTTAAAGCAACTTAACCCGGTTCCCATAGGCTTGGGCATTTCACATCTTTTTCAGGGAATAGCGAGCGCTCCGAGGATGAATCCGTGAAGCCCGCGCTATCCTGGGGACTACTGATGAGGGGATAGTAACCCGGTAGACTAACTCCCGGGTGTGATCCGGCCCAAACGGCGGCTGGACCAAATCCGGCTAAAGACAAAGAAACTTCTGGAAGGCCCAGGGCATGTAACGTTCGTGACCCGGATTGTGGGTTGCGGTAAGGAAAGTTAGGGTTTGTGTATAGAGTTCGAGTAGGACTCAGGAAGCGCTTTGTAAAGGCAAGCCAAGGGGGGTATGAGTGCTATATAAACCAACCCCTAGGCTTAGCCTCAGAGAGATTCAAGTCATAGTTGTAATACCTGTTATCGAGTATCCAGCATTATTGATATCGTGATCCGGCGAGTTATTCTCCGGTTCTTAGATCGCTTTCGCCATGTCTTCCTTTGAGCTAAACCCTCTCCCGAATACCTGTGTCGACTTGCCCCAAGATCAGTTACCCCAGGTAACATCTGCCGTGATTATCCCACGACAGGAGTGGTGCGCAAGGTTCCCTATTCCACCATGTCTTCCGAACCCTATTCTTTTGATAACATGCACAGACTTAACCATCGACTATCTAACTCATCGCACTTGAAGGATTCTACCCCGTCCAAGCGCAGAGTGACCCGGAGTTCACCAGGGGACGATCCCCTTAACCCGGGTATCTCCTCCTTGCCAAACCTGCGTGCCGATATTCCTCTTCCTCGCCCCTCCAAATCTCCTCAGCGCCATCCATCTCCCAATCACCCACTCGCGGGGCAATTCCGGGCCCCACTATCGGTCCCTTTGGCGGCTTCATCTGCTTCCAAAGCGAACTCCCGCCTGATTACGCTGTAAACACCGGGTGAGTCTTTATTATACGACATCCTTTCATACCTGATAACTTTCAATTGCTGTTGCTAACTGCTCTTCCTCCCTTTCTTTAGCGCTCAAGTCACAGTTAGTGACCCGGAGAATGTGGAGATGTATAACCGGGAGGCGGAGAAGCCGACTGAGAACATAGACGCCGCAACTGGCGGTGATACTGAGAACAACCAGGAACAAGGCCCCTTGGGCGATCCACTTCACCAAGCCGTCGGGTCTCCCGCGTCATCCGAACCAGTGGACGAAGAGATCGAGGTTCCGGACACGAGGATGGGTTCTCCCAACCCGGATACCCAGACTGTCCGGGTCTCGACCCCAAGGGCGGGGAAAGCTCCCCCATCAGGCGACCAGGCTGCCGGCTCTTCTGGTGTCCGACCCGAGGACCTGACGTTTGCCCAGATGCTCGAAACCCTGCGCACTTTGAGGGCTAATGAAGAAAACATCTTGGAGGCTCTAATAGCCAAACACGAGGTAAACCCGACTAATATTTCTTGTGTCCTTATCTAGTCCCCAAGTTCCGAGTGAATTGATTCACAATTTTCTTGGAACTTTACGGTATAAGCGACTGATAACTTGCCCCGTTACCCGGCTAATCCTTCCTTGCATCCGTGCAGTCCTTCGTGACTCAATCTGAGAAGGAACTGGCAAAGGCCACCAAGCTCATTGAAAAGGAGGTGGCTCTGCGTGAGGAGGCCGTGGCTGAAGCCAGTAGGAGTGGGAAGATAATGAAGAAGTATAGGCGGAGGGCTCACGCAGCAGAAGATGACCTAAGGAGCCTTTCTGTTCAAATTGCTGATACGTATCGTGCTTTGCTTGGTACGATTCTTCATCCGGGTTGTCCTTCTGATAAATAGCCGGAGTTTCCTTACTCATGTTTCCATTTCTTTCTGCAGGTCCGGATGAAGCGATGCCGGACGAGGATGATATTGCCAGGCTGAAAACTATCAAGAGCGTTATCCGGCAGCTATGCGCCGGAACCAAATGGATCCTTCAAGAAATACGGTGGCCGGGTAAAGGGCATGGCGACCTGAAGAGAATGCTAGACGCTTGCTCCACTATCCCCGAGTGGATTTGGCACTGGAAACGCTCGTGCTGCCGAGTTGGAGTAACCCGGGGGCTTGCGCTTGCCAAGGCTTACTTCCCTAAGCTCGAGCTAGCCAAGCTTATGGGCGGTTTCCCGGAATTCAAGCTTGATGGGTCCAAGTTCTCCGTGAAGGATTTCCAGGCCGTCCAGAAGGAGGTCCGTTACCCGGCCAGCGTGATTGCCGACGGCTTAGATGTCGATTCCCTCGTTCCTGCATATGATGCTGCTGGTGAAGCGGTTAAGTCAGATCTTCCCGAGCCGTATGACATGCTGGCCCGATGGAAGGAGGAAGCTGCTAAGTTGAGGGAGGAGGCTGCCAAAAAGAAGGCTGAAGCCGATTCTGCGCCCGCTACCTCCACACCAGTCATTCCTCCTCCTGCGCGAGCCGGTACTACTGATCCGGGTGCTGCTGTTACCCCAAGTGATGGCAAGGGCAAGGCGAAGATGGACGCCGAATGATACCTGATACCTGATGCTACTTCATACGCGTCAGTTGGTCGATGTGTCGTTAAAACAACTATTTTTGGATGGTGCGCCTATGCACCTTTGATACTATTTACCGTAGTTTGTAATGCACTCTAAGTTCTTGATACACTTTGTGCTTTTTCTGATCGTTTAAATTTACTTTTGAGTCAACTTGTTCTTGATATCCGACTTTCTTTACGATTCCTTTTGTCAGACTCGGTTTCCGAGTTTCATGGGTGTTGACGAGCGGACTTGCTTCTAAGTCCCCAAGTCCCCAAGACTCGGATGTTTGGGTTTTTTGAGCCTTAGCAACTAAGCTACTTTTTCTTTTCCAAAATCCCGAATCACCAAGACCCGAATTTCCGAGTCTGGGATATGTGGTCTTTTCGAAGAGAACGAGTTTGTTGTTTGCTAAGCCCAAACCCAGAGCCGTTTCACATAGGTAATGAAGTTATGCTTGATAAACGTTGAGTTTCCAGCTATTAGCCTTATACTCTGCATAACTTGTGGTTTAGATGACCCTTTTGACAATCTTGTACTATAAGCCGGCTTTCGCGTGGATATCATGTTGTTACATCTATGCGAAAACAGGGTCAGGCAAGTCCCATTGGGCTTCATGGCTCATTGTAATCGTAAGCGAGCAAATCATGCCACTTTTATTGAGATTCACATCGAGCTTAAGTAAGAAAAGTCAAGAAAGTTTGGCTCCTTTGTCCGGTTATAAGATTGCAGCCGTACTCGTTTGCGAGTAATCGGCCCTTATAACTCATAGGCACAACTGTGCTATTCAAGCAATCAGCCCCCAAGACCTATATATATGCAACATACTGAGATTAAAGAACATGAGAATAACCACTTCTTTTCTTGATATGAGAACGTTAGGTCAGCAAGCCGCCTCATTAAAAACCCATCCAGTCCCCAAGGGTACCCTGGATAGGAAAAGAGTACGTCTGAAACCTGCTGCCTGTTACATCGTGCAATTCCACTTGCCGATATAGTCTTTACTAAGTATAATATGGACGTAGCTGAGCCACGTTCCATGGTCTATATCTTTCTTGCATAGATGAAGTGGTATGAGCGGTGTCATTAACTGTAGCCGACTCTTCCCTTGCATCTACTAAGTAATATGATCCATTATGCAGATTCCGGCTTATGATAAACGGTCCTTCCCATGGTGGCGATAATTTGTGTTTTCCTTCGTTTGACTGTACCAGGCGCAGAACCAGGTCTCCTTCCTGGAAGACCCGGGTTTTCACGCGCCGGTTATGATACCTCCGTAAATCTTGCTGATATATGGCTGATCTTTCCAGGGCTTGTTCCCTTTGTTCTTCTAACATATCTACGGCGTCCTGCCGGGTCTTTTCGTTCTCCACTTCGACGTAAGCTGATACTCGCGGTGAATCATGAATAATGTCACTCGGTAACACTGCTTCCGCACCATAGACCATGAAGAAGGGTGTCATCTGAGTGGATCTGTTAGGTGTAGTGTTGATACCCCAAACCACGGAAGGAAGTTCTTCGACCCATGCACCAGCAGCCCTGATACAGGGAACTCGCAATTGTGGTTTTAATCCGCGAAGCAATTCTTGGTTTTCCCTCTCCACTTGTCCATTGGCCTGTGGATGAGCCACTGATGCTACATCAAGTCGGATTCCATTGTTGCCACAGAACTTTTCCATCTCACCAAGGGACATGTTGGTTCCATTGTCGGTAATTATGCTGTGGGGATACCCGAACCGGTAGATAATTCTTTTCAGGAACTTGACTGTTGTAGCTGCTTCGCAATTAGTAACTGGCATAACCTCAAACCACTTGGTAAACTTATATTTAGCCACTAAAAGATGTGTCTTCTTGCAAGGTGGCATATGAAAGGGGCCAACCATGTCCATACCCCAGACAGCGAACGGCCAAGTTAACGGGATGGTCCGTAATTCCATAGCCGGCACATGGGTTTGGCGAGCGTACCTTTGACATCCGTCACACCTTGCTACTAATCGTTCCGCATCTGCTAGAGCCGTGAGCCAGAAGAATCCATGTCGATAAGCCTTGGCCACAAGGGATCTTGTGGATGCATGATGCCCACAATCACCTTCATGGATTTCCTTGAGAATCTGTCGGCCTTCTTCTGGTGCCACACAGCGCAAAAAGACCCCCGCGGCGCTTCTCTTGTATAACTCCCCGTTGATGATAGAATATCCCTTTGCTCGCCGCAAAATTTGCCTTGCTAACACCTCTTGTTGTGGTAACTCGCCTCGTGATAGATAGGCCAAAAACGGTTCTGTCCACTCGCGAATAGCACGTACAGTGGCCACGAGTCCTAAATCCGGGTCTTGATTTGCCAATT
This sequence comes from Alopecurus myosuroides, assembly GCA_028641055.1. NCBI lineage: Eukaryota > Viridiplantae > Streptophyta > Magnoliopsida > Poales > Poaceae > Alopecurus > Alopecurus myosuroides. The sequence goes on along the minus strand of CM054061.1, from coordinate 249,653,410 downwards.
CCTCCTCTGACTCGGTTTTAACTGATGGTCGCCATAATTCGTCCAGGAAAACGTTAGGTGGAACCGGCTCTCTGCGCGAGCCGAGTCTAGCGAGGGCGTCGGCTGCCTCATTCTTTCTTCTGTCTATATGCTCCACCTCATACCCGGAAAAACATCCTGCAACCCTATCAACTTCCCTGCGGTATGCTGCCATAGTTGCGTCCTTTCTATCCCAAGTTCCTGACACCTGCTGTACCACAAGGTCCGAATCTCCGAAGCATCGTATCCTCTTAATGTTCATCTCCTTGGCTACCTTTAAACCATGCAATAGGGCCTCATACTCGGCCACGTTGTTGGAACAGTCAAAGTGAATTTGTAGTACGTAACTCAATTTGTCTCCTTTGGGTGATGTTAGCACCACTCCATCTCCTGATCCCTCGTACTGCTTTGATCCATCGAAGTGCATGATCCATGACTCGGAGTTTGGAACCATGGTAGTCATGCCTGTGTGTGTCCAATCATTAACGAAATCAACCAAAGCCTGAGATTTGATTGCTGACCTGGGCTCGTAGCTGATGTGATAATCCCCCATCTCTATCGCCCACTTGGCTATTCTTCTTGTCGCATCCGAGTTTCTGATGATATCCGACATTGGTATTGAGCTAACCACTGTTATGGGGTGTTCCTGGAAATACGGCTTCAGTTTCCGGCTGGCCATAAAGACCCCGAAAACCAGCTTTTGCCAATGCGGATAGCGCTGCTTTGCCTCTGATAATACTTCACTGACATAATAAACCGGCCTCTGTACTGGATAACCTTTCCCATCCTCTTTACGCTCCACAACCGCTACTGCACTGACGGCTCGGAGGCCAGCTGCCACGTATAGCAACATAGGCTCTTTAGGACCCGGGGCCGCTAGTACTGGTGCTTCAGATAACTGCTTCTTTAGTGCCTCGAACGCCTCATCCGCCTCTTGATCCCATACAAATTTGTCGGATTTCCTCAAGAGCCGGTACAAGGGTATTGCCTTTTCTCCGAGTCTTGATATAAAACGGCTCAAGGCTGCTACGCAGCCCGTGAGCTTTTGAACATGCTTCAAATTTTCCAGCTTTTTCAGACTTTGGATAGCTTTGATTTTGTCCGGGTTTGCTTCAATTCCTCTCTCGGAAACGATAAAGCCAAGTAATTTCCCGGCTGGAACTCCAAATACGCACTTTGTCGGGTTAAGCTTCATCTGATACCTCCTTAAGTTCTTGAACGTCTCCTTTAGATCATCGATAAATGTTTCTGCCTTCCTGGTCTTGATAACCACATCATCCACATAAGCATGGACGTTGCGTCCAATTTGGTCCTCGAAGCACTTCTGAATATACCGTTGATAAGTTGCGCCAGCGTTCTTCAACCCAAACGTCATGGTTTTGTAACAAAAGGCCCCAAAAGGGGTTATAAACGATGTTTTCTCCCAATCCTCCCTCTTGAGTTTAATCTGATGATATCCGGAATAAGTGTCCAGAAAGCATAATAGGTCACTCCCAGCTACTGCATCTATGATCTGATCTATCCTTGGTAGTGCGAACGGATCCTTTGGGCAATGCTTGTTGAGACTCGTAAAATCAATGCACATCCTCCACTCATTGGTCTTTTTCATCACTAGCACCGGATTTGCTAACCAATCCGGGTGAAATACTTCCATGATGAAGCCGGCTATCAGCAGCCGCGCGATTTCTTCTCCTATAGCTTTCCTTCTTTCCTCGTTCATCTTCCTTAGGCCCTGCTTCACAGGCCTGGAATTAGGGTCTACGTGCAAACTGTGTTCTGCCAATTCTGTGGGGATACCCGGCATATCGCTAGGCGTCCAGGCGAATACGTCCGCGTTAGAACGAATAAACTCCACAAGTGCTTTCTCCTGCTCGCTGTCCAAGTTAGATCCTATAGTAAATTGCTTAGAGGGATCACCTTCAACAAAAGCTATCATCTTGGTATCCTGCGCTGCCTTGAATTTTGCTCTTTCGTCTTCAGTATTCGGCCTTTTCAATGTTGTCCTGTCATCCGGTTCTACTTGAGACCGATAGTACTTGAGTTCCTCCTTTCTGCAAGCCTGCTCGGCCATTACCGAATCTCCTTCATCGCACTCAGCTGCTATATCTCGGCTCCCATGTATGGTGATGGTTTGTTTAGGACCCAGGGATTTTTAGCTGTAAATATACGTAACACGGCCTAGCCATGAATTTAGCGTAAGCCGGCCTTCCGAACAGCGCGTGATAAGGACTGCGCAATTTGACCACCTCGAAAGTGAGCCACTCGACTCGATAATTATCCTTTGATTCTCCAAAAGCTACTTCCAGCGCGATTTTCCCCTCGGGACATGCTGAGTGACCCGGCACTATCCCATGAAAAATTGTTGAGCTTTTCTGTAGCTGAGACTCCTTGAGATCCATGCGTAAAAAAGTTTCCCAATATAAGATATTGATACTACTTCCACCGTCCATCAGGACCCTTTTCAACTCATAACCATTAACCTGTGGTGCAACTACCAATGCTAAAACTCCCGGGTGCTCTATCCTTTCTGGATGATCTCTTCTGCTCCATGTTACATCTTGTTCTGACCACCTCAGATATCTCGGAGCGGCCGAGGAAACCGAGTTTACCGCTTGCTTCAGTATCTTCTTGTCTTTGTTAGAAGTTCCTGTAGTATGCACATGATATTGTCCTTTAAAACCAGATGTACGTACCATACCGATGAAGATGCTGATTTGGCCGATTGTCACAATAGATCCGGATTCGAGGTGATCCGACTCTGGTCCCCAGCCGGAATCGTCTACCATTTTCTCTCCTTCGTGGTCAATGTATATCTCGCCGATGACTAGTTTCTCCATATTCTTCCGAGCTTCTCCCGTGATGTAAACACCTTTGGACGCAGGCCCCACGGTGGGCGCCAACTGTCGTGGGATAATCACGGCAGACGTTACCGGGGGTAACTGATCTTGGGGCAAGACGACACATGCGTTTGGGAGAGGGTTTAGCTCGGAGGAAAACATGATGGAACTCGATCTGGTAGCCGGCAATCAAGTCGCCGAGTCTCCTATCTCAAGATATTAACTCAACTCTCGTGTTACACTGGATGCTCGATACCAAGCGGTATTGCTAGGGTTCTTGGATCTCTCTCAAGTAAACTTAGGGGTCGGTTTATAAAGCACCCGTACCCCCTGTCTTGTCCTCCAAGGCGCACCCTGAATCCTACCCGGACATCGCATACAAACCCTAACTTTCTTTATTGTAACCCACAAACCGGGTTACAGGGCCTACAAATGTGGGCCTTCCTGAAGTTTCTTTATCCTTAGCCGGATCCTGCGCAGCGTCCTTTGAGCCGGGTTACACCTTGGAGTTGGCCTACCGGGTTATTATCCCTCCATCAAAAGCTTTCCATTCAGCATCGCCAACCTTCTCTATTGGTGGAGCTTTAGGCAAAACCTTACTCTTGTCTTTGACGCTGTCCCAATACTGCTTCTTCAGAACATGACGCATGTGCTTTGTACGGCTCTGGAGATGCATTTCAAGAGAGGACACGATATTTGGGTCATAGAGGTCCATCAGAAACTTTGACTGAAACAAAAGAAATAGCATACTTCAGTTTTATGAATAGCAGTGGACAGAACTGGAATCAAGAGTTACAAAACTTACAGCCACATGGCCAGCAAAGGCTTTAAATATGTCGGGCCTTTTCTTGTACTTCTTCCAATGGAGTAAGACGGGGACAACCTCCTTGGCTGCAATTGAACATGCAGTGCTATACATGGCACTAATCTTATCGTCAGCTCGCCTACTACATCCAGGAGGAATAACTATTCTGATCGTCTTTCCTATGGACATCCTGTCCAGTCCCTTCCCACGTTTATTCCCCTTTAAACCCCACCTCCACCACTTATAGTGATGTCTCCAGGTTGATTAGTAGTTCTTTTTCGAAATCGATTTCGAAAAAGAATGGATTCGGTCTTATACATACGCGAGGAAGGTAATCAAAAAAGCAAGAAGGCGAGTTCTTCTTTCTTTTATCACTTAGGAGCCGTGCGAGATGAAAGTCTCATGCAAAATGGCCGCGCTAGAGTTAGTGTTCTGCATTTCAGATTTAATTCTCGAAATGGATAGCACAGTTCTGCAACATGTTACCTTCCTGGCATAAGTGATGCCCATCTTCAGGGTCAGAAACCAGTGCCTCGGAGTGGGCATCTACCTCCTCGACTTGGGAACCTTGCCCCTCATGTTGGAATGGTGGGAGCTCGACTTTGGAACCTGGCAGCGGGCCAACGAGAAGATCCTGCCCGTACTAGGTGTGTGTCTTCTCGCGGTGGTCAGTTGCATCCTTGTATTGGGCAGCTTCCAGATGTCCATGGGTCATTGTCTGCTTGTTTTGGGAAGATTGCTGCTGGCCAAGTTGGGGAGCATCCTGCTGGACTTGGGGAGCTTCCTGCAGGACTTGGGAGCTTTCAGCTCGAGCGGGGCGGCTGCCTTCTCGGTCACCACATCTACCACCTTGGTTCGGATCGCAGCTGGCTGCTTGTGTTCGACATCTGCCGTCTTGTCATTGTCAAATGGCTTCTTGGGGGGCTTAGATGGCTTCTTGTTCCCGGGTGGTGGTGGCCTGACTGGATCTGTGGGCTGTTTCTGCAAGCTCGCACCCCTTGTTCGACCCGTTCTGGGTGCGAAACTGCCGGTGCAATCTTCTGGGTATTTTTATCTCTTGTCGGAGTAACAGGTGATGTGTTGTCACATATGTCAGCATGGACACGCTTCTTGCCAGTCAAGGAGTTTCCACCTGGAGGCATCTGCCCCCTACCGGATGTCGTCTTGACTTTGAGTTTCCTAGCATGCACGGTTCACACGTACAGATCAATGGGGATGGTAGCACAACATATATGTAAATGCAGTAATTAGGCCACCAGTCCCACACGAGATAAGTAAGTAGCACCTTCACTGCTGAGCTATCATGAAAGGGTGTTGAGGTAGAAGGTGATGAGGACATCCCTAGTACATTGCCACTTAAACAAGATGAAGTGAGACTTGGACCAATGACAAGATCAAGGACCAAGCTACTAGAACAACAGGTGAATTCAATCCTCATTGATTATGCTATTTATGATTATGAGAATTTTATACTAGATAATCTATGCATTTATGTATGATTAGGTTTATTGATAACACAAACATGATGGAGGAGATCAATCAAGAGGAGCTAGAAGATAATTATACAAGTGGTGAAAACAAAGGAGCCATGGTGAAAACAAGTGTCCAAGATGGAGAAAACAAATAAATAACAATTGTTATTCAATAAAACAATTGTTATTCTTTAAGACAAGGGGATAGGCGCCTCCACCAAGTCAAATGCGCCATAGAAAATCCTATTCCTAATAGGTATGGTTTGTATACCATAATTGTCCGAATCCCTTAATGGTGGATCGGTTTGTATCTCTCTTTGAGTCATAGTTGGACTCCTAGTCCTAGTAGGAGTCCTAGTCCTAGTAGGAGGAGGGGACTTGCGCAAGGAGCCCCTTGTGGCCGCACCCTCCACCTATATATGTCCACCACCTGCGTGTGGTTTAGGTAGAACAAGTTTAAACCAAAATACAAACCCTAGCCTCTAGTGTGTATTGCTGCTAAGCATACTACTTGAAGTTTACCCTGCAAAGTTGTGTGATATCTTGTTATTCCATCTGGGAATAGGGGGATACATGACCACTTGTGATCTTTGATTACTTGTGCAAGAGTGTGTAGTTGAGAATATCCAAAGAGCTTGATTGTTGTTGCATCTGGCAACAGGGGTCAGCTGAGTGAGAGGTCTCAGTGTAGCACTAGTTATCCAATTATCAGAAAATCCACAAAAAGAGAGAGAAGCTCATTGAGAAGATTGGGCCACCCCATATCATCTTGGTATGAGATTCTCAGGTTTACTCGGTGAGCAAAGTTATCTTTACTTTCAGTTATTTTTATTCCTATCCAGAAAAAGCCAAAAATATTAGGTTTAGAATTTGCCAGAGCCTAGATCAACACCAAATTGCATCTACCTAGTTGCTGCTTTTTGTTGATTTGTGTTTCTGTTTTCTGTTTTTAGTTTTTCATCTTTTAGGGTTAGGGTTCATCTAGCTATCTTTTGTTTTCATCTATATCAAAAAATCTCACAAAAATAGTGTTGCCGTGTGTGTGTTTATCTCGAGAAAGCAAGACCTACAACTTACCTTTGGGTGAGTTGATTTTGATCTCGAAATCCCACTTCCAAATAGCCACGGGTTCCCATCCATCATCGGACTCCAATCCGATCCCTGTCGTGTGCAAAAAACCTACCAAACCGCTGCCGCCACCACCCCACCTGCCGCACCATTCCATTGCTTACCAAACCCACCCGCGGTGCCAAAAACACCTTACCAGCGCGCGTCCCACCCTAGCCGCAGCCGGCCTCCTTGTTGCGCTCGGATTCGCTGCCGCGGGCTCGAAAACGTGTCAAAACGCTGCCCTTGCTGCTGCCAACTACCACACCACCTAGCTGCACTCGGATTCCCTAGCGCGCGCTTACAAATACCCACCTTCGCCCGTAACGCAACACACCACCACAGCACCCGCGCTCTGCCATGAAGTTCCACCCCACGCTGCTGTGAGATTGCTGTCGTGAGTCGTTTTTTTTCCGTTTTAGCTGCCGTACGGCACAGAACGAGCGATTTTTTCTGCCGTTGCCAATTCTGCTGCCGTGAGTTCATTTTTCCACCGTTTTCTTTAGTTTTTTTTCTTCCTTGTTATCTCTAGGTTCTTGTTCTGATCCTTGATAAGCCTTAGCCACTGCCTTTCTACAGCAAACTTTAGGTACCAAAACCCACAAGACTAGTTGTTTAATTGCTCTACAGGCTGCTCATTTGATCAAATCTGTCCACAATTTTCTGTTTTCTTCATATTGTTGCTCCTAGTTGATTCAAAGGACATTGAAAAAAATTAAAAAAATAGAGAAAAAGGAAAAAGTATAAAAAAATAGAAAGAAAGAAAAAATCAAAAGAGGCTGTGCTACTTATCACTAGTGGAAGCTATTTCATATTGGATATTTTGTGGACAACTTGAGCAATCGTGTGCCTGTTTCATTGAGTATTTGGTAGTGTCTTTCTAGTGCTTGCAAAATCTCGACCATATATTTGCTAAGCCACAATTGTCTCCAAGTGTGAGTGTGTTTCCTTAGTGATTTTTATCACATTAAGCAGTGCATTGGAGTTGTTATTTTGGTGTTGTTAGGATTCCCAACCAAGCCCCACCAAAAACCCTGTTTGCATTGTGATACTTGATAGCTCGGATATTCTCTTCTCACACCAAAAGCACATTATTCATTGCTCCTTGTTGGCAAGTTGATCCTTTTCTCTCTTGGAACATTAAGTGAAGCCATCTTTGCTTGGTTTTGAGTGAGTTGAGAGAGGCACCACAAACCCATTGATTATTTTGTTACTAACAAGTTAATCATGAGTTCTTCTAGTGATGTTGATGTGCAGGCAAAGAAGAAGCCCGAGGAGATTGTCAAGTGGAATGAGTATGAGGCATCGAGAGATGTCATGTACAAAAGGATTACTAAAGAAGTTGATAAGACTGATGAAGATTTGAGAAAGGAGATGACTAAGCTTGATTTGAGGATAGATGGTTGTGCATCTCAAGAATCTGTCAATGAGATTAAAGACACTTTGAGGACATTGACACAACAAGTGACTACAATTGCAAATCTAGTGGAACAACTACAACAAAGACCTCAAGCTATTGCTCCAATTGATTATGGGAGAGGAAATTTTAATGGAGGCCGTGGAGGATTGGCAAGAAGAGTACCATTGGAAAATAATAGAGAGGATGATGGCTTGGGAAAACCAAAATTCTCTATTCCTAGTCTTGCTTGTGATTCTAAAGATGTGGAAGAGTACTTGATGTGGGAGCTAAAAATTGAGAAACTATGGAGACTCCATGAGTACCCCGAGGAGAGGAAAGTGAAACTTGCATCTTCTTCATTTGATGGTTATGCTCTCTTCTGGTGGGATGGCATTACAAGATTGAGAGAAGAAAATGAAGAGGAAGAAGTGAACACATGGAGAGAGATGAAACAATTGCTAAGAGGAGAGATTTCTTCCCAAGAATTATATTAGAACTCTCTATTACAAATTACAACAATTAAAGCAAGGATACAAGACAGTTGATGCCTATTACAAAGATATGGAATTAATCATACAAAGGGCTCGGATTAGAGAAGCACCAGAACAAACAATGCAAAGATTCTAGAGTGGATTGCAATTCAAAATTAGAAGCATTGTGAGGCATGTTCCTTATGCCAATATGAGTGAATTATTGCATCAATCAAGGGAGGCTGAAAAGAGGTTGAATGAGAAGCTACAAGTGAGTGCAAGGAGGAGTTTTCCATCACAAAAATCAAATTTCTCATCACCTACACCTCCAAGTGCTACAACCCGTGGGAATTCTAGTACCAAACCCGAGACTACTACCTCAAATTCCAAGAAATAAACACCATCTACTTCGGGTTCTAATGGTGCTACACCCCCTCCAAGAAATAGAGACATGACATGCCATACTTGTGGAGGAAAAGGTCATTTTAATAGGGATTGCCCAAACAATAAAGTTATGTTTCTCCATGCTAATGATGAGTATGAGACTGGAGATGATGTTGATCCCAATGAGGAGGATGCATATTATGATGATGATGATGGTCCTATTGATGCCTATGCTACAAATTATCCAACTATTGTTTGCACCAAAGCATTGAGTATTGTTCCTAGCAATGATGAGAGCCAAAGATGCAATTTGTTTCAAACCAAGGCAATTGTTGGTCCTAATATGGCTTGCAAGGTGATCATTGATGGAGGAAGTTGCAGAAATTTAGCAAGCAAGGATTTATGTGCAAAGCTAAGGTTGAGATATATTCCACACCCACATCCATATTATATTCAATGGCTCAATGAGAAGGAGGAAATAAGAGTATGCCAAATTGTGAGAGTGGAGTTCCAAATTGGACCATACAAGGATACTATTGAGTGTGATGTGGTTCCCATGTCGGTTTGCCATCTATTACTTGGAAGGCCATGGCAATTTGATAGAAAAGTGATACAAAATGGGAGAGAAAACACTTATCAATTGAATTGGAACAATAAGGATATCATATTGAGGCCTATTACACCCCAACAAATAGTGAATGAATCAAGACAAAAAGTGGAAGTGAATCTTGAGAAGGAGAGTGAGAGGGAAAATATGAGTGAAAACACTACTTCCATGGGTGAAAACAAAGCTAGGCCGAGTGGAAAAAGTAAGGGTGAGCCTCTTGACAATGTTAGCCACCAAAGAAGATTTGAGAGAGTTTGAGGATGATCCTAGCCTACTATCTATAGTCCTCATGCGCAAGGGGAAATTTTAGTTTCTAATGACATGACTCCTCTTTCTATTGGTCTTTCTAATGTTTTGCAGGAATTTGATGATGTTTTTCTAGAAGAAGGAATATTGGTCATCCAAGACACTTTCCACACTCCATATAACAAATGCTATGGCAACACACATGGTATGTCATACCATGTGCTGGCATTCAGACACTCCGGCGCCCCTCTTCACAGAAACCATAGCCCCTTGGGGAAAAAGACGGAACTGACATTTTGGCCCCACTACGTGAGCCGGAAGGGGGTAACAAGGTGGAACCAATTGCTTGGTTGTGTTTTATTAGGCCCAAGGAACACCCAAGTCAAATGGTAGGGCCAATCTCTTGGAAAGATTTCCCTCGTTTTGTCAGATCCGGGAGTTTTGGGCAATAAGTAGTCGTGGAACCCGCTAGAGAGAATTTGACGCCGGTGAAGCCCTAACATAGAGAGTGAGGGAATGTTTGGCATCCAAGACCCATGCCACAATCTAACACATATGGTATTGAATACCATGTGATGTGGTGGCATTCATACGCTCCGGAGTCCCTCTCCGGGGAAACCCTAGCCCCGTTGGGGAAAAAGACGGAACCACCTTTCTATCCTCTCCGCGTACATGAGCCGGAAGGGGGTAGCAAAGTGGAACCGATTGCTTGGTTGTGTTAGGTTAGGTCCAAGGAACATCAAATTCAATGGTAGGGGCCACCTCTTGGAAATATTTCCCCCGTTCCGCCAGATCCGGGAGTTTCGGCTCTAAGTAGTCCTGAAACCCGCCAGAGAGAACCCAACGCCGATGAAGCCCTAACAAAGAAAATGAGAGAATCTTGGTCATCCAAGACACTTTCCACACTCCATATCACACATGGTATGTGAAATCGCATGGTTCCCCATATGTGGTTTTGGTAATTAATGACAATCCTTATGGACTAATGTTTGCATTGAGTTATCCTTGTAGATCTTGTCCATAGGAAATAGTGGAGTTCATGTGTTGAACTCTATTAGCTTCCTTGATGGCCATTGTTACATTCAAGGATTTATATGAAGAATGGTCATGGTTTGAGTTGAGCCTATTGCTAGTGTGTCTTGAAGAAAAGTATTAAGTGATCCTTCATTATTATCTTCAAGACATCATCATTTTAAGTGAGAAGAAAAGATACAAGGTTGATCAAGCAAGTGATCAACACACAAAGCTACAATTTGTACCAAGTGGGATTGTGTATCTCATGGTATGGTAAGCAATTGTAAATATAGCTTTGTCAACTAACCCATCATATGTGTGTGTGGCATCTCTATGTGTGGTTAGGTATCTTTCCATGGGCATGAACCAAAAGAAAGATTTTATATAGCCCGTGGTCTATATCGTCGTCAAGCGGTGTTCGTCATCTAGCTTGACGTGGAAGCTCAAGTGAAGCATCTAGAAGATATCCTATGCTTGATGCTTGACACCCTTTTGGAGATTGTGGCCTTGTGAAGATTTGCTGAGAAGGTTCTCTCCCATAATGGTGTATGGGGGAGCTAGTCTCTCCCATAATGGTGCATGGGGGAGGAACTTGCAAGTCTTCATCAAGTGGAGTTTGTGCTAGCACGCACGATCAAGAAAGAAGATCCAACTTGAGAGAGTCAAGATCGTCATCATCTATCTCAAGTGGAATGCTCAAGGCAAAGGTATAATCTTGATAGGTTTTCTATTTTACCGGTCTCGTGTATTTGGGAGACCGGGTTATAGGATAGATAGTCGTACTATCAAGCGGGGCTCTCAAGTGAGTAACGTGATCGAATTGTTGTGGAGAGCTCAAATATTTGCATACTTGCATATCATATATCTTGGTCCTTATTTGGCTTTTATCTCCTTTGGGTTTTAGTGTTTGTCGTGATCTTCATGGCAAGGCAAGGTTTATCGAAAACGGTTTTGGTAAGAAAAACTTGTTGCGTTTTCGGTGGTGAAAATATCCGGTTCAGCTTTGAGAATATTTCCACACCTTCCATTTGTTAACTTCTCCATTCCTTTTTTTTTGGATAGTCCTTGTTATTACCTTTCCAATCCATTTGGATTCACCTAATTCGGAGTTCATTCGCAAAAGTTATGTGTGTTTTCGTGTTGGAGGTTTTACCGGGTGTTCCTATTTGAGAGGTCTAAACCTCTACCCATTTGGTTTTATCTTCCATTTATGGACAATGATGTTTCTCTGCATACTCCTGTAGTTCTCGCCGTTGCGATTTCAACGAGCCCAAGAACATCAAAAACGGAGTCCATATGCAAAAGTTATAGGATTTCTCGTATCGGTTTTCAGTCACACTGTTGCAATCCGGATTTATTCCGGACCATTCCGGACCAGACGGGAAAATGCTCTGTTGCAATCTGAAATCGCTCCGGAATCATTCCGGGCCATTTCGGACCACTCCGAAATCATTCCGAACCATTCCGGAATGGACGGAAAAAGTGGAAAACGGCTAGCTTTTGAGCACCTATTTAAGGGGCTTTCTTGCCCAAAGCCCCCAAGACTTTCCCAACCCATTTTTCCTCACTCTTTCCACCATTGTTGACTTTGGAAAGCTTGTTCCATCCTCAATCCCTCCAATGATTCTTGGATATCTTTGAGGGAGAAGTTAGAGGAGATCTAGATCTACATTTCCACCAATCCATTCTCCTTCTTAGTGAGGGAAACCTAGTAGATCTTGATCTTGGAGTTCTTGGTGTTTCTCCATTTTTCTTCCTCTCTTATTCCCCATAAGCATTTTTTGCTTTGTTGGAATTTGAGAGTGGAGGATTTGAGCACTTGTGCTCTTGCCATTTGCATCGGTTGCATCGTTTTGGTCTCTCCACGAGGATTCGTGGAAGTGAAAGATTGTGAGCTTGCTACTCTTGGGTCTTGGACCCTAGACGACTTGTGGTGTTATTGGGAGCCTCATTGAGTTGTGGATATGTGCCCCAAGATTGTGGTGACAACGAGGAACTCCAATTAAGTTGTGGATGCGTGCCTCGGGTTTGAAGTTTGCCAACAGTGGAAGGTGAACTAGGCCTTTGTGGCGGGGTTCATCGGGGAATAGGGTGAGGCCTTTGTGGCGAGATCACACCCCTCCAACGAGACGTACTCCCCTTGTGGGAGGAACTCAGGAATACATCATCGTCTCCGTGTGCCTCGGTTATTTCTATACCCGAGCTTTTCACTTATGCAATTTACATTGTGATAGCCTTCGCGCTTGAAGTTATATATCTTGCTATCACCTTGTTACTTGTATTTCTTAGCATAAGTTGTTGGTGCATCTAGTTGACCCTAGAATATTTAGGTTGTATGCTTGTTAATTTAAACACCTAGTTTATTTCCGCATTTAGCAAGCTTTAACCGGAAAAGTTTTAATCACCTATTCACCCCCCCTCTAGGCGACGTTGTTGTCCCTACAATTGGTATCAGAGCCTCGTCTCTCTTTATTAGGCTTTAAATCCTAGAGAGTATGATGTCGTTTAGAGAAATATAGCACGATCCCGCTTTTATATTCTATGGTACAAATTATGATGTTTGGAAAATTCTCTTTCTTAATTTTCTTACGGACATGGGTCCAAAGTATGTTAAGAGAATTGTAGATATGGATTTTCCTCCTCCAAAAGATTCTCAAGATTTATCTTTAGAGGATGAGGAAAACTCTTATCTCGATACTCTTGTATCTAATGGTCTCTTGTGCGTTTTGAGCGATGTATTTATTGAATCAATCATGCCTTTTCGGAACGCTCATGAGGTATGGACAAAACTTCAAGATATATATGATGTGTCCAACTTTATTGAGGATGATTGTTCTTCATACACTTCTGTCCGTGATAAGTTCACATCTTTCTCCACTCCACCAACATGTGTTTTGGCACAAGGTAATGATATGGTGGGTGGTGATAGAAATTGCATTGTGGATAGTGAATTCGCTATTGACTATACTTCATCTCTATCCCATTGCAATGATCTATCTTTGGACTTAATATCTTCTAGCACTCAAATTTCCATACATGCTAGTATTGATAGTCCTTGCATATCATGTAATAATTGTTCAACTAAATCTCATGATGATATGCTTCATATGTCTTGTTTTCATGAAAACAATGCTTCCATATCCTCTAGTACTTGTGTGGCTAACAATGTAGAGGAATCCCACTTTTTGGTGGAACAAGACATGAACCTTAATGGCGCTTCAAGTATATCTTCATCATCGCCATCCTTTTCTCATATGTGCCTTATGGCTAAGGATTCAAAGGTATCTCCACCTTTGGAACCCACTACATCTTGTGATGATGAGGATGAGGATTTAATTTGTGGAGAGTATGAGGATGAGGTCTCTTTAATGGAGAAGGGTGAGTTGGTTCTTCTTGATCTCCCTAAAGGTAGTAAAGCTATCACTCCTTTGGGTGAAATTTTGTCTTTTGCTATTTATAGCACTAAAATCATTGAAAAGAAAGGTGAGATTGAAAGAAGTGATGCCGATGAAAAGGCATCCCTCACTACATCTCTTGAGGAAGAGTATGAGCTCCGAGTTACTCTTGAGGAGAAACTTGAATCTATCGAGGAGCTCCATAATGAACAAATAGCCTATCTCCCTAAAGCACGTGACCATAGTAATGCTAAATATAAAGTGCTTAAAAAGGAAAAGGTTGAATTGGTAGTTGGCAATGCTAATCTTATTGAGGAAAATTCTAGGTTGAATAATGAGCTTGCCAAGTTGTCTTCTTCTATTTCTAATGATGCTTGTGCTACTAACTCCACATCTTGTGAAGCATCTATTTTGAAGGAGAATGTTGAGCTAAGGGCTCAACTTGAGTTAATGACTAGCAAGTGTGGGAAATTGGAAGAAAGTCATGAAAAGCTATCTAGCTCCCATGAGGATCTTCCAGCATCCCATACCAAGCTAAAATTAGCTCTTGAGGCTATCACTACAAAGGTAACATCTTGTGAGACTCATGTGGTTACTAGCACAATATCTTCTAGTAATGCTATATTGACTTGTGCTCGTATTAGTAATTCATCCTCTCATAATGTTTCTACATCTTGTGATGAATTGCTTTCCTTGCCTTGTTGCTCTAACAATGAACCATCTAATTCCTCTAGCTCTTGTGTTAATTCTAACCATGTAGAGAAAATTAAAGAGCTCAAGGCCCAAGTCACTTCTTTGAAGAAAGACTTGGAAAAGAGTCGTGAAGGGACTTCCACCCTTGACAAGATGTTGAGAGTGCGAAGACTTCCAAATGACAATAGTGGACTTGGATTCAACTCCAATATCAAGAACAAGTCCATGGTTGACAATAAGAAGGGCCAAGAACAAGTCAAAGATCCGGCCAAGATTATTTTCTTCAAGTGCAAGATTGAAGGGCACCATCTTAGATCTTTCCCTTTGAAGAAGAAGTATCTAAGTAAGAAGCAACTACGGAAGCGACCTCTTGTTCAATCTCATGCTCAACCACGAGTTGAACAACGACCACCTCCTAAGAAGACTCAAGCCAATTATCCTCAAGTTGAGAAGCCTATTAAGAAGAAAGAGAAGAGTCGATGTTGCTACCTTTGTCGTGAGAAGGGACACCTTGCTTCTTCATGCACTAATGGTACATTATCCAACCCTATCCTTGTTGATGATGTGTATTCCATTCAGAAGGATAATGTGGGCAATGTGTTTGCCAAGTTTATTGGTACTCAAAGTGGTGTCAAGAAAAGAACCATTTGGGTTGCCAAACCTATTGTGACTAACCTCTTTGGACCCAACTTGGTTGGGGACAAACAAGCTCAAACTTGATCAATAAGTGTTGTTGGAGGGCATTGGAGACTTGGCTATCTCATGAAGAATTAAGGGATCTTCATCATTTATATTTCCTCAAGCCAAGTCATGTGGATTATATATATCTCTTATCCAATGTTCCTCCTTGCGGTAACTTGTATCTAATTCATATATTTATTGAAAGTTGCATGCTCCCTTGCATATGTTAGTTTTGTTTCTAGCATGTGTTTGTATACGTTGTGCTTACTACTTACCTATTTTGAGTAATATAGTTATGTTTGTTGGTTTGCATTCCATGTATTTGTGTGCTTTGTGTTGAGCCTTCATTGCAATTCTTGCTTATTTTAGTTGTCTCTTTGAGAGATTAATGGACTATCCCATTTTGGGGGAGTAATATGCTCTTGGCACTTTACTATCCTAAAATGTGTGTACATGAGGAATACCACTTAGTGTTGATATATCAATATTATCTTGTCTCTATATGGTATGTCTTCCTCATGAGAAATTCAAATTCTAATGTCCATTAACTTTCTCTTGTTGGTTTGTTTTTCTTTACCTCGTGTTGAAAAATGAATTATCACATTATGGGGGATTAATAAGCTATGTGCATATTACAAGCCTATAAAATGTGAACATGTGAGGTATTGCCACCTAGAATTGATATTGTTAGTTATCTTGTTCTTATGTGGCATGTTGCTCAAACAAGTTCCATGTTTTTCTTAAATCTGTTTTGTCTCTCTTCTTTGGTAGCTTGTTTGTGAGAATTTCTTAGTGCTTTGCATATTATATTTTATTTGAAGCCTTCAAGAATCTCTATCTAAGCATGTTTTTTATTCCTATCTGTTGTCACATGCTTACATTTTGTGAATATGATTGTGAACAATTCTACCATCGAGAAATATCTCCATAAATCTCTTGTCTTTAACAAGTGATAATAATTTGTGGTAAGTTTATTGATCATATTCACTTTGGCCTTTGCTCCAAAATTTCCTTGTTTCTTGTCAATGTTTTATTTGGTTTAATTCCCTCATGTCTTCCTTGCTCTACTCAAAATTTGTGTTGTGCTTTGTTGTGGTAGGAAAAGCGATGATCCCATACTTGTGCACTTATGTTCAAAGTCATAATTCTTTGGGTTGCACTATTCTTGGGGAAGCTATCCTACATTGAGTAGATCACCGTTCTTTATATTGGTATTGCATCTAATTGTTTTTATTTAAACATGACTAGTGTTTGAATAATATATATGGAGAGTAATGATTCCATTGTGTGCATTTTGTATTCAAATGCAAGATCATAAATAATGCACTATTCTTGGAAGAACTATCCTATATGCGTTTGAACACTTGTTGTCTTTAAATTTGTATTTTATCCCAATGACTTGTCTCTTTGGAAGACGAACATTTTTCGTTTTGGTACTTTGTGTGCTATCATGAAAAGTGTAGAGGGTTTGTTTATTCTTTGATGTTTTTTTTGGTATCTTCTCTATTTGGTTTCCTCAATCATGTGTTGATTTGGGTCTTGATATAATTTGGACAATTCTCTTTCTTTTCACTCTTATGAGTGGCTTATTGGTTTAATTGGTTCTTTGTCCAATTTGTATCTTGTTTTGGTTCTTGAAAGTTTTGTGCATGAATTTTTAGTATGTATATCTTTTGGCATGCTTACCTTCATTGATCCAATATATAGGATAAACTCCATAAAATCCTAAATGTCTAAGATGTGCATGAAATTCAAATTCATATTAATATGCACATATTTATGTGGAGTTTGTCCTATGTATTGTAGTTGTTCTAACTACTTTGGACCCAATGATTTTGGGTACCATTTTGTACTTGAATTTTGTTTTTAGGTACAATGGAGATGCATTGGGTTCTTGCCTCATTCATAAGGAAGGTGTTTTCACCATTGGTTTATAGGAGTCAAGCTATAATGATTATCAAACTCGCATCCTCTTCATCACCAATGTCTTCTCGGTAACAAGTATCTATCTCATGCATACATTTCTAGCTCTCAACCTTGTGTAGGTTGTATCTTTGCATGAATTCCATTTGTTGCATTTCATTTGGTTCTTGCAATTGTATTATCAAAACATCTTTATTGCAAATATGAGTAAGCCGGGATGATTACATATCTAGGGGATATTTATAATCATTTTTATGATCACCAATCCCAAGTATATTAATATAGCAACTTCTACTCAAAGTCTCTCATATGCAATATTGATGAATTCTCAAAAACCATTTGCCTTTTTTTATATACATGTTACCTTTCTCAAAGAATTCCAACTATCACTTTTCCCTTGTGATATTTGTGATGCTTTGATGAGTTTGTAGTTTGTTCATCTATATCCCATTAAGATAAAAAATGAGCTTTGTTCTTTGCTTTCAAGCAAAAATCTTATTGGTGTATTTATGACTCTCTTTTGGATATCATGTTCCTCTCCTTCGTACCTATTTTGTGTGTGCATATTTCTTTGTGTACTTATATCTTTGTGATTGGTGTCCACTTAGAAACTTATACACATGAGAATAGTTACATCTTTAATTGGTATTATTTTTCTTTAGTGACCACGGTTTATTGCTTTATATTCCTTGGTGGTTCCTAAAAGGCACAAGCTTTGTTTTTCATTTGGTATTCCTTTTGCATCTTAATAAGCTTGTGGACCTATGTGTTTTATCCTTTGTAGATTCGTGTGTATGGGAAAGACATGATATGCACTATGTGCCTCCTATATTGAAATCCTATGTTGATGATTTTATCATCCTATTAGTCTTCTAAAAATGTTTTTCCTTGTCACACACATCTACTTCGGTTGAGTAAATCTTTATTTGTCTCTTTTTGATCTTAATTGCTCAACTTTTGTTTGTTTGCAAGTTTCTTTGCTTCATTTCCAATCTATTCTCTTGCTCTTGTTTGTGTTCAAAATTATCTATAAGGGAGTGATGAGTCCATGTTGTGCACATTATATAGTAATTCAAACCTAACATTTTGCATGTACCTTGGGGAGTTCCCTCTTGATTTTCTAGAACACTTGGTTGATCCTATCAAAATATTGATTTTGGTCAATCGGTTTTTTGGATCCTTTGGTTGGTTGCTTCTTTGTGAAAGTATCCTTCAATTTGTCTTTTCTTATAAATCTTTGGATCCTCAATATAGTTTGATCTCCCTCCATTTATTCATAGTTGGATATATGCACATGATTTCACTCATATCATGAGGAATGCATACACTATGGGGGAGCTCTTACTATATTGGCCTTCTAATCTTTTTGCTCATTTCGGCAATGGATGCCAATGGGGGAGAAGTTTAGAGGGTTTAAGGGAATTTGTTTTATGCTTTAGTTTCGTTCTTAAGCATTTGCCTTTCCATGCTATTGCATCCTTGCTCTTTGTTTAGCATGGTTGCTTAATTCATCATATAAACCCTCGTAAAAAGGGATTGTCATCAATTACCAAAATGGGGGAGATTGAAAGCGCATGGTTCCCCCATATGTGGTTTTGGTAATTAATGACAATCCTTATGGACTAATGTTTGCATTGAGTTATCCTTGTAGATCTTGTCCATAGGAAATAATGGAGTTCATGTGTTGAACTCTATTAGCTTCCTTGATGGCCATTGTTACATTCAAGGATTTATATGAAGAATGGTCATGGTTTGAGTTGAGCCTATTGCTAGTGTGTCTTGAAGAAAAGTATTAAGTGATCCTTCATTATTATCTTCAAGACATCATCATTTGAAGTGAGAAGAAAAGATACAAGGTTGATCAAGCAAGTGATCAACACACAAAGCTACAATTTGTACCAAGTGGGATTGTGTATCTCATGGTATGGTAAGCAATTGTAAATATAGCTTTGTGAACTAACCCATCATATGTGTGTGTGGCATCTCTATGTGTGGTTAGGTATCTTTCCATGGGCATGAACCAAAAGAAAGATTTCATATAGCCCGTGGTCTATGTCGTTGTCAAGCGGTGTTCGTCATCTAGCTTGACGTGGAAGCCCAAGTGAAGCATTTAGAAGATATCCTATGCTTGATGCTTGCCACCCTTTTGGAGATTGTGGCCCTGTGAAGATTTGCTGAGAAGGGTCTCTCCCATAATGGTGTATGGGGGAGCTAGTCTCTCCCATAATGGTGTATGGGGGAGCAACTTGCAAGTCTTCATCAAGTGGAGTTTGTGCTAGCAAGCACGATCAATAAAGAAGATCCAACTTGAGAGAGTCAAGATCGTCATCATCTATTTTAAGTGGAATGCTCAAGGCAAAGGTATAATCTTGATAGGTTTTCTAGTTTACTGGTCTCGTGTCTTTGGGAGACCGGGTTATAGGATAGATAGTCGTACTATCAAGAGGGGCTCTCAAGTGAGTAACGGTATCGAATTGTTGAGGAGAGCTCAAACCTTTGCATACTTGCATATCATCTTGCTTGGTTCTTATTTGGCTTTTATCTCCTTTGGGTTTTAGTGCTTGTCGTGATCTTCATGGCAAGACAAGGTTTATCGAAAACGGTTTTGGTAGGAAAAACTTGTTGCGTTTTCGGTGGTGAAAATATCCGGTTCAGATTTGAGAATGTTTCCACATCTTCCATGTGTGTTAACTTCTCCATTCCTTTTTTTTGGATAGTTATTGTTATTACCTTTCCAATTCATTTGGATTCACCTAATTCGGAGTTCATTCGCAAAAATTATGTGTGTTTTCGTGTTGGAGGTTTTACCGGGTGTTCCTATTTGAGAGGTCTAAACCTTTACCCATTTGGGTTTATCTTCCATTTATGGAAAATTATTTTTATCTTCATATTCTTGTAGTGCTCGTCGTTGCGATTTCAACGAGCCCAAGAACATTGAAAACGGAGTCCATATACAAAAGTTATAGCACTTCTCGTATCGGTTTTTAGTCACACTGTTGCAATCCGGAATTATTCCGGACCATCCGGAATTATTCCGACTACAACGGGAAAATGCTCTGTTGCAATCCGAAATCGCTCCGGAATCATTCCGGGCCATTCCGGACCACTCCGGAATCATTCCGAACCATTCCGGAATGGACGGAAAAAGTGGAAAACGGCTAGTTTTTTAGCACCTATTTAAGGGGCTTTCTTCCCCAAAGCCCCCAAGACTTTCCCAACCCGTTTTTCCTCTCTTTCCACCATTGTTGACTTTGGAAAGCTTGCTGCTCTCTCAATCCCTCCAATGATTCTTGGATATGTTTGAGGGAGAAGTTAGAGGAAATCTAGATCTACATTTCCACCAATCCATTCTCCTTCTTAGTGAGGGAAACCTAGTAGATCTTGATCTTGGTGTTCTTGGTGTTTATCCATTGTTCTTCCTCTCTTATTCCCCATAAGCATTTGTTACTTTGTTGGAATTTGAGAGTGGAGGATTTGAGCACTTGTGCTCTTGCCATTTGCATTAATTGCATCGGTTTGGTCTCTCCACGAGGATTCGTGGAAGTGAAAGATTGTGAGCTTGTTACTCTTGGGTCTTGGACACTAGACGACTTGTGGTGTTCTTGGGAGCCTCCAATTGAGTTGTGGATGTGTGCCCCAAGATTGTGGTTACACCGAGAGCCTCCAATTAAGTTGTGGATGCGTGCCTCGGGTTTGAAGGTTGCCAATAGTGGAAGGTGAACTAGGCCTTTGTGGCGGGGTTCATCGGAGAATAGGGTGAGGCCTTTGTGGCGTTGAGTAGGCCTTTGTGGCGAGCTCACACCCCTCCAACGAGACGTACTCCCCTTGTGGGAGGAACTCGGGAATACATCATCGTCTCCGTGTGCCTCGGTTATTTCTATACCCGAGCTTTTTACTTATGCAATTTACATTCTGATAGCCTTCACCCTTGAAGTTATATATCTTTCTATCACCTTGTTACTTGTCTTCCTTAGCATAAGTTGTTGGTGCATCTAGTTGACCCTAGAATATTTAGGTTGTATGCTTGTTAATTTAAACACCTAGTTTATTTCCGCATTTAGCAAGCTTTAACCGGAAAAGTTTTAATCGCCTATACACCTCCCCTCTAGGCGACGTCGTTGTCCGTTCATTATGGCAACACGCATGGTATGACATACCATGTGCTGGCATTCATACGCTTCGGAGCCCCTCTTCGGAGAAACCATAGCCCCTTGGGGAAAAATATGGAACTGCCATTCTGGCCCCTCTACGTGAGCCGGAAGGGCGTAGCAAGGTGTAACAATTGCTTGGTTGTGTTGTATTAGACGCAAGGAACACCCAAGTCAACGGTAGGGCCAACCTCTTGGCAATATTTCCCTCGTTCTGCCAGATCCGGGAGTTTCGGGCTCTAAGTAGTCGTGGAACCCGCTAGAGAGAATCTGACGCCGGTGAAGCCCTAACACAGAGAGTGAGAGAATGTTTGGCATCTAATACCCATGCCACACTCTAACACATATGGTATCGCATACCATGTGCTATGGTGGCATTCATACACTCCAGAGTCCCTCTTCGGGGAATCCCTAGCCCCGTTGGGGAAAAAGACGGAACCGCCGTTCTAGCCTCTCCGCGTACATGATCCATAAGGGGGTAGAAAAGTGAAACCGATTGCTTGGTTGTGTTAGGTTAGGTCCAAGGAACACCAAAGTCAATGGTAGGGGCCACCTCTTGGCAAGATTTCCCCCGTTCCGCCAGATTCGGGAGTTTCAGCTCTAAGTAGTCCTGGATCCCGCCAGAGAGAACCACGACACCGATGAAGCCCTAACAAAGAGAATGAGGGAATCTTGGTCATCCAAGACACTTGAAAAACTCCATATCACACATGGTATGGCAACACACATGGTATGGCATACCATGTTCTGGCATTCAGACGCTCCGGAGCCTCCCTTCGGAGAAACCATAGCCCCTTGGTGAAACAGACGGAACTGCCGTTCTGGCCCCTCTACGTGCGCCGGAAGGGGGTAGCATGGTGGAACCATTTGCTTGGTTGTGCTATATTAGGCCCAAGTAACACCCAAGTCAATGGTAGGGCCAACCTCTTGGCAAGATTTCCCTCGTTCTGTCAGATCCTGGAGTTTCGGGCTCTAAGTAGTCGTGGAACCCGCTAGAGAGAATCCGACGCCGGTGAAGCCCTAACACAGAGAGTGAGGGAATGTTTGGCATCCAATACCCATGCCACACTCTAACACACATGATATCGCATACCATGTTCTGTGGTGGCATTCAGACACTCCGGAGCTCCTCTCCGGGGAATCCCTAGCCCCGTTGGGGAAAAAGACGGAACCGTCGTTCTAGCCTCTCCGCGTACATGAGCCGTAAGGGGGTAGCAAAGTGGAAACGATTGCTCGTGTGTTAGGTTAGGTCCAAGGAATACCAAAGTAAATGGTAGGGGCCACCTCTTGGCAATATTTCCCCCATTCCGACAGATCCGGGAGTTTCGGCTCTAAGTAGTCCTAGAATCCGCCAGAGAGAACCACGACACCAATGAAGCCCTAACAAAGAGAATGAGGGAATCTTGGTCATCCAAGACACTTGCCACACTCCATATCACACATGTTATGCTGGCATTCAGACGCTCCGGAGACTCCCTTCGGAGAAACCATAGCCCCTTGGTGAAAAAGATGGAACTGCCGTTCTGGCCCCTCTACGTGAGCCGGAAGGGGGTAGCAAGGTGGAACCATTTGCTTGGTTGTGTTATAATAGGCCCAAGGAACACCCAAGTCAATGGTAGGGACAACCTCTTGGCAAGATTTCCCCCATTCTGTCAGATCCGGAGTTTCGGGCTCTAAGTAGTCGTGGAACCCGCTAGACAGAATCCGACGCCGGTGAAGCCCTAACACAGAGGGTGAGTGAATATTTGGCATCCAAGACCCATACCACACTCTAACACACATGATATCGCATACCATGGGCTATGGTGGCATTCAGACACTCCGGAGCCCCTCTCCGGAAAAACCCTAGTCCCTTGGCATACCATGTGTTGTTCTTTCGAATGTCGTCCATGTACGTACCCCTCGAGTGTGCCTACATGCCTACACAACTTGAACGTGCCAAGGTGCCAATACAACGTATAGTACATGCTTATCCCACGCGTGGGAGGAGTGAATCAAGTTTGCCGTCTCCACTTCCACACGCGTGTCAGTAGTGCAGTTGCAACTGAGTTAATATCGCCACTTTCACATGCATGCATTTTATCTCTTCTTCCCCCTCTCGATCCCCACGCCGAAATCAGTTCGCTTCCTCCTCTGCTTCTCGCCAACGATGTCGTCTTAACCGATCTCCCTTGCGTCTAAGAAGAGGAGGACCGAGGATTCCCTAGCAGCCGGGTATTTGTTTCAACATACTTTTTGATTCCACCTTTTGGATTTTTTCATGCATCTTCTTACAAAAGTTCCTACAGGGTCGGTTGTTCCACTGAGAAACCTGGTTCAGTCCTGGACCACACTTTCCTTCCGAGGCAGGTTCTAGATGCCAAGGACACCATGGGGCAGATCGAAATACGGAACCAGGACATAGCCCGGACCGCGAAAGAGATCTTCGCGAATTCCAAGCGGGAGATGAAATATTATGCACTCAAGCTGGAGCAGAAGCAGAGAGCTTTGAGGGCTGCTACCAGCATGGCTGAGATTCTGCCGATACACCATGACTTGGGTAGGAAGACGGAACAACTCTGGAAAAAGATTCAGATGCAAGACCAGGAAGCTGATCTCATCCGCGACGAGATCGAAGTGCTGGCTAAGGAAGCAGGGGAGCCCGGCCGGATCTAAATCGATTTTCTCCTGCGTGAGCGTGTTTGCGGCTTGTCCCAGGTAGTATTTGTGTTATGATTTTATTTTAGTTCAATTAAGACTAAGTGTGTACTGCCATCCAATGTTGAAGTTTGTGACCGAACATATATTGAAGTACTCCCCTCTGTTCACATATAGTTTGCATTCTTGGCAAATTTTGGTTTTTCATATGTTTTTTGAACGTACAAAAAATTCCAAGGAGAGGCTCCCACGAGTTAAATTAGAAAGAAGCCAACTCTGCACGCATCTTGCTTGCATGCATTGGTCGTGGATGCATCCCATGAGACGTGGGATCCAGCTGTCAATCACTCAAAGTCAAGGAAAAGTTCGGCCAGAGGTTAGTCAGAGAATCCGCGCCGGTTGGGCATGTACACACAACGAATATGACCTACGTCGCAACGCACGTACGTTGCATACGTGCCAACGTATCGCTGCTTGCTTGCAGTTCGTGCCAACGTAACGCTGCGTGCGTGGGTTCGTGGGTGGATTCCTCGTCTTCTTCCCCCCTCTTCGTCTCCCCCACCCCGCTCTATTAATTAGGGTTTTCTCCTCCCTCCGATCGTTTGTGCATTTCTTCCCCAGAAACCAGCAGTTCTTCTCCTCGAAGCGAAATCAGTTGTCCCTCCGCCGCTCGTTCGTGCCTTTCTGCTCGTCGCCACCGACGATGTCGTCTTCTGCTGCAACAAGGTATTTGTTTCTTCTCCTCGAAGCGAAAACAGTTCTTCTCCTCGAAGCGAAAATAGTTCTTCTTCCTTCATTTTGATTCCACCTTTTCAATTCCTTTGGATTTATTTCAACATTTGGTTCCCCTTCGTGCAACGCCGGTGGATCCAGTGTCCGCACCGGATCGCCTTCGCTGTTGGCGCCGGTGGCCGTCGTCGATTCGCTCAAGACCCATTTGGCAGAACTGGACAAGGAGTTAGAGAATCTGGAAAAGGACTGTAGGGAGAATGGTTGCAAGGCTAAAGCAGCTGTTTACTGCTATCAGGAGGCAGAAAGGGAGGCGTCGGAAATATGCCGTGAGCTGAATGAGAATCTGATGCAAAACGTTGACCTACTGAGCACGGTCTCATTCCTCGATAAGAAGATTGAGCTGAAAGACAGGGAAATTGTTCTCCTCCGCAGGAAACTCGAACTGGCCAAGAAAGGGGCGTTCCTCCCAAAGCGGGGCTTCAAATTAAGCTCCATTGCTCCTGCGTGAGCGTGTTTGGGGCTTGTCCCAGGTTACCTGCTATCCATTTCATCCATTTTAAGACCTGTTGTGTGTTCACTGGCAAGTTTATCGCAGATTTGTGTCGAACTATGTTTAAGTTGTGTTTACTAATTTTATAGTTTATCTCAATAATTTGTTTATTAAGAATGTTCAGAAATATTTGGAGTACGTTTGAAAGTAATCACTACAAAGGAGATAGTTTGCAACAACAGTTCTCATGAGATAGTTTGGTAGGACAACAAAAGACAACATTTCTGGTACTACTACAAGGTTATATGAGATAGTTTTGGTAGGACAACAAAAGACAGCATTTCTAGTACTACTACATCTATACACGAGGAATATACATCCTAATTAATTAAACAATTTAACACAAGTTCTGACCACCAAACTAGCTGATAAAACAACAACACAAATTTGTTATCATTCTCTAAAATTACTCAGAAGTTCTTACCAACTACACTGCCAATTTCACTGCCCCCATCGTCCTCCTGTGATTCGACCTCGCCGTCCGCATCGTCACTGACCACCTCTACGACCAGCCTGATATAGTCATTCGTCACCTTTACCTGTATGACGATGAGATCATCTATATCCAATTCCGATTGAATAGCGAATTCAGACCAGCCCTCAGTGAACTTGAAGTAATAAGGTTCTTCTTCTTCATCAATATGATATGAACCCAACACTTCGTTGTCCCCACCAGCTTTCATGCATATACGAGATTGCCTGTCTCTTGAAAGTATATAACCATTTATGCATTTCATAGGGACATCCTGAGCAAAGTACATTTAAGACCGATACCAGAAATGCATAGATAGCTAAATGATTTTTTTTTCAAATTAAGCAGAAAAAGAACGATCATGTAATTAACTAACCAACTCATTAAGTTCTTCTTGATCCTGCACCCTATGCACAAAGAACTGAGGGACTATAATGTGCTCCCCATTTTCCAGGTCCATCTTATTCTTGTTGTAAACAGCCCAGGTTATCGCATTCATTTCAGAACCATTTACCTCACATGGGTACTCAAATAGGCTCTTCTGTAGTGTCATCTTGCAAGATGGTACGATAGGACGACACTCTGATCGCAAAGGGAAAAACACGTGAATGTGGAATTACATAACCAAGGCCATCTTGTAAAGTTTGAAACATATATATTAACTAGCTAGTAAATTAATGTGTAAGGAAAACAAGCCAACGTGCAATTACATACTAGGGTCTAGAACCCAAGCTTTGACCTCATTGTTTGCGTTAGTTACTCGAACGTCAAACATACCGAATAGATCATCATAATCAAACCTCACAAGATCGTTCGGTTGAATGTCATAAGGTTGACAAAATGCTGCCAATATGGTCCACATATATAAGTCATTCCAGGCCCACGTTCCATGTAGAAATGGTATTCGTTGACATTGCAGACAATCCATGCCTTATGTGGACCAATAGCAAATTGCTCTATACGCTTATGGAAACAACAAGGCAGATCCTACATAGTACACATATATACAATTTAATAGAATAAGCACACATATATTTGTCAACAAATCAAAAGCTCAGGAACAACATAATTGTAGTGTCAAGGATACTTACTGCCGCTTGATGACAAAATTCTTTAGACACCCTCATCATCACTCTAAAATTCAATAATGGCAGTTCACTGCCGGCGAGACACATGTCAGGTTCATGAAAATAGAACTGACGTAGGTTTTGAGCCATTCCTGATTTTTAAACACAAAAAACAAGCATATTAATTGGAACAGAATCCATGATACAGCTACACACATAACAGCACTAATGATCTGCATAAATACTACCTAGGCAAGTGACTATTGGTCAAGATAATCACTCCTAAATTTGGCAATTAATTAGGAAAGACCAACAATGCTTAATAGTACTAAATCAGCACAATCTGCAGAAACCCCTGCAAAATACTAGTACTAATTAGTACTCCCCTCTGTTCTGGTAAGCCTTTCTAGCAAGCTAGTTTATGGAACGGAGGTAGTAGTACTACTTGTACCGTTGATCCGCCATGGCCGGCAAAAAAACCCCAGCAGATTCAAACCGATGATGACCGCGGACGAAGAGGGAGCTTACGGATGGTAAAGAGCGTCGTCGCCGGTTTTTTGCTGACCCTTTGCGTCGTCACCGATGATGACCCCAGCGGCGGATTCGGCCACACGTACCGTTGCGTGCATGCACGCGAAAATGTGAGATTCACTCTCCTCGCGCTCGCCATGCGCGCGGAGGAAAAAGAAAGGAGAAGGGAAATGGAAGAACCTCGCGGCTTGTGAAGAAGAACGGCAGCGGCGGCGGTGGTTTTCTCCCCGTGGAGAAATATCGCGGGTTTTCTCTCACTGGAAGGGGACAGAGTGCTCTCTCTCCGCGTCTGTTTGGCTATTAACTGAAGTGGAGAATAAAGTCCAACGAAAATCAACCTGTGGCAGACATATGGGGCCAAAGGGAACATGTGGAGAACCCACAAAAATCCCGTTGCCGCCTTGCCAGCATGCGGAGCTAGAGGGGCTGGCATGTGGGACCCATCACTGCTCAGACCAAAATCAGGTTCGGAAACTAGATCCAGTTCTCTCCACCCTTGGCTGTGGCGGCGGCGGCGGCGTACGGTGCCCTCCACGGAGCTCACCCCTTCCGTCCTTTTTTCTGGGGCCGTGCAAGCCGCCAGAGGCTCATCATGCCGCCCCCACCACCGCCCCCTCGGCGGTCGCCGTCTCCTCGCCCGCCCTACACGGCTTATGTCGCCGATGCTCCCCTTCCGGTCGCATTCCCCGCGCATGCCTGTACTATTCGACTAGTTGCCTTCCGACCGCCTCCGCAAGCCAAGGTAAAGAACCCTCCCATCCTTGTGCTACTTGCTAAGAAAGTAAGAATACCTAGAACTGTTAATTGTTCTGCCATTGATTAGTTTGCTCATGGTCTGTTAATAGTTTGTTCGTGGTTAGTGATTTGATGTTCGTTAAACTCGATTAGTTTGTTCTGCAAATTGAGTAGTCTGTTATAAAAAATGAGTACCCCCTTTCAGACAAATCCAATAATAGCTTGTTTATCTCTTTAACAGATGGATAGGCGTTGGATTTCAAGTGGTAGACCATGGATCCCTCCATATGTTGATGGAATCAAAGAGTTCTTAAGCTTAGTCAAGGAGATAAACGGCGATAATTGTCGTGGTCGATGCCCATGCACGAGGTGTCTAAATATGAAGATGTAGCATTTTGGAGTGATGACCCGGCACTTATAGATCCACAAATTTTCTAGTACCTACCTTCGGTGGATACATCATGGAGAGCCAAGTGATGTTGTGATAATTGAAGATCCTCCACATAATGATGGCAATGGTGGTGATGAGGATGATAATGCCGGTCATGGGAATCATAATATGGATATGGATGACGAAGATGAGGCAGATAGAGAAGCCGATGAAATGGAAGCAATGTTGAAAGACCTCACGGGAGCAACATCCCATGAAGGAACAGAAACTGAGGTCGAAGGTGGGTATGATAAAGTATTTGAAAAATTGTTGGCAGAGTCAGAGCGCCCGCTTTAACCGGGAAATAAACACGTCGGTAGGCTGGCATTAATGATAAAGCTACTTCATCACAAATCATATTACCGGGTCAGCAACGCTGCTTTTGATGCTTGGATGCGTATATTTTCCAAGGCACTTCCGGACGGCAATACACTGCCCAAATCATATAGAGAAGCAAAAGCTTATATGAAGGAGCTGGGTCTTTCCTATGACAGCATACACGTGTGCCCAAACAACTGCATACTTTTCAGAGGGGATTATGCTGATAAGGACAACTGCCGAGAGTGTCAAGCATCGAGGTGGAAGTATCCGGAGAGAAAGAGATCCGTTGTTAAAGTGTTGCGTTATTTTCCTTTGGCACCGAGGCTGAAGAGATTGTTTGCTTCAAGGAAAACAGCGGAGAACATGCAGTGGCATGCGTTAAAGAGGATGCCTACAAAGGACATATTGACTCATTCGGCTGATGGTGCAGCGTGGAAGGATTTCGACGATGAATTCAAAACATTTGCGGGCGATCCTAGAAACATAAGGCTCAGCATTGCCTCTGATGGATTCAATCCCTATGGAACCATGACCACAAGCTACAACATGTGGCCTGTGTTTGTCGTGTCGTACAACCATTCACCACAGGAGTTCAGTGATCCATCATACTACATGCTTTGCTTGTTAATCCCTGGCAAATCAAGTCCTGGAAAGGACTTTGGTCTTTTCATTCAGCCGTTGCTTGAAGATTTGCAGGACCTTTGGAAGGGTGTGCGGACTTATGATTCATTTTCTAGGGAAATATTTGATCTTCATGCTGCGGTACACTGGTGCATACACGACTACCCAGCTTGTGGCACTATGTCTGGGCGTACCACTCAAGGCTATGCTGCATGCCTGCATTGTGACAAAGATCCTCTATCAATGCCCATAACCAACAAATTGTGCTACATTGGGCACCATCGTTTCCTCCCCCATGACCACTTGTGGAGGGGAAAGACAGACCTTCGAGGTGAAAATTTCGTCAAGAACGAGCGGCCATAATCATTTACTGATAAAGAGTTAGAAGCTGAGCTGGAGAAGGTTAGACATCTAAAACCAGGAATTGGTCCCCAGAGCATCAGCAAGAAGAGGAAGCGTGGAGAACCTACACAGATCTGGAAGTGTAGGCTTGGTTGGTGGGACTTGACTTACTGGCCAAAGTTGAAACTTCGGCATAGTCTCGACGTGATGCACATCGAAAAGAACATCTTAGACAACATCCTTGGCACCATCCTTGAACTGGAAGGGAAGAATAAGGACACCGTCAATGCCAGGAAGGATCTTCATAACCTTGGCATTAGAAAAAAAATGCAGCTGGATCCACCGGTAATGCCCCCAGACGTGGACCCGAAGAAATATAAATGTGTAATGACATATGGAAGCTATAACCTAAGCAAAGATGCGAAGACAAAGCTATGCCAGTTTCTATTTGACTGTACATATCCAGATGGTTTTTGTTCCAACATGTCCAAGTGTGTCAACGTACAAACACACAAGATCTCGGGACTTAAAACCCATGACTGCCACATCCTGTTGCAGAGAACATTATATGCTGGGCTACGGGGATTATTGAAAGACGATGTCTATCGGGCGATAGGTGACCTAGGCAAAATTTTCAAGGACTTGTGCAGTAAAAGGTTGGAAAGAAGTGTTCTGCTCCGTCTGAAAGCTAAAATCCCAGTAATCTTGTGCAGGCTTGAAAACATCTTCCCGCCGACGTTTTTTGATGTTATGGTCCACCTGGCTGTGCAATTACCTGACGACGCTTTGCTCCGAGGCCCTGTGAACTATGGGTGGATGTATCCAATCGAGAGGATGTTGTGTACTTTGAAGAGATATGTGAGGAACATGGCACATCCAGAAGGTTCAATTGCAGAGGTGTACATTGCCTCCGAGTGCTTGACATTTGCCTCTAGATACTTGAAACAAGATATTGAGACAAGGTACAACCAGCAACGGAGATATGAGTTTCAACAAAAAGTTGAACGAGAAGAATCATCTTGTGATGTGTTTGGCCATGGTGCGCGTTTAGTTGGAGCATATAGTGTGATCAATCATGATAGCACTGAGACCCTTTCAACAGAGCTTCATAGAATGGCTTGGTATGTCCTAAACAATTGCACCAAGGTTATAGGCTATATCCAGTATGTTCCCTACGTCTGAATTTTATGTTACCCTACACATTGTATACCCATAGTTACCGAAGTTTAATAACTCTTCATGGTTTGCAGAAAGTTCAGGACAGAGCTGGAGGAAGAAGGGACACCTTATGTCGAAGTTAGGGTTGACCAGGATTTTCCAAGATGGTTCAAGCAGCATGCAAGTTTCCTTTTGCATTTCTCTTTGACCTTTTGCATTTCATTGCATGATTTTGACCATATTGTTTTTCTTTTTTTCTGTGGTACACATATGATGAACAAGGCACGGGAAATACCAGAAGTTCATGAAGATGAGTTGTTCGCATTGGCACTTGGCCCACACAGCAAAGTTAAAACATATTCAGTTTGTCATGTGAACTTAGTTCGGTTTGTCACCGGTGAGCGTGAAAACGGCAAGAAAACGCAAAATAGTGGAGTCATGGCTGCTGGAGATCACAGCGGGGAAGCAAGAGATTTTTATGGTGTCCTCAAGGAAATCAAAGAGCTAACTTATATCCCTACCGAGAAACATAAACGGACAGTTGTTCTGTTTGGCTGTGACTGGTATCGTCTTGAAGCAGGCACGAGCATGCGCGGGTTTAAACTGGAAAAGTATGATAAATTGTTCATGAGCATCAACATTTCCAATTTGTGGTACGAGGATGATAAGTACATCCTGTCAACCCAGGCACAGAAAGTGTTTTATATGCCAGACAATGCAGCGGGAGAACACTGGCGAATAGTCCAAAAATTTGAGCATAGGCGGACCTTTGATGTGTCCGAACATGAGAAGGACAAAGATGAGGAGGACAATGATGAGGAGGAGAGGCCTAGTATTCTAGCACATTAAGATGTCGAAGTCTCTGACAATGAGGATGTTCTTGCTGACCCGATATCCCATCTCCGCCTCGGGCTACTCTGGGACACACTGACATGGCTCCCCGCATCCTCTCAGCAGATGAGATTTGGGCTTATATCAAAGATCGGAAAAAGTGTTTGTGCAGCATAAGGAAGGTTAAGTACAAGATGGTGACGCTGAATTGCAAGTCAGTGAGGATGAAGTAGACGACACATATGTGGAGTATGACAGTGATCCAGGTGCACTGCCCGCAGATGATAGCAACGCATACTAGTGTTGCATGCCTGTGGGCAAGCTTGTGTCGAACTGATTTTTCATGCTTTGTGTGCATGCTTTTGTTGAACTGATGCGCATGCCTATTTACATGTTGTGTGTTAAACTGTTGTGCATGCCTGCTTGCATGCTTGTGTTGAACTGATGTGCATGCATGTGTGTATGCTTGTGTTGAACTGAAGTGCATTCTTTCATTTTCTTTGAATTTTTTTTTGTTTGTGTGTGTGTGATTTTTAGCTATTTGTCTCGTATATGTCAAAACCATAGCATTAAACATAGAGGACATACAAGTGCTCATAAAATTGACCGCGAACATGATATTACTCAAGTGCTACCATTACCCAATTATCTTCCTTACATTGCTAATATGCCATTACTCAACTGCCAGACATCATCATGCCAAGACACATTGCAAATAAAACTGAAAAAACCCAAATCATCAGTAGATTGTGGCCAGAATCTTGAATCTTGCCTTCATGAGCAGGTTTTCCAGCACCTTCATCAGCATCTTCTTTGTGTACCCCTTGCCGCAGCACCTGATCTGGCTTCTGCCTCAGTGCACTTATCTCTTCCTGCAATGTGCTATTCTCGTCCTTCTCTCTAAACACTGCATTACGTAGTTGAAGAACCACATGTTCCTGGAATTCTGTCCATTCCGGGTCATGCCATGAGAACTTTCCACAACCATAAGGAATGCCATACTTCTGCAACCAAAATAAGATAAAATTTAACCAAAAGCAAAATCTTGCAACCAAACTGAAACTAAAGCATGAATCTTTACCAAGTGTCTTTGGCATTTCAGGAATCTCTGGCCTGGATTATGGTCGGTCCATGAAATCCACATGGCCATCTTCAAACCTCACAAACATTTTGTTTCATTGGAGTGGTCCAAAGCCACCGGAGTGTATGGGATAGGTTTGCGACGGCGAGGAGGAAACTTCCCTTCGTGCGACGAGCACGAACTCTCGCTGCTAGCGGCCATGCTTTCCTTGCGCGCCATGTGAGACAGGGGAGACACGGAAGAACCCTAGAATCGCCACAGGAGAAAGAGGAGAGGGAAATTTAGCTGCGCGCCCTCGTCAGCGGCAACAGTGTGGTAACGACGGAGGATTTACGGCACCGGCGGCGGAGGATTGACGACAGTGGCTTTGTTGTGGTGTGGTCGAGTTATTTAATTGGTACGTTCAGCGGTGTCAACGGCTAAATTGGGTCTCACAGTATCAACGGCTACAAACGGTGCACACGGCCTGAAGGTGGGGCCAGGCACCAAGGGCGTGGTCGTAGCCAGTCAAAGCAGTCAAACAGGGCAGGATGTGTGGCCCCGCTAAAAAATTCGCGACGTTCTACGTGACCAGGCAAGTTCCGTCGAAGCCAACTGGGCTCTTAGTGGGCTACTGGGCCGGAGACGAAAACCCGCGACGTAAAACTAGCAAAAAGTCGAGCAAAACAAGTCTGTGACGGACCAATCCAATACGTCGAGAGCAAACTCTACTTTTCAGCTATTCGCGACGGAAGTGCTCGACGTTATCAAAACGTTCCGCTCAAAACGTTCTGGATTGCACGGATTTTGGTAGTGTATGAAAACAGGCACAAGATTGCTCAAATGTCCACAAAAATATCCAATATGAAAAGCTTCCACTAGTGATAGTATGGCTCGGCCTCTTTTTGATTTTTCTTTTTTTCTATTTTTTTTATACTTTTTCCTTTTTCTCTATTTTTTTTGATTTTTCAATGGCCTTTGAATCAACTAGGAGCAACAATTAATGGAAAACAGAAAATGTGGACAAATTTGATCAAATTGAGCAGCCTGCAGAGCAATAAAACAACTAGTCTTTTGGGTTGTGGTACCTAAATTTTGCTGTAGAATGAATGTGGCTACGGCTAAACAAAGATCATCACAAGAACGTAGAGATAAACATGAGAAAAACAAAAGAAAAACTACGAAAAACAGAGTTGAAATGAACTCACGGTAGGAATTTTGCTCACGGCGGAGAAACATGCACTTTTGTGCCGTACGACGGCGAAACTGGGCGAAAAACTCTGCCCGGCAGAGAGTTGGCGGCAGCGCGTGGGGGAAACATCGAGTGGGCGCGGGGTGTTGCGGGTGTGTGTTGCGGTGGGATTTTGTAAGCGCGTGGGCGGGTGAATCTGAGTGTGGCTCAGGTGGTGCGCGCGGGTGGCGGCAGCGGCGACAACGTTTTCACACGGTTTTGAGCCACGTCAGGAATCCGGTAGCAGCTAGGAAGCGGGCGCGACAGCAATTTGATGCTTTTCTGTACCACGGCGGGGATCGGATTGGAATCCGATTATGACAAGGAACCCGAGAGCAACCAGAACCAATTTTTTCCACAGCAATATGAACTCGAAAAACTAGATCAACCTATAACAAGCTGTAGGTCTAGACTTTCCCGAGAGATAGAACACACGACAACAACTTTTTTTTGTTGGAATTTTCGGTATAGATGGAAACAAAAGAAGAACTAGATGAACCCTAACCCTAATAGATGAAAACTAAAAACAAGAAAACAGGAACACAAATCAACAAGAAACAACAATTAGAGTAGCAATTTGGTGTTGATCTAGGCTGTGGCAAATTCTAAACCTAATATTTTTGTATGTCTTTTTCTGGATTGGAAATAAAAACAACTAGACTATGGACAAATTTGCTCACCGAGTAAACATGAGAATCTGATACCAAGATGATATGGGGTAGCCCAATCTTCTCAATGAGCTTCTCTCCCTTTTTGTGGATTTTCTGGATTTTGTGATAACTAGTGCTACACTAAGACCTCTCACTTGGATGACCCCTGTTGCCAGATGCAACAACAATCAAGCCCTTTGGATATTCTCAACTACACACTCTTGCACAAGTAACCAATGATCACAAGTAGTCATGTATCCCCCTATTCCCAATGGAATAACAAGATATCACGCAACTTTGCAATGGTAAACTTCAAGATGAATGCTTAGCAGCAATACAATCTAGAGGCTAGGATTTTCTTTGGTTTAAACTGGATCTAATCTATTCCACACGTAGGTGGTAGCTATATATGAGGGTGGAGGATGTTTCCCACAAAATTGACCTATTCCTACTCGTTTGGACTCAACCAACTCAGATACAAACTGACCCAACATGGGTGCAGCCAATTAGACTATATTTGGAAACTGGCAGACAACTATTCGTGGATTATTTCGGTCACCATGGCTTGTACGAGTCGAATTTGTTGATGATGCCGGATCCATTGGAAATATCTTCAAATTTCCTAATCGTATTGAGCTCGTTTTCCTTATTTGGAGCCTGTATGAAGAATCCATGACTATTTCAAATTCGGGACTTCTGCCAGTCCGAACTGAAACATTATTTCCTTGTTGTTGTTTTCCATGGCAGCAAGTTTGTTTTCCATGCCTCCTTCTTTTGCTCCTTGCTTCCTCTTCTCCATCCATGTATGTGTTATTAATAAACCTAATAATATATAAATTCATAGGCTTAGGTAGTACAACATTCTCATAAACACAAACATTATTTATTACTAGGAAAGAATTCACCTTATAATAAGTATCAGTGAGGCTCAATATTTCCTTCCAACTCAAGCATGTAAATTCACCATGGACCCCTATTGTATCCTGATCAATGTGCTAAACAAAGAAGTATGGAAAACATGATTGAATAAATAAACATAGAGATGACGAGATCACAACAACTCAAATGCTTGCTGGAGACAGAAGGAAATGGGTTTACTGACTCAACATAAATGTAAAAGATAAGCCATTCGCAGAGGGAAGCATTGACCACTCATGTGCTAGAGATTTTATTTTAACTAGCAAATTACCCGTGCGTTGCAACAGATTAAAATAAATTGAACAAATTTATCAATTACCGTGTTGCTAATTTAGACACATTAAATTTCACCTTTTGATGCGTTGTTATTATGTTGCGCTGAGCTCTAAATGACGGCGTCTTGCTTGATTTGAATTTAATTTTCCATTTAAAAAACAGTAACAAAACTAAGTGTTAAACATTGGTTACTCAGTTTTCCATTGCAATTGTTAATCCTTCTGTCGGGACAGTAGTTTGTTGCTACAGCCCAAAACAATTCCTGATTAGTAGCAAGAGCCTAGCATTTGCTAGTTTGATACTTATTTGATATGGATCTCCTTTTTTTCTTGTTAAATAACATGTCTTGTTTCTTGAATACATGCGTGTATATACCATCCTAGCTTGGACTTATACACCCTCCGTTCTAAAATATTGGACTTCCATTCATTATTTTGTTTTTTAAAAAAGAGGTTTTATTACTTAAAAGGGTTTAATCGTTAGACCCGGCCCTCTTCATATTTACGTTACGTTACACCCGGCCTCTTCATATTTAGACAAATCATGTATTTTGGACTCGTAACGGCATTGAACTCATTGCAACAGACTAATAGGATCGCCATTTCAACTTTTAATAACAAGAGGTCTGGTTACGGTTGTTTTTTTCTTGCGCGTGGTTTGTCTGATCTTTTTCTGAGCGTGTACAAACGCAGAACGCTACAGATCGATGGTGTACCTAGTTTTTTTCTCGCGTGTACCGATCGCTTGTTAGACTTGCTATTTTCTCTTTTTGTACGCATCACGGCCCAGCCCAAGAGGGCGTTAGAGAAATAAAGAGATGAGGCTTTAGACCAAGCCCAGCTCGCTCGACCATCGTGCGTGTGAACTAGGCGTGGTTACGCTGGTGGATTCTAGGGAAAATTCTAGGTCTTTCGGCTACCACGTCTAGTCGTCAGAGTACTCTGTTTTTTTTAGACGTACGAATCGCTAATGACTCCGGTCTATAGACCTGGTCGGAAGAGGGTTTGTTTGACGTACCAACCATCACCATCTAAAGAGAAATTATATAGTAGAGATATAGAGAAGAAAATTATAGTATAGATAGATAGATATAGAGATAGAGATATATAGTAAAGATAGAGATAGATCCCAATAGGTATAACTTACCGGTGGCAAGGTGGGTAATGTATGTCAACTTTGAGGGTAGTTTTAATGACCTACCAAACCAAACAAAAATAAGAAAGCCTTAACGCCTTTATTATTAGGTATAGATAAACAGAGGTATAAAATGCATGACACTCCTCCCATCCATCTTACACAAACCATGGCTAACCAAACCCCTAGGTGTCTGCCAATAATCACAAACCATGGAGAAGTGTCTAAATTTTGAGAGGTGTATATTTATGTCAACGAAAGGCAAACAGAAAATACAGTCCGTCACAAGCCAACTAGACTCACAAGAGCGGCTCCATAGAAGGACGCAACTGGTATAGAAGGTCATCCCTCTTCTTTTTTGTTTACACAATTATGCTTTGACTGATAAATCAGGGGTAAAAAGAGTGAAGAGAATTTGTATTATTATTTGGGGCTGGGAACCCCGCTGCCAGCTCTTCTAGCATTTGGATAAGCGGGTGAAGCCACTAGTCCAGGTGTGTGAGTCCAATCAACAAGTGAGATAAAGATTCTCTATTTGCGTCCTCATGAGCTAAAACAGGAACACAAAACAGGAGTAATTTGAAAGTTTTAAAGGTAGCACATGAGTAATTTACTTGGAGTGGCGGTGAAATACCACATGTAGGAAGGTATGGTGGACACAAATGGCAAGGTTTTGGGGTTTTAGGTTTGGATGCACGAGAAGCATTCCCTCTCAGTACAGGGTTTTTGGCTAGCAAGGCTGGGTAGAAAGCATAAGAGTTGAAGGAAAACAAACAAATATACATATGATGAAACCAATCATGCAATCTTCATTGAAAGCACAAACGATCTTAACTTGTGAATACTAAGTTTATGAGCTAATAGGCAAATTCTTCTTTCTTAAACTAGAAACTCAAATTATTATTTTTGCTGATCCAAGCTAAGTTTGCCAAAACCAACTAGATTAACTTGATGAAATCTAGAGTGATACCAAGTACTAATAACAAGCTCAACCATATGACAGAAGGTGAAAACTGAAATAATGTGCATAGAAAGTAAATGATGAAACTTCTCATTAATATTTCAAACCGACAAATCACACCAACGGATACAATGACAAACAACTAGGGAGAGACACTTCCATGCTGCAAACCATCCTATATGATAACCTCTCTACTCATGATATGACTCTACTGAAAAAGCAAAAAGATGAAAGAGAGTGATGTGATACCGCGGCACTCCCCCCAAGCTTGGAACAAGCCGAGGGGATGCCAAAACCCATGACAAATCAATTCTTCGGTGGTGGTGGTGAATCCTTATCGGTGAGCTTATCAATTGATTTCTTCAGATCTTCAATCGCGAACATAAGCATACACATCATCCCCGTATTGCGATCAATACAGTTTGCATGCCTGTCAGACGGTGAATCCCAGCCACCAAGATTTTTTCCCCACTCTTCTTTAGGTTGAGAGCTTCCTTCATCTGCACGGTTAGAACGATTCATATCCCACATAGAGGGCAAATCCCTATTGGGCACCTTTTTGCACTGATAATCATGAATTAATGTGTGGAAGTCGTTCTTGACTCCCTTAGCAGGTGTCTTTGAAGCTAGGGAGTGACGTGGAACCTTCCCTCCGGTGCTCATCCACGCGTTTCTCTTGAACTTTAAGGGGTTAGCAACCACCCTAATGCTTGCGACGGTGGCGCGTGGACGCACTCGTGGGTTTTCCTCTACATCTCCTTCAGATCCACTCTCGATCTCCTCCTCTGGCTTCAGGTCCTGGACATCATCTTCCTTTGGTCCCTTCCCCTTGTTGTCGTTGGCGGAGACCATGATGCTTCTAAAACCAAAAACAGATCCTGACAGAAACAGCTCGAAACAGAAATACAACGAGAAAAAGATATACGGACCTCGGGGGGTCCGGGGGATTATATAGCAAAAAGTTTCATAACGAAAGGAAAGTCCAGGTCGAAAATGAGTCGGAGAGGGGCTCCGGGGAGCCCACACCATGGGTTGGCGCGGCCAGGGGTGGGCCCGCGCCACCATATGGTGTGGAGCCTCCGGGCTCCGTCTCCCTCTCGTTTCCGGCTCATAATTTTTCATATTTTTTAAAAACAGTAAAATATAAGTTGAAAGATGTTTCGCGAACATTTTTTTACCAAAACTGTTACTTATTCGAAAACTGTCTCTGCAGTTTCTGAAATATGCTTCTTAATAAACTCCTCCAGGATCATGGCTTAAATACAATCAACATTTTCATTATAAGGATCCCCAGAAATATAATGCTTGAGTCTTTGGCCATTCACCACTTGTGAAGAGTTGTCTTCAAGGGATACAATTTTAATTGCCCCCGAATGATATACCTCTTCGATAACAAAAGGTCCTTCCCATCTCGAGAGTAATTTTCCTGCAAAAAATCTGAGACGAGACCTATACAATAGCACTTTCTCACCAATATGAAATTCTCTTTTAATAATTCTCTCATCACGCCACCTTTTAACTTTCTATTTAAAGAGCTTAGCATTTTCATATGCTTCACTCCTCCATTCATCTAAAGAACTTAAGTCAAGCAACCTTTTTTCACCAGCAGGTTTAAAATATCTATTTAGGTCTTTCACTGCCCAATAAGCTTTGTGTTCTAATTCTAGGGGCAAGTGACAAGCTTTTCCATAAACCATTTTATAAGGAGACATTCCAATGTTATTTTTATAAGCAATTCTATAAGCCCACAGAGCATCATTTAATTTCTTAGCCCAATTTTTCCTAGATTTGTTAACAGTCTTTTGCAAGAGAGATTTGATTTGTCTATTTGATGATTCTACTTTCCCACTAGTTTGAGGATGATAGGGTGAAGCAATTCTATGATTAACATCATATTTAGCATGGGTTTTTCTAAAACCACCATGCATAAAATGAGAACCCCCATCAGTCAGAAGATATCTAGGTACACCAAACCTAGGGAAAATAATGTCCTTAAGCATTTTTAAAGAGGTTTCACCATCAGCACTTTTAATAGGTATAGCTTCTACCAATTTAGTAACATAATCAACAACAACAAGAATATGAGTATAGCCTTGCGAAGGAGGGAAAGGACCCATAAAGTCAAAACCCCAACAATAAAATGGTTCAATAACAAGAGAATGATTCATAGGCATTTCATTACGTCTAGAAATATTTTCAACCCTTTGACATTGATCACAAGATAAAATAAATTTTCTAGCATCTTCAAAGAGAGTAGGCTAATAAAAACCTGATTGTAGAACTTTATGTGTAGTTCTATCTCCAATGTGATGTCCTCCATAAGCACTACTATGACATTTTCTCAATATCTCTTGTTGTTCATTTTCAGGAACACATCTTCTCATTATACCATCAACACCTTATTTATATAAGTGTGGGTCATCCCAAAATAATGCCTCAAATCATAGAAGAATTTTATTCTTTGCTGAGCTGTAAAGGTAGGAGGAAAATACTTGGGAACAATAAAGTTAGCATAATCAGCATACCATGGACTCTCTTGAGAGATCACTTTTATTGCAGCTAGATGTTCATTAGGAAAACAATCATTAACAGGAATAGGGTCATCAGGGATATTTTCTAATCTAGATAGATTATCAGCAATAGGATTTTCAGCACCCTTCCTATCCACAATATGTAAATCAAACTCTTGTAAAAGAAGCACCCATCTAATAAGCCTAGGCTTATCATCTTTCTTTTCCATAAGGTACTTAATAGCAGCATCATCAGTATGAATAGTAACTTTAGAATCAACAATATACTGCTAAAATTATCACAAGCAAAACCACAGCTATGAATTCTTTCTCAGTGGTAGCATAATTCTTTTGAGCAGCATCAAGGGTTTTACTAGCATAATGAATAACATTTAACTTCTTATCTACCCGCTGTGCAAGAACAGCACCTACAACAAAATCACTAGCATCACACATAATTTCAAATGGTAAATTCCAATCAGGTGGTTGAACAATAGGGGCAGATATTAAAGCCTTCTTTAAAATTTCAAAAGCTTCTTTACAATCTTCATAAAAAACAAATGGTACATCTTTTTGAAGAAGATTAGTAAGAGGTTTTGATATTTTAGAGAAATCTTTCATAAAACTTCTATAGAAACCAGCATGACCAAGAATACTACGAATATCTTTAACATCCCTAGGATAGGGCATTTTCTCAATAGCTTCAACTTTAGCTCTATAAACTTTAATACCTCTTTCAGAGATTTTATGTCCAAGAACAATTCCTTCATTAACCATACAATGGCATTTCTCCCAGTTAGAACAAGATTAGTCTCCTCACATCTCTGCAAAACTTTATCAAGATTCCGCAAACACTTATCCAAAGAAGTTCCATAGATAGAGAAAGCATCCATGAAAACTTCCACAATTTCTTCACAAAACCATGAAAGATAGCAGAGATGCATCTTTGAAAGGTAG
The DNA here is from genome assembly GCA_028641055.1 of Alopecurus myosuroides. NCBI lineage: Eukaryota > Viridiplantae > Streptophyta > Magnoliopsida > Poales > Poaceae > Alopecurus > Alopecurus myosuroides. The sequence goes on along the minus strand of CM054061.1, from coordinate 249,612,087 downwards.
CAGGAGCATTACATAAACCAAAAGGCATACGTCTATAAGCATAAGTTCCATAAGGACAAGTGAAAGTTGTTTTATCTTGATCAAGCTTTTTCACAGTAATTTGAGAAAACCCAGAATAACCATCAAGAAAGCAGAAATGAGTTTTTTTAGACAACCTTTCTAACATTTGATCAATAAAAGGCAAAGGATAATGATCTTTCTTAGTGACTTTGTTAAACTTACTAAAATCAATGCACATCCTATAACCAACTACTACTCTTTGAGGAATGAGTACATTATTTTCATTTGGCACAACAGTCATCCCTCCTTTCATAGGGACACAATGCACAGGACTAACCCATCTACTATCAGCGATAGGATAAATAATGCTAGCATCAAGGAGTTTCAATGCCTCATTTCTTACCACATCCTTCATTTTAAGATTTAAACGGCGTTGATGTTCAACAACTGGCTTTGCATCAGGCTAAATACTAATAGCATGCTGACAAATAGTAGGAGAAATTCCCTTCAAATCATCAAGAGTATAACAAATAGCACCTCTATGTTTCTTCAATATCCCCAATAATCTCTCCTCTTCTTTATCAGAAAGGTGAGAACTAGTAATAACAGGATATAATTTCTTATCATCAATATGAGCATATTTAAAATTATCAGGCAAAGGCTTTAAATCAAAACAGGATCTTCCTTGGGTGGTAATGTTGTACCCAAGTCTTCTAGAGGTAAATTATGTTTCAGCATTGCTGGCTGGTGTAGAAAAATCTCATCAATTTCATTCCTTTCTTCCATAAGGACATCACTTTCATGGTCTTCCATGTATTGCTGCAAAGGATTGTTAGGACCAAGAGCAATAGCGGCCAATTGTTCAACTCTATAGTTCTCATTAGGCAATTCGGCTTCATAAGGTGCTTTAGCAAATTTGGAGAAATTAAATTCATAAGACTCTCCATCAAACTTTGTAAGAATTTTCTCCTTTTTACAATCAATAACAGCACCACAAGTGTTTAAGAAAGGTCTACCGAATATAATAGGACAAGCATCACTAGCAGAAGTGCCTAGTACTAGAAAATCAGAAGGATATTTAGTTTTACCACATAAGACCTCCACATCTCTAAGAATACCAATTGGAGAAATAGTTTCCCTATTAGCAAGTTGAATAATCACATCAATGTCTTCAAGTTCACAAGAACCAATTTCATGCATGATTTCTTTATAAAGCTCATAAGGAATAGCACTAGAACTAGCACCAATATCACATAAACCATAATAACAATGATCACCTATCCTCACAAATAGCACAGGAACACTAGCTTTCCTAGATTTACTAGGATGAGAGACAATATTAGAAGCATCTTCACAAAATATAATGTGTCCCTCTTGTACATTTTTAGAAACAAGGTCCTTTACTATTGCTACTTAGGTTCTACAGTTATTTGTTCCCCAGGTTCAACAGGTTTCCTTGCACTTTTACTAACCACACTAGCTAACATAGAGTGTTCTTTTACCTTAGCAGGGAAAGGCATTTTCTCAATATAAGGTTCAGGCAAAATAGAATCAACAGTATGAACTTCTATATCTCTAGCAGGAACACAATTAATAGTATCTTTGTAAGGTGCATGGTACTTAGCCCATTCCTTTTTAGGAATATCAATGTAAGAATAAAGAACCTTATACAAGTTTGCAGCAACTTGAGAATCAAGACCATAAACAACACTAACATTATAAAAATGCTCAGATGACATAAAGGTTTTAATGCATTCATAGTCATAATTTGTACCTGACTTTCTACCTTTGTCATTCTCCCATGCTTCAGTGTTTTCTTGAATACCGTCAAGAAGATCCCATTTAGCTTCATCCTTCATACGTGTAAATGATCCAGAACAAGAAGCATCCAATAAATCCTTATCATGAAGAGGAAGCCTTGCATAGAAATTATTAATAACGATAATACTGGGGAGCTCATGAATGGGGCATTTGAGCATTAGTAACTTCAATCTCCCCCATGATTGGGAAATTATCTCTCCACCATGAGGCCAAAAATTATATATATAATTCCGATCTCTATGGATATCACTCGGAGGATAAAATTTAGAATAAAAGAGAGGTACAATTTCCTCCGATTCAATAGTCTGGCTATTTTTCAGCAGCTTGAACCATTCAGCGGCTCGGCCCGTCAATGATATAGAGAATAATCTCCTCTTCACTTGGCTCATTGTAATACCTGCACACTTGAACAACTTGCATAATTCATGTAAAAAGAGCAAATGATCACCAGGATGGACATTTCCATCACCTGAATAGCAGTTATCCATAACATGTTTAACAATCTTTATAGGTATTTTATAAGGATCCAAATCATCAGGTGGTGGGTCACTTACTACCCTAGCAGCGGCAGTAATGCCCGCAAATAAGTACTCAAAAGGAGTTCCAAACATAGTGTAATAAATCAGTAGACAGAAATAAAAACATCACTTATAGCAGAAGCTTCCTTTATCAATTCCACTTCCCAATAGCGCTTCACTCCCCGGCAATGGCGCCAGAAAATAGTCTTGATGACCCACAATTATAGGGGGTATATCATAGTACTTTCGATAAATAAGAGTCTCGAACCCAACGAGGAGCAGAAGGTGTTGACAAGCAGTTTCGATGAAGGAATAATAGTAAATACTGGAAAAGAGATTTGTAGGGGTTTTTGATATTGTAGATAAATAAAGTGTGAGAAAATAAAATGCAGTAATAATAATTGGAGCAAATGGCCAATCCTTTCTTCAACAAAGGACAAGCCGGTGAGTTTACTTATGATTAACAAACGTTCTCGTGGACACACGGGAGGTTTCTGTCAAGTGCTTTTGTTCCATGCAGCTGAATAATGTTCGGTGTTTTGATAAGTGTTGTTTGGGTGAACCTATGCTAATGTACCGTCTCATCCAAGACTAATACATACTTGTGATTATACCCCTTGCAAACATTCGCAACTACAAGAAAGTAATTAAGAAATAAATCTAACCACAGCTTTAAACTCCGGGATCCTACGCTCCCTCGTGTAATGGTTTCCTAAAGGGGGTTTAGGTTTCTGTCACTCCGGCAACCCCATAATTAGTAGCCAAATACACGATGCATATAATGGATGGTAACAATCTGGTCATAAAGTGCAAACACCGATAAATCTCACAAGCATCAACTACTAACAAGTAATCCACACCGGGAGAGAGATCTAATGCAAAACAACGATAGAGGCCCCTAATTGTTATAGCGGGATGAAAGTGGATGATGAGGGTGATGGTGATGGTGGTGATGATGATGATGATGACGATCTTGATGATGCCCGGAGCGATGACGGTGATGATGGCGATGATTTCCCCTCTCTCGGGAGCGAATTTCCCCGGCAGATTTCTCCCTGCCAGAGAGCTTTTCTCTCTTGGATGTTTTCCACCCCGCATCAGCGGAGGAATAATTCTTCGAGGATGGAATGAGGCGTAGGGTTCCCTCGGGTCCAGGCACGCCAAAGATGACCCCCGGAGGTGGGCCAGGGTGGCCACACCCCTAGGTGGCGCGGCCAGGGGGCGCCACCCCTAGGTGTGGGCCCCTGGTGGCCCCCCTCCGGCTCTCCTTCTGGCTGACTTTTAGGAACCCCCGAATGTCGCCCTTCTTCTTCTGATCTTCTGAAATATGGTATCTCGATGGCGCTTTTTCCATCAGATTTCTGGTCTCGGTGTTTATTCTCCAAAAATTATAAAACGTGCAAAATGGAAGTATTAGTGGCATTCAGACGATCCGGAGCCCCCTCTCCGGAGAAACCATAGCCCCGATGTGGAAAAATACGGAACTTCCGTTCTGGCAACTCTACGTGAGCCGAAAAGGGGTAGCAAAGTGGAACCAATTGCTTTTTTGTGTTATGTTAGGCCCAAGGAACAATCAAGACAATGGTTGGGCCCACCTGTTGGCAAGATTCCCCGAGTTCCGTCAGTTTAAGGAGTTTCGGGCTCTAAGTAGTCCTCGAACCCGCCAGAGAGAATCCGACGCTGGTGAAGCCCTAACTACGAGAGAGATGGAATATCGGGAATCCAAGATCCATGACACACTATAACACACATGGTATGGCATACCATGGGATTTGGTGGCATTCAGACGATCTGGAGGCCCCTCTCCGGAGAAATCATAGCCCCGCTGGGGAAAAAACGGAACTGTCGTTCTGGCCCCTCTACATTAAGCGGAAGGGGGCACAAAAGTGGAACCAACTGCTTGGTTGTATTAGGTTAGGACCAAGTAACACCCAAGACAATGGTAGGGCCCACCTCTTGGCAAGATTCCCCGAGTTCCGTGAGTTTCGGGCTCTAAGTAGTCCTGGAACCCGCCAGAGAGAATCCGACGCCAGTGAAGCCCTAACATGGAGAGAGAGGGAATCTTGGGAACCCAAGACCCACGCCACACTATAACACACATGGTATGGAATACCATGGGATTTGGTGGCATTCAGACGATCTGGAGGCCCCTCTCCGGAGAAACCATAGCCTCGCTGGGCAAAAAGACGGAACTGCCGTTCTGGCCCCTCTACGTTAGGCGGACGGGGGTAGAAAAGTAAAACCAACGGCTTGGTTGTATTAGGTTAGGCCCAAGGAACACCCAAGAAAATTGTAGGGCCCACCTCTTGGCAAGATTCCCCAGTTCCGCCAGATCCGGGAGTTTCGGGTTCTAAGTAGTCCTGGAACCTGCCAGAGAGAATCTGACGCCGGTGAAGCCCTAACAGAGAGAGAGCGAGTGAATCTTGGGAATAAAGAACCCATGCCACTGTCTAACACACATGGTACGGCATACCATGGGATTTGGTGGCATTCAGACCATCCGGATTCCCCTCTCTAGAGAAACCATAACACCACTGGGAAAAAGATGGAACTGCCGTTTTGGCCCCTCTACATGAGCCGGAAGGGGGTAGCACAGCGGAACCAATTGCTTGGTTTGTTATGTTAGGCCCAAGAACACCCAAGACAATTTTAGGTCCTACCTATTAGATAGATTCCCCCAGTTCCGTCAGATCCGTGAGTTTAAGGTTCTAAGTAGTCCTGGAACCCGCCAGAGAGAATCTGACGCCGATGAAATCCTAATATAGAGAGCGAGGAAATCTTTAGCATCCAATACCCATTCCACACTCTAACACACATGGTATGGCATAACCTAGCCTTGGGTGGGATTCATACGCTCTTGAGCCCCTATCCGGAGAAACCCTATGCCCACAGGAGAAAAAGGACGGAACTGCCGTTCTAGACCCTCTACATGAGCCGGAAGGGTTAGAAAACTGGAACTAATTGCTTGGTTGTGTTAGGTTAGGAGAAAGGAACACCCAAGACAATGGTAGGTCCCACCTCTTGGCAATATTTCCCTCGTTCTGTCATATCCGGGAATTTCGGGCTCTGAGTATAGTCCTCGAACCCGCTAGAGAGAATCTGACGCCGGTGAAGCCATAACAAAGAGAGTGAGGGAATCTTAGGAGTCCAAGACCCATGGCACACTCTAGAACACATGGTATAGCCTAAAACGGGATTCTGTGGCCTTCAGATGATCCGGAGTACCACCCCCTCCTCCACCCCCCTCTGGAGAAACCATAGACCTCATGGGGGAAAAGACGGAACTGCCGTTCTGGCCCCTCTACGTGAGCCGGAAGGGGATAGAAAATTGGAACTAATTTCTTGGTTTTGTGAGGTTAGGCACAAGGAACACCCAAGAAAATGGTAGCGCCCACCTCTTGGAAATATTTGCCCAGTTCCGTCAGATCCAGGAGTTTCGGGCTCTAAGTAGTCCTCGAACATGCGGAGAGAATCCGACGCCAGTGAAGCGCGAACTAACACAGAGAGAGATGGAATCTTGTAAATACAGGACCCATGACACACTAACACACATGGTAGGGCATACGTTGGGATTTGGTGGCATTCGGGTGACCCGGAGCCCCCTCTCCGGAGAAACCATAGCCCCACCGGGAAAAAGACGAAAGTGTCGTTCTGGCCCCTCTACGTGAGCCGGAAGGGGGTAGCAAAGTGGAACCACTTGCGTGGTTGTGTTAGGTTAGTCCCAATTAACACCCAAGACAATTGTAGGTCCTACCTCTTGGCAAGATTCCCCTAGTTCTGTCAGATCCGGGAGTTTCGGGCTCTAAATAGTCCTCGAATCGCTAGAGAGAATCCGACGCCGCTGAATCCTAACACTGGGAGCGAGGGAATATTGGGAATCCAAGACCCATGACAGACTCTAACACACATGGTATGACATACCATGATATTTGGTGGCATTCAGACGATCCGGAGCCCCCTCTCCGGAGAAACCATAGCCCCGATGGGGAAAAGACGGAATTGTCGTTCTCACCCCTCTACGTGAGCCGGAAGGGGGTAGGAAAGTGGAAACAATTTCTTGGTTGTGTTATTATAGGCCCAAGGAACACCCACTAAAATGGTTGGGCCCACCATTTGGAAAGATTCCCCAAGTCCCGTTAGTTCCGGGAGTTTCGGGCTCTAAGTAATCCTGGAACCCGCAGAGAGAATCTGAGGCCGGTGAAGCCCTAACACAAAGAGCGAGGGAATGTTGGCCATCCATGACCTATGACACACTCTAACACACATGGTATTGCATAACATGGGATTTGGTGGCATTGAGACGATCCGGAGCCCCCTCTCCGGAGAAACCATAGCCCCGATGTGGAAAAAGATGGAACTGCCGTTTTGGCCCCTCTACGTTAGGCGGAAGGGGGTAGCAAAGTGGAACCAACTGCTTGGTTGTATTAGTTTAGGCCCAAGGAACACCCAAGGAAATGGTAGGAACCACCTCTTGGCAACATTCCCCGAGTTCCGTTAGTTCCGGGAGTTTCGGGCTCTAAGTAGTCCTGGAACCCACCAGAGAGAATTCGACGCCGGTGAAGCCGTAACACAGAGATAGATGGAATCTTGGGCATCCAAGACCCAGACACATTATAACACACATGGTATGGAATACCATGGGATTTGGTAGCATTCAGACGATCTAGAGGCCCCTCTCTAGAGAAACCATAGCCCCGCTGGGCAAAAAGACGGAACTGCCGTTCTGGCTCATCTACGTTAGGCGGAAGGGGGTAGCAAAGTGGAACCAACTGCTTGGTTATATTATGTTAGTACCAAGGAACACCCAAGAAAATGGTAGGGCCCACCTCTTGGCAAGATTCCCCCAGTTCCGTCAGATCCGGGAGTTTCAGGCTCTAAGTAGTCCTGGAACCCGCTAGAGAGAATCTAACGCCGGTGAAGCCCTAACACAGAGAGAGCAAGTGAATCTTGGGAATACAGGACCAATGCCACACTCTAACACACATGTTATGGCATACCATGGTATTTGGTGGCATTCAGACGATCCGGAGCCCCCTCTCCAGAGAAACCATAGCCCCGTTGGGAAAAAGACGGAACTGCCGTTTTGGGCCCTCTACGTGAGCCGGAAAGGGGTAGAAAAGCGGAACCAATTACTTGATTGTGTTATGTTATGCCCAAGGAACACCCAAGAAAATGGTTGGACCCACCTGTTGGCAAGATTCCCCAAGTTCCGTCAGTTTCGGGAGTTTCGGGCTATAAGTAGTCCTCGAACCCGCCAGAGAGAATCCGACGCCGGTGAAGCCCTAACAGAGAGAGAGAGAGTGGGAATCTATGGCATAAAAGACCCATGACACACTATGACACACATGGTATGGCATACAATGGGATTTGGTGGCCTTCAGACGATCTGGAGGCCCCTCTCCAGAGAAACCATAGCCCCACCGGGAAAAAGACGGAACTGTCGTTCTGGCCCCTCTATGTTAGGCGGAAGGGGGAAGCAAAGTAGAACCAACTGCTTGGTTGTATTATTTTAGGCCCAAGGAACACCCAATAAAATGGTTGGGCCCACCTGTTGGCAAGATTCCCCGAGTTCCATCAGTTTCGGGAGTTTCGGGCTCTAAGTAGTCCTGGAACCCGCTCGAGAGAATATGACGCGCTTGTGAAGCCCTAACAGAGAGAGAGAGAGAGAGAGGGAATATTGGGCATACAATACCCATGCCACACTCTAACACACATGGTATGGCATACCATGGTATTTGGAGGCGTTCAGACGATCCGGAGCCCCCTCTCGGGAGAAAGCATAGTCCCGATGGGGAAAAAGACGGAAATGTCGTTCTGGCCCCTCTACGTGAGCCGGAAGGGGGTTGCAAAGTGGAACCGATTTATTGTTTGTGTTAGTTTAGTCATAAGGAACACCCAATACAATGGTTGGGACCACCATTTGGAAAGATTCTCCTAGTTCCAGGAGTTTCGGGCTCTAAGTAATCCTGGATCCCACAGAGAGAATCCGACGCCAGTGAAGCCCTAACACAGAGAGAGAATGAATGTTGTCCATCCACGACCTATGACACACTCTAACACACAGGGTATGGCATAACATGGTATTTTGTGGCATTCAGAGTATACGGAGCCCCCTCTCCAGAGAAACCATAGCCCCAATGTGGAAAAAGACGGAACTGCCGTTCTGGCCACTCTACATGAGCCGGAAAGGGGTAGAAAAGTGGAACCAATGGATTTTTTGAGTTAGGTTAGGCCCAAGGAACACCCAAGACAATGGTTGGTCCCACTTGTTGGCAAGATTCCTCGAGTTCCGTCGGTTTTAGGAGTTTCGGGCTCTAAATAGTCCTCGAACCCACCAGAGAGAATCCGACGCTGGTGAAGCCCTAACAGAGAGAGAGAGAGGGAATCTTTGGCATCCAAGACCAATAACACACTATAACACACATGTTATGTCATACCATGGGATTTGGTGGCATTCAGACGATCTGGAGGCCCCTCTCCGGAGAAACCATAGACCCACTGAGGAAAAAGGCGGAACTGCCGTTCTGGCCCCTCTACGTTAGGCGGAAGGGGGTAGAAAAGTGGAATCAACTGCTTGGTTGTATTAGGATAGGCCCAAGGAACACCCAAGACACTGGTAGGGACCACATCTTGGCAATATTCCCCGAGTTCCGTCAGTTCCGGGAGTTTCAGGCTCTAAGTAGTCCTCGAACCCGCCAGAGAGAATCCGACTCCGGTGAAGACCTAACATAGAGATAGAGGGAATTTTGGGCATCCAAGACCCACGACACACTATGACACACATGGTATGGAATACCATGGGGCTTGGTAGCATTCAGACGATCTAGAGGCCCCTCTCCGGAGAAACCATAGCCCCTCTGGGCAAAAAGACGGAACTGCCGTTCTGGCACCTCTATGTTAGGCGGAAGGGGGTAGCAAAGTGGAACCACCTGCTTGGTTGTATTAGGTTAGGCCCAACTAACACCCAAGAAAATTGTAGGGCCCACCTCTTGGCAAGAATCCCCCAGTTCTGTCAGATCCGGGAGTTTCGGGCTCTAAGTAGTCCTGGAACCCACCAGAGAGAATCTGACGCCAGTGAAGCCCTAACACAGAGAGAGCGAGGGAATCTTGGGAAGACAGGACCCATGATACACTCTAACACACATGTTATGCCATACCATGGGATTTGGTGCCATTCGGACGATCCGGAGCCCCCTCTCGAGAGAAACCATAGTCCCGCTGGGAAAAAGACGGAACTGCCGATTTGGGCCGTCTACGTGAGCTGGAAAGGGGTAGCAAAGCAGAACCAATTGTTTGGTTGTGTTATGTTAGGACCAAGGAACACCCAATAAAATGTTTACGCCTACCTGTTGGCAATATTCCCCGAGTTCCATCAGTTTCAGGAGTTTCGGGCTCTAAGTTGTCCTGGAACCCGCCAGAGAGAATCTCACACACCGCTGAAGCCCTAACTGAGAGAGAGAGAGAGAGAGAGAGAGAGGGAATCTTGGGCATAAAATACCCATTCCACACTCTAACACACATGTTATGGCATACCATGGGATTTGGTGGCGTTCAGACGATCCGGAGCCCCTTCTCCGGAGGAACCATATCCCCGATGGGGAAAAAGACGGAAATGTCGTTCTAGCCCCTCTACGTGAGCCGGAAGGGGGTAGCAAAGTGGAACCGATTTATTGGTTGTGTTAGGTTAGGCCCAAGGAAAACCCAAGAAAATGGTTGGGACCACCATTTGGCAAGATTCCCCCAGTTCCATAAGTTCCGGGAGTTTCGGGCTCCAAGTAATCCTCGAACCCGCAGAGAGAATCCGACGCCGGTGAAGCCCTAATACAGAGAGCAAGGGAATGTTGTCCATCCACGACCTATGACACACTCTAACACACATGGTATGGCATAACATGGGATTTGGTGTCATTCAGACGATCCGGAGCCCCCTCTCCGGAGAAACCATAGCCCCGATGTGGAAAAAGACGGAATTGCCGATCTGGCCACTCTACGTGAGCCGGAAAAGGGTCGAAAAGTGGAACCAATTTCTTTTTTGTGTTAGTTTAGGCCCAAGGAACACCCCAAGAGATTTGTTTGTCCCACCTGTTGGCAAGATTCCCCAAGTTCCGTCGGTTTCGGGAGTTTTGGACTCTAAATAGTCCTCAAACCCACCAGAGAGAATCCGACGCCGGTGAAGCCCTAACAGAGAAAAAGAGAGAGTTAATCTTGGGAATCCAAGACTCATGACACACTATAACTCACATGGTATGGAATACCATGGGATTTGGTTGCATTCCAACTATCTGGAGGCCCCTTTTCAGAGAAATCATAGCCCCGCTCAGGAAAAAGACGGAAATATCGTTTTGGCCCCTCTACGTTAGGCGGAAGGGGGTAGCAAAGTGGAAAAAACTAGTTGGTTGTATTAGTTTAGAACCAAGGAACACCCAAGACAATGTTAGGGCCCACCTCTTTGCAATATTCCCCGAGTTCCGTCAGTTCCGGGAATTTCGGGCTCTATGTAGTCCTGGAACCCGCTAGAGAGAATCCGACACTGGTGAAGCCCTAACACACACAGAGAGAGAGGGAATATTGGGCATCCAAGACCCACAACACACTATAACACACATGGTATGAAATACCATGGGATTTTGTGGCATTCAGACGACCTGACGGCCCCTCCCCGGAGAAACCATAGCCCCGCTGGGGAAAAAGACGGAACTGCCGTTCTGGCCCCTCTACGTTAGGCAGAAGGGGGTAGCAAAGTGGAACAAACTGCTTGGTTATATTAGGTTAGGCCCAAGCAACACCCAAGAAAATGGTAGGTCCCACCTCTTGGCAACATTCCCCCAGTTCCGTCAGATCCGGGAGTTTCGGGCTCTAAGTACTCCTCAAACCCGCCAGAGAGAATCTGGCGTCGGTGAAGCCCTAACACAGAGAGAGCGAGTGAATCTTGGGAATACAGGACCCATGACACACTCTAACACACATGTTATGGCATACCATGGGATTTGGTGGAATTCAGACGATCCGGAACCCCCTCTCCAGAGAAACCATAGCCCCGCTAGGAAAAAGACGGAACTGCCGTTTTGGCCCCTGTACGTGAGCCGGAAAGGGGTAACAAAGCGGAACCAATTGCTAGTTTGTGTTATCTTAGGCCCAAGGAACTTCCGTTTTGGCCCCTCTACTTGAGCTGGGAAAAAGTGGAACCAATCGCTTGGTTGTTTTAGGTTAGTCCCAAGTAACACCCAATAAAATGTTAGGTGCCACATCTTGGCAATATTCCCCCCGTTCCGTGAGATCCGGGAGTTTCGGGCTCTAAGTAGTCCTGGAACCTGCGAAAGAGAATATGACGCCAGTTAAGCCATAACACAGGGAGTAAGGGAATCTTGGGCATACAATACCCATGCCACACTCTAACACACAAGGTATGGCATACCGTGGGATTTGGTGGCATTCAGACGATCCGGAGGCCCCTCTCTAGAGAAACCATAGCCCCGATGGGAAAAAGACGGAATTGCCGTTCTGGCCCCTCTACGTGAGCCGGAATGGTGTAGCAAAGCGGAACCAATTGGTTGGTTGTGTTAGGTTAGCCCCAAGTAACACCCATGACAATGGTAGTTCCCACCTCTGGGCAAGATTCCCTCTATTCCCTGAGATCTGTGAGTTTCGGGCTCTAAGTAGTCCTGGAACCCGCGAAAAAGAACGCGGCGCCGGTGAAGCCATAAAATAGATAGTGAGGGAATCTTGGGCATACAAGACCCATGCGACAATCTAACACACATGGTTTGTCATACCCTAGGATTGGGTGGGAATTCCGACGCGCCGGAGCCCCTCCCCGGAGAAACCCTGGATCGACTGGAGAGAAAGAAGAAACTGCCGGTGTGGCCCCTCTACGTGAGTCGGAAAGGGGTGGTGGCGACATGCAAAACCGCATGGCCCTCGCGCCGCTTGGGGAGCCGGGAAGGCTGCATACCGTGTTAATGCTAGGAGTGCGGCAGAGGCGAAGCATCATCCCGCCGCCTGGTGTAGGTCGCGTCCCGTCGTCGCCATTACGCGCGGTAGGCTAACCACCACCCGCACGACTCCGTGTGCATGTCCAAGGCGTGTGAATGCAAATGCGTATTGGCACGTAACCACATGTTCATCACCTTGGCTGCATACACATGGTAGTTGTGTTGGCACGTACCATTATTTGTAGTGAACTTAGAAAAGATTGGTACCATGTTTCGCAAGCAAACACGTGCCATATCATTTTGTACGCATACACGTATAAACGGTATCCTCTTTTCCACACGTATAGAGCCTTTGATATTCGCTGACTTGGTGGGGTGAGCTTTGTGGTGAATTTGAGTCACTAATTGGTGGCCCCGCGGCGTCCCAGGCCCCACTTGCCAGTGACTAAATGTCACATCATTCTATGTTGACTAAGTCAGCCGGCGCGTTCCCACCATGCATACGCACACGGCATCGCGACCAGTCGAAATGACACTAAGTATATAAAGCTCCGGTCGCATCGCCTCTCTCCCCCATCCATTCTCCCCCCACTTCTAGCAAAGAACCCAACTCCGCCCCGGCCGCATTGTCTCCCAGCCCTCCTTCTCTCCCAACTGCCAAGCGCACAACCGCGAGGCGGTTCCGTAGAACGGAAGGTTGGAAGCAGGAGGACAGTGTCGTCCCTTCTGTTGTCGTCGCCGCATGAGCCGCCCATGGCGGTTCCAGTTCGTCGCAGCCGCAGGATGTCGTCGCGGCCACTAAAGTCGCCACCACAGGTTCGTCGGCCGGCCATGGCGCTTCGAGTGCACCGCCTGCTCCTGCCTCGGTGGAGGCGCCTACTGCTTTCCCTCTCCTGGCAGATCTGGGTGATCCCTACGGGGATCGCCAGGCGTTCGACGAGGACGTCGATGACGAGAACCATGAGGTATCTATATCCAGGTTGGCTTAGTTTATTGTCAAAGATCCAGGGTTTGTGCATGACTGCATGCAAGTTCGGGCTTCTAGAGTTTGTAGTTTCATGTATACTTTGAGGTTTTTTGTATATACAAGTTTGGGCTTCTGGTGTTTGCGGTTGCATCTGTACTTAGGGGTTCGAGGTTTTTTGTATTCGGGATTAAAAGGTTTGTAGTTGGATCTATACCTAGGGGTTCGAGGGTTTTTTGTACACACAAGTTCAAGATTCAAAGGTCTGTTTGCATCTGTACTTAGGGGTTTGCAGGTTTTTTGCATTCAGGATTCAGAGGTTTGTAGTTGCATCTGTAGGGGTTCGCAGGTTTTTTGTATTTTAGTGATTCAGAGGTTTGTAGTTTTGCATCTGTACTAAGGGGTTCGCAGGTTTTTTGTATTTTAGAGCATCTCCAGCAGCTCATCTATATGGACATCTAAACCAAATATGGATGGCGGAGGAGTAAAAAAACGTTGCCAACAGATCATCTATAGCATCATCTATTTATTCATGTCCCCAAATTCTTCTACCCATCATCCACATTTGGGGGATGGCTAGATAATCATCGAAACCAAATATGGGAATATTTTATCGATTTCAACATGCACTACTCAGGTTATTTAATTTTATAGAGACCAAAGAGAAAAACATTGTAGAAAAATAGACATGTACTAGACACTAAATTTTGACATGTACTGGAACCATTTGCTTCTACTAAAACTATTGAATTTATGGACTTGTTGAACGGAGGATTTGTTGATATGAATTTTGGGGTATCACACAAAATATAGTCGTTCACAAAGTCGTTGTTCAAAATAGAGTCGTTGGAAACAAATTGATGAACGATAGTTATAACATCATATTAAAATATAGGAGAGACAATATAGATGTCTTGAATATAGATGTTCTGCTATGAAACTAATAACATCTATGCATGAATCTTTTTAGATGATCTTCTATATAGAGCTATCGATGATCAAATATAGATGAGTTGCTGGAGATGATTCCGAGGTTGTAGTTGCATCTGTACTTAGGGGTTCGCAGGTTTTTTGTATTTTAGGGATTCAAAGGTTCTAGTTGCATTTGTTCTTATGGCTTCTAGTTTTTTGTGTGCATGTTAGCATGCATGTGAGTTAGAGATTCTACGTTTTTTGGAAGCATTTTCAATTTGTGTAGTTATTTTGCCTCGCAGACACTCTTGACACATTATGAATTTGTTGCAAAATCACATATTGTACCCCCGTGCATGATAATTACTTGATCCATTTTATGCATATAATTACAAAACGATTCTTGTATGATATTTTTGATCTGGTAAGGTATAATAACATGTCCGGATTAGAATATTAATATGTTGAATGTTATCTTAGATCATCAATGAATTCCTGATGTGTTATTATCTGTTTTTTGTGCATTAGTTCACCAAATATATATAGTGGAAACTGTGATGTTGTATAAAATTCGACACATTTTTCTCAACACTGATGTCCTCTTTAGGGCGCATCTGCTAAATATGTTACTTGATGAAGTGTATGCAAATAAATGAAGAACTATTTCTTTATGTTCTTTGTGATCTGGTTAGGTATATTAATCTTTTGCTAATAAGATTGTGTTGCTAACTTTTGTTTTATTGCAAATTTGCAGGATGAAGATCTGGAAGTCGGCTCAGATGAGGACTCTATGTCTGCTAGACATGTCCTAAGGAAGCTGCAGGCGGGCACCATTCGGTACCGTTGTTATGGCAACTTGTTCTGCCCTTTCTGTGTCAGAAAGATAGTCAATGATCGCCATAGCTTGATCCGACATGCCGTCGGTGTGGGAAATGGCTCTGAGTATCGTGTGCCCCATGTTAGGGCCAAGCACGCTGCCTACGGCATCTTCCTGCAGAAGCTGCTTGCACGGGATATCCTCGCAGGTCTTGCGGAACCTCCTCTTCGGGCTAACTCCAACGAGGCCAGGAGGGCCATGAAGAATCTGAAGCGGCAGTACATGATGTAGCTGCTGCTGCCTGCTGGTGCGCTCGTTGTTGCAGATTGCATGTTGTGTTTGTGTTATCTCTTACTTTTGGTAGTGTCGTCTGGCGTAAGCGTAGTAAGAACTTTTAAAGAACCTCTATCATGTTGGTATGTAAGAACCTAATATGTATATTTTATTAGTATATGTTTCTTAACCCGATCATGTTTCAAGGATGTCAAAAAACTTATTAGGCATGATTTAGTAATAAGTGGATGCGACAACTCATTGATCCGGTCGATCAATCAATTGTGACATCCCTTTACTACTGGATCATTCCTAATAAGCCAATAGTTGGTGCAACATCACAAATGTTAAACAAGACTCGATCTTTGGTGTGTGGAAATGAATCAGCCCCTCCCCACCACTAGGCACTGTCTTATTTTGCAATTATTTGCTAACTAAAATGAAGAAGAATCCGAAGGAGTATAATAAAAATGCGACCAGATTCTAAAACTCTTTTCCTTTTGGTTCTTTTTTATTTTTTATTTTCAATCCGAAAAACAAGAATAAATTAGACCTTAAAAGCCGCACGCCAAATCTCCATGGAAATAGCCTCACGCAGGGTCCCACTCGCCAGCGTCTGCGCCAAATCTCCACCACCGCGCTCCTCGCCCACTTGGCTACTCCTCCGCTGAAAGCGACCTCCACAAAAAGCCTCCACTTCGCCCTCCCGCCTCAACGGCGGCTGCCACAGCTTCGCCCTCCCCCCCCCCGGTCCTCGGCGTCGTTCTCAAACAATAACTGGTAAGCCATGGTTCCCTCCCTTCCCCATCCTCAACCAAACGATGCGATGTAGGTTAGATGTCGGCAGATCTAGGTTTGATACCGGCGGATGTAGGTTAAATGCTGGCGGGGTAGGTCACCGTTGATGTTTTAAGTTACCACCGGTCGTGGATCTAGCTCACTCTACCGTTACAGGGCCCTCGGAGATCGTTTCCCCCACCCAAATGGAGATCAACCTGAACAAGGCCTCGGAGCTCACAAAGCCCCCTGTAATTGAGATAGCCGAGGTAAATAGAATATAAATTAGTCTTGTAGCCAAATGTTCTCTTAAGATTCATCTATCTCCTTTCGCCTTCATCGACACTTCTTTGATTTTTATTCTTTTCGTATTTGGATATAGGACCACAGTGCAGGTTGTGACTTCTGCAGCATGTCGCGTACTGAAATTCAGAAATTGGTGAAGCAGTCAGTTGAGACAATTGAATCTCATCGTCTCTATGAAGTTTGCAAGTTGGCTGATGATACCATCGCTGAGAAGCTAATCTATTTCGTCTGCTGTGAGGACAGACTGGACAAGCTTCAAAAATGCTAGCACTCGAGTTGGAACTGCGGGAAAAAAAGAGAAGCTATATGATCATGCACAGCTTGGTTACTAAGCTTGATTCTGAGATGAAGAGTGCAAAGAAAACTTTAAAAGTAGCCGAAGAGAAGTGCGACATGCTCCAGAGGGGAAAAGACACCCTGTTGTAGAGTGCGGAGGACACCAATGTGAAGTTGAGATACATTCTAAGTTTCTTGCAACATTATGGAATGAGGTAAAACTACTTTGCTCTTTAATTAGATTATGTCAACCTGCAATTTTTGCCAATGATTCTAGCTGTTATTCATTTCTCTGTTTTGTTGCATGTGCTGATGATTAAACTGTGCGATGCTAAAATCCAAAGGATTACTCCCCAGTACATAGTAGCGTTTACACGGATATTGTTTGTTCATGCTTCCTGGTCCTGTGGAGCTTGATCCTTTGGACTTTTTTTGCAATGTATGTATGAGGCTTGCTTATTTTATGTTCATTCTCTGTTCTGTGTGCCGATGATTAAACTCTGCACCTCCTCTCGGTGAGATATTGGCACTTACCTAGTGTTGTGTACAACTATATTTGTTCTGCATCTTCCTTGGTAAGTGTTCGATGATCTCATTGATTTCTGTGTGCTTCTTTACTATGAGGCCCCAATTATGATTTTGTCTGTAATGCATGAGCCATATTGGTTCTGCAATTCCTTGGCAAGTGTTCGATAATTTCATTGATTTGTGTGTGCTTCTTTACTATGAGGCCCCTATCTAGGCTTGGTTCTCTGTCGATGATTAATATGCAGCAATGTCTCCCAACAGTTAGCGTACCATAGAAAAAGGAGTGCCATATTTGTGTTTGATCAGAGTGCCGATGATTAAACTGCGCAATGTTAAAATGCAGAGGGAGACTCCTCTATACCTAGTAGCATTTACAAGGACCTAGTAGCTTCTTTACGCCACCGGGTCTAGTGGCTTATCACCTCTGTACTTGTGTCATTTGTACACGTGAGGCAATTTTGTCACTCATCTTTGTATGTTTGGAAGTATATCTGCTTCTTTTTTGTAGATGTGCGCATGTATGATTCTCTTTTACTAGTGTTTCTGTGGACGCGTTTTTGAAAAGTTCCGGTGGATGATGTGAACCTCGGGATGTAGCTTCAGAATGCATGCTGGCATAGGAAAATATCTGTTGGATGATGTGAAACTGTGGATGTGGCTTCGGAGTGGATGTTGGCATAAAAAAAAGTTCTGGTTAACTGTGGACCTGTTGTTGAACCTTTTGTGATGCTAATTTCAGTTACTATAAATCTCCTATGTTTCCGAGTGCATGTAACCGGGATGATGGCGCGGAACAGACATCGAAGAGGGCGAGGAGGCAGTATATTAGTATTAGTACTAGGGTATCCATTGTTGCAAATGTAAAACCATTCCAATTCATTTCCATTTTGGAGTGCATTTTATGATTTAGATCTCCTATATATTCGGTAATTTGGTTGACACTCTAGCCACGTGGGATACCCGGTCAGCTCTCCTCTCTACTCCCAAACTGTGTGGATAATACAGCGGCTCCCCATACGGGCGCAGAACACTCTCTTCTCTACTCCCAAACTGTCCGTCTGTGCCACACCTCTCTACTCCCCTTCGATGTGTGCAGATCCACCGGTACCATGTCTGTCCATCGCGAGGAGGGCCGCCAGCAGCAAATCCACAGGCACTTTCCCCGGTGCATCGTGCAAGGCGCAGAGCGTGCTCGTGCCCGCGAGGCGTACCGGCGCGAGGTGCATCAGACCAACTCGTCCCGCGCACCACCACCTCCGGCTCCACCCATCGCACCTTCGGACGTCGAGGAGGAAGAAGAGGAGGAGTATCTTGCCGTCGAGTTCTACAACGAGGCCCTGCAGTGGCCCCACATGCAGGCGGGGATTTTAGCGTCCTTAGAGAGTTTCGCGGCAGAATAGCTCCGGCAAGCGAGGCTCGCCCGGCTTTTCACTGTCAAGCTAGAGGCCGACACCGCGGAAGCGATCCGCATTTGATGCAGAATGAAGATGCGGCGGCGCTGGCGGAGGCGCGGCGGCGCACCCTTGGCTAGGACGCTAGGTCCAGTGTGTATCCTTTTCTTTTTGTGATTTGTTTCAGAAACGGCTTGTTCATGTAATGTTAACTGTGATGATTTCGAAGATTATGTGCATGCTTAATTTCGAAGATTATGTGCATTCTTATTTACCGTGGATGACAAGTGGGGTCCAGACATCAACTGGTCGGTCGTTGCGGGTCAAAGCAGTCAAACAGGGCAGGATGTGTGGCCCCAAGAAAAATTCGCGATGTTCTACATGACCAGGCAAGTTTCGTTGAAGGCAACTAGGCTCTTAGTGGGCTACTGTGCCGAAGACAAAAATCTGCGACGTAAAACTAGCAAAAAGTCGGGCAAAACCAGTCTGTGATAGAACAAACCAATACGTCGAGAGCAAACTCCACTTTTCAGCCATCCGCGACGGAAACACGCGACGTTATCAAAACGTTCCGCTCAAAACGTTCCTGATCGCACGGAATTTGGTAGTGGTTAGGGATAACAAAAAGGAAACCTAGAAGACTATGGAAAGTATCTAACTTGGAAAGTAAGGAATCCGTCTTCTTCTCCAAGCTGCACCACTTTGGGCCGTGGTCCGGGTTCTACTAGAATCCGGCTTCCTGCGCATCAGCTTACTGGGCCGCCTAATGGACTTTGATCCATTACCAACATGCCACCCTGGTAATCCGGCTCTTTAGGCCAATGCCGGACATACCCCTAATCGGTATATATCCGACGGTAGCACCCAAGAAGGATTAAGACTTCATTCTGCCGCCTTTGGTCGATTTAGCAATCTTTTCCGAGAAATGTCGGCGTTCTGTCTTGATTCTTCTTTTTCCCAAAATCTCTTAACTCAAAACTCGGATTTTCATCAAAGTCCGGCTTTTCTTCCACGAGACTTCGAGGAGAAGGAACTTTGTGACGCCAGCGATGAAATCCTGCTGACATCACAAAAGTTTGGGTTCAGTCAAAACCCTGAAACGTATCTTCTGACAGATTCTCGCGGGAAACGAGGAGATAGCGCTTATCACCCCGTCCCCTCATTTCCCGGAAATTTTGGGCGTAACACACGTCGATCATCCAACGGTCAAAATAGCCGTTGGAGCTAATCTCCACGCATCCGGCTATAAATAGCCACCTCGAGGGCTCCGTTTCCTCTTCCGCTCCTTCTTCCTCCTCGCGCCCAGTGTCCTAGCCTTAGCTTCCAGAGCACGAGCCCGAGAGAAACGTACAGCACTTACCCCCAAGCCCCTCCCCGAAACCATCATCGGAGGATCCCACTCGCGACTGCGCCGCCCAAACATGGTCGACAGAGAATCTCCCGTGCCTCGGACGTGGCAAGCGCCACCGTGAATCTGGACGGAATCATCAATGATCTCGACCCCCTCATCGAATCTCCCATTCGCGCCGCGGCAAACACGCCGGAGGGGACCGCCAGCGACCCGACCCGCGGGGATCTGCCTCCCACGGCCGGAAACGTTCCTCCGTCATCATCCATCGTTCCTCCTCCGCCTCCCTTCACCGAGCCTGCGGAAGAAAACGCCGCTCTCGGCGGCGAGGAGGAAGAAGGGGCCGGAGGTGAGGAAGAAGGCGAAGAAAACGCTGGGAACTGGAGTCACTGCAACGTGCTCTCGTCCCTTCTTCCGGCTTTGGAAAAGGAATGGTTCTTTTTGAAGGACAAATGGCGGTATAATGAAGACGACACCGAGCCGTATCCAGCACCCGGCGAACGGGTTCTCCTTGCCTCCCACATAAACCGAGGTATGGGGTTTCCGCCATCCGGCTTTTTTCTCCAAATCCTAGATCACTATAGGATTCAGCCGCACAACCTTCTCCCAAACTCCATTCTTTATCTTGCCGGGTTTCAGGCCGTGTTCGAGGGGTATCTAGGAATAGAACCTAGATTAGATTTCTGGTAGTATTGCTTCGGAGTGAAACGCAATCCCTCCGAAGGCACCCTTCCGACTTGTGGGACCATCTCGTTTACCCTCCGTAGTTTTAGGAAGGATTGGTTTCCGAAAATCAAAACCTTAGAATCCGTCAAATTTTGGACGGGTTCCTTTTTCTATTACTTGGATGTCCCGTTTTTTGGAAAGGAAATGGGCATTCCACCTTTCGTCAATTCCGCGGCCACTCCCCAAGACAATTGGGCAGTGGACGCGGTCCAGACTCTGCCTCCAGATCTGATGAGGATCAAGAGGTGAATCGCCAAACTTGTTTCCGCCACTCCTCCTCTTACCGGCACAAATACCGTTCTATGCTGGCTCGGAAGACAGATTCATCCATTGGCTCACCGCGGAACCCGACTCATGTGTGAATACATGGGCCCGGATGACAAGATGAGAGCGACAGAAAAAGATCTGTCGAAAAAGGACTTCAAGAAGCGGCTCAACCAGCTGGTTTCTACTAGTGATCAGTACGAGGAGAGCCGGCCAATGTACAACGCTGGAACCCCAGCTCCAAAGGTATAGTTTTATCTCTTCGAGAATTATTTTGAGTTTCCTTCTTCTTGTATTTTTTTTCTTACTCGGACTTTGTTTCTTTTCACAGCTTCTCGAACTTCCTGAGGCTGATCTTGCAACCGATGTCGAGTTGGACGCGCTTCGTGCCAACTTCTAGGCGGGAGGAAGGAAACGCAAGAATGCGTCCGCCACTCAGGAGGTTATCGATCTTGATGGCGTTGCCGTCGCAACTTCTAGGTAAAAAATCCCAGGCTTTTTCATTTCTATGCTTTTTATCGCATGTCTCTTATTTCTCGAAATTTTCCTTCTCTTTTCTTTTTTAGCCTTGCCCCTACAACTTTGAAGGGAAAAGGCCATAAGCAAGGTCGCTACGCACAGAGGATTGAAGCCATCTCCTGCCACTACGTCGGATACCTCGACCGCGGCTGGGGAAGAAAACTCGGCTGCCAGGGATGCTGAATATCCCTTGTAGTTCAGCTAGCCTATTGCGTCCAAGTCGGCCGCGAGGGAAAGGGCGGTGCCAGAAGCAGGTGGACCTTCTAACATTTCGAAGGAGGAGCCCATCCCGAACTTTAACTCCGAGTTCAAGGTAAAGCAAGAAAACTGTTTTGATGAACACGGATATATTCATCTGTGGGCGAAGAAACACTTCGCTCGTGCTCCCTTAATCCGTCCCTGGCCGCAAGGCGGACTTATAGTTAGGAATAATTACTTTTTCTCGCCTCGCCAGGTCATTCAAGACAGCCTTTGCCATGTCGGCATTACCTTCGTAGAATATGCGAAGGAATTTACCGAGAACTTGGCAAGTTTGCTGAAAATGAGCCAGGTAAATATCTCTAGCCCCCAAGCATTTAGCCAAATGTATTCTTCTTGACTTGATGCTTTTCTCTTATTCCTGCTTATTTTATAACTTAAGCGTCTTTTCCATTTTCTATGTTTCAGCAAACTGCCGAAACAATAAATATGGAAGTTTTCAACAAGCTTACCATCAAGAACAAGGAGGTTAAAACTCTCCTTAACATTCTTGAAGAGAAAGACTCGGAGTTGGCCTCGGTTCAGCAGCTGCCGAAGGAATCAGCAGGTAAATATTTTTTCTATTCGCTCTGATGTTTGATGAAATTTTTCTAAGTCAGTTTTCGAGTTTTAAACTCTTCATTTTTTCTAATTTTCATATTCTTTGGCGAAAGCCAAAAAAAATCGCTGAAGATGCTGGCAATGCCGAGAACCTCCGCAAAGAGAACTCGGAGCTTTACAAGATGAATGTAAAGCTTCATAAGGACTTGGAGGCCATCCAGCTGGCTATCGGAATTGCCGAGTCCCGCGCATCTTCTCAAGCTGAAAAAGATGCAGCAACTATCCGAGACCTAGAAAATGCCCTCAACCAACGCCTTGAAGAAGGCGTTGAGATGGACAAGATTCTCGGTAAAGCTTAAATCCTTTTACCGGGATTTTTCCTTATACTTTTTACAGTATGCTTCTTTTTTCTTCTTCTACAAGTTTCTAACCTTTTCTTGTTATGTTTGAACAGAAGGGAACCCCTTGCTTACCCGGATTGACAGAATCCGGGCTTTCGGGAAGATCTTCTCCGCCCTGAAGACTGCGAGGATGTTACTTGTGAACAAGTACATTCCCGACAAAGCGGAAGAAATCTCGGAAGTAAGCAAGCTTCTAGAGGCAATTGAGGAGGTGGCGAACCAGAAGGAATCTTGGTTCCGCTCCGCAGCTCGCGGTGGTGCGCGCATGGCCCTTGGGCTAATGCGTATGCATTACACCACCGCAAAGTCCTGGCGTGTGGCGACCGGTATTCCTCAAGGATACTCGGAAGCGTAGAGGCCGACATCTTTGATTCTGTCAAGGGGCATGCCACCAATATAGCTCAGATGGTGCCAATCTCAACCTTCTACCTGGAGTAAGAGATTCCGGCAACTGCTGAGAACCCCAGCGACATCGACGAGGAGGACTCGGATTCTGAGGAGGTCGCCTGATTCCTGAGTAGCTGGCAGGATAAAATAGAAGCATTACTATTCTTTCAATGTAACATCCATTGTAATGCTATCTATCATTTGTATAAACAATAATTCCCCCTTTTGCAGTAAAATATTTAGTCTTTGCAACTTTTCTGGGTTTTAATTCCTTGTCCTTCTAAGTTCTCTGGCATACATGTTTTGACTGTCCTTAGTGTTCAAATGGCTCAATAGTACTAAATCTTCATGCCAAGTGACTGGGTTCAAGCCTATCAGTCGAAACTCGGAAACATGGATTGTACTTAGGCATTTTTACTTACTAATTCCAGTGACCCAACACACAAACAATCAGATAATACTTAGGAAACAGTAAGGAATTTTGAAAAAGTATGAAACTCAGGCACGCAGGCACAATCTGGGTTTTCTTAAGCCTCCTTAGGCTAGAAAAGCATTCAGTTTTATAACTCCGAGCACATAGGAAAAATTCGGGTTAACATTGAAGCAATTTGAAAGATCATTGGGAAATAGATAAGACGGTACTATGCTTTGAAAAATAACAACACAGAGAAAAAAGTGCATGAATTCGGACAACTTTATTTCATGATCTCAAAGATGTTTACATAGAATTTGAACTAAGTGTAAAAGGGACGTAACTGTTGGATGCTCCAGGGTCTCTTTGTTTCTCCCAGTTCTACATCTATCTTTCTCTTTCTCTTGCGGTTAGGTTTTTTAGGATCATCTTCTGCATCCCGAATATCGACAAGATAGTAAGATCCATTTTCATAGCCTTGCTAATGACAAATGGTCCTTCCCAAACTGGTTTTAATTTGTGCTTCCTTTCCTGCACCAATCTTAGCACTAAGTCACCTTCTTTAAAAGAATGGTGACTGATTTTTCGACTATGATAACATCGCAATCCTTGCTGATAAATGGCGGATCTTTGTAGCACAAGCTCTCATTCTTATTCTAAGAGATGGAGGGCGTCTTGTTGTGCGTTTTCGGCATCCGAGTCTTCGTATGCTAGCACTCTTGAGCTATCATGGATCATGTCCGTAGGAAGCACTACTTCTGCACCATAAACCAGGAAAAACGGAGTTTGTCCTTTTGATCTATTTGGCGTTGTTCGAATACTCCAAAGCACAGAAGGTAATTCTTCTACCCATGCTCCAGCAGCTCTATGAAGAGGAGATTTGAGTCTTGGGCATATTCCCTGCGGGATAGAACTATTCATTCGTTCAACCTATACATTGGATTGTGGGTGAGCCATAGATGCAAGATCTAGGCAAATTCCCGTTTGTCGGCAATATTTTGCCAACTCTCCAATAGAGAAATTTGTCCCGTTATCTGTGATTATGCTGCGGGACGCCGCATCTCATGACTATATCAATGATGAAATTTCAAGCAGTCATACCGTCATGTTTTTTGATGGGTTTATCCTCCACCCACTTGGCGCACTTATCTACTGCAACGAGTAAATGTGTGAGTCCGCCTCTTGCAGTTTTGAATGGTCCCATCATATCTAGCCCCCAGACTGCAAATGGCCATGTTATAGGGATAGTTTTGAGTGCTTGAGCTGGTATGTTCGTCTGCTTGGCGTAATACTGACATCTGGCACATGTGTTTACTATGTGCTCCGCATCTGCCTTGGCTGTGAGCCAGAAAAACCCTGCGCGGAATGCTTTTTTTACTATGCTTTTTGATTGAGCGTGATGTCCGCAATCTCCTGCATGGATTTCATGCAGAATTTCTCGTCCTTCTTCTGGCGAAATACACCGCTGAAAAATTCCGATAGTACCGCGTTTATACATGCAACCATTAATTACCATGTATCCTTTGCATCGGCGTTGTATCTGCCTTTGCAAGACTTCGTATGATCTATCCGGGAACTTCTGATTGAATAAGAAGTTTAAGTATGGAATTGTCCAATCCAGGTTAACAAGCAGGACTTCAATTGACTCGGAAACGAGAGGATAATCAACATCTCCACCTTTGATTGATGGTTCGTGCAAATGCTGGACAAACACATCGGGTGGTAGGGTTTTCACTCTTTCCGAGCCCATGCGGGCTAATGCATCCGTGTTCCAATTATCTTCCCTCAAATTCTAGGAAGAAAATGTCAAACTCGTCCACGGTTCTTCGATATTCGGCCATAATGGGGATTTTGGCATCCCATGTTTGGTTTAGCTGATGCTGCACCAAGTCCGAGTCACCATAACAAAGTATACGCTTGACACCTATCTCCTTTGCAATATGCAAGCCATGAAGCAAAGCTTCGTATTCTGCCACATTTTTGCTGGCATTGAAATGTATATGTAATACATATTCCATTATGTCACCTTTTGGAGATTTAAGCACTACAACAGCTCCGGCGCCTTCTTTCATTTTGGATCCATCAAAATGCATGATCCAATATTCCGGCTCCGGCATTGGTGTTTTTTCCATTGCTTCTGTCCAATCAGCAACGAAATCTACAAACACCTAGGATTTGATTGCCGTCCGGGGTTGGTACTTCATGTCGAACGCAGCTAGCTCGATGCCCCATTTGGCGACTCGGCCTGTTGCGTCCGCATTGTTGATGATATCCCCTAGTGGTGCTTTGCTTACCACTGTTATGGAATGTCCTTGGAAATAATGGTGGAGTTTTTTGAGATGCAAAAAATGCGCCATATGCCAGTTTTTGATAATGTGGATACCTTTGTTTTGACTCGGAGAATACCTCGCTGAAATAATACACTGGATGTTGATCTGGTATGCTTTGTTCATCTTTCCGTCTTTCCATGATTATCACCGTGCTAATAACCCTGTTTGTTGGTGTAAGATACAGTAACATGTGTTCTTCGTCTTTTGGGGATGCCAAAATTGGAGCCTTCATCAAGTTTTCTTTTATCTGGGTTAATGCTTTGTCTGCCTCTTCTGTCCATTCAAATTTGTCGGATTTCTTCAATAATTTGTATAATGGCAGAGCTTTGTCACCTAGCCGTCTTATAAACCTGCTGACAGTGGCTGCAGAACCCGTCAGTCTTTGGACATCTTTTAGGCACGTAGGCCTTGTGATGTTCAAGATTGCCTTGATCTTTTCCGAGTTTACTTCTATTCCTCTGTGAGAAACAATAAAACCCGTAAGCTTTTCTGAGGGATCCCCAAATACGCACTTTAATGGATTCAACCTCATCTTATAAGTGTGCAAATTTTGAAAATTTTCTCGTAGATCCTCAAGAAGTGTATCCTTTTCCTTGGAAACTACGACAACGTCATACACGTAAACTGTCGCACCCGGACTTCTAGAGGATACTCACCGTACGAACTGAACAGTATTTTGGTTGGATTACGGGGCTTAACGGCTCCCGCGTCCCCTTACGGGTAGGCCAGCACTAATGTGCGACAACCAACCGTTACTGTTCACCGTCGATGTAAACTATCCCGTAGAAATCAGGATACTGCCATTGACGTACTTCATACAATACACACATGGTACGTCAACGGTCTTTGAACAAAAGGATAACACAACATGCCTCTAAGACACAAAAGATAGAAATAAGGTTGCAAATGGCCTTCATTAAGGCAGAGATAGCAAATACAATCATCTAGAGGACACATGTCCCAACATAGCATTCATTACATCAGCGGAAGCCATCAAAGGTGTCTGGGTACAGACAAATCCAACAGGCTTAAGAAGCCGGAGAAAATAAAGAAGACGAAGCCCATCCACGTAGGTCCTGGATCCAGCCCTGGACCAGCTATCTACTCGCCTGCAGTCTCGTCAAACTCCACGAAGTAGCCATCCTGGTGGTCATCGTAGCCGTAGTCGTAGTCTGCGTAAACCACAGCCCCAAAGGGGTCAGTACAACAACGTACTGGCAAGCAAGACTCACAGTTCACCAAGGTGTAGCCCGTCAACACCAAGTACATATGCCTTGGGATCAACGGAAGGAAAGGGTATAAAAGATGCTGCAACTGGCTGCACTAACCAACTACAGAACATACTACAACTTACGGTGTATCAGAAAGAGATAAGATAGCGTATCGTAACCAACTATAGCTAACCACCAAACAAACCCATCCTGGATCTCGCCCCTTATCCAAAGAAGCAATCCGAGGATAACTCACACAGTTGGATTAATGATGGATCAAGTTGTTGTGTCAATAGGTCTATTACTAGTCAGGTTATCATTAGTTAGGTGTAAGTTGTTCTGAGTACTTGTTAGCCAGTACTTTCACCAAGTCAACCATAACCGCGGAAAACACGGCTTCTCGAGAAGATTTATCCCTGCAGGGGTGCACCAATTTGGCCGTACACGTAAGAATAACCCGCCAGATGGGAAGGCCTTTCCCACCAAGCGGGGCACTCAACACAACTCAACTCTTCTTCGCATCAAGCCCAAAGCACCACGTGCTGTGCGTGCGCGGCTAATCGAGCCCCCCGAAGAAAAGGAGGACCCTCATAGCACTGGAAGACCACGCCGCCCTAAATGCCGACTACAAAAGTTCCACCCTGGCCTCGGGTTCGTACCTGCATATGCGTGCATCAAATGGAAAGCCCGAACTAAGTGTGGTGATTTGGACGAGATGCGGATCGAGTCAAATTGAGGGGGGCGCCCATACACGCTTCCCACATGCGGATAGTGCGCTCATCATGGATCAGTAGACAAGACCCTTTTCCTATTAGGGTCGACACTAGCAGGCCTCAAAACCACGCCGGGCCTCCTGCCGGTGCCTTATCAGCAAATTATTATTACCTCAAATTAACAAGTTGTTGTTTAACATCGAGCCCAGAATATAACAGAATATATTAACAGAAAGTAACTGATAGCAGACTCGAGCAAAACAACCCTAAGCATGCTAGTAAGACACGGGCCCAAGCAAAGGGGTGTTAGGACTGGAGGGGAGGCAATATCATGGTTTAGGGTATCATGTGATAGGTTCGTAACAGAAACAACTACCACTATGGCTAGCAGAAAAGAACAAAGGAAAGTATCGGTAACCAATGTTGAAAGGAACACAATGGTTCATGTGAGTGATAACTTGCCTGCAAACCCAGTAGCCGGGTACTGAGCTAGATCCTCAGAAGGGGTGTCGTAAAGGTCGTCGGTATCAACGTCGTCGTCTATCCGAGAAGAAGCAAACAAACAAGGCAGAAATATAAACAATCATCATCATGGCATAGTGCACAATCAAATATGATGCATGACAAGTTAGTAGATGCATCAAAATAAACTATTTGATATGATAACACAATTTAAATGGACACATATGCAATTTTGAGTTGCATATGAAAAGCCCATGGATTTTGGTTAGATTATTTGTTTTCCAACTAAACAACAGGTGCTAGTGGTTTAGTATGATGCATGCAAAAGGAAAACAGCAAAATAACAACATTAGAATAAAATTAAGATAGGGTGTAACAATTTAGAATTTTATTATTAATTTAGGGAAAATTTTGGGTGCCTTAAAGGTGACACACAAGTATTTGTTGTTTTCAAACATTTAAAATGTTCCAAACAAATAACAAAGTTTATATTTGAAAAGAACTTCAAATTTTAGTTGGATTACATGTTTCAAATATTGAAATTGGAATTTGGATTATTTAATTATGAATTAAACAATATTAAACAAGTTTTAAATGAATTTAAAACAAGTTTGAATTTAAATGAATTTTTATTTGTTCAAAACATGAATTCAAACTCACATTTGAAAAGTTCACACTTTGATGGTTTGAAAACATATTTTGCATGTTCAAAAATATTTTATTTTGACCAAGTTATGATTTTATCAAATTTTAATTGAATTAAATAAGTATTAAATTATTTAGGCAATTTAAATTATTCAAACCAGAAAACAAAAATTATATTTGAATAGGTTATTTAAAATGGTATGGAAAACATATTTTATTTGCATTTATTGGATGAATAAATAATTAGTTATTGAATTTCTAAATTAGCATTTGAATTATTTAAGTTTGAATTTTGAATGCATTTGTAATTGTCAAAACAGTACACAAATAGGTTATTTGGAGAGTTTATGAAATTTGAAACAGAAAACATATAAACTTTTTATTTATTGGATTTACAGAATGGAAGTTATTAAAGTTTGAAATTTTAGTTTCAAATCTGCTATTTAAATTGTTTTTGAAAAAAACAGAAACTCGCAGTAACGTTTTTCACCGTGCTGCTAGCCAGCCACGGTCACTGCCCTGTGGGCCAGAGGCCAGCTTGGCGACGCGCACGCACGCGTGGCAGGGGCAGTCGATGATGGGTGGGACCGCGCGCTGTGGAAGAAAAAGGAACCAAAAAATTGGGGGCGCTGCGGACTCGAACCCGCGCCCTCGCCTGTGCGCACAAGGTGCAGTGCCACTGCGCTGTTTCGATTCATTTGACAGGGATACAGACGCATACAGGTTATTGTTAAACGCCAAGTTACTGAATTTTTAACTGACGAAGGAATCCTTCCTCGACTGACAGAAGCGCGGGCTCGCCGGCGTTGATCCACGGCCGTGCTCGCTGCGGTTGGGG
This sequence comes from Alopecurus myosuroides, assembly GCA_028641055.1. NCBI lineage: Eukaryota > Viridiplantae > Streptophyta > Magnoliopsida > Poales > Poaceae > Alopecurus > Alopecurus myosuroides. The sequence goes on along the minus strand of CM054061.1, from coordinate 249,582,518 downwards.
CTGGACGCGCACGGATGCGTGGAACAGATGCACAGGAGGGAGAGAGGGGGAGGAAAACGGCGGCTCACCACCGGAGTAGAGGAGGCAGCGGCGCGGTGACGTTAGCTGACGACGGCAACCGCGGCGTTGGTCGAGGATGGCGGCGACGAGTCCGTGCTCCTCCGGGGGTGTTCAGGTGTCCGAGGGGTAGCTGGTAGGGTGGCGGGTCCGTTCCAGGGGGTAGGTGGCTAAGTGGAGGCGGGAGGTGGCGGCGCCATTGAGAGATTCAGAGCCCCTGTCGCCGGTGAGGTGGAGCAGAGTAGGAAATCGTCGGGGAGGTGGCGATTGACGGCGGCGGAGAGGGGAACAGGGTAACCTAGGGGGCCTAGGGTTAGGTACGGGGTCTAGGGCTCGTTTTATAGGGCGCCACGAGCTCGGATCGCCGTCGCTGCCGCCGTACGGCCGCCGTGGCACCGCTCAGATGGCGCCGTACGAGAGAAAGAAGCAGCGCACGCTTCTCCAAGCGTTAAGTGAGGGTTTAGGTGGGCTGGGCCGCGCGCGCGTTAGATTAGGTGGGTTGGGTAGCGTTAGGTGCTGCGCGCGCGGTAGGTTTCCTTCTCTTTTTATTTTTCCTTTTATTTTTTTTGCTGAAACCAAAAATGGAAGAAAAGAATAGGTTTAATTAATGGAAAAATTTGGAAAAAATTTGGAGAAGCTCCTTAGCCCAAATACAACCAGTTGGTCACTTTTATTTTCAAAAATTTAAAGGTTTGAATGCTTTTTGAAATTTGAACCAATTTTGGGTGAAATGGTTAATATTAATAATCATTATTAAAACCAATATTGAACATAGGGTAACCCCTAGGTAAAATAGGCAAATTGAGTTGGTTTGATTTGGTAACAACATGATTTCAAAATGGTTCTGTTTTGGTGCTTTGATTTGAATTTTTAATTGTGTTTGGAAAATGAATAATTGATTTAAAACCATTATTTTCCCAAGTGATCACTATTGAAAAACATGGAACCAATTGATTGTTATTATTTGTGATTTTTATTCAAAATGTTGTAACAGAGCAAGTATGAAACCATTGTTTGAAAAAGGTTTGAATTTGAGTTGTGAAAAAAGTGGAAAACAATTGCAATAATTAAGAAACAAATGCAAACAACATGGAATCAATATGATGACATGATGCAAAACTTTAATAAGCATGCAACAAACATTCTAAGTGGATGATTTTCATACTTGGGATGTTACATAAACATGGACGTTTTTGCCGATTTGACTATACAAGCATCTTTGCATGCAACACTGGTAAGTTGCGCCGGCGTTCTTCAAGCCAAAAGGCATGATTATGTAATAGTATGTTCCATACGGGGTTATGAAGGAAGTTTTTATTTGATCCTCCTCCTTCATACGTATTTGATGGTACCCGGAATAAGCATCCAAAAGGCATAAAAGCTCAGAGCCAGCAATGGCATCTATTATTTGATCGATTCGCGGTAACGCAAACCTATCTTTTGGACACAATTTATTCAAGCCGGTGTAATCTACACACATCCTAAGAACAATATTGTCTTTCTACGGGACTAGTACTGGGTTCGCAGACAAATCGGTATGTATAACTTCCCGGAGAAAATCATCTATTAAAAGATGAATAATTTCCTTGCCTATAGCCTTCCGTCTTCTTCCATCAAACCGACGGAGACCTTGTTTGACGGGTTTTGATCCTGGAATTACTTTGAGTTGGTGCTTAGCAAGTTCCCTGGGTACACCTGGCATATCAGCAGGACACCAGGCAAAAATGGCCCAATTCTCACGAAGGAACTTGATGAGCGCGCTTTCCTATTTGTCGGTTATCCCAGTTCCCACTACGACAAATTTTGTCGGATCTTTGGGATCTAGGATAACCTGTCTTGTATTCTCCGAGGCTTTGAAGCTGTCTGTCGGCTTTCTTTTCCTGCCGGCATTTCCGTCCGCGAAACTTCTTTAGCCAGATCTTTTAATTCCTCCTTCTGAATCACTTGTTCGGCGCAGAGGGCATTCCCTTTCTCCAGCTTGTTCGCCAATTTGTAGTCCCCAGATACGGTGATTACTCCTCCTTTTGGCCTTGGCATCTTCAGCTTGTTATAAATATAACATGATCTTGCCATGAATTTGGCGAAAGTCGGACGTCCGAGTATTGCGTGATAAACACTCTTGAACGAAACCACCTCGAATGAGATCTTTTCCTGGCGGAATCGTTCTCTTGTTCCAAAGGTTACGTCTAGGGAAATTTCTCCTAGGGATTGTGCTTGTCTTCCAGGAACAATACCATGACAACGTATGTTACTGTGCCTAAGCTTGGTTTCTGAAATGTGTAGCTGCTTCAATGTACTCAAGTACATGATGTTGATACTAGATCCTCCATCCATCAGCACTCTTTTGAGCCTAGTGTTTTGAACAATAGGGCTTATGACCAAAGCATGTGTGCCGGGTTCTGGGATATTTCCGGGATGATCTGACTGATCCCAGGTAATTGACGTATTTGAATACTTCAAGTACTTTGGTGTCGGAGGAATAGCCACGTTGATTTCTCGAAGTGTTATTTTCGCCTGTTTTCTGAGGGAGCTGCCAGGAAAGTTAGGTTACATTCTCCTTCAATTCTCGGGAATTTTGGTTCGCATTTTCTCTATTGTTCTTGGATCTTATCATCAGTGTCCGGTTCACTTTCTTCTTTCTTAGCTTCTGGCTTTGGCTTGTTGAATTTCTGCTTGGAATTCTTTGCTTTATTCCCGGATCCTGCAGTGCCCTTCATGTGTTTATTGAGGCGGCACTGCGCGTTGGTATGGGTAGGCTTCCCAAATTACGAATGGTGGACACAGTTTTCTGACTTTACCTTTTCCCACTCTTCCTTATAGTAGGAGATTGGTACTGTGCTTCTTCCTTTCCATTTGCTGCCATTATCCTTTCAAAGGCTGCATTTACTTCTTTGGGTTTGTCTGTGCCTCTGGAGTAGCCTTTTTTCAGAGCGAGTTGTCTTTTTAGCCTGAGCCAAAGCTGTCACGACCCCGGACCCATAGATATACATACTGTTATGTGCTCCTAGCCATGGACTCACAAGGGCTTCAGGGTTACCAGCTCCGGCCGCAACAAACAACGGCAGGCAGACTGGATTCATCGGCACGTAGTCCGGATCCCCAGTCTACTACTCCTTGTATACATGCTAGTCATAACCAACTATGCATATCAAAGCATCCACGAATCGAATGAAACTGAAGGAAACGGGACCAAAGCTATACAGAGATGCTATGTGTCCAGAAAGTGCAACAACAATCGAGGGTTACTGGGGTTACCTCGCCCCAGGCCGATCACATCGACAGGCGGGCTCGGACATGGATCATCGGCTCCACAACCCCTCGACTGCGACAACTATGCAGGCATAGCCAAAACTGTATAACAATGAGCTCGAAACCAACAACCGATCAAAGCAGTACTCTAGACATGAAGCTGTATTCAACAGGTACTACTAGAGTATAGCTTACAAACAGAGGTCACACGACCCAACATTACATCAGACAACGGAAGGCAAATTATGTTGCTAATCAACAAGAACCAAAAAGGCCTAAGAGGCCGCAACATAAGGCGACGTCCCAGCCCATAGATTCCAGGCTGCTACCTGGGAACCCCGAACTACTCGTCGATGTCCATGTTGAACCACCACTGAAGAGACGAACTCCACCTGAACCAAATTAAGCAAACCTGAGTACGGGAGGTACTCAACAAGACTTAGTTAACCTATTATATATCTGCTATCTTCAGAAAGGGTTTTATGAAGGCTGATTTGCGTAAAGCAATCTTTGTTTTCCAAATCGAGGAGGAATAGCACGTCTCATAGAAGGTTTTCAAAACAGATGAGAAACTCACTACTGTAATCATCATCTCTTAAAACCACCAATATCAATTCCCAGCATCTCACATGCTACAAGGATCACCCCTCTCGGCATCTCCGAGGAGGCACCCTTCATCTATTACCTCCATGCTTTGTCAGCATATTTTACGTCACGTTAGGTTGTCTATGGTCTTTGCCTTCACCAAGTCGTCCTTAACCGTGGACACGGCTTTTCGAAAAGATTGCCCTGCAGGGATGTACACTTTACCCACACGTACCATCCGACTCTTAGTGCCACATGTACGTTCTTCCATGGAACGCGGCAGAGGGTGGCTGGCCACGACCTTTACCTTACCCGACCCTATCCATGAGTCAACCCAAGACAGGGCCACCCCGTCAACAGGGAGTTGGCCATCCTCCTGACGGCACCTGTCTCTGTGAGGCGGGGTCAGGATCCGTGTACGTCCATCACTTGGCCCCGGTCACGCCCTAGCGGAGCATTTTGTTTTCAAAACCGTTTAAAAGGTTTTATTTGCGGTGCCGAATGGAAATCTCAAACTACGTGACTCATGGATAAAGCCAGCTAAGTTAGTTGGTCGAGCGCGGTTACTTAGACCCCGCGTGTGGTTGCACGCTCAGTCTTGGCTTCCGCTAGAGACCGTAATCCTAGGGTTGGCGAGTATAGGACTAAAAACCACTTCCCAAGTGGCCTCCCATACCAGCCTTAGTCAAGTTATCCACACAAAGCTCATCTCACCACGTCATCATGTCATACTAGGTTATCGCATCTCTGATTCATCAACCGGATGGAGCAGAGGTAACAAACATGTAAAGCTAAGCGAAGCAGATATGAGGCTCTGGCGATGCGCACGAGCAAATCTATGGCAGCTAGGAGCAGTGGATCAGGATATTGAGGCAATGCAGTATATAGGTGAACTATATCTACTAGCATCAAATACTTTGGAATCGAATGCAAACTACGAGATTCAAATGTTGTTCGAAAGCATATATGAGCAGATAAGAGGTTATGCTTGCCTTGGTTATAAGAAAACCAGATAGAGGATCTTCGGGGATAAGTGCTTGACTTGTCGGTTAAGATCAAGTATTCACCATGGAGTTGCTGGCCTTCTCTTCGGAGTAACGTTCTACCGAGGGGGAAACAACACCGAAAAGAAGAATAACAATCAAACATGGCATCGATGCAATGCGCAATATGTATGCATGAGCAAATTAATGCACTGAAATAAAGCCCTAAACATGATCGTTGGGTTGCTAGGGTTCGCATGTCAGATATGCACTTTTACTGAAATTAGACCGAAATAGACCCCGGAGGGGCAATTCGGGTGATTATGAAAGTGAGTTCCATTTTAGTTTCCCAAATGGGTTTGAAAACATCATAACTAGATTGTACTTGTCATTTTGAGCAATTTGGTATATAACTTTTAATTTTTCTAATTTTAGTGAATAAAAACTTATTTTTCTATTTTAAATGATTAAACCATATTAAATAAATGGTCATTTTTGAACTTTGTCAAACATATATGAAAATGACATATTTGGATAGATCTCATTTTTCTGATCATTTCTATACTTTCATTTTATTTTTATGAGCAATATTTTATTAGTTATTGAATTTACCAAAATAAACCATTTTTTGGAATTTTCCTCAAATAGATAAAAAAGGGGAATATGATGTCAGGATGACATCATCCCTGCATCAGCAATGGCCACAGGAGCTATGTTGCGGAAGCAATTGATGGATTGGTAGCGAATTTCTCGGAACGGGTTGCTCCACGAGCTAGAGAAGGTGGAGGCGAACGTAATGGTGGTCGCGCCACCCGAGAATGCCCACCGGAGGCTCGCCGGCGTGCAGCCACCGCGGCAGCGGGACAGCGAGCACGGCGGCCGGGAGTTACAGAGGGGGAGGGGGTGAACGGAGGGCACGGGGAGTCTCACCATGTCTCGGTGGAGCTCGTGGACTGGTCGGGGAATGCCGGAGGGGCAGTCGTGGCGGCCAATCGGCGGCGGAGGAGGCTCGCCGGCCGCGGGGAAGATGACCCCGATTCGCCGGATTCCAACCGTCCCGGGAAGCGAGGCTATATGAGGACGTAGAGGAGAGGATGGCGGAGTCGGTGATGGCCACGTCAGGGAGCGGGAATGGCTGTGACGCCGGCGGCGAGCGGCGGCCCGTCGGTAGGGTTTCAGTTAGGGTCTGTCTCCTGCAGTACAGAGAGGGAGGAAAGTAGGGAGGGAGCGAGTGAGAGGAGGAGGCACGACACTCGCCTGTCTGGCCTTATCCTTGCCGGGGGGGAACGACGGCAGCAGGACGTGGCAACGCTCCGGCGAGCTGCCTGCTTGTCTCCCGACGGGAGGAAGAAGACAAAGGCACACTTGCGAAAACCCCCTGGGAAAGAAAAGAACTACATCGAGGTCCTTTTCCATTAAAAACAGAACAGAAACAAATGAATTGAGGGTCTTTTTGCAAACAGAAAATTTGGCAAAAATACATTTTGGAAACCTCACAAAATCTCCAACCTCATCATACTTTTCTTTGGTGAAATTGAAATATTTTCCAATACAAGATTTTGGAAATCAAATTAGGTACTATCTGTGGTAATTTTCTCAAACCATTTAAATTCACAATTTAAATTGGTTTAAATTGGTTTCAAATTTTGTTTCCATGCATGTATGCGATGAACACACACACCACACACCCTAGTTTAGCAAAATTGGGATGTTACAAAAGCATCAATATTTCCACCTCTTGCTCTGATATCATCTTCAGCTGTTGCGTGCTCATTCGCGGTGGTAAGCATAGATCCGAGATCTTTGTGCTCTTTCGAACCAACCATGAACGGTACAAGTCCGGGTTTTAGGCCATTGATGAAAGCATGCATTGCTTTTACATCACTTACTCTAGAGCAACTGTTCTTCATTGATGTCCATCTTGAGATAAAGTCGACATACGACTCGTCCTCATATTGGACGCCACGGTTCAGCTGGTTTATACTCTTAGGACGATTGTACATGCCCCGAAAATGCTGAGCGAATACTTTCGCCATAATTTCCCAACTGTCGACAGTTCTTGAAGGTAACCCATTGGTCCAATCTCTGGCTCCGTCCAATAACTTAAGGGGAAGGAACTTCACAGCCTCCACTGTCCCTTTGTTAATCTAGACGGCAGTATAGTAATCTGAAAGCCACGTATCCGGGTTTGTACTTCCGGTATACTTTTGATAAGTTGGACCAACTTTGGCGAAACCAGAATGTAGACTAATTCTTCGGATTATGTCCTTGAAGCACTTAGGTCCAAAGTATAGATCGTCTCTTTCCGCCTTATCGACGTGTGCGGAATATCTGCCGGCTGAATGGGCAGAAGGGGATCTGCTCCTTTCTGGTCCACTGTTACGCGAATGCGCTCTTCCGGGATTATCCCTGTTTCGTCCGTTGTCGTGTCCTTTGGAATAAGGTGGAGTTCTACTCCTTGGCCTTTCTTTGTTACTAGGAGGACTACGGGATCTCTCACGCCTGTGGGGATTGTCATATCTTCCGGCTTTTTCAGCTGGGCGTCTCGGAGGCGGCATTATTTTGCCGTCTTTCCGGTTGTTTTCTTCCCGTTCCTTGTGATCACGGGGATTATTTCCACCTTTCGGCAGATGGGATCCCGTCATGGATGCTTCATCCTTATTGCCGGGATTTTCTTGTCCTTCTTGGGATCTCCCTTCTTTTCTTTAAAATCACCTGAAATCTCCAGGTTTGCCAGGTTCAGGTGCTCCAGCGGCGCAAGTGGCAGTTTTGCATAAGGCCGAGTCATCATGCAACTTCCCTAATCTTGCACGTCCTCGTTGTTTCTGTTGTAATGCTTTTCCTAGGAAAGCATACACTCCCTGAAGTTTTTTGTCATTGGAGTACAAATCATCATTAAGGATGGCGAACGCGGCTTCCGCGTTTTCAGCTGCGGTTTTGTAGATGCGTTCGCCCTTAGCGTTTATGCTGTTAACATGTCTTTGCCAAGAAGGGTTTTGCAACCGGTCTTTTACTGGCAGTACATCCGGCTTTGCAATTCTGGGTAATATCGTGGGTTTTCTCCCGGATATATTCTGTCGTTCGAATTCTTCAATTTCCTCCTCCTTTGCTTTTACAGTAGCTTGTGCTTTGAGGAGGTTTTCTTGAGATCGGAATAGGTGTTTCAGCTCCCGCATAAGGCTTGCCTTCTGGCTTCCAGCACTTCTGATGGTTCGTGAGGTCCAACCGGGGTTTTGATCAGATCGATCTCGTCTTGTTCCGACATTTGGGGAATAGGGATATCTTTCTTTTTCTTCTCCGCAGGTGTGACTGCGCTTCCTCCTCCTTCTTCCAGGTTTTGGTTGGTAATATCTGCCAATTTTTTCTTCTGGAGTTTCTTGGCAGTCTTCTTTTTCTTTTTGGAAGAAGGAGGTTTTTTTCCAGGTTCTTCCTCTGTCAATTCTTGGACATCAGGATAAGTTGGACTGGTTTCGCCATCCTCTCTTGCCTCATCTGGCGGAGGTGTTTTGGGATCTTCATCTTCTTCGGCGTCCGAGTTTTCAGTCGGTTTTGCCATAAGTACTTCATGGAAGCTCCTCTACATAGATTTGACCTGTCTCTCTAAAGCGTCTTCGTCTTCATCTTTGGAATCTATGTCTTCAGATCCAGGTTCTGACTCTAATCTTGCTTCTATAGCAGCTAACACGGAGTCGGCTTCCGAGTTCGTCGTTTCACTGACGGGTGTCGGATCTTCCCCATGTTATGTGGGTTTATTGTTTTCTGCTTCTTCCACATGATTAGTTTCTTCCGTGTTATCCGCGACCTCTGATTGTACCATGCCGATAAAGTGAGATCTGATTGCAGGCATCTCCGAGGAGGCGGCAAATTCATCACAGTTTGCGCGATTTGACAAGAATCTGGTATCGTAGTTTTCCTGTGGGTATAGGGCGAGTGGGATAAATTTACTTCCACCTGCAGTTAATCCGATGAAAATATTTGCAGATCCAATCGGTAAGACGCAGGCACTTACCAGGTGATTCCGCGCTGGCATGTACGAACCGTTGTTGAGGAAGCGCCCGACGTCCCCGTCGAAATCCATGCTTCCGAAAGTTATTGTACTGCCGATTCCGCCGAGCATTCCCGATCAAAACGTAACTCCTGACGCCACTGGCTCCATGGTGGGCGCCAACTGTCGAGACATCGTAGTAAGGATCATAGACGGGGGTGCCATGAGCCTACGGGTAGAGACGTGGGGGACGTGGTAGTACGACAATCGAGACCACCAGGTTTTACCCAGGTTCGGTACGACGCAACTAGGCAGCGTTCCTACTCCTGCAATCTCACTAAATCAGGGTTGAAGCCTGAAGTATACAAAGTACAATGTGAGTATGGATTCGCTAACTCGGCGAGGATCAACTTCTCGGCGAGTTGGCTTCTAGCTAATTGTTTTCTATGTTGCGTCTCTCCCATTCGGCTTTATATAGATAGCCGGGTTAGGGCTTACAGAAAGGAAACCTAGAAAACTACGGAAAGTATCTAACTTGGAAAGTAAGGAATCTGTCTTTTTCTCCAAGCCGCACCACTTTGGGCCGTGGTCCGGGTTCTTCTAGAATCCGACTTCCTGCGCATCAGCTTACTGGGCCGCCTAATGGACTGTGATCCATTACCAACAGTCAACCCTGGTAATCCAGCTCTTTAGGACAATGCCGGACATACCCTTAATCGGTATATATCCGACATTGCTGGTTTGAATATTTTAGAATTAATCATGATTATATTATTAACACTTGGGATACTTTGAAACATGTTATGCGTACTCGTTTTGTACCTCCTTATTATCAGCGAGAAATGCATCACTCGTTTACAACATGGCAAAAAAATCTGTAGAAGAATATTATCAAGAATTGCAAACTGGTATGATTCGTTATGTTGTTGTTGAGGATAATGAAGCTATGTTTGGATGATTTTTGGGTGGGTTGAATAGAGAGATTCAAATTATATTAGAATGTAATGAGTACAATACTATCACTTTTTATTTCATCTTGCTTGTAAAGCTAAATGTGAAGTACATGATCGTCAACCACGGACAAGACCTAAGTTTTATACATGTCTCATTTCACCACGGACACCACAATCATCAGATTCGGCCACTCGTGGCGGTGCACCTACCATGATAAAGTTCAGCGCGCCACCTACTAGAGTGCCATCTACCACGCCCCCACCACCTTCCACAGGCCCTTCGCGGAGCACATCTTCGGTGGCATCCATGGGTAAAACTAAGGATGTCCAATGTCGTCGATGTTGGGATTATGAACACTTGGAGCGCAAATGCACTACCAAGCGTGTGATGGTCGTGCGAGAAGACGGAGAGTATGATTTCGTGAGTGATTATGATGAAGATACATTGGCACTTCTTTCCGGACAACATGATGATAATGCAGATTCTGACGAGGAGATAGAGGTGATGGGCGCCGAGGCTGCTAATGCATATCTGAGCTTCATTGCATAGCGTGTCTTGAGTGTGCAACTGAGTAAAGCCGAATAAGATCAACGCCATAATTTATTTCATAACCTAGGTGTTGTCAAGGAGCGTGCTATTCGGATCATCAGTGATGGTGGGAGTTGTAACAACTTGGCTAGCATTGAGATGGTGGACAAGCCTTCTCTATCTACACGGCATCACTCTCACCCGTACCATATTCAATGGTTCGGCAACACAGGTAGACTTAAGGTAACACGGGCCACACGTGTGCATTTTACTATTGGGACATATAATGATTTTGTTGATTGTGATGTTGTTCCTATGCAAGCTTGTTCGTTGTTACTTGGTAGACCATGGCAATTTGATAAAGAATCTGTTTATAATGATAAAACTAATCAATATACTCTTGTACACAATGGAAAGAAAATGGTCTTACACCCATGACGCCTAAAACTATTTTAAGAGATGATCTTGCTAGAGCTAGAGCAAAAAACGAGGATAAATAAAAGAGTGAGAATCAGATTTTTGCTAATGAAGTTATACCACATAAGAGTTTGAATAAATATGGTTCTAAACTTTCTGATGAAATTCGTTTGAAATATCCTAATTTACTTGCTATAAAATCTGATATTTCTGAATTTGATGTGAATACTTCTATTTGTTATGCCATTGTTTGCAAAGAGTTATTGTTTTCTTTTGAGGATACGCCTCCCTCTTTGCCACCCGTGGTTGCTAACGTTTTGAAGGAGTATGTTGACGTTTTTTCCCAAGACATGCCATCGGGGCTGCCACCCTTTAGAGGAATAGCGCACCAAATTGATTTGATTCCTAGAGCTTCACTTCCAAATCGTGTAGCCTACCGTACCAATCCCGATGAGACTAAGGAGATAGAATGACAAATTCAGGAACTACTCAACAAAGGTTATATTCGTGAGTCTCTTATTCCATGTGTTGTTCCTATATTATTGGTACCTAAGAAAGATGGTTCGTCGCGCATGTGTACGGATTGTAGGGCTATTAATAACATCACAATTCGTTATAGACACCCTATACCATGTTTGGATGATATGCTTGATGAATTGAGTGATTCTACCATGTTCTCTAAAGTTGATTTGTGTAGTGGTTATGATGAGGACATGACCAGGCCGGATACGGTCAAGACTATGACTACTTCCTCTACACTTCATCAAGCAATAATGTACATGATTATATTCTGCTCAAGGAGTTCTCCCACGCCACTTTGTATCCAAGAGAAGCTAGAGCCCCCCTTCTCCACGTTCTGGACGCAGATTCGGACTACAAAAATAGACTTGACTTACCTTTTATATACGAACTGCGAATGGGGTGAATCGTTTTTGTTGGAAAGTAGGTTTCGTGCACTTTCCAGAAAAATTGGCCTCACCTCGAAATCCGTTCCGGGCAAAAAGTTATGGCTAAAACAGCCTGACCCTGTATCTGAAACTGAGCCAGGAATTCAGGAAAAGGGTGTTGCGCCACCTCTAATTTGGCCCAAAAGCCTTGTATGACCTAGGGTTGTGTTTTTTCTGTGTGTTTCCACCTCCTTGGCTGCCACCCCTTGCTCCTATATAAGTAGATCCATCTGGTAGAATTTAGACTTGGATTGTGTTTACTTAAAAAGAACTCAGCTATATTTGCTAGTATTCGCCATAGGAACGAGTGTCAGATAGACCTCTTGTACTACGTAGTTGCAGAATCCCACTTATCAATATACTTAACTCTTTTATCCGCAATTATGATTGTATATTTTGTTCTTGCTTGTTCTTGATTGATTGCAGGAGCTAGATCTGAGTGGTTGGGTTGACTTGCTATGGTGTTATCAAGAACCACCCGGAGTTGGTGTAGAGATTGCTATGGCGCAACGTCCTCGCACGTTTGTAGTTAGATTGTTAACATCGACGCCACCCAAATCATAGGTATCATCTCATCTAAATATCAGACATAAGTTACCACCAGATTCGAATGAAGCTAGGAGATGAATGGAAAATTTCATTGAAAGCTAAATTTGGTCTATATAATTGGTTAGTAATGCCTTTTTGTTTAACTAATACTCATAGTACTTTCATGATATTAATGAATGAAGTTTTGCATGCTTTCATTGGACGTTTTGTAGTAGTCTATTTTGATGATATATTGATATACATCAGATCACTATTGGACCATGTGATTCATTTGTGTGCTATTTTTGATGCTTTGCGTGATGCACACTTATTTGATAACCTCGAGAAGTGCACCTTTTGCACCGATCGAGTTATGTTTCTTGGGAATGTTGTGACTGCGCAGGGCATTGAAGTGGATCCATCCAAGATTAAGGCAATTTTGAGTTGGCCGCCTCCTAAAACGGTCATGATGAGGCCATATTAGTGGAATATGATGATGGTGCATGTTTAAGCTGGAAGGAAATATTGAACTTGATTGATGTTAATTATAAGGTGAATTCCTTCTTAATTGAGTATGATGTTTGTGTTTATGAGAATGTCATACTACCTAAGTCTATGCATTTATGTATTAGCAGGTTTATTGATAACACAAGCATTGGTGGAGGAGGACCTCAAGGCATGATGGAAAGCAACAAGTACCTGCTGGAAAACAACCAATACAAGCTGGAAAACAAGGAATCGCTTGAGGAAAAAAAACATCTACAAGCTGGAAAACAAGAAGGGGCTTCTGGAAAACAGCAGAAAACAGGTGGAAAAGAATGTTAATATGTCACCTGAAGTGATTGAGGGAGGAGAGGGAGGAAGGAGCACAAGAGAGAGGCATGGAAAACTAAGTTTTTGCCATGGAAAATTACAAGGAGGCGCACAAGGAAGAGTCCTAATCACTTTAGGTAAGGACCTGTGAGTCCATTATGGCTGCACCCATGTTGGGTTCGGTTTGTATCCAGTTTCGAGTAGGTTTGGGTCCAACCCGAGTTGGGCCAAGTGGTGGTGTGTTTTGGCCCTTAGCCACACCCCCACCCTCATAAATACCTCTTAGCCATGAATTTATTAGGTTAGACTATGTTAAAATAAATCCTAGATTTCATTGATTGAACTTGCTTGTAAACATTTATCTTGAAGTATTACCCCTTTGAAAATTCTACGTGTTACCTATTGTTCCATTTGGAATAAGAAGATACAGGACCACTTCATAGTCAGTGGCTACTTTGTGCAAGAGTGTGTAGTTGAGAATATTCAAAGGGATTGATTGTTATTGCACTGGCATCAGGGATTAGCCAAGGAGAGTTTTCAGTGTAGAACTAGTTATCATACCATCCACAAAATTTTGAGTTGCTCATAGAGAAGATCGGGCCACCCATATCATATTAGTATCAGATTTACAGGTTTCCTCGGTGAGCAAATATTTATCTCCTAGATTCGTTTTTGTTTTCTACCTTTTCATAAAAAGCCAAACAAAAATAGTTAGATTCGAGTTGCCATAGCCTAGATCAACACCAAATTGCTTCTTTCTAGTTATTGTTTTCTGTTGATTTTGTGTCTCCGTTTTTCTTTTTGTGTCTTTGTCTATTTAGGTATAGGGTTCTTCGAGTTCATCTATTTCAAGTTGAGTCATTATCCAAAAATTCCCACAAAAATATTGTCATCCGTGAGATTGGCTCTGTTTTAGCTCGGGAAAACATTATCATAAACTTGAAGTGCGAGTTATTCTTTGTTTCCTACTTGAGTTACTATTTCTAATCACAATCTAGCTCAAAAAAACCCTAATAGCTACCAATCCAAGTGCTAAGATGTTCGTTACTCGAGATCTAGTCTAATCCGAGAGTTACAAGAAATTCCCACAGGTATAGAGATCATCTATGCCGAGATTGGTTGTTTTCCTGTTGAATTTGGAGTGGAATCCGAGTGTTCTTTGTTGGTTTTGCCGCAACACAATTTCTTTGTTTTTTCTTCCGCGATTCCTATGCCTACTCCTACTCGAACTCCTAATTCCCTGCCGAGTCCGGCATAGACTCTCGTTGTTTTCCTGCCGCGCGCCCAAGTCCTAGCTCTATTCGAATTTCAATCTCTATCGCGGCACGATTTCTAGCTGTTTTGTTGTCGTCATGTCTGATTTGAGTCCGGCACAATTCTCCCTCGTTTTTCTACCGAGTCGGCACAAAAACTGTCACCTTTTCTGCCACGGTACACAAGCAATTGTTAGACAGATTTTTGCAGTTTTGGCAATCTTGGTCAAACAATTTTGACCGGCCATAACTTTTGCATACAAACTCCATTTTCAATGCACGACCACTCAAAATGCTCGGGAGTAAAAGTTCCATTGAACTTAGACTCACTTTGTGTGTTTGTGTCCTTCCAGGACGATCAAAATCCCCAAATTTGATTGGGAACATTGAGTTTTTTTCCACTTTTAGTTTTTGGATTCGGCTGAAATAGTTTTGTGTCTAGTTTCTTTTGCAATTTTCTTAGGTTTTCCGTTTTGATCTTTGTGATACTTAACTAAAGCCTTTCTACAACAAATATTTAGGAGCCTACCCATAAAAAACTAGCTAACATTGTGCTCACAGCTGCTCATAGGTGTTGTTCTTTGTGTCATAACTTTTGTTTTCTTCACAGTTTGCTCCTGCTTTCAGTATTTGCCATTGCAAAATAGAAAAAAGAGAAAAAAAAAGTAGAAAGAGAGAGTATAAAAAAGAGAGAAAAAGCAGAAGAGGCGAAGCATACATACATATATTGCTGTTTTGGAGCTATTACTATCAGTACGACTTCGACACTTGTAGTTTGAGCAATCTTGTGCATGTTTTCATTGAGCTACTTGCTAGTGTCTTTCCTGTGCATTGCAACACGAGCTATACTCCGGACATCTATCATAATTTTATACTCATCCCTATAGTTGCATTGCCCCATTATTCTCCATGTGTGTGTTTCCTGTGAGTTCCTGTATCACTTGGAACAACAAATAGGAGTAGTATTTTTGCTGTTGCTAGGTATCCCAACCAAGCCCCACCATATACCCTGTTTTTTTCTTGTGATAGCTGAAATCTCTGGGTATTCTCTTCTTCCATTGGTACACTTAGTTTCTACTACATGGTTGGTGAGTATTCTCTATTTACTTTGGAAGGATAAGATACACCTTTCTTTGTTGTTGTTTTTTTTTTTGAGTGAGTTGTGAGAGTTCCACCATACATATACATACTTCCATACCTTTATATGTACTAACAATGGTTGTTTCTTCCAAGGAAAAACCATTCAACTTACAATTTTATTGCAGTGTCACATTTTGGGAGGAGGATTCTAATGCGATACCTACACCAGATTTATTCCACTTCACCGCACACATCGAAGGTGGACATGCTGCTATTATCATTGATAATTGTTCTTTGATGAACTTTATTAGTGGTGAACTTGCTGAAGAGCTGGATTTGAATACATATAGACACTTTAGGCCATATATGTTAGCTAATTATGATGATGCTTTGCCAATTACTCGAATTGCATGTGTTCCTCTAACAATTTATAGTCATACGGTTAGCATTTGTTGTCATGTGACTCCTAGAGCGCTTAAATGTTGTCATCTTTTGTTTGGTAAAAATTGGTACAACGAATTTCATGTTGATTTTGGTAGATATCATCCTAATCTTCAATTCATTTGGAATAAAAAGAAAGATTGGTTAACAACTGAAGGGAATATGCCCTAGAGGCAACAATAAAGTGGTTATATCTTATTCCATGTTTATGATAAATGTTTATTTCTCATGCTAGAATTGTGTTAACCGGAAACGTTAATACATGTGTGTCTAATAAACAAACAAGAGTTCATAATAATTCCTTTCATTGAACTAGCTCGTTGATTGAAAGAATATTAAGGTTTCCTAATCATGAACATTGGATGTTATCAATAACGTGATCGTGTCATTAGGAGAATGATGTGATGAACACACACCCATAGTAAGTATAGCAATGCGATCAAGTCACTAAGACTACATTGTTATATCAAACACATACGAAGTAACTTTAATCCTTAGACCATGAGATCATGTCAATCACTAACATTGGAAGAGTGCTTAGATGACATCAAACGTCACACCGTAACAGGGTGACTATAAAGGTGGCATTGGGTACTCCAAAAGTTTTAGTAGAGGTTCATGGATCAAGAGTGGGATTTGTCCATCGAAATGACGGATATATATACTCCAGGCCCTCTCGGTGATATCACATTGACAACGCTTGCAAGCACATGACTAGGTCACAATGATGTCATGTCACAAAACGAGTAAAGAGTACTTGTCGGAAACGAGATCATACTAGGTATAGTTGATACCGATGATCGGATCTTGGACAAGTAAAATATCATGAGACAAAAGGAATTGGTTACGACATTTATAGTTCACATGATCACAAGGTCATTGTTGAATATGTAGGAGTCATTACGGATCTCTAGATCCCGCTGTTGACTATTGATCAGAGAGGTGTGTCGATCATGTCT
Organism: Alopecurus myosuroides; assembly: GCA_028641055.1. Lineage (NCBI taxonomy): Eukaryota > Viridiplantae > Streptophyta > Magnoliopsida > Poales > Poaceae > Alopecurus > Alopecurus myosuroides. The sequence goes on along the minus strand of CM054061.1, from coordinate 249,565,739 downwards.
GCATTATTCGTGAACCGTAGGGTGACACACTTAAGGTTCGTTGATGCTTAGGGTAGATACGGGAATATGAGTTGGAGTCCGAATATTGTTCGGAGTCTCGGATGAGATCCTAGAATCACAAGGAGCTCCGGAGGTAAATATTCATATATGGCAAAGTGAATTCAGGATTTTGGAAAAAGTTCAGGATTTTCTTGCAGTGTAGAAATGTTCTAGAAGGTTACAGAGGGTCCCAATGTGGGCCCACATATCCATCACGACCAAGAGTGGCCCACTGGTCCATTTGACCAGCCCTAATTTGTCCATGCAACCATTCAATTGGTAAACCTTGAAAAGGGGAGCTACCACTCTTAAAAGAAGGAGTTACCACTAGAGGGGGTTACAACTCTTGAATGAGGGGTTACCACCCTAGGAATTGATGTGGCTGCATCTCCTTGCCTATAAAAGGAGAAGGGAAGGCACACCAATATGTAGCACATCTCTCCCTTGTTGCCACTTCCCTCCTCCACTTTTCCCCTTCACCGGCTTGGCAAAGCCCTGCAAGAATTTCTCCAACACCAGCACCACACCATTGTGATGTCGGGATTCCCGGAGGATCTACTACATCCGCTGCCTCACTGGAACGGGGAGAGGACGTCATCAACAACCGTACGTGTGACCAAGTACGGAAGTGTTGCCGCTTGTAGCACACGATCTTGAGATTGGCGAGTGTTTGAGTACATCATCCACGAGATTTGATGTCGTAACGCTTTCGACCTTCGAGGGTTGGATCTTCTAAGACTTATGATATGGGGTGGCCCGATCTTCTCAATGAGCTCTCTCAAAATTTGTGGATGGTGGTATGATAACTACTGCAACATTGAAAACTCTCCTAGGATAATCCCTGCTGCCAATGCAACAACAATCAATCCCTTTGGATATTCTCAACTAAACACTCTTGCAAAACGTAATCAAAGACTACGAGGTGGTCTTGTATCCCCTTATTCCCAGTGGAACAACAAGATATCACGCAACTTTGCCACGGTATACTTCAAGATGAATGCTTAGCAACAATACAATCTAGATGCTAGGGTTTCTTTGGTTTAAATTGGTTCTAAGCTCTAATTTCGTGGCTCCTAGGTATATATGAGGGAAGGGATGCCTCCCACGAATATAGCCTATTCCTACTCGGTTTGACTCAACCAATTCGATTACAAACTGACCCAACATTGGTACAGCTAATTGGACTCTATTTGGAAGCTGGCAGAAAACGACTTATGGATTGTTTTGGTCACCACGCCTTGTACGAGTTGAATTTGTAGATTAGTCTGGATAAATTGGATAGCTCTTCAAATTTCCTATTTGGATTGTTTTTGTTTGCTTTATTTGGAGCGCGTGTGAAGATTCCATCACTGTTTCAAATTCGGGACTTCTGCCAGTCCGAACTGAATTATCATTTCCTTGATGTTGTTTTCCATGGCGGAAACTTTGTTTTCCACGCCTCCTTCTTGTGCTCGTTTATTCCTCTTCTCCATCCATTTTTGTTTTATTAGTAAACCTAATCATACATAAATTCATAGGCTTAGGTAGTATAATATTATCATAAACACAAACATTATTTAATACTAGGAAAGAATTCACCTTATAATGAACATCAGTGAGGCTCAATATTTCCTTCCAGCTCAAGCATGTACAATCATCATATACCCCAATTATATCCTCATCGTCCTCACTTTCTTCAAGACAAGACGTCATCGGCTTGTGGTAAGCTGAACATGGAAGAAACAAAAGGAACAACGTGTATGCACAATACATGTATCTATAATGGGGTGCATCATTGTCATGGTCTTGATAATTATTCCCACATGACATAAAGCAACGAAAATTGCATATAATTAGCGCATAATTGTCACATGAAAACAAATAGCATCTCATCAAATAGCAATCACAATTTAAAGTATAAGTAAAGCTCATAGAATCATGATCATAAGGAGAAACATCTACGTATACATTCCTATTGTTTAGTAACAAATCAAGTGTTCTCATAGAAGATCTATGATCAAATTTGGTGGTGGTAGTACACCCAATTGTTTTAACATGTTTATTATCTTTATTGCATAAGTTCCAACTAATTTTTCAAATATAAGTTAAGTATAAATCAGTAGCATATGTAATTACCAAGTTTTGTAGCAAACCAAACATATGTGTAAAATCATGCTCAGATTTAGCCAATTGTAAACAATCCAACTTAGGTAACACAATGTTCAATTCAGCAATAGTATCACAAGTAATACATATGTTATCCACCATAAAAATTTCATTCATTTTATAGTCACTAACCAAATTAAAAGTGAAACAAGTAGTATAGGTGCTAGAATTGACATATGAAATGTCAGCAATCCTATTCATAGCAAATTGCACAGTAATTGGTTCATGTAACATGATGGAATACACAATATAAATAGGTGGTATTTTAACAAGCACTTCTTTATGTGTAATCAAGACCACACGCTCAAAATTCGAAATATTCAAATTCTCAGATGGTAGTGAACTATATGTGTTTGTTAACTCATAAGAATCAATTAGCAAATTAGTAGACTCACAAAATTCAGCACTTGCAAGTGGCAACTCGAAATCAGCATCAATATCAATAGCATCCTCCTCAGATTTAGTAGGCACTGACTCATCTATCTCAAGTGGTGATACAGGTTGTACTAGTGAGAGATCCCTTTCTTCAAGAGTAACCTGCATATCACAAGAAACAATACTAGGCACAATGGCATGTTCCTCCAATATATGTGATGGTGGTGTAGGTTGTACTATAGGGTCCCTTTCTTCAAAAGCAATCTGCACATCACAAGAAACAACACTAGGAGTAGACATGATTACATTAGTAGAAACAGTCTCACATGTCTCCTTAACCTCTTCAAACATAAGCTCAAATCTTTGCATCTCAAGGTTTTGAAGTCTTTGATTTTCAAGGAACTAGCTTCGTGACCCTCGCAAATGCGAGGGTATTATCTTAGAGTGCAGAACTAGTGCAAGACACAAAATTATAGTTTGGTCACCGAAATTATTGTGTAGAATTTGTTTGAGAAATAAATTGGTGATTGACGTGGGGATGATTCCTGGACCTATCGGGTGAGTCTACCCGGTCCAAGACCCAAGACCTAGGCCCAAAGACAGGTGGTATCCTGCGGTTCTAGAAGGCCCAACAGAAGCCCACCCGCAAGACTTGCGGGTCAAGACAAGAACTCCTATACGCAGTCTACTAAGACTCATGTAACCCCCTCCTGGCTGCATATATAAAGCGAGGAGGGAGGATAGAAAAAGAGGACAACCAATCTAGGGATCCAATCTAGAGAGAGGAAAATACAAGCCACAACTAGACTAGGCAATACACGGGATACCCCGTACGCCTCACCATGGCATCGTCGTTGTAACAGCTCGACTATCTCGTTATAATACAGATCAGACAAGCAGGAGTAAGGGTTTTACCTCCACGAGGTCCCCGAACCTGGGTAAATCTTTCTCCTTGTTAGCCGTCGAGGTCACCAGCGCGTACATCGTTCCTCTACTCGAAACCCTACCGGCTCATCCGAGGGATTTGTCGACACGACTCTTCGACAATTGGCGCCGTCTGTGGGAACGACACGCGCTGGATCTACGGTCTCGCCGGCCTCATATTCATCAAGCCTCGGGTCCTCGACCCCATGGATTCGATCTACTTTCGGCTACTTCAACTTCATAGAGCATTCGCCGGCATCACGCACGGGCTTCATCGTCTCCATCGACATCGTTCTTCACGCGCAGGTTGCAGGACAGCAGCAACGTACATATTGCGGACATCATCAACGGCGGCTCGAAACACATATGGAAAATTCCTTCGGTGGAAATATGCGAAATCAAATTATCTCTCGGCTCCAAAAAGAATCGGCGGATTCCGACGGTTAGATCTCCGTGGATAACCCGAACACTGAAGCCCTATCAGAATCTGACGGAACTCCGTGCGACTTTGGGAAAACAATTCTCACAGTCGACTCGGACATCAATTCGAAGATCACACTGTTGAATAGCTGAGGAATACAATCCTGCACCACTCCGTCTTTTTTGAGATAATTCCAACGGTTAGATCTCCGTCAGCGGCTCGCGCATTGCGACACGTTTTGGATCTATGCGAGTTCGCGAATTCAAATCGCGGATCCGAATCCTATCTTCTATATCTAAATAGGGACACCCCACTACATGATTTCTCTCAACATGCAAGCATGCCACATCATTTTGGTCAGTTTGAAGTCCACGTCATCATATGGGCCACGTCAGACATTCTGTTTGTAACCATCATTTATTGGTTCAGTGTTGTGTCACTGATCCTCGTCGGAAGGTCTGAAACCCACAAAATTATTTAGACAAAGCACTCAAACGGACGCAGCCCATCCCATCGCTTCAGCCCACAACTGACCTCACGTGCATTTTGGCACTCTTGTGCGACGAGGTCTCTCCGCCTTCCAGCCAGCATTTTACCCCAGCCGCCGCTCCTCTAGCTTCTATTTAGCTGTATAATCAATTTGATACACACCGCTGAGCCACGGCCTTTCCCCTCCCGTTAGGGCTGGAATTCGAGCCGAGCCGAGTCAACTCGGCTCGACTCGCTCAAGCTCGGTTAACTGACGAGTCGAGCTCGGCTCGACTCGTTCAACAAACGAGTCCAAAATCAAAACTCGGCTCGGCTTGGTGAACTCGCGAGTAGCTCGCGAGCTACTCGTTTAACTTTTTTTTTATTTAGTAAATTATAAAAGTCAACATTATATATTGTATATATAATTATCTTCATTATTTGGGGCATATATAATAAAATCATCACAATAATCGATGAAAATATGTCACCATAAAATAATTTGTAGTAAATAAACTACAATAATCAGTAAAAAAAATGTTCACATATATAAAAATATCATTAGAAACTCTTTTTACCGAGTTAAACGAGCTAAACGAGTACTCGTAAACTCGGCTCGTTTAGCTTGAACTCGTTTACTGTCGAAAATGAAAACTCGACTCGGCTCGTTGGACAACGAGTTCGAGCCAAGCCGAGTCGAGTTGCGAGCTACTCGTTTAACTCGCGAGTTTTGAGTTTTAATTCCAGCCCTACCTCCCGTCTCCACTAGCGTCTTGCCGTCTCCCCTCCCCTCTCAACAGCAGGTGGCCCTCCTCAAATCCACCCACCATCCTATCGTATATAGCATGTACTGCACATGCTTGCATCTGCTGTCATTGAGATGGTGTCTACGCCTTCACCAAATCTATCTATGCTGGCCGCCAATGGTGGACGTGAGAGGAGCGGCGGCAAAGACTTTCTCCACCTACAGAGACGCCGAGGATCTCTCCACGAGTTCACATACGACCATGCCACTGGCCTCTGCCCCGCCAACACGGTGGCCGTGAGAGGAGCGACGGCAACAAGCCAACAAAGTCGTCCACCTACAAAGAGAGGTAGGCGTTCTCCACGTACGACAATGGCTATCCTATACATCGTACATGTCATCCTCTCCATGATTCCATCTTGCCCCTAAAGTAATCTACTAAACTTATTTCCTCCACACTAATTTCCAAATCCCAATCTTAGATTCATGTGAGTGTCACTGTCGACTAATTGTGCCACTGCTTGGGACGGTATTGGGGGTGATTCTTGTGCGCAGGTTTTCTCGCGACAACTTGGCTGAGGCCTAACCATGCTGACCCACAGGACATCTCTGAATGTGGTATCTCTCACGGAGCCTTCCAATCCATGTGTTTCTTTTACACCAATTTTCTGAGTATACTGTGTTGGTTTGTCTTCTGACGTTTTCATCTTTCTCAGAAGCTGCACATTTATTATAGAGATATTTGCCCCGTTTGGACAGCTAAACCTATCTTTCAAAGTCTTGAAGTATGGTGAGATCGATTTATCTCTGCCTTTTATTCCAATATTGTTATGTCATTAAGATGCGAAAGAAGAAACCGTTCTGCCAAGTAAGACATGCATATGGTTTATTTTTTATTTTTCAGTTTTGCAGGTGCCTCCATCACCATGGCTCCATAAAGCAGGCAACAACTACATGTGTGTCTGTGTTCTATCAGATATTATACCGCTAGCTTACTCAGCAGTCAGTACTCTAGAAGCAACCTCTCTTGCTTCCAGAAGAATAGGGTCATTACCAAGTAAAGAATGGTGTTCACTATATAGTGCTTACATATTGCTACTTTAGTATTTTACAGTTCCATCTTCCGTCCTACTGACTTTTTAGTGCTTCAAAATTATCAACATGTATTTTATGTCGGATGGTATAGAACTACACATATTTTTTTAACCTTGAAACTTATACGATTTCGCACAAGTATTTTCATGATCCTGGTGATCTGATAAAGCCTACTGCCCCAGTTTGGTACATATGTTCTCTACCTATTTATTATGCATTGGCTTCAGTCAAGACTTGCACACCCCAATCTGAAGATAAACTTGATTGAGCTAAGAAAGGGTAGCACACATATATACTGGACACGATGCCGTTGTTCGAAAACTGATGTCAGATTCTTCCTAGGTTTCTCAGTGTCCGATTTTGCTACTATTGCCATACAAAGAAACTTAGTAGGCGGCTGTAAATGTCGGGACTAAATTTCTCTCTATAGTCGATTAAACTAATCAATATTTACGAAGAAGGCACCCAACCTAAGGTCTAAGTAATATTTATGGTTCAATTGCTACTTAAATATTCTAAACAATAAAATAGTCAAAAGTAATCAATCATAATTATTTCTATTGGGACCTCAACTTACTCATACAAGTATTTCTCTCCCATGTGACCAAATATTTGTCTAATACGTTCCAAAGAATTCCCGCAGCAACGCGCGGGGAATTATCTAGTTTCGGCAATTTGCGAGTCGACACAAAGACCCAACAACATCAACAAAACATGGCGACTGGCCATAATAGTGCCCGGGGGCTCGACAACAACATTTCTCTCCGTGTACACACAAAAAATATCGCGACTCCGCCGCGTCGACTCGGTCCGCTGCGTCGAGTCCTTCGGAAAAACATCGCGACTCCGCCGCGTCGACTCGGTCCGCCGCGTCTAGTCCTTCGGACAAACATCGCGACTCCGCCGCGTCGAGTCCTTCGAGAAGTATAACGACTCCGTTGCGTCGACTCGAGCCGCCGCGTCGAGTCCTTCGGTCGAACATCGCGACTACTCCGCCGCGTCGAGTCCTTCGGGCAAACATCTTGACTCCGCCGCGTCGACTCGGTCCGCCGCGTCGAGTCCTTCGGACAAACATCGCGACTCCGCCGCGTCGAGTCCTTCGAGAAGTATCGCGACTCCGTTGCGTCGACTCGAGCCGCCGCGTCGAGTCCTTCGGTCGAACATCGCGACTACTCCGCCGCGTCGACTCAGTCCGCCGCGTCGAGTCCTTCGGGCAAACATCTTGACTCCGCCGCGTCGACTCGGTCCGCCGCGTCCAGTCCTTCGGACGAACATCGCGACTCCTCCGCGTCGACTCGGTCCGCCGCGTCGAGTCCTTCGAGCAAATATCGCGACTCCGCCGCGTCGACTCGGTCCGCCGCGTCGAGTCCTTCGGGAAGCATCGCGACTCCACCATGCCGACTAGGTCCGCTGCGTCGTGTCCTTCAGAAAGCATCACGACTCCACCATGTCGACTCGGTCCGCTGCGTCGAGTCCTTCGGGAAGCATCGCGACTCCGCCGTGTCGACTCGGTTCGCTGCGTCGAGTCCTTCGGGAAGCATCGCGACTCCGCCGCGTCGACTCGGTCCACTGCGTTGAGTCCTTCGCGACTCTGCCGCGTCAATCCGGTCCGCCGCGTCGATTCCTTCGGAAAAACATCGCGATTCCGCCGCGTCGACTCGGTCCGTTGCGTCGAGTACTTCGGGAAGCATCGCAACTCCTCCGCGTCGACTCGGTCCGCCTCGTGGCGTCCGTATGGAAAACATCGCGACTCCGCCGATCGCCGCATAACTCCGCTACATCGAATCCTCTCGACTAAGCGTCTCGGGGGGCTGTCCTTCTCCGCAGCCACACTCCTTGCTCGGGGGATGTGCTGCAAAGTAGACGCACTCGAGAATTTTCCGCAGCCACACTCGACACTCGGGGGGCTGAGGTGCGAAACAGCCGCACTCGACACACGAGTCCGGTTCATCGATTCCGTCACTCGGCACCGCCTCGTCGACTACGGCAATGTCATACAAAGTGCAACGCATGACCCACAACGTCGGCTACAACTTCAAAATTCGACACAATCCTCCGCTCGGAGTCGACAGAATCCTCCGCTCGGAGTCGATAGTCGACACATATCCTCCTCCGGGAGTCGACACATGTCTTCCTCCGCGAGCCAACAGAAGACAAGCACAGGGGGTTAGCTTCAGAACAACTCGAGCCTATGCCCGACTCTGCGAGTCGAGCATAGCCTCGGGGGCTACTCCCATCGGGAGCACTGCCGTGCACCCGATAAATCGAAGAAGCAACGTTGGAAGATCTTTGAGTCTATGCCCGATTACAAATAATCGCACATAGACTCGGGGGCTACTCCCATCGGGAGCGCTGGTCGCACAACCGACGAGCGCTACATGCGCACTCGACGTACTACCGCGTCGGAAGCTTCTAACACGCCGGCCGCGTATCTGAGGAGCTCTGTCAGATATCTTCGTCCAGGTCCTTATTTTGGTCGTACAAACCGCATATTAATTCGGATGAAGAAAAGCAAAACATCAAACTTGTCCGTCTCGACGAGACGCATATGACAGCGTGGGCCAATTCGCGAAATCAGAAAATCTTGAAGACTTTTCGGGTCCATCTTCTTGTGTGGACTCGGTGGCTGAGCGTCCGCGTCAACTACACGACTTCCATGTCGTCGTGCGCCTCCGCCACATCCTCTTCGACTACAGGACTTTCGCGTCGACTCCGTCCACCATGTCGAGTACATCTCCACCTCATCGACTCCGTCCGCCGTGTTGAGTACATCTCCACCGCGTCGATACCGTCCGCCTCGTCAACTACACGACTTCCGCGTCGACTCCGTCCGCCGTGTCGAGTACACCTCCACCGCGTCGACTCCGATATGTCTAGTCTCTGACACTTCTCGCCACGTCCCATCGGGAGGCAGAACAAGTGCTCAATGCACCACGACATCACGCGACTATCAGCCATCAGGCTTATTTCTCTTCGGAATCTTCAAACAAAAAGGCACTCGCCACGCAGCGGGGAGAAGATTGTGAGTATGCGGCTCCCGCAAAAAACCACGACTCCGAACTACGATGTACAGACACATCACTGGAAACAAAAGACAGCACTTGTTACGCGTCCAAAAGAAAATCGCGAGTCCCTAACACGAAATCTCTTTCGTTTGGGCATTCTAACACGAAATCTCTTTCGTATGAGCATCAAGACGCGAAATTTCTTCGCATGGACACCTTAAACACGAAATTACTTTCGTATGGGCATTCTAACACGAAATCTCTTTCGTATGAGCATCAAAGACGTGAAATCTCTTTCGCATAAGCTTCTTAACACGAAATTTCTTTCGTATGATCCTATGAAGACGCGAAATCTCTTTCGCATAAGCTCCCTAACACGGAATTTCTTTCGTATGAGCATATAAAGACGCGAAATCTCTTTCGCATAAACTCCCTAACACGAAATTTCTTTCGTATGGGAATATCAAGATGCGAAATCTCTTTCGCATAAGCTCCCTAACACGAAATCTCTTTCGTATGGGCACATCAAGACGCGAAATTTCCTTCGCATAAGCACACTGAAACGAAATCTCTTTCGTACGGGCACATCCAGACGCGAAATTTCTTTCGCATAATCACCCTGACACGAAATCTCTTTCGTATGGATGCGAAATTTCTTTCGCATAGTCACCCTTACACGAAATCTCTTTCGTATGGGCACATCAAGACGAAATTTCTTTGGTGTAAACTTCATAACGCGAAATCTCTTTCGCACAAGATCAAGAAGGAAGATCTCTTCACCCGAAGAATCGCAAGAACTTGACCAAGGTAAAATCACGAGTATGCGGCTCCCGCAGCTCTACCACACGATGTATTTACACATCATTATCCTGGATCGTTCGGCCGACTAGGCACATCCGGATGCCGTATTCTTTCGAGTACGAAGGTAAGACCCAATGATCTCTCTTTTGGGCCTGGAATCGCACTCAAGCTGCGTCCTCCGGTAAACTTTCCGTGTCAACAACACGAAGAAAAATCTTAGCGGACGTGCCGGGTACCCCTTTAGGTTAAGTTCGACTCGGTAAGACCTCAACGGCCCAGTCGCAACGATCACCTCGCCGGATTCGAGTCGGAGGTCTCGAATTCGTGTAGGCCAGAACCGTTTTTGCCCTAGATGCAATTAATTGGCCCTGATCTTTCGGGAGAGCCAAGCGACTGAGCCGCATACTTCTGCGAAAACAGCCAACACAAGGCACATTTACCACTCGATGCTCGAGTACAGAAGCGCATCGCGCACAGGGTATACACCCTCAAAACCAGACGATTGAATAACCAATCGAAGAAATCAAGAACGGACTCTGAGTGCCCACCCGACTGATTCTCAGACGACTAAACACTTGGGGGCTACTGACGTGGGGATGATTCCTGGACCTATCGGGTGAGGCTACCCGGTCCAAGACCCAAGACCTAGGCCCAAAGACAGGTGGTATCCTGCGGTTCTAGAAGGCCCAACAGAAGCCACCCGCAAGACATGCGGGTCAAGACAAGAACTCCTATACGTAGTCTACTAGGACTCATGTAACCCCCTCCTGGCTGCATATATAAAGCGAGGAGGGTGGAGAGAAAAAGAGGACAACCAATCTAGGGATCCAATCTAGAGAGAGGAAGATACAAGGCACAACTAAACTAGGCAATACACGGGATACCCCGTACGCCTCACCATGGCATCGTCATTGTAACAGCTCGACTATCTCGTCATAATACAGATCAGACAAGCAGGAGTAAGGGTTTTACCTCCACGAGGTCCCCGAACCTGGGTAAATCTTTCTCCTTGTTAGCCGTCGAGGTCACCAGCGCGTACATCGTTCCTCTACTCGAAACCCTACCGGCTCATCCGAGGGATTTGTCGACACGACTCTTCGACAGTGATCTTTTAAGATAATAGAAATTTTGTTTTCTTTCTAATGAATTCAATAGAAAATAACTTACATTTTTCTATGCTCCTCCACGTAGATTTGTAGCCGTATCCGCAATGGTCATTTTGTGCATCAAATAAGAAAATCACATTATCCCAATCTCATGTTGGCATGGTACCTAGAGGATTTTGTTTGCACCTAAATTTATTTTGTTGTACCATAGGAAAGACAAAGAAATCTCTTCAAGATGGTAGGTAGGATCGAAATTTTTCTATTGAATGTACAATACAAAGGAACCTTACAAAAAGGCTAAAAAATAATCCTACAAATAAAAAATCATAAATATGAAAATTTTCTAAGGATTCCAATCATTGATTTTACTTATGAAAATCCTTTGAATAATTTTTTTGGCCTACCGATAACTAGAATTCTCACAGATAAAGATAAATATTCAAAATAGTAGGTAAAATATTATGTTATGTTTCGTGCATCGCAAAGACCTCGATTGCGTCGTTGTCTAGCCTTATGTCGCTTTAAGTTCCCTTCGATTGCTACGTATAACCTCTTCTCAAATATTATGGCATTTCCTAGTAAATGATATTTTGTAAGCATTGTACACTTACGATTTCCTTAAGAAATTATCTAATAATACTTAATAATTAAGAAAACATAAAAAATATTATATTAAGAAAAGAGAGATGATATATCAGTATGACGCTTGAAATTAAGTATGTTTTATCACCTTGAATAAGATATGGACCGTATGAACAACATATGATATGTGTCGGATATATACCGAATAGGGGTATAGAAGATGGTAGACAAAGTGCTGGACTACTAGGGTGGCCCAAGTGGTAATGGGCTTAGGTCCATTGGGCGGCCCAGTAGGCCGACGCGCAGAAGCCGGATTCTAGAAGAACCCGGATCACGGCCCGCGTGATCCGGCTTGGAGGAGAAGACGGGTTTCTTACCGTCCAAGTTACAAGTTAAACGTAGCCTTCTAGGTTTCCTAATCTGTAAGACCTAGTCCGGCTATTATATAAAGCCGGACAGAGGATAGATTTCATAAGTTCTAAGTTGAATAAGCTCTAAGTTCTAGGTTATCTCGCCGAGAAGCTGATCCTCGCCGAGCAAAGCTAGATCTATTCCCTCACACTGTAAACCCAGAATTACGGGCTTTAGTCCCTTATAGTGAGAAAGGCAGGAGTAGGTACGCCGTACTGTCGCGACGTACCGAACCTGGGTAAAATCCCGTGTTCTGTGTTACTACGCCGTTCCGTCACCCCACGTCTCTACCGTAGTCTCATGGCACCCCAGTCTATGAAAACTACTACGATGTCTCGACAGTTGGCGCCCACCGTGGGGCCGACGACGTCAGGCGTGAAGTTCCGATCTGGGATATTAGGCGGAATCGGAAGATCGATCACTGTCGGAAGCTTGGAATTCGACAACGACGTCGGGCGCTTCCTCGACAACGGATCCTACATCCCGGCGCAAAACCATCTGGTAAGTGCCTGCGTTTTACCGATTGGATCTGCAAATATCTTTATCGGATTAACCGCGGAAGCAATGGGGTTTTGCGGTGAAAGCAATTATCTCCCACCCGCCCTATACCCAGTCGAAGACGACTATGATGCCGGATTTTGCTCAGATCGCCGACAAAACAGTGATACCCACTTTATCGGCATGGTGCAATCCGAGATCGCCGAAAACACGGATGACGGAAATCCCGTGCAAGAGGCAGACAACAATACACCCGTCCCAGAGACGGAAGAACCAATACCCGTCACAGAGACGGAAGATCCGACATCTGTCAACCAGACGATGAACTCGGAAACAGAATCCGTGCTCGCCGCCATTGAGGCGAGATTGGAGTCGGAAACCGGATCGGATAATTTCTCCGAAGACGAAGATGACGATGCCTTCGTACGAAAAGTTAAATCCTTTCAAGAGGGATTCCATGAAGTACTAATGGCAAAACCAGCCGATACAAAGGGTGCCGATAGCCAGGAAAGCCCTAAAACCCCTCCGCCAGAGGAAGAGAGGGAAGACGGAGAAACTTCTCCGATATTTCCCAATGTTAAGGAGATGACAGAGGATGAACCTGTCAAAAAACCTCCATCTTCCAAGAAAAAGCACCGTGCTTCCAAAAAACTCCAGTACAAACTCCGGAAGAAACAGTTAGCTGATCTCGCTGACGAAAACCTGGAAGTTGGAGATGTTAGTGGCACAAAACCTGCGGAAAAGAAATCTAAGGAAATCACTGCTCCGCCAATGACAGAACTGGAAGAGCAAGAACTATTACAAACTCCAGTGGGACCCAATGAACCCCCTGAGATGCTGGAAGCCAGGAGACAAGCTTTCCAACGGCAACAGCAACAACTGCTTAGATCTCGGCAACACCTCCAACAAACCCATAATGACATCAAAATTATGAAGCAAGAAATTGAGGAGTACGAGAGAAAGCACAGATCTGTCTTAAAACCTACAAGGTTACCCGGAATTACAAAACCGGAAGAGCTACCGCCGAAAGAAAGGTTCTATAACCCATCTTGGCAAAAGCAGCTAAACGGCAAAGATGCCAAGGGTGAACCAATATACAAAACCGCAGCTGAAAACGCGGAAGCAGCGTTCGCCATCCTGAACAATGATCTGTATTCTAACGGGGAAAAACTCCAAGGGGTGTATGCTTTCCTAGGAAAAGCATTACAGCAGCAACAGCGAGGACAAGAGCGATCAGGGAGGCTGCATGATAATTCCGCCCTCTGCAAAACTGTTACTTGCGCTGCTGGAGCACCTGGACCGGAAGAACCAGGAGATTCGGACAAAAAAGAGGATCCGAGAAAAGACAAGAAAAACCCCGACAACCGGGACGCAGCGTCTAGAACCGGACCTCATCTCCCGAAAGATGGATATAAACCACACGATCGGGAAGACAAACACCGGAATGACGGCAAAATAATGCCACCTCCGAGAAACCCAGCCGAAAAAGCTGGAAGATACGATACACCTCACAGGCGTGAAAGATCTCGGACACCGCCCAAAGATAAGGAAAGGTACAGGAGCAGGACTCCTCCTAATCCCAGAGGGCGTGACAACGGAAGAGATAGAGATAACCTCGGAAAAACGCGTCCGCGTAACAATGGAAAAGAAAGGAGTAGATCCCCTTCCGTCCATTCAGCCGGGAGATATTCTGCGCATATTGACAGAGCAGAAAAGGATGATCTATACTTTGGTCCTAAGTGTTTCACTGACAGGATCCGAAGGATAACCCTGCATTCTGGCTTTGCCAAAGTTGGTCCAACCTACCAAAAATATACCGGCAGTACAAACCCGGATACCTGGCTTTCAGATTATTACACAGCCGTCCAGATTAACAACGGGACAGACCTGGAAGCTGTCAAGTTTCTTCCCCTAATGTTGCTAGACGGAGCCAGAGATTGGATTAATGGTTTACCATCAAGAACTGTCGACAGTTGGGATGATATGGCGAGAGTATTCACTCAGCATTTTCGAGGAACATACAAACGCCCAAATAGCATCAACCAGCTGAACCGTTGCACCCAATTTGAAGACGAACCATACGTGGATTTCATCTCCAGATGGACTGCAATGAAGAATAGTTGCTCTGGGGTAACTGACGTACAAGCAATGCATGCTTTCGTCAATGGCCTAAAACCCGGACTCGTACCGTTCATGGTTGGCTCTAAAAAGCACAAAGATCTCGGGTCTATGCTTACAACCGCTAACGAGCATGCTGCAGCCGAAGACGACATCAGAGCAAGAGGAGGCAATATTGAGTCACTAATACTGGCCAAGAAAACACCTCGTTCTGATAAAAAAGCAACCCCGGAGTCAACAACAAAGCCCAAGGAGGTTAACTTAGCCTTTGGAGGAGAAAAAGGGAACAAGTGGAAAGGCCGCAGTCCGGATCCCATCAATTACACTCCTGAAGAATGGGAGAGAATTAAGTCGGAACCCTGCGTCCACCACTCCCAATTTGGCAAACCTACCCATACAAACGCGCAATGCCGGCTAAATAAGCATATGAAAGGCAATGCAGGATCCGGGAATAAGGGGAAGGGCTCCAAGAGGAAGCCCGCCAGACAAAAGCCAGAAGCTGACAAAGAAGACAGTGAATCGGACACTGATAACAAAATCCAGGAACAACAGCGGCAAGGCGAACCCAAATTTCCGAGAGTTGATGGAGAAGCAATGTTAACTTTCCTAGCAACTCCATCAGCAAAGGTGGCCAAAAGAACACTCCGGGAGATAAACGCAGTCATTCCTGCAACCCCGAAATTCTTGAAGTATTCCAACACACCAATAATCTGGGATCAGTCTGATCATCCCGGAAATATCCCTGAACCCGGCACACAAGCTCTTGTTGTAAGCCCTATTGTTCAAAACACTAGGCTAAGAAGAGTGCTGATGGACGGAGGATCCAGCATCAACATAATGTACCTGGATACATTGAAACACTTGAAGATATCCGAGTCCCAGCTCAATTACAGCAATATACGCTTCCATGGTATTGTTCCTGGCAGGCAAGCACGCTCCCTAGGAGAAATTTCCCTAGATGTCACCTTCGGAGATAAAGATCACTTCCGACAGGAAAAAGTATCCTTCGAAGTTGTGCCGTTCGAGAGCGTGTATCACGCAATACTCGGACGTCCGGCTTTCGCCAAGTTTATGGCAAGATCTTGCTACATCTACAACAAGCTGAAGATGCCAGGACCCAAAGGAGGAGTAATCACCATTGCCGGTGATTTCAAGCTGGCAAACGAGTTGGAGAAGCAAAATGCCCTTTGCGCTCAAAGAGTTATAGCTCAGGAAGAACTAAAAGAGTTAGCCAAGGAGGTATCGCCGAAAGAAATGCCGGCAGGGAAAGAAACTCGGAAGCCAACAGATAGCTTCAAGGCATCCGAGAATACAAGACAGGTAATCCTAGATCCCAAAGATCCGACAAAATTCGTCGTTGTAGGGACTGGGATGACCGACAAATAGGAAGGCGAGCTCATCAAGTTCCTCCGTGAGAACTGGGATATTTTTGCCTGGTGTCCAGCTGACATGCCAGGCGTACCCAGGGAACTTGCTGAGCACCAACTCAAGGTTATTCCCGGATCAAAACCCGTCAAACAAGGTCTCCGCCGATTTGACGGAAGAAGACGGAAGGCTATTGGCAAGGAAATTATCCGGCTTTTAGCAGCGGATTTCATCAAGGAGGTAATCCATACTGACTGGTCCGCAAATCCGGTATTAGTACCGAAGAAAGACACAACTGCACTCAGAATGTGTATAGATTACACAGGATTGAACAAGTTATGTCCGAAAGATAGGTTTGCGCTGCCGCGAATCGATCAAATAATAGATGCCACTGCAGGCTCTGAGCTTTTATGCTTTTTGGATGCATACTCCGGGTACCACCAAATACGCATGAAAAAGGAAGATCAAATCAAGACTTCTTTTATAACCCCGTACGGGACGTATTACTACGTAACCATGCCTTTTGGCCTGAAGAACGCAGGTGCAACCTACCAGCGTTGCATGCAACGTTGTTTGCATAGTCAGATTGGAAAAAACGTCCATGTTTACGTGGACGATATTGCTGTCGTAACCAAGGAAAAAGATTCACTCCTTGAGGATTTGCGAGAAACTTTCGATAACTTGCGCACCTATCAGATGAAGTTGAATCCATCTAAGTGTGTATTCGGGGTTCCCTCAAGTAAACTTCCGGGTTTCATCACTTCTCATAGAGGAAAAGAAACAAACTCGAAAAAGATCAAAGTAATCTCGGACATTTCAAATCCTACGCATGGAAAAGGTGTTCAAGAATTGCTGGGTTATGCCACAGCCGTGAAAAGATCTATTAATCGGCTGGGGGCTAAAACCCTTGAAATCTACAAGTTGCTGGAGAAATTCGACAAAGTCAAGTGGATTACAGAAGCTTGGAAGCGCCTTACAAGTTATGTCCCTTTCTGTACTTAGTTCAAATCTATGTAAACATCTTTTGAGATCATGAAATAAAGTTGTCGGAATGCTGTCATCCATATTTCTTATAAGTGCAAAGTGTTTCCGCCTCATCTATTTCCCAATGATCTTACAAATTTCTCAATGTCAACCCGAATTGTGCTTGCGTACTCGGCGTTACATAACTGAATGATTTTTCAGCCTTTTAACGGCTAAAGGAAACTTGAATTGCCTGCGTGCCCAAGTTTCACTTAAAACTTTCCTTGTTTCTCTAAGTCTTATCTGATCGTGCGTATGCTGGGTTACTGGAACTAGTTAGTAAAAATGCCTTTAGCACGATTCATGTTTTCGAGTTTCAAAACTGCTTGGTTCGTCCCCAGTTACTCGGCATAACGATTCATAATGCTATTTGAGCCATTTCAAACACTAAGGACAGTTAAAGCATATACACCAGAGAACTTAGAAGATAAAGGAATGGTAAAATTCAAACAACTTGCAAAGTAATTTCATAGTTTAAACTGCAAAAGGCGGAATTTTCATTAATACATAAGAAGCATTACATTTTGGATTACAAATGAAAGAACAGTAATGCTCCTATTGTCTACATCTTCTATCCAGGTTCCAGGTAAACCCTTCAAGAATCCGACTCCTCCTCGCTGCTTTCTTCATCGGGAATCGGAGGAGCTTCTTCTTCTGGATAGTGGACGCCGACATTTACCATGGCGGCAATCTGGGTGGCGTGGCCCTTAACTTCACCAAAGATGGTGGATCGTTGCGCATCCGTGTATCCCTGAGGGACACCGGTGGCCACACGCCAGGATTTGGCACTAGGGTAGTGCATGCGCATAAGGCCTAAGGCCATGCGCGCACCACCCCGTGCAGCGGAGCGGAGAACGGACTCCTTGGACTCCGCCACCTCCATGATGATACCCGGAAGTTTTTCAACTTCCGAGCACTCCCCAGATTTTTCGGGAAGAAACTTGCCTACCAACTGCGTTGCAGCAGCCTTCATCAAGTTCCATGTTTCCCCGAAAGCTCGGATGCCTGCAGCCCGAGCGCCATCTGGGGTGTCTCCTGTTTGATCCGATAAAGCATACAAAAGGGTTAAGGAGACAAACAGAGAAAGCAAAACATGGAAATATGAAGACAAGGGTAAAAATTTACCGATGAGTTTATCGATCTCGGAAACTTCCTCCAGGCGAAGGTTCAGAGCTTCAGTCAAATCCTGGATGGTGGATTTGTCTTTCTCCGCCTGTTCGGAAGCCTTGGAGTTAGCCACTCCAAGGGCCAGATTGCTGGCTTCCAGGTCTTTTTGAGCCTTCACAAGATTCTTGTGAAGCTCAAAATTCTCATTGCGGAGAATCTCGGCGTTGCCGGAATCTTCCGCTGCTTGTTTAGCTTCAGCTAAAGCAGCTGAAAAAACAAAGGGCAAATCCGAGTTGATCAATTTCCTCGATGAAGAAAACCACAACAAAGTCTTAAACCGGAAATGTCAAAGCGAAAAAGCCTACCTTTCGTTTCCGTTAAAGCGAGCTGAGATGATTCCAGCTCCGCCTCTCTCTCCTCAAGAATAGAAAGAAGACTTCGAACTTCTTTATTCTTGATAGTGAGCTTCCTGAAAACTTCAAGGTTTATGGCCTCGGAGGTTTGCTGAAACACAGCAAGGAAAAGTATGGTTAATAAAAACATCAAAGCAAAAAAGCACGCATTTTGTTTAATGCTTGGGGGCTAGAGTTACATACCTGGCTCAAACGCTGCAAACCTGCCAAGTTTTCTTGGAATCCTTTTGCATATTCTGCAAAATGGTTCCCGGCTGCGTCCAAGCCTTCATTGATCGCCTTGAAATCCTTGTCGAAGGTGGGGATTTCCTCGTCAAAAGTCCGAGAAGATTCCCCCACTTTCGGGGCCGCCCTTTCCCTCGTGTCCGACTCGGACACAACGGGCTGGCTGGGCTCTGGGGGCTTGGTGGTGGTGGTGGTGGCAGTAAGTTCTTCCGCCATTGACTGCGGCGTATCCGGGGCGACGGCGGGAGATGGTTGGCTGCCTCGGTTGGAAGCAGCTTTGAGCTTCTTCAACTTCCTCGGCTTCAAGGTGGAGGGGGGCAAGCTAAAAACCAAAATCCGGATAAAAGTCAAAACACCGAAGATGGATGAAAAAAAAGCTCTCATGAAAGAAAAATCCAGAAGAACTAACTTGGACGTGGCGACGGGGATTCCGTCAAGATCGATAATTTCCTCAGAGGAAACTATCTTCTTACGCTTGCGGCCACCAGTAGTAGCGGTGCGCAGCGCGTCCAGCTCAGCCTCGGAGGCTAACTCCGAGTCTGGAAGATCCGCAAGCTGTCGGAAAAAACTAATCAAAACCAAAAGGTAGATTATCCAAGAATTGAAGTTGTACCCAAATGACGGGAATTTTACCTTGGGAGCGGGGTTGTTGGCCGTGTACATTGGCCGACTCTCCGCGTACTGGTCGCGTGATGCGACCAATTGATTGATGCGCCGCTTAAGCTCTTTCGGGGCCCAATCCTTGTCGGTTGTCCGCATAGGATCTTTGGCCCCCGAGTACTCGCACAAAAGGCGGCCTTCATGGTTCGCCAACGGCTGGATCCGCCTGTTCAGCCAGCAGATGACCGTGTCCATACCGGTCAAAGGTGGCTTTGAGGAGGTGAGCTTGGCGATGCGCCTCTTGATCCTTAGTAGATCAGGAGGCAGAACCTGGACGGCCTCTGTCACCCAGTTATCCTGGGGAACGGCGGCGGAGTTTACAAAAGGTGGAACCCCGACGGCCTTTTTAGGAAAGGGCACGTCGGGGTGATAGAAGAAAGAGCCCGTCCAAAATTTGACGGACTCGGAAGTTTTAATCTTGGGGAACCAATCCTCTCGGAATCTCCGAAGAGTAAAGGAAATGGTCCCGCAAGTGGGGAGAGCACCCTCCACAGAGTTGCGTTTTACCCCAAAACAATACATCCAGAAATCTAACCTAGGCTCTATTCCTAGGTAACCCTCAAACAAGGCCTGAAAGCCGGCCATGTATAGAATAGAGTTGGGAGGGAGATTATGTGGTTGGATGTTATAGTGGGATAAAACCTGGAGAAAAAAGGAAGAGGGTGGAAGCCCCATACCTCGCAGAAGGTGGGAGGTAAGGAGCACTCTTTCGTTCTCCTGGGGCGTAGGCTCGGTCTCTTCCTCTGGGACCCGCCACTTCTTCTTCAGCACCAGGCCCTCCTTCTCCAAGTTAGGAAGAAGAGCCGGAGGAATACTGCAGGCACTCCAGTTGCCTGCAGTTTCCTCTTCTTCGTCTCCACCGGCGGCGGCAGCGGACGCGGCCCTCGCGGCGACGAGCTGCTCGTCAAGGAGCTCTACTTTCTCCTCCACCGTTTCGGGAGCGAACGGTGGAGTCGATTTGGTGCTGGACCCCGCAACATCTGCGGCGGCGGAAGCATTTCCTCCGCCGCCCGCCGCGGACGCCATGTTCTTCTCTGGCTCGCCGCCGGCGTGCTTGGGCGACCCAACTTGGGGATCTAGATCGCCCAGAAGTTCGTCGATGGAGGCGCGGGCCGGTGATGATTTCGGGGACGCCATCGTGCTTGGTGGTGCTGGTGCGCTCCGGTGTAGCAAGGGCTCGTCGGGGCAGGAACTAGCTTTCGCTCTCGAGCTTGCGTTCGTACCAATGGTGAAGGCAGTGAGGGAAGTGAAGAAGATTGCCGATGGGCTCGAGGACGGCTATTTATAGCTGGAAATCGTTTAGATACGTGCCAACGGCTCTTTTGACCGTTGGATGTTCGACGCGTGTCGCTCGCCGGAAAATCCGGGAAACGGAACGACAGAGGAATGATGGCTATCTCCTCGTTTCTCGTGAGAATCTGTCAGAGATACGTTGCAGGGTTTCCCGCGTGAAACCAAGCGGCGCTTGCGTCAGCATGATTAAAGCGCTGATGTCACGTGTTCCTTTTCCGCGAAGGATCGCGAGAAGAAAGGCCGGATTTTCATAGTTCCGAGTTTTATGTTACCATCTCCTTTGAAAGGAAAAGAAGAAAGAATCAAGACTGCTGAATCAAGTTTCCCGGACAAAATGTATTTGACGAAAGGCGGAGTTTCAGAGTTTTGATCCTTCCTGGGGGCTACTGTCGGATATATACCGAATAGGGGTATAGAAGATGGTAGACAAAGTGCTGGACTACCAGGGTGGCCCAAGTGGTAATGGGCTTAGGTCCATTGGGCGGCCCAGTAGGCCGACGCGCAGAAGCCGGATTCTAGAAGAACCCGGATCACGGCCCGCGTGATCCGGCTTGGAGGAGAAGACGGGTTTCTTACCGTCCAAGTTACAAGTTAAACGTAGCCTTCTAGGTTTCCTAATCTGTAAGACCTAGTCCGGCTATTATATAAAGCCGGACAGAGGATAGATTTCATAAGTTCTAAGTTGAATAAGCTCTAAGTTCTAGGTTATCTCGCCGAGAAGCTGATCCTCGCCGAGCAAAGCTAGATCTATTCCCTCACACTGTAAACCCAGAATTACGGGCTTTAGTCCCTTATAGTGAGAAAGGCAGGAGTAGGTACGCCGTACTGTCGCGACGTACCGAACCTGGGTAAAATCCCGTGTTCTGTGTTACTACGCCGTTCCGTCACCCCACGTCTCTACCGTAGTCTCATGGCACCCCAGTCTATGAAAACTACTACGATGTCTCGACAATATGCTTCCAAATGTTGAACATGTAACGCATAAGAAGCAATGGAAAAACCCACAACTACCTGTGTGTTCAAACATGATAATGCTTTAGATATTGAGATGGGGGTACAAATATCCCTGCCAGATTAGATACCAACATAGTCTATACTAAACATGTGACAATGTACCACTTTCTTCTGATTAAAAACTGATGGATATCTTTCATATATGCTCATATTAAATAACATAATATTTAGATTTATAGGAAAAAACTATATGACAATACAATTCCATCTAAGTACACTGAATAAATTTTCTATATAAGTTGTCAAACTAAGTGAAAATTGGATGGTATTTTCTAATACGAAGGCACATTGGAACGGGATAATATTTCTTCTGCGACAATAAAAAACTTTACCGATTACTTGTGATAGAAGTTACAATCGCGAGAAACTGATTTTCTCTACATATGCTGGGGATGCATACTGCACTATGCATTTGTTTAGCTAACTGTGCGGTCTCATGTGTCATCATATATTTCTCCTTGTACGATTAAAATTAACTCATGTAGAAACTCTCAGAAATGCTGAACTTTATTAAGAATGAAAGCACTGTTACAGTCAGAGTAGCGAACCTCAGAGCTTTTGATATGGATATAATAGGGGTACATGTTGATTGTTCATGCTTGAGTTGGAAGGAAATATTGAGCCTCATTGATGTTCATGATAAGGTGAATTATTTCCTAGTAATAAATAACGTTTGTGTTTATAAAAATGTTATACTACCTAAGCCTATGCATTTATGTATTAGCGGGCTTATTGATAAAACAAGCATTGGCGGAGCAATGGAGCTGGTTGAAGAGGATGGCAAGCACGAGGTAGGCGAGGGAGGAAGTGGAGCCATCAAGGAAAGGAATTTCGGTTTGGACCGCCAGAAGTCCTGAATTTGAAACAGACGTAGATTCTACATACGGATTTCAAATAACGTAAATAAGCACTTTCTGAAAAGGAAATTACAAGATATTTCCAATGGATCTAGTACCATGCATCGGTTCGACACGCCCTGGACGCGGTGACCAAAACAATGGACGAGTCGTTTTCTGCCAGTTTCTAAATAGAGTCCGTTTAAGTTAGGAAACTTAGAGATATGATTGATTTCGACTCCAACACAATGTTGGACGTCCAGCAGCCTTTATAGGCTTGTATTTTCGTTTCTTTTAGGGTAGACCAAGTTAAAATTAAACCCTAAATTCCAGATTTGAACTATGTTCATCTGAAATTATCCCCACCGGTTTGGTAGTGTTACCCCTTGCAAATTTTGCGTGCTATCTACTGTTCCATTAGGAATAAGAAGATACAGGACCACTCGTAGTCGTTGATTACATTGTGCAAGTGTGTGGAGTTGAGAATATCCAAAGGGTTGCAACCTGTTGCATTGGCATCAGGGATCAGCCGGAGAGGTTTCAGCGAGACACAAGTTATCTATCATCAAGTTATCGAGTGCTCAACGAGAAGATCGAGCAACCCCTTATCATCTTTTGTGGCAATTTATGATTGACACGCTATACGATTCCACGACTATGGGACGGTTATCTGAATCTAGGCCAACAATTGGGTATGTGTAGATTAAGATAAACTGCTTTTTCTTTGGCGGGCATATGCAGGCGATGTGCAGTTAGCAAACCATGAGAAGACAATGAACTGGAATGTAATGCTAGAAAATTGTACCGTACTTGCGAGGTAGCACAAACTGTACACCTACATGCCCCGTTCCTCTATATTCTAGTAGTATTTAACGTGATCACTCATTGAATTATAGTACTTAACTTGATTAGCTAGTATACAAACTCCTAGTTACAAGTTTGAATTATGAATTGGAGGTGATGGCTCGACACTTTGTCTAAATTGAGTATGTTGCTAACTTGTTGTGTCAGAAAAATCATCACATGATATACTTTAATTAAGAAAAATTAGATATGTTGTTATGCAAGAAAAAATTCCGGCTGACATTATTGCGAAAAATCGCATGCAGCAGTGAGAAAAAATTGACATCGTTGATCCAAAATCCGAGCATGCTACCTAAAGTCCGATGACGCCGAACAGCTCCAGCAACCTCCGTTCATGTATTGTACTGTCGCCTAAACTATAGACTATGTTGGATGGGGCGTCCGCTGGTTGAGAACCAGTCAACCGCTCGCGATTCTCCCCGATGAACTAACATTGATAATTAGGCCTGACCCGGCCAAATCAATGGAGACGGCGGGCTTCATGTTGAGGGGATTCCTCGAATCCTCGTCACTCCAACCTCTGCGTATAATCACCTGTCCACCTTTCTTGCGCTTTAAAAAATCGCAAATTACCTCAGATTAGGAGTTATTATGGGTCATGTAGATTGGTGACATTGGTGTTGTTGAGTTTCGCTATCTACATAAACGATGCAGCAATTACTAATTAACCTGCTGCACAACCATCTTGTCAGCCTTCTTTGCGAGCTGTCTTGCTGACAGTGCGTCCAAGAACTCTTCCACAACATAGTCATGTGTCCAGAATACTAATCTGAAACTGAAACTTATTCTCTGTCCATGTGCTAATCTAAGAGAATCTGACACCACAATCTGAAGAACCTGTGAAGCGACGCAATTACTCTTGTTGATGGGCATCGAGGGTACCCCGAGGTTTCGAGAAGGCTCTCACGATCTGATCTATGGGCGAAGAGGTTGGGCGATAGCAGCTAGGCAGGATGAGAAGGTTGATAAGGAACTCCAGCCGCACTTGAAGCGAATAAGAGGCGGGAGCGGCCTCCTGGCGGCCGAAATCCATGGAGACAGCGGGCTTTGCGTCGACGGAGATTTCTTTAGTTCTCGCAGATTTGGTGGCTTTGGCATAGAACCTCATGTCATCGACACCTCAGATTAGGAGTTATCATGGGTATGTACGTAGAGATAAAACATGCTATTGTTTTTGTCCTATGATCTGTACATTTTTTAAACATTAACGTGTCAATGGAACATAAAAACGAGACTCGCTTCTTGTGTTCTATGTTAATCGTAGCCACAACTTTTATGTCTGGCTATTAGTTACGTGATGTTACGTTAGACAGTTAAATCATAACCATAGATTTTAGATCTAACTATCGAAATAATTCGAAATGATGTGGACTAACATGGTGGCTCGAAAACACAACCTCCGTATTGTGCTTTTAGTATATAATAGATAGATAGATTGAAGAGACAAAAATAATGGTTGACGTCTAACCTCCTGGAAATTTTTAAGCCATGCATGTATTATCGAATTTTTCTTTTTGTTCCAAAAGAAATGTTAAACAGGATAATGGCTAACAAAATTAACGTTATATCTATTGCATCACTTTTCACTCAACAAAAGATGACAACAAGTAAACGCTCTAGGAAGCACGTTACAAAAAATTTGCTCTGTATGACCATGAATGGTTAACGGAATAGAGGTAGTATGAGTAATGTGAAGTGCACCATCATTAGTAGGTAACATAAACAACCTGCTATTTTCATATGTTGTAAACTGCAATGCTTCAACAACCTCAATACTAACAAAATTAACCCGAGTACCCTTATCAAGGGTAATTGCAACATGACTACCTTTGATGTCTGCGGTGAAGTGGAACAAACTTTCTCCAGGTATCCCACTAGAATCCTCTTCCCATAATGTATCATTGCAAACAGAAAAACTAGGAAACTCCATTGATTAACTTGTTAGTGAAAACAAAATAACAATGGGTGGTGGTGTTCTCTCACAACTCACTCAAAACCAGCAAAGAAAAGTGTATCTTACCGTTCCAAAGTGAATATGATTTACTTACCAACAAGTAGCAATGATTAAGTGTACCAAGTGTGATAAGAGAATAACCAGGATATCAAGTATCACAAGAAAAAACAGGTTACATGGGGGCTTGGTTGGGATTCCTAACAACACCAAAATAGCAACTCCTATTTACTGTCTAATATGATAATATTTTTACTAAAGGAACACACTCACTCTAGGAGAAAAATGTGGCTAGCAATTATATGGTAGATGTATTGCAAGCACTAGAAAGACACTAGCAAAAGCTCAAAAAACAGGCACAAGATTGCTCAAGTAATGTCCAAAAAATCAACCAAGATGATAGGCTCTACTAGTGAAGAAAATAATTGTTCGACCTCTTTGCTATTTTTCTTTCATTCTTTTTTTATACGTTTTCTCTTTTCTATCTTTTTTATACTTTTTCAATGGCCTTTGTATCAACTAGGAACAATATGTAATGGAAAACAGGAATATGGACACAAAGATGATCAAATGAGCAGCCTGTAGAGCAATAAAAAGCTAGTCTTATGGGTAGGTGCCTATATATTTTTTTTCTGTAGAATGGCTGTAGCTAAGGTTCACAAAGATCAGAAGAGAATTTCTAAATAAAACAGGGAGAAAACAAAAAGAAACTAGAGAAAAACTATTTCAGCTGAAACTAAAAACTAAAAGTGGAAAAAATAAATGTTTCCGAACGAATTTGGGGATTTTGAGCGTCGAAAACTGTCGTAAAAAGACGGAGTAAGTTTGGGTTGGATGCACTTTTTACTCCCGAGTGTTTTGAGTGGTCGTGCGTCAAAAACAGAGTTTATATGCAAAATTTATGGCCAGTTGAAGTTTGATGATCAGAACTGCCACCACTATGGAAATAGCACTATAACCTATTCTGTCCTGCGGCAGGGAAACGCAAGATTTTGTGCTGCGGCTGGGCAGCGCGCGTGGGCTTTGTAGTGGAAACAAGAGCAGCTAGGGCACGGAATAAAAAGCAGCAAAATGCTGCCGACGGTAGTAATCCGAGTAGGACTAGAAAATGAATCTGCGGCAGAAAACGCAACAATTCGCTGCCGGGCAGGAGTCGGATTGGAATCCGATATGATCAAGGAACCCTCGGCCAAACTCGATGGAAATTTTTGTGGCGGCCAAATAGAGGATCCACATTAATAAGAACAACTCCCCACAGTGGAAAACAACCAAAGATCACAACAACCTGCGGGATCCCTTGTAGGACTCGGACTAAGGTAGATCTCGGTACAAAACAAGATTTTTTGTGGAGAATTTTCGGTAGAGAAGCAACTAGAAAAGAACACGAAGAACCCTAACCCTAATTAGACAAAGACACAAAACTAAAAACGGAGACACAAAATCAACAGAAAACAACAACTAGAAGTAGCAATTCGGTGTTGGTCTAGGGCTATGGCAAACTCGAATCTCAGAATTTTTGTGTAGCTTTTTCTGGATAGATAGAAAACAAAAAATAATCTAGGGGGTGGAAATTGATCACCGAGTAAACCCGAGAATCTGATACCAATATGATATGGGGTGGCCCGTGATTGCTGATGTTGGGAAACCCCAAGTGTAGGGTGTGAAGAGTGCAGCGGCAAGTTCTCCCTCAAAAAGAAACCAAGGTTGAATCGACCAGTATGAGAAAGAAATCACTTCCGAAGTTCACACTAACAGTTCAGAAGCAACGTGGAACCTACACAACACAATCAAATCACTTTGCCCCAATGAAGCAGTGAGGTTGTCAATCTCACCGGTTTTGCTGAAAACAAAGAGGTTAAACATATGGTGCGGAAAACAGTACTTGTTTGAAGTAGATGAAAAGAGAACAATGATGGCAGTAGGAAAACAGTAGGAACAGTATGAAAACAGTGATTGCAATGGTTGTATTATCAGTATAAAGGAAATGGACCGGGGTCCACATTTCACTAGTGGTGTCTATCCAGAACAGATAGATAGCATGTTGGGTAAACAAATTACATCTGGAGAATTAACAGATATAAAGGATGCACCGTAGTGCATATGAATGACATGATGATTACTATGTGATTCATGCAGGCATTACAACAAGATACATAGACCATTATCCAACTGCATCTATGACTAATAATCCACCCTCAGAATGTCATCTGACCAGACCTTGGGTATTAAGTTGCAAGCAATAGATAATTGCATTAAGAAAAGTGTGCAATGTAAACAATGTAAACATCGTTGTTTTGTCCCTAATGGCAACAACACATCCCCCACCCGTTAAGTTTTCCGTCACTCGACCGTGAGTAAAAGGGAGGCATGAACCCACTGTCGAGCATAAATACTCCCTCTTGGAGTTACAAGCATCTACTTGGCCAGAGCATCTACTAGCAACAGAGAGCATGCACGATCATAAATAACATACACATGAAAAGAACATGATATATTGATAACCATTGGACATAACATTCAATATTCATAAGATCCCAGCAAACACAACATGTAGCATTACAATAAGATGATCTTGATCATGTTAGGCAGCTCACAAGATCTAAACATGAGGCATAAAGAGGAGAGAACAACCATATAGCTACTGCTATGGACCTGTAGTCCAAGGATGAACTTGTCGTGGATGAGTAAAGACAGATGCCATGGGATGGCTTAAGGTTGGGGCCGATGGACGCTGTAGGTATTCGGGGACGGATCGCACGTCGAGTAGACGGGCTCAGGAATACCTGCAAACACCAAGAACTACCCAGGTTCGGGGCCCTCGTGTGGAGGTAACACCCCTACTCCTGCCTATCTCTCTGTATGTATGATATCCGAGTAGCCACAGTACAAAGTTATCTCTCAGACGAGTAGCCACTCTCTGCTCTCTCTACAGCTAACACTTGCTCGTGCAATAAATGCTCTCTCGCGTAACGTCCCTCGCGCAGGAGGGGGCAGGGCACCTTATATACTGGTGCCCAGCCGAGTAAACAAAGAATAAAAGGTACGATGATGCGACATCTCCACAGTGGCGCAGCGCACACCTCCGGCTTCTCGCTGACGCGGCTGCGAGAAGTCGCCGCGCCGTCCGGCTGACAGGACTTGTCCACCCTGTCAGTCACACAGAGTAGGCCCTCCGACATGTCCTGTCCCCTCTGTCAGTGACATGACATGACAGGCGCCTACCTCACTGTAGCCACGCCGTTGCGCGGATAATCACGTACTCCGTAAGTTGAACCGCACGCCTGTACGGCTACGGGATACGCGGGATCTTGTCAGAATGGCTCCATTGACTTCTTGCCCGAGTAGGATTGTAGCCCATCTACTCGGACCACCTGATCGCAACCCGGACAGTTACAATCTTTCTCTTTATCTTCTCTTGGCCTTCAATACTTATGACTGGATAGCAATTACCGGATTGGATGTACCCGGATAGACGGCTACCCGACAAACAGTACCTTGAACTCTGTTTCACCACCTGTCTTACCCCTACTCGGGGGTAGCCCCCCGACAGAACTACTCACGCATCATTCCGTAGGCGGGCATGGTGGTGTAGAGCCTTCTGGTGATGATTCTCCCTCCCGGCAGGGTGCTGGGGAGAGCTCGAGAACCCCCCCGAACTAGGGTTGACGATGACGGCGGCTGTAGATGTTTTTGGTGGAAAAGGCTCTAGTATTTAGGGTTAACCTCCTGATAGATATAAATAGGCAATATGGCAACGTCCATCGGCGGTCAGGAGGGCCACACCACCCCTGGGCGCGGCCAGAGGGGGTGGCGCACCGCCCTGTGGTGTGGAGCCCCTGTGACCCCCCCTCCGGGTCCCCTCCGGACTCCGTGTGGGTGACGACTTTCTAAGACTCTAGGATTTTGAATCGTCCAATTCCGAGAATATTTCCATAAAAACTTTTCTAAAATAAAAAACATCAGAAAATAGGAACTGGCCCTGTGGCACCTTGTCAATAGGTTAGTCCCAGAAAGTCGATAAAAATGGCATAAAGTGTAAAGGAAACATGTAACATATAGTATGAAAACAACATAGAACGTCAGAAATTATGGATACGTTTATGACGTATCAAGTTCCCCAAGCTTAGTTGCTACTCGTCCTCGAGTAGGTAAACGATAAAAACAAATAATTTCTGAGGTGACATGCTACCAACATAAACTTGATCATCATAAAGTAAAAGCATATGTATGCTGAGATCATAGTACTTTTAAGCACATGCATGATAGATATAATTTTAACAATAAAACTTAGCAATCACTTTGCATCATGAAAAGTAACACAATTAAAAGATCATGAATAATAATGCACTTGAAAGTTGTACGTTAGTTTCAAGCATAAAGAAAACATATCAAAGTGATATTTCGCTTGTCCTTAAGAATCGGGAAAAACATAAATGCCAGGACACCTTCAAAGTTCAAGTGGATGACAAGAACAAATAATTTGAGAGAAAGTAATAACACATCATGAATCAATCAATAATAATCTTTGGGACTGATGCACATTAAACTCGGAATGGCAACTACGCTCTCTCAATTGTGCATAAAGTTAGAAGATGGAGACTCAACATAAAAGTACAAGAAAGGCCCTTCGTAGAGGGAAGCAGGGATTAACTCATTTGCTAGAGCTTTTTATTTTATTAAGCAAAGGTATTAAGAACATTATTTTAGAGAGGTGTATGCTTATGTCAACGAATGGTAAACAGAAAATATAGTACATCACAAGCCAACTAGACTTCACAAGAGCGGCTCCCATTGAAGGACACAACTAGAGTTAGAAGGTCATCCCTCTTTCTCTTTTGTTTACACAATTATTCTTTGACTGATAAATCAGGGGCAAAAATAATGAAGAGAATTTTATAGTAACCAATTTTGGGGCTAGCCACCCGCTACCGGCTCTTCTATCATTTGGATAAGCGGATGAAGCCACTAGCCCAGGTGTGTAAAGTACAATAAACAAGTGAGATAAATATTCTCTATTTACGTCCTCATGAGCTAAAACGGGGGTAGAAAACATGAATAATTTTGAAATTTTTAAACGTAGCACATGAGAAATTTACTTGGATTGGCGGTTAAATACCACATGTAGGTAGGTATGGTGGACACATTTGGCAAACTTTGGTTTTGGGGAGTTGGATGCACGAGTAGAGCTCATACTCAGTACAGGTGGAAGCTAGCAAAAGACTAGGAAAGACAAATCAAGAGAGCAATAATGGCTATAATCATGCATAGCGACAAAAACATTATTAATCAAAGCTATAAGTGACTGTTTTGTAGTCATAAACATGGTGTAAGCATGTGATGGCCTTAATGCCCTCGTTGGTAAACCCCAAGAGAAAGGTTGTGAAGAGTGTAGCAGCAAGTTTTCCCTCAGAAATGAAACCAAGGTTGAATCGACCAGTAGGAGGACAAGCAATCACTGAAGGTTGATGCAGCTGAGGTGGCAGGGCGCACTACCGGTTCAGCAGCAACGTGAAAGATACACAACACAATCAAATCACTTTGTCCCAACAAAGCAGTGAGGTTGTTAATCTCACCGGTTTTGCTGAACACAAAGAGGTTAAACGTATGGTGTGGAAAATAGTAGGAACAATATGAAAGCAGTAGGTGTTTTAACAATATGAGGAAAATGGACCTGGGTCCAACGTTCACTAGTGGTGTCTCTCCGTGAAAGATAAATAACATGTGTGGTGAACAAATTACAGCTGGGGAATTGACAGAAATGAAGGTTGCACCGTAGAGCATATGCAAGACATAAATATTACTATGTGATTCATGCGGGCATTACAACAAAATACATAGACCGTTATCCAAATGCATCTATGACTAAAAATCCACCCTCCGAATATCATCCGAACAAACATTTGGTATTAAGTTGCAAGCAACAAATAATTGCAGTAGGCAAAGTGTGTAATGTAAACAATAACATCATCCTTAGACAAAGCATTGTTGTTTTCTCCCTAATGGCAACAATACATCCTCCATCCATCATGTTTCTGTCACTCGAGCATAGATGCAAAGGAGGCATGAACCCACTATCGATCATAAATACTCCCTCTTGGAGTTACTAGCATCTACTTGGCCAGAGCATCTACTAATAATGAAGAGCATGCAAGATCATAAATAACATAAGCATGAAGATAACATGATAGATTGATAATCAGAAGACATAACATTCAACATTCATCAGATCCCATCAAACACAACATGTAGCTTTACATAAAGATGATCTTGATCATGATAGGCAGCTCACAAGATCTAAACATTAGGTACAAAGTGGAGAGAACAACCATCTAGCTACTACTATGGACCTGTAGTCAGGGATGAACTACTCACGCATCACTTCGGAGGAGGGCTTGGTGGTGTAGACCCCTCCGGTGACGATTTCCCCCTCCGGCAGGGTGCCGAGGAGAGCTCCAGAACCCTCCCGGTCTCGGGATGACGGCGATGGTGGCCTTGGGTGTTTCTCGGGAAAAGTGGGATATCTCCAGGATTTATGTCTCGGGGGGATAAAATAGGTGAAAGGGCAGAGCCGGTGGACGCTTGGGGCCCCACACCACCCCCCGGCGCGGCCAAGGGGGGCGCGCCACCCTATGGTGTGGGCCCCCTGAGGCCCCCCCCTCCCCCCCCCCCGCGGGTCACTTCGGGACTCCGTGGAACCTTCGAGAATTCTAAGACTTCCGGGCTTCGAATTTTCCAATTCCGAGAATATTTCGAGAACAACTTTTCTGAAACTAAAAACAGGAGAAAACAGGGAACTGGCTCTGTGGCATCTTGTCAATAGGTTAGTCCGGAAAATCGATAAAAATGACATAAAGTGTATAGCAAACATGTGGGAAACAATAAGAAAACAACATGGAGCATCAGAAATTAAGGATACGTTTATGACGTATCAACATCCCCAAGCTTAGTTCCTAATCGTCCTCGAGTAGGTAAATGATAAAAACACAATAATTTCTGAGGTGACATGCTACCAACATAAACTTGATCATAATTAATGTAAAAGCATAAGTAAGCTGAGATCATAGAACTTTAACACAAGCATGATAAATAGAACTTTAATAATAAAGCATAGCAATCACTTTGCATCATGAGAAGTAACTCAAATAAAAGATCATGAATAACAATGCAAAGAAAGATATACATTTGTTTCAAGTATAGAGAGAACATGTCAAAGTGATATTACGCTAGTCCTTAAGAGTGGGGCAAATCATAAATGCCAGGATACCTTCAAAGTTCATGAGGAAGACTAGAACAAATAATTAGAGAGCAAGCAATAACACATCATGAATCAATTAGTAATGTTTCTGGGACAAATGCACACAAAACCCAGAATGGTAAAAATGCTCTCTCAATTGTGCATAAATTTAGAAGATGGAGACTCAACATAAAAGTAAAAGAAAGGCCCTTCGCAGAGGGAAGCATGGATCACTCATGTGCTAGAGCTTTTATTTTATTAAACAGAGGTATAAAAACTTACACTCCTCCCAACCATCTTTCACAAACCATGGCTAAACGAATCCTCAGGTGCCTGCCAACAATAACATATCATGGAGGAGTGTCTATATTTTAAGAGATGTGTATGATTATGTCAACGAATGGTAAACATAAAATACAGTACGTCACAAGCCAACTATACTTCACAAGAGCGGCTCCCATAGAAGGACGCATCTGGGTAGAAGGTCATCCCTCTTTCTCTTTTGTTTACACAATTATGCTTTGGCTGATAAATCAGGGGCAAAAATAGTGAAGAGAATTTGTGTTATAAATTTGGGGCTGGGTACCCCGTTGCCAGCTCTTCTATCATTGGATAAGCGGATGAAGCCACTAGTCCAGGGTGTGAAAGTCCAATCAACAAGTGAGATAAAGATTCTCTATTTACGTCCTCATGAGCTAAAATAGGAGCACAAAACATGAGTAATTTTGAAAGTTTTAAAGGTAACACATGAGCAATTTACTTTGGAGTGGCGGTTAAATACCACATGTAGGTAGGTATGGTGGACACAATGGGCAAACTTTGGTTTTTGGGAGTTGGATGCATGAGTAGGGCTCATACTCAGTACAGGTGGAGGCTAGCAAAAGACTGGGAGCGACAAATCAAGAGAGCATAAGAGACATAATCATGCATAGCGACATAAACATCATTAATCAAAGCATAAGTGGTACCACAAGTTCAAAAACTAAATGATCATGGATGCTATTCGTGACTGGTTCCTAGTCGTAAACATGGTGTTAGCATGTGCCAAGTCAACCAAATAAAACAATCAAAGGGGAACACCACAAATTTATGCTTCAATATGACAAGAACAACTCATGATTCTTTCAATGGCCATTAACCACTCTCAGCTATTTTAGGCTAATCATGCTACTAAATAACCACAAGGCTTTAAAACTAAAATAACATCTAGCAAGATATGAAAAAGTCTAGCCACAGTCTATACAAGCTTCTACTTGCACCGTTAAAAATTCTACCTCAAGCAGTTTATTTTCCCAACAAGCATCATACAAAACATGCTTTAACAAAAACTCTCTAAATGCTACAGCAAGCAAACATGAGAGAACTCACACACCACTACTAAAACTAACAGCTCTGAATAAGAGATTGACGGGAATATGCCCGAGAGGCAATAATAAAGTGGTTATTATCTTATTCCTTGTTTATGATAAATGTTTATTTCTCATGCTAGAATTGTATTAACCGGAAACGTTGATACATGTGTGTTTAATAAACAAACAATGGTTCCTAGTAAAGCCTCTCTTTTAACTAGCTCGGTGATTAACTGATGATCAAGGTTTCCTGATCATGAACATTGGATGTTGTTAATAACGGGGTCATGTCATTAGAAGAATGATGTGATGAACATAAACCCAAACTAGGTATAACAATACGATCAACTCATTTAGTTCATGTTGTTATGTTTTACATACGAAGTAACCTTATTCCTTAGACCATGAGATCATGTCAATCACTAATTCCGGAAGGGTGCTTTGATGCTATCAAATGTCACGCCGTAACAGGGTGACTATAAAGGTGTCGTTGGGTATTCGGAAAGTGTTAGTTGAGTCTCATGGATCAAGAGTGGGATTTGTCCATCCAAATGACGGAGAGATATACTATGGGCCCTATCGGTGATATCACATCGACACCGCTTGCAAGCATGTGACTAGGTCACAAGGATGTCATATCACGGAACGAGTAAAAGAGTACTTGTCGGTAAAGAGATCGAACTAGGTATGGTTGATACCAATGATCGGATCTCGGACAAGTAAAATATCGCGAGACAAAGGGAATAGTTACGATGTTGATGGTTCACACGATCACGAGAGTCATCGTTGAATATATAGGAGTCATCACGGATCTCCAGATCCCGCTGTTGATTATTGATCGGAGAGGTGTCTCTATCATGTCTATGTTATTCGCGAACTGTAGGGTGACACACTTAAGGTTCGATGAAGCATTTGAGAGGATACGGAATATGGAAGAATTTTTTGGACAGCACCGAAATTGTTTCGGGGAAAACTGAAATAGTTCAAGGGGTTTTTGTCGAATGGTTGTTAATGGAATTAAAAAATGATTCGAGGTGCTATATGCAAATGTTTGTTAATAGAATTAACAAATGCTGAAATAAAGAAATAAAAATGTTTTATTTATTTATTAAAGAAAAACCTTTGGATTTTTCCAAGTGGGAAATTATGGGAGCATTAGTGGGTGTGAGTGGAGTGTCCACTCACATGAAGAGGGAAGAGGCAGGGGCACCACCATGGGCTGGCCGCACCTCCCCTTGGGCTGCCTCCCCCTCCCATATAAAAGGAGGGTGAGAGCTCTCCCTCCTCGACACACTTGCCCACCTCCCTTTCTCTCCACCCGCTGCTCCATTCCATGGTCTCCGGCTTGGCGAAGCCCTGACCGTGGGATTCTTCACCACCACCACGCCGTCGTGCTGCTGGAGTTTCGGGGGATCCTCTACTTCCGCTACCCTGCTGGATCGAGGGAACGGAGGTCTTCATCGAGCCGTATGTGTGACCGATCACGGAGGCACCGCCGGATTGTGGTGCACATCTTCTCACTCTCGGGATCGGTGTGAGTACGACTACACCAACAACGAGATTTGATCTTGTATGCTTAGAGTCTTCGAGGGTATGTTTTCTTAAGACTCTCTTTCTCCCCGTTTCACTTCATCTCCTAGATTAGATCTTGGACTTTTGGGTATCTCTCGCGTAGGAAATTTTTTGTTTTCTATGCAACGAATCCTTTAGTGATATCAGAGCCAGATCTATGCGTAGATGATTTGTACGGGTAGAAGACATAGGTTTATGTGGGCGTTGATGATCATGTTTTTGTCTCCTTAAGTATTTTATGATCTTAGTGGCATAGTAGGATGAAGTTTCCCTAGACAAACTTTACGTGTACTTTGTACGCGAGACCTGTCTCACTTGTGGCTGAGGGGGTGTCCGTTTCTCCTACTATAGTTAAGATCTAATCTACGAAGGGTTGGTAAGAATATTTTTTATCAACTTTGTGGCTCTTGTACGTAGGTATGAACGGTTCTATCCTCGTAAGCCCAAGCCACGTAAAATATGCAAAAATAAATTAGAGGCGTCTAACTTGTTTTGTAGGACATGTGATGTGATATGGTCAATGTTACAAATTTTATGTATGAGATCATATCTTTTGTAAATTATTAACATACCAGCATGAGCCATATGGTTGTCTTATTATTTATTGCATGTGTGATGTATATCATATCCATGTGATATGTTGTAATTTTGATGGACAATCAAGATGGAGGTGCCATGGAACTTGATGCCACGCCGGTGGAATGATGGAGATCATACCATGATGCACAAGATGGAGATCAGGTGCAAGAAGGACCATATCATATCACATTATTCATGCATATGATGTTAATCCTTTTATGCATATTATTTCGCTTAGATCGAGACAGTAGCATTATAAGATGATCCTTCTCACTTAATATCAAGATAATAATGTGTTCTTACTTAGTATGCACCATTAAGAAAGTTCGTCGTTTCGAGACACCACGTGATGATCGGGTGTGACAGACTCAACGTTCGCATACAGCGGGTGCTGACGAGCCTAGCATGTACAGACATGGCCTCGGAACACACGCAATACTACGGTTCTACTTGGCGAGCCTGGCATGTACAAACATGGCCTAGGAACACGTAACTGAAAGGTAAAGCATGAGTCATATGGAAGATATGATGAACACGTCGATGTTCGCCTTTGCAGCTACATCATCTCAAGTGATGATCGGTTTTGGTGTAGTGAATTTGGTTTGTGTAATCACTAAAAACGACTAGAAGGATGTTGTTTTTGAGTGGGAGTTCATGTAGTAATTTTGAATTAACCTGAACATATTTTATCATGAACAACCAATCAAAGTGAATTTGCACAATTGGTAGTATTCACTGGCATCCACAAACTACCTTACACTTAGATTGTTAATTGAGATATAACTGTTATGATCTGGTAAAACCATTTAGATTGGTACCGTATTAGTGCAATTTAAAATTGAGTCCTATTGTAGATTTTTGTTATTTCCTACCTAGCTCCATATGTTTAATGATTGATTGATCTAGAGAGCAAATAATTCCTATTTAGAATCCAGAGTCATGATTGCTTCCATATTACTTTATCTTCAAAAGAATGTTTTGTTGATCAAGGTGATTTAGGAACTGAAAAGAATTGTTCTCAGAAACAATCAAGTGAAAGATATATTGATATCTAGAAACTTATTTGTGGCAACAAGACTGAGTATAATTAAGCATGCCAATGTATGCTTATATTATATGAATATATGCAATGATTGAAGACGCTAGGCATTCGAATCTTCCAAAAGTTGGGCGCTAAAAATTATCCTTAAATTCCTTCCTTCGAGCTATAGTAGCTTAATCTGAAAATTGTTATGATGGGATGGATTAAAAGTATGTGTATAATCGTTTACCTTGCTTGAGGATTGCTAAGAGTGGAATCCGGAAGAATGCTATGAATATGGTGATATTAGTAGAACAATCAAACTCAAAGTATGACTCAAGGGTTGATAGTATATGACTAACACGCCAAGCAAAATGTGCTAGTGTGACTAGCATCGTTTGATGTTGAATGATTCTTCTGTAAAGAAAAGGGAATATTGAAAATAGAATTACAAGATGATATATGGCAGAAAAGAAGATAACTGGAAAAGTACAGCTCAGGTGTATATGCTTGATATACAAGTTATAGATGTATTACTAGTTAACAAAGTATTTTTTGGGGTATTTTGCTACCAGATTGGTTGGTATGAGTTGTCATACAAAACGACATAATTCAAGAAATATAAGGGCCTAA
Source organism: Alopecurus myosuroides (assembly GCA_028641055.1). NCBI lineage: Eukaryota > Viridiplantae > Streptophyta > Magnoliopsida > Poales > Poaceae > Alopecurus > Alopecurus myosuroides. The sequence continues at coordinate 249,527,867 of CM054061.1, read as the reverse complement.
AAGGAACTAGTAGTAGATGTGGAATCGATGATGACAAGAACAGTGATAAAAGTGTTATTGTGTTCATTGTCGTATCGAACCAAACATTCAAGATTTATTATAAAAAGTTAATAAGTTGTTATTTTGTTCCGGTCTTTTGCAAGAACAAATGAGATTGTTCAAACTATGACCATATTCCATAATTGATGGATGATTTAATATAAATCGTGTTGGTAAAGGATACATCTATAAGACTAAATGCTAAACGTTGCGAGACGTAAAATATTTTCACTTAAATTGTGACACCACCATTTTAGTTCATATCAGAAAGGAAAACACGAAGGAACTCCATGTTAATGGACTTCCGGAGTCATTTTACTTTGAATAAATTGACGCTTGTGAGACCTCTTCCAAAAGATGACTAGAATTCCGTTCATAGGCCAAAGTAGAATGGACGACTAATTTAGTGGAGATCATACATATTTGATGTATATAGTCCATTATATGTAGTCATGAGTGGTGGATTAATTTTTGCTTCATAAAATTCCGTTTATGATTTGAGTAGATATATGAGTATATCTATTTAAACAGAACGGAGTTTAAATTTTTTGAATTGGTTCAAATTGTTGTTAGTATGAAGTAAAAATCATTGTAACAAGATAATCAAGTATTTATGATTGGATCATAAAGGATAAATTTTGAGTCAAAAGTTTAGCAAAACATCTGAGGAGTTGCAGAATTGTTCTACAATTTATATTTCTCGAATACTCCACATTATTTTGGAGTATTCAAGAGAGAAAATCAAACCTTGTTGGACATGGTAAGATAAATAAGATTTCCATTATAATTTTGTAGTTTATACATTAGAGACAACCGATTTTACACTAAAAAGAGCGCCACCATGATCTGTTGAAATTGACACCATATAAGATATGTTTTGGGTAGTGACCCGAATTGTATTTTTCTTAAGATTTGGTACGCATAGCATGTGTAAAATTTTTACAACCCAAATAGGATAAATATATGTTTATAATGTTATCCCGAAGAATACATTGGGTATTTCTCCTATCACCAAACCAAAGAAAAATGTTGTTTTTCATAAAGGGTTGATTTCTCGAGAAAGTAGTTCTTGCGAAACAAGTGAGTGGGAGGGCAGTACAAACTCAACAAGATTAGAGAATCTTCGTTAACATGTCAAGAGTAGCGCAACACTGGAAGTTGTTCCAGGGTTTCCTATTTTGACAAAGTAGAAGACACTACATGTGTTGTAGATACTTCGAATGAGTTTGCAAACTGAACCACAAAAGTCCAAAAACTTTGTACTAGGCCAACTTGTGGTTTAAGAGTGAAGTTTTGTTTTGACAACAAAGGACCTAAAACTTATAAAGGAAGCAAATGATGGGCTCTGATTTCATAAAATTGGCTATGAGTCATTATATCCGTGATAGTATTCCTGTATGAATATCAAGTATGTGACTTGGTAGTCTTTTCGAAAGACATTATGCCTAATGATAGCAAACGGGTCTATACATCGACAAAGACATGGATTTTTACATCCTTTGAAAGTTGTTCTTGTCGAAAAGATGTTTTCGACGAAGTTCAAAGAGTTGACTACTACAAGATTTTGATATTCCGTAGTGTTGCTTTAGTCCTTACGGATAGTTCTAGCAAAAGTTACATATTATGATATGGCAGTTGAATAACAAAAACCAACTTTCCTCTCAAGAAAGTTTGATTGAGAATGTGTACTTGACACAGTCTGAGAGTTTTGTAAAATTCAAAAGGTTGCTAGAAAGGTATGCACACTTCAATGGTTGAAGTGAGCATAACGAAGTTGGAATCTTTACCTTAATGAAGTTATCAAAAGATTTTGATTCCATCATGAAAGATAAAGATTCTTGTAGAGTTACAAGAAATTAAGTGGGAGCGCTAAGACATATTTCCAATGCTTTATGTAAATGACATATGGTTGATTGGAAAATATGTATTTTAAGTTAACACGGTTAAGATTTTCATATTGATGGAAGGCTTAGGAGATATTGGGCATCGAAATCTATAAGAGATTGATTGAAGCGCCTGATATGGTTGAGCCAAATTACATAGATGAAATATTGAAGTAAGTCAATATCGAAATGACAAGAAGGAGTTCTTGCCACATGGAAAAGAATTGAGCAATATTCAAGTGTTTTGACACATGATGAGCATCATTGAAATTGAGATTTATAAGTCATGTGTTCCATGCTATGTACACAACCAGACGAATCATGTGCTATAAAATGTTATAGCAGGATAATTCATATGATGATTAGACAATAGTGGGATAGATCCTTATGCCATTTTCTAGAAATGCTAAAGGATATGTTTTCCTATATAGTAATGACAAAATATTCATTATAATATGTTCCACTAATAGTCTTGTCATCTATTCAAATAATTTTATCTCAATTAAAACATGTGATGAAAGGTAGCACAATAGGCTGGAAGAAAGTTCCATGCTGGATTTGAATGAGTTTTAAAATTAAAGTATTGTGACGGATACTACAACAAAGGCTAAGTATATCGTTGTGTTGACAACAAATAATAGGAGTATTTTGTTTCAAGGACTTCTTTATTGAACTTGGTGAATTTCCAAGAATGTGGACACTAAAGAGCTACATTTTCACAATGTTAGTAACATTGGTTTAAGCAGAGGAATTAAGGTCTCACTGGTTGACCAAATATATACAAAGCCATATCATTAGAGAATGAGTGATGCGTGTAGACGCAAAGAACATGCAAATACAATAGGACCTGAACAGTTCAGATCTTTTCGATGAAGTTTACCACATGCGAAGCATGGTAATAACACTGGAACGATATATGTGTTAAGTACTTACAGACTAGATTATTGACTCTAGTGCAAGTGGGAGACTGAAGGGAATATGCCCGAGAGGCAATAATAAAGTGGTTATTATCTTATTCCTTGTTTATGATAAATGTTTATTTCTCATGCCAGAAATGTATTAACCGGAAACCTTGATACATGTGTGTTTAATAAACAAACAATGGTTCCTAGTAAAGCCTCTCTTTTAACTAGCTCGTTGATTAACTGGTGATCAAGGTTTACTGATCATGAACATTGGATGTCGTTAATAACAGGGTCATGTCATTAGAAGAATGATGTGATGAACATAAACCCAAACTAGGTATAACAATACGATCAAGTCATTTAGTTTATGTTGTTATGTCTTACATACGAAGTAACCTTATTCCTTAGACCATGAGATCATGTCAATCAATAATACCGGAAGGGTGCTTTGATGTCATCAAACGTCATGCCGGAACAGGGTGACTATAAAGGTGCCGTTGGGTATTCGGAAAGTGTTAGTTGAGGCTCATGGATCAAGAGTGAGATTTGTCCATCCAAATGACAGAGAGATATACTCTGGGTGATGATCGGGTGTGACAGACTCAATGTTCGCATACAACGGGTGCTGACGAGCCTAGCATGTAAAGACATGGCTTCAGAACACACAAAATACTACGGTTCTACTTGGTGAGCCTAACATGTACAGACATGGAATCGGAACACGTAACCTAAAGGTAAAGCATGAGTCATATGGATGATATGATGAACATGTTAATGTTCGCCTTTGCAGCTACATTATCTCACGTGATGATCGGTTTTGGTGTAGTGAATTTGGTTTGTGTAATCACTAAAAACGACTAGAGGGATGTTGTTTTCAGTGGGAGTTCATCTAGTAATTTTGAATTAACTTGAACTTATTTTATTATGAACAACCAATCAAAGCGAATTTTGACAAATTGTAGTATTCATTGGCATCCACTACCTTACACTTAGATTGTTAGTTGAGATATAACTATTATGATCTGGTAAAACCATTTAGATTGGTACCGTATTAGTGCAATTTAAAATTGAGTCCTATTGTAGATTTTTGGTATTTCCTAGCTAGCTCCATATGGTTAATGATTGATTGATCTATAGAGAAAATAATTCCTATTTAGAATCCAGAGTCATGATTGCTTCCATATTACTTTATCTTCAAAAGAATGTTTTGTTGATCAAGGTGATTTAGGAACCGAAAATAATTGTTTTCAGAAACAATCAAGTGAAAGATATATTGATATCTAGAAACTTATTTGTGGCAACATGACTGAGTATAATTTAGTGTGACCATGTATGCTTATATTATTTGAATATATGCAATGATTGAAGACGCTAGGCGTTTGAATCTTCCAAAAGTTGGGCGCTAAAAATTATCCTCTAAATTCCTTCCTTCGAGCTATAGTAGCTTAATCACAAAATTGTTATGATGGGATGGATTAAAAGTATGGGTAATGTCGGATATATACCGAATAGGGGTATAGAAGATGGTAGACAAAAGAGCTGGACTACCAGGGTGGCCTGCAAGGTAATGGACTTAGGTCCATTGGGCGGCCCAGTAGTCCGACGCGTAGAAGCCGGATTCTAGAAGAACCCGGATCACGGCCCGCGTGATCTGGCTTGGAGGAGAAGACGGATTCCTTACTTTCCAAGTTACAAGTTAAACGTAGTCTTCTAGGTTTCTGGTTCTGTAAGCCCTAATCCGGCTATTATATAAAGCCGGACGGGAGATAGATTTGATAAGTTCAATAAGTTCCTTTAGTCCAAGGTTCTAGGTTCTAGCTTAAGCCTTGCGCAACTCGCCGGGAAGTTCATCCTCGTCGAGTAGCTAGATCTATTCCCTTACATTGTAACCTTATTATACGGGCTTTAGTCCCTCATAGTGAGAAGTGCAGGAGTAGGTACGCCGTACTGTCGCGACGTACCGAACCTGGGTAAATCCCGTGTTCTGTGTTTACTACGCTATCCCGTTACCCCACGTCTCTACCGTAGTCTCATGGCACCCCAGTCTATGAAAACTACTACGATGTCTCGACAGTTGGCGCCCACCGTGGGGCAAACGACGTCAGGCGTGAAGTTCCGATCTGGGATTTTAGGCGGAATCGGAAGATCGATCACTGTCGGAAGCTTGGAATTCGACAACGACGTCGGGCGCTTCCTCGACAACGGATCCTACATCCCGGCGCAAAACCATCTGGTAAGTGCCTGCGTTTTACCGATTGGATCTGCAAATATCTTTATCGGATTAACCGCGGAAGCAATGGGGTTTTGCGGTGAAAGCAATTATCTCCCACCCGCCCTATACCCAGTCGAAGACGACTATGATGCCGGATTTTGCTCAGATCGCCGACAAAACAGTGATACCCACTTTATCGGCATGGTGCAATCCGAGATCGCCGAAAACACGGATGACGGAAATCCCGTGCAAGAGGCAGACAACAATACACCCGTCCCAGAGACGGAAGAACCAATACCCGTCACAGAGACGGAAGATCCGACATCTGTCAACCAGACGATGAACTCGGAAACAGAGTCCGTGCTTGCCGCCATTGAGGCGAGACTGGAGTCGGAAACCGGATCGGATAACTTTTCCGAAGACGAAGATGACGATGCCTTCGTACGAAAAGTTAAATCCTTTCAAGAGGGATTCCATGAAGTGCTAATGGCAAAACCAGCCGATATAACGGGTGCCGATAGCCAGGAAAGCCCTAAAACCCCTCCGCCAGCAGAGGAGAGGGAAGACGGAGAAACTTCTCCGATATTTCCTAATGTCAAGGAGATGACAGAGGATGAACCTGTCAAAAAACCTCCCTCTTCCAAGAAAAAGCACCGTGCTTCTAAAAAACTCCAGTACAAACTCCGGAAGAAAAAGTCAGCTGATCTCGCTGATGAAAACCTGGAAGTTGGAGATGTTAGTGGCACAAAGCCTACGGAAAAGAAATCTAAGGAAATCACTGCTCCGCCAATGACAGAACTGGAAGAGCAGGAACTATTACAAACTCCAGTGGGACCCAATGAACCCCCTGAGATGCTGGAAGCCAGGAGACAAGCTTTCCAACGGCAACAGCAACAACTGCTTAGATCTCGGCAACACCTCCAACAAACCCATAATGACATCAAAATTATGAAGGAGGAAATTGAGGAGTACGAGAGAAAGCACAGATCTGTCTTAAAACCTACAAGGTTACCCGGAATTACAAAACCGGAAGAACTGCCGCCGAAAGAAAGGTTCTATAACCCATCTTGGCAAAAGCAGTTAAACGGCAAAGATGCTAAGGGCGAACCAATATACAAAACCGCAGTTGAAAATGCGGAAGCAGCGTTCGCCATCTTGAACAATGATCTGTACTCCAACGGGGAAAAACTCCAAGGGGTGTATGCCTTCCTAGGAAAAGCATTACAGCAGCAACAGCGAGGACAAGAGCGATCTGGGAGGCTGCATGATAATTCCGCCCTCTGCAAAACTGTTACTTGCGCTGCTGGAGCACCTGGGCCGGAAGAACCCGGAGATTCGGATAAAAAAGAGGATCCGAGAAAAGACAAGAAAAACCCCGACAACCGGGACGCAGCGTCTAGAACCGGACCTCATCTCCCGAAAGATAGATATAAACCACACGATCGGGAAGACAAACACCGGAACGACGGCAAAATAATGCCACCTCCGAGAAACCCAGCTGAAAAAGCTGGAAGATACGATACACCTCACAGGCGTGAAAGATCTCGGACACCGCCCAAAGATAAGGAAAGATACAGGAGCAGGACTCCACCTAATCCCAGAGGGCGTGACAACGGAAGAGATAGAGATAACCTCGGAAAAACGCGTCCGCGTAACAATGGGAAAGAAAGGAGTAGATCCCCTTCTGTCCATTCAGCCGGGAGATATTCTGCGCATATTGACAGAGCAGAAAAGGATGATCTATACTTTGGTCCTAAGTGTTTCACTGACAGGATCCGAAGGATAACCCTGCATTCTGGCTTTGCCAAAGTTGGTCCAACCTACCAAAAATATACCGGCAGTACAAACCCGGATACCTGGCTTTCAGATTATTACACAGCCGTCCAGATCAACAACGGGACAGACCTGGAAGCTGTCAAGTTTCTTCCCCTAATGTTGCTAGACGGAGCCAGAGATTGGATTAATGGTTTACCATCAAGAACTGTCGACAGTTGGGATGATATGGCGAGAGTATTTACTCAGCATTTTCGAGGAACGTACAAACGCCCAAATAGCATCAATCAGCTAAACCGTTGCACCCAATTTGAAGACGAACCATACGTGGATTTCATCTCCAGATGGACTGCAATGAAGAATAGTTGCTCTGGGGTAACTGACGTACAAGCAATGCATGCTTTCGTCAATGGCCTAAAACCCGGACTTGTACCGTTCATGGTTGGCTCCAAAAGGCACAAAGATCTCGGATCTATGCTTACAACCGCTAATGAGCATGCTGCAGCCGAAGACGATATCAGAGCAAGAGGAGGCAATATTGAGTCACTGATACTGGCCAAGAAAACACCTCGTTCTGATAAAAAAGGAACCTCGGAGTCAACAACAAAGCCCAAGGAGGTTAACTTAGCCTTTGGAGGAGAAAAAGGGAACAAGTGGAAAGGCCGCAGTCCGGATCCCATCAATTACACTCCTGAGGAATGGGAGAGAATTAAGTCGGAACCCTGCGTCCACCACTCTCAATTTGGGAAGCCAACCCACACGAACGCGCAATGCCGGCTAAACAAGCATATGAAAGGCAATGCAGGATCCGGAAATAAAGGGAAGGGCTCCAAGAGGAAACCTGCCAAACAAAAGCCAGAAGCTGAAAAAGAAGACAGTGAATCGGACACTGATGATAAAATCCAGGAACAACAGCGAAAAGGCGAACCCAAATTTCCGAGAGTTGACGGAGAAGCAATGCTAACTTTCCTAGCAACCCCGTCAGCAAAGGTGGCCAAAAGGACACTTCGAGAAATAAACGCGGTTGTTCCTGCAACCCCAAAATTCTTGAAGTATTCCAACACACCGATAATCTGGGATCAGTCTGATCATCCCGGAAATATCCCTGAACCCGGCACACAAGCTCTTGTTGTAAGCCCTATTGTTCAAAACACTAGGCTAAGAAGAGTGCTGATGGACGGAGGATCCAGCATCAATATAATGTACCTGGATACACTGAAGCACTTGAAGATATCCGAGTCCCAGCTCAATTACAGCAATATACGCTTCCATGGCATTGTCCCTGGCAGGCAAGCACGGTCCCTAGGAGAAATTTCCCTAGATGTCACCTTCGGAGATAAAGATCACTTCCGGCAGGAAAAAGTATCCTTCGAAGTTGTGCCGTTCGAGAGCGTGTATCACGCAATACTCGGACGTCCGGCTTTCGCCAAGTTTATGGCAAGATCTTGCTATATCTACAACAAGCTGAAGATGCCAGGACCCAAAGGAGGAGTAATCACCATTGCCGGTGATTTCAAGCTGGCAAACGAGTTGGAGAAGCAAAACGCCCTTTGCGCTCAAAGAGTTATAGCTCAGGAAGAATTAAAGGAGTTAGCCAAGGAGGTATCGCCGAAAGAAATGCCGGCAGGAAAAGAAACTCGGAAGCCAACAGATAGCTTCAAGGCATCCGAGAATACAAGACAGGTAATCCTAGACCCCAAAGATCCGACAAAATTCGTCGTTGTAGGGACTGGGATGACCGACAAATAGGAAGGCGAGCTCATCAAGTTCCTCCGTGAGAACTGGGACATTTTTGCTTGGTGTCCAGCTGACATGCCAGGCGTACCCAGGGAACTTGCTGAGCACCAACTCAAGGTTATTCCCGGATCAAAACCCGTCAAACAAGGTCTCCGTCGATTTGACGGAAGAAGACGGAAGGCTATTGGCAAGGAAATTATCCGGCTTTTAGCAGCGGATTTCATCAAGGAGGTAATCCATACTGACTGGTCCGCAAATCCGGTATTAGTACCGAAGAAAGACACAACTGCACTCAGAATGTGTATAGATTACACAGGATTGAACAAGTTATGTCCGAAAGATAGGTTTGCGCTGCCGCGAATCGATCAAATAATAGATGCCACTGCAGGCTCTGAGCTTTTATGCTTTTTGGATGCATACTCCGGGTACCACCAAATACGCATGAAAAAGGAAGATCAAATCAAGACTTCTTTTATAACCCCGTACGGGACGTATTACTACGTAACCATGCCTTTTGGCCTGAAGAACGCAGGTGCAACATACCAGCGTTGCATGCAACGTTGTTTGCATAGTCAGATTGGAAAAAACGTCCATGTTTACGTGGACGATATTGCTGTCGTAACCAAGGAAAAAGATACACTCCTTGAGGACTTGCGAGAAACCTTCGAAAACTTGCGCACTTACAAGATGAAGTTGAATCCATCTAAGTGCGTATTCGGGGTCCCCTCAGGAAAACTTATAGGTTTCATCGTTTCTCACAGAGGAATAGAAATTAACCCGGAAAAGATAAAGGCAATCTCGAGCATCTCAGAACTTACGTGTGAAAAAGATGTCCCAGAATTGCCGGGTTCCGCCACAGCCATAAAAAGATTTCTCAGTTGGCTGGGGGCTAAAACCTTACCATTTCGCAAAATGCTGGAGAAGTTTGACAAGGTCAAGTGGATTGCGGAAGCCTGGGAACACCTAGCAAGTTATGTCCCCTTCTGTACTTAGTTCAAATCTATGTAAACATCTTTTGAGATCATGAAATAAAGTTGTCGGAATGCTGTCATCCATGTTTCTTATAAGTGCAAAGTGTTTCCGCCTCATCTATTTCCCAATGATCTTACAAATTTCTCAATGTTAACCCGAATTGTGCTTGCGTACTCGGCGTTACATAACTGAATGATTTTTCAGCCTTTTAACGGCTAAAGGAAACTTGAATTGCCTGCGTGCCCAAGTTTCACTTAAAACTTTCCTTGTTTCTCTAAGTCTTATCTGATCGTGCGTATGCTGGGTTACTGGAACTAGTTAGTAAAAATGCCTTTAGCATGATTCATGTTTTCGAGTTTCAAAACTGCTTGGTTCGTCCCCAGTTACTCGGCATAACGATTCATAATGCTATTTGAGCCATTTCAAACACTAAGGACAGTTAAAGCATATACACCAGAGAACTTAGAAGATAAAGGAATGGTAAAATTCAAACAACTTGCAAAGTAATTTCATAGTTTAAACTGCAAAAGGCGGAATTTTCATTAATACATAAGAAGCATTACATTTTGGATTACAAATGAAAGAACAGTAATGCTCCTATTGTCTAAATCTTCTATCCAGGTTCCAGGTAACCCTTCAAGAATCCGACTCCTCCTCGCTGCTTTCTTCATCGGGAATCGGAGGAGCTTCTTCTTCTGGATAGTGGACGCCGACATTTACCATGGCGGCAATCTGGGTGGCGTGGCCCTTAACTTCACCAAAGATGGTGGATCGTTGTGCATCCGTGTATCCCTGAGGGACACCGGTGGCCACACGCCAGGATTTGGCACTAGGGTAGTGCATGCGCATAAGGCCTAAGGCCATACGCGCACCACCCCGTGCAGCGGAGCGGAGAACGGACTCCTTGGACTCCGCCACCTCCATGATGATACCCGGAAGTTTTTCAACTTCCGAGCACTCCCCAGATTTTTCGGGAAGAAACTTGCCTACCAACTGCGTTGCAGCAGCCTTCATCAAGTTCCATGTTTCCCCGAAAGCTCGGATGCCTGCAGCCCGAGCGCCATCTGGGGTGTCTCCTGTTTGATCCGATAAAGCATACAAAAGGTTAAGGAGACAAACAGAGAAAGCAAAACATGGAAAGATGAAGACAAGGGTAAAAATTTACCGATGAGTTTATCGATTTCCGAAACTTCCTCCAGGCGAAGGTTCAGAGCTTCAGTCAAATCCTGGATAGCGGATTTGTCTTTCTCCGCCTGCTCGGAAGCCTTGGAGTTAGCCACTCCAAGGGCCAGATTGCTGGCTTCCAGGTCTTTTTGAGCCTTCACAAGATTCTTGTGAAGCTCAATATTCTCATTGCGGAGAATCTCGGCGTTGCCGGAATCTTCCGCTGCTTGTTTAGCTTCAGCTAAAGCAGCTGAAAAAGCAAAGGGCAAATCCGAGTTGATCAATTTCCTCGAGAAGAAAACCACAACAAAGTTTTAAGTCGGAAATTTCAAAACGAAAAAGCCTACCTTTCGTTTCCGTCAAAGCAAGCTGAGACGATTCCAGCTCCGCCTCTCTCTCCTCAAGAATAGAAAGAAGACTTCGAACTTCTTTATTCTTGATAGTGAGCTTCCTGAAAACTTCCAGGTTTATGGCCTCGGAGGTTTGCTGAAACACAGCAAGGAAAAGTATTATTAATAAAAAACATCAAAGCAAAAAAAAAGCATGCATTTTGTTTAATGCTTGGGGGCTAGAGTTACATACCTGGCTCATGCGTTGCAAACCTGCTAAGTTTTCCCGGAATTCCTTCGCGTATTCCGCGAAATGACTTTCGGCCGCGTTCAAGCCATCATTTATAGCTTTAAAATCCTTGTCAAAGGTGGGGATTTCCTCGTCGAATGTCCGAGAAGATTTCCCCACCTCTGGAGCCGCCCTTTCCCTCGTGTCCGACTCGGGCACAACGGGCTGGCTGGGCTCTGGGGGCTTGGTGGTGGTGGTGGCAGTAAGTTCTTCCGCCATTGACTGCGGCGTATCCGGGGCGACGGCGGGAGATGGTTGGCTGCCTCGGTTGGAAGCAGCTTTGAGCTTTTTCAACTTCCTCGGCTTCAAGGTGGAGGGGGGCAAGCTAAAAACCGAAAACCCGGAAAATGTTAAAATACCGAAGATGGACGAAAAGGATCCCATAAAAGAAAAAACCCGGAAGAAAATAACCTGGACGTGGCGACGGGGATTCCGTCAAGGTCGATAATTTCATCCGAAGAAATTATCTTCTTGCGTTTGCGCCCACCAGTGGTGGCGGTACGCAGCGCATCCAGCTCGGCCTCGGAGGCTAACTCCGAGTCTGGAAGATCCACAAGCTGTTGAAAAAAACCAATCAGAATCGAAAGGTAGATTTTCCAGGAAGTGATATTATACCTAAATAACGGGAAATTTACCTTAGGCGCGGGATTGTCGGCCGTGTACATTGGCCGACTCTCCGTGTATTGATCGCGTGAAGCGACCAACTGGTTGATGCGCCGCCTGAGCTCCTTTGCGGGCCAATCCTTGTCGGATGTCCGCATTGGATCCTTGGCTCCTGTGTATTCACACAGGAGGTGGCCTCCGTGATTTGCCAGTGGCTGAATCCGCCTATTCAGCCAGCAAAAGACCGTGTCCATTCCGGTCAAAGGGGGTTTGGAGGAAGTGAGTTTGGCGATGCGCCTCTTGATCCTTAGTAGATCTGGAGGCAGAACCTGGACGGCCTCTGTAACCCAGTTATCCTGGGGAACAGCGGCGGAGTTCACAAAAGGTGGAACCCCGACGGCTTTTTTAGGAAAAGGCACGTCGGGGTGATAAAAGAAGGAACCCGTCCAGAATTTGACGGATTCCGAGGTTTTTATTTTGGGGAACCAATCCTCTCGGAATCTCCGAAGAGTAAAGGAAATGGTTCCGCAATTTGGGAGTGCGCCCTCCGAAGAGTTACGCTTAACCCCAAAGCAGTACAACCAAAAATCTAACCTAGGCTCTATTCCTAGGTAACCCTCGAATAAGGCCTGGAAGCCGGCCATATACAGAATGGAATTAGGAGGGAGATTATGAGGTTGGATGCTGTAGTGAGCTAGAACTTGGAGGAAGAAAGAAGAAGGGGGAAGCCCCATACCTCGCAGAAGGTGGGAGGCGAGAAGCACCCTTTCGCCTTCTTGTGGCGCGGGCTCGGTCTCCTCTTCCGGGAGCCGCCATTTCTTCTTCAAAACCAGGCCTTCCTTCTCCAAGTTGGGAAGAAGAGCCGGGGGAAGACTGCAGGCAATCCAGTTGCCTGCAGTCTCCTCTTCTTCATCTCCTCCAGCGGCGGCGGTGGTGGCGGCCTTCGCGGCGGCGAGCTGCTCGTCGAGGAGCTCCACCTTTTCCTCCGCCGTTTCGGGAGCGAACGGCGGGGTTGATGCGGTCCTTGGTCCCGCAGCATCCGTGTTGGCGGAGATGTTCCCTCCGCCCGCTGTGGACGCCGAAGTTTTTTCCGGCTCGCCGCCGGCGCGCTTGGGCGACCCAAGTTGGGGGTCTAGATCGTTCAGGTGCTCGTCGACGGAGGCGCGAACGGGCGATGATTGCGGAGACGCCATCTTTCTCGGTGGCGTTGGTGCGTTCCGGCGTGGGAAGGGCTCGTCGGGGCAGGGAATTGTTCTCGCTCTCGAGCTCGTGTTCGCACCAATGGTGAAGGCAGTGAGGGAGTGAAGAAGGTTGATGAGGAGGAAGGAGACGGCTATTTATAGCCTGAAAACCCTCTAGATACGCGCCAACGGCTCTTTTGACCGTTGGATGTTTGACGCGTGTCGCTCGCCGGAAAATCCGGGAAACGGAACGACAGAGGAATGATGGCTATCTCCTCGTTTCTCGTGAGAATCTGTCAGAGATACGTTGCAGGGTTTCCCGCGTGAAACCAAGCGGCGCTTGCGTCAGCATGATTAAAGCGCTGATGTCACGTGTTCCTTTTCCGCGAAGGATCGCGAGAAGAAAAGCCGGATTTTCATAGTTCCGAGTTTTATGTTACCATCTCCTTTGAAAGGAAAGAAGAAAGAATCAAGACTGCTGAATCAAGTTTCCCGGACAAAATGTATTTGACGAAAGGCGGAGTTTCAGAGTTTTGATCCTTCCTGGGGGCTACTGTCGGATATATACCGAATAGGGGTATAGAAGATGGTAGACAAAAGAGCTGGACTACCAGGGTGGCCTGCAAGGTAATGGACTTAGGTCCATTGGGCGGCCCAGTAGTCCGACGCGTAGAAGCCGGATTCTAGAAGAACCCGGATCACGGCCCGCGTGATCTGGCTTGGAGGAGAAGACGGATTCCTTACTTTCCAAGTTACAAGTTAAACGTAGTCTTCTAGGTTTCTGGTTCTGTAAGCCCTAATCCGGCTATTATATAAAGCCGGACGGGAGATAGATTTGATAAGTTCAATAAGTTCCTTTAGTCCAAGGTTCTAGGTTCTAGCTTAAGCCTTGCGCAACTCGCCGGGAAGTTCATCCTCGTCGAGTAGCTAGATCTATTCCCTTACATTGTAACCTTATTATACGGGCTTTAGTCCCTCATAGTGAGAAGTGCAGGAGTAGGTACGCCGTACTGTCGCGACGTACCGAACCTGGGTAAATCCCGTGTTCTGTGTTTACTACGCTATCCCGTTACCCCACGTCTCTACCGTAGTCTCATGGCACCCCAGTCTATGAAAACTACTACGATGTCTCGACAGGTAAAATAGTTTACCTTTCTTGAGGATTGCTCAGAGTGGAATCCGTAAGAATGCTATTAATATGGTGATATTAGTAGAACAATCAAACTCAAAGTATGACTCAATGGGTGATAGTATATGACTAACACGCCAAGGAAAATGTGCTAGTGTGACTAGCATCGTTTGGTGTTGAATGATTCTTCTGTAAAGAAAAGGGAATATTGAAAATAGAATTACAAGAACAAAAAAGTTTCAGAATTAGCCAAGGATTAAGCAAAAAAAAATCAGATGATTCTCATCTTCCAGGATTTTATACGATTCTTTACGGTGGACAGCAGAAATCTGTTTACTGCGCAGAAATCCGAAAACCAACTTCAACTCTCGTCGGAAACCTTACTTGGCACTACTAAACCAACTGCAACCCCTTGACTCAAAGAAACCAAAGCAAAAAATAAAACCATGGGTTATCTCCCAAGAAGTGCTTTTCTTTAACGCCTTTTAGCTAGGCCAAGAAAAGTGGATTCAAGTATTTTCAAGTGAAGAAGCATCCAAATTGTAACTTGTTCGAATAACAGAATTAAAAAGGCAACTTCATTCTATTTCATACCTTTCTTGAGTGGCAACTGGAATTTAATATTCCCTTCTTTCATATCAATAATAGAACCAATAGTTCTAACAAAAGGTCTTCCCAAAACAATTGGACAAGAAGCATTGCATTCAATATTCAAGACAACAAAATCAACAGGGACAAGAGTATTATTAACCATGATAAGAACATCATAAACTCTCCCCAAAGGTTTCTTTCTAACATTATCAATAAGACGAATATCCAAATAACAAGGTTCCAATGGTGGTAAATCAAGAATATCATAGAGTTTCTTGGGCATAACAGAGATACTAGCACCAAGATCACATAGAGCATTGCAATCAAAATCATTTACTTTCATTTTAATAATAGGCTCCCAACCATCATCTAGCTTCCTAGGGATAGAGGCTTCACATCTTAATTCATCCTCTCTAATTTGCATGAGAGCATTTGTAATATGTTTTGTGAAAGCCATATTCATAGCACTAGCATTAGGACAACTAGCAAGCTTTTGTAAGAACTTAATCACTTCAGTTATGTTGCAATCATCAAAGTTAAGATCATTTTTATCAAATATAACAGGACCATTGTCTCCCATGTTTCTAAAAATTTCAGCACTTTTATCATCAGCATTTTAGCAGTTTCAGACAGTTTTGCATTTTTACTAGCTAAAGTGGGAGTGTTTCCAACACCAATTACTTTACCATTGATAGTAGAAGGTTTTCTAGCATGATAAGCTTCAATTTTACTAGTGGTGGTAATGGTGCAAACATTAGCTATATTATTTTTTCTAGCTATTTGATCTTCTCTTTCCCATCTAGCATGCAATTCAACTAACATTCTAACATTATCCACAATTCGAATTTGGATAGCATTCAAAGTTTTAATTTCTTTAACATCATGAGGCATAACCTTTAGTTTCAGAAAATCAACATCAAGAGCAAGACTATCAACTTTAGAAGCAAGAACGTCAATTTTGCCAAATATTTCCTCAACAGATTTCTTAAAAGCAGTTTGCGCACTAATAAAATTCTTAAGCATGTTCTCAAGATCAGAGGGTACACTTTTATTGTTGTTGTAGGAATTACCATAAGCATTGATATTATTGGGAGGATATGGCCTATAATTGTTGCTACCAAAATTATTCCTATAAGCATTGGTGTCGAAATTATTATTTTTAATGAAGTTCACATCAACATGCTCTTATTGAGCAACCAAAGAGGCTAAGGGAACATTATGTGCATCAATAGGAGAATGGCCATTCACAATCATAGACATAATAGCATCAAGTCTCTCATTCAAAGAAGAGGTTTCTCCAACGAAATTTACCTTCTTACCAGTTGTAGCTCTCTTAGTGTGGCACTTAGAATAATTTACCATCATATCATCAAGAAGCTTTGTTGCGAACCCAAAGTTCATGGACATAAAGGTTCCTCCAGCAGCTGAATCCACAAGGTTTCTCGGAGAAAAATTCAGACCCGCATAAAAGGTTTGGATGATCATCCAAGTAGTCAGTCCATGAGTGGGACAATTCTTTACTAAAGATTTCATTCTTTCCCAAGCTTTAGCAACATGATCATTATCAAGTTGCTTAAAATTCATAATGCTACTTCTTAAAAATATAATCTTAGTAGGAGCATAATATTTTCCAATGAAAGCATCTTTGCACTTAGTCTAAGAATCAATACTATTTCTAGGCAAAGACAGCAACCATTCTTTAGCTCTTCCTCTCAAAGAGAAAGGAAACAATTTCAGTTTAATAATATCTCCATCTACATATTTATATTTTTGCATCTCACATAGGTCAACAAAATTATTAAGATGGGCAGCAGCATCATCAGTACTAACACCAGAAAATTGCTCTCTCATAACAAGCTTTAACAGGGCAGGTTTTATCTCATAAAAATCAGCAGTAGGAGCAGGTGGAGCAATAGGACTGCTAATGAAATCATTGTTGTTGGTGCTAGTAAAGTCACACAACTTAGTGTTCTTAGGAGTAGTCATTTTAACAAGACTAAAAACAAGAATAAAACTACAGCTAGTATAAGAACTAATTTTTTTGTGTTTTTTATACAGAGAAGCAAACAAGACAAAACAAAATAAACTAAGCAAAACAAAAACAAAGTAAAGAGATTGGAAGTGAGAGACTCCCATTGTAGAAATTATCTTCCTCCCTAGCAACAGCGCCAGTAAACTTGTTGATGGCCTTAATGCCCTCGTTGGTAAACCCCAAGAGAAAGGTTGTGAAGAGTGTAGCAGCAAGTATTCCCTCAGAAAAGAAACCAAGGTTGAATCGACCAGTAGGAGGAAAAGTAATCTCTGAAGGCTAATGCAGCTGAGGTGGCCGGGCGCACTACCGGTTCAGTAGCAACGTGGAACCTACACAACACAATCCAATCACTCTGTCCCAACAAAGCAGTGAGGTTGTCAATCTCACCGGTTTTGCTGAACACAAAGAGGGTAAACGTATGATGTGGAAAACAGCAGAAAAACAGTAGGAACAATATGGAAGCAGTATGAAAGCAGTAGGTGTTTTAACAGTATGAGGAAAATGGACCAGGGTCCACAGTTCACAGTGGTGTTTCTCCGTGAAAGATAAATAACATGTGTGGTGAACAAATTATAGCTGGGCAATTGACAGAAATGAAGGTTGCACCATAATGCATATGCAAGACATAAAGATTACTATGTGATTCATGCGGGCATTACAACAAAATACATAGACCGTTATCCAACTGCATCTATGACTAAAAATCCACCCTCCGAATATCATCCGAACAAACATTAGGTATTAAGTTGCAAGCAACATATAATTGAAGTAAGCAAAGTGTGTAATGTAAACAATAACATCATCCTTAGACAAAGCATTGTTGTTTTCTCCCTAATGGCAACAACACATCCTCCATCTGTCACGTTTCTGTCACTCGAGCACAGATGCAAAGGACGCATGAACCCACTATCGAGCATAAATACTCCCTCTTGGAGTTACTAGCATCTACTTGGCCAGAGCATCTACTGATAAAAGAGAGCATGCAAGATCATAAATAACATAAGCATCAAGATAACATGATAGATTGATAATCAGAAGACATAGCATTCAACATTCATTAGATCCCAGCAAACACAACATGTAGCATTATATAAAGATGATCTTGATCATGATAGGAAGCTCACAAGATCTAAACATGAGATACAAAGTGGAGAGAACAACCATCTAGCTACTTCTATGGACCTGTAGTCCAGGTATGAACTACTCACGCATCACTTCGGAGGAGGGCATGCTGGAGTAGACCCCTCCAGTGATGATTTCCCCCTCTGGCAGGGTGCTGGAGAGAGCTCCAGAACCCTCCCGATCTCGGGATAACGGTGACGGCGGTCTCGGGTGTTTCTAGGTAAAAAGTGGGATATCTCTAGGGTTTCTGTCTCGGGGGGTTAAATAGGCGAAAGGGAAGAGGTGGTGGAGGCTTGCGGGCCCCACGCCACCCCCGGCGCGGCCAAGGGGGGGCGCGCTGCCCTATGGTGTTGGCCCCCTGAGGCCCTCCTTCAGGTCTCTTCGGGACTCCGTGGAACCTTCGGGAATTCTAAGACTTCCGGGCTTCAAATTTTCCAATTCCGAGAATATTTCCAGAACAACTTTTCTGAAACTAAAAACAGCAGAAAACAGGGAACTGGCTCTGTGGCATCTTGTCAATAGGTTAGTCCGGAAAATCGATAAAAATGACATAAAGTGTATATCAATCATGTGGGAAACAATAAGAAAACAACATGAAAAATGAGAAATTAAGGATACGTTTATGACATATCAGCATACGCCAAGTCAACCAAATAAAGCATTCGAAGGAGAACACCACAAATTCATGCTTCAATATGATAAAAACAACTCATGATTCTTTCAACGGCACATTAAGCACTCTGAGATATTTGATACAAGTCATGCCACAATAAAAACTATTAAGCATAGAATTAAAATAACATCTAGCTTGACATGAAAAAGTCTAGCCACAGTTTATACAAGCTTCTATTTGCACTGTTATAAGCACGAAAATTGTACTACTGCTTTCCAACACCAATCATTTTATACTAAACAAAAACTCTCCAAGAAATATATCAATGAAACGAGAGAGTACTAAAACTACTCTACTAGAACTAACAGCTCTGAATAAGAGATACATGAAAAACAGGAGCTAAAAGAATTTGCAGCAGCTAGAAGAAAAACTAAGAATACGAGCATCAAAGAAAATGAGTATTCATATGAAAAAGAGGAGCGCGTCTCTCTCCCACACAAATAATTCCGGGTTTCAAATATATTTATTGCAAAAAAAACAAAAAAACAGACGCTCTAAGTAAAATGCATATGATGTGCCTGAATAAAAATATAGTTTCACTAGAAGTGACCTAATAAATTGTTGCTGAAGAAGGGGGTGCCTTGGGCATCCCCAAGCTTAGACGCTTGAGTTTTCTTAGAATTTTCTGGGATGAACCATGAGGGCATCCGCAAGCTTTGGCTTTGCACTCTTCCTGATCACGTTATATCACTCTCTTCTTTTGACCCTTGAAAACTTTCTTCACACCACACTCCGTGTAATTCACATTAGAGGGTTAGTGCACAATAAAAATTTCACATGTTCTGCATGGACACAAGAATTATTAATACTTTTAAAAATTAGCTACAACCACTGATGTTTCATGAAGCAAAGAAATCCACTCAACGTAGTAAAAGAGAGAATACAAGTAAAAAGGCAGAATTTGTCAAAACCAGAACAGTCTGTAAAGACGAATTTTTTTGGCGCACTTACGTTGCTCATATCAAAAAATGTAAAGCTAGAAAAGGTTTTGGAATTATCTCAGGAATAAGCGCAAAAATTGGCAAGTCATTTTGATCTTTTTGTGAATTATGCAATTTTATACGATGGACAGCAAAAAATCTGTTTCATGCGCAGAAATCCAAAACAAACCTCAACTTTCACTAGAGACTTTACTTGGGACAACAAATGCGAGAAAAAAATAAAAATGAGTTTCTACAGAAGTATACAACACATTGACACAAAGAAAACAGATAGAAACAAAGCAAAAATAAAACCATGGGTTATCTTTCGAGAAGTGCTTTTCTTTAACGCCTTTTAGCTAGGCCCAGAAAACTAGAATCAAGTATTTTCAAGTGACGAAGCATCCAAATTGTAACTTGTTCGAATAATAGAATCAGAAGGAAACTTCATTCTCTTCCTAGGAAAGTTTTCCATACCTTTCTTGAGTAGGAGTTGATATTTAATATTCCCCTCTTTCATATCAATAACAACACCAATAGTTCTAAGAAAAGGTCTTCGCAAAACAATAGGACAAGAAGCATGCATTCAATATTCATAATAATGAAATCAACGGGGACAAGGTTATTGTTAACCATAATAATAACACCATCAACTCTCCCAAAGATTTCTTTCTAGCATTATCAACAAGACGAATATCCAAATAACAGTGTTCCAAAGGTGGCAAATCAAGCATATCATAAAGTTTCTTAGGCATAACAGAGATACTAGCACCAAGATCACATAGAGCATTACAATCAAAATCATTCACCTTCATTTTAATGATGGGTTCCCAACCATCATCTAACTTCCTAGGGATAGAGTCTTCACTTCTTAATTATTCTTCTCTAATTTGTATGAGAGCATTTGTAATATGTTGTGTGAACGCCATATTCATAGCACTAGCATTTGGACAACTAGAAAGATTTTGTAGGAACACAATTACTTCAGATATATTGAAATCATCAAAATCAAGATCATTTTTATCGAAGGTAATGGGACCATTGTCCCCCATATTTTGAAAAATTTCAGCACTTTTATCAAGAACAGTTTTAGTGGTTTCAGGCAATTTTAAACGTTTAACAGCAGAAGTGGAAGTATTGCCAACACCAATTACTTTACAATTAATAGTACAAGGTTTACGAGCATGAGAAGCTTCATTTTTACTAGTGGTGGTAATGGTGTAAACCTTAGCTATGTTATTCTTTCTAGCTATCTAATCTTCTCTTTCCCATCTAGCATGCAATTTAGCTAACATCCTAACATTGTCATCAATTCGAATTTTAATGGCATTCAAAGTTTTGCTTTCTTTAACATCATGAGGCATAAACTTTATTTTAAGAATATCAACATCAAGAGCATGGCCATCAATTTTAGAAGCAAGAACATCAATTTTGCCAAACTTTTCCTCAACGGATTTATTAAAAGTAGTTTGTGTACTAATAAAATTCTTAAGCATATTTTCAAGATCAGAGGGTACAATTTTATTGTTGTTGTATGAATTACTATAAGAGTTGGCATAACCATTACCATTATTAGAAGCATATGGCCTATACTTGTTGCTACCAAAATTATTCATATAAGCATTGTTGTTGAAATTAATATTTTTAATCAAGTTCACATCAACATGCTCTTCTTGAGCAACCAAAGAGGCTAAAGGAACATTGTTTGGATCAATAGGAGAATGTTCATTAATAAGCATAGACATAATATCATCAAGCTTATCACTCAAGGAGGAGGTTTCTTCAACTGAATTTACCTTCTTGCATGGTGGAGCTCTCTCAGTATGCCATTCAGAATAATTTACCATCATATCATCAAGAAGCTTTGTTGCAACACCCAAAGTCATGGACATAAAGGTTCCTCCAGCAGCTGAATCCAGAAGGTTTCTGGAAGAAAATTTCATACCTGCATAGAAGGTTTGGATGATCATCCAAGTAGTCACTCCATGAGTGGGACAATTCTTTACTAAATATTTCATTCTTTCCCAAGCTTTAGCAACATGCTCATTATCAAGTTGCTTAAAATTCATAACTCTACTTCTTAAAGATATAATATTAGCGGGAGGATAATATTATCCAATGAAAGCATCTTTACATTTAGTCCATGAATCAATACTATTTCTAGGCAAAGAGAAAGGAAACAATTTCAGTTTAATAATATACCCATCTACATCTTTATATTTTTGCATCTCACAGAGTTCAACAAAATTATTAAGATGTGCAGCAACATCATAGGTACTAACACCAAAAAATTTCTCTCTCATAACAAGATTTAATGGTGCTGGCTTAATCTCATAAAAATCAGCAGTAGGAGCAGGTGGAGCAATAGGTGTGCTAATAAAATCATTATTGTTTGTGCTAGTGAAGTCACACAACTTAGTGTTCTCAGGATTACTCATTTTAGCAAGATTAAAAACACGATAAAAGAACAACTAGAATAAGAACTATTTTTTGTGTGTTTTTGATAAGAGAAGCAAACAAGAATAAAGTAAAGAGATTGGAAGTGAGAGAATCCCCTTGCAGAAATCCTCTTTCTCCCCGGCAACGGCCCCGGAAAACTTGATGGCGCCTTGACGGGAGGCTTCTTGCTTGTGTGATGACTTTTGAATCCCCGGCAACGGCGCCAGAAAACTTGTTGATGGCTGACGTTGGGTAACCCCAAGTGTAGGGTGTGAAGAGTGCAGTGGCAAGTTTTCCTTCAAAAAGGAACTAAGGTTGAATCGACCAGTAGGAGAAAGAAATCACTTTCGAAGGTTGATGCAGCTGATGTTGGCAGGGCGCACTAATGGTTTAGAAGCAACATGGTGCCTACACAAGACAATCAAATCACTTTGAACCAACGAAGCAGTGAGGTTGTCAATCTCACCGGTTTTGCTGAAAACAAAGAGGTTAAACATATGATGCGGAAAACAATACTTGTTTGCAGTAGATGAAAATAGAACACTGATGGAAGTAGGAAAATAGTAGGAACACTATGAAAACAGTGATTGCGGTGGTTGTATTATCAGTATAAAGGAAATGGACCGTGGTCCACAGTTCACTAGTGGTGTCTGTCTAGAACAGATAGATAGCATGTTGGGTAAACAAATTACAGCTTGGCAATTGACAGATATAAAGGCTCCACCATAGTGCATATGCATGACATGATGATTACTATGTGATTCATGCGGGCATTACAACAAGATACATAGACCGTTATCCAACTACATCTATGACTAATAATCTACCCTCAGAATGTCATCCGAGCAAACCTTGGGTATTTAGTTGCAAGCAACAGATACTTGCATTCAACAAAGTGTGTAATGTAAACAATGTAAACATCGTTGTTTTCTCCCTAATGGCAACAACACATCCCCCACTCGCTACGTTTTCCGTCACTCAAGCGTGAGTAAAAGGGAGGCATGAACCCACTCTCGAGCATAAATACTCCCTCTTGGAGTTACAAGCATCTACTTGGCCAGAGCATCTACTAGCAACAGAGAGCATGCAAGATCGTAAATAACATACACATGAAAAGAACATGATAGATTGATAATCATTGGACATAGCATTCAATATTCATCAGATCCCAGCAAACACTACGACGTGGTCCTGTATCCCCTTATTCCCTGTGGAACAACAAGATATAACACAACTTTGCAATGGTATACTTCAAGATGAATGCTTAGCAACAATACAATCTAGATGCTAGGGTTTCTTTGGTTTAAACTAGTTCTAAGCTCTAATTTCGTGGCTCCTGGGTATATATGAGGGAGGGGATGCCTCCCACGAATTTAGCCTATTCCTACTCGGTTTGACTCAACCAATTCTATTACAAACTGACCCAACATTGGTACAGCTAATTGGACTCTATTTGGAAGCTGGCAAAAAACGACTCGTGGATTGTTTTGGTCACCACGCCTTGTACGAGTTGAATTTGTAGATTAGGCCGGATAAATTGGACAGCTCTTTGAATTTCCTATTTGGATTGTGCTTGTTTGCTTTATTTGGAGCGCGTGTGAAGATTCCATCACCGTTTCAAATTCGGGACTTCTGCGAGTACGAACTGAATTATCATTTCCTTGATGTTGTTTTCCATGGCAGCAACTTTGTTTTCCACGCCTCCTTGTGCTCCTTGCTTCCTCTCCTCCATACATGTTTGTGTTAGTAGTAAACCTAATCATACATAAATTCATAGGCTTAGATAGTTTAACATTCTCATAAACACAAACATTATTTATTAGTAGGAAAGAATTCACCTTATAATGAACATCAGTGAGGCTCAATATTTCCTTCCAGCTCTAGCATGTACAATCATCATTTTCCCCTATTATATCCTCATCAACTTATTCTACCTGTTGCTCGCATCCTCTAGATTAGATCTTAGCCCCTTGGTTGTTCTTCACGTAGGGAATTTTTTGTTTTCTATTCTACGAACACTACAGTGGTATCAGAGCCGGATCTATACGTAGATGTTTTGTCCGGGTAGAACACATATTAGTATGTGGGCGTTGATGATCATGTTAGTGCCTCCTTTGTGTATTTTGGATCCTAGTGGCATAGTAGGATGAAGCGACCCGGACTAACATTACAAGTCCACGTACATGATACTTGTTCTACGATTGACATGCAACTTGTATTGCATAAGTGGCGTGCGGGTGTCTATCTCTCTTACTATAATTAAGATTTAATCTACAACGGGTTGCTAATAATTTTTTTATCCCCGTTGTGGTTTCTTGTTCGTGGGTAAGAACGGTTCTATCTTCGAAAGCCCAAAAGCCACGCAAAACATGCAAAATAAATTAGAGGCGTCTAACTTGTTTTTGTAGGGCATGTGATGTGATATCGTAAATGTTACAAATATGATGTATGAGATGATACTCTTTGTAAATTATGACAAACCGACATGAGCCTAATGGTTGTCTTATTTTTATGGTCTGCTTGGCGGATATCATATCCATGTGATATGTTGTAATTTTGGAAGACACTCAAGATGTAGGAGCCATGGACCTTGGTGCTATGCTGGTGGAATGATGGATATCATACCATGACGCATAGGATGGAGATCAAGTGCAAGAAGGACCATATCATATCACAATTTTCATACATGTGATGTTAATCCTAATTATGCATCCTATTTTGCTTAGATCGCGACGGTAACATTATAAGATGATCACTCTCACTTAATATCAAGATAATAATGTGTTCTCCCTTAGTATGCACCGTTAAGAAAATTCGTCGTTTTGAGACACCATGTGATGATTAAGTGTGATAGACTCTACGTTCGCGTACAACGGGTGTCGTCGAGCCTAGCATGTATATACATGGCCTCAGAACACACGCAAATACTACGGTTCTACTTGGCGAGTCTAGCATGTACACATATGGCCTCGGAACACGAACCGAAAGGTAAAGCATAATTCATATGGATGATATGATGAACATGTTGATGTTCGCCTTTGAAGCTATATCATCTCACGTGACGATCGGTTTTGGTGTAGTGAATTTGGTTTGATCACTAAAACGGCTAGAGGGATGTTGTTTTTGAGTGGGTGTTCAGTTGGTAATTTTGAATTAAATTGAACTTATTTTATCATGAATGACCAGTCAAAGTGAATTTGCATATTTTGTAGTAGTTATTGGCATCCACGAATTTCCTTACACTTAGACTATAAATTGAGATAAAACTATTTTGATCTGGCAAAACATTATGAACTGGTTCCTTATAGTGAAATTTAAAATTGAGTCATGT
This sequence comes from Alopecurus myosuroides, assembly GCA_028641055.1. Lineage (NCBI taxonomy): Eukaryota > Viridiplantae > Streptophyta > Magnoliopsida > Poales > Poaceae > Alopecurus > Alopecurus myosuroides. The sequence goes on along the minus strand of CM054061.1, from coordinate 249,502,543 downwards.
TGTAAATTTTTGGTAATACCTACCTAGCTCCATGTGATTAATAAAGTGATTGATCTAAAGACCAAATGATTATGTACTTAGTATCTAGTGTCATTCTTGCTTCCATAATACCCGATCTTAAAAGAATGTTTTGAGAATCAAGGTGATCTAGGAGATGAAAAGAATTGTTTTCAGAAATAAGCGAGGAGTGAAAGATACATTGATATCTAGGACCCTCTTTGTGGAAACATGACTGAGTATAATTTAGTGTGATAATATTTGCTTATATTATTTGAATATACGCAATGATTGAACATGCTGGGCATTTGAATCTACCAAAAAGTTGGACATTCCTTCCTTGGAGCTATAGTAGCTTCATCACAAAATTGTTATGATGGGATGGATTAAAATTATGGGTAAAAATTGTAGCGTTCCCACATTTAAATAATGTAAGGACACCTGTGTTATTGTGCTAGTCCCTGGATCAATTGCTAGCACCACAGTTCAAAATGAAATATCATGCAAATGCATCAAATTCTATTACATCGCATGATCCAGTCTTTACAAAATAGGATTACAACTTGCATAGTCTTAAAAGACTAGCAGAAAAGAAAGAAATACAGCGGAAAACATAGTACAACATTGAGCCCATATTCTTCATGTGCCACAGGCAAAACATGTTGGCGATAGTCTCGAGATCCTAAACGAAATCCTCACTCGTCTTCAGAAACATCTGCAATATGGAATATGCAGCCACAAGGGAGTCAATACAATTTAATGTATTGGCAAGTAACACTATGGTGGATATAAATGGCAAGACTAATACTACATGCTCATTTGGCTGAGTGGAGTTTTGGCTAAGTTTGCATAAAGCCAGTTTTCTCCTATCACTTTTGTAAAACAAACTTTTCTTTTCAAAGGGTGGCAACATTGGATTAAGATCCAAGCACCACAATACTGTTCACTTGGTCAAAATTTTACTTATTGAAATTGATGATGAGATTCTTCCGTCAATCCTTGTCCAGCTGCTAATAGTTGTCCATAACCGGGGACACGGCTAAGATCTTAGTTTGTTGACTCTACAGAGTTTGTGCACTTTCACCTTCAGACCCAAATCAGCCCAAACATCCTATAAACCCTGAGTGCATTAAGGAAAGGAGAAGATTGAGACGAGATCTTTCAGAAGAAATTCCACCACCGTTTGGCTTACCCGTTCCACCTATAATTATGCTACATCAGCTGGTAAGCCTAGTGAGATCATTCAACTTAGTTGATCAAGACAGAGCCGATATGACTAAAGGCTGCACGGGAAGCTAGTAAACTTAGAAGGACATATTAATCTCTTTGTTCCTGGGTGGCCATCCTCAAGTGACAACCTCAAGTGGAATAACCCTTAGACAAGGGCCCTGAGGCAACACTCAACATAAACCAGTCTTACCACTTCCACCCAGGTGGTTCATTCATTAGTTATACTTAGAATTTTTCCTCAACATCTAGTAAAACAATTTGTAACATTGCATAGCACCTAATAAATTCTAAGGCTATCAAAATAACAAGGTAAAAGGGATGGCTACACACTACTAGGATAATAGCATAGCATAGTATAACTTAGTAAAATTTCCTATCATGCATTCTACTCAAAATCAACTAATGCATATAGAAAATAATGGGTAGTTGATGGTGTGTTACTTGCCTTGTTGAAGTTGGTGAAGATATCACACTCTCTTCACAAAAGATCGTTGCTCTCCGTACAATCTATTCATTGACAACACAAAACCAAATAAACAAGCATCCTAACAAACATACATACAAGTGTAGAAAACATACATAGCAACTAACATATCAAAAGGGGCTTAACCAAGTTGGTTAGTACAAGGTCTAGGTTTGAGTTTGGAAGATTCATTCTCTAATGGTCTCGTACTTGTCAAGGAAACTCCAATGGTTTACTTGGGATGGACTAGGTTGAGTTTTGTAGAAAACCAACTTTATTTTAACCATACTTGTCGAGGAAGTTCCAAGAGTTCACTTAGAATAAACATATTACTTCTTCAACTAAAGTAATACCTGCAAACACTTGGTCATATTCACCTTCAAAAATATTTGAGTGACTATGTTAGTATTTTCCATTGTGGTTAGGGTAGGTCTACTAACTTCATCATCAAAGGGAAAATATTACTAAGTCTTGGGTTTTCCATTTGGGTCAATGGTTGGACAAAAATAACTTGCTATTCTTCAACTTGTATGGATTGCTTCTAGTCTTCACATGTTTGTCTTCTTGAAAATCACCTTCATACTTCTATTGTAGACTTGTTCCTTGGATGGATTCTTCTCTTGGTCTTGATAGATTCTTCATGGCTTTCACTTCACTAATTGGTTTGGGTATGGGATGGGCACAAATACCACTAAGTCAATTTGAAAAGAAAGAAATGGAAGGGATAGGAAGAGAGAGAAAATGTCTTCTCCTTGATTTTCTTCATACTCTTGTACTTCATTGAGTTGCTTCTTGTTGTTGTGGAGTCTAAGTCCTTCCTTCAATTTCTTCAATGATATTCCTCATATCTCTTCATGTTGCCACCAAGTTGATATTGAAGTTTCATTCTTGTGCTTGAGTCTTGATCTCCATTTTGCTGACTTGGTGAATTCTTGAAGCAAGAATGGGGAGTGGAGAAGTAGATAGAATACTAGGGTGGTAGTGTTTGAGGTTCACTACTTGGTAATTTTAGGGACTTGGTCTTGGATCCAAAAATGGCCACAACAAACAATGGTAGAAAGGAATAGAAACAAAATCTAAGACATAATAACTAGATGGACTACTATGATGGATTTTTGGCTAAAATACCTGGTAATGGTCCAAGGGTGTCCAAAATGGTTGGGAAAGGTTATTTCTGGTTCAAGGTTATCAAATGGAGCAATTTTGCAAAAGGAATTATATTGAAAATATTTATAGAAATTAATCTATGTCAAAAATACTCAAATAGACAACTAAATTCTAAATTCAATTTTAATTTGTTCAATTATTATTTTGGGACAGAGGATATGAAAGTACACATCCTAAGGTTTCCAAATATATTTTATTTACAATTTTTGGATTTGTAGAATTTGAATTATGCCAAATTTCATCAAACAAGCATATTTGAATTTGAACAGATTTAACTTTGTCAAATTTGAATTTGGCCATTGCCAAAAGTTTCTATATGTCCAGGGCTTTTCAAAAAGTCCAAGATTGCTAAATTTGGCCTCATGGATCAAAAGATATGATAGATCTAATGTGTAGGGACTAATCTGTAAAACTGCCAATTTATTCTAGCGGGAGAAAATTTTAAATTACAGGCTGGCCACGTGGCTGGATCTGGTTGGTCGCACATGCTGACTGGATGCTGACTGGACGCTGACTGGGCTGTCCTGACTGGGTTAAGTCACTGGATCTGGATCGTTGGATCTAAATCCAACGACAGCGTACCCCTTCGGGGATGATCTAATCTAGGCCGTTAAAACAGATCGTACGGCTGAGAGGATGGGGGAGCTCACCTGGCTGGGGGGTCGCCGGAAATGGGGGTGACGGCAGCGCGCTGCTCGGAAAAAGACGGGGACGATGCTACGGTGATCCTCGCGCTCGATGGAGACCACGATGAGCTGTGCCTCGACGCGGTGAAGCCAATGGTGTCCACGATGTGCGCGATGGAGGCCTCGAGTGGTGGCGCTGTGATGTCCCGAGGCGGAGCGACTCCGGTGAGCACGGGAGTGCACGGCGTGGCCGATTCGCTGCGCAACAAAAAAATAACAGAGGAGTCATGGAGGTGCGCTCGGCTATGGGGAGAAGAGAATGGCCGGGGAGGGGCGATGCAGACCTACCGTATCGCCGGAAACGAAGAAACGGGGTGGCGGCAGAGAAGAACTCCGGTGAGGAATTCGCGCGGCCTCACGGCAATACAGAGGGGGAAAAAGGAGGGGAAAGGAAGAGGGGGTCGTGGGCTCTTTATAGGCGCAGAAGGAAAAGAATTATGGCCTTAATGGCCCTTAATCGAGGGGCGAAAAATCGGGAAGAAACAACCGTGGGTTTCCTTCTGAGGAAGAAGATGATGACGTCATGCGTGACGTCATCGATATTTTTCTTTTAATTTCTGTTTATTGAAATCTTTAATAACTTCTCTTTTCTTGATCCAAATGACATGAAACAAAAATTCTAAATTCTTGAAATTTCAAATACTTTCCAACAGTACCATTTTTTAAAACAAAACAACATATTTTATTTTTGAATTTTGGAAATTTGAATAATTCCTTAATAGTCTCTTAATGTGATTTTTAATTCAAAAATTTATAAATTATGGTTATGGGTCAATTACCATTTTAGTGACATTCTAAATGTTGAAAACATAATTTTTGAAAGTTATTTCATCTTGTTTTTCACAATTTTATATTTTGAAATATAAATAAAACACTAATAATACTTTAAGGCCATTTTAAAATTTAGAAAATAATAAATTGATGTTATTATATAAATAAATTTTCAAAGGCATTTTACATGTCATTTATTAATTTTGGAAAGCCAATTTAAAACTATTTTCACGTTTTATAATTTTAGGATATGAAGGATTTACTAATAGTATCTTAATGTTATTTAATTAGTTCATATCAATTAATTAATATTGTTGATCAAGTAAAATTTAGAATAAAACCACAAGTCTTAATATTGTTTTCAAAATCCTATTTTATTTTATTTTCAAGCAATGCATTTTTTTTTCACACCTTTATGTTTAAAACTTGGAATAACAACTAAAGGTTATTATTAATAATTTTATTCTCCTCAAATACTTTTAAGGCCTAGAACTTTTATAAGGGTTACAAAACTTTGATTTTTGATGCCATAAAATATCTTCAGATTAATATTGGAGTTGTAAACATTTTAGGTAAAGGTTTGTTAATAAAAGATATTCCCTTTATATAAAGAAACTTATTTTTTTGAATAAGGTTTTAGATTTAAGGAACAAGGCATAATTGGATTGGTAAACTCAATTTCATTGAAATATGTATTGTTTTATTTTGTTTCTTGCTTCTCATTTGGTTCTTGGTGACTTGCATAACATGAAAACAAAAAGTTTCAATTTTTGTGAGTTTTTGCATTTTCCAAAAATCAGGGATGTTACAAAAATAGTTTACTATGCTTGAAGATTGCTAAGAGTGGAATCCGGAAGAATGTTTGATAATATGGTGATATTAGAAAAATAATCAACTTTAAACTATGAATCCATGGGTGATAGTATATGACTAGCACGCCAAGGAAAATGTGCTAGTTCGATTGGCATTGTTTGATGTTTACTTTTTCTTCCGTAAAGGAATGGGAATAATGAAAATAGAATTGCAAAAGTATATGGCAGAATGAAAAATACTGGAAAGGTCCGGCTCATGAGTATATGATATACAAGTTATAGATGTATTACTAGTTAATGAAGTAATTTTTGGGTATTTTGATACTAGATTGGTTGGTATGAAATGTCATACAAAGCAATGCAATGCAAAAAAGTACAAGGTCCTAAAAGAAATAGTAAAATATGTGGAATCGATCACGACAAGAACGAAAATAAAGTGTTATTGTGTTCATCGTCGCATCGAACCAAAACCTTCAAGATTAATTTTAAGAACTTAATAAGTTGTTATTTTATTCCTTTTTTGTGAGAACAAGTATGTTGTTCAAACTATAACCATGTTCCATAATTGATGGATGAGTTAATATAAATCATGTTGGTAAAATAAACATATATAAGACTAAATGCTAAACGTCGCAAGACGTAAAATTAAAGGATTTCACTTAAGTTGTGACACCGCCATTTTAGTTCATATTGGAAACAAAAACATGAAGGAAATCCATGCTGATGGACTTCCCGAGTCATTTCAGTTTTTGAATAAATTGACACTTGTGAGACCTCTTCCAAAAGGATGACTAAAACTTCGTTCATAGGCCAAAGTAGAATGGATGACTAATTTAGTGGAGATTATACATATTGATGTATATGGTCCACTATGTGTTGTCATGTGTGGTGGATTAATTTTCATTCATAAAATTCCCCGATGATTTGAGTAGATACATGAGTATATCTATTTAATGAGAAAGGAGTTTAATATTTTGAATCAGTTCAAACTATTGTTAGTATGAAAAAATTCATCGTAACAAGAGAATCAAGTATTTATTATTGGATCATAAAGAATAAATTTGAGTTACGATTTTAGCAAAACATCTGAGGAGATGCAGAATTGTTCTACAACTTATCCTTCCCGAAAACCCTATAGAAGTATGGAGTGTTCGAGAGTAAAAATCAAACCTTGTTAGACATGGTGAGATAAATAAAATGCCATTATATTTTTGTACTTTATGCATAAGAGACTATTGCTTTTACACTTAATATAGCGCCATCATGATCCGATGAAAGTGACACCATATGGGTTATGGCTTGGGTAGTGACCCGAATTGTCTTTTATTACATTTTGGTATGCATAGCATGTGTAAAATGTTTACAACCAAAATCGGATAAATATATGTTTATAAGGTTATCCCAAATAAACAGTTGGGTATTTATCTTATTATCAAACAGAAATGTTGTTTGTCGGAAAGGGTACATTTCTAGAGAAAGTAGTTCTTGCGAAATAAGTGAGTGGGAGGACAGGGAAGCTCAACAAGATTAGAGAATCATCATTATCATGTCAAGAGTAGAGCAGCAGTGGAAGTTGTTACATCGTTTCCTTTTTGACTAAGTTGAAGAAACTACGGCCTCCTTTGATTCATAGGGTAGTAAAGCCAAAGGAATAGGAAATATAAAGGAATAGAATGCCCTGGCCATTCCAATCCTATATACATAGAAACTCATCAAAGGATTTTTCCATGAGGTTGAAGCTCATGTTGTTTTTCCTATCAAAACACACTATCAAGCTCCTACATGATTTTTTCCTATAGGTTAGAATCCTACGAATCAAATGTGTTCGAAAGGAAAAAAATCCACATGAGCCGAATCCTATAGAAATCCTTTGAATCAAAGGAGGCCTACATATGTTGTAGAAACTTTGAAAGAGTTTGCAAACTGAACCACGAAGGTCGTAAAACTTTGTAGTTAGACCAACTTGTGGTTTGAGAATGATGTGTTATTGTTTTGACAACAAAGGACATATAACTTATAGAAGAAAATGAAGGGCCCTGACTTCGTAAAATGGCTATGAGTCATTATATCCGAGATAGTAGCCATGAAAGAATGTCAAGTATGTGACTTGGTAGTCTTTTCGGAAGGCATGAAGCCCGACGATCGCGAACGGATCTATATAGAAACAACACGTGGACGTTTACATCCATTAAAAGTTTGACTTGTTGAAAAGATGTTTGCAACAAAGTTCATTGAGTTGACTGTGACAAGATTTTGATCTTCCATAGTGATAATTTAGTCTTGCAGAGCAAAAGTTACATATGTTGATATGGAAGTTGAATAACAAAATAACTTTCCTCTTTACGAAGGTTGATCAAGGATGTGTACGTGACACAGTTTGAGTGTTTTGTAAAATTCAAAAGGCTGCTAGAAAGGCATGCAAACTTCAACGATTGAAAGGAGTATAACGAAGTTGGAATCTTTACTTTGATGAAGTTATCAAAAGATTTTGATTCCGTCATGAACGGTGAAGATGCTTATAGATCTAAAAGAAATTAAGTGGGAGTGCTGAGATATATTTCTAATACTCTATGTACATGACATATAGTGGATTGGAAATATGTATTTTAAATTAAACACAGATATTATTTCATTTTGATGGAATGCTTAGGCTAAACAATATAGAGAGCATCAATATCTAAAGAGATGGATTGAAGCATTTGATATTGTTGAGCCAAAGTACATAGATGAAGTATTGAAGTAAGTCAATATCAAAACGACAAGAAAGGGTTCTTGCCGCATGTAACGGAATTGAGCAATATTCAAGTGTTTTGACACATGATGAGCAAAATTGAAATTGAGATTTATAATTTATGTGTTCCATGATATGTACACAACTAGATCGGTCCTATGCTATAAAGTGCTATACCAAGATAAATCATATGATAATTGGACAACAGTGGGAAAGATCCGTAAGTAATTTTAATAAAAGTTAAGGATGTGTCTTCCTATGTAGTAATGACAAACTATTACTTGTAATATGTTACACGAATGGTCTTGTCATCTACCCATTTTATCTATCTCAATTAAAATATGTGTTGAAGGGTGGCACAATAGGCTGGAAGAAATTTCCATGCTGGATGATGCAAAGTGGTTAGCTCCTAGATGGCCCGATCTTCACGAATCGACCAAGATCACGAAGGACGCGATGAACACGATGAACACGAGAGGGGGAATCAAGGGGGAAATCGTGGGAAAACGCGGGGAAACACAAGGGAGATAAATAGCAAAAACTGAAGGACCCCAAATCTCCCGTCAACTAAACCCCGAGGGCCGCCTACGGAACGATCGATCCAACTGAGCTCACCTTGATTGAAACCGCTTCACACCCGTAGCCGACCACTACGCCAATAGAACCTCAAGGGTTAGTTGAGGAAGATTGGAAAGTCCCTAACTTAATCCCAAGGAGAGAGGATAGGTAACTTGTTGAATCTTGATACGGTCCTAGATACAAATCATAGGAGTAGCCCTGATACGGTCCTAGGTACAAACCATATGAGTAGCCTCACAAGAGGTATACAAGAGCAATGCTGAAAGTTCTAATTCATCTCTAACCCTATATATGAACGGGGGGTCTCCTTATAGAGCCTTGGGGTTGGTGGGGTGGAAAAGGGGTTTTTTCACCCACTTTTGCGAGCTGGCAGGGAGGCCGGCCTGGAGGTCGGGCGCTTCGGGGTGGAGGCCGGACTGGGGTCGTAGGGGAGCCGACCTAGGCCGAGGGCTTCGGGCAGGGGGGCCGGCCTGGGGTGCGCGGGGAGGACGGCCTAGGACAGGCTTCAGGCCGGGTGCTTCTGTGAGGGTGCCGGCCTGGAGGCCGGCCTGCAGGCCGGGCTCCCTGCACTCCACTTCCTTCTTCTTCTCCTCTTCTTTCTTGAGGGCTACTTCTTGGGCATCTTCCACGGCTTCTAGGGAAACTTCTTGAGCACGTCCTTGGGCACCTTGAGCATCGTCTTGGGGGTCCATGGTGGGGTCAAACCTGAGCACAGAAAGGGAATTTCCATGAGGTAGCGCACCATTCACAAAGTCACCGAAAGCATGAAGAGAGAGGAGTGAGTTCACCTTGTCATGAATTGCTTTAGCCCGTGATCTTGTCATTGGTCCACTTGGTGATGGGCTTGGTGGAATGGGTGTGTTGCATCATCTCTCCCCCCTTGAAAAAGAGTCGACCTCAACTCGCGGTCATCTTCATCAGTTGGGTATCCATGGAAGGGAGAGAGATCCTTGATGTTGAAGTAGTTGTGGACGAGGTACTTGGATTGAGGTAAGTCGAGATTGTAAGCGTTGTTGTTGATGCGCTTGATGATCTTAAAAGGGCCGTCGCCTCTTGGCTTGAGCTTGAAGTTGCGCTCTTGTGGGAAACGGTCCTTGCACAAGTGTAGCCACACAAGGTCACCTTCTTGGAACACCATGGGATTCTTGTTCTTGTTCATGATGGAGGCTCGGAGCTCAGAATGCTTCGCAAGTGTAGCTCTTGTGGAGTCATGTAACTTCTTGATGTAGTCGATGCGCTTGTCAATGTCCATGTTGACTTGCTCGCGTAGAGGCAATGGTAGTATGTCGAGAGCGGTGTTGGGGTTAAAGCCGTAGACGATCTTGAAGGGGCTCCTCTTGGTAGCTTGGTGTAGAGCGCGGTTGTAGGCGAAATCGGCATGTGGGATGCATTCCTCCCAATTCTTGAGGTTGGGCTTGATCAATGCTCAAAGTAGTGAAGATAGCGTGCAGTTCACCACTTCGGTTTGGCCATCCATTTGTGGGTGGTAGGCGGTGGAGAATAGTAACTTGACGCCGAGCTTGGCCATCAATGTCTTCCAAAAGTAGGAGGTGAAATTGACGTCGTGATCCAAAACAACTGACATGGGCACACCATGTAGACGCACAATTTCCCTGAAAAACAAGGTAGCAACATGTGAAGCATCGTCGGTTCGGTTGCATGGAATGAAATGCGCCATCTTAGAGAAACGATCCACAACGACAAAGCTGGCGTCCGTATTGGTTTTAGTGCGTGGGAGTCCTAACACAAAGTCCATACTAATATCACTCCAAGGTGCATGTGGAATAGGTAATGGCAAGTAAAGACCATGAGGTTTGGAAGTGGACTTAGCTTTGAGGCATGTAGGACATCGCTTGATGAGGCGTTCAACTTGGTGCCTCATCTTGGGCCAATAGTAGTTGTTGGATAGCATGACAGGGTGGCGCCACCACCCCCTGGCCGCGCCACCTAGGGGTGTGGGCCCCCTGGCCACCTCCCGGCATCGCCCTTTCGCCCATATATACTCCCCGAGGCATAAACCCTAGGGGAATCGAACTTTTCCGCAAAATACATCCGTAGCTCCGCCGCCGCCGCCGACAAGTTTTGGGGGACAGATCTCTGTTCGGGCACCTTGTCGGGACGAGGAAGTGTCCCCGGAAGCCATCTCCATCGACTCCACTGCCATCTCCATCGCCGTTGTTGTCTCCTATGATGAGGAGGGAGTAGTTCTCCCCCGGGGTTGAGGGCTCTACCGGTAGCTATGTGGTTCATCTCTCTCTCCCATGGTGTGATCTTTATGTGATCATGAGCTTTGTAATATAGTTGAATAAGTAGATTGATCTTCATCTGTTATGCTACTCAAGTGGTTTTGTTATCTCCGTAAACACTTTGATCACGGGGTAAAGGTGATAGTGTGTGCACCGTGTGGTTTAGCATGATATTTATATCTTGTGTTGGAAGGTGAACCTAGGAAACTGTGGCGTTTGTTTACTAATCTTTGGCGCTCGTAGTGACATTGGGGTTCCCTAGAGAGGGAATATAGACTTGATGAGTGTTGTTAAAGCCCCTACGCAATGATTAGTGTTCATTATTCGACCGGAGAGTTGTTCGGAGTAGCATAGTGAAGAAATGATATTTATGCATTCAATTATGAGATCATTGTTGAGAGTGTCCACTAGTGAAAGTAGGAGCCCTAGGCCTTATTTCCAAGCATTGAAACACCATTTTCCGCCTGTTCTGCTACATGTTTGCTTTCTGCCATTTTTATTTCACATTCCTATTATCACTTATTATCATCCATATTACTTGTATTTTACTCTCTCTTCGCCGAACTAGTGCACCTATATACTTGACAAGTATATTGGGTGTGTTGGGGGACACAAGAGACTTCTTGTATCTTAATTGCAGGGTTACTTGAGAGGGATGTCTTTGACCTCTACCTCCATGAGTTCAATAAATCTTGGGTGATCCACTTAAGGGAAACTTGCTGCTGTTCTACAAACCTCTGCACTTGGAGGCCCAACACTGTCTACAAGAGTAGAAGTGTGCGTAGACATCAATCTCTTTTCTGGCGCCGTTGTTGGGGAGGTAAGGTAAAAGGTTCTCACATCCTCGGGTGTGATTGCTCGAACTTATTTCCTTTAGATTTTGCAATTATATCTTTTTGTTTCTTGTTTCCACTAGTTAGTCTTATTTTTTCTCGCTTCTTGTTTTTATTTTTACTAGTAGTCGTAATGGAAAACAACAGAAATATGATAGAATTTTATAATGTTTATCTTGAATTAGGACATGATGCTTTTTAAGAGAAAATTAAAAAGCCTATGGAAGTTTGTTTGCATAATAGTGGTAGAAATGTTATTAGCATTAATTATTTGGATACCATTATTTCTAGTACTATGGAAAAGTCTAAGCTTGGGGAAGGTAGTTTCTATAAACTTTTTATTTCCCCAGCTTTAGAGGAGAAAATTTGCTCTGATGATACTTTATCTCCCATATGTGATAAACCTAATGATGCTTGTGATATTTTAAATCCTCCTACTGAAAGCATTCCTTTTAAAGTACCCAAGAAAATTGTTGAACTTGTCATGGATAACCATTATTTTGGAGATGGAACTGTCCATCCTCGTGATCATTTACTCTTTATACATGAATTATGCGGGTTGTTCAAGTGTGCAGGTATTTCAATGGACCAAGTTAAGAGGAGGTTATTCTCTTTATCTCTTAAGGACAAAGCAAGGGAGTGGTATGAGTTGCTAGATGATCCTCATCATTTGGAGTGGAAGGATCTTGGATCTCTATTTTACTCTAAATTTTATTCCTCTCATCAACTGTATTTAGATAGGAATTACATTTATAATTTTTGGCCTCATGATGGAGAAAGCATTGCTCAAGCTTGGGGAAGACTGAAAACATTAATACTTAAATGCCCTAACCATGATCTTCCTAAGGAAATAATTGTTACTAATTTTTATGCAAGGCTTTCAGGACATTACAGGGATTATCTAGATGCATGTTCAGAGGGTTCTTTCTCAAGTAAGAAGGTTGAAGCTAAATGGGATCTTCTTGAAACAATTGAAACCAATAATGAAGATTGGAATAACAACAAAGGTAAAGAATCAGGTATAAACTATGAGTATGATTGCATTAAGACTTTTGCTGAAACTGCTGATTTTCATGAGCTTAATGCTAAATATGGTCTTGATTCTCAAATGGTTGTCGGTTGGTATAGATCCTTTGCTTCTTATATTAATCTTCCTAAAAATCGGGACATATATCATGAACCTTTTAAAGACACTTGCATGAAAACTGAAATTATTATTGATGATTGCAATAAACATGCTCAAACTTCTGAAAGTACTATTTCTTATAAGCATGTTAATTTCCGTGGAGCACTTAGACCCTGTGAAAAGAATCAAATCGAATAAGAATATTGTATCCATCATAGGAATGAAAAAACTAGAAAGTGGGATAGAGCTCTACATGATCTTGGTGAAAACTTTTGTGCCCTCTATCCTTTTATTTGTGAACTTTGCTATGAAGTGGGTCATTTTAATTTCCAATGCTCAGGCCATGATAGTAGCCTTTCGAATCCTATGAGCACTGCAAGTTTGTATTGTGATGACATGATCACCCCTAATGAGAATGATGAACTTACATTATTGTTGGGGTGTGAAGAGTTATTAAGAAAAACTTCTTTGATACATATGAGTGCTTTTGATATTAATAGTGTCTTGCATGGTTGCCATCTTTACCAAAATATGACAGGACTAATATGTGTTTTGTTCTTATTAATGAAGAGGAGAAATCCTCCAAAGTTCTTTCTATTGCTCCCTTTTAAGCCTCTCCCTCCTAAAGAGGGGAAGAAGAGGAAGAAGAAGAAGAGGAGGAGTAAAAAGAGAGAGATAACGGTATCTCCTCCTAAGCATGTAGCTCCTATTATAGTTTTTGATGAGTCTGAACTCGATGATCTTCCTATGCCCGTTATTTATGAAATTGATCATGATTGGGAGAAACACACTAATTTTTATGTTGAAAATCTCTTTGGTAACAATTCTGAAAATGATGATAATTGCTGTACTATTAGTACCATCCATGTTCCTTCCAATGATAGTAAAGAAATCTCTGAGCTTGTGGATGATGTGTTTGAAAATCCTTTTGCTACTAATTATTATATGCTTGATACATCTCTTTCTAGTAAAAATGCTGATATGTTTACAAATGAATGCACTTTGAAAGATAACTATTCTATTGCCTATGATGGTACTATGCCTCAAGTCTTTGATAACTGTTATAAAATATGCTATAATATAGGCTATGATTACAATTATCCTTATGAAACTTTTCATAGTTATGGAGGGATTACCCAAAACCATCTCCCTAATATACAACTTGTCTATCATGTTGGAATTCTTTATGATGATTATAATATTTTCAGTCCACCTACTATTGAGGAGAAAATTAATTATGACTGCAATATGCCTCCTATATTTGATGATTATGGTGATGAGAATAATAATTATATCTATTTTGTTGAATTTGCTCCTACTACTATTAATAAGAATGACTATGCTTATGTGGAGAGTATTAATTCTTTTATGCATGTGGCTCATGATAAGAATGTTTTATGTGATATTTATATTGTTAATTTTATTCATCATGCTACTGAAAGTTATTATGAGAGAGGGAAACATGGTTTTATGCATCTCAACAGTATTAAGTTTCCCCTCTTTATGTTGAAAATTTTGATGTTGCACTTATTTGTCTTCCTATGCTTGTTGCTTTGTGCTTTCATGACTTGTTTTTCTACAAGATTATTTTTCATAGGAAGTGGGTTAGACATAAAAGTGTTTTATATTTGCTTCTTGATTCTCTCTTATTTTGCTTCAACTCTTATTCTCATGTGAGCATCTTTTAAAAAATCATTTTGCCTAGCTGAAAGGCGTTAAAGAAAAGCGTTACCGGGAGACAACCCGTTTTATTTCTCAGTTTTCAACCCGTTTTCTTTTGTTTTCTTTTGTGTGCTTTGCACCTGGGTGTATTCTATTTCCTTAGAAACCCCTTTGTATATTTTTTTTTGTGTCCTTGTTGAGTCAAGTAAAGCCTCTAGTGGAAAGTTGGAGTTGATTTTCGGATTTCTGCGCAGAAAACAGATTTCTGCTGTCCACCGTAAAATATCGTATAAAATCCTGGAAGATCAGAATAATCTGACATTTTTTGTGCTTATTAATCAGATAAGTCCTCAACTTTTATTAGAATACAACTTTTTGATTTGAGCAACAGAAGATTTTTGAAAAAATCGATCTTTACCTATTGTTCTGTTTTGACAGATTTCTGCCATTTATCGCATTTGCATCTTAATCTCTTTCTTTTGGTGTTCTTTTGAGAAAAAGAGTTTTGAAAGAAGTTGTGACAGTATATAATGTGTTTTTAAGTGTTAGACTTTTGTTGAAACTGAACCATGTGAATTTATTATTTCAATTTCACTAACGTTGCTAATGAAATTGTGAGAATTTAGGTGTGAAGGAAGTTTTCAAGGGTCGGGAGAAGAGGATGATATGATGTGATCAAGAAGAGTGAAAAGAGTAAGATTGGGGATGCCAAGCAAATTCCAAGCAGACTCAAGCGTCTAAGCTTGGGGATGCCCAAGGCATCCCCTTCTTCATCGACGAATTATCAGGTCACTTCTAGTGAAACTATATTTTTATTCGGTAACATCTTATGTGCTTTACTTGGAGAGTCTTTTATTTTTGCTTTCAGTTTGTTTAGTTTTATTTGATGTAATAAATGGTTGGATCTTATCATACTTTTATGGGAGAGAGACACACTCCGTTTTCATTGCTTAGAACACTCTAGTTTTCATTCTTATTGTTCTGTGAGTGTTCACTTTTTGCTAGTACTGCGTTTAGCCTTTGTTTTCATGCATCTCTTATTCAGAGCTGTTAGATTTTTTAGTTAGGTGGTTCTCATATGTGTTTTTTTTTTGGGAATAGAAATGCTTATGTGATAGTTGGTATAGTGGAAAAATTCGCATGGTCTTGTAGATCACTAAACTGCTTCACTTGAATCACAGCTGTTGTTTTGAGATATTAATTTGCTTAATGAATAAACGGGAAGGACTAGTAAGTATAAACTTTTAATGATTGGTCTAAGAAACTTGAAACCGTGCCACACTTAAATTACCAGCTGATAGAAACAATGGTATATGATTTCTACGAGTGATACATTTCTGATCGTCCTTTTGTTACGCGCTACGGTCGGGGTAGCTAACAGTGACTTGTCACTGCCACAGACCCTCTTGGAGTGATTTTCATTGTGCCTTGTAAGATGATTTGCTTGATGTAATCTTTTAACTCGTGAGTCTATGTTGCGGTTCCTGGCAGTTCCACCATCCATATTTGCTAGCCTCTTCGGTAGTGTGCATTGCCCTTTCTCACATTGAGAGTTGGTGCAAACTTCACCAGTGCATCCAAATCCCGTGGGAGGATTTTGTTCTACACATAGGCCCATATATTGTTTCTCAAAATATCCATGCAAAAAAAAAATATTGTTTCTCAAAATAGCCACCATACCTACCTATCATGGCATTTCCATAGCCATTCCGAGATATATTGCTGCACAACATCTGTCGAGACATCGTAGTAGTTTTCATAGACAGGGGTGCCATGCGACTACGGTAGAGACGTGGGGTAACGGGATAGCGTAGTAACACAGAACACAGGATTTTACCCAGGTTCGGTACGTCGCGACAGTACGACGTGCCTACTCCTGCACTTCTCACTAATTGGGACTAAAGCCCGTAAACAGGGTTACAATGTGAGGGTTTTAGATCTAAACCACTCGGCGAGGATGAGCTTCTCGGCGAGTTGGTGTAGAGCTTCTCTGTTCTCCCCTTTTGTCTATCTCCCGTCCGGCTTTATATAATAGCCGGATTAGGGCTTACAGAATAGGAAACCTAGAAAACTACGGTAACTTGTAACTTGGAAAGCAAGGAATCCGTCTTCTCCTCCAAGCCAGATCACATGGGCTGTGATCCGGGTTCTTCTAGAATCCGGCTTCTGCGCGTCGGATTACTGGGCCGCCTAATGGACCTAAGCCCACTACCACTTAGGCCACCCTGGTAATCCGGCACTTGGCCCACCATCTTCTATACCCCTATTTGGTATATATCCGACAGTAGCCCCCAAGAAGGATCAAGACTCTGATTCTCTGCTATTCGCCAAATGTTCTTTGTCCGAGAAATACTGATTCAGCAGTCTTGATTCTTCTTATTCTTCATTTGAAAAAGATGGTGTCATGAAACTCGGAATCCTGAAATTCCGGCTTTTTCCTCACGATCCTTCGTGGAGAAGAAACTTCCTACGTCAGCGCACTCAACCATGCTGACGTAAGCGACGTTTGAGATTGACACGGAAAAACTCAGAAACGTATCTCTGACAGATTCGCGCGGGAAACGAGGAGATAATCATCATTACTCCGTCGTTTCACTTCACGGATTTTCCGGCGAGCGACACGCGGCAAACATCCAACGGTCAAAATAGCCGTTGGCACGCATCTAAACGGTTTTCCGGCTATAAATAGCCGTCCTCGTCCTCAACGAAAACTTTCCTCACTCCCCACTGCCCACGCCATTGACGCGAACGAGCAACGGAGCAAAGCGCTTGCCCCAGGCGCTCTCAGCATCCAAGCACACCGAAACGCACCACCACAAGATGGCCTCCTCGCCGTCATCGCCGACCCGCGCCGCCATCAACGAGCTTATCAGCGATCTGGATCCGCAGCTGGGATCGCCCAAGCTCACCGGCGACGAGCCGGAGAAGACCACGGCCTCCACGGCGGGTGACGCAAATCCTTCCGCCGCCGCGGACGCTGCGGGATCGAGCTCCGCAGCCTCCCCGCCGTTTGCTCCAGAAACGGCGGAGAAAATCCAACTCCTTGGCGACGAGCTCGCCGCCGGAGCAGACGAAGAAACGGAGTCTGCAGGCAACTGGATTGCCTGCAGCATTCCTCCGGCTCTCCTTCCAAACCTGGAAAAGGAGGGCCTGGTTCTTAAGAAGAAATGGCGGCTGCCAGAAGACGAGACCGAGCCTACGCCAAAAAATGGCGAAAGGGTCCTTCTCTGTTCCCACCTTCTTCGAGGTATGGGACTTCCACCTTCCTCCTTCTTCCTCCAAATCCTTTCTCACTACAACATCCAGCCCCATAACCTTCCTCCCAACTCCATCCTCTACATGGCCGGCTTCCAGGCTTTGTTCGAGGGCTACTTAGGGCTAGAACCTAGGTTAGATTTCTGGACTTACTGCTTCGGGGTTAAGCGGAACTCTTCGGAGGGCGCACTCCCGACTTGCGGGACCATATCTTTCACTCTTCAGAGATTCCGAGAAGATTGGTTCCCCAAGATAAAAACTTCGGAATCCGTCAAATTTTGGACGGGTTCCTTCTTTTATCACCCCGACGTGCCTTTCCTTAAGGAAGCTGTCGGGGTTCCTCCTTTTGTGAACTCTGCCGCCGTTCCCCAAGACAACTGGGGAACGAAAGCCGTCCAGGTTCTGCCGCCAGATCTACTAAAGATCAAGCAGCGCATCGCCAAGCTCACCTCCATGGATCCGCCTCTAACCGGCATGGATACGGTTCTATGCTGGCTGATTAGGCGAATCCAGCCATTGGCCAACCACAGCGGCCGTCTCCTGTGCGAATACACGGGAGTCAAGGATCCGATGCGGACAACCACCAAGGATTGGCCCGCAAAGGAGCTTCGCCGGCGCATCAACCAATTGGTCGCATCACGCGACCAATACGAAGCGAGTCGGCCAATGTATACGGCCGAAAATCCGGTTCCCAAGGTAATTTTTCAGTCATTTGGGTACAGTTTTATTTTTTCTCAGATTTTCTAGCTTCTGATTTTGATCTTGTTCGTCCGACAGTTCGCGGATCTTTCAGATTCGGACTTGGTATCCGAGGCTAAGCTGGACGCGCTGCGCACCGCCGCTACAGGTGGACGCAAGCGCAAGAAGATAACTTCCTCGGAAGAAATTATCGACCTTGACGGAATCCCCGTCGCCACTTCCAGGTTCTTTCTTCTGGGTTCTATTTTCCTTTATGGGAACTTTTCATCCATCCTCAGTTTTTTAACTTTTCCGGGTTTTTTGTTTTTAGCCTGCCTCCCTCCAGTTTAAAACCAAAGAAGCTGAAGAAACACAAGGTTGTTTCCAGCCGAGGCGGTCAACCTTCTTCCGCCGTTGCCCCGAACACGCCGTCCACAATGGCGGAAGAGCAAACTGCAGCCCCCACCACCAAGCCCTCAGAGCCCAGCCAGCCCGTTGTGTCGGACCCGGACACGAGGGAAAGGGCGGCTCCAGAGGTGGAGAAATTTTCTCGGACTTTCGACGAAGAGATCCCCACCTTTGACAAAGACTTCAAGATTATCAACGACGGCCTAAGCGCGGCCGGAACTGCTTTTGCGGAATACGCAAAAGAGTTCCAGGAAAACTTGCCGGGTTTGTACCGAATGAGCCAGGTATGTAACTCTAGCCCCCAAGCATTAAACAAAATTGCATGCCTGTTTTGCTTTGATGTTTTTTGTAACCATTCTTTTCCTTGCTATGTTGCAGCAAACCGCCGAAACCATAAACATGGAAGTTTTCAACAAACTCACCATCAAGAATAAGGAGGTTAGAAATCTCCTTTCTATTCTTGAGGAGAGAGAGGCGGAACTGGCATCGTCTCAGCTCGCTTTGACGGAAACATCAGGTACACACTTTTCTTCTGAGGTTTGCGATTCAATTTTTTGTCTAAGTACTTATTCCGAAAATTTTCTAAAGCCGGAATTTTCTTTGCTTTCCAGCTGCTTTGGCTAAGGCCAAGCAAGTAGCTGAAGATGCCGGCAATGCCGAGAATCTCCGAAAGGAGAATTTGGAGCTTCATAAGCACCTTGTGAAGGCTCAAAAGGATCTGGAGGAAAGCAACTTGGCCCTTGGAGTTGCCAACTCCAAGGCTTCTGAACAGGCGGAGAAGGATAAATCCACCATTCAGGATTTAGAGAATGCTCTGACCCTTCGCCTGGAGGAAATCTACGAGATCGACAAGCTTCTCGGTAATTTTCCGTTACCTTTTTACTTTTCCATACCTTGTTTTTCTTCTCTGCTTTTTGCCTAACACTTTTGATTGTTTTTGTCGGAAAAAACAGGAGATATCCCAGATGGTACCCGGCTTGAAGGGATCCAAGCCTTTGGGAAGATGTGGACTTCGATCCGTGCTGCTGGAATGCAGCTGGTGAACAAGTTTCTTCCCGCAAGGACTGGGGAGTTCTCGGAGGTTGAAAAACTTCCGGGAGCCATCATGGAGGTGGCGGAATCTAGGGATTCTATCCTGCGTTCCGCTGCACGGGGTGGTGCGCGTATGGCACTCGGCCTTATGCGCATGCACTACCCTGGTGCTAAATCCTGGCGCGTGGCGTCCGGTGTCCCTCAGGGATACACGGACTCTCAACGAAATACCATCTTTGATGAAATCAAAGGCCACGCCACCCAAATTGCCTCCATGGTGAATATTTCCATCAACTATCCAGAAGAAGAGATCCCTCCAATCCCATAAGACGACAGCAGCGAGGAGGAATCCGATGCTTGAAGGGCTACCTTTGACCTGGATGGCAGAAAATAGACAATAGAAGCATTACTGTTCTTTCAATGTAATCTGCAATGTAATGCCTCTATTTGTATGAATGAAAAATTCCGCCTTTTGCAATTTTTAATTATGAAATTTTTTGCAAGGTTATTCGAATGTTACTATTCCTTTATCTTCTAAGTTCTCTGGCATATATGTTTTAACTGTCCTTAGTGTTTGAAATGGCTCAAATAGCAATATGAATCGTCATGCCAAGTAACTGGGAATAACCAATCAGTTTAAACTTGGAAACATGGACCATGCTAAAGGCATTTTTACTAACTAGTTCCAGTAACCCAACACATACGCAGTCAGATAATGCTTAGAGAAACAAGGAATTTTTTGTCCGAAACTTGGGCACGCAGGCAATTCAAGTTTCCTTTAGCCGTTAGCAGGCTGAAAAAACATTCAGTTACTTAACGCCGAGTACGCAGGCACAATTCGGGTTAACATTGAGTATTTTGTAAGATCATTGGGAAATAGAGAAGGTGGAAACATGCTTTTACTATAATGAACATGTAAAAAACATGGATACCAGAAATCCAACAACTTTATTTCATAATCTCAAAAGATGTTTACATAGATATTGAACTAAGTATAGAAGAGACATAACTGCTATGTATTCCAAAGCTTTGCTATCCACTTGACTTTGTCGGATTTCTTCAACAACTTGTATAGTGTTAGGATTTTAGCCCCCAGCCGACTAATAAATCTGCTAACGGCAGCTGCGGAACCCGTCAATCTTTGAACATCTTTGACGCAGGTAGGTTTTGTGATGTTCAAGATTGCCTTGATCTTTTCCGGGTTAACTTCTATTCCTCTGTGAGAAACGATGAAACCCAGAAGTTTTCCTGAGGGAACCCCGAATACGCACTTAGATGGATTCAACTTCATCTTGTAGGTGCGTAAGTTTTCGAAAGTTTCTCGCAAATCCTCAAGGAGTGTATCTTTTTCCTTGGTTACGACAGCAATATCGTCCACATAAACATGGACATTTTTTCCAATCTGACTATGCAAACAACGTTGCATGCAACGCTGGTAGGTTGCACCTGCGTTCTTCAGGCCAAACGGCATGGTTACGTAATAATACGTCCCGTATGGGGTTATGAAAGAAGTCTTAATTTGATCTTCCTTTTTCATGCGTATTTGGTGGTACCCGGAGTATGCATCCAAAAAGCACAAAAGCTCAGAGCCTGCTGTGGCATCTATTATTTGATCGATTCGCGGTAATGCGAACCTATCTTTCGGACACAATTTGTTCAAGCCTGTGTAATCTATACACATTCTAAGAGCAGTAGTGTCTTTCTTCGGTACTAATACCGGATTTGCGGACCAGTCAGTATGGATCACTTCCTTGATGAAATCCGCTGCTAAAAGCCGGATAATTTCCTTGCCAATAGCCTTCCGTCTTCTTCCGTCAAATCGACGGAGACCTTGTTTGACGGGTTTTGATCCAGGAATAACCTTAAGTTGGTGCTCAGCAAGTTCCCTGGGTACACCTGGCATGTCCGCTGGACACCAGGCAAAAATATCCCAGTTCTCACGGAGGAACTTGATGAGCTCGCCTTCCTATTTGTCAGTCATCCCAGTCCCTACGACGACAAATTTTGTCGGATCTTTGGGATCTAGGATTACCTGTCTTGTATTCTCGGATGCCTTGAAGCTGTCTGTTGGCTTCCGAGTTTCTTTTCCTGCCGACATTTCTGACGGCGATACCTCCTTGGCTAATTCCTTCAGTTCTTCCTTTGCTATAACTCTCTGAGCGCAAAGGGCGTTTTCTTTTTCCAACTCATTTGCCAGCTTAAAATCACCAGCTATAGTGATTACTCCTCCCTTGGGTCCTGGCATCTTCAGCTTGTTATAAATATAACAGGATCTTGCCATGAATTTGGCGAAAGCTGGACGTCCGAGTATTGCGTGATACACGCTTTCGAACGGCACTACTTCGAAGGATACTTTTTCCTGCCGGAAGTGATCTTTATCTCCGAAGGTGACATCTAGGGAAATTTCTCCTAGGGATCGTGCTTGCCTGCCAGGGACGATACCATGGAAGCGTATGTTGCTGTAGTTGAGCTGAGACTCGGAAATCTTCAGATGCTTCAGTGTATCCAGGTACATTATATTAATGCTGGATCCTCCATCCATCAGCACTCTTCTTAGCCTAGTATTTTGAACAATAGGGCTTACAACAAGAGCTTGTGTGCCGGGTTCAGGGATATTTCCGGGATGATCAGACTGATCCCAGATTATCGGTGTATTGGAGTACTTCAAGAATTTCGGGGTTGCCGGAACAACCGCGTTTATTTCTCGAAGTGTTCTTTTTGCCACCTTTGCTGATGGGGTTGCTAAGAAAGTTAGCATTGCTTCTCCATCAACTCTCGGAAACTTGGGTTCGCCTCTGCGCTGTTGTTCCTGGATTTTTTCGTCAGTGTCCGATTCACTGTCTTCTTTGTCAGCTTCTGGCTTTTGTTTGGCGGGTTTCCTTTTGGAACCCTTCCCTTTATTTCCGGACCCTGCAGTGCCCTTCATGTGCTTATTCAGTCGGCATTGCGCGTTTGTATGGGTGGGTTTCCCAAATTGCGAGTGGTGAACGCAAGGTTCCGATTTAATCCTTTCCCACTCCTCTGGAGTGTAATTGATTGGATCTGGGTTGCGTCCTTTCCACTTATTTCCCTTTTCTCCTCCAAAGGCTATGTTCACCTCTTTGGGCTTTGTCGTTGTTTCTGGAGTGGCTTTTTTGTCAGAACGAGGGGTTTTCTTGGCAAGTATCAACGATTCAATATTGCCTCCTCTTGCTCTCATGTCATCCTCGGCTGCGGCATGCTCATTGGCGGTTGTAAGCATGGATCCGAGATCCTTGTGCTTCTTGGAACCAACCATGAACGGTACAAGCCCGGGTTTTAGGCCATTGACGAAAGCATGCATTGCTTGTACGTCAGTTACTCCAGAGCAACTATTCTTCATTGTTGTCCATCTGGAGATGAAATCCACGTATGGTTCATCTTCAAATTGCATGCAACGGTTTAGCTGGTTGATGCTATTCGGGCGTTTGTATGTTCCCCGGAAATGCTGAGTAAATACTCTAGCCATATCGTCCCAGCTATCAACTGTTCGTGACGGTAATCCATTGATCCAATCTCTGGCTCCATCCAGCAGCATTAGGGGAAGAAACTTGACAGCTTCCAGGTCTGTCCCATTGTTGATCTGGACGGCTGTATAGTAATCCGAGAGCCAGGTATCCGGGTTTGTGCTGCCAGTGTATTTCTGGTATGTTGGACCGACCTTGGCAAAGCCAGAATGCAGCGTTATTCTTCGGATCCTGTCGGTAAAACATTTAGGACCAAAGTATAGATCATCTTTTTCTGCTCTGTCAATGTGTGCAGAATATCTTCCGGCTGAATGGACGGAAGGGGATCTGCTCCTTTCTCTACCATTGTTGCGCGAACGCGCTCTTCCGGGATTGTTTCTATCTCTTCCGTGTTCACGCCCTTTTGGATTAGGCGGAGTTCTACTCCTTTGCCTTTCTTTGTCCTTAGGCGGTGTCCGGGATCTCTCACGCCTGTGAGGTATATCGTATCTTCCAGCTTTCTCAGCTGGGTTTCTCGGAGGTGGCATTATTTTGCCGTCCTTCCGGTGTTTGTCTTCCCGATCATGGGGTTTATACCCATCTTTCGGGAGATGGGATCCGGTTTTAGACGCTGCATCCCGGTTGTCGGGGTTTTTCTTGTCTTTTCTCGGATCCTCTTTTTTATCTTTTGAGTTGTCTGAATCCCCGGGTTCTTCCGGTTCAGGTGCTCCAGCAGCGCAAGTAGCTGTCTTGCATAGGGCGGAGTTATCATGCAGCCTCCCTGATCGCTCTTGAGCGCGCTGTTGTTGTTGCAATGCTTTTCCTAGGAAAGCATACACCCCTTGGAGTTTTTCCCCGTTGGAATACAGATCGTTGTTAAGAATCGCGAACGCTGCTTCCGCGTTTTCTGCTGCGGTCTTGTATATTGGTTCGCCCTTGGCATCTTTGCCGTTTACCTGCTTTTGCCAAGATGGGTTATGGAACCTTTCTTTTGGCGGCAGTTCTTCCGGTCTTGCGATTCCGGGTAACCTAGTAGGTTTTAACGCGGATATATGATTTCTCTCGTACTCCTCTATTTCTTCCTTCATGACTTTGATGTCATTATGGGTTTGTTGGAGATGTTGCCGAGATCTGAGTAGATGTTGCTGTTGCCGTTGGAAAGCTTGTCTCCTGGCTTCCAGCATCTCAGGGGGTTCATCTGGTCCTACTGGTGTTTGCAATAGCTCTTGCTCTTCCTGTTCCGTCATTGGCGGAGCAGTGATTTCCTTAGATTTTTTCTCCGCAGGCTTTGTGCCGCTAACATCTCCAACTTCCAGGTTTTCATCAGCGAGATCGGCTGATTTTTTCTTCCGGATTTTGTATTGGAGTTTTTTAGAAGCACGGTGCTTTTTCTTGGAAGAGGGAGGTTTTTTGACAGGCTCATCTTCTGTCATCTCCTTGACATTGGGGAATATCGGAGAAGTTTCTCCGTCTTCTCTCTCTTCCACTGGCGGAGGGGTTTTAGGGCTTTCCTGGCTGCCGGCGTCCGTGGTATCAGCCGGTTTCGCCATTAAGACTTCATGGAATCCCTCTTGAAAGGATTTAACCTTTCTTACGAAGGCGTCCTCATCTTCGTCTTCGGAGTCGAAGTTATCCGATCCGGTTTCCGACTCCAATCTCGCCTCGATGGCGGCAAGCACGGATTCTGCTTCCGAGTTCATCGTCTTGTTAACGGATGCCGGATCTTCCGCCGCTGTGACGGGTGTTTGATCTTCCGTCTCCATGACGGGTGCGTTGTTGTCTGCCTCTTGCACGGGATTTCCATCATCCGTGTTTTCGGCGATTTCGGATTGCACCATGCCGATAAAGTGTGTATCACTTTTGTGTCGGCGATTTGAGCAGAATCCGGTATCATAGTCATCTTCGACTGGGTATAGGGCGGGTGGGATAAATTTGCTTCCACCGCAAAACCCCATTGCTTCTGCAGTTAGCCCGATAAAGATGTTAGCAGATCCTATCGGTAGCACGCAGGCACTTACCAGGTGGTTTTGCGCCGGTATGTAGGATCCGTTGTCGAGGAAGCTCCCGACGTCGTTGTCGAACTCCAAGCTTCCGACAGTGATTGATCTTCCGATTCCGCCAAGTATCTCAGATCGGAATCTTACGCCTGACGTCGTTTGCCCCACGGTGGGCGCCAACTGTCGAGACATCGTAGTAGTTTTCATAGACAGGGGTGCCATGAGACTACGGTAGAGACGTGGGGTAACGGGATAGCGTAGTAACACAGAACACAGGATTTTACCCAGGTTCGGTACGTCGCGACAGTACGACGTGCCTACTCCTGCACTTCTCACTAATTGGGACTAAAGCCCGTAAACAGGGTTACAATGTGAGGGTTTTAGATCTAAACCACTCGGCGAGGATGAGCTTCTCGGCGAGTTGGTGTAGAGCTTCTCTGTTCTCCCCTTTTGTCTATCTCCCGTCCGGCTTTATATAATAGCCGGATTAGGGCTTACAGAATAGGAAACCTAGAAAACTACGGTAACTTGTAACTTGGAAAGCAAGGAATCCGTCTTCTCCTCCAAGCCAGATCACATGGGCTGTGATCCGGGTTCTTCTAGAATCCGGCTTCTGCGCGTCGGATTACTGGGCCGCCTAATGGACCTAAGCCCACTACCACTTAGGCCACCCTGGTAATCCGGCACTTGGCCCACCATCTTCTATACCCCTATTTGGTATATATCCGACAACATTCACCTCCATTATGTTACTTGATGATGAGCTTCATGGTTATTTATACATACTGCTACACTGGCAGGAGCATGCAGTTAGAGACATCAGAGATATTTCTTTATGAGTTATGAGTACTAAAAGTGTGATGATTCATTGTAATATAGGATGTTTCCCCTACTGGTGAGGATATATAAAATAAAACAAATGAAAAAGCCCAAAAAAAAGGGCCAAAGAGAGAATAAAGAGAGATGGGGCGCATCACTATCCTTTATACCACACTTGTGCTTCATGTTTAGCACCAATACTTCATTTTGGAGAGAGTTTTCATATTATCATTCATTCATAACTATGTGGGGAACTTTACATTGTAGAATTTGGCTTGTATATTCTAATGATGAGCCTCCTCAAATGAGCTCTAGGTCTTCGTGAGCAAGCAAGTTGGATGCACCCCCACTAGTTCCATTGGAGAGCTTTCATACACTTATTGCTCTATGTGCATCCGTTGTGTGGCAATCCCTACTCCTTGCATAGCTTCGGTTGTAAGACTTTCTCTTGTCTAATGACCACTTTCTGCTTTGTGAGCCTTTCTTCCATTGACCTTCCAAACCCCCCATAATGTTCTCTTAGCCATAGCATCCCGGTGTCAGGGACCAACGCAGAACACTTGCCTGTTTTTAGTGCGCAAATAGTTTAAGATTAAAGCATTTCATCATGTGGAAAGCTTGACTTGATCCTAACAGGGGTTGTGAAGATAGTTTGACGTGCATTATATTGTTGTTCCTGAAAGCTTAAATCATCTCTAATAAACTTTGCATGGTTGATAGTATTTTAGTATTAATTCATTAAAGGTTTTACTTCTTTGTTTATGTATTACTTGTTGATATCAAATATACATCACAACTTTAGTTCATTTGATCCTAGTTTACATGTTGTACTTTACATATTATGATCAAGATTGTGTGGTAGCATGTCACCTCAGAAATTATTTTGTTTTATCGTTTACCTACTCGAGGACGAGTAGGAACTAAGCTTGGGGATGCTTGATACATCTCAAACGTATCTATAAATTCTGATGTTCCATGTTGATATTATGAAAATTGCTACATGTTTTCCGTATGTTTTCCTACGTTTTCTTATGTTTTCCGGGACTAACCTATTAACAAGATGCCACAGAGCCAGTTCCCCGTTTTCTGCTGTTTTTAGTTTCAGAAAAGTTGTTCTAGAAATATTCTCGGAATTGGAAAATTTGAAAGCCAGAAGTCCTAAAAGTCCCGGAAGCATCCAGAAGTCCCGAAGAGCCGTGGAGGGGGGCCACAGGGTGGCCACACGATAGGGTGGCGCCACCACCCTGGCCGCGCCACCTAGGGGTGTGGGCCCCCTGGCCACCTCCCGGCATCGCCCTTTCGCCCATATATACTCCCCGAGTCATAAACCCTAGGGGAATCGACTTTTTCCGCAAAATACATCCGTAGCTCCGCCGCCGCCGCCGATAATTTTTGGGGGACAGATCTCTGTGCTGGCACCCTGTCAGGACGGGGAAGTGCCCCCGGAAGCCATCTCCGTCGACCCCACCGCCATCTCCTTCGCCGTTGCTGTCTCCTATGATGATGAGGGAGTAGTTCTCCACTGGGACTGAGGGCTCTACCGGTAGCTATGTGGTTCATCTCTCTCTCCCATGGTGTGATCTTTATGTGATCATGAGCTTTGTAATCTAGTTGAATAAGTAGATTGATCTTCATCTGTTATGCTACTCAAGTGGTTTTTTTATATCCGTAAACACTTTGATCACGGGGTAAAGCTGATAGTGTGTGCACCGTGTGGTTTAGCATGATATTTATATCTTGTGTTGGAAGGTGAACCTATGAAACTGTGGCGTTTTTTTACTAATCTTTGGCACTCGTAGTGACATTGGGGTGCCCTAGAGAGGGAATATAGACTTGAGGAGTGTTGTTAAAGCCCCTACGCAATGATTAGTGTTCCTTATTCGACCGGAGAGTGGTTCGGAGTAGCATAGTGAAGAAATGATATTTATGCATTCAATTATGAGATCATTGTTGAGAGTGTCCACTAGTGAAAGTAGGAGCCCTAGGCCTTATTTCCAAGCATTGAAACACCGTTTTCCGCTTGTTCTGCTACATGTTTGCTAGCTTCCATTTTTATTTTAGATGCTATTATCACTTATTATCATCCATATTACTTGCATTTTACTCTCTCTTCGCCGAACTAGTGCACGTATATACTTGACAAGTATATTGGGTGTGTTGGGGACACAAGAGACTTCTTGTATCTTAATTGCAGGGTTGCTTGAGAGGGATATCTTTGACCTCTACCTCCCTGAGTTTGTTAAACCCTGGGTGATCCACTTAACGGAAACTTGCTGTTGTTCTACAAACCTCTGCACTTGGAGGCCCAACACTGTCTACAAGAATAGAAGCGTGCGTAGACATCACTATCCCGAGGTAGCACTCGCATAGCACAAAGAAGCAGGAAATGTGCTGAATGGAATTGGGCGGTACGTCGTGCAGATGGGCGCCGTACACGGCCAAGAAAGTGAGGAGGAAGGGATACAGGGGAAAGAGACGCCCCTAACGATGTGGTTAGTAAAAACCACTCGCTCGTTGCTTGCCGGAGTGGTGCAGCTTTCCTGGCCCGGATGCCTCCATGACCTAGCTTGGAGGAGGCCCTTGCATTCAGCGCCGGAGGAGCTTGGGAATCCCGACAGATTTCGTCCACCTCCCCCTTCTTCTTCTGTCCCTCGGTGCTACCAACCGCTGAAGCGCATCCGTTCTTTCGAGTGTTCACCATGGCGGAAAAGTGGTGAAGCTCAAGGAGCACAACAATGGGGTTTTTTGTTCTTCCTTCGCTAGGAGAGAAGAAAGTTGCATGCGCGAGGAGGAATAAGGGGAAAGTTACTGCTTTCCCCACTAAAGTATTTGTAGAAGGGTGAAAAGAATCCCCACCGTTGGTGTTCCGTGCAGCTGGCCTAGACCTACACATGGCACGGGGAGGCTAACCGCTACGTCTCCATACCGCCCACTATGCGCGGGAATCTAGGCATTTGCTGAGAAATCCCTAGATTACCGCACATTAAACGGTCAAAAGGTGGTCGAATACCACTCACGCAAGTTATCTCCTAACAAGATAAGATTACCTCATAAATGTCTAGTCTCCTGACAGCAAAAACAGGGTGGTGCGTCACTAGCTGACGTGGACACTCGAAGGACAAAGTATTCGAGTGATCAGAAATATCACTCGAACCCCGCTAGGCCTTTTCGTGAGATAAAAAGTTTTCGAGAAAGCACATAAGTTGAGATTTTCTCCTTTGTCACTTGAAAGACTTACTCGAATGAATTGTGCCAAATGACTCTGTTTCCCTAGATCGCACAACTGCGTTAGAACTCTGGATGTCGTGCTCATTGTACGATGGTAATAAAGGGTTCGTTGCATAGAAAACAAAAAATTTCCTACGCGAGAGACACCCAAAGGGCCAAGATCTAATATAGGAGATGAAAGCAACGGGGAGAAAGAGTCTTGGAAAAACATACCCTCGAAGACTCTAAGCATTACAAGATCGAATCTTTTTGTTGATGTAGCTGAACTCACATCGATCTCAAGATCGTGAAGATGTGCGCTGCAATCCGGCAACGCTTCCGTGATCGGTCACACATACGGCTTCATGACAACCCCCGTTCCCTCGATCTAGTGGGGAAGCGGAAGTAGAGGATACCTCGGAACTCCAACAACACGACGTCGTGGTATGGTTGAGAAAACTTTGTTTAGGGCTTCGCCGGGCTCATAAACAAGAGGTGGAGCAGAGGGAGGAGGGAGGAAGAGATGACACAAGTGTGTGTGTGTGTGGGAGAGGGAGCTCCCACCCGTCCTTATATAGGAGGGGAATACAACCACAATTTTTTCGGTGTCTCCACCTCTCCCTCATCATGTGAGCGGAGTCTCCACTCAACCCACTAATTCTTCCATTAATTCCCACTCAAAATCACAAGGGTTTTCTTTAATAAATAAATAAAACAATTTTATTTCTTTATTTTAATATTTTTTAATTCCATTAACAAACATTAACACATAACCCCTTGAGTTAGTTGTTAAATCTATTAAGAACCATTTGACCAAAATCCCCTTGAACTATTTCAAAATTACCCGAAACAATTTCGGTGATGTCCAAACTTTTCTCCGATATTCCGTATCCACTCAAACGTGCCATCGAACCTTAGGTGTGTCACCCTACGGTTTGTGAGTAATGTAGACATGATCGATACACCTCTCCAATCAATAGCCAACATCGAGATCTGGAGATCTGTAATGACTCCTACACATTCAACGATGAATCTAGTGATCATGTGAACCATAAACGTCGTAACCAATTCCCTTTGTCTCGCGATATTTTACTTGTCTGAGATCCAATCATTGGTAAACCATACCTAGTTCAATCTCTTTACCGACAAATACTCTTTTACTCATTACGTGATATGACATCCTTGTGACCTAGTCACGTGCTTGCAAGCGGTGTCAATGTGATATCACCGAGAGGGCCTAGAGTATATCTCTCCGTCATTTGGATGGACAAATCCCACTTTTGATCCATGAGCCTCAACTAATACTTTCCAAATACCCAAACGATACATTTATAGTCACCCTGTTACGGTGTGACGTTTGATGACATCAGAGCACTCTTCCGGTGTTAGTGATTCACATGATCTCATGGTCTAAGGATTAAAGTTACTTCATATGTTTGATATAACAATGTAAATTTAATGACTTGATCATATTGCTATATTCACTTTGGGTCTATGTTCATGACATCATTCTACCAATGACATGACCCCGTTATTAACAACATCCAATGTTCATGATCAGGAAATCTTGATCATTAGTTAATCAACGAACTAGTTAAACGAGAGGTGTTACTAGGAACTCTTGTTTGTTTATCAGACATACATGTATCAACGTTTCCGGTTAATACAATTCTAGCCTGAGAAATAAATATTTATCATAAATAAGGAATAAGATAATAACCACTTTATTATTGCCTCTCGGGCATATCCCCTTAAGTCTCCCACTTGCACTAGAGTTAATAATCTAGTCTGTAAGCACTTAACACATATGGCGTTCCAGTGTTATTACCATGCTTCGCATGTGGTGAACTTCATCAAAAGATCTGACATGTTCAGGTCCTATTGTATTTGCATGTATTTGCGTCTACACGCATAACTCATTATCTAATGAGATGGATTTGTATATATTTGGTCAACCGGTGAGACCTTAATTCCTCAGCTCAAACTAATGTTACTAACAATGTGAAAATGTAGCTTCATAGTGTCAGCATTCTTGGAAATTCACCAAGTTCAATAAAGAACTCCTTGACAGAAAATAATCCTATTATTTGTTGTCAACACAACGATATATTTAGTTTTTGTTGTAGTATCCGTCACAATACTTTAATTTTGAAACTCATTCAAATCCAGCTTGGAACTTTCTTCCAGCCTATTGTGCCACCATTCATCACATATTTAATTGAGATAAAATTATTTGAATAGATGACAAGACTATTAGTGTAACATATTACAACAAATAGTTTGTCATTACTATACAGGAAAACATATCCTTAGCATTTCAAAAAAATGGCATAAGGATATCTCCCACTGTTGTCTAGTCATCATATGAATTATCCTGCTATAACATTCTATACCACAGAACTCATCTGGTTGTGTATATAGCATGGAACACATGAATTAAAAATCTCAATTTCAATTATGCTCATCATGTTTCAAAACAGTTGAATATTGCTCAATTTTTTCCATGTGGCAAGAAATCCTTCTTGTCATTTCGATATTGACTTACTTCAATATTACATATATGTAATTTGGCTCAACCATATCAGGCTCTTCAATCCATCTCGTATAGATATAGATGCTCAATATCTCCTAAAACTTTCATCAATATGAAAATTTTAACCGTGTTAATTTAAAATACATATTTTCGAACAACTATATGTCATCTACATAAAGCACTAGAGATATGTCTTAGCACTGCCACTTAATTTCTTGTAACTCTACAAGCATCTAACCCGTTCATGATGGAATCAAACTGTTTTGATAACTTCATTAAAGTAAAGATTCCAAATTTGTTATGCTCACTTCAACCATTGAAGTTTGCATACCTTTCTGGCAACCTTTTGAATTGTACAAAACTCTCAGACTGTGTCAAGTACACATCCTCGATCAAACTTCCTAGAGACGTGAGTTTGTTTTGTTATTCAACTGCCATATCATGATATGTAGGTTTTTCTAGAACTATCCACAAAGACTAAAGCATCACTACGGAAGATCAAAATCTTGTAATAGTCAACTCTTTGAACTTCGTCAAAAACATCTTTTCGACGAGCACAACTTTCAAAGGATGTAAATATCCATGTCTTTGTTGCTATATAGACTCGTTTGCTATCGTTAGGCATCATGCCTATCGAAAGGACTACCAAGTCACATACTTTATATTCATACAGGGATACTATTACGGGTATAATCACTCATAGCCAATTTTACGAAGTCGGGGCCAATCATTTGCTTTGTTTATAAGTTTCAGTTCCTTTATTGTCAAAACAACACTTCACTCTCAAACCACAAGTTGGTCTAAGTACAAAGTTTTAGGACTTTTGTGGTTCAGTTCGCAAACTCATTGTATCTACAACACATGTAGTGTCTTCTACTTAAAATAGGAAACCCTAGAACAACTTCAAGTGCCGCGCTACTCTTGACATGATAATGAAGATTCTGTAATCTCGTCGAGTTTGTACTGTCCTTCCACTCACTTGTTTCGCAAGAACTACTTTCTTGAGAAATAAACCCATTCTGACAAACAACATTTGTCTTTGGTTCGGTGATAGGAGAAATTCCCAATGGATTCCTTGAGATAACCTTATAAACATATATTTATCCTATTTTGGTTGTAAACATTTTACACATGCTATGCATATAAAAATTTAAGAAAAAGACAATTCGGGTCACTATCCAAGCCATAAATTATATGGTGTCAATTTCAACAAATCATGATGGCGCTCTTTTCAGTGTAAAAACGGCTGCCTCTAATGTATAAACTACAAAATTATAATGGCATTTTTATTTATCTTACCATGTCCAGCAAGGTTTGATTTTTTCTCTCGAACACTCCATACTTATGTGGGGTATTCGAGAAGGATCGAGACACCAGCATCGACTCATAAGGCTATAATAAAGGCAACGGAGAAATATCGGTAACAAGTGAGGAACGGCAGCCATAGGTAGCAAGTGAGTAAAGCTTGCCTGGAATCCAGCTTGTAGAGGTAGCAGAACTTGTCGGTGCTCACATCATCTCAACGTGCTATCCGCGAAGAAGCAAAGCACTAAAAGAAACAACGGATGCAACACTTACTACTACGGCAAAAGATCCAACATGATCAAAGAATGGATGCATGACATGCGAGATGCAACTTAACCAATTTAAGTGGAACAGAAGTCCCAACAATTAATTACAAGTTTAAGTTATTTATCTAGCCATCAAATTAAATGTTGGTTAACATGGATAACGAATAATAGGTGAGCTAAACCAAATTAAATGGAATAGGGGACAAATTAATTGAGCACCCCAACACATTCCATGCAAACATAAGCATGGATGCCAAAATAATGTTCCTTGCATTTTTCTGATCAAAATTCACATATAACATTTTACCATGGGAGTTATAGTTTGCAAGTTATGAATTAAGACATTTTATAAAAGAAAGTAAAATAAAAGGTTGGTTGGAGATTTGAACTTGGGCTGGTGGGATGTGCAACATAGCAACACATCTGCCACTGTGCTATGCTCAGATTCGTGAAATATATGAGGTTCGTCCCGACAAAAGGTCCAAAACAAACGGAAGTGTAGAATAGTTCAGACTTCCAGGTTCAGGTTTTTTAACAAAAATAAAATAAACGAGATGGATAACGAATAATAGGTGAGCTAAACCAAATTAAATGGAATAGGGGACAAATTAATTGAGCACCCCAACACATTCCATGTTTGTTATTTAGGTGCACATGAATAACACTAGTAAAATGCAAGATGGAATATGCAAACATAAGCATGGATGACAAAGTAATGTTCCTTGCATTTTTCTGATCAAAAATTCACATATAACATTTTACCATGGGAGTTATAGTTTGCAATTTATGAATTAAGACATTTTATAAAAGAAAGTAAAATAAAAGGTTGGTTGGAGATCTGAACTTGGGCTGGCACCCCAACACGTTCCATGTTTGTTATTTAGGTGCACATGAATAACACTAGTAAAATGCAAGATGGAATATGCAAACATAAGCATGGATGCCAAAGTAATGTTCCTTGCATTTTTCTGATCAAAATTCACATATAACATTTTACCATGGGAGTTATAGTTTGCAAGTTATGAATTAAGACATTTTATAAAAGAAAGTAAAATAAAAGGTTGGTTGGAGATTTGAACTTGGGCTGGTGGGATGTGCTACATAGCAACACATCTGCCACTGTGCTATGCTCAGATTCGTGAACTATATGAGGTTCGTCCCGACAAAAGGTCCGAAACAAACGGAAGTGTAGAATAGTTCAGACTTCCAGGTTCAGGTTTTTAAACAAAAATAAAATAAACGAGACTTATGCCTCGGACGTGATTCGAACCCGGTACTTCCAGGCAAGAAGAACGGGTGCATAGCCACTGGACTATGTACGTAGCTGTGTGAGGATGCACATCTGACTGAAAAAAAGGAGTAAAGGCGCGGAGTTTTCCTGACGAAACTGAAGCTGCACACCTGCACGGACGGTGACTAGATGCAGCGACCAAAACCACAGAGAGCGCTGCTGGGGGATCCTCACGTTCGTGTGTGTGAGCTCCCAGGCGCAGATGAGGTGTGGGAGACTAGTGCAAGAGCAGCAAGCTCTGATGCGTGTGCTGCTGTGTAAATTGGATCTCACAGCACATGAATAAGGGAGGCGTGTTAACTGAACCAGCAGCAGATGCAGTCCTTCCGGTTCAGAAACAACGCCTGGACGAGGAACATGTAGCGGCGCTGGTGATTTTCTCTTGAGTGAGCTAGAGACAGAAGGTGCAGGCGTGCGATGTCTGAGCTGCTGGGTATGGTTGGGTGCCGAAACACAAACAGAGGAAGGTGGGAGCTTCAGTTCGAAACTGACCTCGTCCATGGCGGACAGAAAAATAGACGAATGCTAACGGACAGAGTCGGCAAACGAGACAATAGGTAAACGGAGGGGATCGGTCCGTATCCTCACCTAGAGGGTTCTGGAGTAGTCGATCGCGCTCGGAGAAGAACGGAGATGCCGGATTTCGCCGGAGAACAGGGCTGGCCGGCGAGGAAGAAGACGATGTCGACGCCGTTGTAGTCGATCTCTTGACGAACCCTTGTGCGTAGACGTAGTAGACGACGGTGCGGTCCGATTTTCCTGCTTCAGCTCGGATGGAGAACTCACATGGCGGCGGGGCGTCCACCATGAGCTCCGGCTGTCCCTCTCGGTTCAGAAGAAAACAAATTCAGAGAAAGAAGGAGCAGAGGAGGAAGAGAGGAGGGTGGCGGTGGCGGCTGGAAGGAAGAGAGGAGGGGAGAGGGGTTGGGGTTCCTGGGTTCTCCTTGGGTAGATAAGGAGGGGGAGAGGGGACCATGGTGGTTCGGTGGTGGTGGTGGTGACTCCTGCGTGCGTGTTCTGTCCGTACGAGGGAGAAGGTAAGGTGGACTAGAAGGGAGAGAGGGCTGGCTGGGCTTGGTGGGCTGTTCTGCCCTCTTCCAAAAGCATTTTTTTTATTTTCAGAAAAACAAAAGAAAGGGATTGGGAGGATAATAGAGAGCTCACACCAAAATAATTATTGAACTTTTGCGATTAAGATTTTATTAAGAAGTTATATGTAATCCAATGAGATGCAATGCAATGCATGATGCAAAAAAGAAAAAACAAACAATTTCTAATTGGGGAAAACCCCGGCCGTTACAGACGACACCACCAACAAGGGATTACATGTTTGGACAAAATAAAGTCATCTATTTTGGAACGGAGCGAGTACATCATTGGGCGGCTCTGGAGCGTTAGATTAAGCCAGATGGATGGCCCATATGATCCGGATCTGACACTCCGTGATGATGAAATAATAGGATCGTCTCCCTCATCGGTTTGGTAAGCAACCAAACATGTGTGTGGTGATTTGTTCATTTGAGATCATCTTACATCCAAGGTTTCCATAGCCCAGGCAGGCGCCCACTGATCGATCGGCCGTCCTCCTCGCGACCTCGGCTCCCTCACCTTATCCTGCTTGGTCAGCCTCTCAAATCATCGGACAAGAAAAAGAAACGAAAGAATTTTCCTCATCATTTCCCCATCAATTCTTTGAGAGTCATCAGGACGAGGGAGGGAGAGACCGCGCGATGTCGGTGCCAGAGGCGGGGCAATCGACAGGGAGGGACGAGCAGGAAAGGGACGATTACGAGCAGCACCAGACCAGGGTGCTCGTGGCGCTGATGCAGGGCTTCTGCGCCGCGCGGTACCGCAAGGCCGATAATACCCCCTGCCCCGTCGACCAGGTCCGGCGGCTCCACTGCCTCCTTTCCGACCTAATAGGATTATCTGATGCGTTTCGTTTCTTTTCGGATTTGCGTGATTTAATTATGTACCTTGATAATCTGTATTTGGAGCATGGTTGATGCTTCCTGACGCATATACGGTAGGATTCGTTGATCTAGATCGTGAGATTGTGTCATGCATATTTTCTTTAACTAGTATTTGTATTCTTGCCATTACCATCAGTTGGTGTTAACTTCTAGGAATGCTACCAGTTGATCTTAACTTTAAAATCCCTATATTTCAAGCTGATATGTATTTATAACCACAGATGTATCAGCCTATCAGGTGGTAACATACTTGCATTCTGCACCTTCTTATAGATAGTTTCAAGCTGTTGAGTTACTTTGATAGATATCTTCATAGACTTGCAGGGCCTCTACTTGGGATCTGTTGGGGCAGCACTCAACAAGGATGCTCTGAAGAGCTTGAACATCACCCACATCTTGGTTGTTGCCAGATCACTGAATCCCGCATTTCCAACAGAATTTACGTACAAGAAGATCGAGGGTACCATATCCTCGACTTTATTCGCCATTTGTTACCTATGATTTACCAGCTATGATATTGTCCTATGACCTTTATTATACAGCTTACGACCCTGACAGCTCTGATAAGTTTGATAGACATATTAACAAGCTTTTCACCTACTGGGCTGTATTGAAATTGATGTGTATCAGATCTGGTTTGGAGCACCATGTTCTAAAATGATAAATTGACATCTGGAACATATGAATCTTGACTCTGTATTGGCAGTTTCTTAGCCTTCACTGCAGTGGCGGATCTTGACCATGTTTATAGGAGGAGCTAAAATACATTATCTAGCAGTTGAGGGGGCTAATTTGAATTTTTTGATGTTTTACATGGTCAAAATTGGTAAATACTAAGTAGTATAGTGCAAATTGTAATTAAGTTGGGGGGGCCATGGCCCCTTTTGGCCTCCACTAAGGTCCGCCACTGCTTCACTGAGTGTGTCTAGCTTAGCAATTTTATGTTGTTATCCAAGGTTTCTTGCAGAACTAAAGGCATACTTTCTTTATTGACACAGTGCTTGACAGTCCGGACACTGATCTGGCAAAGCATTTTGGTGAATGCTTTACTTTCATAGATGAAGGTATCTGCACTGGTGGCAATGTGTTGGTTCACTGCTTTGCAGGGCGCTCCCGGAGGTAAAAGTTGTTTCCTTTGAGTTGTTAAATGTCAACCATTTTGGATTGCATTCAATATCGTTATATTTTCAGTAACCTTGTCTTAGATCGAAAATATTTTTTTGTGCTCATATATACTAAGTGGAAGGCTATAAATATACTGGAACAAACAGATGAAACATGATGTGATGTACTATGACATGAGCATGATGATGCTTCCGTTGTCAAAAAGGGAAAATAACCAATATGCATATACGGAGAAACTATGATAATATTTTCAGATTTCTATTTAGAGGTTGATCTACACATTCTAATGGCATGTAATAAGAACCCGTTATGGGAAGTATAATCAGCATGCCATTTGATGCTGTCGAACCATCTTTCGGTCGCATAATCCTATCAATCAGTTGTTTCCTGATTAATCTCCCTTTTCATATTTAACTACTGTAAGAGCTTTCTTACTAATCATTGGTATATACTATATTGTATTCTGTGGTGATATATGGAATTTGGATCAATAACTCCTGGTTAAGTAAAATCACATGTCATTTCTTTATTTGCTGATTTGTCATAGATAATATGACTTTGTGAACGGAATTTGTAGCACATTATTGAAACTAATTAGTTCTGAGGTGATCTTCGTCCAAATTTACAGTGTTACTGTTGTTCTTGCATATCTCATTAACAAGCATCGGATGAGCCTGCAAAGTGCTATGGCACTAGTTAGAAGCAAGCGGCCTCAAATAGCACCAAATGAGGGCTTTATGTCCCAGCTGCTGAACTTCGAGAAGTCTCTGCAAGGTAAATACAATTAGATCTTGTTTTACTAAGTTTGCATGTTTAATTGGTACCAGAAGAAAGGTATACAGGTGCCGTGCTTCATGAGAATCTCACATGAATTAACCTGGCTGTCCAAGTAACATCAACTTCGTTTTATGGGTGTCAATTCCTTCATAGTTTTCGTGCTTCTTTCTGTTCATTTCAGTTGGAAAATGTTCCATAGACCCCAAACTAGGTATTTGACTACCACTGTATATTCAAATCTTTAGTTCTTGCTTCTAGAAAACAAACTTTAGGGCTTGTTTGGACCAGATGTAGACTAAATCTGTTGTATTGCCAGGAAAACTGTAGCAAGTCTTTGCCAATCGGAAACTACTGGGACTAATCACCACCTATCCAGCCAACCCTTAGTGCCTTTTCCAAATGTTTTCTCCATGTATAAATGTATATTGCCAATAGGAAACAGATTATGGTCAAGCCATATTTTTCATGGAAAGATGTCAGTGTACTCATGCAATCAAAGTCCTGCTTTAGGGTGTTCAATTAAATCTACATGTAGACAGTTTCTGCTCTGTTATAGTAGCATATCTTGATAACTCGAGATGGGTAACCTGGTAGGTATGGTACGCTGTACGTATCTTCATAGCTGTAGATGGATAACCTGGTTAATGTGATTAGACACAGTAAGCTACTGATTGATCACCTAACCAAAAGTTTCACGTCCGAACAATGACAAATTGATCTGTTAAGCAAAACAGAGAACCAAATAATTTCATATATGAATGATCTTTAGTTCCGTAATCGTATAAATATGCCAATCGGTAGCAGTAGCTCGTTCACATCCTCTCCTGATGTGAACCTTTATATCTGAAATGGCTGAGATGGTGGTTCTATTTACCACCAAAGTTGCATTAGAATTACCCGCACATAGCAATGAAGGTGTTACATAGGATACATTTGGTGTGAACCTGCCGAGTAGTCTAATTTTTTTCATCCATGGCAATGCATGGATATTTAGCTAATCCTCCAGAAATATGGATATAAGACATGCTCATGATATGAACACTTGCAATATATGTTAGGACAAATAGGGTGTTTAGTTGGGCTTAATTTTGGATTTTGGTTTATAAGCCACAAAAGCATCTAAAATAGGTGCTTTTGATTTTGTCTTTTGGCTTATACCATCATGCAACAGTGTCCAGTCAAAAGCAGTTAGGTGCTTTTGTGGCTTATATAAGCCAAAGTGGCAAAGTCTAAAAGCGAGAAATAAGCCCAACCAAACAGGGCATTAAGTTTTATACAGGACATTTTCATGTGAGAATTATTTGATCCTTAAAGAAAATAGTTAATCAGCTAGTCATACATGCATCAAATTTGCATGGACTGAAGTGAAGTGCAAATAAGGCGGAACCATATTATCTGCCTTAGGCATTGAAGGCGAACTGTGCCTTCCCATTGTGACTTTGTCTCATCCTCCAATCCATTCATAATCCAACCGTTCATACACATCCCCGCAATTTATCACCATTGAAGTGGCCAAATTCTCAAACAAATCAGTGTGATGATCACACCTGTAATTTCAATCCCCTCAAGCTCATTCACTTGATAACGTAGATTTCGAGCTTTTGGGTGGCTAGCCAAGTTTGATTGGTTGCCTGCATGGACCTGCCTCGTGTTCCTCATGGCATGGCCCGTGGATGGCTCATTCGATTTCTATTTTCACGTGTGAGATTGTTTGTTTCCTGTACTTGAGCTCTACTCGAATTGAAGGCAATTAATTAAGGTGAATAATGGTATCTTGGGGTTTTTTAGTTGGAGATTCCACTTGAACCCTGAGTTTGTTGGGCCTTCGTGAAGTAAGAGTAGGCCTTGTTTGCTTTCTAGACCATCAGGCGATTGGTTTGGGAGCATGCCCTTCAGCTGCATTTGATCTGACTAAGGGAAATCGGAGGTCTGAGACAAAAACTAAAGGCAATGTTTTCCTTCAATACATTAAGGCGGAGAACAGCTCAAAACAAGGCTGTACATGTAGGCTAACCAAAGTCCTTTTTCGTTGATAAACCAAACTGTGCAGTGTGCTATTTTCCCATTATTGTCTGGAGATATATGGCTTGGGAAGTATGCTATTTTGCTTCCTAACACAACATTTACCTAGCAACACGGCTCGCTGTAAAGGGTTATTAAGTTTGCTAATGTTTGAGTTTCCCTATTTGTATCCACATCTCAAGTCCTCCTTAGGTCTCCGCTTAAGTCACTTCCTCTGATGCTCGCATAAACATAAAATTCCCTGAGATGTCTGGATATATAAGTATAAAATGTCGTTGGTACCATGAGTCATTTGTATTAATCATTTTCACAAAGTTTTTTGCTCATTATCTTAGTCCATGTCTAGTTCTTAGTTTATCGGAGACCTAACCATAGTGGAAGTAACCTCAAACTTCTGTCGTTAAGCAGTGGAGCAGGGACGAAGAGTTATTCAATCTAACTAACTATGGGTGTAACAATCGAGAACCTGCTGTCAGCACCTTCACAACTGCATGTTATGGCCTCCAGAAGTGAAGCAAGTCCATGGCAACCGGCATGAGTTACGGTCATCATATAATACTCAGTTCTCTATTGATGCTGTGATTTGCTAGGATAGCCTGAGAAATGAAGAGCAAACAACATACTTCTGTGTAATTCATGTTCCCACGAACCACCTTTGCCCCCCTTCATTTGGGGCCTGTTTGAACCACGGGAATATTCCCTTTTGACGGAGTTTAACGACCTGTTCCATGTGAAATTCCTGGTCCCAAACATGGCTTACTTAGGCGATATTATTTTGACGCTTCAAAACTCTCCAGCAGCATCAGCCTTCTGAACTGAAAGATGTTGAATAAAAATGGAATGCTGTTTGTTCTAAGACACATGGATTAGCTTCCGTCCGGTGTTGGTGGTTGTATATATGTTTCTGCTGTTACTGACGTGTTGGTATTGAGATTGTCAAACCCTCGGACTCCACGGGCTATCAAGATTGTCAAACAAATGAGGTTGGCTGCTGTTCTGGAAGTGTTGGAAGGATCGGAGATGGTTTCGGACAGATTAGTTCCGGACCTTTTATTTTGGAAAACGCTCACGATAAGCCGGGGGATCGCGCGACTCGATCCCGCTGCACTTGCACGCCATCTTCCTTATCCTCCCGTATTTGCTCTCCACCACTGCTTCTCTTCGTCATTTTTTTTCTCTGCAACAAATAATCACAAGCCGCCGCTGTCCGCCGCCATTACTCCAGCTGAGGAAGCGCCGCCGCCGCTCCCGTGGATTCCGCCGGTGGTCGCGCCGCTGCTCCCATTGATGGTGCCGGTGGGGAACGCCGCCGCCGCTCCCGTGGATTCCGCCGGTGGCCGCGCCGCTGCTCCCATTGATGGCGCCGGTGGGGAACGGCTATAGACGGACAACAACGACGCAAAAGAGGATCAGCCACGAGGGCAGGTCCTCGGGGGATGGCAGGAGGCGGCCGGTCGGTAAGGAACGACAGGGGGCACAAACACCGGGACCGACGTGATGGCAGGCGAGGCCACTCCTCGCGCCTTCAATCCCGTGCGTGGTCCGTCACGACAGCTCCGCCAAGGACTCCGACGATCGCCGCCCGTCACTACTGCTAGCAGACGAGGTCACCCACCTTGCCGCCTGGTTCCGGAGCACCGGCGTCCGCCTTTTGTAGCGGCGGCGGCGACATTTACTATCATAGTGAAAGTTTGCTACATACTCGTTTTTTTTTTTTTTTTTTTTTGCTTTTTTTGGCAAAAAATTTTGCTACTAGATCTCCTGCGAGGTCGGTTTTTGCTATAATAGAATAAATATTTTGCTACAATACGTTTTTATTTTTGCTATAATAGTACAAATTATTTGCTATGAGATTCTTTGGCGAGGTCTCCGGCGATCTCTCCGGCGAAATTAATGATTTTTTTTTGCTACGATAACTCCGGCGAGGTCTGCCTTTTTCTTTTCTTTTTCTATGGTGAAACTTTTTTTGCTACACGGAGCAAAAGCGGAGATTTTTTTTGCTACATAGAGCAAAAGTAGAATTTAGTCTAAAAAATGACACGTGTGGGGACCCCGGGTTGGAATTTTTTCATCCCGGGAGATACCCAGCACTGTCCTTTTATTTTTGACGGTGATTAGTTCCGTTCCGGAGCTTTTTTATCGGTGCTGGAGCGTGCGGATGTTTCTTCGGCTTTGGGTGTGATGGAAAATAAAAGGTGCTGTTGGGTTGAAAGGTGCTGTTGGCCCGCCCTCCCATATCCCGTCGGCTGTTCCGTGCGGGAATCTGCTCCCTACCGCCCATGAGCTGCAGACGGCAGCAGCTTCTCCCGCGTAGCCCGCTATCAGTCTATCACACAGCCAAAGTCGGAAAATAATTCTATAGCACCACTGCGTGGATCAACCGCAGCAATTGACACGTGGGTAGAAGAGAGAAAAAAATCGAATTTAAATGTCTATTCTTAGATCTAAACTGCCATGCATGCCACGTGTCAATTGGTGGAGTTGGTCTACGGGGGTGAATTTGTAGACCTCATGGAATTATTTTCTGCCAAAGTCAGCCCAATCCGTTGACCTGCTATCTGCCGCACGCGCAAGGGCGTCGTGGTGGCTGACGGGCTGGTTGCTCTCACCCGCACGACAGCGAGTCAGCTGTAGACGGGCCTCCATGCGGTTAATGGTTCCACGCCGCCCATTGCTTGCATCACTGGTTCTGGCTTCTGGGCTGAAGGATGGGTCAGAGGCCAAGAAGAGCTCAGGTGCTTTGGGAGGGAATGGCAGCTCGCCATTCATATGTCCGTCTCCGGGAATATGGGAATATGTGCGCCTCTAGCAGCATCAACTGTACATGGCAATGTTGTCCTGATGGTGTCTCCGTCGATGGTGGCATTGCGGTCCAAGCGGATATTGTGGTTGAGAAGGATGCTACACCGTCATCGCCCCCTTCTGCACTAGTTCCGCCGGTGGGGTTATGTTCACAACCTGAGGTTACACCTAGGCGTAGTGGACGTCACCCTACTATGGCGGATGGTTAATCGGCGATAAACGAGGACACAATGTCCAAGGCGATGAGGAGCAAAGCAGCGATGTTCACTCCTCCTATGGGTATGTCACCATCACATAATTCTTTTCTTTTGTTTTCTACGTCTAAATTATCGTCTAGACTACTTAATGTTGGTGTTAGTTTAGGTAGAAATGAGAAAGATTGTAGTAGCGTCTAATGCTCTCAATCATGTGGAATATAACCGTCTAAGGGTTTCACGTGCTGGTTCGAGTAAGCCGGTTGCCACACATGTAGATGATGATGATGCGAGTGCTACAGTTGATGGACAACTTCTATCACATCTAGTGGGTGAGATAACGGAGGTGATGTGGCTCCTAACCAGATGATATGTGTTTCTACCATGAGGGGGTCCCGATGTTCATGAATTCACCAAGAACACGAAGAACACGAGGGGAAATCAAGGGGTAACATTGGTAAACGATAACTATTAAACCCTACTGAGCAAAGAACTCGACATCAAACTCCGAGGGTAGCCTACGGATCTCTCGGATCAAGTCAAACAGACTCTGATTGAAATAAATTCACCTTCACGACGGGTCCGCCGAGACAATAGAATCTCAAGGGTCAGTTGAGAAAGATTGGAAAGTTTGTCGGGAGGCTACCCTCGGGTAGGGTCATGCTTGGTGTAAAATGGTGTCCAAGGAGTGGACACCGAGTCAAAGTTGAACGAGTTGAGTGCCCAACCGGCATCTAGATACCGACATAAGGTTATGTCCGTAAGGTATGTTTGGAGTATCATCTTGCAGGTAAGTATTCTCCTGGGTTATCCGAGTTATACTTGGAGAAACCGGGTTATGTGAAGAACATGTTATCCCGGACCAAGGTCAATGCAGCAGGTGTATCCCGAAGATCACGGGGACGTACAGGTGTGCGGCTCAACTTACTAGGCGAGTGATACGGAGCGTACATGAGCACAATGCAGAGGTATGGGCGAGGCCAGACACGAGGGACAGGACACACAGTACAAGTTGCAGAGAAGACTTACAGCCCCGTGCCGGACGGCGTGCGCTGCGCCACAGTGTAGTTCGCCTCACCCCTGTACTCCATGTCAGTGGCCACCGGTATATAAGGTGGCCACATCCCTCCTGCGCGAGGGACGAGGACCTAGAAGATCCACACGGTGAACACTCAGACTCATTTCCACAAGTGCAGTGCAGTAGCTTCTTCTTCCTCTAGCTAGGAGAGCTTGAGGAACACCTTTGTAACTCGGTTGCCCACATATATATAGACAGACAAGTAGGAGTAGTGGTTT
This sequence comes from Alopecurus myosuroides, assembly GCA_028641055.1. Lineage (NCBI taxonomy): Eukaryota > Viridiplantae > Streptophyta > Magnoliopsida > Poales > Poaceae > Alopecurus > Alopecurus myosuroides. The sequence goes on along the minus strand of CM054061.1, from coordinate 249,457,796 downwards.
TACCTCCTCACGAGGGCTCTGAACCTGGCTATATCGGTGTGTTTGCAGTTTTCTGATCGTGCTTCTTAGCGCGCAATCCCTCCCCGGATACCTAAAGTGTCCATCGGCCCCAACCTTAAGCCATCCCATGGTATCTGCCGTGACACCACCACGACAGTTGGCGTCTACCGTGGGGTAGGCAGCGGCGCTGGCTGGGTTTTCTATCCGGACGGGATCCGTCCTTCCTTAGGGCGAGCGCGTGGTTTGTGGCCTTGTCCATAGATTTGGTTCGTTCGACTTTGTCATCGACAACGCGGGAAAGTCATCGGCTTCAGTACTCATCTAGTCTACGTCGCCACCGAGATCATCCACGGGTACCCGGAGAAGATGCACGTGGCTGCGGATCCTCCTGCAGTCTGCGCGGTCCGCGACCGGCGTATCGATTGCCTCGTGGACATCGTTGAGGTAATAATGACCTCGCTAGCTGATGGAGCGGGAAAAGGTGCGGTCGGTGATGCTGGTGGCAAGTCGACTTGGCCGACGTGCAAGCCACTGGAGAGGCCCGAGAATCAGCCGGATTATTCAGGCCCTTTTACTACAGCCCCAAGGCCGGCTCCCTTCCACGACATCATCGAGAAGCTGATTGTGCCGGTGCCTACCGGTACGGATCCGGCACTGGTGCAGGCTCAGCTGGAGGAGCAGCGGAAGGCCATACCAAGTGAGGCCGTCGAGATGTCTCGCGCTAGGCAGGAGTTCGAGATTGATCTCCATGAGTATAAAAAAGCCCATGGTTTTACCACAGTTGGGGATAACCCTAGTCGCATAGATGATGTGCGTAACAGAGGCAGAGCCCTCAATGCCGTGTTAGCTATGGATGCTAGCGCTAGAACTAGTAGATCTACTAGTGGTGTTTCTGCTGGTAAGGCCAAGTATAGCTCTCATGCTAAGAACCTTAGAGCTGCAGAAGCGGCATCATCCGAGTTACCCAAATTATCGGATGAAACTCGCAGTAGGCAACATGACCAAGTTAATGAACTTGTTTGTGTGGCTAACCGACAAAATGAGGCATTCCGAAAGGCAAACCCGGGTGTAGCTACATCGCAGGTGGTTCATTCCGGAGGTGGTAAATCCGGTGGACAGGCTTCTTCGCCTCATCTCGTCGGAGGACGTGCAGGGAGTGTGAACTCCGTAAAGCACAAGAAGATGCAAGTCTATGACCCGACCGATGCCAAAAAAACAGTTAGCTATATAGGGCGATGCCATTCATGGTCATGCCGGTCAAGGCAATGTCGGTCAAGGTGGGCAAGGTGATGCGCGAGTTCAGCCGGATGGGAATAATCCCAACCGGAATGTCCAATCTCGGTATTCGGCGCCAAACCCGGCTCAGGAGTAGACTGGTGTCGGGCGTGTTATTCAGCAACAGAGAAATGTTCCGGTGGATAATCGGTATGATGATGGTTATTCGGCTATGGAGATAGCGGGATATTCGAGATATGAGCAGTTGCTAGATGAGGGAGTACTCGCTGGTCGGCTGGCACCGCGAGTGCTGCCGGCAAATGATGCCCGTTACAAGCTTGACAGGATTTATCTGTCGGAGAGGATGGAGGAGCAAGGTCCCCCTGGGCCACCATGCTTTGGACCCCGGATTATGAGGGAGCCAGCTGTCCCAAAGTTCCAGCTCGCCCGGGGTACAAGGACATATGACGGCAGCACCAAGCCGGATGATTGGCTAAATGGCTATGTCACTTCTGTGCATATCGCTGGTGGCAATTGCCGCTGGGTTGTGCGGTATGTGCCGTAGATGTTGGAGGGGCCAGCCCAGATCTGGATGAACAACTTACCAGCATATCGCATTGATTGCTGGTTGGATTTCTCGGAAGCTTTCATTAGCAACTTCACCAGCACATATCGAAGGCCGAATCGTCCTCAGCAACTCTCCATGTGCCGGGAGAGAGAAGATGAGACCGGCCGAGAGTACTTGCTAAGATGGAGTACTCTGGGGAACACTTGTGAAGGGGCGATTGAGTCCCAGGCTATTGCATGGTTTGCACAAGGGTGCCGACATGGTACCATGCTTTGGCAGAGGTTGCATAGGGAAATGCCGAATACTCTAGCCGAGACAATCAAGATTGCCGACACGTATGCGTTGGGTGATCCGACACAGCCTCTGCTGACCTCGGTTGAGCCGAGTAAGAGGTATTCCGGTAATGATGGTCCCGGTTCCTCCAGGCGGAATGATCGCTAGGATTTCCGAGGCAAAAAAGAGATGACAGGCCGGATTTCCGGTATGGCTCGAACCATGTTGCTGCAGTTGATCCGGATCATTCCGATGCCGACAACAGTCAGCGTCAGAATAACAATGGGACCCAGTGGGGACAGAACCAGAGTAACAAGAAGCCATAGGTGGATCAGAAGAAGCCCTGGGATGATCAGCAGAGATTCACCTTTGAGATGATGAGGGATGGGCCATGCAGCTATCGTACTTGGAACCCTAGCAGGCCGGCTAACCACACAACCCGGAAGTGTAGCTGGTATGACCGGATCAAGAGCGAGGGTTTTGGCCAGTTGCCTCCCCCTCCACCTCTGCCGCTTACGGCTCCAAACACTCAAGTTATCAGAGCACCCCCAGGCCTGCGAATAATCAGAGGAGGCCGGAAAATGTGAACCAAGTGGCTCAGGGAGACAACAACAACAACGACCGCAACAACAACAACAACAACAACTACTACAACTACAACGACAATGCCGGTGGCAGAGGCCGGAATGAGTATCAAGAGCACCATCAGAGTTACATGGTGTTTGTAACTGAACTAGATGACAAGCAGAGCCAGCGCAAGCGTGCCATGGAGGTCAATGCTGTAATGTCGGCTGTGTCGGAATTCAGTTACTGGCCCGACCAGGAAATCACTTGGTCCCTGGCGGATCATCCCAATATCATGCCAAATGTGGGAGGTTATGCACTGGTGTTAGATCCGACATTCATCGGGCCAGACATAAATGTCAAGTTCATCCGGGTTCTCATTGATAATGGGAGCTGCATAGACATCATGTACCGGGATACTATGATGAAGTTGGGCATCACCGAAAATATGCTTCAGCCCAGCCGGGCTACATTTCATGGTACCGTGTCGGGTGTAACTTGTGCACCAATGGGCAAAGTTTGGGTTGATGTGTTATTTGGTACCCGAGATAACTGTCGCACTGAGAGCCCGCAGTTCGAGATAGTTTACCTCGAGAGCCGTTACCATGCTTTAGTCGGAAGGCCAGCGTTGGCCAAGTTCATGGCCTCTACTCATGTGGCCTATCTGAAGATGAAGCTTCCGGGTCCTAATGGCATAATCACCACCTCGTACAACTACAAGTGCTCTTTGGAGTGTGCTTCAGCTGGATCTCGGTTGGCCGAGTCACTGGTCATTGCTGCAGAGAAGAAGAAGATCCTTGAGGTGGTTGCCTTGGCTCAGTCTGCTCAACTCGGCATGCCGAGAATGTCTAACCCGCATCAAAGCGCCAACATTCCAGGCCTCCAAGGAGATCAAGAAGGTGCAGATAGACCCAGAATTCCCCGAGCGTGTGTCCATCATTGGTTCTGGGTTGGAAGACAAATAGGAAAGCGAGCTCATCCACTTCCTCCATGAGAATCGGGACATCTTTGCAAGGTCGAATCAGGACCTGCCGGGTGGTCCAAGGGAGTTGGTTGAGCACTTGCTGCATGTGAGACTGTATACTAAACCGGTGAAGCAAACTTTGCGGCGCTTCGCTGCAGAGAGAAGAAAGGCAATAGGTGATGAGATCACAAGGCTGCTTGCAAGTGTATTTATCATGGAGGTGATGCACTCGGACTGGTTGGCTAATCCGGTCCTAGTAGAGAAGAAGGATGACCCGAATGTAGCCACAGTGTGGCGTATGTGTATTGACTACACGAATCTGAACAAGGCATGTCCTAAAGATCCATTCCTGCTGCCCCGGATAGATCAACTGATCAATTCCACAACCGGGTGTGAGCTGTTGATTGTAGATGCTTATTCTGGTTTTCACCAGATACCTTTGAACCCGGCTGATCAAATAAAGAATGCCTTTATTACTTCATACAAGGCTTATTGCTATCGTGTTATGAAACTTGGCTTGAGAAATGCCGGTGCTACTTATCAAAGGTGCATGCAGAAATGTTTGCACGAGAAAATTGGCAAAAATGTGTAGGTATATGTGGATGATATTGTCATCAAGACCAAGGAGAAGAACACTCTTCTGGATGATCTCCGGGAAACATTCGCAAACGTGCGGAGATTCCGATTGAAGCTGAACCTGGCCAAATGTAGATTTGGTGTGCCGGCAGGAAAGTTACCCGGTTTCCTCGTGTCTAGCCGAGGTATCGAGGCCAACCCATCCAAGATAAGTGCAATTGAAAGCATGTCCCTACCGAGATCTCTGAAAGATGTGCAAAGAAGACAGAAAAATTTGTCTGGACCCCGCAGGCTGACGCGGCTTTCCGATCCAAGAACACTCGCAGCTTTATTTCACACCAAGCTCGACAACTCTAGGCAGATCCAAGAGCCCCCTAGCCACGCACGAACCCCCTTGGATAACACTCGCACCTTTATTTGCAAAGATAACTGACGAACGTTCGAGACGCCGCCTACACGTCGATCCCCTAGGGACGGTGGTAATCTGGAACTTTTAGTTCTACATAATTTTCAACCTCCTAAAACCCTAGGCCTTGACTCTCTTTATATAAAACGCCAAACCCTAGTCGGTTGGACATACCCAAACCGACTTCTAACCTAATTGGACTCAAACTAGATAAAAACCGGCCTATTTCAGACATTAGAGATTATACATCGTGGCTTGTTGTCCTAGCGTGTTTACCAGTAGATGCCCGTATCATTCTCCCCTTCTTCGAAAGGCGTTGTCCTCAACGCTAGAAGCTCTTCTCCGGTGCTTGTGGCATCAAATTATCATATCGCCACGCTTCTACAACCTCAAGTCTTGCTGGCCTGCCACAAAACGTCCTCCCTCTCGGCTTGCTAGACTTGTTCTTGGTGCTATTCATGTTTGACACCATCAATCAGATTTAGACACACAACTTTCAGACTGCAAATGAAAACGGACCATACAAATCACCCCCAAACGCAGCAGGACAGACTCCTGTATCCCAAGGGTCCAAATAAGCTGAATATGTCTGTCGTGGTGGTGTCACGGCAGATGCCATGGGATGGCTAAAGATGTGGGGACGATGGACGCTGGAGGTGTCCGGGGAGGGATCACACGACGAGTAGCCGCGTGAGGTGAGATCCACACAACACAAACAACACGATGTACCCAGGTTCAGGGCCCTCGTGAGGAGGTAAAACCCCTACTCCTGCCTTTCTCTATGTATTACGATGTCTCTCCGAGTAGCCACAGTACAAATGGTAACGCTGCCGAGTAGCCTTTCTCTCCTCTCCGAGTAGAGCTAGGTCAAGAACTCAGGGTTTCTAGGGTTCACTATGAGCCTGTGAGTACGTGCCTCGCGCAGGAGGCGGCGGGGCACCTTATATACATGGTGCCCAGCCGGATACGTCCAAAGCTAGACAAGTGTCGACATAGTGTGCACACTGTCCTTTCTCCGAGTACCCGCTGACAGCTTTGGTCGTTGATCTTGGCTGCTTCTGTAAAGTCGTTGGGCAAAACTAGGGGACAGACTGGTATCACTGTACCTAGGCACAGAGTAGGCCCCCCTTATCCTGCCACGGCCTGCTTCCATGCTGTCACTGTCAGGCAGGCCGTCCCCACGTGAACAGTAGTTCGAATGCTGCCAAGTACGGACCCAGGATACGCGGGATCCTGTGTCAGAACGGCTCCTTTGACTTTCTGCCCGAGTAGGTTCCCGCCAATTCTACTCGGGCCATCTCTTCTACTCGACAGGGTAGAACTTGATTGATATCTCCTTCTGGTCATCTTGAGGTGAGACCGAGTAGCAGTCGACCGGGTAGCGAGTACCCGGTAGTCGGCTACTCGACCAAACCTCTCTTCTGTAAGCGGCCTTTACCACCTGTCTTTACCCTACTCGGGGGTAACCCCCCGACAGCAGTCCCCGAAGCTGGTTGAGTCTTGCGAACCTGTTCACTAGGCTCGGCCAGCTTAAAACCAGCCTTTGCATCAGCCCTTGAACCTCAAGATGCCGAGTAGGTCCTCCGAGTAGCTGTCTGGAGGGTGCCTTGAGTTTCCTCTCTTTCGAGTAGCACTTGCTTTCTACTCTGAAACCGAGTAAAAAGACTTAGCGAAAATTCGCAAACTGAGCCTCTGCAGCGCAGAGCAACATCCAGCCCTTCACACAGGCTCTGCCCACGTGTCAAGCATCCACGACCTCGTCGTTTGGTTGTCCAGGACACGATGCCACGTGTCCAGTTTTCACGCTGTGGGCCCACCGGCCGTCATGTCCCATCACGCGCAATTACTGGCCACGATCTGGTGGTGGGATCGAATGCGGCCGTTACGCGCGCTGCCCGCGCTTGTGTGCGTTTCTAGCCGGCCACAGGACCCACCACACGCCACAGTCGATCCCACTTCCGCGGTGGTAACGGTAATCTCGCGAGGGAGATATAAATACCCCCGCGGTAACTTCCTTTTCCCCTTCCCTGCACTTTTCCCCTTCTGCCTCTTGTTCTCCTTCTGCCTCTTGTTCTCCTTCGCCACCGAGCCCTCCGCCGCCGCGCAAGCTTCCGCGCCGCCGCGGACTCACTCCACCGAGCAACTCCACTCGAAAATCATCCACTCCTCCCACTCGCAACGATGGCCAAGGCTAGCTGGGCGGGTTCCTCCGTCACCAAGGCCAATCTCGCCTGGCTCGTGACCAGCAGAAGGGTTCCCCCCGGCGTGGAGTGCCGGGCACCCGACGACGAGGTTGTGCCAGCTCCGCGGGACGGCGAGCGGGTGGTCTTCATGTCGCACTTCGAGCGCGGCTTTGGACTGCCCGCCTCCGACTTCCTGCGCAAGTTCCTCGATCACTTCGGGCTGCAGATGCATCATCTGCCGCCCAACGCGGTCGTCTTCCTCGCCTACCATGCCGTGGTCTGCGAGGCTTTCCTCGGCATCAGGCCCACGACTGATACATGGCTCAGGTACTTTAATCTCCGCCAACAGTCAGTCGGGAAGAAAGACGCTGCAGGCATCGGCCGCGCCACCGACACGGGCTGTGCCATGATGGTGCAGCGGACCGGGACGAATCATCCCCGCATCCAGGGGCTGGATTCCTGCCGAATGTGGCAGCAGACGTTCTTCTATGTCAAGAATGTCCCCGCCACGGAAGGGGGTGCGGTTGATGATCGAATCAACCTGCCCGCTTGGAGGAATCGTGCTCCACTAGGGTCGAACTGGAAGGAAAAGCCCACCATCGACGAAATCGCCATCGAGATAGAAGACAGACTCGGCGAGCTGAAGAAACTGGGCCTCAAGAACGACGACCCGGTGGTGTGCTGGATCAAGCGCCGAGTGCTCCCTCTGCAGGAGCGCTGCCATCTCATGTGTTACATGGGAGGCCCCCGCGACTGCACCAGGACCACCACCATCGAAATCGACGACGTCGATGTTGCCTATCATGCCAGGAACATTCTGAAGACAAGCCTTACCGAGAAGTGGCGGTATGGTTTCGTCCCGTACAGCCGCACGCAACCGATTGCCCGGGTACGCTGTTCCTACTCTGTTTTCGCCTCTGCTTCCCGAGTAGATAACTTCCCTTTCCGCCCCGATTAGCAATCACCTGGTGCACCGAGTAGAGCACTTAGTCGACTCGCGCTTAGGCTTAGTATGCTTTATGTTTGCACGCCTATCCGGGTAGAATACTTAGAAAACTGCATAGGCTTAGTGTGCTTTGTGTTTGCACGCCTATCCGAGTAGAGTTCCATCCTGATACTCGGCTAACTTATTATCCTTCTCTGTCTTTCAGACTCTTACTCGACAGTTGATTGAGAGTCGCGAAGTTTTTGAGGAGAACTGGTCCGACGATCGCGAGGAGGATGACATGCTGCCTTCTGATGACGCGGAACAGAGCAGCCCCGTTCCTGACAAGCGCGATGCTCTCCGCACTTGGTCGGATGAAGGCTCTCATGGTATTGTTATCTTCATCTTGTTTGTTTCTGAAAAACACCAACCCCTTGCATTGCTGTTTCTGATTCTTCCTTCTTCTCTTTTGAATTTCTCAGATGAGGCCGCTGCGGAGAAGGACGACGAGGATGAGGGCGAGAACGAGGGCGATGCGCCCCTTGTCGTCCAACCTCTGTCTACTGCCCCTCCCGAAACCCGCAAGCGGACCGGCAGCGAAGCACAGGCACCTCCAGCCAAGAAGAAGAAAACCGCCGAGAAGGAGGAGGCCGCCGAGAAGAAGAAGAAGGTTACTGTAAAGAAACCCCGACGACAGCTTAAATCCACCACTGCGTGAGTTCTCTTCTCGTTTGCCCTCCTTCTCGCGTAATACTGTTTTCTCCCAAATCTTTTTCCAATCCCTGATTTCTTTCTTCTCTGCAGTCCTGCCATGGATGCGAACGCAGCCTTTGCGTCCGACCAAGACAGGGAGACAGCAGTACCCCTGATCGACCTTGTTGACGACGAGAACGACGCTGCCAATGCTGCTGCCACCAACGCACAGGCTAGTGATGCTCGAGGAGCAGAACCAGAGCCAGCAGCGCAAGATAGCGCCGTTCACGAAGAGAGACCCCCTTCTCCTCCGGCTAGCAACGCCGAGGAGAACCAAGAACGAGAAATGCAAGACGCCGCCGCCCTTGAGCGGCCAGAAGTAGAACGGGAGCAGCCCACCACCGAGGCTGCTGCACAAGAGAACATCACTGCCGAGCGGCTGGTGATAGACGACACCGCCGCGGATGCTACCATAGCAGATGTCTACCCACTGCCAGGCGGCGCACCGAGTAGTGTTCAGCCAGGAGCTGCACCGGGCGATGGATCTGCGGCGCCACCAACTGCGCAAGGCCCTACGCCACCAACTGCGCAAGGCCCTACACCACCAACTTCCTCCTCGTCTCCACAGAGCAAGGACACATCCAGCCCTCCTGGGCGAGCAGCCAAGCAACAGGCCCTTGATGCTCTGAGGGATTACTGTTCCAAGAAAGGCCTTTCTGAGAAGGAGACTGCCGATAAGGTGGCTGCTGAGGAGGCCAAGGCTGAGCAGAAAAGAGCGAAGGCTGAGCAGAGGAAGGCCGAGAAGCAAGTTGCCGAGAAGACTGCCGCCGAGAAGACGAAGGCCAAGTCTGACGGGAAGAAACCCGAGGATCTCGAGAAGCAGAGAATCGAGAAGGAGCAAACGAAGAAAAGGGCCAGAGACCAAGGCGCATCCACCGGCGGAGCGCTCGTGATCCGCGAGTCCGGCCCCATTCCTGCTGCGCTCTCTGCGGACGCTCGCGCTGCTGGCCAGCCTTGCTACCCGGAGTACATGATCGAGGTTAGCCAACAGCACACCATCGGCTTCCCTCCCCAAGATAAAGCTTTAGCTATTCAGAAGGGAAGGAAAGTTGTAGCCAGGAATACTCCTCCCTTCGATCCAGCTCAAAACAAACCCGTCAATATTGCTTCTCGGGGAGCCCAAGACAAGCCAATAACCTCCAAGGGTCTTGAGCAGGTACTGGACACTGTTGGCCACATCAGCGCCAGGTGGGACAGCAGGGTTCTCGGAGAGGAGAAATGGCACGGCTTGACCCTTGGCTCCATCGACCACTACCGCGTGGATTGGAACAAGATTGATCTGGGACACCAGCCCATGTCCGTCTCCACTGATACCGCAACCCTCGCAGCCAAGATGTTCTTGCACCGCAAGAACGCCGAAGATATCGAACAGAGCTATGCAGTAAGTCTTTTTTGCCTTTTCCGAGTTGAGATTCCTTCTTTTCTATTTGCCTTCCTTGTTCTTTACCAACACCCCCAGTCCCCGAGATTCTAGCCGAGTAGGCGGATACTCTCCGAGTAGCCTCCTACTCGGGTTGAATCTTCCCTGCTTTTTCTAACTCGCTTCTTCTCGGTTTTCAGGATAGCGTCCTTAAGCGAACACACTTGTACCGCATCCTTCTGTGGAACCACTCCATTGCCAGGAGGCGAATTGCTGCGTTGGAGAAGGAGAAGATAGCTGCTGAGGCCGCGAGCAAAAATGCAAACGACAGCACCCAACAACTGGCCGAAGTGCAAGGTACGCCTTTAGCCACGCGGTTTCTGCGTTTTATGTTTACGCCCGCTTCTGCTTTCTCACGCGCTAACCTTTCCTTCTCTGCAGACAAACTGAAGGCCTTGGCCGATGAGCATGAGAAATGCCGCACTTTCGTGGCGAACTCCGAAGCCACCATAAAGAGACTTGAAGGTGAGTTTACTGTTTACTCGGTGTGACCTTGAATTTGGTTCTTCTCTGCTTATTTACTAACCTCATCTATCTTTTCGCAGAAGATCATAAGTCATTTGCTGAGGCACACCAAGATTGCGTCAAGCCAGCGGAGGTGGAGAAACAGCTATCCGACCAGGCCATTACTCTGGTGAAGGACCATACCACCGAGATGGAGAAGCTGCAGCTCCAGCTCCAGAAGGCACTCCAAGATGCCGTGAAGATTGGCGCCGAGAGGGACAAGGCCATCGCCGAGAAGGCCAAGGCCGAGACCACTTTCAAGGCCAAGGAGAGGGCCCTCGAATCTGAATGCGAAACCTTGAAGAAGACCAATGCTGATCTCTTCGCTCAGATGGATAGCTTGCGCCTGATCCAATCAAAGCACATTGGCAACGAGGAGTCCTGGAGAACCAAGCTGCAGCAGCTGCGCCGCCAACTGATCGGTAAGTTTTCTCTTCATTGCGTCTTTTCTTCTCGGTCTTGTTCCTTCTCGGCTTCTTCTTTCTTCTCGGTTTTTAATCTTGCTACTTGCTATTTCAGATATCTGGCCTCGTCTTTATTCTACCTCTGCGCCTACGGTAGCCAAGGCCCGAGCAGTTCGCCTTTCGCTGGGTGAGCCAATTGACACCAGGGCTGAAATCGAGGACAGCTTGCTGGTGCTCAAAGATTACTTCGAAATGCTGGCCGGCGTCGGAACTGACTTGATTCATGTGGGCTTTGAGCTCCACCGGCTGTTCTGGCCTCATGACCCCCAGCCAAGAAACATGCGGGAGCTCGCCCTCAAGCTGGAGAACGTGAAGGCCGAGTTGAAAAAGTGGCGAGCCTCTGGAGCCCGTGCTGGTGCGGACGTGATGCTTCTCTGCATAGCATCTTGGTATGAAAACCTGGATATGCAGCGCATCCGCGGGAAGCGCAATAATTCCAAGTGGGAGACGGATGCCGCGAGCGTGGCCTTGCGCAAGCAGATTGCGTATGAGGTCGCAGAGTGCGCCGAGACGGAGGTCTACATCGATGGCGTCCCCGAACCCGACACCGAGTACGAGGACGAAGAAGATGATGACGAAGAGGAGGAACTTGGTGACTTCTTCGAATCTCCCAAGGGCAAGGCCGGGAAGGGAAAAACTGCCGTTGTCGCGAGTAGCGATGAAGACGAAGGGGCGCACATCGACAGCGAGCCACTCGACTTCGGCACCTCCTCAGGTGCTGCTCTCGACGACACGGTGCCCCATCCTGGCCACGCTTCATGCTCCTCCTCGGCTCCAGGACCCGTCTCGGTGGCCACGGCCACTTCCGAGCAGGCGGCCACCCAGGAGGATGCCGAGATGGAGGAATCCGCCGCCGTGCAGACGGAGGCGGATGCCACCCACGCCAGCACCGAAGGAACAGCCGCCACGACTGCCACCGAAGAAGCTGCTGCCAAGACCACCGCCGAGGAAACAGCTGCCAAGACCAGCGCCGAGAACACTGCCTTCTCAACTTGAAGCAACCTGCACTCTTTTTTACTCGAAAACTTATCAGATCCCCGGGATGCCGGGAGCAGATGTAACAGACTACCTTTATCTTGCTTGCTACTCAGTTTTTATGCCCACTCTGTTTATGTTGACATTAATCAATTTGAACGACACTGGCTTAATGCCGAGTTGTGTTTCCATGCGAGTCCCCGAGTAGCATTTCTTATTCACCCTGTCTTTTCATCTCTGCTCTACCTGCGACTTGTCGCTTGTTTGGTATTCGAGTCACAAGAATCAAGGAACAAGGCTGCAAATACTTAGCCGCTAGAAACAATCATGATAACGCAGCCCACCACTTAGCCGAGAAGACGAAAACGGTGAATAAAAAGTAACCGACAATCTACTCGGTTCCTGCACTCTTTCTCCCTTAGTGATTTTCGTGTGCTTATTGACCTTTTGCTTGTTCTCTTGCTTGCCATGAAGCCGGGTTTCGGACAGCAGCAAAGTCGAAGAGTTGGCATATAGGTTTAAACACAGTACTCAATGCACTTTTGAGTTCTGAAGTGGAGCAACCGAATAGACAAAAGAACAAGCCGAGTAGGAAAAACATTTAGAGCAATTTTGGACGAGGGCAGTCCCCGAGAACAATTTTAGATTGCAGAGTAGAATTTCAACTCGGATGAAAGAGTACATACACATCTTTGCTTACGAATGAAAACGACGAAGTAGAGCTACATTCCAGGGACGCTTGGTTTCCTCTCCAGCTTTATCTGCCCTGTTCGCCTGCGATGGGCGCACATCTACAAGATAGTACGCATCATTGTGCAGCGCTTTGCTCACAATGAAGGGCCCTTCCCATGGAGGAGACAACTTGTGCATCCCGGCTGTGCGTTGCACCAGCCTAAGGACCATGTCTCCTTCTCGGAAAACCCTTGGGTTCACCTTTCGGCTATGATAACGCCGCAGGTTTTGCTGGTAGATAGCCGAACGTGACAGAGTCAGCTCTCTTGCTTCTTCAAGCAGGTCAACGTCGTCTTCTCGAGCTTCTCTCGCCTCCACCTCAGTGTAGAGGGCTACTCGGGGGGAGTCATGCTCTAGGTCTATTGGCAAAACGGCCTCAGCCCCGTATACCAAGAAGAATGGCATGTAGCCGGTTGACCGGTTAGGGGTAGTCCTTAGACTCCACAACACCGCTGGCAACTCTTCTAGCCAACACCCAGGTGTTTTCAGCAACGGCTCAATCAGCCTTGGCTTGATGCCTGCCAGTACCATCCCATTTGCTCTCTCAACTTGCCCATTGGAGGCAGGGTGCGCGACTGACGCAACGTCTAGTCGGATATGCTTATCTCTGCAGAATCGCACCATTGCCCCCTCTGCAAAGTTGGTGCCATTGTCGGTGATGATACTGTGCGGGTAGCCATATCTCATGATCACATCCTTCACAAACTTCACAGCTGTGACCCCATCGCACTTCCGAATAGGTTTCACCTCGATCCACTTGGTGAACTTGTGCACCATGACCAAGATATGTGTCATATTGCCCTTAGCCGGCTTGAAAGGACCAACCATATCCAAGCACCAAACAGCAAATGGCCATGTGATAGGGATTGTTTTCAACTCGGAAGCTGGCATGTGAATCTTACTTGCGAACATCTGGCAGCCGGTGCACTTCCTCACAATGTCTTCAGCTTGCTGAAGTGCAGTGAGCCAGTAGAAGCCATGCCGAAAAGCTTTCTTGACCAGAGCCCGAGAAGAGGCGTGGTGCCCACACTCCCCTTGATGTATCTCCACCAGGATTTCTTCTCCTTCTTCTGGGCTCACACAACGTTGCAGCACGCCGGTGGCACTTCTCTTATGCAGCACATCTCGGACTATGGTGTAACCCTTGGACCTTCTCTGAATCTGCCTTGCAGTCACCTCATCTTCAGGTAAAGTGCCGTCCCTTAGAAAGGATAATATGGGCATAGCCCAACTCGGCGTCTCCCGCACGGGAAACACTGGTTCGTCCATTTCCATTGGGACAGGCTCTGGTGGTTGCACAGGAGGAGTAGGAGCGCTTCTCTGCAGCCCAGACCGATTGGCGAGAACTTCTTCAATGAATGCAACAGCTTCTGGGTTGAGGGCGGCAGTCCCCGAGTAAGGAGTGGCAGTCCCCGCGTAAGGAATGGCAGTCCCCGAGTAGGGAGTGGCAGTCCCCGAGTAGGGAATGGCAGTCCCCGAGTAGGGAGTGGCAGTCCCCGAGTAGGGAATGACAGTCCCCGAGTAGGGAGTGGCAGTCCCCGAGTAGGGAATGGCAGTCCCCGAGTAGGGAGTGGCAGTCCCCGAGTAGGGAATGGCAGTCCCCGAGTAGGGAATGGCAGTCCCCGAGTAGGGAAAGGCAGTCCCCGAGTAGAGGACGGCAGTCCCCGGGTTCCCTGCAGCACTCTCCCAGTCAATCTCCATTGGGTCAGATTCTTCACTTGGCAGAGAAGGAACAAAGATGGATTCCGAGTTGGGGGAAGGCTTGATGGATGGCTTCCTCAAATGCTCCAAGGCAATCCCCGCCGGGATGGACTGCCGAGAAGATCCCAACTTGGATAGCTCGTCTGCTGCCTCGTTCTCTGCTCGGTGAATGTGCTGGAACTCACAGCCTTCGAAAAACCCAGTCATTGACTGCACCAGGAAGCGATACGACGCCATGTTGGCATCCAAAGCATCCCAGGTACCTGAGACTTGCTGCACCACCAGATCTGAGTCGCCATAGCAGATAATGCGCTGCACACCAACCTCCTTTGCTACTCGCAAACCATGCACCACTGCCTCGTACTCGGCTACATTGTTGGATGCCTTGAAATGAATCTGCAACACATACTTGAGTTGATCCCGCTTGGGTGATGTAAGCACTACGCCAGCACCAAGGCCTTCTTTCACCTTTGAGCCATCAATGTGCATTTTCCAATAGTTGGAAACTGGAGCAGGAGGTTCATATTGCATCTCGGCCCAGTCTACAAGAAATTCCGCCAGTACCTGAGACTTGATTGCTTCTCTTCTTGTATACGCGGGAGCATACGCGGCTAGCTCAATCGCCCACTTGGCTACTCTGCCACTCGCCTCCTTGTTTCCCATGATGTCCGAGATGGGAGAAGAGCTCACAACAGTGATGGGATGCTCCTGGAAGTAATGTTTCAGCTTCCTGGCGCCCAGATACACACCATATGTCATCTTCTGGTAGTGTGGATAGTTTTGCTTGGAACTGGACAGCACTTCACTGAGATAGTAGACTGGGCGCTGCACACTCTTGCCTTCTTCTTCTCGCTCCACCACTATCACCACGCTGACTACTCGGTTAGTCGCGGCAATGTACAGCAGCATAGGCTCCTTGGGTAGCGGACTAGCCAAGACAGGAGCGCTAGCCAGCATTGCTTTCAGCTCATTGAATGCCACGTCCGCTTGCGGAGTCCACACAAACTTGTCACTTTTCTTCATCAGCTGGTACAGAGGCAGAGCCTTCTCGCCCATTCGGCCCAGAAAGCGGCTCAGAGATGCCAGACAGCCCGTGAACTTCTGCACATCCTTCAATGATCTCGGCAAAGACATGCTCTCAATAGCTTTTATCTTAGACGGATTGGCTTCAATGCCCCGACTAGAAACGAGAAAGCCGAGTAGCTTTCCAGCTGGTACACCAAAGGTGCACTTACTCGGATTCAGTTTCATTTTGTACCTGCGTAGGTTAGCAAAGGTTTCCTCCAAGTCGGCAAGCAGAGTATGTGTTTTATTCGTTTTGATGACAATGTCATCTACGTACACCTGCACATTCTTGCCGAGCTGGTCATGCAAGCATTTCTGCATGCATCTCTGATAGGTTGCACCCGCATTCCTCAGGCCAAAACACATGACACGATAGCAATAAGCCCCGTACGGGGTAATGAAAGCAGTCTTTATTTGATCAGCAGGGTTGAGTGCAATCTGGTGGAAACCAGAGTAGGCATCTATGAAAGACAACAGTTCACAGCCGGCAGTGGAATCGATCACCTGATCGATGCGAGGTAGCGGTAAAGGATCCTTGGGGCATGCCTTGTTCAAGTCGGTGTAGTCGACGCACATGCGCCATGCGGTGGCAGCCTTGGGATCTTCCTTTTTCTTCTCAACCATGACCGGGTTGGCTAACCAGTCCGGGTGCAGCACTTCCATGATGAAGTTACTGATCAGCAACTTGGTGATTTGATCACCGATGGCCTTCCTTCTCTCATCCCCGAAACGGCGCAAGGCCTGCTTCACGGGCTTGGCGTCAGGACGCACATGCAAAGAGTGCTCAACCAACTCCCTCGGGACTCCTGGTAGATCTTCATTGGTCCAGGCGAAGACATCCCGATTCTCACGGAGGAAGTGGATGAGCGCGCTTTCCTATTTCTCCGCCAACCCGGCACCAATGATGGCCACGTGCTCCGGGAACTCGGGGTCAACCTGGACTGTCTTGGTCTCCTTGGCAGCTTGGAAAGCAGTACCATGCTGGGTACTCGGCACACCTTGTGCGCCAGCTTGTGCGGACTGAGCCATGGCCACCACCTCGTACATCTTCTTCTTCTCGGCAGCAATCACCATTGATTCCGCCAGCTGGGAGCTAGCAGAGGCACACTCCATGGACTTCTTGTAATCTCCCGAGATGGTGATAATGCCATTGGGGCCAGGGATCTTCATCTTCAGATAAGCCACATGGGTAGAGGCCATGAACTTGCTCAGAGCAGGCCTGCCGAGTAGAGCATGATAGGGGCTCTGATGATCCACCACCTCAAACTGCAGGCGCTCAGTGCGGCAGTTCTCCCGAGTACCGAATAGCACATCAATCCACACTCGGCCAATCGGGTTGCAAGAGATCCCGGGCACAATGCCATGGAAGGTGGTCTTGCTAGGCAGCATCATGTTCTCGGCCAGGCCAAGCTTCTCGAGTGTGTCCTTGTACACTATGTTGATGCTGCTGCCGTTGTCGATCAGCACCTTGCTGAACCTCACATTCTTCTCGGGGCCCAGGAAGGTAGGATCCAGCACCAAGGCATAAGTACCCGGATTGGGCATCACCTTGGGGTGATCTGCCCGAGTCCACCTGATCTCCTGGTCGCACCAATACATGTAGTGAGGGACAGCCGGAATCACTGCATTGACCTCCATGGCCCGCCTGTGCTGTGACTGCTTGTCGACTGCCTCGGAAGTGAAGATCATATAGCTCTCATGGTGCTCTTGGTACTGGTTGGAGCCATTGCCCCCATTGTTGCCATTGTTGTTGCCCTGATAGTTGTTGTTGCCTCTGTTGTTGTTGTTGCGGTTGTAGTTGTTGTTGTTGTTGCGGTATCTCTCGTTGTTGAAGTTCCGGTTGGCTCCTAAAGCCACCTGGTTGACATTCTCTCTTCTCGGATAGACTGGCGGCCGAGTTGCGGGAGCGCGAGTAGGCTGAACAGTAGCATTGGCAGCTGGCAGAGGAGGAGGAGGAGGCAAGCCATCACTCTTGATCACATCCCACCACTCGCACTGCCGAGTAGTGTGGTTAGCAGGCCTTGAGGGGTGGTGAGTGTGGAAGCTGCATGGACCATCCTTCATGTCATCAAAGACAAACTTCTTCGGCTGCTCGGAGTTCCCGCTACCCGGCTGCGCAGTGCGGAACGGTTTCTTGTTGCCCTGGCCCTGGTTCTGGTTCTGCCCGTAGGCTCCAGCAGGTTTTTGCCTTTGGCCACCACCGCCTCCGACATTCACTGCATTCACCTCCTCAGGGTCATACCGAGTATCTACTCGGCGCTTGTTGCGGAACTCGTTGCGCTTGCTGCTGTTGAAGTTTCTTCTCGGCTCAGAGGAGTCCATCAATGGCTGAGTAGGATCACCGAGTGCGTACTGATCCGCAATCTTGATGGTCTCGGCCAGGGTGTTCGGCATCTCCCTCTGCAATCTCTGCCAAAGCATGCTGCCATGTCGGCAACCCTGCGCAAACCAAGTGATGGCCTGTGCCTCATTCACACCCTCACAGGTGTTCCTCAAGGTGCTCCACCGAGTAAGGTACTCGCGGTCCGTCTCGTCTTCTCGCTGCCGGCAAGCCGACAACTGCTGTGGCCTATTCGGCCTCTTGTAGGTGCTGGTGAAGTTGCTGACGAAGGCGTCCGAGAAGTCCAGCCAGCAGTTAATGCTGTGCTTGGGCAGGTTGTTGAGCCAAGTGCGAGCTGGACCCTCTAGCATCTGCGGCACATAACGCACCGCCCATCTCCTGTTCCCACCCGCAATGTGGACCGCGGTGACGTAATCATTGAGCCAATCTTCAGGCTTGGTGCTACCATTGTAGCTCTTGGTGCCTCTTGCAAGCTGGAAGCCCTTCACGGATGGCTCGTTCATGATGCGTGGGCCAAAGCACTCGGGGCCAGGGGGACCCGTGCTCTCAAGCCGCGCCGACAAGCTGAGTCGGTCCAGCTGGTGCCTTGCATCTCCAGGCGCCAACACACGCTCACCAACACGGTCATGAATATCATAACCAGCCATCTCCATAGCCGAGTAGCCATCATCATACCTATCCACCTGCATAGCTGCAGGCTGCTCCACCGGGTTGGCAACTGGTGCCATCGGGCGCGGCTGCTGCCTCTGCCGAGTAGGCTGAGCTGCGGGTTGCCGAGAAGTACCCGGACGCGCGGCTTCTCGGACACGGCTTTGAGCTTGATGGGCTTGAGAGCCTGCTCTTGCAGCGTTGTGTTCCTGCCCGGGCTGCTGCGGCACAGCAACCTGTTTCGCGGCAGCAGCCGGGTCATACACCTGCATTTGCCTGTCTCTACCCGAACGCCCGCTGCGGCTCTTCTCGCGGCTAGGATGCGGAGATGAGGCTTGATCGTTAGATCTTGCCGCATGCGAGTGAACCACCTGCGAAGCTCCAGCTCCCGGTTTGGCCTTCCGGAACTCCTCGTTCTGTTGGGGCGCGTAGAGATAAACGAAAACTTTTCCTACGCAAAGCTCCCAAGATCTAGCCGAGGTAGAAGGCCACGAGTATTACCACTAGACGCGCAGGTGCGGATTATCGATGTAGCGCGTCGGGTCGGGGCAGTGCAGTCCCACGATCCGGTCCGGCCGATCCAATCCCTCGAACGTCGAAGTGCTGAACGTACAGCACCTCTGCCGGTATCCACACGTACGAGGAGGAGCTCCGACGGCGGACTGCTAGGTCCGGTGCGGCGGCTGGACTGAGTGGGGCTAGGGTTCCCAACGCATGGGAGAGTGCCCTTTCTAGCCCGCTGGGCAACCTGCGCCCCTCTTTATATAGCGTACGGTAATGGGCTGCACAACACTTGTGGCCCATTCCCTCTGTGAGTCCGACTCACTAACTCAGTCCATTTTCGGTTCGGGTCCAACCCAACCAATACTTGCTCCCGCTCTTAAGTGTGTGACCCTGCAGGCTCATGGCGACATGGACACGATTGGAGTCCTACTCCCAATCGATCAATCGGTAGCGGCTCCTAGCAGAACGTGCCGACTCCCAAGTCCCATTGAGTCATGACGACATACCTTTCAATGTGATATTCATCTTAGTCCTTTTTGCCTCACGATATACCTTGTCGAACTATAGGCGATTCATCGTCATCCCTTTAATAGTTCAACTCTCTTCTCGATCCGTGATATGTGATTCATCTGACTAACTCTTAGTCAACCAACACAGTTAACACTTAACTGAGTTGCGCATGGCCATGCTTCCTGAATCATATCACTCGAGAGGGCCCAGAGAATATCTCTCCATTCGGAGGGGCAAAATCCCATCTTGATTATCCACATCACGCAGCTTGCTTCTCATTCGACCCGAACTCTGCCTTTATAGTTGCCTTGTCACAGAACAACGTTTGACAGAACCTAAGTCGGTGATCCACAACTCGGATTGTGCGACAACCTCAGGTCTAAGGATTACATTGATTGAGACATGCAAATGACGACTTGATCGTTGCATCTCAAAGTGGGTCAGTCCGACTTGCTAAAACTCTTTAGCCAAGTCCATGAACGTTGGAATGGCATCACCATGCCCATGACAAGTGGAACCGTGTCATCAGCCAACACTCACATTAGTCTAGGGTGTGTGTCCAGCACAACCTAAATGACCAAGGACAATCTAGTATGAACAACATGAATATATAGTTCCACAATCGAATCACATATTCAATGACATATATCAGATGTTCAATACAAGGACAACTTAATAACTTTATGAATACAATGGGAATAACATCATACATGATTGCCTCTAGGGCATATTCCCAACAGTCTCCCACTTGCACTAGAGTCAATCATCCTGGCATCATATGCCTAGGCATCTAATGCCCATGCCTCTCGTGTGCGCCTCATGCTTAGGCTGTGGTAGCGCCTTTGTCAACGGATCTGCAATGTTTGCATCCGTGTGTACTTTGCATAACTTGATATCACCTTGTTCGACAAACTGGCGAATGAGGTGGTACCGCATGAGTATATGTTTGTTCTTCTGGTGTTGTCTAGGTTCCTTGGTTTGTGCGATAGCACCATTGTTGTCACAATATACGTCCAAAGGATTGGACGCGCCCTGAACCACACCAAGATCAATCAGGAGGTTCCTGATCCAAACAGCTTCCTTTGCCGCCTCTGAGGCAGCAATATACTCAGCCTCTGTTGTAGATGCAGACACCGTATCTTGCTTGGAACTCTTCCAGCTCACAGCTCCTCCGTTCATTACGAACACGTATCCCGATTGCGAACGAGAATCATCTGAGTCGGTGAGATAACTCGCATCCGTGTAACCCTTTACACTGAATTCCTCATCACCTCCATAAACTAGGAACATTTCCTTAGTATTTCTCAAATACTTAAGGATGTTTTTAACCGCTGCCCAGTGGGCTTCGCCAGGGTCAGCCTGGTATCTGCTCGTAACACTTAGAGCATAGGAAACATCTGGCCTAGTACAAATCATGGCATACATGATGGATCCGATTGCCGAAGCATACGGGATCACACTCATCCGACTTCGCTCATCAGTCGTCGAAGGACACTGAGTCTTGCTAAGTTTTATACCATGGGACATCGGCAAGAATCCCTTCTTGGACTCTTGCATTTTGAATTTCTTCAAAACCTTGTCCAGATAAGTACTCTGACTCAATCCAATGAGCCGCCTGGATCTATCTCTATAGATCCTGATTCCTAATATGTAAGTTGCCTCACCCAAATCCTTCATTGAGAAACTCCTTTCCAATGACTCTTTGGTTTCTTGCAACATCATGACATCATTTCCAATCAGCAATATGTCATCCACATATAAGATTAGAAAGTTTACTTTGCTCCCACTAAACTTCTTGTATAAACAAGAATCATGATCGCTCTTGATGAAGCCAAACGATTTGACTACCTCATCAAAGCGAATGTTCCAACTCCGAGATGCTTGCTTCAACCCATAAATGGATTTCTGAAGTTTGCATACCTTGTCAACATTAGCTGGATCGACAAAACCTTCGGGCTGTATCATATACACGTCCTCAGTTAAATTTCCATTAAGGAAAGCTGTCTTGACATCCATCTGCCATATCTCATAGTCGAAATAGGCTGCTATGGCTAACATGATCCGAATTGATTTAAGCATCGCTACGGGCGAGAAGGTCTCGTCGTAGTCAACTCCTTGAACCTGTCGGAACCCCTTCGCGACAAGTCGTGCTTTATAGACGGAAATATTTCCATCCATATCAATTTTCTTCTTAAAGACCCATTTGCACTCGACGGGTCTTGCACCGTCAGGCAGATCAACCAAATTCCAAACTTGGTTTTCATCCATGGACTTTAACTCGGATCTCATGGCTCCAAGCCACGACTCGGAATCAGATCCCACCATCGCTTCCGAATAAGTTGCCGGCTCATTACTGTCTAACAGTAAAACATCTCGAGCACTCTGTAATCTGGCAGATCTCCGTGGTTCAGGTGCTGTTACCGGTGTAGGTACCACGACCGGCTCAGCCTCCAAGGCATTCGCCGACTCGCCCCTAGCCGGTTCCTCTCGAATTTCTTCGAGTTGCACTGTGCTCCCACTGACTTCCCGACCGAGAAACTCTTTCTCAAGGAAGACACCATTCCGAGCGACAAACACTTTGCCCTCTTCCCGGTTGTAGAAGTAGTACCCCAAGGTTTCCCTCGGATACCCCACGAAAATACACTTATCCGACTTGGGCGTGAGCTTGTCCGACTGAAGTCGCTTGACAAATGCTTCACAACCCCAAATCTTAAGAAAAGACAAACTTGGCTTCTTGCCCGTCCACATCTCATGTGGTGTCTTCTCTACTGACTTTGATGGTACTCTGTTTAGTGTGAAAGCTGCAGTTTCTAGACAATAACCCCAAAATGATAAAGGTAGATCTGTCCGACTCATCATTGATCGTACCATGTCTAACAAGGTCCGATTTCTCCGTTCCGATACACCGTTTCTCTGCGGTGTACCCGGCGGAGTGAGTTGAGGAACTATTCCACAACTCTTTAGATGGTCATCAAACTCATGGCTCATGTACTCGCCTCCACGGTCCGACCGTAGAAACTTTATTTTCTTGCCGAGCTGATTTTGTACCTCATTCTGGAATTCCTTGAACTTTTCAAAGGCTTCCGACTTGTGTTTCATTAAATAGATATATCCATACCTACTCAAATCATCAGTGAAGGTAATGAAGTACTCATAACCACCTCTGGCTGTCGTGCTCATTGGACCACATACATCACTATGTATTAGTTCCAACAAGTCGGACGCCCTTTCACAACTCCTTGCAAAAGGTGTCTTGGTCATCTTGCCTAGTAGGCATGATTCGCATGTCTCGAATGACTCTAAGTCAAATGAAGTTAGAAGTCCATCATCATGGAGCTTCTTCATGCGCTTCCAACTTATATGACCAAGCCGACAGTGCCAAAAGTAAGTCATATTCAGATCATTTGGTTTCAACCTTTTAACATTTATGTTATAGACCGATTCACTATCAAGATTTAAAATAAATAACCCGTTCTGAACGGGTGCAAAGCCGTGAAACATATCTTTCAAATATAAAGAACAACCATTATTCTTAATATTCGACTCATAACCTTGTCTCATCAAACATGAGGCGGAAATAATGTTTCGACTAAGCGCTGGAACATAATAACAATTATTTAGTTCCAAAATAAATCCTGAAGGTAAATGAAGTTGCATCGTGCCGACTTCCAACGCAGCGACTCTCGCCTTGTTGCCGACCCGAATATCAACCTCTCCTCTTGCCACGCTCCTAGTTCTTACCAGCCCCTGCAACGAGTTGCAAATGTGAATGACTGATCCGGTATCATATACCCAAGAACTATTAGGTGCATCAGCAAGATAAATGTCTATAACATTGCACACAAGTGTACCTGAGTCGGAAGTCATACCTCCACTCTTGGCCTTGTCAGCCAAATACTTGGTGCAATTCCTCTTCCAGTGGCCATCCTGCTTGCAATAGAAGCAATTGGCTCCGGCTGTAGGAGAAGGCTTAGTCTTTGAGGAAGCGCTCTGGACAGGGCCATGGGCGTTGCCTCCTGACTTATCCTTCTTCTTCTTAGTCCAAGAACTCTTCTTGAACTTAGCCTTATTCTGCACCATCAACACTTGACTGGTGCCTTTCTTGATATCAGCCTCTGCCGTTTTGAGCATCCCATGTAATTCAGTGATACTCTTATCCATACCATGCATATGGTAGTTCGAGATGAACGGACCATACGCACTAGGAAGAGAGTTCAGAATTATATCAGTGGCGATCTCTTCTTTAATTGAGAAGCCCAAGCGATCCAAAGACTGTATGTAACCAATCATCTTGATTACATGCGGACTCAGTGGATCGCCGTCTTTCAGCTTACAGCCAAGCAAAGCTTGAGAGACTTGATACCTCTCAGTCCTTGCTTGAGCCTGGAACATACTTTTGAGGCTTTCGATCATATCGTAGGCCTCAACATTTTCGAACTGCTGCTGCAAGTCCGGTTCCATGTGTGCAAGCATAAGACAGCTAATCTCCGTAGACTCATCTCTAGTCTTACGGTAGGCATTTGTGACAGCGACAGTCGCATCGTCATCAGGCTCATCTGGAAGTGGAGTTTCTAGAACATGTTCTTTCTTGTCATGCTTGAGGACTATCCTCAGATTACGATACCAGTTGGTGAAATTAATTCCATTAAGCTTATCTTTCTCTAGGATTGACCTCAACGCAAAAGTGGACAACTGAGGAAGGTTGCTAGGTGCCATTGATCTACAACAGAAAATACGCAAAAACACTTAAGACATGTATTCATAAAAGAGCAGGCATATTAAACGCTTTAATACTTATGCTCCCACTAGAACCAACATCCCTCCGATGGTTGCTAAGTGATTCAGGACCCTAAATAAGCAAGCCGACTAGTGAGCTTTAGCATCACCGCTAGCCGTCAAGTGATCTAGGTAGGCAACACCTTGCCAATCGTATCTCTATACGACTCCTGTTAGTTGGGTGACATCACATGCCCCGGCTCCCAACCTACCTCGCCCCGAGCCCCACAACCGTTGTGATGGACTCGTCTAGATTACCAAGTGCTTCTGCTTGTAAGAGTCCGACTCAAACCCACCTAACCGGAAAGAATTGGTAGCACCTCAATTTTATGAGCCCACTACCAAGAATGTCCGACTTGTGATGGTGCAGCACTGGCGGGGCGACCGACTAGACCTTCTTTGAGGGATTAAAGAATCTACCAACTATCTAAATAGAGGTAAATAGAGACATAACAATAACACAAATAAAACAATTATAATGTGAAATGGTATGGCTCTCTTCATGGTGATCTCCATCTCCACAAAGCTTGCAAGTCGACACGTGCCAACTCTTGTCACGTGCCATCTTACTCCATGTAGCCGACTTGTACATCGACTTGCATGCCTTCCGGGTTCTCCAACAAGCTACACTAGCTAAGTAAATGAAATTTACATAGAGAATCCGACACGCAGGCCGGTATACAATAAAATGACAGCACCTAGGCTCCAGCCGGCTGACAAAAACATGATACGCAGATCATGTATGGATTACACACATCACATGCACATAAGCCATACCATTCACAACTTCCTGCAAAAACAAGTTATGCATAGATACGATATCTACCGGCGTTGTGAAACTCGCAACGACATCTAAGGCGCTACGACAGGACGACGGCGGTCCCGCTAGCCGGATAGCGGGCGGGGATCGAAGGGGCAGCGCCCCTCGCGGGTGCGGGCAGCGCCCGTTGATTTCGGAAAACGCAGATCTCATCTGCATTCCGATCATGGATTTCTTCATCGGATAAAACGATTTTACCCGAATCTGATCCGTATTCCGATTCGACCAAACTCTTTGATCTTCGATCACCGCAACTGGATTTATGTGTCACGGTATACCCCGATGGCGGAAACCGACCGGTAGGGGTAAGTTGTTCCACGACCTTAGCAGTATGATCACGGAAACCAGATCATCCATTAACCCCGAGTACGATTGACCCAATCAACCTTGTACAAAACCGATCTATCTCATAGACCGACCACCAAAACAGCAATTAGATCACATCTAACGCTAACTACATATCACATATGTACGGATCTCGGGCCTAATACCAGAAGCTACCGCTCTGATACCACTGTTGGGGCGCGTAGAGATAAACGAAAACTTTTCCTACGCAAAGCTCCCAAGATCTAGCCGAGGTAGAAGGCCACGAGTATTACCACTAGACGCGCAGGTGCGGATTATCGATGTAGCGCGTCGGGTCGGGGCAGTGCAGTCCCACGATCCGGTCCGGCCGATCCAATCCCTCGAACGTCGAAGTGCTGAACGTACAGCACCTCTGCCGGTATCCACACGTACGAGGAGGAGCTCCGACGGCGGACTGCTAGGTCCGGTGCGGCGGCTGGACTGAGTGGGGCTAGGGTTCCCAACGCATGGGAGAGTGCCCTTTCTAGCCCGCTGGGCAACCTGCGCCCCTCTTTATATAGCGTACGGTAATGGGCTGCACAACACTTGTGGCCCATTCCCTCTGTGAGTCCGACTCACTAACTCAGTCCATTTTCGGTTCGGGTCCAACCCAACCAATACTTGCTCCCGCTCTTAAGTGTGTGACCCTGCAGGCTCATGGCGACATGGACACGATTGGAGTCCTACTCCCAATCGATCAATCGGTAGCGGCTCCTAGCAGAACGTGCCGACTCCCAAGTCCCATTGAGTCATGACGACATACCTTTCAATGTGATATTCATCTTAGTCCTTTTTGCCTCACGATATACCTTGTCGAACTATAGGCGATTCATCGTCATCCCTTTAATAGTTCAACTCTCTTCTCGATCCGTGATATGTGATTCATCTGACTAACTCTTAGTCAACCAACACAGTTAACACTTAACTGAGTTGCGCATGGCCATGCTTCCTGAATCATATCACTCGAGAGGGCCCAGAGAATATCTCTCCATTCGGAGGGGCAAAATCCCATCTTGATTATCCACATCACGCAGCTTGCTTCTCATTCGACCCGAACTCTGCCTTTATAGTTGCCTTGTCACAGAACAACGTTTGACAGAACCTAAGTCGGTGATCCACAACTCGGATTGTGCGACAACCTCAGGTCTAAGGATTACATTGATTGAGACATGCAAATGACGACTTGATCGTTGCATCTCAAAGTGGGTCAGTCCGACTTGCTAAAACTCTTTAGCCAAGTCCATGAACGTTGGAATGGCATCACCATGCCCATGACAAGTGGAACCGTGTCATCAGCCAACACTCACATTAGTCTAGGGTGTGTGTCCAGCACAACCTAAATGACCAAGGACAATCTAGTATGAACAACATGAATATATAGTTCCACAATCGAATCACATATTCAATGACATATATCAGATGTTCAATACAAGGACAACTTAATAACTTTATGAATACAATGGGAATAACATCATACATGATTGCCTCTAGGGCATATTCCCAACACGTTCTGCCTGGCGGCCTCCAGCACCAACTCGTTGAGCCTCTCCTGCTGCCTGAGACGCGCCTCTCCATCTAGGCGCGGCAACTCGGCAGCCACAGCTTGCGCAGCTCGCAGCGTCTTGGCGGGCGTGCTGTACCTCGGCCTTGTGAAGGTGTTCGCAGTGGCGGACTGCGCGGGCTCCTCCGCAACAGTCGCCATCTCGGCGCCCAGGTTGCGCCGCGTAGCACCCACTCTGCTGGGCCTCCTGGCAACCGGCGTGAAGCCGTGAGCCTTGTTGTACTCGAGCTGGTCTAGACTCAGCTCAAGCCTGATCTTCTCCAACTCCGCCTGCTCGGCAAGCAGCTCCTGGCGTTGCCGCTCGAGCTGCTCCCTCGCTGCAAGGAGCTCGATGTCGGTGGGCGTGGGCATGCCAGTTCGCGCAGCTGACGCGGGGATGACCGTAGACGTGGAAGGCGGCAGGTTGCTCTCATTCTCGTAGGGCCGGTGGTTCCTGCCACCCGCGGGCGGGTCGTCAACCTCCTCGACGACGGCCGCAGCGCCAGTAGCAGCTGCGTCAGTGTTTGCCGCCAAGCCCGTCACCATCACCTCAGCGCAGCATGCGGGGCTGCATGCAGGCCTTCCGCGAGCAGCAACCACCGCGGGAGGATCCTCCGCGTCCTGCACCAGCTCGGGGTAGGCGCTGTTGGCGACGGTGGCGACGTAGACGAGATGCGAGCCGAAGGAGATCACCGAGCCGCCCTCCGGCATGGCCATGCCGCCAAAACAGCCGGCGTTGTCGGTGACGAAGTCGAAGGAGCCGAATCTGTGGACAAGGCCACAAACTACGCGCTCCGCCGATGAAGATCCCGTCCGAACAGAAACTCCAGCCAGCGCCGCTGGTTGCCCCACGGTGGGCGCCAACTGTCGTGGTGGTGTCACGGCAGATGCCATGGGATGGCTAAAGATGTGGGGACGATGGACGCTGGAGGTGTCCGGGGAGGGATCACGCGACGAGTAGCCGCGTGAGGTGAGATCCACACAACACAAACAACACGATGTACCCAGGTTCAGGGCCCTCGTGAGGAGGTAAAACCCCTACTCCTGCCTTTCTCTATGTATTACGATGTCTCTCCGAGTAGCCACAGTACAAATGGTAACGCTGCCGAGTAGCCTTTCTCTCCTCTCCGAGTAGAGCTAGGTCAAGAACTCAGGGTTTCTAGGGTTCACTATGAGCCTGTGAGTACGTGCCTCGCGCAGGAGGCGGCGGGGCACCTTATATACATGGTGCCCAGCCGGATACGTCCAAAGCTAGACAAGTGTCGACATAGTGTGCACACTGTCCTTTCTCCGAGTACCCGCTGACAGCTTTGGTCGTTGATCTTGGCTGCTTCTGTAAAGTCGTTGGGCAAAACTAGGGGACAGACTGGTATCACTGTACCTAGGCACAGAGTAGGCCCCCCTTATCCTGCCACGGCCTGCTTCCATGCTGTCACTGTCAGGCAGGCCGTCCCCACGTGAACAGTAGTTCGAATGCTGCCAAGTACGGACCCAGGATACGCGGGATCCTGTGTCAGAACGGCTCCTTTGACTTTCTGCCCGAGTAGGTTCCCGCCAATTCTACTCGGGCCATCTCTTCTACTCGACAGGGTAGAACTTGATTGATATCTCCTTCTGGTCATCTTGAGGTGAGACCGAGTAGCAGTCGACCGGGTAGCGAGTACCCGGTAGTCGGCTACTCGACCAAACCTCTCTTCTGTAAGCGGCCTTTACCACCTGTCTTTACCCTACTCGGGGGTAACCCCCCGACAATGTCCACAAATGCAATCTGAAATAGTGGAGATTAACTGAGTGCATCACCAGACGAAGAGGAAAAATTCCTGCACCCGATGAACCCAAATGAACTGAGTTAACCATCGCTTCGAAATAACTCCGGTGTCTCATTTTATTTTTCCATCCTTTCTCTTGTGTGCCGTTAAACAGAAATAGCCTAGTGCAGATCTTCTCTCGTGCACTTCACGTACCAATCCAAAAATTGGTACAAACCTTTTGTGCCTTTTTCTTGTCACGTACTATGTCCCACCGACCACGTGATGTCTTTGTTTTATTTTT
This sequence comes from Alopecurus myosuroides, assembly GCA_028641055.1. Classification (NCBI taxonomy): domain Eukaryota; kingdom Viridiplantae; phylum Streptophyta; class Magnoliopsida; order Poales; family Poaceae; genus Alopecurus; species Alopecurus myosuroides. The sequence continues at coordinate 249,428,972 of CM054061.1, read as the reverse complement.
TTACCCGCCGCAAATTTCCGCACAAAACATCGGACGCAAAATATTGTCACGTATAGCTGTACTAATCCGATCTTCTCTCTATCCCACATCCGACCGATCCAACATCTTCTCTTTTATTAGTACTAGCATAGTGGCCCTCGCATTTGCGAGGGATCATATGTAATATGTAGAAAATCCCAAATATCAATTAAGGTTAGCGAGTTTATTATCTTATTTATACATTTCTTCCTCCCATCTACTCCCTTTATTCCTTTATTCTTAGACTATACAATCTTCAAGATGCAACGTTGACCTTTATTTTCTTGCTAAGATAATAAACAATCAAAGAGTTACGAACCATTTTTTCAGACAATTGTACTAATCACAATTCCTATCTCTACATGGATGGTTAAAGTATAAGTTATTAGAGTATTATTAAACTTATCAATTTTCTTTTTATTTCTCTTATATATGCCACTCTTCAGTGCACATGTTCTACACACTCTTACGAACATACAGATGTTGTGTGAAATATACCTAACGCAATCTAGGATGGCATAGTCCCGAGAAACTCTTTTCAAATCATTCATCGATTTTGCGATACACAATTCTTCTCACACAATCACCAACACTTATTATTATTGTTGTTACATCAAAAGAAGGTATCATGAAAGTTTCATGATCTTTACATTTTTTTCATGATCTAAGACCTAAACCTATTTATTACTTTGTTCTATATCATGCATTTTTTTCCATTTAAACTGACTACTTAGGAAAGATTTCCAATATTTATAATTATATAAATAAAAACTCTCTATAATTTAAATGGAACTACCCGACTTCGACTATTAAATTACTTGAATATAAAATTGCGCAAGCATTGCCTAGGTATCGATTATAGAGTCTCCACATTTATTTATGTTTTGAGCTTCATTTCTCTTTTAAACGCCTTATGTGCTGTTAGGCTATCGATGTCATCTCATGTGTATCCCTATTTCTCGGTTGTGTCACCTTGCTATTGAATCATTCCAGTTGTGTATAGAACCGGAAATTTTGAGGTAGTCACCAAATTATTTTTTTGCCATGTGTTCCGCTTATTTTTTTTCGAGTTTCTCTCCTTATGCTTTGTAATATATTTTTTGGGCTTCCTCCGTGCCCTTAAATGGTTAAAGTTGAGCATCCAATATAGTTGAGCATCCAATATCGGCACAAAAATAGTAAGGCTGGTGCCAATGCACCGCCTACTATTCACGGGCTATAGCCCCGCCACGTCACATTTTTTCACCACTCTCACGCCACTCTCACGGGCACGGTGCCAGTGCACGGGCTATAGCCCGGGCTATAAGCTTCTCTCTCTGCCACATCAGCTTTTCTCTCTCCTCCACGTCAACACATATTTTGAAGATTAAAAACGTTGCAAATAATAGAAGAAATTATTTTATTCAACTAAAATTGTACCGATTACATAATAATAAATAAAAATTACATAAAAATGAGAAAATTACATAATCTAGTTTTGATGAGCCCACACATGCTCAATCAAATCCTGCTGGAGCTGTGTATACATCGGCGAGTCCTGCATTTCGTTGTCCATCTGAATCCTTACTGCTAGGCTTGGTGGTGCATTGGTATGTATTGGAGGGCCGACGTTGCTCGCAACTGTCTCATAGCTGTTCTCCAAATTGGTACCACGCTCATCGTCGATGATCATGTTGTGCAGAATGACACATGCACGCACGATCAACCCAAGAGTGCGCATGGAGTAGGAGCGTCCGGGAACTGCTAAAATGTTGAACCTAGACTTCAACACTCCAAATGCACACTCCACATCTTTGCGCCAACACGATTGAGCAGCAGTGAAGACACGTTGCTTGTCACTTTGTGGAAGAGTAACACCCTTCATGAACACCGGCCAGGAGGGGTAGATGCCGTCGGCAAGGTAGTAACCCCAGTTGTACTGGTGTCCATTCACCGTGAAGTTCACTGTGGGTGCTTCTCCTCTAAGCACATCCGTGAACAATGGCGACTGATTGAGCACATTGATGTCGTTGTTGGACCCGGCGACTCCAAAAAAAGCATGCCAGATCCAACGATCATACGACGCAACGGCTTCTAAGATTATGGTAGGGTGTTTGATGTCTCCCCTTATGAACTGACCGGCATGCGCAACTGGGCAGTTCCTCCACTGCCAATGCATGCAATCTATGCTCCCTAGCATTCCCGGAAAGCCGCGCTCCTCGGCTTTCGCTAACAGACGCTGAGTATCCGCGACGTTAGGTCGACGGCAAAACTCTTCCCCGTAACAGTTGATGATGCCCTCACAGAATTGATCTAGACAGTCTGACGAAGTTTGTCTAGCTAACTTAAGCCACTCATCTATCGTATCAGCACCGGATCCATAAGCTAACAGACGCAACGCCGTAGTACACTTTTGTAGCGGAGTAAAACCCGTACGGTTCAGAGCATCAACTCTTTGGGTGAAATACGGAGAGTATTCACCCAATCTATCCACAATGCGTAGAAAAAGGGATCGCCTCATCCGATACCTTCGCCGGAAGAAGCTCGGAGGATAAGCGCAGTTGGGGGCGAAGTAGTCGTCGTAGAGCCGCTCGGCGGCGCCAACACGATCACGCCTGATGAACTGTCGACGGCGCCACGGCGGTCTTGGCACCGCTTGGAGCGCCGCCTCGTACTCGGCCTCCATTGCCGCCTGCATTGCGGCCATCATCTCACCCTCCAGTCCCTCGCTCGAATCGCTTCTTGACGAAGACATGGCGTCGAGAGGGTGGAAATGAAGACTAGAGAGGATGAAGTTGGTGTGGAATGAGTGCAGCATATGAGGGGGTATTTATAGGAGGGATCAGCTGAAAATTTCAAATTTTTCGAATTTTTCGAATTATATGAGGGACATGGCGCCACCGCCACCGCCCGTCGGCTCCCTCCCGCCCCCCGTCTCGCCCCCTTTCGCCCGCCACCGAGCGGTAAGAGCCCTACCGCCCGGCCTTACCGCCCCGGTTGGCACCAGCCTAAGCCTTATATTTTTAGTATGAAGAGATTAGTATTTATAATTTTAGTAAGATTGTGACCAAGTAATTAACATATATGTGCATTTACTTCGATAGTGATAACAACTTCTCATCCTAGTGTTTATGAGAATAAATCGGCATGTTTGCGCTAAGGAATGGACTGGGTACATCGGCTGGTTTAGGGTGCTTACAAAAATATTTTGGATTAATTAAAATTACTTACAAAACGAGACTAATATGACTTAGTAGACTTGGTTAGATAAAAAGAGACTAAGATGGCTTAGTAGACTTGGTTATATGACATATAATGGACTGCTGTTTATTCTTCAAGAAAACATGTACTATATACAGTTAAATATTTAAAGCTAAATCTCTACGATTAAAAATGTATGCACGCCGGACAATATCAACGAATCAAGATGTATTTAAAACCATGCATTCATGTTCCTAGTAAAAATCACATAGCACGTGGCATTGCTGAAATTTTCCATCCGGCTGGTCTTATAAAGAATTAAATAATTCAAGTTCAAGATGTTTCCTGAAGGAGTACAATTACGTGGATTAGTGGGTAGTTGGCCAAAGATTCCAGTGTATCTACGTGACATGTACCTAGTTCGGTGCCTCCAGCTAGCCTTCCTCTGACCCGATCGGTGCAAAGCGATGGCGGAACTTTTTTTTTCGTACTGCTCGATTTCATGTGTACGTGCATGCCCAGCTCTGGTCCAACGAATAGGTTATACAGGGTAACATAAATCCAACGGTTGACGTTGTTTTATTTAATAAGGATCCGCAAGATTAAGGGCTGTAAGTTCTTGTTGTATCACTGTAGAAGATTGTTGAATATACTTAAATCGTCATGCCCTCCTTAGTACCAATTACACATCTCTCGTCCACTTCAAAATCAAGAAATGTGTATTATACATGCACCTATTAAATAAAAATGATAATTTTTTTAAAGATGTTCTAAAAACAACAGTAGAATGCCTCTTTTGTCTGGCACCATATGCATCCAATACTCAAGGGATTTTCTTTTTTCAAAATAGTAATACACTATCTAGTTATGGCACCATGCATATTCAATAATCGAAAGAAAAATTCTTATAGCGCGACAAATACCTAGGTATATATATTTAGTTATGGCACCATGCATATTCAATAATCCATCATTGGCCCTACATCACCATTTTTTTTCTTAGCAATTCTATTTGGTGAACAATTTCAATATATATTTTACTAAACACTTGCTAACCTATCTACATAGCTTCCAATGCCAGTTGCATGGTCTAATCGCAAGAACTTGTTTCGATTGACAAGAACAATATTGCTCCTCTTCTCTGCACAGTGGTTGGCTGGCTCTGAAGATGCGTGTAACCGTGGGGTCACATTCTGATCCAAGCGGACGTACAGTACATGAGTGATTCGCGGATGCTTCTGGTAACAATGAACTGAATTTAGGACCCCTGCTGGCAGTAGACAGCCACAAGCTCTCTGGTGGGGTGAACCATGAAAGTCGCCACCCTACTGACGAAGTAAATGCAGTATGAAACATCTTGATCAGATACAGATTACAGCCGTGGTCACCGCCTGTAACCATCAAAAATTGGTGCTAACTACTTCACATTACCAATGTATCGCTCAAAACAGAAAAGAAGCTACACGAGTGCTACTTTTCAGTGGAAAATAATACGGAAAAAGACTCGATGACTAAGATTTGCGCTGTTCTTTTTGCCAGATTCTTCTGTACACACGTCCATAATAGTATTTTGCCCACGTCCCTAGCTACATAGCTTCCAATGCATATCTGCATGGTCTAATCGCAAGAACTTGTTTCGATTGTCAAGAACGGTGTTGCTCCTCTTCTCTGCACAGTGGTTTGGCTGGCTCTGAAGATGCGTGTAACGGTGGGATGACATGGATTTCTCCCCACGTCTGATTGCAATGCCCACAACTATGAATGATCATTAACGATGGGTCTGAAGATGGGTCTAAACAGAACAAAAGAATAGGCCTCTCAGGAGAAACGACTCAATATATTTTCTTGAGTTCCTCGGAGAATCTTGACTTTATCTCCTTGGTCTGAACTTTAAACTATCCCAAAATATTGCTCCGGCTGAGGCTGAGCACCGATAGCATCTTTGTGGTGGCTCTTGGTCGGCGAGTGGAATGGTTCCATAGAGAGCTTTTGCTCCAGCCTCCCAGCCAGCGTACCCTCCTGGAACATCGATGCGGACTTGAATCATGCCGATGCGCGCGAGCGGCGGCGGACTCTTGCAGCGCGCGCTGCTGACTTACGGGCGATGGATTCCAGAGAGGTGCGCGGTGGACGTAGCCGGGTCACCGAGCTGGCCGATGGGAGGCGTGGGACCAGGAGGCAGCTGGTGGCGACTGGAGAATAGAGATGGAGGTCGGCAGCGTGCAGACTGGGTTCGATATGAAGAGTTCATCCATGCCTCGGCGAGTTCAATATCCATGGCTTGCATCGTCGACCGTCCCTACTCGTTTGGGATGCGCGTGACACCGGCCGTGCTTTGTGTGCCAATCTGCTTGCGGTTGATTTCGGCGCGGTCTCCTGGCCGAACGCGAGGCCGGCCGCCATGACCTCGTCCTCATAGACGTACGTTATGTAGCATCAAAGAATTGGGGCAACTGCTGTGCACCTCGTCGCTGACATGCAAGCAAATTATCACGCATCTGATCTCTGGCATTCACCATGGTTCTCGCCTTCGCACATCGAAGGTCACCGACGAACACTCGCTGAGCCGCTCGGGGAGCGGCTGCTCTGCATGTGATGGACGTAGGAGGCATGCCGGCGGACAGGAAAATCGGGTGGTGGGCACCGGATCCGCCAGAAGTGGGGGCTATAGATTGCGGCCAAGGACGTATCTGATCTCGATAAGAGGCGGCCCGCGCTTGTTCGTTCCCAGCCTATATGTGTTGGAGGTAGGAGATCGTGTGGTGGACGGATCGGTATTCGGTTCTGGATACAGGACGGACAAGCGACAACAAAAAACGTAAAGATGGACGGAGGAAGGCGTAAACGCGGACGGACGAAAAGACATACCAAAAAAGGGAGGAAGAAACCTTCCTCCCTTTATTATTAGGTATCTAATCTATATCTATACCTACTAATAAAGTCATTAACGTTTCTCCCGTCGTCCGTTTCGTCCGTCGTCGTTGGTTTCGTACGTCGTCCCAGTTCCACCCGTTTATAAGTCATACGACACCACGTCCAATCCAATCTCTCTCCTGGCACGTCCAATCTCCTCTCCTGGCACGCCACCCCTCCTTTATATCCCTTCCGTTCGCCAGCCAGCCTCGCCTCGACGGCGTCCAAGCGGATCCTCAAAAGCTCAAAGATTTACGGACGGATCTCCACCTCCTGCAGCGCCGGCAATTTTACTACCCAGACTGGGTAGCTGGCGTATTTATAGTTTTATATACCGGACGATTTTCCATTGACGCGGACGAGGACGACTTGCCACGACTCGCGCCTAGAGCGCTGGTAATTTTACTGCCCAGACCAGGTAGCCGGCGTACTTATAGTGGACGATTTGCCATTGATGCGGACAAGGACGACTCGCCAGGACTCGTCGTGGTCGTATCTGGGGTCCTTCTATGGAAGTTGCCACCCTGCCTCCATGCGCCGCCCCTTATGATGCTGTTGCGGGCTCTCGCGCCCGTCGTGGCGGTATCTTGCTTGGTTCTTGCTCAACCGGCGGATTGTGGTGGTCTGCTATGATGGTGGTGATGTGTCCGTGCAGGTGTACTCACTGGGTGATGGTTCTCTTGTGTTTGTGCTTTATTGTTCCAGGTCTTCGCCGAAGCGGTTGTCGGGCCATGCAAGATAATCTATGGGAATCGGAATGTACGGGACAATACATCGCTGGATAAGGTACTGGCGCTCTTGATGAGTTCCAAGTTAAGGGACGTCAAGATATGATGCAGATCATGCAGGTCATGGCAGGCTCAACCTGGTCACTGCAAGGGATTATTCAGGCAATCAGGAGGAGGTTTGCTCAGAGTTTTCTGATAAGAAAATCCGAGTAAGAAATCTGCCCTTGCGTTGTGTAATTTGATCAGAGTTTCAATTTTCACCCTAATTATTTCTGAAGGTTAAATTATTAGAGTATAAAGTATTTATGTTCCAATAAAATTACTATGTACCCTATATTTAAATCGGTTTGACATCTCATATATTATGAAGAAACAGACGGAGCGTTTAGGTAAGTACCAGTATGTAGGCCTGATGCAGAAGCCCAAATTGTGCCCGAGATCATTTTTCAGTTTTAAACATCCCTTCACATGTGCTGTTTAAGTGAGAGAGATATGACCTGTGGTGACGAACTCATCGTGTTAGATTTTTTTTTAAAGGATACGTCATGGAAAAACGTATCGGTTTCCAAGAAGAAAAAGCCAGAGATGGCCGATTACAACGCGTTCAACTTCAACACAGACGTCGAGGACGCAACCCACCCAGAGCAACAGGGGACTACTCCCCAATCGTGTTAGAATTGATCACGTGCAGACGCGTTCTCATCAGGTGCATATAACGGCCTCCATCGGGGATAGCAAGAAGGATGACAAATGACAAGGACATGAATGTGGTGCAATGTTCAAATAGAGGAGGTAGTTATTGACTTAGGTGTGTAATGTTTTTGTCTCCCGTTGCAACGCACGGGCACATTTTGCTAGTAATAAAGAATAAAGGGAGGAAGGTTTCTTCCCCCAATTTTCGTCCGTTTTTTTGGTCCGTCACTTTTGGTTTCGTACGTTGTCCTACTTATCCCCGTTTTCTGTACTAAAGTGAATCCTAACCATCGCGGGACGCATCCTGTGCGCCGTAACCCTCCCTCAGTCCAATCTCCTAACCAAAAGGGGCCACGTACGGGAGGAGATCTAAACGGATCCCACCAGCAATGACTCCACACATAAAACATTAAAACGAATCCGCTCGTCTATCCGTCTGCGCGTGCGTGCGGTTCCCCTCCCTACCAGACGAGAAGAGGTCACCTAGCCTTGCTCGGCCATCGATGGCGCAACACGTCCACGCCATCGTTATTATCGTCCCACTACAGATATCGACCAGAGATGCCTTGAACCGAGCGAATTTATATCTTCTTGGACTCTGGCCGCCATTGTTTGTTTCCTCTACATCTCCGTCGAGCATGCTTGAGCTACTGCGTTTCGGCCGAGAGCTGAAGGGGCCGCTGTGATTTGAGCTGTTGGCTCAACCGTCCGGAAGCCGCGGCGTCGAGGGGATGGAGTCTGGTGGCGGAAGGTGGGAAGCAGCAGATTTTTTGTGGTGGGGGATTTGGGCTGCTCGTGCAGGCAGTGTCTGGTCGGCGTCGTGCTTGGTACGGAGAAGCACGACCATATGGAGTAGTGTCTGCTCGGCGTCGTGCTTGGAACGAAGAAGCATGGCCGTCCGGAGGAGATTAATCGCGTTGGGTGCACTGGAGGGAAGGCAAGACCAATATGGGTTTCCTTCGGTGTGCTGCCGATCTATATTTTAGGCTGAGTCGTTTCTTTGTAGCTTCGCCCACATTGCATAAAAGTTTTCTTCGACATGGTCTTGCCTCTCCTCAAAGATCTAGATGCATGTGCTTCCTGGACTCCTGGTCTAATTGTTATTTGTCAGTTAATTTGGACTTCCGTGGAGTTCTCAGCTGAACCCGAAATAGCTCAAGTCCAAAGTGATATGCACCTCATCCTTGTTTTCTGGTGATCTGTTCTGGATTCCAGTTTTGGTCAGGGTTCTTTTTTGTGGATATAATAAGTGAAAAACTGAAAATTGTCAAGAATGCAAATGCAGCATGAAGATAAAAATATGGGATGTATTGACCGACCATGATAGGAAAAACATACCCAATGGGATAATATACACAAATTTAAGGGAAAAACCCAACTATTCACAGTGTGTGTATATCGTGTGTTAGGAGGCTGTTGAGAAGAGGTTCCCCATTTTGCGCAGTTTTCTCGGTGTTCATCGGAAGTGGACTTCTTCAATAAGCATGGTGGTACTAGCATATAGAAAATTCAGGAAGTCATTGGAAAAGGGCAAACTACTCACGGTAAGGTTGCAATCAAGAAAATAAGTAGTATCTTTGAGCACTTATCTGATGTTACCCGGATCCTTCTTGTGATCATATTGCTCGAGCTATTGAGAAATCCTGATATATTTCAGATCAAGCATATAATGTTACCTCAATCAAGGAGGGACTTCAAGGATATTTATGTTGTTTTCGAGCCAACAGATCTCCCATGATTCTTTCTCAATCAGATGCTTCTGCAATTAAATATATTCATATTGGTATCCTACTTTTTCTCCAGATTGTAATCTGAGTTAGTAAACAACTTTCTATTAATTAGTTATAATATTTCTTAAGATCAAGGGTTAGTTATTATGTAATATACGGTAACCACGCTTCAGTAGTCCATTACGATCTTATACAATTTGGAGTGGTGCAATCACACATAAAATTCAGTATAGTGCCCCGTGCTACCTGGATAACCAAGGCCACCATATTTCTTTGCCTTGAAACTTGTGGTTTATGGCTGATGTCAATTCCCCTTGTTAGGTTCTTCTAGATGTGGTCATGTATAGGTGAAAATCCTTGCGGTTGACTAGCGTTCCCTATTCTTATTTTATCCTTCAGGTAATGATCAATATGAATGATACATGTTATGAGCCTTGTGGCATTTTATAGGTCGAATGAACTTGATTCAGACTGATACGCGTTTGGATGTTTACCATGCCATAAGTGACGAGGCTTCGTTTCAACAAAATTAGCTCCACACAAATGATATTTGCATATTGTGGTGACTCCATTCTATCAAATTTGATATTTATACTAGCCCATTCAAATGGATTGAGAATTTCTTCTTAGTATTTACATACAATGCATATAAGTCCCTAGCATCTATATCTATGTAGGGTCTCGACTTTTTTGGAGTTGGCCTAGAGAGGTACTGTTTCAGGGATCCTACTCCATACGGTTTAGGCTGCTTTGGGTTTAACTTTAGATTGTAGTGTGTACATGGAGTCCTGCAGATTTATATGTCATGGAGATGATTTCCTCCGAGCTGCAAGTTTTTTCCAGATATAATCAAATGAAAAGTGTGTCCGTGTATTTTCTTCCCGTTGCAACGAATGGGCATGTTTCCTAGTAGATATAGATATAGATATAGATATAGAGGTATAGATTTTTGTAACATCCCAAGTATGAAAATCATCCCCTTAGAATGTTTGTTGCATGTTTATTAAAGTACTGCATCATGTCATCATATTGTTTCCATGTTGGTTGCATTTGTTTCTTATTTGTTGCAATTGTTTTCCACTGTTTTCACAACTCAAATTCAAACCTTATTCAAACAATGGTTTCATACTTGCTCTGTTACAACATTTTGAATAAAAATCACAAATAATAACAACCATTTGGTTCCATGTTTTTCCATAGTGATCACTTGTGAAAATGATGGTTTTAAATCAATTATTTATGTTCCAAACACATTTGAAATTCAAATCCAAGCACCCAAAACAGAACCATTTTGAAATTATGTGGATACCAAAGAAAATCAACTCAAATTGTCTAACTACCATAGGGGTTACCCTATTTTAGATGTTGGTTTTATTAATGATTATTAATATTAACAATTTCACCCAAATTTGGTTCAAATTTCAAAAAGCAATCAAACATTTAAACTTTTGAAAATAAAAGTTGCCAACTGTTAGTAATTGGCCTAGAGAGCTTCCCTAATTTTTCTCAAAATTTTCACTAAACAAAAACCCATCTTTCTCTTACCAATTCTTTTTCAGCAAAAACAAACAGAAGGGAAAAAAAAAACAAAAGGAGCAAAACCACCGCGCGCGCGCAGCACCTAATCGCTACCCAGCCCAACTCACCCCGCGCGCGCAGCCCAGCCCACCTAGCTTACGCGCGTACCGCTTCAGCCTTCTGTTCCTCGTCTTCTCGGAGTACGGCCGAGAATCCGTGCCGCCACGTCGACGGCAGAGCGCCGTGGACGGCCATCCGCGGCCCCTCACCCCTATAAATCAGCCCTAGGGGTCCGAGCCGTCAAACCCTAGCCCCTAGGTCGCTGCTCCTCGCCTCCGCTGCCGTTCTCCACCCTCTGCCACCCTCTCCACTCTCTGAAGCTCTCTCCGGCGGCCTCTCCCTCTGAACCCGTGCACGTCGTCGACGCCATGGCCTTCCACTCCCCCACCTAGTCCCTGAAACCGAAAGCCCACTCCTTCCGCTACCCATTGAACACCTGAGCACATCCGGAGGCGCACGGTGCACTCGCCGCCATCCTCTGCCGAGTCGCCGTCGAGCTCGCCGTTTCCACTGCAACTCGACACCCCCCCGGTGAGCTCTCCGTGCTGCCCCTCTCCCAATCTCTCCCTCTGTTGCTTGCGCATGGTTCCGTGCACGACCACCACTCCCTACGCATCACCAATTGCGAGCACCGTGTACCTCAACGCCGGCGAGCAGCGCCACCTTGTTCTGTCAGTCGCGGACGGGTGCGTCGTCAGAAAATTCAGTTAAGCAGGCGAGGGAAGCTTAACCTGTCCGCGTCGCTATCTCTGTCAACTGACTGAACACTAGCGCAGTGGTTGCGCTCCTCTGAAACTCGTGGCCGGTCTCGGGTTCGAGCCCGCAGCGCCAACCTTTTTGGTGGCATTTTGCTTCCCGCGCAGGAGACCCACCAGCCAGTGACTGCCACGGCCACGCAAGCGTGCGCAGCGCCACGCTGGCCTCTGGCCCACGCGGCAGTGGCAGTGTGTAGACAGCAGGGCCGTAATAAAAGTTCCTGCGAATTTCTGAAAATTCCTAATTCATTTAAATAACAGATTTGAAACTAAAACTTCAACCTTTAATAACTTTTATTCTGTAATTCCAATAAATAAAAGTTTTATATGTTTTCTGTTCCAAATTTCATAACCTTTCCAAATAATCTAATTGTGTACTGTTTTGAACTTTCAAATTGCAATTCAAATTTAAATTCAAATCAATCAATTGTATTTTGCCAAAATTCATAAGTAATTCATAATAATTCCAAATCATGCAAATAAAATATGTTTTCAATGCTAATTCAAATAACCTATTCAAATATAATTTTTGTTTTCTGGTTTGAATAATTTAAATTGCCTAAATATTTTAATACTTGTTTAATTCATTTAAATTTGATAAAATCATATCTTTCTCAATATAAAATATTTTTGAACATGCAAAATATGTTTTCAAACCATCAAAGTGTGAACTTTTCAAATGTGAGTTTGAATTCATGTTTTGAACAAATAAAAATTCAATTAAATTCAAACTTGTTTTAAATTCATTTAAAACTTGTTCAATATTGTTTAATTCATAATTAAATAATCCAAATTCCAATTTCAATATTTGAAACATGTAATCCAACTAAAATTTGATGCTCTTTTAAAATATAAACTTTGTTATTTGTTTTTAACAATTTAAATGGTTGACAACAACAAATACTTGTGTGTCACCTTTAAGGCACCCAAAAATTCCCTAAATTAATAATAAAATTCTAAATTGCTACACCCTATCTTAATTTGATTCTAATGTTGTTATTTTGCTGTTTCCCTTTTGCATGCATCATACTAAACCACTAGCACCTGTTGATTAGTTGGAAAACAAATAATCTAACCAAAATCCATGGGCTTTTCATATGCAACTCAAAGTTGCATATGTGTCCATTTAAATTGTGTTATCATGTTATCTAGTTTATTTTGATGCATCTATTAACTTGACATGCATCATATTTGATTGTGCACTATGCCATGACAATGATTGTTTATATTTCTGCCTTGTTTGTTTGCTTCCTCTCGGATAGACGACGACGTTGATACCGATGACCTTTACGACACCCCTTCTGAGGATCTAGCTCAGTACCCGGCTACTGGGTTTGCAGGAAAGTTATCACTCACATGAACCATTGTGTTCCTTTCAACATTGGTTACCGATACTTTTCGTTGTCTATATTTGCTAGCCCTATGTATCGTTGCTTCTGTTACGAACCTATCACATGATACCCTAAACCCTGATATTGCCACACCTCCAGTCCTAAAACCCCGTTGCTTGGGCCCGTGTCTTACTAGCATGCTTAGGGTTGTTTTGCTCGAGTCTGTTATCAGTTACTTTCTGTTATTATATCTGTTATATTCTGGGGCTCGATGTTAAACCACACCTGTTAATTTGAGGTAATAATAATTTGCTGATAAGGCACCGGCAGGAGGCCCGGCGTGGTTTTGAGGCCTGCTAGTGTCGACCCTAATAGGAAAAGGGTCTTGTCTACTGATCCATGATGAGCGCACTATCCGCATGTGGGAAGCGTGTATGAGCGCCCCCCTCAATTTGACTCGATCCGCATCTCGTCCAAATCACCACACTTAGTTCGGGCTTTCCATTTGATGCACGCATATGCAGGTACGAACCCGAGGCCAGGGTGGAACTTTTGTAGTCGGCATTTAGGGCGGCGTGGTCTTCCAGTGCTATGAGGGTCCTCCTTTTCTTCGGGGGGCTCGATTAGCCGCGCACGCATAGCACGTGGTGCTTTGGGCTTGATGCGAAGAAGAGTTGAGTTGTGTTGAGTGCCCCGCTTGGTGGGAAAGGCCTTCCCATCTGGCGGGTTATTCTTACGTGTACGGCCAAATTGGTGCACCCCTGCAGGGATAAATCTTCTCGAGAAGCCGTGTTTTCCGCGGTTATGGTTGACTTGGTGAAAGTACTGGCTAACAAGTACTCAGAACAACTTACACCTAACTAATGATAACCTGACTAGTAATAGGCTTATTGACACAACAACTTGATCCATCATTAATCCAACTGTGTGAGTTATCCTCGGATTGCTTCTTTGGATAAGGGGCGGGATCCAGGATGGGTTTGATTGGTGGTTAGCTACAGTTGGTTACGATACGCTATCTCATCTCTTTCTGTTACACCGGCAGTTGTAGTATGTTCTGTAGATGGTTAGTGCAGCCAGTTGCAGCATCTTTCATACCCTTTTCTTCCGTTGATCCCAAGGCATCTGTGCTTGGTGTTGACGGTCTACACTTTGGTGAACTGTGAGTCTTGCTTGCCAGTACGTTGTTGTACTGACCCCTTTGGGGCTGTGGTTTACGCAGACTACGACTACGGCTACGATGACCACCAGGATGGCTACTTCGTGGAGTTTGACGAGACTGCAGACGAGTAGATAGCTGGACCAGGGCTGGATCCAGGACCTACGTGGATGGGCTTCGTCTTCTTTATTTTTCCCGGCTTCTTAAGCCTATTTGGATTTGTCTGTACTCAGACCCCTTTGAATGCTTCCGCTGAGTTGTAATGATATTATGTTGGGACATGTGTCCTCTGGATGATTGTATTTGCTATTTCTGCCTTAGTGAAGGCCATTTGCAATCTTATTTCAATCTTTTGTGTCTTAGAGGCATGTTGTGTTATCCTTTTGTTCAAAACCGTTGACGTACCATGTGTGTATGGTATGAAGTACGTCAATGGCAGTATCCTGATTTCTACGGGATAGTTTACATCGACGGTGAACAGTAACGGTTGGTTCTCGCACATAAGTGATGGCCTACCCGTAAGGGGACGCGGGAGCGGTTAAGCCCCGTAATCCAACCAAAATACTGTTCAGTTCGTACGGTGAGTATCCTCTAGAAGTCCGGGTGCGACAAATGGTATCAGAGCCTGTCTGCCTGTAGGATCCCTTTTACTGGTCGAAGTTGAGTCTAGAAACTATTTTGTAGCTATATAGGAAAAATGAAACGTGAGAGTAGGAATTCTGCCATTTTTCTTCTTTCCCCACCCACCCACCCTTTTCTGGTAAGGAAGTGCAACGTTGTTTTCTGTTCTCACCTAAACTTTCAAGTTAGGATTTCACGTGTTTTGGGTTTTCCGTAGTACCTCAGGACTTTTGGTCTCGTTTTCCCGACGTTGCTTCGATATCCTGTTCTTCTAAAGAACCTTTCGTCCGTTGAAACCTTGCTGTTGTTTTCCACTTCATTTCTTCTACCGGAGTCTAATCAAAACCTCCCAAATCATCTGCAGATGGATCTCAGGTTCTTCCCGCAGGTGGTTCGGATGACTCGCTGTGAGAGCACCGCCGGTTATCCGGAGATGCTGAGAGACACGGTGACTCATCTGGGGTTCCATTGGGCACCAGAGTACCAGGTCTACGAGCAGCAGCGAGAGTTTGACCAGACCTACTACCGGGCTGTCGTCTACATTCTGTCGGATGATGGCAGGAGCGTTGTCCACCGCTACGAGGCAGTAGGTTCCATAGTGGATATGGCCGTGCAGCAGGCAGCTTACGTGAGTCTCACCGTCCTCCGTGCTGACTACTGGGGGTTTGACGATTCTATCTATCGTCACATCCCCCGTGGTTACATCACGTCGGCGGGAGTTCACTTCACTCTCCACGGCAACCTGGATACCTACGAGTCTGATAGCTCCAGGCTGCACACCACTGCTCAGTTCGAGAGGCACAGTGACGCAGTTGCTTCCACACTGTCTCAGGAGTTGGCTTCAGTCAGGGAGCAGCTCCACCTTGCTCTCACTCGTCTGGCGACGTACACCACAGACTTCGTTCGAGACGAGCGCTTTGCACGTTTCACTCAGCCAGCTGGTCTTCCGTTGCCAGATGCTGGAGGTTACGAGCCGATCAGAGGTCCACTTCTCGACCTTGGTCCTGGTTACACTGGGATTCCCCACTTTGGAGCACAGGGAGACGACGCTTTCTACTTCACCACACCGAGAGTTGCTCTCAGAGCAGTTCCGCTCTACGTGGATCGTCGTCATACCTACTTCCGGGGGATTCCTCCTCACCGTATCTATCGTCGCACTACTCGCCGCCGTCCTGCGTGATGAGCATGGGAGTACCGATGTATCCGCTCCTAGCTATGTTTAGTTATCCTGTGGCATTCGAACCATTTATGGTGTGTTGGATATTCTGATGTATTTGAACATGTGATGATGTACCTGTTGGTTATCTATTCATGCGTCGGAATAATCTCTCTTTCGGTTACCAAGTCTAGCCTTTGCTGTTATTGTGCTAAAATGCATTTCTGTTCAGGATGCCTCCAACCAGGAACTCCCCGCCTGAACCACCTCCGCTCACGGAGCTGTTGACTCAGATGACTCAGGTCGTGGCTCAGATGGCCCAGATCCAGGCTAACCAGCACAACAACCAGAATGCTCCGCGAGTCAGCATCAAGGAGTTTCTGAGCATGGGGCCGAGAGCTTTCGTGGCAACACGTGAGCCTCTGGATGCTGATGACTGGATCAGGGAGATGAACAGGGCTCTGGAGATTGCTCATGTTGCTGAGGAAGATAAGGTCAAGTATGCCACCTACCTACTGAAGGGTCAGGCAGCTACCTGGTGGGAGAACTACCAGACCATGAGAGCTGGCTATCCTATCACATGGGGTTGTTTCAAGGATGCCTTCCTGAAGCACCACATCCCAGATGGTCTCATGGAAAGGATGCGTGAGGAATTCTGCTCTCTCAAACAGGGCAAGCTGGACGTCCTCGGCTACCAGAACGAGTTCAATCGTCTCGCTCGATACGCCGGTGACGAGGTGTCCACTGAAGCCAAGAAGATGGCAAGGTTCCGCCGAGGTTTTAACCCGGAACTGAAGTACGCTCTCACCAACATCAAGTGCAAGGACTTCGTGGAGCTCGTGAACACCGCGCTCAATGAGGAGAATGGGCGCAAGGCGTTCAAAGAGTCCCGCAAGCACTCGCGTGAGGGTGGTTCCTCCTCCAACATGACCACCCCTCCGCAGAAGCTCCGCATCTGGGTGCCAAACAGTGCTGTCACTAGGGCTCCAAATGCCCAAGCTTCTCCAGGCTTTGGTCCCCGCCCACCCAACCCATCTCAGATGCAGGGTCAGAGGTTTCCAATGGGGCAGCCAAGGCCAGCTCCTCCTCGTGTCGTCACTTGCTTCAAGTGCAAGGAGACTGGACACTATGCTGATAAGTGCACTCAGAGGCAGCTACCTCCACCACCTCCTCGCCCCAACACCAACCAGGCAATGGTTCGTGCTCCCCCGGCTAAAGCCTTCAACTCCAACAACAGGCCTGTCGGGAGGACCGCGAGGGTGAATCATATCTAGGCCGACAAAGCTGAGGAAGCTGCTGACGTCGTTCTCGGTACATTCCCCGTAAACTCTAACCAAGCTAAAGTGTTGTTTGATACCGGAGCATCGCATTCGTTCGTGTCAAAGATCTTTGCAACAGCAGTTAAACTACCTTTTGTTGGTTTGGGTTCCCCGCTAGTAGTAAACTCCCCTGGAGCAACTATGCAAACTTCCAAGATCAGTCACGAGAATCAGATCTTGATTGGAGGTCACATATTCCTTGCTTCCCTCATTCTGCTTGGCAATTCTGACATTGATGTCATCCTTGGCATGGATTGGTTGAAGGCCAATAAAGCTACGATTGATTGTGCTAAGAAGTCAATAACTCTATTCCACCCCTCCGGCCAGATAGTCTATTCTCCAAGTGAATCAAGTTCTGTTCAGCTGTACACCCTGGATGCTAAACCTCTACCTCTGCTTGAAAATGTTCCGGTGGTTTGTGAATTCCCTGACGTCTTTCCAGAAGAGTTGCCAGGGATGCCTCCGGACAGAGCAGTTGAGTTCGTGATCGAGCTTGAACCAGGTACTGCTCCAATCTCTAAGCACCCATACAAGATAGCTCCTCCTGAACTGAAGTTGTTGAAGGAGCAAATTGATATGTACATGGAGAAAGGTTACATTCAGCCTAGTTCCTCCGCTTGGGGTTGCCCAACTCTGTTTGTTGCCAAGAAGGATCAAACAAAAAGACTCGTGGTTGACTATTGTGACGCCCCGAGATCGGGCACTATGCAGATTTCAGCATTCCCGCCAAATCCGCATAATAACCGATTCCAGGTTGCCACTTATGATAACATTACAACAGTTCACGAATAATCCACAATTACAACAGAAACAGATAGATACAAGATGACTCAAACGAGCCAGGGTTACAACTGATACATTACAAAGATCCAAATAACAGCGGAAGAAACAACATATCGTCCGTCTACGGACAAGATCCAAATTGGACTAAGAGTCCTGAAGATAACCGAGAGCGTCCAATCCCTGCCCAGGCCAAACCGGAGGGATTCCCAAGCTAACGTCGTCAGACTTCAAACCTGTTGACTGCAATTTGGAATTTGCAGCCACGAAAGAGATTCGTGGGTCAGTACGGTTAAGTACTGGCAAGGGGGATAAAACCCATACTCACAAGAATACCGGCGTAGCCAGTCACCACAAGATACAAATACTTTAGGATCAACAGGAAGGAAGGGGTTATGGCAAATAAGCGACAGCGGGCTGCACTAACCAACTACAGAGATTCTATCACTTCCGACTAACAGAAAGGAGATAAGATCGAGTATTGTAACCAACTGAAAGATAACTTCAAACAAACCCATCCTGGATCTCGCCCCTTTATCCAAAGAAGCAATCCGAGGATAACTCACACAGTTGAATTAATGATGGTTCAGATTATTGTGTCAATAAGCCTATTACTAGTCAAGTTGTTAATCATTGGGTGAAAGATTGTTAATCATTATGTTTAAGTTGTCCTGAGTACTTGTTAGCCAGTACTTTCACCAAGTAATCCATAACCGCGGAAAACACGGCTTCTCGAGAAGATTATCCCTGCAGGGTTGCACCAATTTAGCCGTACACGCAAGAATAACCCGCCAGATGGGGAGCTAACCCACCAAGCGAGGTACTCTACACAACTCAACTCTTCTTCGCATCAAGCCCAAAGCACCACGTGCTGTGCGTGCGCGGCTAATCGAGCCCCCGAAGAAAGGGGGACCATCATAGCACTGGAAGACCACGCCGCCCTAAATGCCGACTACAAAAGTTCCACCCTGGCGCCAAGGGTTCGTACCTGCATATGCGTGCAGCAAATGGAAATCCCGAACTAAATGTGGCGATTTGGACGAGATGCGAATCGAGTCAAGTTGAGGGGGGCGCCCATACTCGCTTCCCACATGCGGTTAGTGCGCTCATCATGGATCAGTAGACAAGACCCTTTTCCTATTAGGGTCGACACTAGCAGGCCTCAAAACCACAAAGGGCCTCCTGCCGGTGCCTTATCATCAAATTTATTATTAAACAATAACAGTAGCATGATTGATTGATTGATTAAACATCGAGCCCCCAGAACATAATAGAGTAATAACAGAAAGTAACGGGTAACAGACTCGAGCAAAACAACCTAAGCATGCTAGTAAGACACGGGCAACAAGCAATGGTTATAGGTATGGAGGTGAGGCAATATCAAGGTTAAGGGATTCATGTGATGGGTTCGTAACAGAAACAACTACTACTAAGGATAGCAGAAAAGAATCAACGGAAAGAATCGGTAACAAGTGATGAAAGGCAGCCATATGGCAGCAAGTGAGTATACTTGCCTGAGATCCCGCAAGGTAGCAGAACTTGTCGTTGCTCACATCATCTCAACGTCCTATCCGGGTAGAAGCAATGAACCTCGAACAAACACCGGATGCAACAATTACTACTACGGCAAAAGATCCAGCATGATCAAGATATGGATGCATGACAGGTTTAAAGATGCATCAAAGTAAACTAGTTGACAAGATAAACAAATTTAAATGGACCCATATGCAATTTGAGTTGCATATGAAAAGCCCATGAATTATGGTTAAATTATTTGTTTTCCAACTAACCAATAGGTGAAAGTGGATTAGCATGATGCATGGATGAGGAAAACAATAAAATAACAACAATAGAACCAATTGGAATAAGGTTTAACAAGTTTGGAAATTATTGGTTAAATGTGGAAAGTTTGGTTACTTAAACATGTCACACAAGCAATTGTTGTTTTCATCAAGTTAAAGTGTTCAAAACAAATAACAAAATTTATATTTGAAAAGAACATCAAATTTTAGTTGGATTACATGTTTCAAATATTGAAATTGGAGTTAGGGTAATTTAATTATGAATTAAACAATATTAAACAAGTTTTAAATGAATTTAAAACAAATTTGAATTTAATTGAATTTTTATTTGTTCAAAACATAAATTCAAACTCACATTTGAAAAGTTCACACTTTGATGGTTTGAAACATATTTTGCATGTTCAAAAATAATTTATTTTGAGCAAGTTATGATTTTATCAAATTTAAATGAATTAAACAAGTATTAAATTATTTAGGCAATTTAAATTATTCAAACCAGAAAACAAAAATTATATTTGAATAGGTTATTTAAAATAGCATTGAAAACATATTTTATTTGCATTTATTGGATTAATAATGAATTAGTTATTGATTTTAGAAATTTGCAATTGATTTGTTTGAATTCAAATTTAAATTGCATTTTGGAATTTCAAAACAGTGAACAAATGTTACCCAAAGATAGAGAATTTAATTTAGACCAGTGTGCATATTTTATTTTCATTTATTGGAGTTATAAAACTAATTTTATTGCCAAAATACTTTCAGGGACTAATCTGTTAAAAATAAGGACTAGTTTTTTATTACAGAAACGTTCAAATCGTTTTATACCCACTGGAACAGTTACACAGGCACTGCTAGGGGGGCCCCGTGGCCCACTGTGCCCGCGTGGCACACGAGGGGCTTACAGGTGGGCCTGCTCCTGAGCGCGCAATAGAGAAAAAAGGTGGGGTTTTTATCCCTCAGCGGGGATCGAACCCAGGAGCTTGCGTGCGCGTGGAAGGATCGGTACCGCTGCGATACAGTCACGTTCGTGATGTGATACAGGCGAGTGGAAATAAGAGGCGACACTACTGTCGTTAACTGAATTCGTCTGAAGCTGACGAACTGCTACGTGAACTGGTTGCAGATCGGAGGGGGGGCGAGTGGTCCGCACGGGCATCGACCACGAACCAGCTTGGATGGCGGTGTGCAGGGGTCTTGCGCTCGTGTAGAGAGGAGGGAGAGGGCAGGGACGGTGGGCTCACCGTGGTCTGGTCGGGGGGGCGGCTGCTGTCGAAGATGTTGACAGACCGTGGCGAGGAGGGACATCCGGCGACGGCGCGGCCGCCGTGGTGCCTCCCGGCAAGCGACGAGGACACGGTGAGATGCAGGGGGATGCCGCGGTTCCATTCCCGGCGGAGGATGCGCCTCGAGGTGACCGGAGATGGGAAAGGGCGGTGGACTGACGGCGGCTAGGTGGTGTTCGGTGCAGTTTCAGACAGGTTCAGACAAGGGAACTAGCAGAGAGGAGGTAGCTAGGGAGGACGGCGGCGATGGGAAGGAACTAGGGTTGCAGGGGCTCGGGAGGGGTAGTTATAGGGTGGCCATCGAGCTGTACGGCGAGCCATCGAGCTGGGGAGGGAGAGATCGCACGGTTCTGCACCTGCTCGTACAGTTGCTGACGACAGAGGGGTAGACGACAACAGAGAGGGGGTGGGCCAGAAAGGAAAATGGGCTTGGGGAGAGAGAAAGGAAAAAGGGGTTGGGCTGGGAAGAAAAAGGGAAAGGGAGTGGGCTGGTTCTTCTCCTTGGGATTTTCCTTTTTTATTATTTATTTATTTATTTTTTTGTAAAAAGAAATAAAAGGAAGAGAGAGAAAGGATAGGGTTTTTGGGGTGGTTTATGGCATTATATATTTTTCTTGTTTTATTTTTTTCCAAAACAGAAAAATGAAAGAAATGTTAGCATTATTTTCACAAGGTGGAAAAAGGATTTTGGGGTTTTAGGGTTTTATTTTTAGTTTATAAATACATTTGGTTATTTTGCAAAACAACACATAAAAGTGATGTTAACATTAACTTCAAAATTAATTTGATTTCTAATTTGTTAGTTGATTGCCAAATAAGGTTTGATTTTGAATTTTTTTGGAAATAACAAATTTTACTTAATAAAGTCAAGCGATTATGAAAATATTGTTTAATTTATTTGTTTGCAAGAAATTAATGTTTAAACCACAATTTGAGACATGCCCATTAAGAAGGAAAAATGATTTGAAATTTAATTTCCATTAGGAGGTTTGATAAAAGGAAAGATTTTATTAACAAGCAATTGGATTAGAACAACTCCAAACTTTTGAAAAACAAATGAGTGGTTTAGCTTGCAATTTTGAAATTGGAAATTTGAACATGTGGGAAAGTTTTAATTGTGTTTGAATTTTGAGTTGTCTTGAAAAACAGAATGCAATGCTCATGTGATGCATATGGTGCAAAGCAAAAGGAAACAAACACTTTTCTACCAAAGGTAACACCCCAGGTGTTACAGACGACACCACTAACAAGGGATTGCGCCCTCGCAATCCACCTGCTAACCCGGGAGGGGAAAGAAGTTCTACTATCGATTCTTCGTGCTTCTAGTTGATCTCCTCGACACCACTAACAAGGGCTTCTCGACACCACTAACAAGAGATTCTTGCTCGGAGTGACGACGATGTTCTCCCACCAGGAATCTTCCGATGATCGAACCTATTAGGTTAAGGGCTCAGAAAACGTCCACCCACGTGGGATCCTAACACTTTGAAAGATAGACAAGGGGGGAGACTCCAAAACAAACAAGATGGGGAGGGGAAATAGAATAGGGATAAGGAGAAAAACAGGAATCCTATTGAGATGTTTTTCAAAATAGTTTAGCAGAAATAGTTTTTTTTTTTGACATTCTAGAAACAACGACCGTTAGCTAGGTTAACCTACAGGCTTTGCGGACCCGTTGCTTCGATAACCATTCGTATCGAAACAATATCGGGAATCGGAACCAAGGCTCTGATACCATTTGTGACGCCCCGAGATCGGGCACTATGCAGATTTCAGCATTCCCGCCAAATCCGCATAATAACCGATTCCAGGTTGCCACTTATGATAACATTACAACAGTTCACGAATAATCCACAATTACAACAGAAACAGATAGATACAAGATGACTCAAACGAGCCAGGGTTACAACTGATACATTACAAAGATCCAAATAACAGCGGAAGAAACAACATATCGTCCGTCTACGGACAAGATCCAAATTGGACTAAGAGTCCTGAAGATAACCGAGAGCGTCCAATCCCTGCCCAGGCCAAACCGGAGGGATTCCCAAGCTAACGTCGTCAGACTTCAAACCTGTTGACTGCAATTTGGAATTTGCAGCCACGAAAGAGATTCGTGGGTCAGTACGGTTAAGTACTGGCAAGGGGGATAAAACCCATACTCACAAGAATACCGGCGTAGCCAGTCACCACAAGATACAAATACTTTAGGATCAACGGGAAGGAAGGGGTTATGGCAAATAAGCGGCAGCGGGCTGCACTAACCAACTACAGAGATTCTATCACTTCCGACTAACAGAAAGGAGATAAGATCGAGTATTGTTACCAAATGAAAGATAACTTCAAACAAACCCATCCTGGATCTCGCCCCTTTATCCAAAGAAGCAATCCGAGGATAACTCACACAGTTGAATTAATGATGGTTCAGATTATTGTGTCAATAAGCCTATTACTAGTCAAGTTGTTAATCATTGGGTGAAAGATTGTTAATCATTATGTTTAAGTTGTCCTGAGTACTTGTTAGCCAGTACTTTCACCAAGTAATCCATAACCGCGGAAAACACGGCTTCTCGAGAAGATTATCCCTGCAGGGTTGCACCAATTTAGCCGTACACGCAAGAATAACCCGCCAGATGGGGAGCTAACCCACCAAGCGAGGTACTCTACACAACTCAACTCTTCTTCGCATCAAGCCCAAAGCACCACGTGCTGTGCGTGCGCGGCTAATCGAGCCCCCGAAGAAAGGGGGACCCTCATAGCACTGGAAGACCACGCCGCCCTAAATGCCGACTACAAAAGTTCCACCCTGGCGCCAAGGGTTCGTACCTACATATGCGTGCAGCAAATGGAAAGCCCGAACTAAATGTGGCGATTTGGACGAGATGCGAATCGAGTCAAGTTGAGGGGGGCGCCCATACTCGCTTCCCACATGCGGTTAGTGCGCTCATCATGGATCAGTAGACAAGACCCTTTTCCTATTAGGGTCGACACTAGCAGGCCTCAAAACCACAAAGGGCCTCCTGCCGGTGCCTTATCATCAAATTTATTATTAAACAATAACAGTAGCATGATTGATTGATTAAACACCGAGCCCCCAGAACATAATAGAGTAATAACAGAAAGTAACGGGTAACAGACTCGAGCAAAACAACCTAAGCATGCTAGTAAGACATGGGCAACAAGCAATGGTTATAGGTATGGAGGTGAGGCAATATCAAGGTTAAGGGATTCATGTGATGGGTTCGTAACAGAAACAACTACTACTAAGGATAGCAGAAAAGAATCAACGGAAAGAATCGGTAACAAGTGATGAAAGGCAGCCATATGGCAGCAAGTGAGTATACTTGCCTGAGATCCCGCAAGGTAGCAGAACTTGTCGTTGCTCACATCATCTCAACGTCCTATCCGGGTAGAAGCAATGAACCTCGAACAAACACCGGATGCAACAATTACTACTACGGCAAAAGATCCAGCATGATCAAGATATGGGTGCATGACAGGTTTAAAGATGCATCAAAGTAAACTAGTTGACAAGATAAACAAATTTAAATGGACCCATATGCAATTTGAGTTGCATATGAAAAGCCCATGAATTATGGTTAAATTATTTGTTTTCCAACTAACCAATAGGTGAAAGTGGATTAGCATGATGCATGGATGAGGAAAACAACAAAATAACAACAATAGAACCAATTGGAATAAGGTTTAACAAGTTTGGAAATTATTGGTTAAATGTGGAAAGTTTGGTTACTTAAACATGTCACACAAGCAATTGTTGTTTTCATCAAGTTAAAGTGTTCAAAACAAATAACAAAATTTATATTTGAAAAGAACATCAAATTTTAGTTGGATTACATGTTTCAAATATTGAAATTGGAGTTAGGGTAATTTAATTATGAATTAAACAATATTAAACAAGTTTTAAATGAATTTAAAACAAATTTGAATTTAATTGAATTTTTATTTGTTCAAAACATAAATTCAAACTCACATTTGAAAAGTTCACACTTTGATGGTTTGAAACATATTTTGCATGTTCAAAAATAATTTATTTTGAGCAAGTTATGATTTTATCAAATTTAAATGAATTAAACAAGTATTAAATTATTTAGGCAATTTAAATTATTCAAACCAGAAAACAAAAATTATATTTGAATAGGTTATTTAAAATAGCATTGAAAACATATTTTATTTGCATTTATTGGATTAATAATGAATTAGTTATTGATTTTAGAAATTTGCAATTGATTTGTTTGAATTCAAATTTAAATTGCATTTTGGAATTTCAAAACAGTGAACAAATGTTACCCAAAGATAGAGAATTTAATTTAGACCAGTGTGCATATTTTATTTTCATTTATTGGAGTTATAAAACTAATTTTATTGCCAAAATACTTTCAGGGACTAATCTGTTAAAAATAAGGACTAGTTTTTTATTACAGAAACGTTCAAATCGTTTTATACCCACTGGAACAGTTACACAGGCACTGCCAGGGGGGCCCCGTGGCCCACTGTGCCCGCGTGGCACACGAGGGGCTTACAGGTGGGCCTGCTCCTGAGCGCGCAATAGAGAAAAAAGGTGGGGTTTTTATCCCTCAGCGGGGATCGAACCCAGGAGCTTGCGTGCGCGTGGAAGGATCGGTACCGCTGCGATACAGTCACGTTTGTGATGTGATACAGGCGAGTGGAAATAAGAGGCGACACTACTGTCGTTAACTGAATTCGTCTGAAGCTGACGAACTGCTACGTGAACTGGTTGCAGATCGGAGGGGGGGCGAGTGGTCCGCACGGGCATCGACCACGAACCAGCTTGGATGGCGGTGTGCAGGGGTCTTGCGCTCGTGTAGAGAGGAGGGAGAGGGCAGGGACGGTGGGCTCACCGTGGTCTGGTCGGGGGGGGGGGGCGGCTGCTGTCGAAGATGTTGACAGACCGTGGCGAGGAAGGACATCCGGCGACGGCGCGGCCGCCGTGGTGCCTCCCGGCAAGCGACGAGGACACGGTGAGATGCAGGGGGATGCCGCGGTTCCATTCCCGGCGGAGGATGCGCCTCGAGGTGACCGGAGATGGGAAAGGGCGGTGGACTGACGGCGGCTAGGTGGTGTTCGGTGCAGTTTCAGACAGGTTCAGACAAGGGAACTAGCAGAGAGGAGGTAGCTAGGGAGGACGGCGGCGATGGGAAGGAACTAGGGTTGCAGGGGCTCGGGAGGGGTAGTTATAGGGTGGCCATCGAGCTGTACGGCGAGCCATCGAGCTGGAGAGGGAGAGATCGCACGGTTCTGCACCTGCTCGTACAGTTGCTGACGACAGAGGGGTAGACGACAACAGAGAGGGGGTGGGCCAGAAAGGAAAATGGGCTTGGGGAGAGAGAAAGGAAAAAGGGGTTGGGCTGGGAAGAAAAAGGGAAAGGGAGTGGGCTGGTTCTTCTCCTTGGGATTTTCCTTTTTTATTATTTATTTATTTATTTTTTTGTAAAAAGAAATAAAAGGAAGAGAGAGAAAGGATAGGGTTTTTGGGGTGGTTTATGGCATTATATATTTTTCTTGTTTTATTTTTTTCCAAAACAGAAAAATGAAAGAAATGTTAGCATTATTTTCACAAGGTGGAAAAAGGATTTTGGGGTTTTAGGGTTTTATTTTTAGTTTATAAATACATTTGGTTATTTTGCAAAACAACACATAAAAGTGATGTTAACATTAACTTCAAAATTAATTTGATTTCTAATTTGTTAGTTGATTGCCAAATAAGGTTTGATTTTGAATTTTTTTGGAAATAACAAATTTTACTTAATAAAGTCAAGCGATTATGAAAATATTGTTTAATTTATTTGTTTGCAAGAAATTAATGTTTAAACCACAATTTGAGACATGCCCATTAAGAAGGAAAAATGATTTGAAATTTAATTGCCACTAGGAGGTTTGATAAAAGGAAAGATTTTATTAACAGGCAATTGGATTAGAACAACTCCAAACTTTTGAAAAACAAATGAGTGGTTTAGCTTGCAATTTTGAAATTGGAAATTTGAACATGTGGGAAAGTTTTAATTGTGTTTGAATTTTGAGTTGTCTTGAAAAACAGAATGCAATGCTCATGTGATGCATATGGTGCAAAGCAAAAGGAAACAAACACTTTTCTACCAAAGGTAACACCCCAGGTGTTACAACTATCGTCCTCTCAACGAGAAAACTATCAAGAACAAGTATCCAATTCCTCGTATCGATGATCTTTTTGATCAACTTGCTGGAGCCTCAATATTCTCAAAGTTGGACTTGAGGATGGGTTACCATCAAATAAAGATCAGAAAGGAAGATATTCCAAAAACAGCTTTCACCACTCGTTACGGTCTATATGAATACACCGTCATGTCCTTTGGTCTCACCAATGCACCGGCAACGTTCTCAAGACTCATGAATTCTGTCTTCCATGAATACCTCGACAAGTTCGTTGTGGTATATCTCGATGATATTCTGGTCTACTCAAAGTCCGAGGAAGAGCATGGAGAACACCTTCGTCTCACTCTCATGAAACTTCGCGAGCATCGTCTGTATGCCAAGTTCTCCAAATGTGAGTTCTGGATTCCAGAAGTTGCTTACCTTGGTCATGTCATCTCTGCCAAAGGCATAGCCATTGACCCGGAAAAGGTTAAGGCAATTGTTGATTGGAAACCCCCTAAGACGGTGAAGCAAGTCAGAAGTTTTCTTGGCTTGGCTAGCTATTGCCGTCGTTTCGTCCAAAACTTTTCCAAGATTGCAAAACCTCTCACTGATCTCACAAAGAAGGACAAGAAGTTCGTTTGGACTCCACAGTGTGATGAGAGTTTCAATCTCCTGAAGACAAAACTCACTTCTACCCCAGTTCTGGTTGGCCCAGATACTACCAAGCCTTTCCAGATATTCTGTGATGCATCTCTCCAAGGTCTGGGTGCAGTTCTTATGCAAGAACGTCAAGTTGTGGCTTATGCTTCACGTCAGTTGAACCGACATGAGCAAAACTATCCCACACATGATCTTGAGCTAGCAGCAGTTGTGTTTGCCCTCAAGAAATGGAGACAATACTTGTTGGGTAACAAAACTGAAATCTTTTCCGATCACAAGAGTCTGAAATACATCTTCACTCAACCAGATCTGAACCTCAGGCAAAGGAGATGGATTGAGAAGATTAAAGACTTTGATCTCACCATTTCTTACACTCCAGGCAAGGCTAATGTTATGGCCGATGCTCTCAGTCGCAAGTCCTATTGCAATAATCTCATGATCATGGAAAGCCAACCTCCACTTCATGAAGAATTCCAGAAGCTGAACCTTGGTCTTGTTCCTCAAGGCTACCTTGCTAGCTTGACAGCCAGTCCAACTCTCGAGGACAAGATTCGTTCTGAACAACTTCGTGATACTGAAATCAAGAAGATGGTTGAGCACATCAAGGAAGGCAAGGAGAAATTCAAGTCCTTCTCAGTTGATGATAAAGGAACTGTGTTCTTTGAAGGACGCATTGCAGTTCCTCAAGTTCAAAGTCTAAAAGATATCATTCTCAAGGAGGCTCATGAAACTCCTCTCTCCATTCACCCTGGAAGTACAAAGATGTACCAGGATCTTAAGACTCTGTATTGGTGGCCTGGCATGAAACGTGAAATTGCTCAATACGTTTCTGAATGCGACGTTTGTCAACGTGTTAAGGCAGTCCATCAGAAAACAGCAGGTCTACTCCAACCTCTGAAAATTCCTGAGTGGAAGTGGGACATGATTGAAATGGACTTCGTTACTGGGTTTCCAAAGTCCAAAAAGGGCAACGATGCAATCTTCCTTGTTATTGATCGTCTCACTAAGGTAGCTCACTTCTTTGCTGTCAAGGAAACTATCTCAGCTAGCCAGTTAGCAGAGCTCTACACAGCAAAGATTGTTCCTCTTCATGGTGTTCCATTGGAAATAAGCTCAGGCCGTGGAAGTATCTTCACTTCTCATTTCTGGAAGAGTTTTCAAGAAGCATTGGGCACCAAACTTCTGTTCAGCACAGCTTATCACCCTCAGTCTCAGGGGCAAGTCGAAAGAGTCAATCAGATTCTCGAGGATATGCTCACAGCATGTGGTATCTCCTTTGGCATGAAATGGGAGGATTGCCTTCCATATGCTGAATTCTCCTACAACAACAGCTACCAGGCAAGCCTAGGCATGGCACCATTTGAGGCACTGTATGGTCGCAGATGCAGGAGTCCAATCAACTGGTCTGGAGCTGGTGAACGTTCACTCTTAGGCCCTGACATTGTTAAGGAAGCCGAGGGGAAAGTTCGTATCATTCGTGACAATCTCAGGATTGCTCAGTCTCGTCAGAAGAGCTATTATGATAGCAAGCACAGGGATATGATCTATGCACCTGGTGACAAGGCATATCTCCGTGTAACTCCCCTCAGAGGCACTCATCGTTTCGGTGTGAAAGGAAAGCTTGCACCAAGATACATTGGTCCTTTCAACATTCTCTCAAGGCGTGCAGAAAATGCTTATCGTCTTGAACTTCCAGAAAAGCTATCCAAAGTGCACGATGTGTTCCACGTGTCACAGCTCAAGAAGTGTTTCAAAGATCCAGATCGTGCAGTTGATCATGATTCCATCGAACTGCAAGATGATCTCTCTTATGAGGAGCACCCTATTCGTATTCTCGATGAGACCGAGCGTAAGACTCGCAACAAGAGCACAAAGTTCTTGAAACTGCAGTGGTCGCATCATTCCGATAAAGAGGCAACGTGGGAGACCGAAGAGGATCTTCGCAAGAAGTATCCGGACCTTTTCATTTCTCAGTAGGAATCTCGGGGCGCGATTCCTTCAAGGGGGGCGTTTTGTAACATCCCAAGTATGAAAATCATCCCCTTAGAATGTTTGTTGCATGTTTATTAAAGTACTGCATCATGTCATCATATTGTTTCCATGTTGGTTGCATTTGTTTCTTATTTGTTGCAATTGTTTTCCACTGTTTTCACAACTCAAATTCAAACCTTATTCAAACAATGGTTTCATACTTGCTCTGTTACAACATTTTGAATAAAAATCACAAATAATAACAACCATTTGGTTCCATG
Source organism: Alopecurus myosuroides (assembly GCA_028641055.1). Lineage (NCBI taxonomy): Eukaryota > Viridiplantae > Streptophyta > Magnoliopsida > Poales > Poaceae > Alopecurus > Alopecurus myosuroides. Next base: position 249,398,858 of record CM054061.1, on the reverse strand, counting down.
TTTTTCCATAGTGATCACTTGTGAAAATGATGGTTTTAAATCAATTATTTATGTTCCAAACACATTTGAAATTCAAATCCAAGCACCCAAAACAGAACCATTTTGAAATTATGTGGATACCAAAGAAAATCAACTCAAATTGTCTAACTACCATCGGGGTTACCCTATTTTAGATGTTGGTTTTATTAATGATTATTAATATTAACAATTTCACCCAAATTTGGTTCAAATTTCAAAAAGCAATCAAACATTTAAACTTTTGAAAATAAAAGTTGCCAACTGTTAGTAATTGGCCTAGAGAGCTTCCCTAATTTTTCTCAAATTTTTCACTAAACAAAAACCCATCTTTCTCTTCCCAATTCTTTTTCAGCAAAAAAAAAACAGAAGGGAAAAAAAAACAAATGGAGCAAAACCACCGCGCGCGCGCATCACCTAATCGCTACCCAGCCCAACTCACCCCGCGCGCGCAGCCCAGCCCACCTAGCTTACGCGCGTACCGCTTCAGCCTTCTGTTCCTCGTCTTCTCGGAGTACGGCCGAGAATCCGTGCCGCCACGTCGACGGCAGAGCACCGTGGACGGCCATCCGCGGCCCCTCACCCCTATAAATCAGCCCTAGGGGTCCGCGCCGTCAAACCCTAGCCCCTAGGTCGCTGCTCCTCGCCTCCGCCGCCGTTCTCCACCCTCTGCCACCCTCTCCACTCTCTGAAGCTCTCTCCGGCGGCCTCTCCCTCTGAACCTGTGCACGTCATCGACGCCATGGCCTTCCACTCCCCCACCTAGTCCCTAAAACCGAAAGCCCACTCCTTCCGCTACCCCTTGAACACCTGAGCACACCCGGAGGCGCACGGTGCACTCGCCGCCATCCTCTGCCGAGTCGCCGTCGAGCTCGCCGTTTCCACTGCAACTCGACACCCCCCCCGGTGAGCTCTCCGTGCTGCCCCTCTCCCAATCTCTCCCTCTGTTGCTTGCGCATGGTTCCGTGCACGACCACCACTCCCTACGCATCACCAATTGCAAGCACCGCGTACCTCAACGCCGGCGAGCAGCGCCACCTTGTTCTGTCAGTCGCGGACGGGTGCGTCGTCAGAAAATTCAGTTAAGCAGGCGAGGGAAGCTTAACCTGTCCGCGTCGCTATCTCTGTCAACTGACTGAACACTAGCGCAGTGGTTGCGCTCCTCTGAAACTCGTGGCCGGTCTCGGGTTCGAGCCCGCAGCGCCAACCTTTTTGGTGGCATTTTGCTTCCCGCGCAGGAGGCCCACCAGCCAGTGACTGCCACGGCCACGCAAGCGTGCGCAGCGCCACGCTGGCCTCTGGCCCACGTGGCAGTGGCAGTGTGTAGACAGCAGGGCCGTAATAAAAGTTCCTGCGAATTTCTGAAAATTCCTAATTCATTTAAATAACAGATTTGAAACTAAAACTTCAACCTTTAATAACTTTTATTCTGTAATTCCAATAAATAAAAGTTTTATATGTTTTCTGTTCCAAATTTCATAACTTTTCCAAATAATCTAATTGTGTACTGTTTTGAACTTTCAAATTGCAATTCAAATTTAAATTCAAATCAATCAATTGTATTTTGCCAAAATTCATAAGTAATTCATAATAATTCCAAATCATGCAAATAAAATATGTTTTCAATGCTAATTCAAATAACCTATTCAAATATAAATTTTTTTTCTGGTTTGAATAATTTAAATTGCCTAAATATTTTAATACTTGTTTAATTCATTTAAATTTGATAAAATCATATCTTTCTCAATATAAAATATTTTTGAACATGCAAAATATGTTTTCAAACCATCAAAGTGTGAACTTTTCAAATGTGAGTTTGAATTCATGTTTTGAACAAATAAAAATTCAATTAAATTCAAACTTGTTTTAAATTCATTTAAAACTTGTTCAATATTGTTTAATTCATAATTAAATAATCCAAATTCCAATTTCAATATTTGAAACATGTAATCCAACTAAAATTTGATGTTCTTTTCAAATATAAACTTTGTTATTTGTTTTGAACAATTTAAATGGTTGAAAACAACAAATACTTGTGTGTCACCTTTAAGGCACCCAAAAATTCCCTAAATTAATAATAAAATTCTAAATTGCTACACCCTATCTTAATTTGATTCTAATGTTGTTATTTTGCTGTTTCCCTTTTGCATGCATTATAATGAACCACTAGCACCTGTTGATTAGTTGGAAAACAAATAATCTAACCAAAATCCATGGGCTTTTCATATGCAACTCAAAGTTGCATATGTGTCCATTTAAATTGTGTTATCATGTTATCTAGTTTATTTTGATGCATCTATTAACTTGACATGCATCATATTTGATTGTGCACTATGCCATGACAATGATTGTTTATATTTCTGCCTTGTTTGTTTGCTTCCTCTCGGATAGACGACGATGTTGATACCGACGACCTTTACGACACCCCTTCTGAGGATCTAGCTCAGTACCCGGCTACTGGGTTTGCAGGCAAGTTATCACTCACATGAACCATTGTGTTCCTTTCAACATTGGTTACCGATACTTTCCGTTGTCTATATTTGCTAGCCCTATGTATCGTTGCTTCTGTTACGAACCTATCACATGATACCCTAAACCCTGATATTGCCACACCTCCAGTCCTAAAACCCCGTTGCTTGGGCCCGTGTCTTACTAGTATGCTTAGGGTTGTTTTGCTCGAGTCTGTTATCAGTTACTTTCTGTTATTATATCTGTTATATTCTGGGGCTCGATGTTAAACCACACCTGTTAATTTGAGGTAATAATAATTTGCTGATAAGGCACCGGCAGCAGGCCCGGCGTGGTTTTGAGGCCTGCTAGTGTCGACCCTAATAGGAAAAGGGTCTTGTCTACTGATCCATGATGAGCGCACTATCCGCATGTGGGAAGCGTGTATGGGCGCCCCCCTCAATTTGACTCGATCCGCATCTCGTCCAAATCACCACACTTAGTTCGGGCTTTCCATTTGATGCACGCATATGCAGGTACGAACCCGAGGCCAGGGTGGAACTTTTGTAGTCGGCATTTAGGGCGGCGTGGTCTTCCAGTGCTATGAGGGTCCTCCTTTTCTTCGGGGGGCTCGATTAGCCGCGCACGCACAGCACGTGGTGCTTTGGGCTTGATGCGAAGAAGAGTTGAGTTGTGTTGAGTGCCCCGCTTGGTGGGAAAGGCCTTCCCATCTGGCGGGTTATTCTTACGTGTACGGCCAAATTGGTGCACCCCTGCAGGGATAAATCTTCTCGAGAAGCCGTGTTTTCCGCGGTTATGGTTGACTTGGTGAAAGTACTGGCTAACAAGTACTCAGAACAACTTACACCTAACTAATGATAACCTGACTAGTAATAGGCTTATTGACACAACAACTTGATCCATCATTAATCCAACTGTGTGAGTTATCCTCGGATTGCTTCTTTGGATAAGGGGCGGGATCCAGGATGGGTTTGATTGGTGGTTAGCTACAGTTGGTTACGATACGCTATCTCATCTCTTTCTGTTACACCGGCAGTTGTAGTATGTTCTGTAGATGGTTAGTGCAGCCAGTTGCAGCATCTTTCATACCCTTTTCTTCCGTTGATCCCAAGGCATCTGTGCTTGGTGTTGACGGGCTACACTTTGGTGAACTGTGAGTCTTGCTTGCCAGTACGTTGTTGTACTGACCCCTTTGGGCCTGTGGTTTACGCAGACTACGACTACGGCTACGATGACCACCAGGATGGCTACTTCGTGGAGTTTGACGAGACTGCAGACGAGTAGATAGCTGGACCAGGGCTGGATCCAGGACCTACGTGGATGGGCTTCGTCTTCTTTATTTTTCCCGGCTTCTTAAGCCTATTTGGATTTGTCTGTATTCAGACCCCTTTGAATGCTTCCGCTGAGTTGTAATGATATTATGTTGGGACATGTGTCCTCTGGATAATTGTATTTGCTATTTCTGCCTTAGTGAAGGCCATTTGCAATCTTATTTCAATCTTTTGTGTCTTAGAGGCATGTTGTGTTATCCTTTTGTTCAAAACCGTTGACGTACCATGTGTGTATGGTATGAAGTACGTCAATGGCAGTATCCTGATTTCTACGGGATAGTTTACATCGACGGTGAACAGTAACGGTTGGTTGTCGCACATAAGTGATGGCCTACCCGTAAGGGGACGCGGGAGCCGTTAAGCCCCGTAATCCAACCAAAATACTGTTCAGTTCGTACGGTGAGTATCCTCTAGAAGTCCGGGTGCGACAATTTTTTTCTCCCGCAAACAGTGCACCAAATCTCAACATTATATACTATCCAAAAATATAGTATTTTTTTCGCTGCTGCTGCTGCACTCACGTGCCAGGATGTATGACCGATCCAATCATTGGTAGGGAATCTAGACTTGTGTTTGCACTTGTACGTAATTCTTTGCCACCGAATCCGTACATAGTACACGATATTTCCTTTTCTGCCTGAAAACTCACGTACTAATCAAACCGAAACCTGCCAAATTGATTCTGTTCCGATCTCCTATTCTCGTTCCTCTGTCCTTTTTCTTTGTTCTTCTGTTTCCTTTGATGTAGGCACACGACGAGAAGAAAACCGATCTGAACGGAACAGGCATGTCCGTCCGACCGACTTCCAACTCGACGAGATACGCAACGTGCCGACTCGTCGTACTTCCTCTGAACAATTTCAGCAAAACAAATTCATCAATCATACGGACCAATCTTCAACTAGACAAACCTCGCGGTGAGCAACTTAGCGCTCTGATACCACATGATGTAGACGTTTGCCCGATCTTTCACCACAAGAACCACCGAGATAACTATTCTTCCAATCACGTGAGCGATACACATAACCTGAAAAACATGGATAGGTTTAGGCGAGAAACGCACGAACCCTCTTGGCAGATCCAAGAACACTCGCACCTTTATTTCACACCAAGCTCGATAACTCTAGGAAGATCCAAGAGCCCCCTAGCCACGCACGAACCCACTTGACAGATCCAAGAACACTCGCACGTTTATTTGCAAAGATAACTGACAAACGTCCGAGACGCCGCCTACACGTCGATCCCTTAGGGACGGTGGTAGCCTGAAACTTTTAGTTCTACATAATTTTCAACCTCCTAAACCCTAGGCCTTGGCTCTCTTTATATAAGAGGCCAAACCCTAGTCAGTTTTTTTTGAGGGAGACATGCCCAAACCGACTCCTAACCTAATTGGACTCAAACTGGATACAAACCGGCCCATTTAGAAGGCTCGGCCATAACATGCGGCTCGCAGGCCTTAGACATTATACATCGTGGCTTATTGTCCTAGCGTGCTAACCAGTAGATGCCCATATCACTATCTCAGTGAGGTGATCTTCAATTCCATGCAGAATTACCCCCACTATCGAAGATGACATATGGCATCTATATGGTGGCCAAAAAGCTCAAGCATTATTTCCAAGAGCATCCAATGACGGTGGTGAGCACCGCACCTATCTCGGAGATCATTGATAACAAGGATGCAAGTGGCAGGGTAGCCAAGTGGACTATTGAGCTAGCTTCTTATACTCCGATGTATGGAAGGAGAGATTCCATCAAATCCCATGTACTGGCGGATTTTTTGGTTGACTGGGCCGAGATGCAGTATGAGCCACCATTGCCGGAATCTAATTTCTAGAAGATGCATTTTGATGGCTCCAAGATGAAAGAAGGTATCGGTGCTGGTGTCGTGCTTACCTTGCCCAAGCATGATCAGCTAAAATATGTATTGCAAATTTATTTTGCTGCATCTAACAATGTGGCCGAGTATGAGCCTCTAGTCCATGGGTTGAAAGTGGCCAAGGAGATTGGCATTCGCTGATAGTGTGTTATGGCGACTCGGATCTTGTGATTCAGCAAGCATCTGGTAATTGGGACGAATTGGATGCCAATATGGCATCATATCGGTTCCATGTCTAGAATATCTCCGGATACTTTGATGGGTGCGAGTTTCACCATATACCCCGAGCAGAAAATAAGACTGCAGACATATTTTCAAAGTTTGTGATAATGGATGGCTCAATCTTCTCGATGAACTCTCACAGATAGTTGGATTTGATAACTCGTGTCTCACTGAAAACTCTCCGGCTGATCCCTGATGCCAATGCAACAGTTTGCAACCCAATGGATATTCTCAACTCCACACGCTTGCACAACGTAGCCACCGACTACGAGGTGGTCCTGTACCGTCTTATTACCAATGGAATAGCAGGTAACATGAAAATTTTGTAGTAATACTTCCATATGAAAGCTTACAAGCTATTCTATCCAGAGGTTCTAGGGTTTATGTTTAACGTAGTCTGATCTCTTCCACATGCAGGTGGTAGCTATATATGAGGGAGGGGGATGTTTGCCACGAAATTGACCTATTCCTACTCGTTTGGACTCAACCAACTCGGATACAAACTGACCCAACATGGGTGCAGCCAATTGGACTCTATTTGGAAACTGGAAGAAAACGATTCGTGGATTGTTTCGGTCACCACGCCTTGTACGAGTCGAATTTGTAGATGCGGCCGGATCCATTGGAAATCTCTTCGAATTTTCTAATTGGATTGTGCTTGTTTGCTTTATATGGAGCCCGTATGAAGAATCCATGACTATTTCAAATTCGGGACTTCTGCCAGTCCGAACTGAAACATTATTTCCTTGTTGTTGTTTTCCATGACAACAACTTTGTTTTCCACGCCTCCTTCTTGTGCTCCTTGCTCCCTCTTCTCCATCCATGGTTGTTTTATTAGTAAACCTAATCATACATAAATTCATAGGCTTAGGTAGTATAACATTCTCATAAACACAAACATTGTTTATTACTAGGAAAGAATTCACCTTATAATGAACATTAGTGAGGCTCAATATTTCCTTCCATCTCAAGCATGTACATTCACCATGTACCCCTATTATATCATCATTAGTTGGGTTCATCCCGGCAGGCTATCCCGGCTGGGATTTCTCTAGAACATCTTAGGAAGTCGTGCATCAAGCCCTCTCCTAAATCCGAGTCAATCTTTGTCCCGGTCAATCCGGAATCAGAAGTTGTCCCGATGGAGGTAGATGCGGGTTGCATCTTGGAGAATTTGGGGACTTCTTGGGAGAACTCGGGGACTGCTCTCCTTAACGCGGGGACTGCTTGGCAGAACTCGAAGACTCGTCCTCATACCGGACCCTTCGATGTCGGTTGAAGCTATGGAGATTGATGTGCCTATCTTTGCTCCTCGTCCTGTACCAGTATGGGCGCAAGCAATAATGACGTACCTGGTGGATGGCACTCTTCCAAGTACTGAGGTATTGGCTAGGAAGATATAGAGAAGATCCAAGGGATACACCATCATTAACAAGGAGTTATACAAGAGAAGTACCACATGCGTGCTTCAACGCTGTGTTGAGCCAGAAGAGGGGCAAGAGATCCTCCGGGATATCCATCAAGGACAGTGTGGCCACGATGCATCCTCCAGAGCTCTAGTAAAGAAAGCATTCCGCCATGGGTTCTTTTGGCTCACTGCCTTGCAACAAGCAGAAGATATAGTCAAAAGTTCAATGAGTGCCAGAGATATGCCAGCAAGATTCATATTCCGGCTTCAGAACTCAAGACAATTCCTATCATCTGGCCATTTGTAGTATGGTGCTTGGACATGGTGGGGCTTTTCAAGCCAGCCCGAGGTAACATGACTCACATGCTGGTCATGGTAGGCAAGTTTACAAAGTGGATAGAGGTGAAGCCAATTCGGAAGTGTGATGGGCGCACAGCTGTGACATTCCCGAAGGACATTATTTTGAGATATGGCTACCCACATGGTATCATCTCGTATAATGGAACCAATTTTGTTGAGGGAGATTTTGCTCGGTTCTGTAAAGAGAAAAGGGTCCGAATTGACATTGCGTCAGTCACGCATTCGGAATCAAATGGGCAAGTTGAAAGAGCCAATGGAATGGTTCTGTCCGGGATAAAACCTCGGTTGATTAAGCTGCTGCTGCGGACCCATGGATGTTGGCTGGATGAATTATTCGCAGTGCTATGGAGTCTAAGGACTACCCCAAATCGCTCCACTGGCTATACACCATTCTTCCTTGTGTATGGAGCAGAAGCGGTTTTGCCAACCGACATAGAACATGACTCGCCAAGAGTGACTCTATATACAGAGGCAGAGGCAAAAGAAGCCCGAGAAGATAATGCCGATTTACTCGGAGAGGCACGCGAGTTGGCTTTGTCCAGATCAGCTGTATATCAGCAGAACCTCAAGTGCTATCATAGCCGGAAGGTGAATCCTCGGGTGTTCCGAGAAGGAGATATGGTGCTTAGGCTGGTGCAGCGCATAGTCGGGATGCACAAGCTCTCTCCTCCATGGGAAGGACCATTCATTGTGAGCAAGGCTCTGCACAATGACGCAAACTATCCTATAGATGCTTAGGAACAGGAGAAGAACAAGATGGACATGCCAGGAGAGGAAACTAAATGCCCTTGGAATGTAGCTCTCCTTCGTCCTATTCATTCTTAAGGACACAATGTATGTATTTCTCGACCGAGTTGTGAAATGTCGGCACCCCGAGGAGGAACCCGGGGACTGCCTTTGCCTAACCCCGTTTGTGTGTATTTACTTTCTGTTTTTATATATCGGTTGACTGTTGGAATTTCCTGTGTCGGCCTAGTACTGTGTCTAAACCTAAGAGCCAACTCTTTGACTCAGTTGCTGTCCGAAACCCGGCTTTATGGCTAGCAAGAGAACAAGCTAAGGGTCAATTTACACATGAAAAACGGCTAAGGAAAGAAAGAGCTAGCAAATCGACATAAGCTTGTTATCTCTTTTTCGGCTAAGTGTGGAATGGTTCTCAATTTTTTCTCAAAGTTTTGAGCACGGTAAACTCGGTTTTCAAAATCCTGTGACTCGACTGTCAATAAACCACAAGTGGTAGGCAAGAGCTGAGATGAAAAAATTAAGTGGACATGAAAACATACTCGGGGACTTAAATTAGAACGACCTGGCATTTAGCCAGTCTTGTTCAATACTGCAAGTAATTTAAGAGTGGCAAAAGGCATAAAATATTCATTACATCTGCACCCGACATCCCGGGGATCTAACGAGTTGAAATGTTTAACTGAAACTAACAGCAGTCTCGGATGGAGTGGAAGCAGCTGGAGCATCGCTGGTGGAAGTGCTAGTGGGTGGAGTAGGGGCAGACTCGGTGCCAGACGCAGCAGTTGTCTCGGTGATGGCCTCAGCCACGGCTCTGGACCCGGTATTGGTAGTTGGGTCAGCCTCGACCTTGATATCTTTGTCGACCTCTTCCGAGTCTTCCTCCTCCTCGTCTTCATCGTCTTCCTCCTCGTCTTCATCATCTTCGCCTTCGGGGGCTCAATGAATTTCTTGGTCTGGGCATAAGATGCGAGTCTGTAGGTTGCAGCCTTGCAAAGCTGGATGTGATCCTTGTCATTGGTCCACTTTGACCCGGTGCGCATTGTCTTGAGCACTTCGAGATCAACGCACTCGTACCAGGATAGAAGAAAGCATAAAACTTCGTCTGCTCCGGCTCGGGCAGAGGAGCAACACCACTCTCGGAGCCATTTCTCGGCGCCCTAGAGGCACTGTGCTAGCTCGGCAATCACCACAGGGACCTCGCAACCCGGCCAAAGGACCTTGTACACTCGGATGGCCACGTCCAGTAGATCAGAGCCAATGGCTTTGAGCGGCGAGATCTGGGACCTGTGTGCCACCAAATGGTCTTTGTGGGCCATCTCTTCAGTCAACACGCCCCCGGCTTGGAGCCTCCTGTCTTGGGCCTTCTGGATGGACCTTTCAGCAAAAGCATCAGAGTGGGGGAAGGTTTCTACAAAGTAAGCTATCCAAGTTAATCAAGATAAGCTCAAATGTCAGGATATGAAGGTGGAAGAAACAGAGAAGAGGGGAGATACTCACTTTTCAGCTCCATGTTGATCTTCACAAGTTCCGCCAGCCACTTGTCACCGTTGGATTTCAGTAGATCCAGCTCAGTTTGGAGGGAAATGGCGCGAGACTCGGACTCCGGGTACTTTTTTTTGATTTGCTGGATCTCCTCCTCCTGCCAAGTCTTCTCGCTAGCTGCGGCTTCTGCCAACTCGGCCTTGGCTTTCTCAATCTTGGCCTTTTCCTTCTAGATCTCGGCAAGCTCGGTCTTCAGCCGAGTTACCTCATCTTTCTCTGCCTGGAGCTCTACCTTGAACTGGGTCTTGCAGTTAGTCAGCTGATGTGCTGACTCCGCCAGGGTGAGGAAATCTTGGTGCTGCTCAACAAAGGCCTTATGCTCACCTGCATCAGGATAATAAGGTTAGCAAGCAATAGAATGCATTAATGCAAGGTACAAGTGAGGAAAAATACTTACTCTCGAGCGTCGAGATCTTGGTTATTGAATCAATCAACTTCTGCTCTATCACAGCTGTGTGGGACAAAAGAGGATATGAGTTAATGAATCGATGCAATGTAAAGCATATACGATATCTCGGTGGTAAAATTTGTACTTTGACTCCCAGATCTAGTTTAGAAGCGCTGGTTGTGTTCGCTGAGATCCCTGTGCGCAAAGAGGATCCTCTGGAAAAGTTATGCTCGGGTCTCAGTGCAAACCTAGAAAGAGGCAATATTAGTAATGAAGTTGTGAAGATTCATGTCGAATAATCTCAACTCGGTCAAGTATCGATTACTCGACCCAAATCTCGGAGACTGGGTGGATGTGCATTTATCTCGGAGACTAAGAGTTGTAAACTCGGAAATTATGCGAAAGATAAAATTATTTACCAGAGATGTTATCTCGGCATCGCTGGCCGCGGTCCTCGGTGTGTATATTTTACGGGCGAGTGTGTTGGACCCGATAGGAGATGGACTTGTTACTTTGCCAACATCGGCCTGGTTCTAGTCGAAGAGATAATGGTCCAGAGGGCCCAACCGCTTCCCGGCAAGTGTATCGGGAATGTACCCGGTTTGATCGAGCTCGACTTCTGGGTCGATCGGGGCAAATCCAAGTCCCTAGTGCGAAACAATTTGAGTCGCTGGATTAATGGTCATCCCGGTCTTCTTCGACACTTTCTTCTTCGGCGCAATGGCTTTCTTCGGCTGCGACACACATGCTAGCCCCTTCCCGGTGTCTGGGCCCAAAACTTCCGGTTGTTTCGGCGCGGGGGCCTACTTTGGCTGTGGGGAAGGAGTTGGTACTGGCTAGGCCACGAGTGGTTGCTGTATCGCAGGCGATGTTGGTGGCTGTGCTTGCGGTGTTGATGGTTGTGCTTGCGATGGAGGTTGCTCCTGTGATGGGGCCTGTGACGGCTGTTGTTGTTGTTGTTGTTGCTGCTGCTCTGGGGCTAGCTCCGGGACTTCCGGAGTCTCATTGTTTGTTATCTCGGTGCTCATCTCGCTAGCACCAAGATCTTTGTCTGCTTCGGGAGCAGACCTCTCCGGCTTATCCATTGGCTGGACATCCGGGGTGTCTTGCTCCAAGTCGACGTAACCTTCTGGCCCCGGAAGCTGGATCACATGAGGTAAAGTTGGAGGCGGATTCGCCGGGACTGGAGGTCTCGGCGTCGACGTAAACACAGAGGGTGTTGTGTGTGAAATCTCCAGAGTTGCACTGCACAAGAAAACTAAACCGAGTTAACTCGACCAAGAGAGTGGGGAATGAAAATTTCAAAGGGAATGTATCTCGGAGGAGTTACTTACCCGTCAGAGGTGGCCCTAGCTTTGCCCCTGTGAGCAGGCTTATTCACGAGCTTCTTCTTCGTCTTTTTGGGGTTAGGAGCCGAGGTATCGGCCCCCAGTTCGTTTCCTTGTCTCAGCAGGGCCGTCCATTGCCAACGATGGCACATCCAGAACCTGCTCGTCCAGATAAACTGATGCCGACGGTAGAGAATACGAGTAAGAAAGTGGCGTAGGATCAAGTACCTCTATAAGTATACAATCATCATCATCCTCTTCATCCTCGGGCCAGTCCCGGATGGAACTTGAGACACGAGACTTACCGGCACCTACTGCAAGATGGGCGTCCGGGATCGACACATTATCTTCATCGTCGAACTCTTCAACGTCATCCTTGAGGCGGTCTGCACCCCTTTTATCTGAAGGGGTACGCCGTCCTCAACCTGCTGGTGAACGAATCTCTACATATATGAAACACATAATGTAAGGGTCGAGATAAATCATTTCGGCATAGGTTAATCTCGGTGCGACCCGGAATATTTACCTCGGGCGGCGGGCGTATTCTGCTGAAGGGCTCAAGGCCCCACTCCCAATCCTTAGTCAATTGGGTCCGAGCTATCGCCTTCACCGGGGTGCTCACTTCCTCTTTGGTGAGCTCGATGGTGGTGATCCGCGTCGGCTCCCACGGTCCTCTCATGTGGTAGATCTTGTGAACCCGACGCTTAAGTGGCAGTACTCGGCGACTGCGAGTAGATCGTCCGGCTTGAGTCCATCCCGGATCAGGTTTTGGAGAACTTGGTGGACGAGATTGACCTCGGTCATGCTGGTCCGAGGGTTGTGTGCCCAATTGGTCATAGACACCGGATGATCAATATTGAATCTCGGAAGAACAATGAGATTGGTATCGGTGGTGTTTTTTGACATAGAAGAAGCTCCGGAGCCATTTGCGGCATGACTCTAGGCCCCGGATCCGGGGGAACTTGAAACTTCAGCGCGAGACCACCATGGCGGCCCCGCACTAAGTGACGCATTTCGGAGCATCTGGGTTCTCCGTATCCGGGATCACCTGTCTCTGGAATTGGAAGTATTTGCTCCACTTATCTACTGTGGGCTAGAGAGTGAGGTACCCCTGGGAAAAAATGAAGGAAGAAAGGGTGGTGATGGCGTTTACCGGAAGATGGTGTGGTTGGAGTTCAAACTTCTCGAAGAATTTGACCATGAACTCGGAAAGTGGAAGGCCAAATACTTGCTCAAAGTGAGCGAGGAAGACGACGTACTCACCTTTTTGAGGACCAGGGTAGATCTCATCTTCTCGAACTCGGCACGCGACCCCATACGGGATCCGCCAGGTATTGATTAGCCAAGTGATGTCGGAGAGCTTCACCTGGATTCCTCATCGTAGAATTGATCCTCTTGCTCCGCGACGACAAGTTGTTGCGAGGCCATGGCGGAGAAGGGCGGTTCCGGCATCTCCGGAAGTTCCGTTTCACCGGAGATGCGCTCGAGGCGGAGTAGATATGTTCTGATGGAGAAGAACGATGGCGGAGAACAAGAGCGCAGCGGCGGTAGAATCGAGCTCTATGGCGACAGAGGCGATGTGGTCGGGCTCGGAAGTGACGGAGACGCGCGGTCCGGTAGCGGAGACGGGCGCGCGTAGATCTGTGACGACGACGGTGGATTCAGCAGCGTCTGCGGGTGGTGCGGTGCGCTATGGCACGGCGGTGTCCTCGGCTCGGTTGAGGAGTACGGCGGTGCGCGGTGGAGAAGGAGAAGGAGGTGCGAAGTGGAGAAAATGGCGTAGGAAAAAAGGCGAAGGACTCCGCGCGGGTATTTATACCCCAAGGAGGCGAGGAGTTCGTGGGATCAATCGTGGCTATTATTGTGGTAACCGGCGCGGTTACTACGCACATGTATAACGCATGAGGGGGGCGGGGGTACTGCACGTTGTGCGCTGTTAATCCCGCGGATTCCGGAGGGAACACGTGCACTATGGGGATTTGACAGCCGGTGGGTACCAGCGACCAGGCGTGGCGTGCGTGCGGCATGTGTGCGCAAGGATCGAGGGGGTGCGCGACCGTTCTCCGCCACGCGGTGTAAATACATCGAGAAGGAAACGAGGCGCTCTCGCCTCGTGACAGTGTAGCTCAAACGAAGAACAGAAATGACTAAGTAATTGGAACTCAGTGAAACAGTGATCCGACATAAGGTATATCGGAGGTTTGGTGGAATTCTTGACACTGATTGTGGAATCTGTTCTGAGACTAAGGTTGGAACCGACATAAGTGGTATGTCGGTTGAGTATTGTGGAATTCATGTTTAAGCTGCTACGGCCCATCATTCGGGTCTGCTGGACCATACCAGCTTCGGGGACTAATCTCGGGGGCTACCCCCGGGTCGGGTCATGCTTGGCGTAAAATGGTGTTCAAGGAGTGGACACCGAGTCAAAGTTGACCGAGTCGAGTGCCCAACTAGCATCTGGATACCGACATAAGAATATGTCGGTAATGTATGTTTTGAGTATGACCTTGCAGGTGAGTATTCTCCTAGGTTATCCGAGTTATACTTGGAGAAACCGGGTTATGTGAAGAACCTGCTATCCCGGACCAAGGTCAATGGACCAATTGTATCCCGAAGATCACGGAGACGTACAGACGTGCGGTTCAATGATATGGGGTGGCTCGATGTTCTCAATGAGCTTTCTCTATTTTTGGTGGATGTTTTGCGGTTTTTCTGATAACTAGTGCTACACTGAGACCTCTCACTTGGATAACCCTTGTTTCCAATGCAACAAAAATCAACCCCTTTAGATATTCTCAGCTACACACTCTTGCACACGCAATTAAAGATCACGAGTGGTCCTGTATCCCCTTATTCCCAGTGGAACAACAAGATATCACGCAACTTTGCAATGGTAATACTTCAAGATGAATGCTTTGCAGCAATACAATCTAGAGGCTAGGGTTTTTGGTTTAAACTTGTTCTGGGCTTTCCAGACGCAGGTGGGAAGTATATATAGGTGGAGGTGCGTCCACAAGGGCTCCTTGCGCAAGCACCTCTCCTACTAGGACTAGGACTCAACTAGGACTCCTACTTGGACTAGGAGTACTTTACTAGGACTCCTACTTGGACTAGGAAGGAATACAAACCGACCCAACTTTAGGGGGTTCGTCCATTATGGCATACAGGCCATGCCTAATTGAATTAGGACTTATGTATGGTGCATTGATCTTCAATGGGGCGCCCTCCTCTTGTTTTAACCATTCCTTAGTGTGGAAGAACATTCTTGGAGTTGTTTCCCACACTTGTACATTTGTTTTCACCTTCTTGCAAATATGTTTTCAGCATTGTAATCTTGTTTTCCAGCATCTCCATCTTGTTTTCCAGCTCCTCTTGGTTGTTTTCCACCACCATGTTTGTGTTATCAATAACCCTGATCATACATAAATGCATAGACTTAGGAAGTATAAAATTCTCACTATCACAAACATCATATTCAATAAGGAGTGAATTCACATGTTGTTGTAATAACTTGGCCCTTGATCTTGTTATTGGTCCAAATCTTATTTCATCAGGCTTCTCTTGGATAACAACATACTTGTGTGGTAAAGAACTAGGGATGTCCTCATCATCCTCCCCCCTTGAAAAGGCGTCGACCTCGACGCAGCAAGGTCATCTCCATGGTATGGTGTCAAATCAGCAACATTGAATGAATTACTCAGACCAAACTCATCAACTGGAAGGTCTATCTTGTAAGCATTGTCATTGATTTTCTCCAGCACTTTGTAGGGACCAACACCTCGAGGTAATAACTTGGACTTTGTCAACTTTGGAAATCAGTTTTTTCGAAAGTGCACACATACTAAGTCTCCTGACCGAAATAGAACCTCCTTTCTCTTCTTGTTTACTCTTTCAGCCACATACTTCCCCTTCTTCTCTATAGCATCTTTTGTCTTCTCATGTATTTTCTTCACAAAATCAGCTCTCTTTGATGCCTCCATATTTATTCTCTCTTGTATGGGAAGTGGTAGCAAATAAAGTGGTGTAATGGGCTTGAAACCATAGACCACTTCAAACATGCAAAGTTGAGTAGTAGAGCGAACAACCCTGTTGTATGCGAATTCCACATGTGGCAAACACTCCTCCCACTCCAGCAGATTTTTCTTGATCATGGTTTGCAATAATGTTGATAATGTGTGATTAACCACCTCCGTTTGTCCATCAGTTTGGGGGTGACATGTTGTTGAAAACAACAACTTTGTTCCTAGCTTCCCCCATAATGTCTTCCAAAAGTAGCTCATAAACTTCATGTCACGATCAGAAATAATAGTCCTTGGTACTCCATGTAGTCTCACTATGTCCCTGAAAAACAGATTAGCAATATGCGACGCATCGTCGCTTTTGTGGCAAGAAATAAAGTGTGACATTTTAGAGAACCTCTCCACTACCACAAATATAGAATCATGTCCTCTTTTAGTCCTCGGTAAACCAATAAATCCATACTCATATATTCCCATGGTGTAGTTGGTGCAGGTAGAGGAGTATACAAACCGTGGGGCTTCAATTTCGACTTGGCCTTATTGCAAGTGATGCAACATTGCACAAACCTGTAAAAATCATGTCTCATATGTGCCCAATAAAAATTGTCAGCCAACATAAGTAATGTTTGCTCATTTCCAAAGTGTCCCATTAATCCACCACTATGAGATTCCTGCAATAACATCAAACACAAAGAACACTCGGGAATACATAATTTGTTAGCTCTAAACATAAATCCATCATGTATATGATATTTATCCCAAGCCTTCACATTGGAACAATTAGCATATGGTGTAGAAAATTCTTTATCTTCAGCATATAGTGGTTTCAAACTCTCCAAACCCGAAACTTAGACATCCAATTTAGTGAGTAACATGTTTTTTCTAGACAAAGCGTCAACAACCACATTATCTAATCATTTATTGTGTTTAATAATGTATGGGAAAGATTCAATGAATTCTACCCATTTAGCATGTCTCTTATTAAGATTGTATTGACTCTTTAAAAATGTTAATGCCTGGTCAAAATGTATGATAAATTCTTTTGGCCGCAAATAATGTTTCCAAACCTCAAGAAATCTAACAAGTGCATACAATTCTTTATCATAGACCGAATAATTCAATTGAGCACCATGCAATTTCTCAGAAAAGTAAGCAATAGGTTTCTTATCTTGCATTATCACACCTCCAATACCTATGCCACTAGCATCACATTCACTTTTGAATTGTCTATTAAAATTAGGTAGCATCAATAATGGGGCCGAAACCAACTTATTTTTCAAAGTGTCAAAAGCAATATCTTGAGAAAACCCCACTCGAAATTCACACCTTTGTTAGTCAAATCATTCAAAGGAGCAGAAATAGACTAAAGTCTTTCACAAATCTTCTATAAATCCAGCAAGATCATTAAAACTTCTTACTTGACTCACATTCATGGGAATTGGCGAATTTTTAATTGCCTCAATTTTAGATTCATCTACTTCAGTCCCATGCTTAGAAACAACATATCCAAGAAATATGACCTTATCTTTGCAAAAAGTGCACTTATCTAAATTTCCATACAATTTATTTTCTCTTAGCACATGCAAGACTTGTCTAATATGATCAATATGTTCCTGTTCATTGTGGCTATATATGAGAATATCATCAAAATAAACAACCACAAACTTGCCAATAAAATCTCTCAAAACATGGTTCATTAATCTCATGAAAGTACTAGGTGCATTAGTTAATCTAAAAGGCATTACTAACCACTCATATAAACCAAATTTTATTTTAAAGGCTGTTTTCCACTCATCCCCCTCTTTCATCCTAATTTGATGATAACCACTACGCAAATCAATTTTAGAGAAAACAACATCACCACTTAATTCATCTAACATGTCTTTAAAACGTGGTATAAGATGACGACAACGAATAGTAATGTTGCTAATTGCTCTACAATCTACACACATGCGCCAAGTACCATCTTTCTTAGGAACTAAAATAACAGGAACAACACAAGGAGATAGGCTTATTCGAATATAACCTTTATCAAGAAGATCTTGTACTTGTTTCTTAATTTCCTTTGTCTCTTGGGGATTTGTCCTATAGGGAGCTCGGTTTGGCAATGATGATCCAGGAATCAAATCAATTTGATGGTCAATCCCTCTCAATGGTGGCAGCCCCGAGGGTACTTTGTCTCGAAAAACATCATCAAACTCCTGCGGAACATTAGAAACACCAATAGAAAGAGGAGTCTTGTCGTTAGAAACTAAAATTTCCCCCTTATGCATGAGCACTATAGGTACTAAGCTAGGATCATCACTAAACTCTCTCAAATCTTCTTTGGTGGCTAACATTGTTAAAAGGATGACTCCCTTACTTTTACCACTCGGCCTAGGCTTGTTTTCACCCACATATTTGGTGTTTTCGCTCTTCCCATCTCTCTCACTCTCCTTCTCTAGATTTACCTCAGTTTTCTGTCTAGATTGAGTCACAATCTGTTGTGGTGTCATAGGCCTCAATATAATATCCTTGTTATTCCAGTTCAATTGGTATGTGCTTGCTCTCCCATTATGTATAGCCCTCTTTTCAAATTGGCATGGCTTTCCAAGTAGCATGTGGCAAACTGTCATGGGAACCACATCACACTCAATTGTATCTTTGTATGGTCCAATATGAAATTCCACTCTCACAATTTGACACGCCTTGATTTCTTCTTTGTCACTCAACCATTGAATATAATATGGGTGTGGGTGTGGAATATATCTCAACTTGAGCTCTGCACATCAATCCTTGCTTGCTAAATTTCTGCAACTCCCTCCATCAATGATCACCTTGCAAGCCATTTATGGACCCACAATTGGTTTGAAATAGATAACATCTTTGGATCTCATCACTAGGAACAACACTCAAAGCTTTTTGTGCAAACAATAGTTGGATAATTGGTAGCATAGGCATCAATAGGACCATCTTCATCATCATATGTATCCTCCTTAGTAGGATCAGCATCATCTCTAGTCTCATACTCATCATCAGCATTGATAACCATTATTTTCTTGTTAGGACAATCTCTCTTAAAATGCCCTTTTCCTCCACTTGTATGGCATGGCATGTCCCTATTTTGTGGTGTAGGTGTAGAGCCACTAGGACCCAAAGATGGTGATGTTGTTTTCCTTGTACTAGGGGTGCTTGTCTCAGGTTTTGAACTTGTAGTCCCACGGGTTGAAGCAACTTGAGGTGTAGGTGGTGTGAAAACATAACTTTTGGATAGGAAACTTCTCCTAGCACTCAATTGCACCTCCTCGACCAACCTCTTCTTAGCTTGTCTTGATTGGTGCAACAATTCACTCATATTGCTATATTTCACATGCCTCACAACGCTTCTCATTTTGAATTGCAATCCTGACAAAAATCTTTGCATCGTTTGTTCTTGCTCCTCTCTAACCCGAGCTCTTTGGAGTATCAATTCCATCTCCTTGTAATAAGAATCCACATATTTTGTACCTTGCTTCAATTGTTGTAGATTACCATAGAGAGTTCTAATATAGTTTCTTGGGACAAATCTTTCTCTTCGCAATTGCTTCATCTCTCTCCATGTGTTAACTTATGGTTGTTCATGTTCTTCCCTCAAGTTTGTAATGCCATCCCACCACAAGAGAGCATAGCCATCAAAACTAGAAGATGCAAGCTTAACCTTCCTCTCTTCAGGATACTCATGTAATCTCAATTTTTAGCTCCCACATCAAGTATTTTTCCACATCTTCAGTATCACAAGTGAGACTAGGAATAGAGAATTTTTGTTTTCCCAAGCCATCATCCTCTCTATTGTTTTCCACAGGAACTCTCCTTGCATATCCTCCACGGCCTCCTTGTACATTTCCTCTTCCATCATCCAAATCAACATTAGGAGCAGTTGCTGGAGGTCTTTGTTGTTGTTGTTGAACTAGAGTTGATAAATTTTCAGTTAGTCTTGTCAAGTTTGTCAAAGTTTCTTGCATAGTATCAACAAATTATTGTGTTGCAACAACTTCAATTTTGAGGTCCATATTCCTCAACTCCTCTCTCAAAGAATCATCAGATCTATCCACATCAGTAGTAATCCTCTTGTAAAGTGTATCTCTCAAAGCTTCATACTCATCTCAATTTACCACCTCCTATGGTTTCTTCCTTGCCTGCTCATCAACATCACTAGAAGAACTCATCTGTTAGTAACAAAATAATCAATGGGTTGTGGTGCTCTCTCTCAACTCACTCAAGACCAACAAAGAATTGTTTATCTCACCGTTCTAAAGTGAATAGGATTTACTTACCACAAGCAGCAATGAAATTTGTACCAAGTGTGAGGAGAGAATAACTAGGGTATCAAGTATCACAAGACAAAACAGGGTATTTGGTGTGGCTTGGTTGGGAATCCTAACAACACCAAAATAGCAACTCCTATTTACTGTCTAATGTGGTAAAACTCACTAAAGGAACACACTCACTCTGGGAGAAAAATGTGGCTTCGCAATTATATGGAAGAGCTAGTGCAAGCACTGGAAAGACACTAGCAAATACTCTATGAAAACAGGCACAAGATTGCTCAAATATCTCCACAAAAATATCCAAGATATGATGTATCAAGCTCCACTAGTGATAATGTATGGCTTGGTCCCTTTTTGCTTTTTCTCTCTTTCTATTTTTTAATACTTTTTCTCTTTTTCTCTACTTTTTGTATTTTTCTAATGGTCTTTGAATCAACTAGGAGCAACAAGTAGAAAAAACAGAAATATGGACAAAAATTTGATCAAATGAGCAGCCTGTTAGAGTAATGAAAACAGCTAGTCTTTGGGTTGTGGACCTAAAATTTTGCTGTAGATTGGTTGTGGCTAAGGCTTAACAATGATCATACTAGAAGCCTAGAGAGAAAACAGGAGAAAAAAGAAAACTAAAGAAAAACATAAGAAAACCGAGAAAAATTGCCCACGGCAGAGAACTTGCTGCTTTTGTGTCGCACGACAGCAAAACAACAAAAAAAATCTGCCCTGGCAGAGAGTTCACAGCAGAGCGCGCGCGCGTGTATGCGTTGTTGCGGGTGGTGTACTTGCGGGGCGCGTGTGGGTTTTATGCCTGTGCGAACGAGTCCGAGATGGACTAGGTGAGCGAGTGCGGGCATCAGCCCTTTTGCGCGTTTCTGTGCCCGACAGCAGCTCGGAGTCCGAGTTTGGCTAGGATGAGGGCGCACTCGGTAAAACGCGTTATAAACGCGGGCGCGTACGGGGCTCGGTAAGGAAACCAAGTAGCACAGGGAACAGATGCGCGGCAGTGGATCGGCCAAGTTTTTGTGCCCGACAGCGATTTGGAGTTGGACTCCGAGTTGAGCTAGGATGTGGTGCGCGCGCGGTGAATACATGTATAAACATGTCCACGGTAAGGCTCATAGTGGAGTCCAATTGTAGATAGGAGTTTCAAACGGCAGGGAACAACAGCAAAACAAGTGCACGGCAGGTACGTAATAGAATCCAAGAGCAACAAGAACAACTCCCACCGTGTCAATACGAACTCGAGGAACAAGATCAACTTGTAACAAGCTGTAGGTCTAAAATTCCCGAGAGATTAGATGCAAGCACAATATTTTTTTGAGGAATTTTCGGATTATGATGGAAACAAAGATGAACAATATGAACCCTAAAAAGATGAAAAACAAAAGCAGGAACGCAAATCAACAGAAAACAACAACTAGTAGCAGCTAATTGGTGTTGATCTAGGCTCTGGCAAAACTAAAATCTAATATTTTTGTGTGGCTTTTTCTGGATAGGAAATAAAAACAACTAGACTATGGATGGAATTTGCTCACCGAGTAAACCCGAGAATCTGATACCAAGATGATATGGGTGGCCCGATCTTCTCAATGAGCTCTCTCTATTTTGGTGGATGTTTTGTAGTTTTTCTGATAACTAGTGCTACACTGAGACCTCTCACTTGGATAACCCCTGTTGCCAATGCAACAACAATCAACCCCTTTGGATATTCTCAACTAAACACTCTTGCACACACAATCAAAGATCACGAGTGGTCCTGTATCCCCTTATTCCCAGTGGAACAACAAGATATCACACAATTTTGCGATGGTAATACTTCAAGATTAATGCTTTGCAGCAATACAATCTAGAGGCTAGGGTTTTTGGTTTAAACTTATTCTGAGCTTTCCACACACAGGTGGGGAGTATATATAGATGGAGGTGTGGCCACAAGGGCTCCTTGCACAAGCACCTCTCCTAATGGTACTAGGACTCCTACTTGGACTAGGAAGGGATACAAATCGACCCAACTTTAGGGGGGTCGGCCATTATGGCATACAGGCCATGCCTAATTGAATTAGGACTTCTATATGGCGCATTGATCTTCAATGGGGCACCCTCCTCTTGTTTTCACCATTCCTTAGTGTGGAAGAACATTCCTGGAGTTGTTTTCCACACTTGTACATTTGTTTTCACCTTCTTGTAAATATGTTTTCACCATTGTACTCTTGTTTTCCAGCATCTCCATCTTGTTTTCCAGCTCCTCTTGGTTGTTTTCCACCACCATATTTGTGTTATCAGTAACCCTGATCATACATAAATTCATAGACTTAGAAAGTATAAAATTCTCACTATCATGAACATCATATTCAATAAGGAGTGAATTCACTTGTTGTTGTAATAACTTGGCCCTTGATCTTGTTATTGGTCTAAGTCTTATTTTATCAGACTTCTCTTGGATAACAATCTCCTTGTGTGGTAAAGAAATAGGGATGTCCTCATCATTCAACTTACTAGGCGAGTGATACGGAGCGTACATGAGCACAGTGTAGAGGTATGGGAGAGGCCATGTCTTGTCTCTGACACGGGGGAGAGGACACACAATACAAGCCATAGAGAAGACTTTCGGCCCCGTGCCGGACGGCGTGCGTTGCACCACAGTGTAGTTCTCCTCACCCTTGTACTCCCTGTCAGTGGCCACTGGTATATAAGGTGGCCACACCCCTCCTGCACGAGGGACGAGGACCTAGATGATCCACACGGTGAACACTCAGACTCATTTCCACATGTGCAGTGCAGTAGCTTCTTCTTCCTCTAGCCAGGAGAGCTTGAGGAACACCTTTGTAACTTGGTTACTCACATATATATAGAGAGACAAGCAGGAGTAGGGGTTTTACCTCCTCACGAGGGCCCTAAACCTGGATATATCAGTGTGTTTGCAGTTTCCTGAGCGTGCTTCTTAGCGTGCAATCCCTTCCCGGATACCTACAGTGTCCATCGGCCCCAACCTTAAGCCATCCCATGGCATTTGCCGTGACACCACCACGACAAAGTTGCTAGTTGAATTAAAGGGAAAATACTAGCTAACTCAAGGAAACTCTTGATATGATTCAAATCACGGGGGTAATTGGAGTAGTCTTGATACAGTTTTAGATACACACTAGAAGTAGCCTCTAAAGAGGACATAGGGAGCAAAGCTTAAATCATCTCTAACCCAGATCGGAATCCAAGGGGAATCTATTTATATTCTAAGAGAGAAAAAGGGAGAGGGAGGGTTAGGTGGGCTTTTACAGGGGAATATTCTCTTTCCCCATGTAGGGAGGCCGGGCTAACCGGGCTGGAGCTGGCCTAGGCCGGATAGGTGGTAGAGGCAGCCGTCCACTCGGGACGCGGGGGAGCCGGCTCAGGCCGGGTTTCCTGGAGGTTTTTCCTTCTCCACCTTCTTCATCTTCTTTTCGGCCATCCTCATGGCCATCTTCTCGAGCTTCTTGGGCACCATCTTGGGGCTCCAATGGGGGATCATACTTGAGCACACATATGGTATTTCCATGAGGTAACACACCATTCAACAAGTCATCGAATTAATAGAGAGATAAGAGCGACGTCACATTTTCTTGCATAGCCTTCGCGCGTGCTCTCGTCATGCGTCCAATGGGTGTAGTAGATGGAACCCCTTTTTGAAAGAGTTGTCCAAGACTTGTGACCATTCTCATCACTTGGATATCCATGGAAGGGAGAGAGAGACTTGACACTGAAGGTGATGTGTACAAGGTACTTGACTGAGGCATGTCAAGGTTGTATGCATAGTTTTTGATGTGGTTGATGATCTTGAAAAGTCCGTCACCCTGTGGCTTGAGCTTGGAGTTGCACTCTTGTGGAAAGCGGTATTTACGAAAGTGTAGGCAAATGAGGTCACCTTCTTGGAACACCACGAGCTTCTGGTTCTTGTTCATCTTTATGGCTTGGTGCTCGTAATGCTTCTCAAGTATAGCTCTTGTGGATTCATGAAGTTTCTTGATGTAGTCGGTGCGCTTGTCAAAATCCTTGTTTATTTGCTCGCGTAGAGGTAATGGTAGGATGTCAAGAGCGGTACTGGGATTGAAGCCGTAGATGATCTCGAATGCGCTTCTTTTCATAGCTTGACGAATGGCTCGATTGTAGGAGAACTCGGCGTGAGGAATGCACTCTTCCTAGTTTTTGAGGTTGGTCTTGATCAAAACTCGAAGGATTGAAGATAGCGTGTGATTCACCACTTCAGTTTGGCTATCGGTTTGCAGGTGATAGGTGGGGGAGAAGAGGAGCTTCACTCTAACCTTGGCCAGCAATGTCTTCCAAAAGTATGATGTGTACTTGACGTCTGTATCCAGTACAATTGATTTTGTCACTCCATGAAATGTGCCATCTTTTAGAAACGGTCAACAATGACAAATATCGAGTCCATGTGTGTTTTTGTGCGTGGTAGTCCTAACACGAAATCCATCCTAATGTCACTCGGTGTAAGCAATGGTGTATAAAGGCCATGCGATTTGGACGTAGACTTAGCTCAGAGACATGTTGGACATCGCGTGACGAGGAGTTTCCCATGATGTTTCATATTAGGCCATAAGTAGTTGGTGGAGAGCATGGTGTAGGTCTTAACTCGTCAAAAGTGTCCCATGAGGCGTCATTCATGTGGTTCCTTCAACAAAAATAGGCGAAGAGAGGACTCGGGAATACATAATTTGTTAGCTTGAAACAAGAATCCCTTATGCAAGTAGAAATCTTCAAATACTCAATTGGGCTAATACTTTTCAAAGATAGGGCCAAAGAAACCACCGGAAGAGTACATGTTGAGTGTTCGTAGTAAAGTTCATGGGAGAGGGTGCCATAACCCAGAGGTAGAACGCGAGTACTTGACGCAGGGAAGTTGCCGGTGGCAAAGACTCGGTTTACACCCTGATAGGCCAGCTTCTGGCCAATGCCGGATCATACCCTAATTGAGCATATTTCTGACAGTAGCCCCCGAGAAGAGTTAAGACTCCTGGCTTCCGTCTTTCGCAATCCAACAAACATGGAAAAGACGGATCTCTGTCTTAAATCTTCTCTTCAAATTATGCCAAATCAGCCTTTATAAAATCTGGCATATTTGTCAATCTTCGCTCAAAAGGAACAATTTTGACCATGGTCAAGGTGACGTAATCAAATGATTCTCGTTTACGTCACGGCCATTTGAACACATACAAAATCTGGAAAGGTGTATCATTGCGAGATTTTCGTGCGGGAACCAAGAAGACGGAGTAATACCATATCATTGCACGACCATCTTGTAATTAACGTCGGACACACGGGATACATCGAAAGGCTAGTCTAGCCGTTGCACGGATCTTTGCTCGCGGATATAAGTAGTTCCATGCAACCGAGACAGAGAGAGATTTCACCGGAGCTCTCCACTATTTATCCGTGCTCCGCTCTCCGGCAATGAATCATCGGTGGCGCCGGATCTAAACCTCCCCCACACTCCTCCACGATGTTGACTGGGGGAGATATTAGGGGCGTTATCCCATATCCCCCTCCGATGATGCAGCAGCGGCGGCGCTTAGGGCAGCTGTGGCCACGGAATATTATCTAGCGTCTGTTGCGATGGAAGCTACTAGGGCGTCTGCGGCGGAAGCTAACGTGGCCAAGGGAAAAGTCCCCGTGTCTACTCCATCTACCCCTCTGGTAGAGGCTTCCACAACGATGCCAGGCTCATCCGCGATGGCTAACCCTAGAGCTGTTGCGGGCTTTGATCCTCCGCCCCCTGGCACAACTCTTCTTCTGCGTCCCCAGTGACCGTGGATATCATTGACGATACCAACGCCGACGTTGAGCCGGAAATGGATCCAGCCACCAGAGCAAAAAAGAAGTGGAAAGTAGCGCCAGGAATTGGATCGGATGCACAATCCTCTCTAATTCTTGGAGGATTTGCAGAATGACGACTTTCTCCCCGAAGACATTTGGTGGAATGCGGAAGTAGACGAATACCAAAGCCCTCAAGGCAACTAAAGGGTGATGCTCGTCTCCCACATCATCCAAGTTTTTGGATTTCTGCCTTTTGCATTTTTCCTAGAAGTCCTAAACCATTACGGCATGCAACCCCACAACCTCTCTCGCAATAGCATCCTCTATATTTCCGGCTTCCAAGCCTTACTCAAGGAATATCTAGGTATATCCTCTAGATTATATTTCTTTCAATACTGCTTTTATGCCAAACGCAATACCAGAGATGGAAAATTTGTGGTGTGTGGTACCATTTCTTTCAACCTTCACTGAGGGAGAGAGGAGTACTTCCAAAAAATCTGAGCAAGTGCCTCCATAAATGACGAGAGCATCCCTAGCTCTCTACCATTTTCTCCCATTGATGATTTTGTTGTTCAAGAAAAAGATAATGAAGCGATACTTGGACCAATGACAAGATCAAGAACTAAATTATTAGAACAACAGGTGAACTCACTCTTAATAGAATTTTTGTTTTTGATAATGAGAATTTTATACTGCCTAAGTCTATGCATTTATGTATGATCAGGTCTATTGATAACACAAACATTGGAGGAGGAGGACCTCAAGAGATGCTGGAAAACAAGAGGGAACAACTAGAAAACAACAAGTACTTGCTGTAAAACAAGAGGGAGCAGCTGGAAAACAACAAGGCACTTGAGGAAAATAACATCTACAAGCTGGAAAACAAAGTTTAAAAGTAGGAAAACAAAGGGAGGTTGCTGGAAAACTGTAGGAAACAAGTGGAAAACAAGATGTGCTTGAGGGAGGAGAGGGACGCAACACATGGAGAGAGAGAGAGAGGAGGATGGCACCCAACACCTTGTGGCTGCGCCAAGAGTGGATCCTAATTTTAATTAGGACCAGGACATGTGTGTCCTAGTGGGCCGAACCCAACATGGGTCGGTTTGTGCCCCTAGTTGAGTCCAATTCGAGTCCAACCCGAAACATTATGGTGGTGGTGGGCCATACCCCTTTGGCCGCACCCCCTCCCCATGTATAGCTAGCCATTGAGAGTTTAGACTACGTTAAAAATAAGAACCCTAGATTGCTATATAGAACTTGCTTGTAAGTGATGCATGTAAAATGCATACATGAACTTTGCATGTTATTACTTGTTTTTACTACATATTAGCAACTTATATTCATGTTTTATAATGATTTGGGGGATTTTCTGAACAATCCCCCTTCTTTTGGTTCTAACCCTGTTTTTCCAGAAAACGTACTTTTTAGAGTTTCAGACTTTCCGGGAGCTTCGGGACTCCAAAAAGGGCAAGGCCAAAGAGCACGGTTCAGAATTTTTGAGACGAAGACCACGTGCCAAAGTAGAGGGCCAAAAGGCCAACCAGGTGGAAAAGAGGACCCTCCATGCAGCCAGATTCCTTGGCCGCGTGTGGGGCCCCCTTTTTTGCCCCCGTGGCTCCGATGCCGTCGATCTTTCTTCTCCCGAGTGTCTCGTGACCTAAAAACGACTATATAAAGGATCCCCTGGCCTTTTCGAGAAGGAGGCGGCGCCGAGAGACGAAACCACGAAACAGAGAGACAGAAGGCTGCCGCCGGAGAAGATCGGAGGGGGGAAACGCCGCCGGGATCACCCCCGGAGGGCTCCACCCCCCTCCGGCGTGTTCATCATCAACATCTACAACAAGATCAGCTCCATCTCTCCACTGTAATCTCTTGGCAAACACGATGTATGATGCAATACTATATTCCCTTGATGTATTGTGTCTCCCCGTCTATGTTTGAGTAGTGAATTGTTCTTGGCAATGGTGTAATAGTTCGTTGATTGGTTGCATACAAGTTTGTTATCTTCTATGATTGTCTTTATGTACAATATATGAGTGCACGCATATGTTGGGGAATGCATGTAAGGTGATCACCGGTAGAATAATGGAGTGGTGGTGACTTGGGAGTGACAGTAACCTGAGACCGAGCCACAAAGTTAAGTTATTGGGGGATATATATAGGGGACCTTAGAACGTAAGGCTATGGTGGGACTTTATGTCTTAATCAATCTTGTGCAGTCATTTACTTGGCCACATGATCCATCATAAGGGGTTGTAGATCATTTACTTGACTATACCTATTCATGGCTCCTTCCTAGAAGAAACAACTAAGACTAAAACATGTGCTTCACTAATTGTGACAAGCACACGAACGAAACACCTATTGCTAGAACACTTGCTCCCTTGAGATACTTGAGATATTTGCTGCTTGCTAATTGTGAAACTTGCTTAGAAACTTGCTTTAGAAACTTGCTTTAGGATTACTTGCATTTTAAACTTGCTTCACTAGTTACTAGACAAACCACACTCCACGTCACTTGCTTTTAATTAGTTAGTTCCTTTTAGTCAAACTTATTGCTTTGCATAAACAACCATATAAGAGGGTTATAGGGATTTAGAGAATAGATAGCTTACCTTCAGCTCCTCGTGGGTTCGACACTCAAATACTTATCGAAAGGTACTACAATTGATCTCCTGCACTTGGGAGTCATCAAGCACTTTTCTGGCGCCGTTGCCGGGGAGCGTTGTGCTAACCTTTTATTCTTGTTTGCATTGCATACTAACATATAAACCTAAAACACAAAAAAAATTATAAAATGGAAAACAACCAAACAATTTTAGAACTGTATAATATCTACCTTGAATTAGGACATGAAGTGTTTGAGGAGAAATTGAAAAATTATTTGCACAACAATCATATTTGTGGTAGTACTAATTCTTTGAACACCTTTATTGCTAAGGAAAACCTTGATCTTGGGGAAGTTTGTCTTGATGAATATGATATTTTTAGTCCCCCTACTATTGAGGATAAAAATGATATACTTGCTGATTCTATGGAAAGTTTTAAGCTTGGGGAAGTTGGTTTTGATGAGCATGATATTTCTAGTTCCCCAAGCTTGGAGGAGAAAATTCACTTTGATGATACTATGCCTCCTATATATGATGATTGCAATGAAAATTATGAATGTTTAACTCCCACTATCACTAATGAGGATTTTACTTATGTGGAGAGTAGTGATTATTTTATGCATGTGGCTCATGATAAGAATGTTTTATGTGATATTCATGATGCTACTGAAAATTATTATGAGAGAGGGAAACATGGTTACACATATTTCAACAATATTATGTTTCCCCTCTTTATGCTGAAAGTATTGAAGTTGCACTTGATCTACCTTTCTATGCTTGCTATTATGTGCTTCTTTTATTTGTTTCATTACAAAATGCCAATGCATAGGAAATGGGTTAGACTTAAAAATAAATTGTTTAATATTTTTTGGTGTGTTCCTTATGCTTTAATTT
This sequence comes from Alopecurus myosuroides, assembly GCA_028641055.1. Classification (NCBI taxonomy): domain Eukaryota; kingdom Viridiplantae; phylum Streptophyta; class Magnoliopsida; order Poales; family Poaceae; genus Alopecurus; species Alopecurus myosuroides. The sequence continues at coordinate 249,369,568 of CM054061.1, read as the reverse complement.
CCTATTCGGTTTGAGCACACATTTATGTCTTTACAACATGTAAAATGCCTTTACCTACTGTTATGTATCATTTAGTTTAAGATTTTCATTTTATAAAAAATTTGGGATAGCAAATGAGAAGGATGAGTAATGGAGAAGTTGGGGTCGACCTTGAACATGTGTTGTTCATGCCAATGAAACCATTGCAAAGTCTCTATCATTAAAACTTTTTCCAAAGCTAAAAACAATAAAAATATTAGTTCACTACTGTAACATCACATTTCTGTCCTATTTCTCATCTTAAATGGCAAGAATAATCTTATATGAGAGATAGGATTAAACAATAGTAATTAGCTGTCAAGAAAACAGATTCCTGAACTTCACTGCGAAAAATGTTTAAAATCACAGAAGTGGAATTTTGACCTGGTAATTTACTACGGCAATATTTAGTTATCACTACATATTTCATTAGTTTAAGTTTTCTGATTTGAGCAACTTAAGTGCCTCTAAAAATTCACTCTTTACAGGCTGTTCAGTTTTTGGCAGATTATGTCTTTATTTTGCATTACTCACATTACTTGTGTTTTGTGTGGTTCTTTTGATCAAGGAGCAATGCACAACTGTAATAACGGTAGTTATTATTTAGAATCAACTCATGATGTGTCTTTGCTGTACCTATGTGGATTTTATTTATGGAGGCACTAACCCCTCTAATCAAGTTTTATGTTGAGATTTGTGTAAGAAGAATTTTTCAGGAGGAAGAGTTGAGTGAGATGAACAAAGATCAAGAGGGACAACCAATCAAGCTTGGGGATGTACCCCTGGGCTCACCCTACATGTATCAAATAAGTACAAGAATCCAAGCTTGGGGATGCCGAGCCACCTCACTCCAACCATCATGATGTTAAGTAAGTAAAGCCTGGCTATTTGGCTATAAAGAAAGCGCTTTACGGGAGGCAACCCGGTTGTTTTTCTTTGGATTTTCCTAGTTTACTCTTGCTGTCTCAAGAGATTAGTTTTTTTTGTTTTAATTATGGAGTTTTCAATAAAGAGTCAAGTCAAACCCATTTGGACTTATAAGTTGCTGTCCTAGTGCATGAAATTTATGTTTCAGCACGAGTCTGCTCACCGTATGATTTTACGTTTTTTATTGGTATGTCGGATTGAGCTAATTTTTTAGTATGTTCTTCAGCTTTTCATCCTCTGTAAGCACAAAAATTGGATTAAGTTTTTGACGCGTCTAGCTTAGGGAAAAACGTTCGTTTTGCTACTGTTGCTTTTCTGGACAGATTCTGCCTTCTTTTGTTTTATGCACTCTTTGGGTTTGGGAATCGAATTTCCATGATTCTTTCAAGCAAGAGAGTGAACATACAACATAATGAACTTTATTTTTTATCTACTGGAGCATTTGATTTGAAATTTTCTACAGCAAGCATGTGATTTGTTTGTCCTTGCTAATCTCACCCCACAGAAAAAGAATGAGAGGAACATGTTTTGTGAAGTTTTTTCACAGGGAATAGAGGAGCTGCGCCTCAAGACATCCAAGAATGGTGAAATCCATAAGCTTGGGGATGTGATGAACACCCCACTGGAGCTACACTCTTTTGTTTAGCACACGTCTACTTTCTGTTTTTCTAAGCAAAGCATTTATCGTAGAGACTTGAAGCGTCTAATTTTTGTTTTTATTTTGGTTTTGATAAGACCACACCCATCATTTTATATGAGATTGAGCTACTGGAGTTTGGGGTTGTAATGTATTGGATTCTAGTATTATGACTTGGAATAGGGATTCCATGGTTGATTTGAAGAGCTACATATGTTTGCATGATTTATAGGCTTTTTATGTGTAGAAATTTGCAATAATGTTGTCTTGAGCTATCTCTTATTCATGTCCTTGATGTTAATTGCTGGTTTATTTATTTTGTCATGAAATGAGTAGTTCTATGGACATATGCATGCATAGTAGCTGGTCAACTATCTCCCTCTTGCTAGCCAAAAATTTAAAAATTCCAACAAGTAAAAAACTTTTTTCCAACACTCCTTAGCCAAGTATTTCCAGTGAGTCCACCATATCTTCCCATTAGCTTCATTGCTATTCCGAGTATTTTCACCATGTTGTTGTGTTATTTATGTTCTAAATTAAGATATTCACTTTATTAATTGTCATGGGTTGAACTTGGGATAGGACTCTCACGAACTTTTGAAGGCACACTTTACTTTTTATGCATCTAATAAACATGACCCAATAATGGGAGCCACAAGTTTTGCGTTTGACAAGTGTGTGGTTGGGAGCTAGCTATAAACGTGTATCACTGGAAAGCTTTCAACATTGCACAAAAATTTACATTTGGTTGATATCATGTACTTTTGTTTTTCGACTCCTGCCATGCCGAAATGAAATAGAGGAATAGTAAGTTTTGATGAGTAAGTATCTATATGACTAGAGAAACGCGTTGGGCCGCTAACCCAAGCCATGCTTTATCATGGTGGAAATTTACTTATAGCTTGAGTGACTCTACAACCCATCCTACAATAAAATAAGAAGCTATGCATAATAGTGAATGGAAATAAAAAGGATGATGAGTCTACTCCGTTTGTTTGTCTTGTCATTGTGACATGGGCTTATTTCCATGTCATGGGGCAAGAGGTACCTCTTTGCGGTTCTCTACGATGTCATTAATACTTATTATGATTGTACAAAGCTTATTAGGAATCTTAAGTTGAGTAATCATGGAGTAGGTTTTCACACTCACGGGGCATGAGGCTTTCACCCACCTTGTCATTCACATTACTTCAACATTCACCATTTAAGATGCTAGTGATAAAGGGGAAATGAGAGTCCTAGATCAATGGATACCACATTTCAATTAGTAATTTTAGTTGAATAATTTAGAGGCTAAATAAGACTTGATCATGTTTTACCTCTACTCAATTTTCTCCAAAGTGTCCACCATATTTTCTATTTTCCATTATGCTATTCTTTGACCAATATAGGATTTTATTTTTCATTTTGTGTATGCATTTGGTCCATAGTGCTTTTATTTCATTATACACTGTGTGAACTTTCATGAAGCATCTTTGCTTGCATATTTTATATTTCTTACAACATGAATTGTATATTGCTACTCATTTCTAGTATTAATCATTTGATTATATGTAGCATGAATAATCCTCCTTGATATCCCATGATTTTTCAATATGCAAAGTCCATGTTAGTTTTATCACCTTCATACTCGAGGACGAGCATGGGTTAAGCTTGGGGATGTTGATGCATGTAAAATGCATACACGAACTTTTCATGTTATTACTTGTTTTTCCTACATATTAGCAACTTATATTCATGTTTTATAATGATTTGGGGGATTTTCTGAACAATCCCCCTTCTTTTGGTTCTAACCCTGTTTTTCTAGAAAACGTACTTTTTAGTGTTTCAGACTTTCCGGGAGCTTCGGGACTCCAAAAAGGGCAAGGCCAAAGAGCACGGTTCAGAATTTTCGAGACGAAGACCATGAGCCAAAAGGCCAACCAGGTGGAAAAGAGGACCCTCCAAGCGGCCAGATTCCTTGGCGGCGTGTGGGGCCCCCTTTTTGCCCCCGTGGCTCCGATGCCGTCAATCTTTCTTCTCCCGAGTGTCTCGTGACCTAAAAACGACTATATAAAGGGTCCCCTGGCCTTTTTGAGAAGGATGCGGCGCCGAGAGACGAAACCACGAAACAGAGAGACAGAAGGCTGCCGCCGGAGAAGATCCGAGCGGGGAAACGCCGCCGGGATCACCCTTGGAGGGCTCCACCCCCTCCGGCGTGTTCATCATCAAGATTTACAGCAAGATCAGCTCCATCTCTCCACTGTAATATCTTGGCAAACACGATGTATGATGCAATACTATATTCCCTTGATGTATTGTGTCTCCCCGTCTATGTTTGAGTTGTGAATTGTTCTTGGCAATGGTGAAATAGTTTGTTGATTGGTTGCATACAAGTTTGTTATCTTCTATGATTGTATTTATGTACAATATATGAGTGCACGCATATGTTGGGGAATGCATGTAAGGTGATCACCGGTAGCATAATGGAGTGGTGGTGACTTGGGAGTGACAGTAACCTGAGACCGAGCCACAAAGTTAAGTTATTGGGGGATATATATAGGGGACCTTAGAACGTAAGGCTATGGTGGGACTTTATGTCTTAATCAATCTTGTGCAGTCATTTACTTGGCCACATGATCCATCATAAGGGGTTGTAGATCATTTACTTGACTATACCTATTCATGGCTCCTTCCTAGAAGAAACAACTAAGACTAAAACATGTGCTTCACTAATTGTGACAACCACACGAACGAAACACCTATTGCTAGAACACTTGCTCCCTTGAGATACTTGAGATATTTGCTGCTTGCTACTTGTGAAACTTTCTTAGAAACTTGCTTTAGAAACTTGCTTTATGATTACTTGCATTTTAAACTTGCTTCACTAGTTACTAGACAAACCACACTCCACGTCACTTGCTTTTAATTAGTTAGTTCCTTTTAGTCAAACTTATTGCTTTGCATAAACAGCCATATAAGAGGGTTAGAGGGCTTTAGAGAATAGATAGCTTACCTTCAGCTCCTCGTGGGTTCGACACTCAAATACTTATCGAAAGGTACTACAATTGATCTCCTGCACTTGGGAGTCATCAGTAAGCATTCATCTTGAAGTATTGATACCTTTCCAAATTCTGCGTGTTATCTGTTGTTCCATCGGGAATAAGAAGATGCAGGACCACTTCGTCGTCAGTGGCTACAATGTGCAAGAGTGTGTAGTTGAGAATATCCAAAGGGATTGAAAGTTGTTGAAGTGGCAACATGGATCATCTAGGAGAGTTTTTAGTGAGGCACTAGTTATCCACCAAATTTTTCACTTGTTCATTGAGAAGATACGGCCACCCCATATCATCTTGGTATCAGATTTTTCTAGTGATGATCTTGTGCAGCAAAAGAAGGGAGATGATGAAGTGGTGAAGTGAAATTAGTATGAAACATTGCGTGACGGAAAAAATTGACAAGAGTAGTACATTCTTGCGGAAACATATGGTAGATGCTTGTGATGATATTTATGAGGAGATGCAGAAGGTGGATACAAAAGTGGATGCTATTGCCAAGTTGGCTGCCACAAATCAAACACAAGTGACTACTATTGAAAATTCTATTGCTACCTTGACACAACAACTTGGTGAATTCAAGACATTGGTTGAGCAAAGACTCCCCAATCCTGAGGTGTTCATAGTGATGATAATAATGTAATTTTAGCATATGAGAGTGTTGATCCTCATCTTGTCCGTGATGTGAGAGAAGATAGAGGCCGTGGAGGGCTAGTTGGCCAAGGCCTTCACCACCTAGGTGCAAGGCGTGTGCTCCCTAATCAAGGTGCTGCAATTTTGAGGGAGGAAGATGCTTTGGGAAAACTAAAATTCTCAATTCCACATTTCAGTTTTGATAGCAATGATGTTGAGGAATATCTGACTTGGGAGCTAAAAATTGAAAAATTATGACGTTTGCATGATTACAATGAGGATATAAAAATAAAACTTGCTTCTTCTGAGTGTGATGGTTATGCTCTTCGTTGGTGGGACAATGTTGTGCAACAAAGAGAAGAAGATGATGATCCACCAATTATTACACGGAGAACAATGAAGCAAGTTATGAGGGAAAGATTTGTACCACACAATTATATTCGTTCTCTCTATGATAAACTGCAACAATTGAGGCAAGGTACTAAGACACTTGATTCCTATTATCAAGAGATGGAGTTGATTATGCAAATGGCACGTGTGAGAGAGCAATTGGAGCAAACAATGCAACATTTTCTTTCAGGTTTGCAATACAAGGTAAATAATATTGTGAGGCACCATCAATACCATGACATGAATGAATTATTGCACCATGCTAGAGAGGCCGAATCATAATTGGCTGAAGAGGCAAAAATTACAACACGTACTAGGAGTCTTTTTCCTACGAGATCATCATATATTTCGAGTGAACCAGCCCCTACTACTAATTTTCATGGTGATACCTCTTCTAAGGTTGTTTCTAATGTTTCTAATGCAAACAAAACAGCCCAACCAGCAGCTAGTGCAATAGGTTCTTCTGTGTCCACAACACGTAATAGAGATATGGCATGTCATACTTGTGGATGAAAAGTCCACTTCAAAAGGGATTGTCCTAATACAAAAGTTATGATTGTTAATGAGGGAAATGAGTATGAGACAGAAGATGATGTTGATCCTGATGATGATGATGGATATTTGAGTGATACTCCATTGGATGCATATGCCACACATTTACCTTCCATTGTTTGCACCCAAAAAGCATTGAGTGTTACACAAAGTCCTGAAAATCAGAGGTGCAATTTGTTTCAAACCAAAGCCATTATTGGTCCTAATATGGCTTCCAAGATTATTATTGATTGAGGGAGTTGCTGGAATTTAGCTTGCAAAGATCTATGTGCAAAGCTGAAACTAAAATATATACCACACCCTAGCCCCTATTACATACAATGGTTGAGTGATAGTGGAGAGATGAAAGTGAGCTTCATGGTACGTGTGGAATTTTATATTGGACCATATAAGGATACCATTGTGTTTGATGTGGTTCCTATGAGTGTTTACCACTTATTATTGGGAAGACCATGGCAATTTGATAGGAGTGTGAAGCATGATGAAAGAGCAAATAAATATGAGTGTAATCGGCATGGGAGGAATATTATTTTAAGGCCTATGACACAATAGTGAATTGTAAATGAATCTCCTAAAAACAGAAGTAAATCTTGAGAAGGAGAGTGAGAGATTAGAGATGCGAGAAAACACAATTTCTGTGGGTGATAGTAGCAAAACCAAACCGAGTGGTAAATAAAAGTGAGGGAGTGAGCCTATTATGTATGTTAGCCACCAACGAGGATTTGAAGGAATTTCCTGAGGATCCTACATTAGTCCCTATTGTGCTTATTCACAAGGGAGAAATACTAGTTTCTAATGACATGACCGTGATACGTCATAAACGTATCCTTAATTTCTGATGTTCCATGTTGTTTTCATGCCATATGCTACATGTTTTCCTTACACTTTATGTCATTTTTATCGATTTCCCGGGACTAACCTATTGACAAGATGCCATAGAGCCAGTTCCTGTTTTCTATTGTTTTTAGTTTCAGAAAAGTTGTTCTAGAAATATTCTCGGAATTGGAAATTCGAAGCCCGGAATTCTTAGAATTCCTGAAGGTTCCACGGAGTCCCAAAGAGGCCCGGAGGGGGGCCACACCATAGGGAGGCGCGCCCCCTGGCCGCGCCTGGGGGTGGTGTGGGCCCCTCAGGCGCCCACCGCCATCGCCCTTTCGCCTATATATTCTCCCCGAAGCGTGAACCCTAAAAAGATACCACCACTGCTAGGAAACATGTTATAGCAGCATTACATAGCGCCGGCGCACGTTCAAATGGGACCGCCGCGCGGTAAGTTCCACCGGCGCGCATTTTGGCCGTCCACCGGTGCTACATATTTACCCCCGACGCGCGCGGAAAAAGGAGCGTCGGCGCTACGGGCACGCCAGGCCCCCCTCTGGGCAAACGTAGCCCTGGCGCACGTGTGGCATGATGCGCCGGTGCTAAGCGTGCTACCCCTGGCGCGTGGGTAGCCGAGTGCGCCGGCGCTAAGGGCACACCTTGGGGCAAATTTACCCCCAGCGCGGTGCTTCTGCAGCACGCCGAGGCTAAATATTACCCCCGCGCCCCTCCGTAACCGCGCGTCGGCGGTAACGTGTAGTTCTATACAACCTTGGCCAGCCAACCCACCACCACCCCTTTGCCAACCACTCACTCCTCCTTATCCAAATTTGAAACTCCCCTCTTCCCATCTCATTTTCTCACTCATATTTTCCAATTTTAGCACATTTAACCAACCAAATTTGATTTATTTTGTCAAATATTTCTCTCCCAACATGCCCCTCCCTTCTGCCTAGTTAGATCTAGATCTACTACCAAGAATCTCTCTAGATCTAGCTAGATCTAGATAGTGTCTACACCACTCTCTCCGGTCGACACGTGTCGTGTGTGTACGTTACGATCTTCCATATCTCGCGCCAGCCTATACTTATATCGACCTATAATTATTGTGTTTGGAACTGAAATATGTGATGATGACCCCTATTTATGGGAATTGTATTGTGTTTGTTGCCATCGTGTAAGATGTGATGACATGGAAATGAGTTGGCAATGTTTTGCCGAAATGTCGATTCATTTCCGTTTCGGAAAATTGTTGCCACTCCGGCTTGACCTTTTTTTAGCAAAGGTCATGCCAAAATTTTCCGTGAAACCGACCGGGTGGATCTAATCAAAATTTACTCTTGTCGACCGTGCAGGAGACAATGGTCATCTCGATGAGGGACAGCACCCATGGATAGATATGTGGAACATGCAACGGCCGACATGCATTGAAGGGACCGCATAGACATAACTTGTCCGTGTCAAAGATGCAAACTTGGGTCCCTGTTCAACCCCTCTTTGGGCGTAGTGAAGGACCACCTGCTTAGGCGTGGTTTCATGGAGGGTTACACTCACTGGACCATGAGTGATGAGGAAGATGATCAGGGGATGATCACGAGGAGGGGGGCGCGGCAACAACTGAAAATGGGGAAGAAGGGCAGGAGGAGAACGACGATGACGAAGAGGCTACCGCAGACGGTGATGGAGAGGAAAGCCCGGACAACAGTACTCCGCTAACTTCAGTCGTGCGGGACCCTCATGTTCAATAGTTACTTCTCAGCGATAGGTCGACGACTGACGCGAGAGCCGTCGGTAGACGGAAATCTAAGCTAGCGCAACTAGAGATAGTCTCGAATACTCTGTTGTACGATGCAGCCGATTGCGATCCGGAGAAGTCCCGCTTAAGAGTAGCACTCGATATTATGGAGATGAAGGCAAAACACGGATGGACCGACGCAACCGTCGACGAACTCCTGCAATACATGAAAAAGCGTCTTCCTAAAGACAACACCTGTCCTACTAGTCTAGACGAGGCGAAGAAAGTCATGTGCCCTCCCGATTTACCGCACACAAAGTATCATGCCTGCATCCATGACAGTGTCATTTATCAGAATGAGCATGCAGACAAGACCCAATACCCGGTGTGTGGCGCTGATCGGTACAAGAGAGGGAAGAAAGCCGCTCCTCGAAAAGTGGTGTGGTACTTACCGCTCACGCCTCGTTTCCAGCGGTACTTCGTGGACCATAAGGAAGCAAAGCTGATGCGCTGGCACGCAAACAGAACGGAGGCAGTGCTAAATGATCCAGAGCAGGCTGAAAACCCAGTGCTGACACACCCTTCGGATGCAAGCCAGTGGAAGGCACTAGACAACGAGTACGCATATTTTGGGAAAGAGGCAAGGAACATCAGGTTGGGTGCAAGCACGGACGGACTCAATCCGTTTGGCAACCAGAGCAGCAAACATAGCACGTGGCCCGTGTTTGTTTGGATATACAACCTCCCCCTAGCTCTAAATGAAGAGGAACTACATACACATGAATATGCTAATTCAAGGGCTGACACAACCAGGGAGCGATATCAACCTGTATCTCGAGCTGCTGAAGGAGGAACTAGAAACGTTGTGGTTGGATGAAGGGGTACAAACATGGGATGCCTACGCGGAAGAATATTTCGCTATGAGAGCCGCATTGATCACAACGGTGCAGAACTTTATCGGATACGAATATATTGCGTGCCAGGTGTGCCATGGACACAAGGCGTGTGTGAGGTGCATGGAACATACGCCATCTTTACAGCTTAAGGAACCGGGGTCTTGCAAGACCGTCTACATGAGGCATCGAAGGTGACTAGACAAAAATGACCTCTTGAGGAAGCATGGAGATCTATTCAACGGTAAATATGAGCCCGAAGGTCGTCCACCTTAGAGGAGCGGTGAAGAGATCAAGAAGTTATTGGACAATTGGAAAGAGTGCCCTACGCTGGGAAATGGAAAGGAAAAAAAGCGAAAGCGAGAAGAGAAGAAGAAAGAGAAGGCAGAAGGACCGCTCCTGCGGGTATGGAAAAGGAGGTCCGTGTTTTGGGACTTAACGTACTGGCCAATCCTCGGTACGCCTCATTGCCTTGATGTCACGCATATCATGAAGAACGTGTGCGAGAGCTTTGCTCGACACCCTGTTCATCATGCCGGATAGGACCAAAGACGGGCCGAAAGCAAGATACGACCTGGTGGCCCTAAACATCAGGAAAGACCTTCAAATACCACCCCCGGCTGCTAGGACCAAAGATGACCAGCTGGAAACCGAGGAGGAGGACGGTTGCAACCGCAAAAGGGTTAAGCCGCAACACCGGGTATGCCCACTCCTGTTCACTCTAAGTCCCAACGAGCTCGATAAAATGTTATGGTGTCTTCTAGGAGTCAAAGTGCCCTTTGGTTACTTTTTTAGAGCACTCTGACTGTAGGGAAAAACCCCACAACATCCCACCCCTTTATTCAAAAATAAAACTTAATTTTATGTACAAGCAGCAACCAAAAAAGAAAAAAAGAAAGAAAGCTATTTATATCCAGAAACACATGCTAAGGGAGAGTATTAATCCAAAGTAGCAACTCCTCGACATGTTTCTTCTTCATTCTGAATTGCATCATTGTTATATCATGAATGAAGCCCCTCTTCCACCGAGCAAAAGAAGGTCTCTGATGCTCAAATATCTTGTTATTTCTTTGAAGCCAAATATGCCTGCAAGCAATAATGACCACCGCCATAAAGAAAGATTTAGAAAACTCCTTTCTGGCCTGACTAATACTTAAGTGAATATAAGCAGCTTGGACCCAATAAATCTGAAGATAATTCCAAATCCTCTGCCTGAAATTACAAGTAAAAAAGAGATGCAGTCGATCCTCATGCACACCAACAGGGCATAAAACACAATTGAAATTATCAGTGACCTCCCAACGCCTTCTTTTCAGTAAATCCTTAGTGTTTAACCTGTCCTTGATCAGCAACCAAGCAAACACTTTAAATTTCATGGTACATGAGGATTTCCAGAGCCATTGATATACCCTTGGAGTGGCTAAATGCTTATGAATTCTCTTATAAAAACAAGCAGAGGTGTAAGTAGATCCCCATGAATATACCCAAACATCATTTGCGGTTGATATTGGATTTTGAACTAACAATTGCTCCATCAGTTGAAACTCAGCAAAAGATTGTTGGGATAAGGGAAGCTGGAAGAGCTGGTAGTTGTCCTCCAAAGCAAAAATGGAAGCAGCTGAGTAATTATCATTCAAAACATAGGAGAACAATCTAGGGAATCTAACTTTAAGAGGAACAGAAGAGTCTCCAATCTTCCAATTGTCCTGCCAAAACAGGATTGAAGCCCCATTGCCATGAGAAACAGAAGTCACAGCTCTAAAATTGTCCACTTGTTTCATGACATCTCTCCACCAGAAAGAACCCATCAGATTTTCTCCATGAGGCACTTTATCCCTGTAATATCATTCCCAGGCCAGCTCTACCCAAGGAAGATCTACTCTATTGTAGAATTTATCAAGAAATTTGATCAAGAGGGCTGCATTTTTCTTCTGAAAATCAACAATGCCCAAGCCACCACATAACTTGGGTAAAGTCACTACCTCCCAAGAAGCTAAGGACTTGCTAGGAGTATCAGAATTCCCTCTCCACAAACACTGTCTAAGTATTATATCCAGCTGTTTGGTTATGTCAGGAGGCAACTGCAGAGTACACAAGAAGTGCAAAGGCATTGAGGATAAGGCAGAATTAATGAGTTGCAGTCTTGCTCCTTGAGACAAAAACGAAGTACTAGAAGCAAGTCTTCTTTCAAGCGTAGTAACCAGTGGCATTAGAAATTGTATTTGAGGCCTGGTGGTGCCAAGAGGCAGACCAAGATAAGTAAAAAGTAAGGCACCCACTTGGCAACCAAACTGATTAGTCAGAGAATACAAAGATCCCTCATCCACATTGATTGGCAACATTTGAGATTTATCATAATTAATTCTCAGCCCAGTGGACAAAGAGAATCTCTCAAGAGCATCCTTCAGACAAGCTAATTGTTCACTCACAGCAGGAAAAATAAGCAGAGTGTCATCAGCATAATTAAAAAAGGGAAACTCAAGATCATGGGTGTCAATAGGTCTAGCAATTAAACCTTGAGCTAATAAATCATTAACCACAGCTTGGAGTAGCTCAGAACCCAAAACATACAGAAGGGGAGACAATGGGTCCTCTTGACTTACTCCTCTTCTGCAAACAAACTGCTTACCAGACACCCCATTGAGCAGCACAGCTGAAGATCGAGAGGAAATAATTTTTGTAACCTAATTAATCCATAGATTATTGAAATTTTTGCCTTAAGAACCTCAATAATGGCATCATGCTCAATAGTATCAAAAGCTTTAGCAAAATCCAACTTAAGGATAATAATGGGTTTCTTGGACATATGGCATTGGAAAATGTATTCAAAGGGTCAAGCTAGACAGTCTTGAATTGTTCTCCCTTTAATAAACCCATATTGGTTCTTACTCACACACTTTTTGATCACCTTCTGTAATCTATTAGCAGCCATTTTGTGAGAAACTTGAGACATACATTGGTTAAGGATATGGGTCTAAAGTCATTAACATTCTCAGGTACTAAAACTTTAGGAACTAAAGTGATATAGGATCGATTAATGTTTTCCATATTAATAGAGCCATTATGGAAATCAACAACCATTTTATAGAAATCATGTTTAATGAGAGACCAACTTTCCGAGGAATAAACCATTAAAGACATCAGGACCAGGGGCTCTATCAATGGGCATAAACTTGATAATATCATCCTACTCTTTCATAAGAAAAGGAGAAGCTCATCCAACCCATCCACCTTGTTCATGAGACTAGTAAGATCAAATTGCATATCAATACCATCAGATCTTCCCATCCTCTCTTTATAGCATGACCAAAGCAAGCCAGCCATTTCATGATGATCAGGAATTAGTCTTCCATCTGCAGCTTTAAGAGAGGAAATAGAGATCCTCCTAAACCTGGAGGTGGCATAGCATGGAAGAACTTAGTGTTACCCTCCCCCTATTTAATCCAACGAATAGTACACCTCTTCTTCCAGTAACTGCATTCAGCCAACAAAAGCTCATCATGATGGATTTTAACATTTTTTCTAAAATTGTATTCAGCCCTCGCAAGAGGCCTCTGCTCTTCTAGGGAGTCCAAAATAAATATGACCTTGTTGCACTTTTGGATCATCAATTTCAACTTGGAAAGAGAAGTATGCCATTTTTTAATATGATACCTCAACAATTTGAGTTTATCAACCATAATAGCAGAATAATGAGATTTTTTGGAACCTTGGGCCCAGCTTCCTGCCACACAGTCCAAAAAGCCTGGCATGTTCACCCAATTTTTTTCAAATCTAAAGATTTTTGCCTTTGGAATATGCGTATCAATATTAACTACACAAGGGACATGATCAGAGCCAGTGTTAGCTAATGGAAGCACAATAGAATTAGGATAAACAAACACCCAATTAACACTAGTAAAAAACCAATCCAGCTGCTCTAACAGGGAAGTTTGTTGCATGTTGGACCAAGTGTAAGCACGGCCTTTGAGTGGTAATTCCTCCAGACCAAGATGTACAATTATCTCAATAAATAAGAACATATCATTAACATCACCACGAGGCCTATTTCTGTTACTGTATGATCTGATGAAATTGAAATCTCCCAGTATTAACCAATTATCATGAATAGGGATAGCAAGATTATAAAGCCAATCCACAAAATTATCTCTTAGGGCACCATGACAAGGTCCATAAACAGAAACAAGGGTCCAAGAGTCATTATTATGCTTAGAGGTGAATCTAATTGAAACCGCAAAAGATTGTATATCAAGTAATTGCCCCTAAAAAATTGATGAGTTCCATATAATTAGAATCCCTCCAGATGCACCACATGAAGGTACAAAGGCAAACTGATCAAATCTTTTAGGACAAAATTTTCGAATGGATTTCTAGTCAATGTTTTCACATTTTGTTTCTTGTAAGTAGATAATAGAGCATTCACTTTCCTCAATTTTCCCATGCACTTCTAATTTCAGAATTTAGGCCACCCACATTCCAACACAGCACACACCACTTTCTCAAATTGATTTTATACATTAATAACCGTAGAGTGGAGGTTCAGATACACTCTGTGTACAACACAAAGTGCCACAGCACAAATAGACATGGAAGTGTGAAACAAAAGCTGTCAGAAACTAATAAAACAAGTAACCCAAAATAAGAAGCTAAAAAACTTCAGCTTCTTCCAAGTCAGAAGAGTAGACTTAATCATCATGATCAGAGGAGGAATCACCCTTAGGATCTGCCTCAAGCAAATCCATTGTGAGCTTATCATTATGAATCTCAAGCTGTCTGCCCACTCTTTGTAGAACCTGGATAGGTGTAGGTGGAATCACCTCATTCTGCCTATTAGTCTCTTCCTTATCTTGCTTCTTATCATTCCCCATCTCCTCTGAGCTCAACACCAACAGCTTGGCTCTTGGACACTTCCTCTGACCAGAAGCAGGAGTGATCACAGATTGGGGCTTGAATCCATCATTCTTGAGATAACTCCTAGTAAACCTTTTCTCAGATTGTTGCACCAAATAAATATTTTTCTTCCTCCCAGCTTTCTTAGGCCCGGAATTAGGAGTAGCAGAAAACACTAGCTCAGACTGTTCATCATAACCAGATGGCTTCTCAAGTGGAAATAGAGCATGAGCCATAGGCCTACGTTTGGGGATCATGTATCTAGGCTCAGGACACACAGTGCTGCCCAAAGCAGGATACTGAAAATTATCAAAGGCAATCCCTCTTCAAGAAAATAAAAGGAGCCATATTGGGTAGTTGCATGGACAAAGGAGGATCCTTGGAAAACATCATAGGCAAGAAAGAGTCCAGAGTTTTTTTCCACATCATATCAGGTGGCAAAGCAGTGCCAAACACAGTAATAGCCATACCAACTTGCATGTTATCATGTCCAATACCCAAATGCATATTACCTTGTGCATGATCCTGGCTGTCATCAAAAGTAGAGGAGGGGTCAGATACCCCAGATCCCTACTCATCCTCATGAATCATATCATTATCCTGTCCATGTACATTATCCATCACATTAGCATTGAAGAAATTGTGGAACTGAATGTCCTCAGCATTTGGCTGTAAATTATCATTTTCCTGTGGAATCTCATTCCAACCCAATTCAGGGTACTGAGGCAGCACCCACATGTGGTTATTCAGAACCAAATTACCAGGCCGGGGGTGTGGATTACCATCAGGGGGCATTGGATCCTCATCAGCTGGCATAGCATGAGCAAATTCAGCAGATAGAATGTAAACACGGGTAGTCCATGATCTTCTATCACCACCAAAATTGGCAAACTTTCCAAAGACCTCATCGCGAGGAAACAAAGTGACAGAAGGGAAAGTAGTATAAACTAGAGCTCGAGACAAAAACGGGTCCTGGCTATTCCAGTGATGAAAGATGCCAAAAGTCGAGACTGCCTTCGAGACTCCACCTCATTACGATAGTCAGGAGGTACTCCAAGCAGCATTAGCCAGCCACATAGTGCCCCCATTGCAGAGCGGAAATTCGGCCCCTCATTGTCATTGAAGAATCTCACAAACACATTGTGTTGAAGAGCAAACGGGGGATGTTGAACTAGGGCCTGACGAGCCGTGGCACTCCTCATCCGAAACATGCCCACTCCAAATAAGCATGCTTGGTAATCCACTGCTTCATGCTGCATTTGTGGAACAGTAAGGAAATCTCTTACCCGCTCTCTCCAATATGCCTCTGCAGCCTGTGGGTCTTGGCATCACCTCAGCAATGCACCAATCCTCATGCTGCGGAGGAGGATCATCACGCACGAAGTAGAAAGTACGGGGGATCCTGGTTGGACCACCATCGATGACGGCATGCCCCCATGGAACCCAAGGTTGTGGGTCAAGCTCAAACGCCACCATGGAGGGATCAGATTCTTGAGTAGAACAGGGAGTTGTCGAGTTGGTGGATTCCTGGGTGCGCGTAGCAGGGACCGATGTCTCCGAGGCCGCAACATATAAGGGAGACGAAACGGCCAGGGTCGTGGCTGTAAGAGACTTAGTCGCTTTAGGAACCCAACGTTTTCCTTTTTTTAGCTTGATGCAACAGACACGATTTGGCCATATGCCCATAATGGAAACACTGTTTGCACCTAATCTCATTAGTGCAATAAAACACTTTGTTCCCATCCTAAGGCAGCGAGTGCACTACCAGAAATTGAAGGCAACATTATCAATAAAATTCTCCAAACCAGAAGGTTCCACTCGAGCAGATTCCAAATTAGTGTCAGAACCAGAACCCACGTCAGCAATGAAAACCTTCGAGAAGAAGAAGATGAATTCGTGAATGATCCAAATGAGATATGATCCTTATTATATCCTTTGCAAGCCTCATAACAGATGGAATCAGCAAATACTAATCTTCTAGCAATTTGTTTCGAGGACTTTAAGCAAGACTTGGAAGGAGCCAATTTTAAAGCTAAAACCCCTTCTTGAGACCTTTTCTTTGTTGGACTAACCAAGGTCCACTGATTATTACAATCACGCTGCCAATCAAAGAATTCTTTTTTCCAATTTGGGCCTCCACGCCCCGAGAGATTGAAGAAACATTCAAATTGCTTGCAAGAGAATTTTTTCAGATTATAGATACGAAAACCAACCCTCTTGCTAGACACATTGAATGAGAATGTTCTGTCGTGCAACAAAGAGACCATTAAATGGCCACAGTAACCTACAAGTGCAGCTTCCAAAGCAATCGAGAATTCTCCTCATTAATGCAAAAATTGGCCTGACCGAAAGAAACAACCAATGTGAAGTGCACCGAATCAGCTGTCGGGTGAACCGTTCCAAGAAACTATCTTGCAATACCACGGGAAAAATTAATGCCCGGGGAGAAGTCCAAGCCTAGATTAATTGCAGCATACACTGTAGAATTAAAATCCTCCACACCTGGCTCATCTTGGGACTTAGTAGAAAGATCCGGTCTGACTTGTGTGGAATTCTCCACCGTGCTCAACTGCACAAAGTCCTCCGAGGAAGCATCAATTGGTGACTCGAGACAAGATGAGATCATCGCAAAATGAGAGTGAAAAAGTACCTTAGATCCAATACGGATAGACTCATCATGTCCAAGTTTCCGACCCACTAGGGATCTACCCTTGCATCCTTCAAGACAATCCAGAGTGCATGAGACCATAGATGGATAGATCCATCATATGACTTGATCCGATCACGATCTACATCCTTAGAGGTGGAGTACGTGATCTTCCAACACCAAGTAGGGGGGATTGTAGGAGCCATGCACATGAAGGAGGGGGCAACCAACGTTGCCGGAGAGGATGGTTGGGTGGGAAGAGGTTTTTGGTGGTGGGAAGGGGGAGATCACCGGGGCTAGGGTTTAGGGGGTGGGTGGTCGCCATCATATTGTTTTTGGTCAACTGCTTTTCGGATTTTCCCTTTGGTTACTCGGGGCTAATAAGGAGATACCTGGACCCCGAACAAGAATATCTTCAGCGGGATGAAGTCTCATGACTATCACATGATGATGACCCAGATACTTCCAGTTGCAATCCAAGGGATAATGGAACCTCACGTCCGTTTAACGCTGACTGGTCTCTGTAACTTTTTTGACATCATCACTCGGAAGTCGATCACCATGAAGAAACTCGGAAGGCTACAGGAAGAGATCGTTACGATCCTATGTGAGCTTGGGATGTACTTCCCGTCCGCATTCTTTGACATAATGGTCCATCTCTTGGTCCATATCATAGATGATATCATCGATCTCAGTCTGGCATTCATGCACAACATGATGCCGTTCGAAAGAATGAACGGGGTCATCAAAGGTTCCGTTCGTAACAGGTCACATCCGGATGGAAGCATCGTCCAGGGGTTTCTCACCGAAGAGCGAATCTCTTTCTATGAGAATTATCTGGACGTCAAAAAGCCTGTTGGTTTGCCGGAAAACAACCACATTCGCAGGTTCGAGGGAGCAGGCCACAAAACCGGTAGGCTAGGAAATGCATGTGGCCTTCGAGGGGCGGGGAACCGACTTTGACAGGTCCAACTTAGTAGTACTGCAGCTCATCGACGATGTGGATCCTTGGTTGGAAGAGCACAAAAAATGATAGCAAATAATGCTCGCAAGCCGATGACGGAAGCAGATATACTAAGAGCGCACAACTCCTCTTTCGTGCGCTGGTTTAAAGACCAAATTTATGTTGATCCCCCAACAATGACCAACGAGAACGGTAAACTAATTTTGTCCTTGTCATATAGCCCCGCGCCCAACCTCGTAACTTACCAAGCATACGATATAAACGGGTTCACATTCTACACGGAGGAAAAAGATAAAAGTACCGACTATGAGAACTCTGGGGTAACGATGGAATCCTACACGGGTGATGTCAAGAAAAGATACTACAGAAGGATCAAGGACATCTGGGAGCTTGACTACGCTGGGGAGAAGGTGCCGAGGTTCCATGTCAGATGGGCTAAGAACGTCGAAACCAAAGGCAAATATTTCATCACCATGTGTATACCTGAAGCCAACAAATCCAAGACCACAAACGCTACCGCTCAAAATGAGCCATGGGTACTAGCTAAGCATGTGGACCAATGCTTCTTCATAACCGACCCGTCCAGGCCTAGCCGTGTTGTCGTAAGGAGAGGAAAAAGAAACATTATCGGAATGGATGGAGTTTCCAACGAGAATGACTTCAACGGACTCGTTGGAGACCCAATGATGGAAGAACCCGATGAAGAGAATGCAATATACACCAAAAGAAGAAGCAGGACTACGCTACCTAGGTCAGGTGATCCCAGCACAAAAACAAGCCATCATATAGGGGTAAAGTATACAACGAAAACCAAGAAGGGAAAGAAGAAGATTGTGATGAAACGATGAGACAGAAACACTCGCAATGTGTGTTGTGATGATGGAACTATCATTAATATTGTATTATTATGTGCAACTCTTCTTAATTAAATCGATAACAGTGATGATATGTGTGTTTTCCCGACGCAACTATATATATATCTTATTATATGTCCTCTTTTGAATAACTACAATTAATATTCCATTTTATTTTATTACTGTCCTCTTATATTAAAATAAGCTTTATTACTATCCTATTTTTTTAGGCACAATAGATAAACAATAAGGAAAAGAAAAGACAAAAGGGAAAGGGAAAAGAAAAATAAAAAACAACGATAGGCCTGGCGCGCAAGAATCCAGACGCACTTGCGCTAAGGTAGCAATGTGCCTAAAAGGGGGTGGGTCCCGCACAAGTTAGCCCCGGCGTGGCAGGCACACCAACGCGTCGGCGCTAAACTATTTGCCCCACTGCCTGACGGGTCCCACCTTTTGTATCCCCAGCGCGCTCTCTTCTACGCCGCGGCGGCGCTAAGGTATGCATAGGTACGTGAAACGACTTAGGAAACCCCCCCCCCCCCACACGCGAGCTCGTCTCCCTCTTACTTATATTCCCCAATTCTATCGACAAACCCTAGTTCTTCCCCGATTGCGTCGTCGTCTCACTCATCTCCGTCGTCATCGAGGATGAGCCTAGCGTCATCGTCGAGGAGGAGGCGTCGAGGAGGATCCAGGAGCTAGGAGCCTGCGCCACCGTCGTCGAGGAGCCCGCGCCACCATCGATGAGGAGGAGGCGTCGAGGAGGAGCCTGGAGCCAGGAGTCCGCGCCACCATCGCCGAGGAGGAGCCAGGAGCCGCCGCCGAGGAGCCTCCCACACACCAGTGAGCCAGGTGTCGTCTCAAGCCCTCCCCACTTCCCTTGCGCCAATGTCGTCTGAGAGGTACTACCCCTCCCCTCGCTCTGATGCGCCAACGATTCTGGTTTTGTTGTTCTCCGCGTCATCGGGTAGGTTGAATCTGCCCAGGAAGGGCTACTGTTTCAATACGGCAAATGCAGAGAGGAGAGGAGAGATGAGAGTGGAGAGAGGAGAGGAGAGATGAGGTACGATGGTGGTACCATTTAATTGGTATGTGTAGGTACAATTGGTGGTTGATTTTGTGTAGGAGAGGAGAGATGAGAGAGAGGAGAGATGAGAGTGGAGAAAGTGAAATCTGTGCAGGTACAATTTAATGCAGTAGCCAACGTTTCGCCAGAACGTCGATTCGTCTGTTCTGGCGAATTTGTGGCTCTCCGGCATGACCTTTTTAGCAAAGGTCATGCCGGATTTTCTCGTGACTGCGTTTAGTGGCTCTAATGGCCAGGGAGTGCTCGATACAGGCGTTATCATCTCCATGATAAAGTTGCCGAGGAAATCCCACTTTTTGGTTGCTATTATGATGAGGATATAATTGGTGTATTTGATGAGTGTGCATGTGTGAACTGGAATGAAATATTGAGACTCACTGATGTTCATGATAAGGTGAATTCTTTCCTAGTAATAAATAATGTTTGTGTTTATAAGAATGTTATACTACCTAAGCCTATGCATTTATGTATTGGCAGGGTTATTGATAACACAAGCATTGGCGGAGCAATGAAGCTGGTTGAAGAGGATAGCAAGCACGAGGGAGGCGAGGGAGCAAGTGGAGCCATCAAGGAAAATATATTCGGTTCGTACTGGCAGAAGTCCCGAATTTGAAACGATCATGGACTCTTCATACGGACTCCAAATAAAGAAAATAAGCACAATTTGAAAAGGAAATTCGAAGGGCTTTCCGATGGATCCCCCATGCACCGATTCGACTCGTACACGGCGTGGTGACCGAAACAATTCACGAGTCGTTTTTGGCCAGTTTCCAAATAGAGTCCTATCAAGTTAGGAAACGTAGAGATTAGTTTGTTTATTACTCCAACTGCAGTTTGGACGTCCAGCCGCCTATATATAGGCTTGTAATCCGCAAATTTTAGGTTTAGATCAGATTTTCGACAATTTCCCTTACACCTCTAGATTGTATTGCTTTGTAAGCTTTCATTTTGAAGTAAAGAACCCCTATCAAATTCTGCGTGATATCTACTATTCCATTGGGAATTAGAAGGTACATGACCACTTGTAGTCGGTTGATTACTTGTGCAAGAGTGTGTAGTTGAGAATATCCACATGGATTGAAAGTTGTTGCATTGGCAATCAGGTATCATCCAGGAGAGATCTCAGTGAAACACTAGTTATCAAAATTATCTGTGTTGCTCTTTGAGAAGATCGGGTCACCTTGTATCATCTTGGTATCAGATTTCAAGGTTGCATCTTGGAGCAATTTCGTTTTCACTAGTTTTTAGATTGTTTTCTTCCTATCCAGAAAAAGCCATACAAAAAAGAGAGATTAGAGTTTTCCATTGACTAGATCAACACCAATTTGCTTCTTCTTTTGCTGTTTTCTATTGATTTTTTGTCCCTATTTTTCTTTTTGTGTCTTTGATTTTCTAGTTTTTAGGGTTCTATTTCTATTTGAGTTGATCCTCTAGTTCATCAATATCAGAAAAAGTCACACCAAAAAAATCTTGAAGTTGCAAGAAACGTGAGATTGGATCTACTGCTCCTGGAATAACAAGCATAGCCCTTGCAATTTGCTTGTTGGCATTGTTTTCTTACGCAAGATCTAGCTCCAAATCCGAGATAAAAGGAAGTGTTGCGAGTTGCACAATATTCCTTCTGTGAGGAGGCAATTATTTGCAATTTTCTGCCGTGGAGTTGTGTATTATTTGATTCGGATCTCATACAAGCTGCCACGAAATTTTTAGCAAGTTTTCTTGGAGGAATCCTAATCTCAATCGGATCATACAAGGAGTCCTACACGGCACAAAATTGGTGTGATTTCTGCCACCACTAAAGCCTAATCCAATTCCGGTTCCAAGTAAAGCTCTGCCTAGCGGCGTTTTTAAACTATTTCTGTTCCAACCCGAGACCTATTCCTCTTCGGATCCTGCTCGACTGCGTTTTTGGTTAAAATTCTGCCGCACACAAGGGCCCATATACAGCACCAACGCATCACCCCTGCCCGGCACAAAAACAACAGGTTTTCTGCCGTGAGATTACTCTCTGCCGTGGGCAACATAGTCGATGTTTTCTTAGATTTTTATTTTTGTTTTTCTCCCAATTTTGTTTAGGTTTTCTTGCTGATCTTTTTGAGACATAGCCACTGCCATTCTACCATCACAAATACTAAGAACTTTCCTACAACACTAGCATACTTTTTGCTCATCAGGCTGCTCTTTTGAGATCACATCTTGCTGTCATAATTTTATTTAGTTTTCTTTGCTCCTAGTTGCTACATTGGCCAGTGGAAAAAGTATATAAAAAGGGAAAAAGGAGAAAAGGGAAAAGAAAGAAAGAGAAAACAGAAAACAGAAAAGAGGCCTAATTACTAGTCGAGCTTGAGACACATATTTGGTGATTTTTTACACTACTTTGAGCAATCTTGTGCCTGATTTCAATTGAGCTTTTGCTAGTGTCTTTCCAATGCTTGCAACAAATTCTGCTAAGCCGCATTTGTCTCCGAGTGTGTGTGTGTTTCCTAGTATATTTTTGTATCACTGTTGACAGTTATTTGGAGTTGCTATTTTGGTGTTGTTAGGTATCCCAACCAAGCCCCACCATATTAACTGAGTTTTTTCTTGTGATAACTGAGATCCCTGATATTCTCTTCTCACACTTGGTACACATAGTTGCCACTACTTATTGGTGAAGTATTTTTCTATTCACTCTAGAGAAGTAAGATACACCATTATTTGCTATTTTAAGTGAGTTGTGAGAGTGCCACCATATACATACTGCCATATATTTATATGTACTAACAATGTTTGATCCTTTCATGGAGAAGCCATTATTATCTTTTTCTTGGTGCAATGATACATTCTGGGAGGAGGATGCTAGTGGGATACCTGCGTCAGACTTGTTCCACTTCATCGCAAATATCAAAGGTTGTCCTGCTGCTATTACCCTTGATAAGGATACTCGGTATAACTTTGTTAGTCTTGATGTTGTTGAGCAATTGCAATTGGAAACATATCAATCAGATCCATATATGTTACTTGCTAATGATGATAAAATTCGAATTACTATACATACTTTTGTTCCATTAACCATTAATGGTCATACGGAGCAAATTCATTGTAATGTGACTGCCAAAGCTTCTAAATGTTGTCATCTTTTGTTGAGTGCACCATGGTCCTACAAATTTCGATTTGATTTTGATAGATATTATCCTGATATAAAATTCCTTTGGAATAGTAAGTACCATCGAAGAAAAAATGCATCACTTGAAAACTTTCAGGAGGTTAGAAGGCAACCATTATGTTATCCTCAAGTCATGGGATTTGTAGTGGTTGAGAAAGACATGTGAGGCTGTTTCTCCTAACGTAATCATGTCTACTCCTACTGTTGTTTCTTATGATGTGCAGGTTGCTTTTGAAGAACGGGAGCCTTTAGTACAACCTGCACTACCGCCATCATATACATTGGAGGAGCATGCCATTGTGCTAGTAGTGTTTCTTGTGATATGCACGTTACTCTTGAAGAAATGGAGCCATCACTAGTACAACTTGTATCACCACTTGAGATAGATGATTCGGTGCATACTATATCTGACGAGGATGTCATTGACATTGGTGCTGATTTGGAGCTGCCACTTGCAAGTACAAATTTTTGTGAGTGTACTAATGTGCTAGTTAATTCTTGTGAGTTGATAACCACATATAGTTCACCACCATGTGATAATTTGAATATTTCGAATTTTGAGCATGTGGTCTTGATTGCACATAAAGAAGTGCTTGCTAAAATACCACCTATTAATATTGTGTATTCCATCATGTTACATGAACCAATTACTGTGCAATGTGCTATGAATAGGATTGCTGAAATTTCATATGTCAATTCTAGCACCTATGCTACTTGTTTCACTTTTAGTTTGGTTGGTGACTATAACATGAATGGCATTTTTATGGTGGATCAAATATGCATTATTTGTGATAGCATTGCTGAATTGAAAATTGTGTTGCCTAAATATGAGCATGATCCTACACATATGTTTGATTGGTCAAAGAACTTGATAAATATATATGCTACTGATTTGTACTTCACTTATATTTGCAAATTGAGGTGCAACTTACATCATGATTGTATGAACTTCACTTATACCTGCAATTGTGATTGCTATTTGATGAGATACTACTTGTTTTCATATGACAATTATGTGTTAATGACTTGCAATTTTTGGTGCTTTATCTCATGTGAGAATATTTATCATGCCCACAAAATTGATACACCCTATTATAGATACATGTATTGTGCATACACGTTGTTCTTTTTGTTTCTTCCATGTAGAACTTACCACAAGCCGAGGACGTCTTGTCTTCAAGAAAGGGATGATGATGAGGCTATAATTGGAGCATTTGATGAGTGTGCATGTGTGAACTGGAAAGAAATATTGAGCCTCACTGATGTTCATGATAAGGTGAATTCTTTCCTAGTAATAAATAATGTTTGTGTTTATAAGAATGTTATACTACCTAAGTCTATGCATTTATGTATTGGAAGGGTTATTGATAACACAAGCATTGGCGGAGCAATGGAGCTGGTTGAAAAGGATGGCAAGCACGAGGGAGGCGAGGGAGCAAGTGGAGCCATCAAGGAAAATATATCCGGTTCGGACTGGCAGAAGTCCCTAATTTTAAACGGTCATGGACTCTTCATACGGACTCCAAATAAAGCAAATAAGCATAATTTGAAAAGGAAATTCGAAGGGATTTCCGATGGATCCGGCCCCATGCACCGATTTGACTCATACACGGCGTGGTGACCGAAACAATTCACGAGTCGTTTTCTGCCAGTTTCCAAACATAGTGTTAGGAAACGTAGAGATTAGTTTGTTTACGACTCCAACTGCGGTTTGGACGTCTAGCCGCCTATATATAGGCTTGTAATCCGCAATTTTTAGGTTTAGATCAGATTTTAAACAATTTCCCTTACACCTCTAGATTGTATTGCTTTGTAAGCTTTCATCTTGAAGTAAAGAACCCCTTGCAAATTCTGCGTGATATCTATTATTCCATTGAGAATTAGAAGGTACAGGACTACTTGTAGTCGGTTGATTACTTGTGCAAGAGTGTGTAGTTGAGAATATCCACAGGGATTGAAACCTGTTGCATTGGCAATCAGGTATCATCCAGAAGAGATCTCAGTGAAACACTAGTTATCAAAATTATCTATGTTGCTCTTTGACAAGATCGGGTCACCCCGTATCATAGTAGGATCGTCTTAGGAAACGGCAGAAACTTCTTAGGAAATCCATACATCATCGGAAATAATTTCCTTCTTTGAATTGGGTAGAAGGGAGAGAAAGGTTAGCAGCCGCCCAGCATGCCTTCAAATATGCGCTGCTGGAGGAACTCGTACACTACGAGGATCAGTTGTGGAGGCAGTAGAAGAATCATTAGAAGCAGACAAATTCTTGTCTTGCACTTCTCGTATTCGGGATGCATCATATGCTTCGATTGCAGCAAGTTTCTCATAAACATCACCCACAAGGATGTGTCTCAACAAGGCAACAGCTCCTAAATCAGCTGTAATAAGAAGTTAATGACCTGTTGCTTCTCGATCTGACGACCAAACATGAAGGTATCAGCATAAAGATAGGTGTCGTAGGGTCTGCGAAACATGGTGGATTCACATCCACTCAAAAGTATAACAAACTCTGTCATATTAGAAACAACAGTCTCTAACTTTAACAAGGCATCTTCTAGGTCATATCTGTGGTCAACTCTGTGATTTGATGTACCACCGTTTGCACGGAAGCGCTTCAGAGGAGTGCCAACATATGATGCAAATGAGTCAGTAATCCCCACTTCCCTAGAATCCTCTTGGATTAGCTGGTTGCACTTGAAGGTGTGTAGCACATGATAACCGTGGTACATAGCCTTAGATAGCATCTTCAGTTGCAAAAGCATACCAGAATTGGTGATGTACCGCCCGATCCGCCTCCTCGACAACCATTTGAGCTCGTAGCAGGAGCTGTTGCAAGCATAAATTATTAGCATCACAGGCGATCAGATGATTTTTTTTTTCTTCATTTCAAAACAAGCTTTGTTTTGAAAAATTACCCTTTTGTTTTCAGCACGAAAACACTCTACACGGCTTGCTTGTTTTGAACAATAACGCAGCATCATGCAGAGCAGGGCTATTGCAGACTTCCACTCCGTTTTCCTTGTAAGCTGTAGAGACAACTACCCGAACAGCCTCCACTTGAAGCACCGACATGCATGTCCAGTAGCATTAGGGCGATAGCAACTCATGTACTCATACATTCTGAAGTTGGCAACCTTTTAATTTAAAGCTATACTGTGAGGTAAAAACAGGTGCAAGATAAACTGAACAGTCTGGTTGAACATGAATATAAGAAATGTTGCTGTAATCAAATGTCTATCAAAAAAAGGTCCAATCGAAACATATATAATGTACAGAACATATCCACATACCAAGCTAGCCCCACCAGGCCACCAGGTTACCCTAAATAGCTTTCTATGCTGTGAAGCATTTTATAGTGTCATCATAGTACATAGCAAAATTCACATACAGAAACTGTTTAGAAAATTGTTGCTCCATCTTATGAGTTATGATGAATATAACTTAAGATTCAACAAAGGGCAGGGAAAAGTTTGAGTAAAATATTAGTGTCTTTGGCATTAGCTTAGAGTATTTCCCTAACTGAACCTATTGATACAGTTCAGAACGTGACATTTTTGGCTTGGTTGTTTGTGTGAAGTTGTTAGAGAGTGAGCAAAAACAATGGTTAGGTACTCACTGTAGATTCAGACTTCCCGGTGAGGATTTTAAAGACATGGTTCGTATTCAAAGAATAGCAGGCCAGTATGGTAGGTGTTGTGTGGATCGTAGACTGATAGAATAATGCTTTAGCATAGAATATGTAACAACCATGACCTCAAAATACAGATAAAGAGATCGTTATTTTTTAAGTGCAGTCAATTGTTTGATTGGAGCTGCCAACTAATCGACCACCTCATCTTTCAGAAGCTATTGCCTGTACTGTCTAGTTCTTACTCCTTAGTATTGGTTTCATTCAACCGGTAAATAGTACGGATTACATAGGAAATTGGCAGATACACCTATATTACGAGGGCACGCACCTTTAATAGGATGACGATTCCGGAATTTAGCCACTGGATAAGCCCCTCCAGAAATCGTTGCAGGCAAACTCCAGGAAAGTCCTTTAGAATCGATCGAGCCTGCGTCCTCTGTCAGCTGAGCGCCCCATTCCGTGCAAGATCGGCGGCTACAGGAGCTGCCTGGTTGTTGTGTACCGGCAGCGATATTGGCATCGGAATCCGGGGATGGGATTAGATGTGAAATTCGATTCTCTCTAAATTCGATATTTTAAAATAGGCAGCAGAGAAAAGCACACACAGAGAGTGCTACTGCTATACAGAAAGTTAGAGCACTACTGTATAGGAAAACCACACACAGAGAGTGCTACTGCTGTTTGCATTCATATTTGGAAACACACACAGAGTGCTAGTGCCATCTACTGGGAGCAGAGCAGGCTATCTACTGGAACCGCAGTAGATATTCTCAGTTCTGGTCAGGGCTTATGAAAATAAAACAAATTCTATAGCTTTTATGGCATAACTGTGAACTTCTCTGAACTGAACCACTCACTGCTTCGGTAGTGTATACATGCCACCATAACTTGGGTTTAATAAAGTTGGGGAAACCGTTATATGTAACCATAAGGCCATAAATAACCCTTGTAAATGGTTAAACCACCTGAAAGAAAAACATGATCGCCGGGTGGTTTATCTGTGTATATGCCTGAGATATCTACACCGGGGACATGCGACCTATTGAACCTACCAGGTGCCTGATAAGGGGATGCCCGATCTTCTCAGTGAACTCACACGATAACAGTGATGATAACTTGTATCTCTCCATGAACTCTCTGGTTAATTCCTGATGCCAATTGCAGCAGCAACCAATCCCTTGGATATTCGCAAATCCACACACTTGCACCAGTAGCCACCGACTACAAGTGGTCCTGATTCCCGGTGGAATAGCAGATAACACGCAAAACTTGCAATATGATCAATTTCTGATGAATGCTTCAAGCAATCAACAATGGAGTCTAGGGTTTATGTTTAAAGGTAGTCTACCTTTCTAATTCGCACCTAAGAAGTATATATGAGGGGGGTGCGGACACAACCATCCATAATGCGCCTCCTAGCCCGCTCCTACTCGGTTTGGTGCAACCAAACCCTTACAAACCGAACCTAACATGGGTTCAGCCCATTGTACTCGCAGGTCCTCTACTAAAAACGTTTGGGACATCCTAGTACATGTCCTTGCTGCTGCCATATAAGCCCCCAATCCGCCTATTGTGTGGATGGCTTCTTTAACTCTTGTGGGAAACAATCTCCATGGCTTCATCCATGTGTGCACACTTGTTTTTCACCATTGCCTGCTTTTTTTCCAGCTCCTCTTGAGGCTCTCCTCCATCCATGTTTGTGTTATCAATAAACGTATCACACATAAATACATATGCTTAGGTAATATAACATTCTTATAAACACAAACAACACAATCAATTAAGAAGGAATTCACCTTATAGTAATCATCAATTAACTTCAATATTTCCTTCCAACTCAAACATGAACAATCACCATGTACCCCTATAATATCCATATTAGTGCCGTTCCATCCATCCCAAAAAGTGCACGAGGTTTCCTTAATTGGGTTGCACTGGTCCTTAACACGAGGTGTTCATCTCAGCGCGCGCGACGCGTGACGGAAGTGCAGCAAGGTGCAAATCAGTTGGTTCGACGATGCAGAAGTAACACCTTCCATAGCTCCATGTATCCAACTCGATAGCTCTCTCTGTGATATAAATATTATACCTTCAGTACAGGCCATGATCTCCGCTTCTAAAGCGCTTGTACAAAATTGCAATGGCCGGCATACCGACATAATTATGTCACCCCTGTCATCCCGCAAGATCATGCCTACATCTCCTCGGCCCTCTGCTTCCAGCCATGACCCATCCACATTCATCTTCACCCAGTGGTGGTTTAGTACAATTTGACCTCACCTCAATCACCTTGTTAGTGTGTTTGGTCACTTTTAACAAAGAACCTCCTCTCCTCAATTACTCAGTTGGCAAACTCCCGCTCCTTTTCTTGTCCATTTGAACTTGGTAGACAATCTATTGTTTATTTATCTGATTTTTTTTTGAAATTTTCCATGACACTTCAATATATTTTCCATGAAAATTAATGTTTTATTGTTTTATTTCTCTGAAATGACAGCGTGACCCCCTTGAAACACGGTAGCAATGTCGTCTCCCGGAAACCGGAACAACGACACTGGCGTCGGGAATTCTGAAAAGACTTGGGGGCACATAGAGCAACAGAATGAACAAAGGGGCAGCGATGATGTTGATTATAACCCTACCGCGGATGAGGAAAGGGAGGATGCCGATGATCAAGGTGGAAGAGGAGAAGAAATCACTGATAGTGGCACGGGTGGTGGCTCTGAGACCAGTACCTAAGCTAAGAAACAGCGTCGGGAGCGGCGTCCAAACCAGGTCGGCGCCACCCGGGAAGCATTCACGATGTTCGACAACGATGTTGTGCCTAAGGAGCCTAGAACTCGCGCGAGGGGTTACGGCCTCCAATTGGCAGCAATCCTTCGGGACGTTGTCAACCTCAACGAGACTAACCTCCAACATAAGGACAAGAAGCATTTGCACCCTCAACTCATTTCGAGGCTGCACGCATGATACGAGTTTCCTGCCGAGTACAACAACCAGGATCTCGAAGGTAATGTGGTGAACACCCATGCCATGACCAAGTTCACCAAAGCACTGAGCGGTTATAAATATCTGGTGAGGGATATGCTTGCTCGGGGTGAGGATTTCGAGAAGATCCACAACCACTTTCCGAAGATTATGCAAGAAGACTTCGATGCTTTCGTGGCCAGTGAAGAGCTAGATAACACCAAGACTAACCGACAGTGGGGAGTGGACATGAGAAACAAGAACATCGGAGTCCACCGCCTGGGTAGCAATGGTTACGCCGGCAAGGAGGAGATATGGGAGAAGGAGGACCAGGCCTATGCAGAAGCCGACATCGAGAACCCGTGGCACAAGTACCCCCACCCGGAGACACAGAGATTTCTGAGGTCCCAGTACCATAAAGAAGACAATACTGGGGATGTCGTCACGGACCCCAATAAGGTGGTCGGTCTCAAGTTGGCCACGGACGAGAAGGTGCTTGAATTCGAGAAACAACTGGTAAGCAATTTACCAGATTTAGCTTAGTTCGATCCTACTCTCGATTAAATTCTAGTATTAGCATTTCTAAATGCTTCACGTTACTTCTACAGATAGCAGAACAAACGGCAGAAGATGCCTCCTCGTCTCAGGCGTCGGCGTCGACGGGCAAGGTTTCATCGGACATTCCCCTTATCAGGGCGTTGAACAAGGTGAAGGACCAGCCACCATTGACAAGGCCGCATATGGGTCGTACGATCGCACACGGAGGAGGTCGCAAGAACGTTAACCATGGCTTGGCCGTGGCAACTACTAAAGAGGAGCGAATGGAGGCGTGAGGGCAGAAGAGGAGCCAGGAGACTAGCCAACTAAGGGAGGAGACAGCGGAGCTAAGGGCAGAGACATGGGTGCTAAGGGAGAAGTTGGTTGAATTGGAAGCCACGATGGTAGAGAAAATTAATGACAAGGTGTCTAACGCGTTAAATGAAATCATGCCCACCATGTTTGAGTCATGGACGAACTATTTTAGAGAGGGCGGGCAAGGGCCGCTCCCGTTGATAAGTTTAGGTGGAAGCAACTCTCACAACAGGGCGCCGCGGGATGCAGGTGAAACTCAACCTGTTATATTGGTGACTCCTGGCGCGGTAAAAGAAGGTGCCAGGCAGGAGTCGCCGTCACTGCCGGCTAGCAGCCCCTCTGTCGCCCACACGCCCGCTCCCGCCCCTGGTCCGTCGACACGCGTCGAGCTCCCCGCTGTCACTCACATGCCCGCCACCGGTCCGTCAACACGCGCCGAGCTCCCCTATGTCACTCCCAAGCCCGCCCCTGGTCAGTCGACACGCGCCGAGCCTAACGCCCTCACGGTAATTAATCTTAAGCGTGAACTCGTTACTTAATTACTTCATCACCGCCCTCTCTAACCTACAGATTTATTATAGGACCCTGAAGTTCCATGCACCTTGCTATTGAACGTCAACAATGAGTTGAAGGATGTGGCGAAGGGAATAATCCTTTGTCCACAAAATCACAGGTTCCATTGCTAGTAAATGTCTGATGCTATGCATCAGGTTCGCGTGGATCGGGATTTAGCGGGATGCGGAGAGATGTATCCTCCTTATCAACCCCGGAAACCGAAAGCGAGCTGGCGATATCAGGACTAAAGAATGAAATATTGGTATGGCCGAAGAGACTGATTTGATTGAACGCCAAATCAGGGACAGCGGCAAGCCAAGACAAGGCCACTCCATCGGCTGCCGGCGGCTCCATCTCCTCCACGTGTCGTAGATCCTTCTGCGCCCGCGACACAACACCAAAGGGAGGATCCCATTGATGAATTCATCGCTGATCTCAATATGGACCAACATAATGATGATCTTGATATGGATGCGCCTGTTGCTGATCTCGATCTGGATCAGCCGGCTCGTGATTCACCCGACCACCGTGATCTCCCGGCGGGGAAATCTGAATGCTTGAAAAAGAAGTTGTTTGGTTCTCAAGAAACTCCTGAGTAAGATGCCAGCTTGAGCACTCCAGTGAAACCTTTGCTAAGCCCAAACACTTGTCGTGGTGCGACACTCGATGCGATAAGAGCAAGCGGCGGAACTCCCCCGTGCTTGAAGGTGAGGAAGACCACCAGGAAATGGACTCAGAAGAAAAAAGTGGCCGCCGCCTCCGCCAGCCAGCCGCCTCGGGTTTTGGACAAGTTATCCAACAAGTGGCTCCAACAACATATTCTGGGCGAGCCCATGCTACCGCCAGAGCTTGTCAAACTCTTGACCGGGGACATGAGGAGCGTGCATGACGGTGTTCTGCAGAAGGAGAAGGAACTTATGCAGTCTTGTTCTCCCTCGTACCCTCTCCACGTGGTCAAGGTGCCCCTCGGCGTGGGATTTATGGAGAAATACCCCGCAGGGCTATTCTTCCTCAGGTTTGATGACCTATTCAACGTCTTCCATTTGAAACGGCTCTTCCATACCTTCGTGCGTCTAGTAGCTCTCAAAATGGCGCACGATATCATGCAAGATAGAACCCCGAACGTAGCGATAATGGACCCCTACTACATGCGTGAAAGCGTCTTGGCCAACCCACCGGACCGAGTGATTGTCGCGAAGCATATCAAGGATTTATTGGTGGCGAATCATACTAAGGAAACCCTCCTCATTCCTTACTTCCTCGAGTAAGTTTTCGATCGACCTCTAGCTATCGTTACATTCTTTAGTATATTTCCATCACTCTTTCGCATGTGTGAATATTAATCTGAGGATGGTGCATGGATTGTTTTGCGCAGAGACATGTACTCCGTCCTCTTGGTCATGTTCCCACAACATTCACACGTTATTTATCTCGACTCGGGGAGTGCGAAGCCAAAGAACTACACCAACCTCAAGACTATTCTCGGCGTAGCTCTCACCGGATTCGCTGCCAAGGCAGGTCCCCTCACGGTAAAGAAAGAAACCAGCCGAGGATGCCTCTCGTGCACCCACACAAGCAAGTATGCTTGCATGAAGCAGTTGCACCCAGAGAGTGGGATGGACGCCTGGTACATCATCCTTCATATGAGGGAGTTCGTGAAGAATGCAAACAACCTCTTGTTGCCATATAGTCTCCAAAAACGGGGCATCGACATGGCGAACGCCCCTAGCGAGACAGTGAGAAATGAGTTTCGTCACATCCAACGACAGATTGCCACAATAATCCATCACGATGTCATCACTAGGGGGTGGCCTCTTCTTCGCCGGTCACATACCACCAATGAATGACGATATAGAATCCCGCCTAGAGGCATACGGTGGCAACTAGCCATTCAACTCGCTAGACGGCTGCCGCCCCTTCCCGCCAAAGCCGAAACCTTAGAGTAAGAAAACTTATTTCTCAACCCATATGGCATTCCTAAACTCGTTGCATATACTTGTTGCATATTTGAATTTGCTACGTTGTTGCATATACTTGTTGTATATATGAATTTGCTACTGATGTATATTTTGTCTTGTCCAAATAGATGACGTGGTATGTCATGTACCGGGGACATGTTCCCGGAGTCTACGACGACTGGGAGGCATGCCGGAGACAGGTGCACTGGTTCAGCGGCAACACCTATAAGGGGTACACCACTATGGCGGAGGCACAAGCTCAATACGCGAGCTATCTAGCGGGAGAGACGTATCTAGCGGGGGAGAGGATATGGAAGCGGATAAAGACCATCTTCGTCATGATGATGCTCATAGTTTCCGTGTTTCTATCCTATCTTCTAGTTTAGATCGATGTCTCTTTTGCTACGTATCTTCCGACACTTTGTATCCATCACTTTGTATTCGCGGGTGGTCGATGTCTTAGCTACTTGTTTTGTGTATGCCTCCAGTTTGATACTTTGTATTCGTGTTTGAGACTTTCTAAACTCGTGTGTGATATATATGAGTATTAGCTACTTGTTTTGTGTATGCCTTCATGTCTTTGCAACTCTCCATTTTACTGTTTTACTGCTATTTTTTGTAACAGTATAAACAACATATATACGGCGTATGTTTTTTAAAACATCAAAGTATACCGCCGACGCATTGATTGGACTTACCACCGGCGCGTGCGCTTCGCCGGGGACAACCTACACTTAACCCCAACGCAGAGGACAGAAGCGCCAGCGCTAACCTTACCCCCGGCGCAGTGAGCCTGCACGCCGGCGCTAAAAGTATTACCCCCGGCGTGGTGAACTTGCACGCTGGCGCTATTTCTTTACCACCGGAATGATCATCGCCGGCGCATGTCAACGCGCCAGCGGTAGACCTATATGGCGCGCCAGCGGTAGGGGTTTCCCTAGTAGTGCACTTTTACACGAAAAACACCCGAGGTCGCCGTCATCGTCAATCCGAGATCGGGAGGGTTCTGGAGTTCTCCCCGGCACCTTGTCGGGGGAGGGGGGAATCATCACCGGAGGGCTCTACACTACCATGTCCGCCACCGGACTGATGCGTGAGTAGTTCATACATGGACTACAGGTCCATAGCAGTAGCTGGATGGTTGTCCTCTCCTCTTTATGCCTCATGTTTAGATCTCGTGAGCTGCCCTACATGATCGATATCATCTTATTGTAATGCTACATGTTGTGTTTGGTGGGATCCGATGATTATTGAATCCTCTTGATTATCAATCTATCATGTTGTCTTCATGTGTATGTTATTTATGATCTTGCATGCTCTCCGTTGTTAGTAGATGCTCTGGCCAAGTAGATGCTAGTGACTCCAAGAGGGAGTATTTATGCTCGATTGTGGGTTCATGCCTCCTTTGCATCTGTGCTTGAGTGACAAAAACATGACGGATGAAGGATGTGTTGTTGCCATTAGGGAGAAAACAACGATGTTTACATTGATTACATTACACACTTTTCTTACTGCGATTATCTGTTGCTTGCAACTTAATACCCAACGTTTGTTCGGATGATATTCAGAGGGTGGATTATTAGTCATAGGTGTAGTTGGATGATGGTCTATGTATCTTGTTGTAATGCCCGCATGAATCTCATAGTAATCATTATGTCATGCATGTTTCGTTATCTAGCAATTGCCCAGCTGTAATTTGTTCACCACACATGTTAGCTATCTTTTATGGAGAGACACCACTAGTGAACTGTAGACCCCGGTCCATTTTCTCATACTGATAATACAACCACCGTTTTCACACTTCTTCCACTATTTTCACACTGCTACTAATATTTTCATATTGTTCTTATACTGTTTTCCACACCATGCATTTAACCTCTTTGTTATCAGAGATTGCTTGTCCTCTTACTGGTCAATTCAACCTTGGTTTCTTTTGTGAGGGAAAACTTGCCGCTGCACTCTTCACAACCTTCCTCTTGGGGTTTACCAACGTCAGCATCCATCAAGTTTTCTAATGCCGTTTCCGAGAAGGAAGAGAATTTCTGCAAGGGGAGTCTCTCACTTCCAATCTCTTTACTTTGTTTCAGTTTTGCTTAGTTTATTTTATTTTGTCTTGTTTGCTTCTCTTCATCAGAAACACAAAAAAAATAGTTCTTATTCTAATTGTTATTTTTGTTACATTGTTTTTTTTCTTCATTATGTTGCTCCTTAAGTTTACTCTGAAAGATCTTCTTGTTGGTAGTGGTTCTATACTTGGAAATGATACCATTAAAGAATTCTTTAATCATGTTAGTAAGCATGATAATTTTGAGGAAAAATCCATAGTAGAACTTGCTCCAAATTATGAAACTGCTGCAACTTATCTAATTCACATGTTAGAAGCTAGGTTTGTTAACCTTCACCCCATACCGCAGCAAATGTTTCTCAGCTTGAATAATATTGAAGATATTGAAAAAAGAAATTTTATCTTAGAAACCATGCTTAAAGAATTTGGAGATGTTGCTATAGAAGCTAGAAAAGTTTTTGATCGTTTCAATATGCTAGGCTCATGTGTAGATGTTGTTGGTGCTCTTGAAAAAACTGAACGTAAAAGTGAAAAGGAGATGAAAATACCAATCGCCTTCAAATTGGTAGCACTGCATGAAGTCCAAGAAGGAATTTTGATTGGATTGTTCCTGAAAATTTATTTGATGAGAGTAGTAAACCAAAAAATTCTAAGAGAGGAACTTCTGAAACTCATTTAGATAAAACTAGTTGGTGTGCACGTGCAAGCGCACGTCTCAATCAAGTAATTCAAACCAAAGTGCAACACAATCATCCATAATTTCTCGTCTTTCTTATCCTATCCGCACTATCTATTTTTAGACTACACTACCACATATTCTTATTCTTCCTTCCTTTCCATCTATCAACCGTATTTCAAAATTATATTAATCACCCAACAACTAAAATTTAAGACGTGGATTAATGGTTCTTATTAAAAAAAGGAAATCTTGTATCTTACAAAAATAAAACAGGGTTGTAAGTACATCACAAGCATGATTAACAATAAATCAGACTGAACTTGAAAGAATCAAGTGCACAAAATGGGAAGTGCAGAGATCATGGTTTTCTTCTCCCCAAGGCCATGCATCCAACTAAAGCTTTCCCAAATGAATTTCCAATACCTCCACAATAGTCGCTCCAGGGGCTACTCACTGAATTAACATCAGTTAAGAGTAGCACGCCTGCTGCTAGAAAATTGTGCCACAAGTACCTTGAGACTTGTATCTGATCTAGTTAATAGCCCGTTGCAGCAACTGCATCATCGAAGAATTAACCTATTAGAGACGATTTAAACCGCGAAAAAGATTTACGGTTTTTGCATCGGAAAGAAATACTTCAAGTTTAGACCAAATATACAAATATATAACATATTCTTCAGAAGTAATATAGAACACATACTTCATAAGTATACATATTTGAATATCTAGGTATATGGAAGCCTAACACTCCATGGAAGTAGCAATACATATACATCAAATTGTCACTCGAGCAAGCTCCTCACATTCAACCTTCCAGAAATAAACAAAGACGATCATTCGCATATTTGCGAAGAAATCTAAAGGAAATATGAGTAGTACAAAAAGGTGTGAGCAAACATGTTTATCTAACAAAAACAAAAACCAAGTCAAACAGACATATAAAGCCAAATCTTTGTCAAGCTGCAGCTGTGTCCTTGATCATTATGCCTGCATATATATATGTCCAATTGCCATAGATATCCGGATCCAAACAAGCAAAATGAAAGATTTATTCTATTATCAATGTTGCATCTTCCTAGATATTTTCAAGGCATAGACATGAGTAGTGGCGGACCTTAGTGGAGGCGAAATGGACTGTTGCCCCCCAAGCCCATGAAGTTTCAGCCTATTATTTACAAGTGTTTAGCCCATTTACATCTCCAGGATTGCCCAAGCTCCAGCACTGGACATGAGAGACAATAATCCAATGCTAGCTTGGTTTTTAAATGCTCTGTTGCTCCATTTCAACAATACATTCTGATAGAATAGCACATGGAAACATATAGAAGAATTCTTACCTCATGTCCTTGTTGACACATTTTCCCAAATCCATCTCCAGCCTTCCATTTGCTGAAACCATCATACTGCACACCAAAACATAAATTATCATTAACTTGACGACTCACTACTTCTCTAAAATATGAAAAATTCACAAACTCACATCTAACCTAAGAAATTTGAGGTGCTAGCACGGGTGCAGTTGTTCTCTAACCTAGCAAATTAGAACCATCTGGTTGGCAATGGAACAAAGAATGGCAGAGCAGGGAGCTGATTACTGTTTAGTGTGAAGGTAAGTACATGAAGAAGTAAGTAAGTAACAAGAGGCGCCCATTCCATATATAAGCAGAACCACAATATTTGGATAGGTGATGCAGTTGTTACCCTTTATTTTTCTCTAATTAAATTCAACCTGAGAGTATCAAACATCTATCATGCATGATTTGCATTGCCTTTAAGCAT
Organism: Alopecurus myosuroides; assembly: GCA_028641055.1. Taxonomy (NCBI): domain Eukaryota; kingdom Viridiplantae; phylum Streptophyta; class Magnoliopsida; order Poales; family Poaceae; genus Alopecurus; species Alopecurus myosuroides. The sequence continues at coordinate 249,331,850 of CM054061.1, read as the reverse complement.
AATCTGTAGGTTTAGAGCCTTTCAATTGCACTTTCCTTCTTCTTTCTGAATCTTCCCACTTGGTTAATCAAGATGGGAGACACCCAACCAATAATTTAAACATATTTTCAGTGTAGACAAAATGCCGAGGGCTCTCAGGGGACATTAATCCGGTTCTAGATTCCACAACAATGATATAGTTCACACAAAACCGAACACATGGCCACATAGAAAATGGCATGGTTGCATGGTAGTGGCTTATGCAGACAACAGAACAAAAAATACATCCAAATGGCCTAAGCTATGCCGATTAATGAATTTCATTACCCTGTCTGCAATGTTGTGGGGATAAGTCGCCTACCAATGACACGCTTGCAGCTTCAGCCTCATTCTGTCCACTCATCCTGCGATAACTGCTACACGTGGAATACTAAAATCACAACAAGCAATGATCAGTTGATCTAAACTCACTTTCCTGGTCTCCTCGTAAACGCCAGCCTCATATGGGAATTTCATCAAGCACGTGGCAAGCACACAACAACCAAAAATAATGTGTATATTGTTAGACTCACACACATTAGAGGGGCAGGGAATTCCATGGCCGGCCATGGGAAAGAGGAGCTACAGATCGGAACAGCGGGTGGAATCAGTGTACAATGAATCGTGCAAAACGTGTATCATACCCAGATCATAACACCATGGTGAACATCTTCGTCATGAGCCGTCCGTGGGGAATGACGTCGTCGCCCTGGAACGGGTAATGCGCCATCGCGGTGCAGGCAATCCACGTGTTGGAAGTAAATAGAGAATCTTTATCTCACTTGTTGATTGGACTTTCACACCCTGGACTAGTGGCTTCATCCGCTTATCCAATTGATAGAAGAGCTGGCAGCGGGGTGCCCAGCCCCAAATTAATAAAACAAATTCTCTTCACTAGTTTTGCCCCTGATTTATCAGTCAAAGAATAATTGTCTAAACAAACGAGAAAGAGGGATGACCTTCTACCCAGATGTGTTCGCTCTTGTGAAGTCTAGTTGGCTTGTGACGTACTGTATTTTCTGTTTACCATTCGTTGACATAAGCATACACCTCTCTAAAAAAATGTTTTCAATACCTCTGTTTAACAAAATAAAAATCTCTAGCACATGAGTGATCCCTGCTTCCCTCTGCGAAGGGTCTTTCTTTTAAGTTTATGTTGAGTCTCCATCTTCTAACTTTATGCACAGTTGAGAGAGCATAGTTCCCATTCTGAGTTTAATGTGCATTTGTCCAAGAAACATTATTAATTCATTCATGTTATGTTATTATTTGTTCTCAAATTATTTGTGCTAGTCTTCCTCTTAAGCTTTGAAAGTGTCCTGGCATTTATGTTTTGCCCCACTCTTAAGGACAAGCGAAATATCACTTGCTATGTTTTCTCTATGCTTGAAACAAACGTATAACTTTCGGGTGCATTATTATTCATGATCTTTTATTTGTGTTACTTTTCATGATGCAAGGTGATTACTATGTTTCATTGTTAGAATTATATCTATCATGCTTGTGTTAAAGTTCTGTGATCTCAGCTATGCTTATGCTTTTACAATTTTGATGATCAAGTTTATGTTGGTAGAATGTCACCTCAGAAATTATGTGTGATATGGAGTGGCCCAATATTCTCAATGAGCTTCTCTCTCTTTTTGTGGATTTTCTGGATTTTGTGGTAACTAGTGCTACACTGAGACCTCTCACTTGGATGACCTATGTTGCCAATGCAACAACAATCAAGCACTTTGGATATTCTAAACTACACACTCTTCCACAAGTAATCAAAGATCACAAGTGGTCATGTATCCCCCTATTCCCAATGGAATAACAAGATATCATTCAACTTTGCAGGTAATACTTCAAGATGAATGCTAGCAGCAATACAATATAGAGGCTTGCGGTTTTTGGTTTAAACTTGTTCTGTCTCCACAACTCACAGGAGGGGAGTATTAATAGGTGGAGGTGCGGCCACAAAGGCTCCCTTGCGCAAGCACCACCCCTACTAGTACTAGGACTCCTACTTGGACTAGGAAAGATACAAACCGACCCACATTAAGGAGTTTGGCCAAATATGGTACACAAACCATGCCTAAAATAATTAGGACTTTACTATGGCGCACTGGTCTTCAATGGGGTGCCCTCCTCTTGTTATCATTCTTGCTTAGTGTCGAATAACATGCTAGTAGTTGTTTTTTCACACTTGTATGATTGTTTTCACCATCTTGTATGATTGTTTTCACCATCTTGTATGTTTGTTTTCACCATGGTACACTTGTTTTCACCACTTGTAGTCTTGTTTTTCCAGCATCTCCATGTTGTTTTCCAGCTCCTCTTGGTTGTTTTCCATCATCATGCTTGTGTTATCAATAACCCTGATCATACATAAATGCACAGACTTAGGCAGTATAAGATTCTCATTATCACAAACATCATAATCAATAATGAGTGAATTCACCTGTTGTTGTAATAGCTCGGTCCTAAACTTTGTCATATGTCCAAGTCTCACTTCATCTTGTTTAAGTGGAAATGTACTAGGGATGTCCTTATCACCCTCCCCCTCTTGAAAAGGCGTCGACCTCGATGCATCAAGGTCATTTCCATGATATGGTGTCAAATCAGCAACATTGAAGGAATTACTCACACCAAACTCATCAACTGGAAGGTCTATCTTGTAAGCATTATCATTGATCTTGGAAAGCACTTTGTAGGGACCAGCACCTGGAGGAAATAATTTTGACTTTCTTAGCTTAGGAAATCTGTCCTTTCGAAAGTGTACCCACACTAAATCTCCTGGTTGGAATAGAACCTCCTTTCTCTTCTTGTTTACTTTCTCAGCCACATACTTCCCTTTCTTCTCTATGGCATCCTTAGTCTTCTCATGTATCTTCTTCATAAAATCAGCTCTCTTTGATGCCTCCATATTTATTCTCTCTTGTATGGGAAGTGGTAGAAAATCAAGTGGTGTAATGGGCTTGAATCCATAGACCACCTCAAACGGGAAAAGCCGAGTAGTAGAGTGCACAGCCCTGTTATATGCGAATTCCACATGTGGCAAACACTCCTCCCACTTCCTCAGATTTTTCTTGATCATGGTTCTCAATAGTGTTGAGAACGTTCTATTAACCACCTCCATTTGTCCATCAGTTTGGGGGTGACATGTTGTTGAAAACAACAGCTTTGTTCCTAATTTCCCCCATAGTGTCTTCCAAAAGTAGCTCATAAATTGCACATCACGATCAGAAACAATAGTCCTTGGTACTCCATGTAATCTCACTATGTCCCTGAAAAACAGATTAGCAATATGCGACGTATCGTCGCTCTTGTGGCAAGCAATAAAATGTGACATTTTAGAGAATCTATCCACTACCACAAATATAGAATCATGCCCTCTTTTAGTCCTCGGTAAACCTAGCACAAAATCCATACTAATATCTTCCCATGGTGAAGTTGGTGCAGGTAGAGGAGTATACAAACCGTGGGGCTTTAAGTTTGACTTGGCTTTATTGCAAGTGATGCACCTTTGCACAATCCTATAAACATCTCGTCTCATATGTGCCCAATAAAAATTGTCAGTCAACATAAGTAATGTTTTCTCACGTCCAAAGTGTCCCATCAATCCACCACTATGAGATCCCTGCAATAACATTAAACGCAAAGAACACTCGGGAATACATAATTTCTTAGCTCTAAACATAAATCCATCATGTATATGATATTTATCCCAAGCCTTCACATTAGAACATTTAGCATATGGTGTAGAAAATTCTTTATCTTCAACATATAGTGGTTTCAAACTCTCCAAACCCGAAACTTGGATATCCAATTTAGTGAGTAACATGTTTTCCCTAGACAAAGCATCAACAACCACATTATCTAATCCTTTCTCGCGTTTAATAATGTATGGGAAAGATTCAATGAATTCTACCCATTTGGCATGTCTTTTATTAAGATTGGATTAGCTCTTTAAAAATCTTAATGCCTCATGATGAGAATGTATAATAAATTCTTTTGGCCACAAACAATTTTTCCAAACTTCAATAACTCTTACAAGTGCATACAATTCTTTATCATAGACAGAATAATTCAATTGAGCTCCATGTAACTTCTCAGAAAAATAAGCAATTGGTTTTTTATCTTGCATTAGCACACCTCCAATACATATGCCACTAGCATCACATTCAATTTCGAATTGTCTATTAAAATTAGGTAGAATTAATAATGGGGCCGAAATCAACTGATTTTTCAAAGTATTAAAAGCAATATCTTGAGCAACCCCCACTCGAAATTTGCACCTTTCTTTGTTAAAACATTCAAAGGGGCAGCAATAGTACTAAAATCTTTCACAAATCTTCTATAAAATCCAGCAAGTCCATTAAAACTTCTTACTTGACTCACATTCATGGGAATTGGCCAATTTTTAATTGCTTCAATTTTAGATTCATCTACTTCCATCCCATGTTTAGAAACAACATATCCAAGAAATATGACCTTATCTTTGCAAAAAGTGGACTTCTCTAAATTTCCATCCAATTTATTTTCTCTTAGCACATGCAAAACTTGTCTAATATGATCAATGTGTTCATGTTCATTGTGGCTATATATGAGAATATCATCAAAGTAAACAACCACAAATTTGCCAATAAAATCTCTCAAAACATGGTTCAATAATCTCATGAAAGTACTAGGTGCATTAGTTAATCCAAAAGGAATTACTAACCACTCATATAAACCAAAAAAAAATTAAAGGTTGTTTTCCACTCATCCCCCTCTTTCATCCTAATTTGATGATAACCACTACACAAATCAATTTTAGAGAAAACAGCAGCACCACTTAATTAATCTAACATGTCTTTCAAACGTGGTATAGGATGACGATAACAAATAGTGATGTTGTTAATTGCTCTACAATATACACACATGCGCCAAGTACCATCTTTCTTAGGAACTAAAATAACATGAACAACACAAGGAGATAGGCTTATTCGAATATAACCTTTATCAAGAAGATCTTGTACTTGTTTCTGAATTTCCTTTGTCTCTTGGGGATTTGTCCTATAAGGAGCTCGGTTTGGTAATGATGATCCAGGAATCAAATCAATTTGATGCTCAATCCCTCTCAATGCTGGCAGCCCCGAGGGTACTTCTTCTAGAAATACATCATCAAACTCCTGCAAAACATTTGAAACGCCAATAGAAAGAGGAGTCATGTCATTAGAAACTGAAATTTTCCCCTTATGCATGAGCACTATAGGTACTAAGCTAGGATCCTCTTTAAACTCTCTCAAATCTTCTTTGGTGGCTAACATTTTCAAAAGGCTCACTCCCTTATTTTACCACTCGGCCTAGGCTTGTTTTCACCCACAGAATTTGTGTTTTCACTCTTGTCATCCCTCTCACTCTCCTTTTCTATATTAACTTCAGTTTTCTGTCTTGACTCATTCACAATCTGTTGTGGTGTCATAGGCCTAAAGATAATATCATTATTATTCCAATTCAATTGGTATGTGTTTGCTCTCCCATTGTGTATAGCCTTTTTGTTGAATTGACATGGCCATCCAAGTAATAGGTGGCAAACTGTCATGGGAACCACATCACACTCAATTGTATCTTTGTATGGTCCAATCTAAAATTCCACTCTCACAACTTGGCATACTCTAATTTCTTCTTTGTCACTCAACCATTGAATATAATATGGGTGTGGACTATATCTCAATCTGAGCTTTGCACATAAATCTTTGCTTGCTAAATTTCTGCAACTCCCTCCATCAATGATTACTTTGCAAACCATTTGAGGACCATCGATTGCTTTGGTTTGAAATAGATTGCATCTTTGGCTCTCATCACTAGGAACAACACTCACAACTTTGTTGTAAACAATAGTTGGATAATTTGTAGCAAAAGCATTAATAGGAACATCATCATCATATGTATCCTCCTCATTAGGATCAGCATCATGTCCAGTCTCATACTCCTCATCAGCATTGATCACCATAATTTTCTTGTTAGGACAATCTCTCTTAAAGTGCCTTCTTCCTCCACAAGTATGGCATGTCATGTCTCTATTTCTTGTTGTTGATTGAGTAGAACCACTTGCACTAGCTATTGGTTGAGCTGTTTTCTTGGCAGTGGTAATGCTTGTCTTGGGTTTAGATGAGGTACTAGCTCGAAATTGTGAGGCTTGAGGTGTAGAAGGTGTGACAGAAGAAGATCTTGATGGGAAAATTCTTTTTGGAGCCATAGTAACCTCCTCGGCCAATCTCTTTTCAGCCTCTTTTGCTTGGTGCAATAATTCAATCATGTTATTATATCGAACATGCCTCACAATGCATCTAATTTTGAATTGCAATCCTGAAAGAAATATTTCCATTGTTTGCTCATTTGCTTCCACAACCCGAGCTTTTTGTAGCACTAATTCCATCCCCTTATAATATTGATCCACTGAATTTGTTCCTTGTTTCAAATGATGTAATTTGTCATAGAGAGTCGTCATATAATTTGTTGGAACAAACCTATCTGTCATGAGTTGCTTCATCTTAGCCCAAGTAGTAATTTCTGGTTGATTTTGTGTTTCTCTCATTCTTATGATGCCATCCCACCACAAGAGAGCATATCCATCAAATCCAGAAGATGCCAGCTTGATTCTCCTCTCATCAGTGTATTCAAGCAATCTCCATAGCTTCTCCATCTTCAATTCCCACATCAAGTACTCCTCAACATCATCATTATCACATGTGAGAGTAGGAATAAAGAATTTAGGCTTCCCAAAGCCATCATCCTCTCTATTATTGTCTCCCATAGGCACTCTTCTAGCAGCAAAATTCCCATGGCCTCCATATGCATTGGCTCGGCCATCATCATGATCAACACCTAAATTAGCATTGGGAGCTCTTTGTTGCAATTGTGTTGATAAATTTGTAACTTGTCTTGTGAGATTATCCATAGCCTCTTGAAGAACACGAACTGGATCTTTAGTAGCAGCTTCCTTTTGTGTCTCCCTTAACTTCCTCAATTCTCCTCTGATTACATCATCATATTGCTCGATTTTCTTCTCAATTCTTTGCTCAATTCTATTAACAACTCCCCCTCGGAATGTATTGAAATCTGCCCATGTACATATATCCTCAGCAGTCTTGGTCGTAGGCATCAAATCAACATTTTCCTTGTTATCCTGCACAGGATCAGTTTCACTAGAAAAACTCATGATTAATATGTTAGTGAAAACAAAATAATCAATGGGTTGTGGTGCTCTCTCACAACTCACTCAAACCAGCAAATAAGTGCTTCACTTACTGTTCCAAAGTAAATAGGATTGACTTACCAACAAGAACCGATGAAAACTGTGTCAAGTGTGAGAAGAGAATAACCAGGCTATCAAGTATCACAATGCAAACAGGGTATTTGGTGGGGCTTGGTTGGGAATCCTAACAACACCAAAATAACAACTCCAATGCACTGTCTAATGTGATGAAAAACACTAAAGAAACACAGAGTCACTCTAGGAGACAAATGTGGCTTAGAAATTATATGGAAGATATATTGCAAGCACTACAAAGACACAAGCAAATACTCTATGAAACAGGCACAAGATTGCTCAAATGTCCACAAAATATCCAAGATGATAGGCTTCCACTAGTGATAGTATGTCTAGGCCTCCTTTTGATTTTTCTCTCTTTCTATTTTTTTATACTTTTTTCTCTTTTCTCTATTTTTTATTTTTTTCAATGGCCTTTGAATCAACTAGGAGGAACTAGTAATGGAAAAATAGAAAAGTGGAAAGAAAATTGATCAAATTGAGCAGCCTGTAGAGCAATAAAACAGCTAGTCTTTGGGTTTTGGGTACCTAAAATTTGCTGTAGAATGGCTGTATCTAGGGCTTATCAAAGATCAGAACAGAAACTTAGAGATAAAATAGGGAAAACAAAAGAAAAACATAGGAAAAACGAGCTAAAACGACTCACGGCAGGAGGTTGTGGTCACGACAGAGAAACATCGATTTTTGTTGTCGCGGCAGCGCACGCGTGTGTGTTGCGGGTGGGTTTGTAACGGGCGCGGTGTGGAGTTTTATGCGCGCGGGCAGTACGAGTGTGGGTAGGAGCGCAAGCTGCCGGCAGCGTTTTGCGCAATTCTGTGTCGCGGCAGGAGCTGGACTCCGAGTTCGACTAGGGCAAGGATGCGCACGTGCGTGTGACCAAACGCTTTATATCACGCGGTTTCGCTAGCTACGGTAAGGAATCGATCACGACAGAGAAACGAGCGCGCGACAGAGTTTTTGCGAAAACGCGTACCGCAGTAGGAATCCGAGAGCAACAAGGAGCAGCAAGCGATAGCAATATGATGGATTTTTCTGCCCAAACCGTGACTGGCTATGAACTCGAGTAGGTCTAGGCGATCCACGGCAAAAAAATTCAAAACTACTACCACGGTAAAAATCAAACCTAAGACAATAAGAGCAGCTCGGATATGATATTTTTGTTGGAGTTTTCGGTATAGATGGAAACAAAAGAAGAACACGATGAACCCTAACCCTAATAGATGAAAAACTAAAAACAGAAAAATAGATACGCAAATCAACAAGAAACAACAATTAGAGTAGCAATTTGGTGTTGTTATAGGCTCTTGCACAATCTAAACCTAATATTTTTGTCTTTTTCTGGATAGGAATAAAAAAACGAAAACTAGGGATAAATTTGCTCACCGAGGCAACCTGAGAATCTGATACCAAGATGATATGGGGTGGCCCAATCTTCTCAATGAGCTTCTCCCTCTTTTTTCGGATATTCTGAATTTTTTGGTAACTAGTGCTACATTGAGACCTCTCACCTGGCTGACCCCTGTTGCCAATGCAACAACAATCAAACCCTTTGGATATTCTCAACTACACACTCTTGCACAAGTAGTCAAAGATCACAAGTGGTCATGTATCCCCCTATTCCCAATGGAATAACAAGGTATCACGCAACTTTATAGGTAATACTTCAAGATGAATGCTTAGCAGCAATACAATCTAGAGGCTAGTGGTTTTTGGTTTAAACTTGTTCTGTCTCCAAAACTCGCAGGAGGGGAGTATTAATAGGTGGAGGTGCGGCCACAAAGGCTTCCTTGCACAAGCACCACCCCTACTAGGACTAGGACTCCTACTTGGACTAGGAAAGATACAAACCGACCCACATTAAGAGTTCAGCCAAATATGGTATACAAACCATGCCTAAAATAATTAGGAATTTACTATGGTGCATTGGTCTTCAATGGGGCGCCCTCCTCTTGTTATCATTGTTTCTTAGTGTGAATCACAAGCTAGTAGTTGTTTTCCACACTTGTATGATTGTTTTCACCATGGTACTCTTGTTTTCACCATCTTGTATGTTTGTTTTCACCATGGTACACTTGTTTTCACCACTAGTAGTCTTGTTTTCCAGCATCTCCATGTTGTTTTCTAGCTCCTCTCGGTTGTTTTCCACCATCATGCTTGTGTTATCAATAACCCTGATCATACATAAATGCATAGACTTAGGCAGTATAAAATTCTCATTATCACAAACATCATAATCAATAAGGAGTGAATTCACCTGTTGTTGTAATAGCTTGGTACTTGACCTTGTCATAGGTCCAAGTCTCACTTCATCTTGTTTAAGTGGCAATGTATTAGGGATGTCCTCATCGATGTGTTTTTATTGTTTACCTACTCGAGGACGAGTAGGAACTAAGCTTGGGGATGTTGATACGTCATAAATGTATCCTTAATTTCTGATGTTCCATGTTGTTTTAATACCATATGCTACATGTTTTCCTTACACTTTATGTCATTTTTATCGATTTCCCGGGACTAACCTGTTGACAAGATGCCACAGAGTCAGTTCCTATTTTCTGTTTTTTTTAGTTTTAGAAAAGTTGTTCTGGAAATATTCTCTGACTTCGGAAATTCGAAGCCCGGAAGTCTTAGAATTCCAGAAGGTTCCATGGAGTCCCGAAGAGGCCTAGAGGGGCGCCACACCATAGGACGGTGTGCCCCCCGGCCGCGCCTAGGGGGGGTGTGGGCCCCTCAGGCGCCCACCGCCTCTGCCATTTCGCCTATATATTCTCCCCGAAGCGTGAACCCTAAAAATATACCAATTTTCCACGAAAAATACCTGAGGCTGCCGCATCGTCAATTCGAGATCGGGAGGATTCTGGAGTTCTCCCCGGCACCCTGTCGGGAGGCAAAATCATCACCGGAGGGCTCTACACCACCATGCCCGCCTCCGGAGTGATGCGTGAGTAGTTCATCCTTGGACTACGGGTCCATAGAAGTAGCTAGATGGTTGTCCTCTCCTCTTTATGCCTCATGTTTAGATCTCGTGAGCTTCCCTACATGATCGAGATCATCTTATTGTAATGCTACATGTTGTGTTTGCTGGGATCCGATGATTATTGAATGTTATGTCTCTTGATTTTCAATCTATCATATTGTCTTCATGTGTATGTTATTTATGATCTTGCATGCTCTCTGTTGTTAGTAGATGCTCTGGCCAAGTAGATGCTAGTGACTCCAAGAGGGAGTATTTATGCTCGATAGTGGGTTCGTGCCTCCTTTGCATCTGTGCTCGAGTGACAGAAACGTGACAGATGGAGGATGTCATGTTGCTATTAGGGAGAAAACAATGTTGTTTACATTGTTTACATTACACACTTTTCTTACTGCGATTATCTGTTGCTTGCAACTTAATACCCAACATTTGTTCGGATGATATTCGGAGGGTGGATTATTAGTCATAGGTGTAGTTGGATGATGGTCTATGTATCTTGTTGTAATGCCCGCATGAATCTCATAGTAATTATCATGTCATGCATGTTTCATTATCTATAGATTGTACAGCTGTAATTTGTTCACCACGCATGTTAGCTATCTTTTATGGAGAGACACCACTAGTGAACTGTGGACCCCGGTCCATTTTCTCATACTGATAATACAGCCACTATTTTCACATTGCTACTGCTGTTTTCATATTGTTCTTATACTTTTTTCCACACCGTACATTTAACCTATTTGTTATGAGCAAAACTGGTGAGATTGACAACCTCACTACTACGTTGGGGCAAAGTGAATTGATTGTGCTGTGTAGGTTCCACGTTGCTGCTGAACCGGTAGTGCTCCCTACCACATCAGCCGCATCAACCTTCAGAAATAACTTGTCCTCCTACTGGTCGGTTCAACCTTGGTTTCTTTTCTGGTGGGGGGGGGGGGTAAACTTGCCGTTGCACTCTTCACAACCTTCCTCTTGGGGTTTACCAACGTTAGCCTCCATCAAACCCCTATTTCTCTTGGTGTTTCTAATGTTTTGCGGGAATTTGGTGATGTTTTTCAGAAGGGATACCCTTGGGGCTGCCACCATTAAAAGGGATAGAGCACCAAATTGATTTCATTCCTGGTTCATCATTGCAAAACCGAGCTCCCTATAGGACAAATCCCCAAGAAGTGAAGGAAATTCAGAAACAAGTACAAGAGCTTCTTGATAAAGGGTATATTCGAATTAGCTTGAGCCCTTGTGTTGTTCCTGTTATTTTAGTTCCTAAGAAAGACGGTACTTGGCGCATGTGTGTAGATTATAGAGCAATTAACAACATCACTATTCGTTATCGTCATCCTATACCACGTTTGGAAGACATGTTAGATGAATTAAGTGGTGCTGCTTTTTTTTTCTCTATAATTGATTTGCGTAGTGCTTACCATCAAATTATGATGAAAGAGGGGGATGAGTGGAAAACAACCTTTAAAACAAAATTTGGTTTATATGAGTGGTTGCTGGTGCCTTTTGGATTAACTAATGCACCTAGTACTTTCATGAGATTAATGAACCATGTTTTGCGTGATTTTATTGGCAAGTTTGTGGTAGTATATTTTGATGACATTCTCATTTAAAGCCATAATGAATCTGAACATATTGATCATATTCGACAAGTCTTGCATGTGCCCTGTGAAAAAATTTATTTGGGAATCTTGAGAAGTGCACTTTTTGCAAAGATAATGTCATATTTCTGGGATATGTTGTTTCTAAACATGGAATTGAAGTAGATGTTGCAAAAATGGATGCTATTAAAAAAGTGGCCTACCCCTATGAATGTGAGTCAGGTGCGTAGTTTTAATGGTCTTGCTGGTTTTTATAGACGATTTGTGAAAGAATTTAGTACAATTGCTGCACCTTTGAATTATTTAACTAAAAAGGGTGTGATGAGGATATAATAGGGGTATATGATGATTGTGCATGCTTGAGTTGGAAGGAAATATTCAATTTAATTGATGGTTTTTATAAGGTGAATTCCTTCTTAATTGAATGTGATGTTTGTGTTTATGAGAATGTTAGACTACCTAAGTCTATGCATTTATGTATTAGCAGGGTTATTGATAACACAAACATTGGTGGAGGAGGACCTCAAGGCATTCTGCAAAACAGCAAGTACCTGCTGGAAAACAACCAATACAAGCTGGAAAACAATGGAGCACTTTAGGAAAACAACATCTACCAGTTGGAAAACAAGAAGGGGCATGGAAAACAAGGTTGTTTCCATGGAAAACAACAAGGAGGCGACCAAGGAAGAGTCCTAGTCACTTTAGGAAAGGAAATGCGAGTCCATTATGGTTGCACCCATGTTGGGTTCGGTTTGTATCCTATTTCGAGTAGGTTTGGTTCCAACCCCAGGCGTACCCGGTACTCGAAAGCTAGGTCAAGCGAAGGCAATATTCTCTATGGAATTAAACTACCTGGCCACGAGAAAAGAAAAGGTAAGCCATCTATGAGAAAAGGTCTGCCCATCCTCCCCTTCTTTCTTTTTATCCATTTTATATACCTAGTCGAAGACTACTTTAGATTATAGGGTGGGCTTTTCTACCCATTGATCAGGACCGATCACCGTGTTTGACCGCTCTTGGTATTCAAACAAGAACTTGATGAAAAGATAGAAAAAAATTAGGAAAAAACAGATAGGAAGCAGGCAAGCAAACCAAGTTATAAGTTTGGAAGTTTTGGCCCTTGGCCGCACCCCCACCCCTTATAAATAGCTAGTGGTACGGCGTAACTGGTGCGACGCCACGATGTGGTTCCCAATCTTTCACGGTACAGAATAATCAACTGAGAATTCTATTTCCAATTCTTCCACAACACTCCGATGCAAAACAAATCCGAAATAAAATATACAATCTCCTCGTATCTAGCTTCCAGCAAACTGATTCCTTCCTGGACTAATCTCACGTGGGCAGCAGTAGTACCGATTCCGAGAGCAATCAAGCGAACTAGCAATTAATAGTTAGGTTTAGTAGATGAAAATCTAGCTAGAACTAGAAGCACACCCGTCGAAGGAAGTACTTGGGCAATCCGTATAGGATTAGCAGCATACTAGAGGCCACGGCTTCAATCTCCTTGCCAAATCACGAATCAAAAGTAGATTCTCAACTCGTATCGCACGCAGAACTGGCCGCCAAATCCATGGCAATTTTCTGGTTTTTATTTCTCTGATCAAACTTGTCTGCCTAATACATGATCGGTTGATCCTATATATAGTGCACGCAGGCACTTGATGGCCATCCAAATACAACTTGTATTGGACCCGATTGGTGGATAAGAATTATTCCAAACCCAGCCCATTAAACTATATATCTAGTTGGTCCCTTTTATTTCTCACACAGGAGACTACCAAGAACCAACGTGACTAGAACTAGCACTAGCACTAGAAACAAAAAAAAAATTGCATCACAACTCGATGCTACTAGCTAGGGAAAACCAAATACGTACTAGGATGCACTTGTACTCTTGGAATAGACTAAGTAGTAAATTTTTATCACTCCAAATTCAATTAAGCTTCACTTGAATCTTGCCCATCATTATGTAGCTGCATGGAGTTCTGAAAGTAGGCTTTATTTCCTCTGGTGCAATTAGCTGGATCGCCACATCGTAAGTAGTCGCCTCCTCGCCGTAAATAATAGCAGGTTGTTTCTTTCTATCATTGCGCCTTGCAGGAACCACATATTTCTTCACAGGCAAAATTATATTATTTGTAGGCGATGTCGTATCATCCTCCCTCCCTTGAAGGGAAATCGTCCTCGGTTTCGACCTATGCCTTGCAGACTTGTTCTTGAACACCTCGATGGTACACTTAATATCATTTGCATCTTTGGGAAGAAGAGCATAGAACTCACCCTTATGCATAAAAGTGTACCTATTCGTGCGTCCATGATGTAGTGCGTTGACATCATGTTGCCATGGACGACCCAATAATAGATGACAAACATGCAATGGTAGAACATCGCACTCCACTTTATCAACATATCCATCCACGTAAAAAGGAACTTTCACTCTATGGGTGACCTTCAACTTGCCCACACCATTAATCCACTACATATAGTACGGCCTTGGATGCTCCCATGTAGATGAAGAAAGAGACTCTACCACATCCTTACTAATCATGTTGCTTGCACTGCCTCCATCAACAATCAGCTTGCACACTTCTCCCTTGATTGTACATGCAGTTTGAAAAATGCTACGCCGTTGTCCAGGCTCAATAATGATCTTGTCATCACACTGGACCTTATGCGCCATCAAACTTGGCACGTTAAGTGCAGGCCAACAGTTCATGGTCTTACCATCTTCTGCAGTAGCATCTTCTAGTGGAGGCATCTCATTGTCAGATTCTGAAAAATATGCATCATCAACAAGCAAAATCTTCTTTTGATTCGGACACTCGCGCATTATGTGCCCTCTTCCGCCACACTTATGGCATATAATATTGCTATGATGAGACACAGTTGATGCAGTTTGAGAAACCACCTTAGGTGCAGCGGCTATCTTGCTATGTTCAACACTCGTCGATTTGTAAGAAACAATCGGTTTAGCACCAAGCCGACCATCGACTTGAGAAGAAACACGTCGCACACTATTGTAAGCTGGACGACTAACTGTAGCTTGCTTCTCATGAACCCACCGTTCAGCACGCTCAGCTTGGTGAAGCAACTCATGAATATCATTGTATTGCATCAAATCAACACGGTCACGGATATCTTCATTCAGTCCCTCAAACAACCGTACCATAGTTGCCTCTACATACTCACGTACCGTTGTCCTTATCATTAATGTTTGCATCTCCTTGTAGTACTCATTAACAGTTTTTCCGCCTTGCACAAGACGGCGCAGCTTACTATGAAGTTGACGAGTGTAAGAAGCTGGCACAAATCTGTCCTGTAGCACGCTTCATGTCAACCCATGTTGCGAGGCGCTCCCCATTGCGGTTCAAACTATCCCACCAAACAAGAGAATATTCTGTAAATTCCGAGGATGCAACACGAAGCTTCTTTTCCTCGGAAAAATTGTGGTTGTCAAAAATCAGATTGACACGCATCTCCCACTCTAAATATTTTTCTGGATCAGAACGTCCTGAGAACTCCGGTACGGTGATCTTTATACGTCCAACACCATCATCCTCCCGAGGAGCTTGACCACCTTGGTTGCGCCGCTGGCCACCGCCATGGCGGACCTCGACACCTCCTCGTGGTCGGCGCGGGTAGCCTCCATGACCATCAGACAAATCGAATTCATCCGCATCATGCTGATGTTGGATCCGTGGCGGTGACCGGGACTGCTGGTGTCTCACTCCCCTTGCCTCAAAACGGTGAACGGCTGCGGTCAACCCAGTAAGACTCTCTGTCACCACTTGCAAACTTTCATCACGCTGGCGATCACTTGTCGTCAAACGCACATTAAGCCGATCCTCAACACCCTCAATATTTGTGGACAAATCCTCAACCTTTGCACGAAGTTTTTTATTGGCGCTTTTGATCGACATCAAGTGAATACGCAGATCTTCAGTTGTTTCCAGACCCAAAGGAATTTCCTTCTCATCCACATCGGAATCTGTATGCTGCGACATCTTGACAAAGTAACAAGATAAACCAACGAACATCGAAGAGAGAGGAAAAATTGCACCGTGAACAACCTTCGCTCTGATACCAAGATGATACGGCGTAACTGGTGCGACGCCACGGTGTGGTTCCCAATCTTTTATGGTACAAAATAATCAGCTGAGAATTCTATTTCCAATTCTTTCACAACACTCCGATGCAAAACAAATCCCAAATAAAATATACAATCTCCTCGTATCTAGCTTCCAGCAAACTGATTCCTTCCTGGACTAATCTCACGTGGGCAGCAGTAGTACCGATTCCGAGAGCAATCAAGCAAACCAGAAATTAATGGTTAGGTTTAGTAGATGCAAACCTAGCTAGGACTACAAGCACACCCGTCGAAGGAAGTACTTGGGCAATCCGTATAGGATTAGTAGCAGACTAGAGGCCACGACTTCAATCTCCTTGCCAAATCACGAATCAAAAGTAGATTCTCAACTCGTATCGCACGCAGAACTGGCCGCCAAATCCATGGCGATTTTCTGGTTTTTGTTTCTCTGATCAAACTTGTCTACCTAATACATGATCGGTTGATCCTATATATAGTGCACGCAGGCACTTGATGGACATCCAAATACAATTTGTATTGTACCCGATCGGTGGATAAGAATTATTCCAAACCCAGCCCATTAAACTATATAAATAGCTGGTCCCTTTTATATCTCACACAGGAGACTACCAAGAACCAACGTTACTAGAACTAGCACTAGCACTAGAAAGAAAAAAAAAATATTGCATCACAACTCGATGCTACTAGATAGGGAAAACCAAATACGTACTAGGATGCACTTGTACTCTTGGAATTAGAATAAGTAGTAAATTTTTATCACTCCAAATTCAATTCAGCTTCACTTGAATCTTGCCCACCATTATGTAGCTGCATGGAGTTCTGAAAGTAGGCTTTATTTCCTCTTGTGCAATTAGCTGGATCGGCACATCGTAAGTAGTCGCCTCCTCGCATAAATAATAGCAGGTTGTTTCTTTCTATCATTGCGCCTTGCAGGAACCACATATTTCTTCACAGGCGAAATTATATTATTTGTAGGCGATTCCGTATCATCTAGCACCCACGAAATTAGAGATTAGACTACGTAAAAATAAAAACCCTAGAACCTCTAGATTGTATTGCTTGAAGCATTCATCTTGAAGTATACCCATTTGCAAATTTTGCGTGTTATCGACTGCTCCATTGGGAATAAGAAGATACAGGACCACTTCCTAGTCAGTGGCTACATGGTGCAAGAGTGTGTAGTTGAGAATATCCAAAGAGATTGATTGATTTTGCATTGGCATCAGGGATTAGCCAGGGAGAGTTTTTAGTAAGGCACTAGTTATCAAAACATCCACTATATTTCGAGTGGCTCATAGAGAAGATCGGGCCACCTCATTTTAGGGTGTAGAATTCGAGTGGAGTGTATCACAACATATTGCATTTGACGAATTGAAAAAATGTTTAATTTCTGCACCATTGTTGATGCTTCCTAATTTCCATAAGCAATTCGAAATTGAGTGTGATGCTAGTGGTATTGGAATTGGAGGAGTGTTAATGCAAGACAAGAAACCAATTGCGTATTTTCTAGAGAAATTGTGTGGTGCACAATTGAACTATTCTGTTTACGATAAAGAATTGTATGCGCTTGTCAGAGTTTTTGAGGTTTGGAAACATTATTTGTGGCCAAAAGAATTTATCATACATTCTGATCATGAGGCATTACAAATTTTAAAGAGGCAATCTAATCTTAATGAAAGACATTCTAAATGGGTTGAATTCGTTGAATCTTTCCCATACATTATTAAGTATAGAAAGGATTGGATTATGTGGTAGCTCATGCTCTATCTAGGAAAATATATTTGACACAATTGGACGTGCAAGTTCCTGATTTAGAGAGTTGATGTGAATTATAAGCTAATGATATTGAGTTATCTATGCCTTTTGCTACATGTACTACGGTAAAAGCGTTGGAAAAATATCATATTCACGATGGATTTCTGGTTAGAGCTAACATATTATGTGTTCCTGAGTCGTCTATGCGTTTGTTATTGTTTCAGGAATCACATGGTGGTGGATTGATGGGACACTTTGGATGAGAGAAAATGGTGAGGAAATCCCTAGCTCTTCACCAACACACACACACATGATAATGTTGCTGCTCAAGATAACACTAAGGGAATGAGACTTAGACCTATGAGAAGATCAAGAACCAAGTTATTAGAACAACATGTGAACTCATTCTTAATAGAATTTGATGTTTGTGAAGGACAACAAGGGAATGCTGCTGGAAAACAAGTGCCACAAGTGGGAAAACAAGTCCCCAAGTGAACGCGGCGTACCACACTATTTGGATGCGCCAGGAGGAGAGTCCTAGTCTGCTAGGAATAGGACCCGCGAGTCCAAATAAGGCTGAACCCAAGTTGGGTCGTTTTGTATCCATAGATAGAGTCCAATTCGTTTTTAAATAGGAGTCCATTCCAATTAGTAGAGGTGGGGCGCATTGCCTTTGGCCGCACCCCTTGACCCCTCATAAATAGTTGGCCATTGCGCCATATTTTCCTTAGACTATGTTTAGACAAATACCCTTTACACCTCCAGATTGTATTGCTTTGTTACGATTTCATCTTGAAGTAAAGATCCATTGCAAATTCTGCGTGTTATCATCTATTCCATTGGAAATTATAAGTTACATGACCACTTGTAGTCGGTGGATTACATTGTGTAAGAGTGTGTAGTTGAGAATATCCACGGGGATTGAAAGCTTGTCGCACCCGGACTTCTAGAGGATACTCACAGTCCGCTAAACAGTAGAACAAATGGCTTACGGGGCATACCGGCACCCGCATCTCAATATGAGCAGGCCAACACGTAAACGTGTGACAACCATTCTCTACTATCCATCGTCTGCGTAAACCATCCCCTAGAAATCAGGACACTTCCGTTGACGTACTTCATAACATACACACATGGTACGTCAACGGCATTAGAACAACTGATATCACAACATATCTCTAAGACACAAAAGATTGAAATAAGTTGCAAATAGCTCTCACTAGAGCAGAGATAGCAAATACAATCATCCAGAGGACACATGTCCCAACAATTCATCATTACATCACAGCGGAAGCATCCAAAGTGTCTGAGTACAGACAAGATCCAAATAGGCCTAAGAGGCCGGAAACAAAAAGACGGAGCCCATCCACGAAGTCTCGGATCCTGCCCGGGTCCGCTATCTACTCGTCAGCAGCCTCGTCGTACTCCACGTAGTAGCCACCATGGGGATCCTCGGTAACATAGTCTGCGGAAACCACAGCCCCAAAGGGGTCAGTACATAAACGTACTGGCAAGCAAGACTCACAGTTCACCAAAGTGTACCCAACAACATCAAGCACAGATGCTTTGGGTTCAACGGAAGAAAGGGTGATACAAAAGATGCGGCAGCGGGCTGCGCTAACCAACTACAGATACATACTACAACTTCCGGCTAACAGAAAAGGGATAAGATAGCGTATCGTAACCAACTACCAACTAACTCCAAACAAACCCATCCTGGATCTCGCCCCTTATCCAAAGAAGCAATCCGAGGATAACTCACACAGTTGGATTAATGATGATTCAAGTTATTGTGTCAATAAGACTATTACTAGTCAAATTATCATTAGTTAGGTGTAAGTTGTTCTGAGTACTTGTTAGCCAGTACTTTCACCAAGTCATCCATAACCGCGGAAAACACGGCTTCTCGAGAAGATTTATCCCTGCAGGGGTGCACCAATTTGGCCGTACACGTAAGAATAACCCGCCAGATGGAATGGCCTTTCCACCAAGCGGGGCACTCAACACAACTCAACCCTTCTTCGCATCAAGCCCAAAGAACCACATGCTGTGCGTGCGCGGCTAATCGATCCCCCACGAAGAAAAGGGGGACCCTCATAGCACTCTAAGACCACGCCGCCCTAAATGCCGACTACAAATGTTCCACCCTGGCGCCAAGGGTTCGCACCTGCACATGCATGCATCAAATGGAAAGCCCGAACTAAGTGTGGCGATTTGGACGAGATGCGAATCGAATCAAATAGAGGGAGGCGCCCATACACGCTTCCCACATGCGGTTAGTGCGCTCATCATGGATCAGTAGACAAGACCCGTTTCCTAATTAGGGTCGACACTAGCAGGCTTCAAAACCACGCCGGGCCTCCTGCCGGTGCCTTATCAGCAAATTATTATTACCTCAAACATTAACAGGTTGATTGTTTAACATCGAGCCCCAGAACATAATAGAATATGGTAACAGAAAGTAACGGGTAACAGACTCGAGCAGAAACAACCCTAAGCATGCTAGTAAGACACGGGCAGCAAGCAATGGGGTTATAGGTGTGGAGGTGAGGCTATATCATGGTCAAAGGATCACATGTGATAGGATCGAACAGAAGCAACGATTCATAAGGCTAGAAGAATAGACAACG
Organism: Alopecurus myosuroides; assembly: GCA_028641055.1. Classification (NCBI taxonomy): domain Eukaryota; kingdom Viridiplantae; phylum Streptophyta; class Magnoliopsida; order Poales; family Poaceae; genus Alopecurus; species Alopecurus myosuroides. The sequence goes on along the minus strand of CM054061.1, from coordinate 249,311,464 downwards.
GAAAGTATCGGTATCCAATGTTGAAAGGAACACAATGGTTCATGTGAGTGAATACTTGCCTGCAAACTCAGCAGCCTGGTACTGAGCTAGATCCTCAGAAGGGGTGTCGTAAGTATCGTCTGTCTCAACGTCGTCGTCTATTCGGGAAGAAGCAAACAAACAACGCAGAGAGACAAACAATCAATAACATGGCATAGTGCACAAACATGGGATGATGCATGTCCATTTAATTGATGCATCAAAAATAAACTAGTTGACATGGTAACAACATGGTTAAATGGACCCACAGGCAATTGGGATTGCATATGGAAAGCCCATGAATTATGGTTGAATTAATTGTTCTACAACTAATCAATAGGTGAAAGTGGATTAGCATGATGCATGGATGAGGAAAACAGAAAGAAAACAACCTTAGGTGCAATTTGAAATAAAGTTTACCAAGTTTGGAATTTCATTTATTAAGTTAGGAAATTTTGGTTTATTAAAGATGTTACACAAGCATTTGTTGTTTTCACCACTTTTAATTGTTCAAAATAGATAACAAAGTTCATATTTGGAAAGTACACAATATGTTAGGTGGAATACATGTTTCACTTGTTGAAAAAGGATTTAAAATAAATTACTTATGAATTAAACAAGTTTAAACAAGATTTAAATGAATTTAATTCAAGTATGAATTTATTTGAATTTTTATTTGTTCAAAACATTAAATGAAATTCATATTTGAAAAGTTTATACTTTTATGGTTTGAAAACATATTTTATATGTCCCAAAAGAATTTAATTTGATCAAGTTATGAATTTAGCAATATTAAATGAATTAAACAAGATTTAAATTATTTAACCAATTTTAATTATTCAAAACATGAAACAAAGTTTATATTTGTAAAGGTGGTTTAATTTGGCATGGAAAACATATTTTATTTGTTGAAAATGGATTTAAAATGAGCAAGTTATTAATTTGGCAATTTTAAATGCCTTAATTTAGAAATAGTTGTTTTCAGCAATTTAAATTATTTAAAACAGCAAACAAAGTTGATAATTGCAAAGTATATGAAAAATGGGATGGAAAACATATTTAGTTTGTTGAATTTGGAATTTTTATGCCCAAATTATGAATTTTGCAAAATCAAGTGAATTAAACAAGAATTCAAATATTTCACCAATTTAAAATATTCAAAACAGTAAACAAAATTTATATTTGGTTCGAGAATTCAATTTGGTATAGAATACATATTTAAAAAGTTGAATTTGGAGTTAAAATGCATTTGTGAAGTTTAAGTATTATTCTGCCATTTTTATTAACAGCTAGGGGCTTAGAATTAATTAACAGGGATCTAGAAAAGATTAGCAAGGACCTGTTGGTGATTAGAACTTTGTGCAGGGCCTGGAAAAATAGAGATGAAAAATAGGGGTTTAATCCGCGGGGGTGGGATTCGAACCCACCCCCTCACAGTGCGCACAGAGAGGTGCTACCACTGCGGTGGGCGATCGTATGGTGACAGGTAAGGGGTGCGTTTTGTTTTAAGGTTCAGTTAGCGAAAAGGAGACTGACAAAACTGAATCCGTCTGTGAGCGAACGCATCCACGACGGACTACGTCGATGCTCGCCGGCCTGCTGCCACGCGCGGGAGGGCGCCGTGCGCGTGCGTGTGCGGTGCAGAGAGGATGGAAAAGCGCGGAAGGGGAGGGAGCTCACCGTGAGCGCGTCGTCGCGAGGAGGAGCGGGCGACGGCGTCGCAGAACCTGACGGCAGACGAGGCTGTCCGCAGCGGCGACCAACCTCGACGGCGGCGGCGATGGGGGCCGTCCCGGTCCAAGCTGAGGGGTGGAGGAGGAAGCTGGAGGGGAGGGGAATCCATTCCCGCCCCTTCCCATCACGGTGGCGCAAAGGAACGGCGGCGATCGCCGGAGGGAAGGTGGAGGCTTTCGGGTTCAGTTACAGAGAGTTACAGAGATGTAAAGGTACAGAGAAGAAAGAGAGGAAGAGAGGAGAAAATGGAGGCGGGGGAGAGAGGAGGGGGGAGAGAAATTAGGGCAGAGGGGAGAGGGAGCCCTCGGCTAGGGTTATAGGGGGAGGTGGAGGCGCTCAGCCGTCTGCTGCATCTCTGAACTGACGTGGACACGATGGATGTTGTGCCGTACGACGAAGACGATGATCGAGGGGGTACCGGGCTGGTTTGGGTGGGCTGGACCTGCTGTGCTCCTCGCTGTGCTGGTTTGTTTTTATTTTATTTTTTTGTTCTATTTATTTCTTTTTGCAGATTTGAACAAGGAGGAAAAGAAAGGGGTTTTTGTTATTAGAAAATTTAGGAAAATTTTGGTATAGTGTAAATATGGTAACAGCAACATTTGCAAGTTTTGGTTTTTCAAAAAGTTCAAATATTTTGTTGTTTGTAATTTGGTTGAAATTTGAATGAATTTGATTATTAAGTGAATATTGAAAACAAGATTTAAATAGTTGAACCTTAGAGTTTAATTGAAACAAAAAGGATTAGAATTTGGTTTGTAATTCTCATAAATTCAACATGGTTGCTGTTTGGAAGAAATTGTAATTGAATTTGAATGAAATTTGAGTTAAGTGAGTTATTGAAAGCCATAATTTTAAATAGTCTGAACCTCATGGTTTAATGGAAACAAATGATGGAAGTGTTTTGTCATTTTCATAATTTTCAAAAGGGTTGTTGTTTTGGAAATTAATTGAATTTGAAAATGTTTTTGAATTAAGTGAATTTGCTATTAAATGAATTATGGAAACTTAAACAATTTGATGGTTTGAAATTTATAGTTCAATAGAAACAACTTGATGTTTTGATTTGGATAATTTTATTTGAAAATTGTAACAGCACAAGTATGAAACAATTATTTGGATGTTGGTTTGGAATTTCAAATGTTTTTGTTATTAGATGAATTTTTGTTAGAAACAGATCAATAGTTTGGAATTATAACTTTAATGGAAGCAAATAATTGTTTTGATTTGAAATATTCCTTTTGGAAATTGTAACATCACAAGTATGAAACAAAAGGTTTGAAATTTGGTTTGAAATTCAAATAGAAAACAAAGGAAAACAAAGGAAAACAGAGGAAAACAATTGGAAAACAAACAAAACAAATGCAATGAACATGATGTCATGATGCAAAACATAAACTAACAGAGAGCAAACATTCTAATGGCTGTTTTTCATACTTGGGATGTTACAAAACGCCCCCCCCCCCCCCCCCCCTTGAAGGAATCGCGCCCCGAGATTCCTACTGAGAAAAGAAAAAGGTCTGGATACTTCTTGCGAAGATCCTCTTGAGCTGTGACACGTGAAACACATCGTGCACCTTGGATAGTTTTTCTGGAATTTCAAGACGATAGGCATTCCTGGCAACTCTTCTGGAAAGACGTTAGGGAATTTTCAAACCACCGGAACATTTTCAAGTAGAGGTAGAGGTTTTGCATCGAGGGTGTATAGTTGAATAGAACTTGATTCATTTGGAGAATAGACTATCTGGCCAGAAGGGTGGAACAGAGTTATTGATTAGACGCCGGTAGAAGAACTGAAATGGGAAGCAACAACAAGGTTTCAACGGACGAAAAGGATGTTGAGAAGAACAGGATATCGAAGCAACATTAGGGAAACACGAGAACAAAACACTCGTGAGGTACTACGGAAAACCCATCCGGGCTTCTAAAGGATCAATATCTACTACTTAAGGAATAGAGGATCTGCTTCCGGGGCTTACACGCCTCCGTTCTCAATCGTGAGTAGGCAACATGATAAATCATGTCACAACCACCTCCATTCCTATTGTCTAGTAGATATAACCATCCTAGAGAAACCAGGATATGTGAAATCCTAACTTGAAAGTGTAGATGAGAAGAGAAAACAACGTTACACTTCCTTACCAGAAAAGGGAGGGTGGGTGGGGGAAGAAATAAAAGAACAGAATTCCTACTCTCACGTTTCATTTTTCCTATATAGCTACAAAATAGTTTCTAGACTCAACTGCGACCAGTAAAAAGGGATCCTACAGGCAGACAGGCTCTGATACCATTTGTCGCACCCGGACTTCTAGAGGATACTCACAGTCCGCTAAACAGTAGAACAAATGGCTTACGGGGCATACTGGCACCCGCATCTCAATATGAGCAGGCCAACACGTAAACGTGTGACAACCATTCTCTACTATCCATCGTCTGCGTAAACCATCCCCTAGAAATCAGGACACTTCCGTTGACGTACTTCATAACATACACACATGGTACGTCAACGGCATTAGAACAACTGATATCACAACATATCTCTAAGACACAAAAGATTGAAATAAGTTGCAAATAGCTCTCACTAGAGCAGAGATAGCAAATACAATCATCCAGAGGACACATGTCCCAACAATTCATCATTACATCACAGCGGAAGCATCCAAAGTGTCTGAGTACAGACAAGATCCAAATAGGCCTAAGAGGCCGGAAACGAAAAGACGGAGCCCATCCACGAAGTCTCGGATCCTGTCCGGGTCCGCTATCTACTCGTCAGCAGCCTCGTCGTACTCCACGTAGTAGCCACCATGGGGATCCTCGGTAATATAGTCTGCGGAAACCACAGCCCCAAAGGGGTCAGTACATAAACGTACTGGCAAGCAAGACTCACAGTTCACCAAAGTGTACCCAACAACATCAAGAACAGATGCTTTGGGTTCAACGGAAGAAAGGGTGATACAAAAGATGCGGCAGCGGGCTGCGCTAACCAACTACAGATACATACTACAACTTCCGGCTAACAGAAAAGGGATAAGATAGCGTATCGTAACCAACTACCAACTAACTCCAAACAAACCCATCCTGGATCTCGCCCCTTATCCAAAGAAGCAATCCGAGGATAACTCACACAGTTGGATTAATGATGGTTCAAGTTATTGTGTCAATAAGACTATTACTAGTCAAATTATCATTAGTTAGGTGTAAGTTGTTCTGAGTACTTGTTAGCCAGTACTTTCACCAAGTCATCCATAACCGCAGAAAACACGGCTTCTCGAGAAGATTTATCCCTGCAGGGGTGCACCAATTTGGCCATACACGTAAGAATAACCCGCCAGATGGAATGGCCTTTCCACCAAGCGGGGCAATCAACACAACTCAACCCTTCTTCGCATCAAGCCCAAAGAACCACATGTTGTGCGTGCGCGGCTAATCGAGCCCCCACGAAGAAAAGGGGGACCCTCATAGCACTCTAAGACCACGCCGCCCTAAATGCCGACTACAAATGTTCCACCCTGGCGCCAAGGGTTCGCACCTGCACATGCATGCATCAAATGGAAAGCCCGAACTAAGTGTGGCGATTTGGACGAGATGCGAATCGTATCAAATAGAGGGGGGCGCCCATACACGCTTCCCACATGCGGTTAGTGCGCTCATTATGGATCAGTAGACAAGACCCTTTTCCTAATTAGGGTCGACACTAGCAGGCTTCAAAACCACGCCGGGCCTCCTGCCGGTGCCTTATCAGCAAATTATTATTACCTCAAACATTAACAGGTTGATTGTTTAACATCGAGCCCCAGAACATAATAGAATATGGTAACAGAAAGTAACAGGTAACAGACTCGAGCAGAAACAACCCTAAGCATGCTAGTAAGACACAGGCAGCAAGCAATGGGGTTATAGGTGTGGAGGTGAGGCTATATCATGGTTAAAGGATAACATGTGATAGGATCGAACAGAAGAAACGATTCATAAGGCTAGCAGAATAGACAACGGAAAGTATCGGTATCCAATGTTGAAAGGAACACAATGGTTCATGTGAGTGAATACTTGCCTGCAAACTCAGCAGCCTGGTACTGAGCTAGATCCTCAGAAGGGGTGTCGTAAGTATCGTCTGTCTCAACGTCGTCGTCTATTCGGGAAGAAGCAAACAAACAACGCAGAGAGACAAACAATCAATAACATGGCATAGTGCACAAACATGGGATGATGCATGTCCATTTAATTGATGCATCAAAAATAAACTAGTTGACATGGTAACAACATGGTTAAATGGACCCACAGGCAATTGGGATTGCATATGGAAAGCCCATGAATTATGGTTGAATTAATTGTTCTACAACTAATCAATAGGTGAAAGTGGATTAGCATGATGCATGGATGAGGAAAACAGAAAGAAAACAACCTTAGGTGCAATTTGAAATAAAGTTTACCAAGTTTGGAATTTCATTTATTAAGTTAGGAAATTTTGGTTTATTAAAGGTGTTACACAAGCATTTGTTGTTTTCACCACTTTTAATTGTTCAAAATAGATAACAAAGTTCATATTTGGAAAGTACACAAAATTTTAGGTGGAATACATGTTTCACTTGTTGAAAAAGGATTTAAAATAAATTACTTATGAATTAAACAAGTTTAAACAAGATTTAAATGAATTTAATTCAAGTATGAATTTATTTGAATTTTTATTTGTTCAAAACATTAAATGAAATTCATATTTGAAAAGTTTATACTTTTATGGTTTGAAAACATATTTTATATGTCCCAAAAGAATTTAATTTGATCAAGTTATCAATTTAGCAATATTAAATTAATTAAACAAGATTTAAATTATTTAACCAATTTTAATTATTCAAAACATTAAACAAAGTTTATATTTGTAAAGGTGGTTTAATTTGGCATGGAAAACATATTTTATTTGTTGAAAATGGATTTAAAATGAGCAAGTTATTAATTTGGCAATTTTAAATGCCTTAATTTAGAAATAGTTGTTTTCAGCAATTTAAATTATTTAAAACAGCAAACAAAGTTGATAATTGCAAAGTATATGAAAAATGGGATGGAAAACATATTTAGTTTGTTAAATTTGGAATTTTTATGCCCAAGTTATGAATTTTGCAAAATTAAGTGAATTAAACAAGAATTCAAATATTTCACCAATTTAAAATATTCAAAACAGTAAACAAAATTTATATTTGGTTAGAGAATTCAATTTGATATAGAATACATATTTAAAAATTTGAATTTGGAGTTAAAATGCATTTGTGAAGTTTAAGTATTATTCTGCCATTTTTATTAACAGCTAGGGGCTTAGAATTAATTAACAGGGATCTAGAAAAGATTAGCAAGGACCTGTTGGTGATTAGAACCTTGTGCAGGGCCTGGAAAAATAGAGATGAAAAATAGGGGTTTAATCCGCGGGGGTGGCATTCGAACCCACCCCCTCACAGTGCGCACAGAGAGGTGCTACCACTGCGGTGGGCGATCGTATGGTGACAGGTAAGGGGTGCGTTTTGTTTTAAGGTTCAGTTAGCGAAAAGGAGACTGACGAAACTGAATCCGTCTGTGAGCGAATGCATCCACGACGGACTACGTCGATGCTCGCCGGCCTGCTGCCACGCGCGGGAGGGCGCCGTGCGCGTGCGTGTGCGGTGCAGAGAGGAGGGAAAAGCGCGGAAGGGGAGGGAGCTCACCGTGAGCGCGTCGTCGCGAGGAGGAGCGGGCGACGGCGTCGCAGAACCTGACGGCAGACGAGGCTGTCCGCAGCGGCGACCAACCTCGACGGCGGCGGCGATGGGGGCCGTCCCGGTCCAAGCTGAGGGGTGGAGGAGGAAGCTGGAGGGGAGGGGAATCCATTCCCGCCCCTTCCCATCACGGTGGCGCAAAGGAACGGCGGCGATCGCCGGAGGGAAGGTGGAGGCTTTCGGGTTCAGTTACAGAGAGTTACAGAGATGTAGAGGTACAGAGAAGAAAGAGAGGAAGAGAGGAGAAAATGGAGGCGGGGGAGAGAGGAGGGGGGAGAGAAATTAGGGCAGAGGGGAGAGGGAGCCCTCGGCTAGGGTTATAGGGGGAGGTGGAGGCGCTCAGCCGTCTGCTGCATCTCTGAACTGACGTGGACACGATGGATGTTGAGCCGTATGAGGAAGACGATGATCGAGGGCGTACCGGGCTGGTTTGGGTGGGCTGGGCCTGCTGTGCTCCTCGCTGTGCTGGTTTTTTTTTTTTTGTTCTATTTTTTTTTTTTGCAGATTTGAACAAGGAGGAAAAGAAAGGGGTTTTTGTTATTAGAAAATTTAGGAAAATTTTGGTATAGTGTAAATATGGTAACAGCAACATTTGCAAGTTTTGGTTTTTCAAAAAGTTCAAATATTTTGTTGTTTGTAATTTGGTTGAAATTTGAATGAATTTGATTATTAAGTGAATATTGAAAACAAGATTTAAATAGTTGAACCTTAGAGTTTAATTGAAACAAAAAGGATTAGAATTTGGTTTGTAATTCTCATAAATTCAACATGGTTGCTGTTTGGAAGAAATTGTAATTGAATTTGAATGAAATTTGAGTTAAGTGAGTTATTGAAAGCCATAATTTTAAATAGTCTGAACCTCATGGTTTAATGGAAACAAATGATGGAAGTGTTTTGTCATTTTCATAATTTTCAAAAGGGTTGCTGTTTTGGAAATTAATTGAATTTGAAAATGTTTTTGAATTAAGTGAATTTGCTATTAAATGAATTATGGAAACTTAAACAATTTGATGGTTTGAAATTTATAGTTCAATAGAAACAACTTGATGTTTTGATTTGGATAATTTTATTTGAAAATTGTAACAGCACAAGTATGAAACAATTATTTGGATGTTGGTTTGGAATTTCAAATGTTTTTGGTATTAGATGAATTTTTGTTAGAAACAGATCAATAGTTTGGAATTACAACTTTAATGGAAGCAAATAATTGTTTTGATTTGAAATATTCCTTTTGGAAATTGTAACATCACAAGTATGAAACAAAAGGTTTGAAATTTGGTTTGAAATTCAAATAGAAAACAAAGGAAAACAAAGGAAAACAGAGGAAAACAATTGGAAAACAAACAAAACAAATGCAATGAACATGATGTCATGATGCAAAACATAAACTAACAGAGAGCAAACATTCTAATGGCTGTTTTTCATACTTGGGATGTTACAAAGCTGTTGCATTGGCAATCAGGTTTCATCCAGGAGAGAACTTAGTGAGCCACTAGTTATCATATCAATTTGTGTTGCTCTTGGAGAAGATCGGGCCACCCCATATCATATTGGTATCAGATTTACAGGTTGCCTCTTTGAGAAATTTTGTTTTCCCTTGTTTTTAGATTGTTTTCTTCCTATCCAGAAAAAAGCACAAAAAAAGAGAGAGATTAGAGTTTGCCATCGACTAGATCAACACCAATTTGCTTCTTCTTTTGTTGTTTTCTGTTGATTTTGTGTCCCTATTTTTCTTTTTGTGTCTTTGAGTTTCTCGGTTTAGGGTTCTATTTATATTCGAGTTGATCTTCTAGTTCCTCTATTCAGATCTATACCATAAAAAGTAACACCAAAAAGAAATCTTGAAGTTGCAAGAATACTGAGATTCGATCTATTACTTGTGGGAAAACAACCATAGACCTTGCACAATTCCAAGTTGGCATTGTTACCTAAAGCAAGATCTAGCTAATGATTCGAGTCCTACATACATTGGTACGGGTTGGAACTTGATCTCCTATTTTCTTTCCATCCAAACCCTAATCGAATTCGAGATCTACGAAGTGCTGCGAGTTGATCACAAATTTCTGCCATGGAGGCACATATTTGCTTGTTTTTTCTGCCGTGGGAATTGCTCTTATTTGATTCGGATCTCACTTAAGCTGCCACAAAAAAATTCCATCAAGTTTCCATACGGATTCCCAGTCCTATTCAAATTCATATACAATCGCTGCTCGGCAGAGTTTTGATCAGTTTTCTGCCCAATCCGAGACCTACTCCTATAAGGAGTCCTGCCCGGCACAATATTTGTGCATTTTACTTCCATACCGAGTCCAACTCGAACACGGATCCGTTGTTTTCTTGCTGCGGAATATAATGAGTCAAGTACAATTTGCTTCTTCTTTTGTTGTTTTCTGTTGATTTTGTGTCCCTATTTTTCTTTTTGTGTCTTTGAGTTTCTCGGTTTAGGGTTCTATTTTCTATTCGAGTTGATCTTCTAGTTCCCCTATTCGGTTCTATACCATAAAAAGTAACACCAAAAAGAAATCTTGAAGTTGCAAGAATACTGAGATTGGATCTATTACTTGTGGGAAAACAATCATAGACCTTGCACAATTCCAAGTTTGCATTGTTACCTAAAGCAAGATCTAGCTAATGATTCGATTCCTACATATATTGGTACGGGTTGGAACTTGATCTCCTATTTTCTTTCCATCCGAAACCTAGTCGAATTCGAGATCTACGAAGTGCTGCGAGTTGATCACAAATTTCTGCCGTGGAGGTACATATTTGCTTGTTTTTCCTGCCGTGGGAATTGCTCTTATTTGATTCGGATCTCAGTTAAGCTGCCACGAAAAAATTCCATCAAGTTTCCATACGAATTCCCAGTCCTATTCAAATTCATATACAATCGCTGCTCGGCAGAGTTTTGATCAGTTTTCTGCCCAATCCGAGACCTACTCCTATAAGGAGTCCTGCCTGGCACAATATTTGTGCATTTTACTGCCATACCGAGTCCTACTCGAACACGGATCCGTTGTTTTCCTGCTGCGGAATATAGTGGGTCAAGTGCAATTTCCGCAATTTTTGGCAGTTTTGGTAAACCAACTTTGACCGGCCATAACTTTTGCATACGAACTCCATTATCGATGCACGAGTACTCAAAACTCTTAGGAGAAAAAAGTGCATCGAACCAAAACTCACTTCGTATGTTTACGGCAGTTTTCGACGCTCAAAATCCCCAATTTTGTTTGGGAACATTTTTATTTTTCCACTTTTAGTTTTTAGATTTGGCTGAAATAGTTTTTCTCTAGTTTCTTTTGCAATTTTCTTAGGTTTTCCATTATGATCTTTGTGAGACTTATCTAGTGCCTTTCTACATAAAAAATGAGGTCTAGATCATTTGGCATGCAATGCTAGTTTTAGGAGTTTTCTGCCATAATTGTTATTTGTATGATTGACTTTTGATAAATTGTTTAGGTTGTTATTTTGATATTACTAGCATGCATAGGTGTTTGTTTCTCTGTTATATGAATTCTATCTTATAGATCTGTCATGTTAGAATAAACCTTGTTTAATGATCTCTTATGGTTATGCATGTGTACATGTCTAAATATTCATTTTTTTCATGTCTACTTTAATAGTTGTTTTGATCCATGATCATTCTCATGTATTGAGTGATGCCATGAAATGTTTATTATAGATATGTCTATGTTGTTTGGTTGCATAGCCTCTGGTTATATTAATTATCCATGTATAGAAAAGCATGTGTTACTATATGCTTGTAGTATTGCTTGCTTTTATTTTCATATGCATGTGTATGCATTCCTAAGTTGTTTTCTTGTTGTATTCCTCATCCTCATGAATGACCAGAGAGTCATTTAACCTTATTTGGTCATGATATTATAGTAGCACACCCACTGAACTCATGCCAATTTGGTTGAGGATTAATAGAATCATCTCTAGTGTTATTCCCTTGTGTTGTATGTACATGTTTTGCTTGTTGGTGTGTACCCTAGTGCTATTATCTTTGAGTGTATTGGTTTGATGAAATTTATTTCTATATGTTTACTTTGTTAGCAAGTGCTTGCCTTTGTTTGCTTCTGATTGGGTGTTTCCTTTTTATTTTACGATGTTAGATAACAAAGACGGTATTATTTCCCGGAGAGGGTTTTATTGCAACCCTTGTTTATTCCAAGAGCAAGACCAAGACCAGTACCAAGGCAAGACACTCTAAATTCTTTCTTGTTGATTACTTATCATTATCTATCATGCATGTTTTACTTCTAAAGTTTTACAAAAGCTTGATTTAAAAACTATTTTCTTAAGTGGACTATACCACTATCTGCGTTTTGTATCTAATATGCTATAGCCACTATATAATCTTGGTGTACCCAAGCCCTTTAGACATTTAGTATTGTCACTTAATTCACTTAAGTCCCTTAGTGGACATTTTAACTTGATGTTTTGGAAAACAAAAGCTTTGGAAAAAACCCCGAGGAAAGGTGGGACCTTGTCCGAGGAAGTTTGTGAAGGAGGAAATCTTTTTCAACTTGTTTTCCAAAAATGACACATAACCTAGTCTTCGCCGGACAACCAAGATGTGCTGCCACATTACCCCAGTATGGGAACGGGTCTAGATAAAGGCTTGTCGGTGTTAGTCCGTGTCTACCTCAATGTGCTATAGGGGTTAGAGTCCCCTGAACCGAATCGTCGCCAGAAAGGAAAGCATGGGACATTCAAAGTGTGGGATTAAGTTCACCACCGGTTGCAACAGTTGGGTATCCTGTCATGGCGGTGTGTTGTCAAGGGGAAACCGGATCGATATGGCTGACTCTCTTGGTGCCGGGGAGAACAAACCCAGTTGAAGAGGTAGCCATGTACTAGAACTTGCATAGTGGATAGTTAGGACCAGTTATCTGATGTTTGCATATTGTCTCCGACAGTCTGTGGTTGTTCACGGTGGATGTACTGGATCTTGTGGATTGTGTACACCTCTATAGAGTAAAACTATTCAGAATAGCCGTGTCCTCGGATATGGACAGTTGAATGGCCATGTAGATAGAATTGTGTCAATGTTTTTGAAAAGCTTGAAAAGTGTTTTGGAATTGTACCTGGGAGGTACGTGGAAAGGGAATGATTGTACCTTTGAGGTACCATAAAATAATGATCTTGAAGATGTGATCTTCCAAGAAGTTTTGCAAAGAAAAACTTTCTTTTATTTAGAATGCTTTATCAAAACCTTGTGGACATGCAATATCTACAAGAGAAATTAAATATCTTTTGAAGGATCTTCTTCAACAAAGAAAGCTAAGACTTGTGCAACCATGATGGGTCTTCAATTCATCATGGCTAGTTGAACCCTAATTACAGCCCTTCCTACCACCTACATTTATGCATACTTGCATGTTTTAGTTTTCAATTGGGGTGTCTTGCGAGTACAATCCAATGTACTCATATTGGTTTCTTCCCTGGCTATTGTCTTAGCCATATTTTGAGCAGCACTCAGGAGAACCTGACGAGGATGGCGTCGATGGCGACTGGGCGGACTAGGAACATCTCTGAGTCAGTAGCCTGTAGGTAGTCAAGGCATGACTTGGGTTTACCATGAGTTTGTTTTGAAGACTTCCGTTGTTTAGTGTGTTTTCCTGCCCTGCGTGGAAGTTGTTTTCAACTGAGTCATGTGACCATTTGTGTAAGACGTGTATCCTTGTAGAGGATGTTGTAATCTGCAATGCCAACTCAAGTATGTTGTTCACGGCTAACTAATCATGGGATCGTAAATGTATGCATACTGGAGGTCTCGGACTGCTAGTCTGGGGTCCCCACACGGAACCTCAAGACCACACAATGGCTCGTTTCCTCAATGGCATCACTCACCCCATCAAGCGAATTATGGAATTTCAACCATATGACAATCTTGTTGGCCTTGTCCATCAAGCCCTCAAGACGGAGCGCCAACTATTCGAGGATCTCAAGTATTAGAAGCAAAAGGCCTATTTTGCCTCTAAGTCTTCAACCTCAACATTTCCAATGACTCAAGCATCTACACCAAGTGCCTCCAAAGGCAATCCAAGAGCTTCAAATGCAACAACAACCCTCAACAATTCAAGAAACAAGTGCCTACAACCACCAACACGAGTGCTCCTCAAGTCATTTCTAGCTCAATAACGTTCTTCAAATGTGGCGGTAATGGACACAAGTCCTTTGAATGCTCCAACAAGATGATCATGATTGTTAACCAAGATGGTGAACGTGACTCAATGAGTGAACACGAGTACTATGTTGTGCACCAAATTGTGACGAAAGTGTTTATTGTGATGTGAACAAAAGCCCATCCTTGGTGGTTACACAAGTGCTAACAACATCTCCTCAAGAAGAGCAAGATCAACGGTGCAACCTCTTCCAAACAAGAGATAGAATAAATGGAAAGTCCATCAAGGTCATCATCGATGGTGGAAGTTTCCATAACCTTGCTGGCAAAGAGCTTTGTGACAACTTGCAATTCCCATACAAAAGGCATCATCATCCTTACCATGTTCAATGGCTTAGTGACTCCTGCACATTCAAGATACAACATATGTTCAATGTCTCCTTCAAGATTGGTCCATATGAAGACACCGTAGAGTGTGATGTGGTTCCAATGATCGTGTGTCATCTTCTCCTTGGAAGACCTTGGCAATTTGATAAGGGTGCAATACATGAAGGTCTCACGAACCACTATACCTTCAAGTGGAAACAAGAATTTTGTGCTCCGCTATATGTATCCAAGCCAAATCATTGCCTACAATGCAAAGAAGCTTGCACGCACCCAACAAGAGAAAAATTCTAGTGAGATGAGTAGTGAGAGAGAGATCCACCAAAAAGAAACTGAGAGCCACAAGCCAAACATGAGTGGAAAAATTATGAGTGCTCCCAAAGACCTTGCCTTACTTGCCACCAAAAGAGAGATGCAAGAGCTCCGAGATGGCCCATCCACTCCTCACTTCTTCCTTGTATGCAAAGGAGAAGCACTTGAAACTAACGCCAGAACAAGCTTTCCATCATCTTTGTTGCCTTTATTTTAGGAATTTGAGGACGTGTTTCCCGAGGAACTACCACCGGGACTACCTCCTCTATGAGGCATCGAGCACCACATTGACCTCATTCCGGGTGCTCCACTCCCAAACTGTGCTCCTAACCGCACCAACCCCTATGATACTAAGGAGATTGAGCGGCAAACCCAAGAACTTCTAGATAAAGGTTTCATTCGCGAATACCTTAGCCATTGTGTCGTTTCGGCCATCCTTGTCTCCAAACAAGATGATACCTCTCGTATGTGCATGGATTGTAGACCTATAAATGCTATCACTGTTAGATATAGACATCCCATCCCTAGGCTTGACGATATGGTTGACAAATTGAGTGGTGCAACTATCCTTTCTAAAATTGATCTTAAAAGTGGATACCATCATATTCTCATGAGCATTGGTGATGAATGGACAACTGTTTTCAAAACAAAACTTGGTCTCTATGAATGGCGTGTCATGTCCTTTGGTCTTTCGAATGCTCCTTCAAAAATTTTGTGTCTTATGAATGAAGTTTTGATAGTCTTTATTGGCAAATTTGTCGTGGTTTACTTTGATAACATCCTTATCTATAAAAAATCTTTGGAGAATCACCTTGAACATATTTCCCAAGTATTGTTGGCTCTTCGCAGAGCAAAACTTTTTGCAAATCTTTCCAAGTACAATTTTTGCATCGGCAAGCTTGTTTTCTCGGGTTTTGTGATGTCTTCCTATGGTATTAAAGTTGATGAGAAAAAGATAGAAGCAATTAGAAATTGGCCTAACCCTAACTCTGTGGGTGAAATAAGATGTTTTCATGGTATTGTTGGTTTCTATCGCCATTTTGTGAAGGATTTTTCAACAATTGCTTGCCCTTTAAATGATCTTACAAAAAAGAATGTACTGTTTGTTTGGGGAAATGCTCAACAAAAAGCCTTCGATACTCTTAAGAAATATTTGAACGAAGAACCTTTGATTGTTTTATCGGACTTTGAGAAAACTTTTGAGAATGAATGTGACGCTACTGGCATTGATATTGGTGGCGTTCTTATGCAAAATTTATGTCCCGTAGCTTATCATAGTGAGAAATTAGATGGTGCCCGACTCAACTATCCAATTTATGAGAAATAACTATTTGCTTTGGTGAGAGTTTTGGAGGTTTGGCAACACTATCTTTGGCCTAAAGAATTTGTAATACATTCCGATCATGAATCCTTGAAGTATTTGAAAAGTCGAGCTAATTCGAACAAAAGACATGCTATGGGTAGAATTCATAGGATCTTTTCCTTATTTTATTAAGTACAAGAAAGGTAAAGAAAATGTAGTCGCGGATGCTTTGTCTCGTAAAGAATGTCTTCTTACACGCCTTGGAATAAAAGTGATTGGTTTGGATGAGATCAAAGATTTATACTCGTCCGATGAATTATTTGGACCAATTTTCGAAGAATGCTTGCCCCATCGAGGTTTTGATGACTACTATTTCCACAAAGGTTTCTTGTTTAAGGCTAACAAACTATGCATTCCCGAGTCCTCTCTTATCTTGTTGTTATTGAAGGAATCACATGAAGGAGGTCTCATGGGACATTTTGGAAGATACAAGACCTATGCCATGCTCTCCACACAATATTATTGTCCTAAGATGAGGCACCAAGTGGAACGACTTGTCACACGATGTCGAACATGTCTCCGAGCTAAGTCTACTTCCAACTCTCATGGTCTTTATATGCCATTACCTACACCACACGTCCCTTGGAGTGACATTAGCATGGATTTCGTGTTAGGACTCCCACGCACAAAAACAAACATGGACTCAATATTTGTAGTTTTTTATCGTTTCTCAAAGATGGCACATTTCATTCCACGCAATAGAACGGACAATGCTTCACATGTCGCAAATCTGTTTTTCAGGGAAATTGTGCGTATACATGGTGTGCCCGCATTCCTTGCGTGAAAATGCATCCGCAACTACATTTTCTTTAGCCTTTTTGTATTTGATGACATAGGGGAAGGACTCAATAAATTATACCCAAATAGCATGTTGTTTATTTAGAATAGATTGACTCTTCAAATATTTCAATGATTCATGATTGGAATGAATGACAAATTCTTTAGGCCAAAGGTAGTGATGCCAAACTTCTGAAACTCGAATCAAAGAGAAAAGCTCTTTGTCATAGATGGGATAGTTCAGTCTAGCGCAATCAAGTTTCTCATTATGATATGCTACCGCACGTCCAATTTGCATAAGAAAGCCACCAATACCAATGCCACTAGCGTCACATTTAATCTCAAAAGTTTTCTCAAAGTTCGATAAAACAAGCAAAGGTGATTCGGTCAAACATTTCTTAAGAGTATCGAAACTTTTTTGTTGAGCATTGCCCCAAACAAACGGTACATCTTTTTTGTAAGCTCATTTAAAGGGCAAGCAATTATTGAAAAATCCTTCACAGATCGGCGATAGAAACTGGCAAGATCAATAAAACGTCTTATTTCACCCCACGGAAGTAGGGTTAGGCCATTTTCTTATTGCCTCGACTTTCTTTTCATCGACTTCAATTCCATTGGAGGAAATCATAAAACCCAAAAAACAAATTTGTTGGTGCAAAAATTGCATTTGTCAAGATTGGAAAAAAGTTTTGCTTTGTGAAGAGCCAACAAGACTTGATAAATATGTTCAAGGTGGTTTTCCAAAGATTTTCTATAGATGAATACATCGTCGAAATAGAGAACCACAAATTTTCCAATAAAGACTTGCAAAGCCTCATTCATAAGACGCATAAATGTTGAAGGTGCATTGAAAAGACCAAAAGGCATGAAAATCCATTCATAGAGACAAAGTTTTGTTTTGAAAGAGGTTTTCCATTGATCAACAATTCTCATGCGATATTGATGGTATCCACTTTAAGATCAATTTTGGAAAATATAGTAGCACCAGTTAGTTCATATAGCATGTCATCAACTCTAGGAATGGAGTGTCAATACCTAATGGTGATAGCATTTATAGGTCTACAATCCATACACATACTAAGAGTATCATCTTGTTTTCACACAAGTACCGGAACGGCACAAGGAGTAAGAGACTCGCGAATAAAACCTTTGTCAAGGAGTTCTTGTATTTGCCGCTCGATTTCCTTGATCTCCTCGGGGTTCGTACGGTAAGGAGCTCGGTTTGGAAGAGGGGCACCCGGTATGAGGTTGATACGGTGCTCAATGCCTCGAAGAGGAGGTAGACCCGGTGGTACTTCTTCGGTAAATACATCCTTAAATTCCTGCAAGATAGGTAACAAAGATGGAGTAAAGCTTGCTATATTATTAGTCTCAAGGACCTCGCCTTTACACACAAGGACAAAGTGGAGTATGGATGGGTTTTCTCGTAACTCTCGCATCTCATGTTTAGTGGCAAGTAAGGTTAGGCCTTTGGAAGCACTCATGATTTTTCCGCTCATGTTTGGCTTCTGACTCTCACTCTCATTTGGGTCGAACTCTCTCTCAATACTCAACTCACTAGAATTTTGCTCTTGTTGGGTGCATGCAACCTACTTTTAATTGTCGGCAATCACTTGGCTTGGGGTCATGGGACAGAGCACACACGTCTTATGGTTCCACTTGAAGCTATAGTGGTTAGTGCGTCCATCATGTATTGCACCTTTAACACATTTCCAAGGTCGTCAAAGTAGAAGGTGACACACGGTCATTGGCACCACATCACACTCTACGGTGTCTTCATATGGACCATTTTGAAGGATACATTGACCTAGCAAATTACAATGTGTCGGATTCACTTAGCCATTGGACATGGTAAGTATGAGAGTGCTTCTTGTAAGGAAACTTTAACTTGTCAAAAAAACTCTTTCCTAGCAAGGTTATGGCAACTTCCACCATCAATGATGACCTTGATGGACTTGTCATTTATGTCGGCTCTTGTTTGGAATAGATTGCATCTTTGATCTTGATCTTCATGATGAGATGTTGTGAGCACTCTTGTAACCACTAGTGATGGGTTCTTGTCAACATCGCAATATACACTTTATTCTTCATTTGTTTCTTCATCCAAAGATTTTATAGCAACTTGGTGAGAGGCATAGTTTTTTCCTTCACTCATTGATTCATGTTCACCATCTTGGTTGACAATCATGATCATCTTTTTGGAACATTTAAAGGACTTGTGACCATTACCACCACACTTGAAGCAAGTTATTGAGCTAGACTTGACTTGAGTTTCATTTGCGTTGGTGGTAGTGGGCACTTTCTTCTTGAAAGGTTGGGAAGCTTTGTTTGATGCATGGGGAGATTTTGAGTTTCCTTTTCCATTGCTTGATGTTGCTTGAGCCATTGGAGGCGAAGAAGAAGACTTGGATCCGAAAAAGGCCTTTTGCATTGAGTATTCGTTGTCTTCATTGATTCAACTCTTGGACTTGAGGGCTTCATGGACAAGGCCAACAACGGTGTCATAGGGTTGAAATTCAACAATCTTTCGGATTTGGTATTTTATGCCATTGAGGAAACGGTCCATTGTGTGCTCTTGAGATTCAATCACATTTGCTCGTGTCATAGCCGTTTCCATTTCCTCATAGTACTCATAAACCATTTTCAATCCTTGTTTGAGATCTTGTAACTTCTTAAAGAGATCTCGCTTGTAGTGAGGAGGTACAAATCTTGAATGCATGACTTCTTTCATCTCATTCCAAGTGTTGATAGGTTGCATGCACCTTATAATCTTTTGATCTTGCACTTGTTCCCACCACAATAGTGCATAGCCTTCAAATTCAAGAGAAGCCAAAGCGACATTTTTCTCATCACTATACTTGTGAATGCAGAAGATGTTGTCAACTTCGAGAGCCCAAGAGAGGTAAGCATTCAGGTTGGATTCACCAAGAAACTTAGGAACATTTGCTCGAATTGTGATCGTGTTGTCTTCTTTGTTGTGCCT
This sequence comes from Alopecurus myosuroides, assembly GCA_028641055.1. NCBI lineage: Eukaryota > Viridiplantae > Streptophyta > Magnoliopsida > Poales > Poaceae > Alopecurus > Alopecurus myosuroides. The sequence continues at coordinate 249,292,025 of CM054061.1, read as the reverse complement.
ATTGTTGTTCTCATTGGGGTCTTCATCATAGATGGGTGGTGAGTTAGCATATGAATCATCATCATGTTCTTGACGTTGGTGAGCTTGAGGTGCTTCATGTTGATGATGGTGTGGATGGTGATGTAGTCCTTGACGACGCTCACTATCTTCTTGGTCATGTTGGTGATGATGAGGATGATCTTTCTCATTGCAGTCATTGTGGTTGTGACTCGCATTTGCTTGAGGTTCATGTGCTTGTTGAGGACGTTGGTGGTGATAATGCCTTAGGGGCTTCCTATGAGGTCTTGCACCTTCGACAAAATCATTTGCACCATAGTCGTTGGCGGAGCTTAGAGGAGGTGGTGGAGGATGATATAAAATATCTTGACGCCGAGGAGGAGGTGGAGGTGTCTCATGTCGTCCTTGTCGATGTCGAGGAGGCGGTGAAGGTGGAGAGCTATCACCATACCAATGGCGGCAATGTGCTTGTGGTGATGGTGGGGGATCATATTCTTGGCGATGAAATCCAAAGTCTTCCATATATTGGTGTCGATCAAGATGGTGACCTTGATGATAGACATGAGGATGTTCACGTTGGCGGCTTGACCTTCATGAACTCCTTGTTCGTTGTGAGGATGAAGATGAACAAGGGTGGTGAGAAAGATATGCTAAGTTGATGTTCAGTCACACCTATTCATCATTGATTCTTTGTTCTTGAGCTTGGAGACAATGTTCATAGCGCTCCAATCCATCACGCACAACTTGGCAAAAATTGCACATGCTCGTTATGGGTGACGAAGTTGTGATGATTGTCGATGTAGAAGGAGTTTCCATCATCATCCGAGCTTGCGTTTGTGAAGATACCGTCCATATCCATTGTAAAGGCACACAAATGATACCAACTTTACCTCGATGGTTGTATTGAAGCAAGTGGATTGCCAATGGGAGAAATGGTTCGTCACAATACAAATTCCAGTTGACTCAAGAAAACCAAAGGCGACAACTCACATGCTTTATGAGGATCTCAATAGGTTTGAAATATGGAAGAAAATCAACCAAATCCAAAGAAAGGTTTTGTTAAAGGTAGTAAAGGACCAAATTGACTATTGCAAAAAGACGAGTGGCGTTGAAATGACCTAAAGAAGACTAATCTCGGTTTCCACACTAACTCAAGAGGGACACTAACTCGATTGCTTGCAAGTAAGGCAACTAGATTTTCACAAAGTGTTCACTCGTCACTCTCACCTTGCTCGCGAAGTTAAGCGTTCCTACAAAGATAAAATCTTGGCGCCACTCTATAGTTTTTTCTTTTTTCCCTTTTGTATTTATTTCTCTTTTTTATTTTAGATGTTAATGCCAAGATGTTAGAGGATACTACACGTTCTACGCTCTCACAAGTGCAAAAAAACACTCTCGGTGACACTAGTGCAATGCCCTGCAATCATTTGAGCTAGTCCGGTAGGATAAGTGTCGCGAAAGGAAGAAGGGCTATCAAGCGGAAAAAGTTATACCTTGGTTAGTGTCAAGTTGCACCATCGAGTTTATGAAGATGTTTGAAGTTGTTGATTTCGTTCCTTGACTCGAGGGGCCCTGGTTGGAGCAACAAGACCAGAGAAAATCGTCCAAAGAAAAAATTTGTGGGAAAACCGAGGGAGCATGCAGTCTGGGTCAAACTAGGCCGGATACTCCAGTCTATGGGCGGAGACTCCGGTCTCTTCGGTGGAGACTCCGGGGGTTGGGCCGGAATGTTCCATTCTTTCTGTCGTGAGGCCGGAGACTCCGGTCTGCCTGTTCGTACAGCCAAGAAATCTCAAGAATGCAAGAATCGACGAGAATTTTGGAAGAATTCAGGAAAAGTGTTCAAATAGAAAGGTGGTAGGGGGCATAAAGCAACAAATCCATGGACTAAAACCACGAAAAACTCAACATATCGATAGATCGATCAAAACCGTTTTTGTCTTTTTTTTTGATATTTTCAAAACTAGGATGGGGATAAAAAATGGTGGAAAAGGCGGATTGAGGAGTCACATCCGTGGCAACGAGGGTGCTGATACGAGGTGCTGTAACAGGTTTACTACGGGGGTGGCCCGATCTCACGAAAGACCCAAGGGGAAAGGCAAGAACACCAAGAACAAAGATAACCTGATAACTAGTGCAAACTAGAAGATTCAAAACCCGACAACTAAACCAACGGCCGCCTCCGGATAACAATCAAGTCGAACTCATCTTGATTGGAACCAATTCAACCCTACGGGTGGTCCACCGCACCAATAGATCCTCGAAGGTCAATCGAGAAAGATTGAGAGAACACTGACAGAATCCCAAGGGGAAAGGACGGAAATTCCGGAGTAGCCTTGATGCGTTCCAAATACAGGACTAATTGGGGTAGCCTTGGTACAGTCCTAGTTACACACTGGAAGTAGCCTCCTAAGAGGAAGGTAGGGGAGCCTCGGCTCTCAAATCAAGTCTCAAACCTCACCTAACCCTAATCTGGACGGAAGGGTATCTATTTATAGGCTAAGGGCCAAAGGGAGGGGTTACATGGTCGTTTTGGACCCATTCTACGCACATGAAGTCACTTACCCCGGAGATTCCGGTCTCAAGGGAGCGAAGAGTCCGGCCACGAGGGTGCGGGGCAGAGACTCCGGTCTTGCTCCGGGATACTCCGGACAGGGCATCAGTGAGTTTGCTCGATGGGCAGGGCACGGTGCTGGGGCGGAGACTCCGGTCTTCTGAGGGCGGAGACTCCGGTCTTGGGCGCGATGGGCGGAGACTCCTGCCATACTCCGGACAGGGCATCTGTGAGTCGGTCCAAATGGAAGCACAAGGAGCTTGAGGGTGGGCCGGAGACGCTGGTGTGGGTAGGGCGGAGACTCTAGCCTAGGCAGCCTCAGCCAGCTTCTTCTCTCGGTCATCTTCTCCATTCTTCTTGGGTTCATCTTTGGCATCATCCAGCACATCGTTTGGGCCATCTTGGTGGTCACACCTGAGGACGCGAAGTAGATCCGCATGAGGTAGCGAACCGTTCACCAAGTCATTGAGATCATGGAGAGCTAAGAGCGAGTTCACCTTGTCTTGCATAGGTTTGGCTCGTGCTCTCGTCATTGGTACATTGGATGTTGTGGAAATGCTTGGTGGAATGGGTTGAGCTGCATCATAGGTTGATCGTGCTCCCGGAGGATCGGTATCTCACGGAGATTGGTTTAGCGATTGCATTGGTATTGCGTACGTGTGCACAGTAGTCGGATCACCAAGTTTGAACTCACCATAATCGGCGTACATTCATCTCATCGAAAGATCGGACTATCTTTGCCCTATCATTGTCCCTGGGCTCCAAGTCCATTAGCATCAACGCGTGACCGCCGAGAAAGCATGAGGAAGGGAAGGGCGGCAGTGTGGGCGGCTACTCGCCTAAGATCTCTAGGCTACTGAGGCAACGTGGTGAAATCGCCGGCGGCAACAACCATGATAGCCCACACCATTCGAGAGCGCAGTTGGGGAAAGATCATTGCGTTGGAGGAAGAAATGCAAGCTTTTGTCATTGAAAATGTCAGGAACATCGAAAGCAATGGGCTTCCCGTCCTCCCCTTAGGTTTATTCTAACAGGTAAAATAGTTCCGAACTCTACTTTGAATTTTAAAGCCAAATAATGATAGTTGTTAGACTAAGATTTGGGGGTAAATTTGTAAGTAGCAAAAAGGAGAAATGATGTCATTTATTATTTGCAAGTCTATGGATCCAGTGATGAAATGATGCCATTAGCACATTCTGGTTTAGGATTTGATTTACACGAGAGCGGAACATAATAATAAGAAGAAGAAGAAGAAGAAGGAGGTGTACATTTTGGTACTCCACATAGCCGTATCTTCAGCATCTGCGGTACTTTATGATACAGTTTAGTCAATTCAAGCACTTAGGTTCATCGCTGCTCGCCTGCTCTGACGTGGAGGAGCCAACACCATGCAGATACGCTGCACTGTCTCAGCTCATGGGCCGAAGCTGTACCTGACATAGATGCCGAGGCTAAACAGTACCAGCAACGCGCCGACGACGGTGGTCACGAGCTTTCTACGTTCCAAGAGGTAGCTGTAGCCGCGGCCCGACGCCGCTTCCATCCCTCCGACGACGCCGACACCATGGTCAAGGCGGCCACCGTCTTTGACTGCACGCTCCTCGTCCCGCTGTTTCTGCACTCTCTCGTCTTCCTTGTCTCCTCCTTGTGCATCTAGAACGCCGGCAGCGTCCGTCTCCGCCGCCACGGGATCTGGCAGCTTGCTGCTGACCACAGCTGCAGGCCCGGTGTTGATCCTGGGCATGGTGACCCGCACGACGCCTTCCTCGAACTTGGCGTGGATGCCCTTGACGTCGCAGTCGTCGGGCACCCTGAACTCCAGCCGGAAGCGGCTCCAGCGGTTGCCTGCCACGGCGCGCTCACCGCGCACGACCACCAGCCCGTGGCTGCGGACCAGCTGCACCCTGATGTGTTCCTTCTTGTACCCTGCATCGAAGCATTGTAGCGTAACAAATAAATTCCATGTTGATAGCGCGCGCGGCTAAGACTGGTTAATCAAGAGGAAGGTATCGCGTGCCTGTGGCGGAGAGGTCGACGGTGAGGGTGTGGGTCGCCGGCTCGGCGACCATGCTGTGAGGAGGCACGAAGTCCTCGTACGCGCGGCCGGTTGGGGCATCCATGCTAATTTGGCTGCTGCTTGATTTACAACTGTTCAGATGGAGACACAAGTTAACCTGATTGGAAAGCCTACGAGCCTATGCCCATTTATACGCGGTTGGATCGAAACAGGAGGAGGCAGAATCCCTTTCTGCGCAAGGAATCAAGTTGGGAGAACTCACACGGGCGAATGGCGATACCTTGTCTCTCCTCCAAGACCACCACCTTCGCATCTAACATCTCCTACGGGCTCGGCAACACGCACGACATCGGCCTCAGGTTACCATGGCCCGGTATTTCACCCAAACCTGCAATTGCGCCCAGTGAGCAATGACCAAGCCTCACGCTACAGCCAACCCAGGAATGAAGTCAGCAAAGGTGTCAAGCGAGCATAAGCACCTCATGTGATTAAAAATTACAATAATTTACATGGAAACGCCCGCCAGGACTCTTCATCTGAACAGACTGGGGTAAGCACTAATTATTATCTATCTACCTGGCATGAAAGAAACCAACGGCAAAATTCCTAGATGGCATGAAAGAAACCAACTATATCCAGTAATAATAAACAAATGAAGCAATGATTTCCCCAGCTGGCTGGTCAAACTGAGCTCCTCCTATGAAACTAGAGGCCATTTCAAGAAATAAATGGTGTTTACCGCTGAATCAATTCTTCAGAAAGATCTGAATCTTCCATGTGACCTCTTCTAAAACTTTCCCCAAGGAAGTAGACTCGCAGACAAGAAAGATCTCGTTTTCCAATCTACACCAACATTGTGTCAACTTGGGATATCGGGCAAAGCAAACAGCTGCATGATGGGCCGAGAGCTTCATACTGTAGCATTCCAGTCTCTGTGAATGACAACCCTAAGTGGGTTCGTGGATTCAATGACCAGTCACCACTGATACTTGGCGGCAACAAGAACCTCCTCGTACCGTTTAGCAGCAGTGTCCCAACTTAAATCTTGCATCATCCCTCTCCTTTGGAGTCCCTCCCAACTAGCCTTGTAGTTTCTGTACGTATTCAGGCAGTGCCCCAGCGCATCAACCATTCTGTTTGCCTCAGCATTTTCAAAAGTCCAACCAAGTCCAACCTCCTCATACGGGTTATATTGCTGGACGGTGTCTCGAAGACCACCGACTGCATGCACTACGGGGACAGTCCCGTACATCATTGCATAAAGCTGATTCAGTCCACATGGCTCGAACCTTGATGGCATCAATAGTATATCAGCGCCTGCAGTCATACGATGAGCCAACCTCACAGAGAAACCAACCCATCCCCTAACTCTGTCGTAATGCTGACTTTCAAGCCTCCTCAGCGTATCTTCAAGGTCCTGCCTTCCAGTACCCAGCAGTAGTACCTGTACATCTTGACCAGCTATCCATGGCATTGCTTCTGCTATCAGGTCTACACCTTTTTGATTGTCTAACCGTCCGATGAAAGCAATGATAGGAACATCACCACGAACCGGGAGGCCAAGTTCTTTCTGCAATGCTGCCTTACATTGTGCTTTGCCTGTTTGAACAGTTTCTAAAGAATAGTTGGTGTATCCATCAGATTTTAGGTAGACATCAGATCTAGGGTTCCAATCAGTGGTATCGATTCCATTTACAATGCCTTGAAATTTCCAGTCACTTTCACTAATGATCCCATGAAGGCCCCAACCACCTTCAGGTGTTTTGAGCTCCCATGCGTAACCATGGCTAACAGTAAGTAAGCGGTCGGTAGCTTTAATTCCAGCTGCAAAAATGTTTTGATGATCTCCTCCAAATGGATCATGATGTTTGAAAAGGTCCATGTAGTTGCTGGGCAAATCAAGGTAACTGAAATCGTCTAAGGGCCCACGACCCTGGACCAGAAATTAAGTTAGCTCATCCAAATGGATGATATATTGACAAAAAAAAACAATTCTTAGACTGAAGTAAGAAAAACAAACGGTGTAGAATGCTGAATTAGAATCCATATATGGGATTACAGAACTACGAAAGGCAGGAAACAGAAGCAATTACAATGACAACATAAGCTAACTGATATTGTTGTGTGTCATCAAGGAAATACTTCTATGAAGACAATGCACACTAACTAATACTTTTCCACTCTCCTTTAAACAGTCTTTTCTGGATCCTTGCGAGGATTGGATGTACATATTTTGCTGCAAAAGTGACTTTTCTTTTGCTCTCACCATTATTAAATAAATATGTATATTTTGTCTGTGAATCTGCAAAATTGAAGCCCTTAATGGCATTCATGCAAACAGTCTCGCCTTCATGATATCGTTTTCATGTTAACCTTTATCTTCTACATTCAGATATATGGCATGCTGCTGCGTCAGAAATGATGCATCAGAAAAGCTCTGATACGTAATTAAATCAAGTTTCTTTTCATGACAAAGTAGTATGTGAATGTTTACCCCGGAAGATTCTTTCTATAGGATGAATTACTAACTAAACTTTCCATAAACCGTTACATGTACAATCTATGGAATACATATCAGACAAAAAAGGTAAGATCAAGTAGAAAAAAAATTACCTGATGTGCTATATTGTGTATCACAAGGACAGAACGGGCATATATCATGAAACCATTGTCACGATAATAAGCCTTCAAATAAACAGGCAGTAATGCAGTGTGCCAATCATTTGCAATGAACACAAGATTTCCATCACCGTAGCAGAAACCACCACATGGAACACACCATGGAGCCTAGATCAATGTTACATTCTTTATAAGGGCAATTGAGGAAGATAGATATCAATCATAAAAAAACAGGGAAAACAAAGGCCTGTCATGTTACTACAGTTGCTATTCTATAGCAGCACATTTTTATGGTTCTTATGGAGTCGCTCTTCATGAAGAGAAAAATGTTCTAATTACGAGAGAATTTACCTCTACAGCAGCTTTGCACAACAAAACCATTCGCTTCAAGATATCCTGCAGATAGAAATTGATCTATTTGTTTCAATCATAAGCAACCCAGATAGGCAAGGAGAAACAGACAACTAGCTACTGCAACATAAATATCATCTTAGCTTTTGATATCTGCAAATATGCAATGTAGTCCAGTGAGCAGAATATTACATTACTTACTGTTCGGTCTCCACCATAAATTTCACTCTCAACATTGTGGAAGATAGAATTGTCGATGAATACAAAATCCACGCCATCTATGTATGCATGATGATATTTTACCTCCATATCCTGTAGACAGAACATGTATTTCAGAAGGAGCTACTACAGTCACAAATTAAGGCAACTATGACCCGAGAGGAAAGCACCTGCCCTGCGACCTGGTACCTCTTTGGTTCACCTATTTGTTGAGGTTCTTCATAGTTTCCATACATAGGTACTACTGCCTGTATAAAATATAAACATGTAAAGAAGTTACTAAAGGTACTACTGAAAAGAATGATCCATTCTGCTGATCCCAGGATGCTGGCGTGAAATCTCGCTCCTGTTTTTTGCCTTTTTTTTATTTTGGTCTGCTTTCTGTAGCTTGTCTAGTTTAGTTTTGCAAGATGTTTGTGGGAGACTGGGAGGACATACTGTGCTCTATACCGTCGGTCGCCATGACGTTCTGGGGGTCTGACATGGTGTGTCGACCTTATATCTTATTACTTGCTGCCTTGCTGGGATGCTTCATTGGAAAATAAAATCGGGAAGAGGGAAGTCCTTAATTCGAAAAAAGAATGGTCTATCTATACCGTTGGTAACATAATATTCTGTTTTAGATCATGTACCAGATTAATATGCTCCTTCATTAACGTTAATAACATCTGCTTCTCTTCCATGCTGACTTGCGGCACTTACCAACTATTGGCAGCTTAGTTAAATTGTATTTACAACATTTTGAAAAGACAGCTTATAGAAAACATACCATGACACGATGACCTCTCTTGGACAAAGCCTTTGGCAAAGCTCCAGCAACATCACCAAGTCCACCTGCAGGTGATTAAAAACATGATTATTGCTCCCTGAGCAAGCCAGTAAAAACTGAAAATGGATGGTGTCTTCAGGGTTGAGATCATGTGCTGCAATGTGTATTTATTATAAAACAACAAAAATTGTGCTCACTTCTAATTACCAAACTGATTTTCAGCTTAATGATAAGGCGTGCATAGCTTATGCACGAACGTCTAAGAAACCAAGCACTACTAACAATTGGCCGACACTAGCCCCACATTCTTTGGTGCAACGAAAAACCTTTATTTTAGATATTTACATCAAAGCCTCATAAGCCTTTACATAATTTCACAAAAGTTATGGATGGACCATTTGACTTATTAATCACTTCTTCAAAAAAAAATCTGACAGCAGCCGTAAGCATGCATATGAGATCAACAGATGAATCAGGAACCTATGGCTCAGGATGGATGCCAAACTCAAGAGTGAGACACCACTTGAGAGTGTGGTGGCTTTTCATAAGATCCCTTAACTTGTTTTTTGGGGATTATTAAATAATTGGAAGCTGCCTGTAGAATCACACCAATGGATTTTGCCATGTATGTCAAATGGTCTCCATAATTAACTTACTCCACAGCTTAGCACACTCAAACGGAGCTTCAGTTCAACTACTTGAGTTGATTGTGTATTTTTATAGTTTAAGTAGTATGTAGCAGTAATGTGTTTCCGTAGCTCGATTATGAGGACAGTGCCAAGCAAATACTGTCCTCAATCATCTGAGTGACTGGAATCAATATCTCATTCATGAATTAAGAAGAGAGAAAAAAAAGGTTGGTGGGAACCGTGAGTCCGTGACTCTTCTAAACATTACCTGATAAACAAGTTTGTTCTCATGGTGAATACATGTCCTACCATAGTCTTCGAAGAACCAGGCTTGCGTGGTTTACTAAGCATGGAGAAATCCTTCTAAGATGACATATAGCAAGACAGAAAGTAGCCAACCTTGCTTATAATTCTGTAGTTTTTTTGGGCACTGTAGGGAGGGGCCCTGAGAGTAATAGAAGATCATGTAGTGATTCACTAGAAATAGGTCGCATGTGCGTGCGTGTATGTGTGTTTTCTTCTTCTTCTTTTCCCTTCAGCCGTACGCTGATGAGCAATAGGGTAAAATAGTGTGCATGCACACATGGAAAACATTCTAAATATACGAACGCACACCCTCTCTCTCTTTTATTCCTTCTCGTTTATAGCTGATGTGACACGACAAACATATGACTTGAATAAGTAATGCTCATGAAAATATCAAGATCAGAAACTAGCATAAAATACGTAAACCAGAAGAATTTTGGAAAGAAGGATATTATACACCCTTAGAGACATTTAATTCCAGAATGTAACCAAGGGGTGTTATACTTTTTTGGTGGTTAGCCGCACATTCTCCAGTTCTCCATCGTAGGGGCGCTATGTTTGAATCTGCAACTTTAGAAATAATTTCTTTTGGAAAACTGAAGTTATGTCAAATTGTTCTTGCCTGTTTTTGACCAAGGAGCACATTCCGCAGCTACCAATATAATATTCATAACATCTACACTGGCCGAAGAAGATGAGTTGTCATCTATTCCCTCAGTAGCCGAGTGTTGTTCTTCACTTATTTGATTCCGTTGTGCCATGTAATCCTGCTTCATACCATTAACAGATTGTGTTTCATATACATTCGGAGCAGCACTAGAGAATGTGCCGTAAAGATAGTGATCATAGCTGACCTTGATAGATGATCCATTAACATCCGTGTTAGAAAGTTTGCCTTCTAAACTTCCATGGTATTCATGCTGTCCACTAACAGATTCTCCGTGAGTTGAACGGACTTCTGATTTTTGTGAACGCCTGTCAAGGTACATCTGAAGGTCATAGCCAAACACTTCGCCCTCTGAAACTGCATCCGGGCGTGAGAAGGAACTTCCACTGAATGGAACTTTCTCATTATGGATGGAACTGGCCTCAATAATAGAGATGAGCTTCTTCTTTTCTGATATCTAAATAAGTTGGCCGCATATTACATTTCAAACCATAATGGTTCAATAAATTATACAATACATAGATAAATGAATGAGCTTCAAATAGTGTGGTTTTAATGCAAGTAGATAAACAGTAACACAGGCATAGTGAACAGGTGATTGGCGTTGTTTACTAGGAGTGTATTTTCATGTTAAGGCCTTGTTTACTAGGAGTGTATTTTCATTCCCAAGAGGATTGGGGATGGGAGGGGATTTGGTAAAAAAATTGATTTCACCCAATCCCCACAAATGCTTTTCCACCATAATATTCTACCATGGGGTAGAGTTTTTAATCTAGACAAAAATGAGGTGGTTGGTGGGGGATTTCTAGGGATTATCCCCTCCAAAACCGGAGTAGTAAACAGACTATTGGGGGGTTTTCCGGATCCGGGATAATCTCCACCAATCCCCTAGAATACAGATACAGCACAGCAAGATGAAATGTGTGGTTTACATATGAAGAAAAGCATTTGATTTCAGAAGTAAATCATAGACAGGATACCTGCTGAAGCAGATCCCTGTGCATCGCCAGCACCTCTCTGCTCTTACGGATTGTGGCACGAAGGGCCTCGTTAGAAACACGGACTCCATCGTCGTCCTGATAGCCATCCTCGCCAACTCGATCCACAGCATCGTCACCCGTCCCAGCCGCACATAAACCCTTTTCCGGCCACCCTTTACTCCAACCCCCTAGCACCGTCGGCCACATATAGACGCCATTCCCGCAAAACCTCACCTTGGAAGCACGCGGTGTAAACGAGATCAGCACCCTCGTGAGGAAATAGTATGCACCGAGGAGTCGGTGAAAAAAACTACGATGCGCGACCGATCCCATCAAACTCAAACACAGCGAACATGCTGAGCTATGGTTGCCCGGGTCGTAGAGCGGGTCTCCATGTAGACTGGATGACTAAGTAAATATTTCGGTTACGCGTTTCAAGGGAATAGGAGATGCTCACAGTACGGGCGGCCGCTGGGTCCGCTGGGCGGCGGCGTTGGCAGAGTCGAGAAGGCGGTTGAAGGAGAAGGCCGCCGCGCGGAGCCGGAAGATAACCGTAGCAGCGGCAGGAAGAGGAGGAGGAAGGGGCGGGCCCCGCTGGCGCACCGCCAGCCGGGGGACGGGGAGAAACGCCGCGGCCAAGCAGCGCCGCGGGGAGCGGCGAGGCCACCATTGGAAGACGCCCCGCCTGGCTGCCTCCTTCCACCGAGAGGGTCCACTCACTTGGCAGTGTGGCTGACTGGCTGTGCTGATGCTGTAACGGCGCTGATCTGAATTTCCGGGTGTGAGGTGGGGCGAGGAGTGCAGACTGGAGAAGAAGGCGGTCAAATAGCACTGGAACGCAGATTTTTTTCTGTTCCCTGGCTAGTTTTGGTTTTTTTTTAAGAGCACGAGCCCCGGGCGACTTTTTTTTTCTCGAGAAACATTCCAATCTATTCATCAATAACCATGGTATAACCATGGTAGTACAAAGAACACTAGAAATAATAGAAATTACATCCAGGTCCGTAGACCACATAGCGACGACTAAAAGCACTGGAGCGAGCCGAAGGCGCGCCGCTGTCATCGCCCCTCCGTCGCCGGAGCCGGGCAAACCTTGTTGTAGTAGACAGTCGGGAAGTCGTCGTGCTACGGCCACAAAGGACCAGCGCACCAGACCAGTAACCATCGCCGATGAAGAGAAGCGTAGATCAGAAGAATCCAATTTGTAGACACACGAACATAGACGAACAAATACTAGATCCAAGTGGATCCACCAAACACAAACGCCGACCGAATCCCATGAGATCCGCCGGAGACACACCTCCACACGCCCTCGGATTATGTTAGACGCATCACCGAAACGGGGGCTAGGCGGGGAGGATCTTATTCCAACTTCAAGGAGCCGCTGCCTCGTCTTCCTCGATGGGACACAAACCCTAACAAAACACAAAAAAACAGCTGAAAACGGAGCCCTCCCGCCGGCAAGTAACCAGATCCACCAAGTCTCCATGGCCCTAAGGCCACGGGAGACCGAGCAGATCGGCCACGGCCGCTGGCAGGAGGCGGATGCCCTAATCGCCTTTTTTCTGAGAGCCGCGGACGAAGGGGTACGTGAGTCCCTAACAAAACAGTCCGTGTTCCCCGGGCGACTTTTTTAGCGTCGCTACGCCGTTTTTTGTCCAGTCGAATAGCGTCGGTTTGTGCCAAATTAGCGTCCGGCGAAGCTAGGCGGACCCCAACGCGCTGGGGGCTCCGGCGGAAGCAAAATCGCGTTTGTGGGCCAGCATAGTCACGCGAAGGGCGACTTTTCCATGCCCTCTTTCCCCTCCCTCGCCGCATACCGCTCATCCTCGTTCTATCCCCTGCCGATGTCGGCGTCGCCCCTCGACCCCAAACCGCCGCGCCGCCGCTAGAAGCCATTCCGCTGCCGCAACTGTTTGTCGTAGACCCGTCGTAGACACGCCAACCTCCCTCCCTCCTGTGGACGAGCTCGCCGCTTAGGCGAGGCCACAGGCAGCCCGCTCTCCACCATGCTCGTGAGGTGTTCGGTGTTTTGCCTCTTTGGCAATGGACTCCGACAGTGAGGAGATGTTCGTCGCTCTGATGGACGAGGAAGCCGACGCAGCCGTCGACGACGCCGAGCACCTCATGTGCCTCGCCGCTCTGGCCGCTCTGTTTGCGCAGAACGCGAAACCCCGGCGTGGTGGATCAAAGTTCGGTCGCCGGAAGGGCAAAGAGAGGCAGCGAGTGGAGGGCTACTGCATCCTCTACGCCGACTACTTCGCCGATGCTCCACTGCACGGCGAGGCAGTGTTTCGGCGTGGATTTTGCATGAGCCAGAAGCTCCTTCTCGACATTGTGCATGCCATTGGGGAGTTCGAGAACTATTTCATTTGCAAGAAGGGTTGCACCGTGATAGTTGGATTCACCTCGCTCCAGAAGTGCATTGTGGCTATGAGAATGCTTGCATACGGCGCTCCCGGTGATACTCAAGATGAATACATGCGCATGGCTGAGTCCATTGCCTTTGAGTGTTTGAAGAGATTCTGCAAAGCAGTGGTGGCAGTGTTTGGCCCAAAGTACTTGAGATCACCCAATGATGAAGACACTACTCGGATCCTAGCACACAATGAAGCAAGAGGATTTCAGGGGATGCTTGGAAGCACCGACTATATGCATTGGGCCTGGAAGAACTGCTCGTTTGCTTGGCAGGGGATGTACAAGGGCGTGAAAGGATCTTGCAGTGTGGTACTTGAGGCAGTGGCTACAGAGGACCTCTGGATTTGGCACGCCTGGAACTCACAATGACATCAACGTCCTACAGTGCTCCACGGTTTTTGGCAATCTTGTTGAAGGCCATGCCCCTCCGGTGAACTATGAGATCAATGGTCACCCGTACAACAAGGGATACTACCTAGCGGATGGTATCTAGTGAAGACTATCTCCAACCCAGTACCAGGAGGCAAGCAATCTTTATTTGCTCTGCGCCAAGAGGCTTGCAGGAAGTATGTCGAGCGAGCATTTGGTGTGCTTCAATCTCGGTTTGCTCTTGTCCGGTACCCTGCTTTGACTTGGTCCAAGGAGCATATGTGGGAGGTGATGAACTGTTGTGTGATCTTGAACACCATGATCATCGAGAACGAGTGTGACGACCAAGTGTTTGACACTGAACCATATTTCAAACAAGGTCCTCTTGCAATTGTCGATCATCAGGTGCCGGCAGAATGGAATGCATATCTAGCTAGGCGACAGCAAATCCGAGACCCCCAGGTGCACCAAGAGCTGCAGCTTGATCTGGTGGAGCATCTCTGGAGACTCGAAGGCAACGCCTAGTTTCATGTGTTCTCATTTGTGCTCAAAACTTGTTAAATTATGTTGAAATATTTGATTTTCGGCGATTTATGTGCCAAACTTTGTGATAAATATATGTTCTATGCCGAAATCATGTCGAATTTGGTCAAATTTCATTGAGCTTGGGCGAAAACTGACGAAACTATGCAAAATTCGGGCGAAAACGGACCGTTTGGCGCAGTACGACTGGGTACGCGGCTAGGAAGCGACGCCCCCCAGGGCGAAAAATAGCGACGGGCGCCCCCCGGAGGCGCTATTTAGCGCCAAAAATTGGCCCTGGGGTGGCCAACGGCTGGAGATGCTCAAGTCGTGCTTGGACTTTCAGCTTGGGCTTTCATCCCCGTCATTTGCCGGTGCGGGCAACGAGGCACCGCCAATTTGCGGTGTGCATTACTCTCACTCGTGCAGTTGTGCTCTAACTTGTCTCAGTCTCTTTTTCTGTTGTTTGCTCTTTCTTCCGTTGAAATATGGGGTAGGATTGACCATCCAACAATTTTAGAAAAATCCGTAAAGTCTATGCTATCGTGGCAAGCAAAATGGTGGAATTTTAGTCCCACCAGAACTAGTGGAGAGAGATTTGCACCACTTTATAAGATGAGTTATTCTACTATTAGTATAAGTTGTTGTGAAATGAGAAGAGGTGTTGCACACGCGCTAGTATGTTCCATAATAAATGTGCCACAATTCTGAAACATCATGATTTATGGGCTCGGTTGTTTGTTCTCCTACCCGGTCGTGTATTTACATTGGAAGTGATGTGGGATGTACCATGCGAAGTGGCCTGATCTCACGAATTGACCAAGAACACAAAGAATACGGGAGAAACAACGAAAAACATGAGGGGGATTCGAGCGTAACAAGGGTAACCGATAAACAACAAAACCTACCGATCAAAGAACCCGGCAACAAATCCTGAGGGAAGCCTACGGATCTCTCGGATCAAGTCAAACTTACTCTGATTGAAACCATTTCACCTTCACGGCGGGTCCGCCGAGCCAATAGAATCTCAAGGGTTAGTTGAGAAAGATTGGAAAAGTTTCTAGTTGAATTTCAAGTGAAAAGACTAGCTAACTCAAGGAAATTCTTGATACGATCCAAATTACGAGGTAAGATGGAGTAGTCCTGATACGGTTCTAGACACACACTAGAAGTAGTCTCTCAAGAGGAACATAAGGAGCCAAACTCAAGTCTGAAATCATCTCTAACCTAGATCTGAAGTCACGGGGTTCTATTTATAGTCTAAGGGGTAAAAATGGGGGGTATGTGAGCTTTTACATGGGGATGTTCCCTTTCCCCACGCAGGGAGGCCGGCCTAGCCGGGCTGGAGCCATCCTAAGCTAGGTTGGTGGTCGAAGTTGCCGGCCTGGAGGCGCAAGGAAGCCGTCCTAGGCCGAGCTGCAGGCCGGGCTGATGACCAAGTCGGCCGGCCGGCCTGAGGCGCGCAGGTAAGGCGTCCTAGGCTAGGCTAGAGGCCGGACTGGTGGCCGAGCAGGCCAGCCTTGGCGCAGGAAAAATAGCCTAGGCCGGACTAGCATGCTGGGTTTCTTGGAAGTATTTTCTTTCCTCCTTATTCTTCTTCTTCGTGGACATCTTCTTAGCCATCTTATCGAGCTTCTTGGGCACCGTCTTGGGGCTCCAATGGGGGATCATACATGAACAAACATAGGGTCTTTCCATGAGGTAGCGCACCATTCACCAAGTCATCGATTTCATAGAGAGATAAGTGGGAAGTCACCTTTTCTTGCATAGCCTTTGCACGTGCTCTCGTCATGTGTCCATTTGAGGTTGTAGATGGGCTTGGTGTAATAGTTCGCACTGCATCAGGAAGCTTTAGCACCTACTAGTAGCATTTGTCTAAACAGACTCCACGTGCCTATGTCAGTGTCGTTCCATTGTTGCTACTGCCACCAGTGATCCCATTCTGTCCACCGCGTACACGACTGACGGAGAGCAAGCCTGTGAAACCATCCTATAGGGGGAGGGACGATTAGGTTCTTCAGGAACGTCTGTTACGCGGTGTTCACTTCCGCCGACGCTGGCAGGATGTCCACCGACAAGGATGTTGCTGACAAGAGTGCGGTCGATGAGGCCACCACCGTTGCTCCTACGGGAAAATGGAGATGCAGCCCAACCAATTACCCCAAGTCCATGTACTACACATATTGGACCCATGACGGGAGTGACCGGATCGAGAGGTTAACTAGAGGGGGTGAATAGGTTAACTACAAATTTTACTTCTTTTTCGATTTAGGTTATTTCTCAAATATAGATTGTCTAGATTATGCAACTAGATGAACAATCCTATATGATGAGCAAATAATACTAGCACAAGATATCCAAGCACTAAGCTAGTAGCAATAACTAAAGGTAAGTTGAGAAATAATCGAACACAATGACATAGAGATTTATCCCGAAGTTCTCTTCCCAATGGAAACTAATCTCCATTGGAGCGGTGCGGTGTTCACCAAAGTGAAACACCGAGTAGCCTTCAAATGGCACACCGTATATCCTTCGTGTCCACCCACCGATATGGAGAGGCAAAAATCAGTATGTTGCCATTGAGGTTGACAACTAGAACCTTTACAAGGATGAGGCACTCTCCACAACTTGGAGTGTCCTCACAAAATCCACCAAGCCACCAAAGCTCGATCCTTTAAGGCCGGGGTACCCACAACAATTGAATTGGTGTACCCGGCAATGTCTCCACAGCTCACAAATTACTATGGAGGACCAACAACCTCAAATGGTCCAATGAACCCTAGAGTACAAGCCCCTCTCACAAATCAAGGGGTAAATCAAATCTACTTGGTAGGAATATGTATCTAGGTATTCTCCCTCAAATCCATAAAGGGTAAAGTGTTTGAGTGGCTAGAGAGAGAGATCTAGGGAGATGAAACTCATGAACTTGGGGGTCTTTTAGTTCTGGTCGTGGTAGCTTGAGGTTGAAGAAGGTGGGGGTATTTATACCCTCCCCCCCCCCACACACACACACTGATAATGGGTTGGCCGATCTTCTCGATGAACACTCACGATAAATTGATAGATAACTAGTGCGCCACTGAAAACTCTCCTTGGATGAACCCTGATGCTAATGCAACAGCTCTCGATCCCTTTGGATATTCTCAACTCCACACTCTTGCACAATGTAATCAAAATACTACGAGTGGTCATGTACCCTCTTATTTCCAGTGGAACAGCGGATAACACGTAAACTTTGCAATGCTAACACCACCCTATCGATACGAACTTGGTGGTTGATAAATTTCAGATGAACATGGTTCAATCTTGGAAATCTAGGGTTTATCTTAAACTTAGGCTGACCTTCACCACACGCAGGTGGGAGGTATTTAAGAGAGAGGGGGTGCGGCCAAAGGCCAACTCGCACCACCCCTAGACCTGACTTGGGTTTGGACTCAAACATGACTTGGACTCGAACGAGAGAGATACAAACCGACCCAACATTTGGGGGTTCATCCCAATATTGCATACAAGCCATGCCTAAATTAATTAGGACTTTCCTATGGCGCATTTAACCATATGGAGGCGCCCTCCCCTTGTTTTCATCCCTGCACATTTGTTTTCACCACTTGCAGGATTGTTTTCACCATGGCATAATTGTTTTCAACACTTGTAAGCTTGTTTTCCATCATCTCCATGTTGTTTCCAGAAAGTCTTGATGTCTCCCTCCATCCATTTTTGTGTTAATAATAACCATGCTAATACATAATGCAATAGCTTAGGTAGTATAACATTCTTATAAGCACAAACAACACAATCCATTAAGAAGGAATTCACCTTATCATGAACAACCGCGAGGCTTAATATTTCCTTCCAACTCAAGCATGAGAAATCCTCATGGACCCCTATTATATCCATAACACACACACACAATTGTAGCCGTTGCAAGTTTATTCTGAAACCTGGGGGCCAGATTATCCGGTGTTACTTGGGGCTGGATATTCCGGTCACTGAAATCTCCGGGGTCTACTGAAATTTCTGGCCAAATATCTGGCCCAATTATCCGCCCCATTCCAGTGGCTCGCGCACTTAAGTCCTTAGCCATTTAAAATAATTTGGGCTAAGAAAATGTCCGGGCAAATATCCGGCTTAAATATCCGCCCCATTCCAGTAGCTCGCGCACTTAAGTCCTTAGCGAATATTCCAGAAGGACGGTTAATCCGGGGTAACAGGACATCGAAATATTCGCCCTGGAAGTTGTATTTTTTATAGATTAGCATAGATAGATCCTTTTCCTTATTTCCCTTTATGTCCATGCATCACTTAATATATGTTTAGATTCTCACTAGTGTTGTTAACTAACAAACAAAATCTAGAGGGTTAAGAAATCGTTCTTTCAATCTCCCATTTTTTTGGTGTTAGATGACAACACTAGGATTTGCAATATAATTCTAAGAATTGGCAATGTATTTCCAAAACTAAATGTGGGAGCTCCCCCTCAACATGTGCACACTCCCCCTAAGAGTGAGCATGTAATAAATAAATCTAAACTTTTATATCAAGCGTTTAAGAGAGCTCCAATGGACATACATTTGCATTAGTGAGACAAAGATAAGATATAATACAAAGATAAGATAGAAGGCATACCTTATGCACCAAAGTGTGGGAATTATACTAGTGCTTCAAAAAACTCACCAATTAATAATACGAAAACACTTAGTGCCTCACAATACTTGAACCACATAGTCCCACACAAGATAAAAGCAAATATCAAGCAAATAAGTTCAACTTAAGACCAATGGACACACACGCTATAAAAATGATAAAAGAGCATGCTTGTGTCCAACCCTTGCAAATCCCTCGCGAAGATATCCTAAATATAATAATGTATCCACCTTTGGCATCGAAACGCCAAAAGGGGAAAAGAGTGATGCTAGCGCTCCATGTGATTACCCTGAAACTCCAACCTCGTCATCCTCATCATCATCTTCTCCAAAGGAATCATCATCAGTATATGATCCTTCATCCTCATCGTATGTTTCATCATCCACACCATCTTCATCAGTGCGAGCTACGTTGTGAGAGGAAAATGAAGGCTTATTTGTGTTGTAAAGCTCCTTTTCCACCTCGACCCATGGATACTGAGAGGTTCCCCATTTGTTGTATGGAGTAGGAGAACCAGCCTTAGGAGGCGATCCTATAGCACCACTGAGACGGTGAAGGATAAGCTATTGAGTGTGAGCTGATTGGAGGTCGCGACAATAGGCATTATATTGCTCATTATGGATATCCACCTTCATGGATTGATGTATTCCACGATCAGGTTTCCCGAAAGGGGTGCCAAGGGCCCTTTATGTTCAAGAAGGGGCGGTTCTAGAGACTTACATCTCTGGAGATGAAGGAGAAGATGAAGTGGTAGGAGTTGCTCACGTCTCCATGGCTACCGCGTCATCTCCTTCGATCTCTCTATTTGAATCCCCCAATGAGATTGTGGCTACCCGACCTACATGTCTTATGGCAAAAGCCACTTCGGTATGCTCGCCTAACTCCAAGACCATTATCACTAACCCTCCTTCATTATGGATTGTGTTGAGAATGTTTGTGAGGAGGATAGTGAGGCCAAAGAATTAGGCATTTGGCTAGCTAGCCTCAAAGGTGAGACTAAGGAGAAAGTAAACGCCCTCTTACGACAACTTGATGAGGCTAACTCTCTTGTAGATGAAAAGGAGGAAATTATCATGACCTTAGAAAGCCATGGAGGTCACTCTTGCAATGACAAAGAGCTAGAAAAGGCTCTTGAGAATGAGCGTTCCATTCGTGCCGCTCTTGAGGAGAAATTATCTAGTCTTGAAGAAAACTTTGCCATGAGTGTCTCTAAGCTTAGGAATGATAATGCACAATCTCTTGCTATCATTAAAACTCTTGAACATGAAGAGTTGAAGCTAGGAAATGTTCACGAGGAATTAGTTACTAGTCATGAAAAACTAAAGAAGGAGTTCATGTCTCTTAAAGAAATTCATGACAAGCTAACCAAGTCTCGTGACAATCTTCTAGCTCAACAATCAAACAAGCAAGCTATGTCATCCTCATCTACTTGCATGAATACATTGCCTATCATCTCGTGTAGTGCAACTAATCTTGTGGGAAGTGAGAAGAATCTCAATGATGTGATCCCTCAACAAGTCACAAATGGGAAGGGGGGTCTTGGCTATGTAGCTAAGTCAAAGAAGAAGACCGAAAAAGGCTTTACGCCCCGCTTTATAAATAAAGCAACCACCAATCCAGAATCAAACATTACATCTCAGGGGAAAAGGAGAGAGAGATAGAGAAAGGAGTTACAAGCTTGCTGGGGCAACAGCACAGAACAGCCCAAAGAAACATAGTGCCACATACATAGAAAAGAAAAGAGAAGAAAAGACAAAAAACGACCAAGATGAGGCGAGGTCCAAATCGCTCCTCCTCAAGAGTAAGGCTCAGCTCGTAAGGGAGGAAGAGGAGTAGATGTGGCGCGCCAGAGCCACCAACCGATCCAGCATGACGCCCAGCTGATCTCTGTCCCGCTGGCTACATAGCGGGTGCCACTGCTGCAGAAAAGCGAGAAATTTGAACATCGAGTCAGAAGCACGCCGAAGAAAAACCCGTTCAATTACCATCTTATTTCTAATTGTCCACAGGGTCCACGACATTCCAGCAAAGATGAACCAGAAGAGGCGACGCCCCCTCCCCGTCCTCCTTGCCTGGACCTCCAGGAACTCGCCAAGGTCTGAGGCCCTCCATTCGGCCCCCAGACCTTCATACACGAAGTTCCATAGAAATCTAGCCGCGGGGCATGTGAACAAGATGTGGGTTTCCGTTTCCGGAACCCCACAAAGAGGACATTTGCCATCCCCAGGACCCTGGCGTTTCCGGACCTCCACCCCCGAAGGGAGGCGGTCCCGCAAAAGTTGCCAGACAAAGATCTTGATCTTCAAAGGCAATGGGGCTTTCCATAGCCCCGCCGACCACTCCTGCCTAGGCCCGGAGAAGAGGCTACGGTAGGCCGACTTCACAGAGAAGGAGCCCGTTGCGGTGAGGCCCCAGGAAACCCGGTCTGGGGGCCCCTCTAAGGACCCTGGCAACATTGCGATAAGTTCAGTCCATGCCACTGCCTCTGCAGGGCCGAGCGTCCTTCGGAACGAGATGTTCCAAATTCCCTCCGGCGCCGCGTCGGCCACCAACATTTTCGGATCTGAGCATATCGCAAACAGACTAGGAAAGGCCAGTTGAAGTGGTCCATCCCCTATCCAAAGGTCTATCCAAAAGAGGGTGCGCCTCCCATCCCCGACACTGAAGCGCGCCCCTCTTCGGATCTCATCCTTAATGGATTGGAGGGCTTTCCAAAATTGGGATCCCTCCCGGCGCTCACAGGACAACAGAGGGCAGCCTCGCAGGTATTTCGCTTTGATAAGCTGAAGCCAGAGCCCTCCGTCGTCCTGCAAGATACGCCACACCCATTTTAGCATGAGCGCGGTGTTCATCTTCTGTGAGGCAAGAATACCTATGCCCCCAAAATCCTTGGGGGCGCAGACGTGATCCCACTTGACCATATGATATTTCTGGTGGCCATTGGAGGCCGACCAGAAGAATCGAGAGAGCTCCTTGTCAAATGCCTTATGGGCCCCTTCCGGAAGAAGGTAGAGACCCATCATGTACATAGGTATACTGGAAAGGCAGGAGTCTATAAGCACGGATTTGCTCCCCTTAGAGGTGAACCTCCCGCACCAAGGCTCAGCCTTAGCCCTGACCCTGTCAATGAGGGGCTCAAGGTCCCTCATCAAGATCCTGGAGTCCCCTAGTGGGACTCCTAGATATTCCACCGGAAAGGAGGACAGTTTGCAGTTGAAATTATCTGCAATGCGCTGCCGCTCCTCCGGTGGATACCCCAAAACCACCACCTCGCTCTTGTCAAAGTTTATCTTTAGACCCGACATGGACTCAAAGCAAAGGAGGAGGAACTTCAGGTTACGGATATCTAAGTCCGAGCCTTCTACCATGATCATAGTGTCATCCGCATACTGGAGGTGGGTTACCCCTCCTCCAGGGATAAGGTGGCCTACCACACCCGAGATGTGGCCAGCCTCCTTGGCCAACTCTAACATAGATGCGAGGGACTCGACCGCTAGGTTGAACAAGATGGGGGATAGGGGGTCCCCCTGTCTCACCCCGCAGGAGGGCCTAAAGGAGGATCCAATCTCCCCATTAATGTTAATCGACGTGTTCCCGCTCGTGACCGTCTGCATGATCCAGCAGATGACCCTGTTATCAAAACCTCGGCGCTCGAGGACTTGGCGCGGGAAAGCCCAGTCCAACCGATCATAAGCCTTTTGGAAGTCTAGTTTCAGGAAGACACCCTTATGGTGACGTACCCTCACTTCATGAACTATTTCATGAAGCGCCAGAATCCCGTCATGGATATATCGGCCCTTAGTAAAGGCGAACTGTTGAGGGTGAGTTAGACGTTGAACCACCGGAGCCAACCGAATCGCAAGCACCTTTGTGAAAATGCGTTGGATGACGTTGATAACCGTGATTGGCCTGAACTGGCGGATATCCGTAGCCCCAACCACCTTGGGGATCAGGGAGATGACGCCAAAGTTCAGGCGGGACATCACCAAGGTCCTAATATGGAACTCCTGGAACATTGGCATAACCACCGCCTGTAGATGGGCCCAAAATCTCTGAAAGAAAGAGATCGGGAGACCATCCGGACCGGGGGCGGAGTTAGCCTTCATGTCCATAATCGCTCGACTAACCTCCTCTAACAAGAATGGGGCGGTTAAGCCCGCATTCTCCTCTTCTGAGACCAGCGCGTCTAAGCGCCAAAGGTCTCGGGAAAGAGCGATCCCCGAACGGGGACCAGCTGCGAAGAGCTCCTTGTAAAAGGAGTAAATGTGGGCAGACAGCTCCCGAGAGTCCTCGAGAAGGGACCCATCTGCCCAAAGCCAAGGGATCGAGCACCTCCGGCGTCGACCATTAGCAATAGCATGGAAGTACGCCGTGTTGGCGTCCCCCAGCAACAACCATTTCTGGCGGCTACGCTGGCGCCAGAAGATCTCCTCTCCCTTATACACCGTCATCAGCGAGGCTTCCAGGGAGTACCGGTGGAGCCACTCATCCGTAGAGAGACCTTGAGCATCGGCCACCGAATCAAGCGCTTGAATCTGGGCCAGAAGCAGGGCCTTATGCCTCCGGATATCCGCCCCCACGTTAGCCCCCCAGCCTCGCATAAATTGGCGGATCATCTTAGCACAATGGTGCCAGATATCCACCGCATTAAAGACACGAGGTGGGGCGGCCGCGGCCTCCGCCCACCTATTGCCAACCGAGTCCACAAATCCCGGCTGTTCAAGCCAGTAATCCTCGAAGTGGAAGCGGTTAGGCCTAGGCCCAGTCCCCCCTCCAGATGAAAATAAGAGGGGAGCGTGATCCGACCCCACCCTAGTGAGCGCCCGAAGCGAGCACATAGGGAAGGCAATCTCCCACTCGACTGAGACTAGGACCCGATCAAGGGCACTCCGGATGGGGTTCACCTGGTTGTTAGTCCAGGTATAACGGGCCCCCACCCTCTCTATCTCATGCAGGGCTAGATCTGCAATGAAGTCATTGAACATCCGCATCCTAGGGAAGTCTACGTTGTCCGAGCTCTTATCTTCCGGGGACCGAATAAGGTTAAAGTCCCCGGCCACCACTACCGGAATGGGGCAGCGTTCCACCTTCGCCGCAAGCTCCGCAAGGAACTCAGTGGACCGACGGTGGTCCGCGGGCCCATAGACAATGATAACCTCCCATTGTAGGTTAGACCGCCTATGGGTGAGCGACATGCTCACGAAAAATTCCCCGCGGTCCATGTCGTCCACCTGAAAGGTCTCCTCCTTGGCACCAAGGAGGATCCCGCCCGAGTGACCCGAGGCAGGGAGCCAAGTCCAAGCAAATTTGGATCGGCTCAGTCTCTGAAGCTCCGCAATGGAAAAGTCTTGTCTAATCGTCTCTTGCAAGCCCACTATATCCACATTTTCCTGTCGCATGTAGTTGGTGAGTTGTAGTTGGCGGCCGTCCGCCCCGAACCCCCGCATGTTCCAAATAAATGTAGAGACACTCATTGGGAAACCATGTCGGGGGAAGTCCCCTTAGGGGGGACTGAGGTGGCCCTACCACTGGTCGAGGGCTTGGACGTCGCCTTGGGGGGCCGTCCCCGCTTCCTCCCCATCTGGGGCGGAGCTCTGGGGACTGCCTGCTCTGAGGGCCGAGGAGAACCGTCATTACTAGACCCCGGGGTAGCCCGTGAGGGTCCAGCGGACGTCGAGGGGACCGACCGTTCGCGCTCCGCCTGAGCACGAGCGGCCGCCAGAGAACCCTCATAAATCTCCTTAGCCCTAAGAGCCTCAATCTGTTCCACCCGAGTCCCACACTCCCCACGAAAGATCACACCACTGTCCGCTGCGACCTGAGAGAGCAGCTCTATAGGGACCGAGTCGAGAACCGAGAATCTAGAGCCAGAGGGGGGAGAGGACGAGGAGGTAATGATATGGGAGGGGCGAGACGTACCAGGCTCCAGGCAGCGAGCTGCCTGGCGGCGAGACGCCACCTCTCCCACTGTCGGCTCGACGACCTCCATACCCGACCTGGCACGAGCGAGGCGGGCGCTACGGCGCGTCGTGAGCCCGGGAGCGGGAGTGGCGGTGACGACCGTACCCGGGTCACGAGCGCCCGGCACCGGCGTTGCTGGGAGCCTGGCCGGGGACCCCTGGGGTGGAGTAGGAGGAGTCCCAGGCGAGCGAGTGTAGCAGACCACCCCTGGAGAGCGGGGCGAGTCTGGAGCAGCCACCTCCATACTCACTCCTCCTGAGTCAGCGGCCTCTGCTCCAGACTGCGGGGAGGCCAGACCGTGGAGGGCGTCTGCCACGAGGCTCGCAAGGTCCAGAGATCCCGGACCCTCACAGAGGTTGGACCCGTACTGTGAGAGTAAGGACCCCATGGGCACCTGCGCGACCTGACGCGAGACGTCTACCAAGGCCAGCCTAGCCGGAGCACTGTGAGGAGGGGCGACCAGGGCTGGAAGAGACGGAAGAGGAGAAGGCACCTGAGGCTCAGCGGCTAACTGGGAACCCTGTCCAGCCTGTGGGGGGCAATCCGGCAGCGGGGCATCCGCCACCTGGGACGGGGCCACGTCCCTCGGGTCCTCTGTAGAGTCGTCCTCCGAGGAATCCCCCTCCTCCTCAGACGAGCTGTCGTGGTGAGGGGACGGGGACTGCCGCGGGGGAGGGGGAGGCGACGGGCGGGAGAGGCTCCTCTCTCCCTCCACCTCCACCGAGAGAGGACGGTCCACACCGTCGAAGTAGAACGGAGGAAGAGGGCCTTCCAGTTTGGAGACATCTGGGACCATCATGCGGAGACGGACAGGGCCCCGTCCAGGAAGCGAGGCCGTATCTATCTCCACGAGGCGGCCCACCGCCTGAGAGATCAGGTCCACGATAGGAACAGTCTTCGCCTCCAGCGGAATCCCATGGATCCGAATCCACACTGAGGCAAGAGTAGCACGAGAGGCCGGGTCGACGAAGGAGCGCTCGATGGAAACCTTGATGTTGCATCCCCGCAGCGTGGTCGAGTCCCCCCACGCCAGCGCCGTGAGGAGGCTCAGGGACGGGAACTCCACTGCAAACTCAGAGGGGGAAAGCTCGGTCACCACCCACGGCGCCGCAGGGTCGAGGAGGAGGAAGGCCGCACGGATGACCTCAGCGGAAATCACCACCGACGGAGAGCGGGTAGGATCCGGGAGGACCGTCACTACCGCCATAAACTCTGGCGAGGATAGTGCGACACCTCCCATGTCGATGTAGTAGAATCCTGAGTCAATCCCATGTCCAAGCAGAGTGAGTGTCTCCCTCCTTGGCGGCGCTCTTCCTCACCTCTTCCTCACAAGAAGTAAGATTTGTGAAAGAGGGAGAGGTGGCCAAGGAAAAGTAGACCAACACCATTGTGGGTGGTGACACCTCTAGGGGGAGCACCACTCATAATGACTTTGCCGGAAAATACAACCCATCTTATGTTCTTATGAAATCTAGAGATGGTCATGTGTATGCTAAATATGTTGGTACTTCTTATGGTGATGATTATCATTGGATTATTTGGGTTCCAAAGACCCTTGTCGCTAACAAAAGAGGACCCATTCAACAATGGGTACCTAAATCAAGACACTAATCTTTGAAGGGGAGTGCTTCCGGTTCGAGCAAATGGACGGTGGATAGTGGTGCATCCCAACATATGACCGGAAGCAATGACGCAATGAGTGATCTACATGCTCCATTACCTCATCTCAATTGCGTCACTATTGGTGATAACTCCGAACTAAAGGTATTGGGACGAGGCAAGGTAGCAATCTCAAATGACTTGTCAATTGAGAATGTTCTTCTTGTTGAGTCCCTTGGATATAATCTCATCTCGGTTCTTCAACTTTCTAAAAGTGGTTTTACCTCGTTCTTTAATAAAGAGAATGTGATTGTCACTTGGGAAACGACTCTTAAAGTAGCCTTTGTTGGGCATGTCGAGAACGGCATGTATGTAGTGGACTTCTCTAAAGGAGACACGTGTGCCGCGACATGCCTAATGGCTAAAGTTGATGTGGGTTGGCTATGGAATCGCCGGTTAGCCCACACCAATATGAGGACGTTGCATGACCTTCAAAGTGGCAATCATGTTCTAGGACTAACAAATGCTAAATTTGCCAAAGATGGTGTGTGTAGCTCTTGCGTTCTTGGAAAGAAACATGGAGAAGCTCACCCAACCAAGACAAACATCACCACCTCAAGAATCATCGAGCTCATTCACTTGGACCTCTTTGGTCCTCTATCATATGATAGTCTTGGGGGCAAGAAGTATTGCTTGGTGATTGTGGATGACTATTCAAGATATTGTTGGGTGTACTTATTAAAGAGGAAGAGTGAGACTCAAAAGCGGGTCATCGAGTTCATCACTTTGGTGGAGCGCCAACACAATACGAACATCATGGCTATCCGAAGTGATAACGGCTCCGAGTTCAAGAACTACACCGTGGAGGGATTTCTTAGCGAGGAAGGAATTGCTCATCAATATTCCACTCCCTACACCCCTCAACAAAATGGTGTGGCGGAGAGAAAGAATCGGACACTAACGTATGCGGCTCGAACCATGATTGCGGAGTTCTCTTCTCCTTATAATTTTTGGGCCGAGGCCGTCTCCACCGCTTGTCACGCTAGCAACCGATTATATCTCCGCAAGATCTTGAACAAGACCCCTTATGAGATTCTCACGGGCAAGAAGCCAAACGTTTCATACTTCAAGATCTTTGGGTGCAAGTGCTTCATCCGTAAGAGAGGTAAACGGTTGTCGAAATTCGAGACTAAATCCTATGAGGGTATATTTGTTGGTTATGCCACAAACGCTCACGCCTATAGAGTCTACAACAAGTCCACCAGACAAGTTGAAGAAGCTATAGACGTGCTGTTTGATGAGGATAATGGGTCCCAAGGGGGGCCGTATAGATCATGGTGTTGTTGGAGATGCAATTCCTCCCATCATCATAAGAAGAATGGGGGTTGGTGAAATAATCCCCATTGAGGGTTACCGGATGACGGAGGGATAAGGACTATGCTCCACTCAAGTGGAGCCATTGACTACACCCATTGATACCCAAGCTACCCAACAAGATGCACCAAGCCCTCATGCTTCAAACCAAGGCCAAGCTAACGATCAAGATCATTCGATCAATCAAGGCCAAGCTCACACTCAAGGCCAAGCTCAAGATGAGGGCCAAGCTCACAATGAAGGACAAGAACAAGACTCTCATGGTGATGATACAACTCGACACATAAGGGATCCACCTCACATTGATGATCAACATCAAGGTGTACAAGACTCCGATGATGAAGGTGATGATCAAGTGCTATCCAAGGAAACTTTGGAGGAGATGCTAGCTCGTAGTGCAAAGAGAAGACTTGATAATCTTGCTCGTGTCGGTCATACGGAGGACATGATTCTTGGACAAGTTCATGGAAGGGTCGTCACAAGGAGGCAATTGGCGGATTTTAGCAAGGCTCATGCTTTCGTCTCTCATATTGATCCAAAGAAGGTCTATGAAGCTCTTGAAGATCAAGATTGGATTGAAGCTATGCACGAAGAACTCAACAACTTCGAGCGCAACAAGGTGTGGAAGTTGGTGCCAAGACCCAAAGATTGCAAGAACGTCATCGGCACCAAGTGGATCTTCAAGAACAAATAAGACAAGGACGACATCGTCATTCGCAGCAAGTCTAGATTGGTAGCTCAAGGCTTCTCTCAAGTCGAAGGTGTCGATTTCGGTGACACATTCGCTCCCGTAGCTCGTCTTGAATCTATTCGCATCTTACTTGCATATGCTTCTCATCACAACTTTAAATTGCAACAAATGGATGTTAAAAGTGCTTTTTTGAATGGTCCCATCCACGAGTTGGTCTATGTCAAGCAACCTCGATCATGTCTACAAACTCCATAAGGCACTCTATGGACTTAAACAAGCTCCACGTGCGTGGTACGAGCACCTTAAAGAGTTTTTAGTGGATCGTGGGTTTAATGTTGGTTTAATCGATCCCACCCTTTTCACCAAAAAGGTTGGAGGTGACTTATTCATATGCCAACTCTATGTGGATGATATCATCTTTGGTTCTACTAACATCGCATTCAATGATGAGTTTTGCAAGCTTATGACGGATAAGTTCGAGATGTCTATGATGGGCGAGTTGGAGTATTTCCTTGGCTTTGAAATCAAGCAACATCCCGAAGGCACATTCATCAATAAAGCCAAGTATACTCAAGACATGCTCAAGCGATTCAATATGCATGATGCCAAACCTATGAAGACTCCTATGTCCACGACAATTGACTTGAAACCTGACCCGAATGGTAAAGAGGTAGATCAAAAGTTATACCGCTCCATGATTGGCTCTTTGCTCTACCTATGTGCATCTAGACCCGATATCATGTATAGCGTAGGTAAATGTGCAAGGTTTCAAGCCTCTCCGAGACAAAGTCATTTTGAAGATGTTAAGCGCATCTTTCGATATTTAGTTCATACCCCAAACTTTGGTCTTTGGTATCCCAAGGGTTCAAGCTTTCAACTCATTAGGTATTCGGATGCGGACTATGCGGGCGAGAAGACGGATATGAAATCTACATCCGGAGGTTGTCAATTTCTTGGTCGCTCATTAGTATGTTGGTCTTCCAAGAAGCAAAACTGCATCGCCCTCTCTACTACCGAGGCCGAATATATCTCCGCGGCTAGTTGTTGTGCTCAATTACTTTGGATGCGGCAAACATTGAGATATTATTGCATAAACTTCGACAAAGTTCCTCTCTTGTGCGACAATGACAGTGCCATCAAGATCGCCTACAATCTCGTTCTTCACTCCAAGACAAAGCACATTGAGATAAGGCATCACTTCATTCGGGATCATGTTGAGAAGGGTGATATCGATCTTTCCTATGTGGCGACCAAGGATCAACTCGCGGACATCTTCACGAAGGCCCTTGATGAACCAAGATTTAGGGGTTTGAGGAATGAACTAAATGTTATCGATGCGTCCAACTTCTCTTGAACCCTTGCATAATTACCTTCACTATATGTGCTCTCGAGTTTAGATGTAGGCATGGACATAAGGGGAGCGTAGTTCAACTCATGAACCAACACTCCACCTATCATGCACAAAACAATCAAAGCTTCATGCATATCTAGTCATTTTGTGACTTATTGTGCTTAAACGTGAGTCATACTTTTGGGCCCAAGATACATCTTCGCGGCTCCTTGGTACACACTCTAACACGGTGGCTTCGGCCACCAACATTTCCCTTTGTATTTGAGTTGTTTGCTTTTTCGTTCGTGTTTGTGTGTTCATTGTCGTTGATTCATGTTTGTTTTGGAGGCTCACTTCTTGTTTCATTTTCCACAAAAACCTCGGAAGGCATGGGAACCCCGGAAATTCCAGCATAGGGCCCAGAAATTTTCGGACTCCCGACATTTGCCTCAGAAATTTTCACCCATTTCCAAGGTGCCCGCTCACAGAAGGCACCCCGGAAATTTCCAGCGTAAATATCCTAGGCCCGGAATATTCCGTGCCTTAAGCCCCGGAAATTACCGGGGCTCGAGATTGACTGAAATCTTCTCCCAAATATCCAGCATGCCCGCTCGCAGAAGGCACACCGGATATTTGGGCAGATATTCCGGCCCAAATCTCCGGCCCCCGGAATATTCCGGTCTTAATACCAGAAATTTCTGGTCCTCGCGGTTGGGGGCTATAT
The DNA here is from genome assembly GCA_028641055.1 of Alopecurus myosuroides. Taxonomy (NCBI): domain Eukaryota; kingdom Viridiplantae; phylum Streptophyta; class Magnoliopsida; order Poales; family Poaceae; genus Alopecurus; species Alopecurus myosuroides. The sequence goes on along the minus strand of CM054061.1, from coordinate 249,261,285 downwards.
AAAGACGACGGGAGGGGCAGTTCCAGACTGCTTTCCCTCCCCTCGCCTCCACTCCGCCCCCAAACGCAGCCGCCGCCTCCGAGTCGTCCGGGAGGACCTCTTGCCTCCCCCGTCATCCTCTGATTGCTTTGATCAAGAGATCGCACATCCCTTCCTCACCCATGGATCCCGGTATGTGCTTTGTTTTCTCCGCAATCTAGGGCTATTGGTTGATTTGATCTCTTGTTATTTCATATTCCATGTGTTTTTGTGAGGAATGACCATATACTAGTATCACACATACCCTAGAGTTCCTCTCATTACATATACTCGTCGTTTTAGATTCGTGGCAGACCCCAGATTCAGATCTGATTCGAAAATTGCGAAGGCCGGAAATTTCCGCCCCAGGACCGGAATTTCCGCCCCCCGAAAATTTCACCTGAGGCCGGAATTTCCGCCCTCCGGAATTTCTGCCCCAGACCGGAATTTCCGGTCTGCCCTGAATCTCTAACTGAGATCTACTGTTTCAGTTCAACAAGCTGTGAGCCCCCATTTTGATCAGTTTTTGTTTGCTTTTTTGTTGCATTTTCCTTTGCTTTTCTCACAGATGGTTCAAGCTCTAGGCCTCCCACGATGACTAGCTCACGCAAGAGACTCCTACACTTGAGGGAAGATGCTGAGGGCACGTTAGTCGATGAGGTGGAGACTCGCCATCGTGAGAAGGATGCTGAGAAAGCATATGAGCGTCAACGTGACGCTTCCACGGCAGCTCGCAAGGCCAATAAGCAGCAGGGGAAGTCAGCTCTTAACTTTGCCACCATGTCTATCCCTGAATTCAAGGCATGGAGGGGCAAGGCCTGGTACACTGAGGGTCCTCAAGACCCAACCATTGACTCATGCTTCTGGCACGTTGAGCAGGAGACGCTATTCAAGCAGGTGTACACTGTGATGAGCAAGCCAGTCTGTCCCATTAAATTCATCAACTTTGCACACATGGCTGCCAATCCCGCATACTTCAACAACTCTGTCCAGCTGGCTGAACTTCTGGGTCTGCGTCCACTCATGGAGACCAAATGCTCCTACAACATCACCTTCATCCAGCAGTTCTACTCCACTCTGGTCTTTGATGAGTCTGAGGATATTGGGATGTCCTGGATGTCTGGCCCTCACTTGCTCACCGCCAACTTCCATGACTTTGCTGCTGAGCTCGGCTATCCGTTTGCTGGTCTTCACACTCCTCAGGGCCATCGCATGCACGTTCACGGGATGGAGTATGAGAAGAACAGGTTGTCTGAGCTGTATGGGTCTACTGGTGTTATTGGTTCTGCAAAAGGTCTATACCCCATCTATGACATCCTGCTGCGTATGTTCATAGAGACTATTGCCCCGAGCGCGGGCAATAATGATGCTATTCGTGGTGGCCTGGTTAACCTCATGTACCACTCCTTCCTGACCTTCACTGAGGGTGACATGACTAATACTGAGCACCACAAGATTGATGTGATGGAATTCATCTTCAACGAGATCCACTTTTCTCTCTTCAACCGCAAAGTGCCCCATATGCTCCTTACAGCATGAAGCTCATTAAGTCTCGCTATCCTGCTGATCTCCGTGAGGACCTTGAGTTAGACTGTGATGAGCACAAGGATGTCATGCTGTACAAGAAGGCCGCCCACACTCAGCAGGCTGCTCATGATGTCGGCGCCACGGGTCAGGGTCACCATGATCCTCGCATGCGTCCACCTCCTCCCGGCACCAAGAAGCGCTCATGGCTCGCTCGTGCCATTGAGAAGGTGATGTGCATGAATGCGTGCATCCACAAGGAGAATTACAACGCCTATATTGAACGCCGCAACATCCAGGAGAACCAGCGCACCATCATGACTGCTCTCAGCATACCCGATGTGCCAGCTCCTCTTCCTCCCAGGATTCCATACAAGAACTGGAACAACCGCGACATTGACTAGGATCTCGGTGTGGATGATGATGAGGACATTGCGTCTGCTAGCGAGGAGGAAGAAGCAGATGATGACACCCAGGCCTAGAGTTTGCTCTATGGGACGTAGTACTCTCTTTTCTCTTTTTTGGTATCCTGATGCCAAAGGGGGAGAAGATCTAGATGATTGCGGGGATTTGCTAGGGTGGGTTTTCGTTCTTCATCGCCTTTTATCGTTTCGTGCGTCTTTTCGAACTTCGTTATTCGTGGATTTGCTTGTGTGAACTATTATTATTAGGAGGCATGTCTCCTATATATGCTATCTGTGGTGTTTTACTTTCCGTCGCTTGCATTGTTAGTTTATTCCCTTGCAAATACACGTGTTGTCATCACTCACCAAAAAGGGGGAGATTGAAAGCTCATGATCCCTCTAATGATTTTGGTGATGATAACAACGCGAGTATCTTCTCTCTAACAATGTTGTTTGAGTCTATGCAGCTGTTGGCTAAGATGATTATTGATAAATACATACAAAAGTTCAAAGAGGAGTTCTGAAAATTGGATTTACTGCCACCGGAGTTTTCACTGTCTACGCCGGAATTTCCGGTGCTTATGGGGCGGAATATCCGTCCCCTGCACCGGAATATTCCAGCCTCTCTGGCCATGACTAAAGGATTGAGTTTTTCTCCCACTGCCCGCGCACAGAAGCTGGGGCGGATATTCGCACCGGAAATTTCCGGGGAAAATTTCCGGCCCTCTGGTACTTAGCAGAAATTGGAGTTTTCTCAGATGCCCGCGCATAGAGATGGGGGCGGATTATTGGCCGGAAAATTCCAGGCCCGGATTATTCAAATATCCGCCCCCGGATAATTCAAATATCCGGCCTCTGGTCCTTAGCAGTTTTCAGCGCGCGGCTGCTGCCCGCGCACAGAGATGGGGGCGGAACATTGGGCGGAATTTTCCGCCCCCGGAAGTTTCAAATTTCCGCCCCCCCGGACTATTCAAATATCCGGCCAGGATAGACCGGAAATTTCCGGTACTAACACCGGAATATTCCGGCCCTGGCGCACGGCAACGGTCAGAAATTGGAGGAGCCTATAAATAGTTGTCTTCTTCCTCTAGATAGCTAGTTCGTCCATTCCTCTCTCTCCTCCATTGTTGAAGAGCTCAAAACGCCCCGATCTCCCTCCTCCTCCAACCAAACTCGATGCCCTTCAAGTATCTCATGGAGGAGGACTATATCTACCTTTCTACCAAGCCAAAAATTGTATTCCCACACCATACCTCTTGGGATCTTATAATCTCTTGGTTTCTTTGTCATCCAAGGGAAACCCTAGTGCTTGTAGCTTCCACCTTGTAGCAAGAAGCTTCGGATTGTTGAGAGCCTCCATCTCACTTGCGGAGTATCCTCAACCACTTGTAAAGGTTTGGTCAACGCCTTCAAGTCGACCTTATAGTGGAAACGAGAATCTCCCTCACCCGAGAAGCTCAAGGAGAACAAGGTGTGCACATCCGTGCTATTGAGGAGCGCCTAGGTGGCTCCCCACCTATCCAACGTAGATGTACTTCTTTCAAGAAGGAACTACGGGAAACATATCCTTGTCTCCGTGTCTTTCACTTGTGGTTATCTTGTGCCTTGCATTTACTTCCGTTGCTACTCGTTATTTGTCACATAGGGTGTCTACTTAGTTGCACATCTAGATAACCAAGTTATTACCTTTCCAAAGCCCCCACTAAAATTGAAAAAGGATTAAAATTTGTAGGTCACATATTCACCCCCTCTAGTTGACCTTTGTGTACTTTCAACTCCTCCATGGTTTGTGATTGTTGGCAGGCACCCGAGGATTCGGTTAGCCATGGTTTGTGAAAGATGGATGGGGGGAGTGTCAAACTTTTAATACCTCTGTTTAATAAAATAAAAAGCTCTAGCACATGAGTGACCCATGCTTCCCTCTACGAATGGTCTTTCTTTTACTTTTATGTTGAGTCTCCATCTTCTAACTTTATGCACAGTTGAGAGAGAATTTTTGCCATTCTGAGTTTTATGTGCATTTGTCCCAAAAACATTATTAATTGATTCATGATGTGTTATTGTTTGTTCTCAAATTATTTTCTCTTGTCTCGAAACAGGCTTTCGCCCCGCTTTATAAATAAAGCAACCACAACATCCATACATAGTTTCAGATACATGAGCAAGACAGAAAGGAAAAGAAAAGAAATAAGTCGCTACTGCTGGGGCCACAGCACAACAAAGCCCGAAAGGAAAGAGGCGAAGCCAGAAGTGGGCGGAGGGAGGGGGGTGGTGTGGGTAGACAAGAAGAGAAAAAAAGAAATAAAGCCGCCAGGGGAAGAGAGAGACGCCTCATGGCGGCACTCGCGAAGCGATGCGGCGTGCGGCAGCTAGGATCCTGTCGATGTAGTCATCTAGCCGCGCCCTGTCCTGCTGTCTACAGAGCGGGTACCACTGCTGCAACAGAGCCAAACATTTGAACAAGGAGTCAGACGCCTGACGCAAAAAATCTTTTAAATAACCATCCTATTGCGAGTCGTCCAAAGCGACCACATCATAGCCACGAACACGAACCAGAAGAGGCGTCTGCCCCCTCCGGTCCGGTGTGCCTGGGCTTCCAGGAACTCGCCGAGGTCCGAGGCCTGCCAGATTGGCCCCAGCGCCTCGTAGGAAAAGTTCCACATAAGCCGGGCAGCAGGACACACGAAGAAGATGTGTGTAGTGGACTCAGGGCATCTACATAACGGGCACAAACCGTCCCCCGGGCCATGGCGCTTCGCCACCTCAATCACGGGCGGCAGCCTGTCGCGTAGTAGTTGCCAAACAAAGATCTTAATCTTTAACGGTAGCGGGGCCTTCCAGAGTGGAATAGCCCAAGACCTAATCGGCCCAGCGAACTGGGCCCTATACGCTGATTTAACCGAGAAGGATCCCGAAGGGGCCAAGGCCCAGGTAACCTGGTCAGGGCCCCCCGGAAAGAACTCAGGCAAATCGCCCCTGAGAGCCTCCCATTCTGCGGTCTCAACAGGGCCAAAAGTTCGACGGAACAAGATGTTCCATCTCCCGTTCTGGACCGCCGAAGCCACCAGCTGGGCCGGCTCAGAGCAGATAGCAAAAAGGCTCGGGAACTCTAACTTTAGAGCTCGTTCCTGAAGCCACGGGTCCAACCAAAACATGGTACCCCGGCCATCGCCAATGGTAAACCTAGCCCCTTTCCTAATGTCCTGCTTAATCGACTGGATGGACCTCCAAAAAAGAGAACCCTCATGTCGGTCACACGCGAGAAGCGGGCGGTCCTGCAGGTACTTGGCCTTAAGGAGTTGGATCCAAAGGCCCCCCTCCTCCCGCAGGATGCGCCAAACCCATTTCAGCATTAGGGCGACATTCATCTTACGGGATGCCACAATCCCTATGCCCCCCATATCTTTGGGGGCGCACACATCCGCCCACTTGACCATGTGGTACTTCTCTTTCCCTTCCGCATCTTGCCAGAAGAACCGCGAAAGTTCCTTATCCAAGGAAGCGTGGACCCCTTCCGGTAAAGAGTAGATCCCCATCATATAAGAGGGGATACTAGATAGGCAGGACCCAATCAGCACGGACTTGCTCCCTTTGGAGGTAAACCGTCCACGCCAGGGTTCCGCCTTATATCTCACCCTCCCCACCATAGGGTCCAGGTCCTTGATCAGGATCCTGGAGTCGCTCAAAGGTACCCCCAGATAATTAACAGGGAAAGTGGTCAACCTACAGCTAAGGTTATCCGCTATCCGTTGTTGATCCTCCGTGGGGTACCCGAGTACCACCACCTCGCTCTTATCGAAGTTGATTTTGAGTCCCGACATGGCCTCAAAACACAACAACAAATACTTGAGATTGATGATGTCCAAACTCGAGCCTTCAACCAAAATCATCGTGTCATCGGCATACTGGAGATGGGTGATGCCTCCCCGGGGGATGAGGTGCCCAACCACCCTAGAGATGTGGCCAGCTATCCTGGCTTTATCCAAGATAGCCGCAAGGGCATCCACCGCCAAATCAAACAAAATGGGGGAAATAGAATCCCCCTGCCTAACCCCGCACGACGACCTAAAATAGGGCCCAATGTCCCCATTAATGTTGATCGCAGTCTTACCACTCATAACCAGTTGCATAACCCAAGTGATGAAGCGGCCATCAAAGCCGCGTCGTTGGAGCACCTGGCGAAGGAAGGACTAATCTAGACGATCATACGCCTTCTGGAAATCAAGCTTCAGAAAGACCCCTTTGTGTTGGCGTACCTTGACCTCATGGAAAATCTCATGAAGAGCCAGGATCCCATCATGGATAAAGCGCCCCTTGAGGAATGCAAACTGAAAGGGATGTGTAATCCGCTCAGCCACTGGAGCCAGACGCATTGCACACACCTTAGAGAAGATCCTCTGGATGACATTTATCACCGTGATGGGCCTAAATTGGCGGATATCCGTGGCCCCTACTACTTTCGGGATCAGGGTAACCACACCATAATTCAGGCGCGACATCACAAGAGTCCCTGTGTAGAATTCCTGGAACATCGGCATAATCACCTCCTGGAGAGTTTCCCAGAAGGACTGGAAGAAGGAGACCGGCAGGCCATCCGGCCCTGGGGCCGATTTGGCTTTCATCTCCCAGACAGCTCGCCGTACCTCCTCAGGAAGAAACGGAAGCAGAAGCTTCACGTTCTCCTCCGTGGAGACTAAGGCCCTAGGGGGCCAAATCTCCTCCTCCAACACCACCCCCGAACGGGGGCTAGCAGTAAATAATTCCTTATAGAAGGGGGCCAAATTCCTTATAGCATTTTTTCCATTCTGAGTTTTATGTGCATTTGTCCCACAAACATTATTAATTGATTCATGATGTGTTATTGTCTGTTCTCAAAATATTTGCTCTAGTCTTCCTCATGAACTTTGAAGGTGTCCTGGCATTTATGTTTTGCCCCACTCTTAAGGACTAGCGAAATATCACTTTGCCATGCTTTCTCTATACTTGAAACAAACATATATATTTCTTTGCATTGTTATTCATGACCTTTTATTTGAGATACTTCTCATGATTAAAAGTGATTGCTATGCTTTATTATTAAAGTTCTATTTATCATGTTTGTGTTTAAAGCTCTATGATCTCAGCTTACATATGTTTTTACATTTTTATGATCAAGTTTATGTTAGTAGCATGTCACCTCAGAAATTATTGTTTTATCGTTTACCTACTCGAGGACGAGTAGGAACTAAGCTTGGGGATGCTTGATAGGTCTCAACCGTATCTATAATTTCTGATGCTCCATGATAATATTATGCCAATTGCTACATGTTTTCTCCCTTCTTTATGTCATTTTTATCGATTTTCTGGACTAACCTATTGACAAGATGCCACAGAGCCAATTCCCTGTTTTCTGTTGTTTTTAGTTTCAGAAAAGTTTTTCTAGAAATATTCTCGGAATTGGAAAATTCGAAGCCCTATTTTCCCCGGAAGCATCCAGAAGACCGAAAATGAGTCGAAGAGGGGCACCAGGCGGCCCACACCATGGGGTGGCGCCCCCCCTTGGCCGCGCCAGGGGGTGGTGTGGGGCCCCTAGGGCTCCACCGCCTCTACCCTTTCGCCTATTTATTCCCCCCGGATGGAAAACCCTAGATACCTGATAAAAAATCCTCGAAAAGTTCCACATCCGCCATCATCGTCAACCCTAGATCAGGTTGGTTCTGAAGCTGTCTCCCGGCACCCTGCCGGAGAGGAGATCATCACCGGAGGCCTCTTCGTCACCATGCCCGCCTCCGGAGTGATGCGTGAGTAGTTCATCCTTGGACTACGGGTCCATAGCAGTAGCTAGATGGTTTTATTCTCCTCCTATGCCTCCATGTTTAGATCTCGTGAGCTTCCTAACATGATCGAGATTGTTCTTATGTAACTCTATGTGATGTGTTTGCTAGGATGCGATGAATATTTAACTTATGCCAAATTGATTATAGTCTTTTATTGCATATGTTATTTGTGATCTTGCATGATTTCCGTTGCTAGTGGTTGCTCTGGCCAAGTAGTTGCTAGTGACTCCAAGAGGGAGTATTTATGCTCGATAGTGGGTTCATGCCTCCTTTTCGCCTGTGCTCGAGTGACAGAAACGTGACGGGGGAGGATGTGTTGTTGCCACTAGGGAGAAAACAACAGTGTGAGTGCCCGTGTGCACAATCATTGCTTACATTACACACATTGTTTAATGCAATTATTTGTTGCTTACAACTTAATACCTAAGGGGGTTCGGATGATAACCTGAGGATGGATTATTAGTCATAGATGCAGTTGGATTACGGTCTATGTATATTGTTGTAATACCCGCACTAAATATCATAGTAGTCATCATGTCATGGATGTGCACTACGGTGCAACTTTTATTTGTCAATTGCCTAGCTGTAATTAATTTGTTCACCGAGAATGCTATCTTTTATGGAGTGGCACCACTAGTGAACCTATGAACCCCGGTCCATTTTCTTACAATGTTAAACAAACAACTACAATTTTCTGCTTTCTTTACTTACTGCAAGTATACATTATTTTCCACACTATACGTCTAATCTTTGTTTTCAGCAAGACCGGTGAGATTGACAACCTCATTGTACCGTTGGGACAAAGTATTTTGGTTGTGTTGTGTGCATGTTCCGCGTTGTTGCTGACACCGGTGAGCCATCACCACCGTCAGTGGCATCAACCTTCCGAAGATTCTCTTTCTTCTACTGGATTGATAACCTTGGTTCTTAACTGGGGAATTCTTACTGCTGCACTCATCATACTCTCCTCTTGGGGTTCCCAACACGCTATCAAGGCATCATTGAGGTGTAGCATCAGCAGGCGGCGATGCCGCGCATGGCGCAGCAACGGCGCAGCCCGCGTAGGCGCTTCGGGGCGAGACGGCGACGAATCGGAGTCGAAGGATGGCTCGGGGCTGGTGGCGTCTCGGGAAAGGGAATAGAGGGGACGGTGGGAGACGGGAGTGGAGAGTGGTTCATGGGCCGGTGGGGGTTAGAGGATTTTAGGGTTTTCTATTCTGTGCAATGACATGTGGGCTTGGGTGCTGAGAACACACTGACAGGTGGGGTCCCTCGGGTATGCGGGTTAAAGGGTGCAGGTTTGACACCCCATACCCACCCTCGCTACACCCGATTGGTATAGATTTCACCCGCTAAGCAGACCCGCGGGTTTTTTCTGATACCAAACCCTCCCATTACAGTCGGGTACCCGTCGGGTTTGCGGGTATCAGATACCCATTGCCATCCGAAGGGCCGCGTTGAGCACACAAGCCAAGCGCGTGAAGTAGAACGTGCTTGATCTGGACCAGAATAATCGGTCGCTTGCAACACAAGAGGTAGATGCAAAGCTCAAATTCAGATCAATCGAAAACCGAATCATCAAAGGAACCAAGCTAACTTTGAGTAAAATTATTTTCTCGACGAAACGTGATTAGGAGGAGTTGAGAAGTGAATCAGCCAAAGTGAATTTGCAGTAAGCTAGTACTAAATCATTTCTTATCCAGCAGACATTAGAGTTGACCAGGTCGATCAGCCTCCAATCCTTCCTAGACAAAAGATCATTATTACATGTCGAGCAGCACCCATGCAGAGTAGATCTACGCATACAACCAATACACCATAGTTTCTTCAGGATTTAAAACGTCACCACGAAATTAACCTATTTTCACTTCTTCACGATGGCAGCACCAGCAGTCTGAAGGCTGCTCCAGTCCATCCCGCCCGCGATCTGCAGCATCCTCTCCCCCCAATCTTCTGTGTTCTTCAATCTTCTGACCAGAGCAGCAAAGACACTGGTCAGTTTTTGGAGCACTCTGTCTGATGTCGAAACAGACAGAGAGTGATGAACATAGGTGCTTTACCTCTCTTTGGTCAAATTTTCCATATCTTGCCAGGTGAGCCTTGGGCCTTCGTCCAAGCCCTCACACACCAATTCACCCTTCTCGTCGGTGTAACAGAGGATGCCCATGGTTTTGTCTTCATAAACCTGGACAAAAATGATGTCTCAGATAACCAAAAATCGGTGGTGTTAGATAACGTGTCATAGCTTTTGGCAAGAACAGTTACCTTGTTCACCTTGCAGGTGAAGCTGGCAGAACTGGAAGCTTGCTTGGATTCAGATCTTGAGCAGCTATCCATGGAAGATCTTGTCAGAGTCCTTGAGCAAATCTTCCTTGGAACTACAATTGAAGAAGATGGGTAGAACCGCAAGGCAGCCATGACCGAGTTTGGAGACGTGGAACCATATCATGGAGGAGATGTCATGTGAATGGCCATTAGTGGGATAGTGGTGGATCAAGTTTTAAATAGGGATGTTAGGTCAATGAAGCTGTGGCAAAGCAGATGATTGGCTGTGGTGTTAAGATTAAGCTGAGCTATTAAACTGGCAAATAATTGGTGCAAATTCCTTGTCTAACTCTTGTACCATTATTGGATAAAAATATTCAGGCCATGACTCATGACAACGACTTCCAAATTGCTTCCCACCAAGTTTCCCCACATCGTGTCCCGGATTTTACATCACACCAAGATAGGATAAACTGATAAGTTCTAGGTAAACTTTATAGTTATACGACTCTAGGACAATGGATGTACTATGAGAAAATTTGCATTTGTCTTAAGTATCTGCAGTTTAAACTGGCAACGAGTTTGGTAATATAAAGTTGTGGAGAAGGAAAATACTCGAGAGTTATAGATATAAATCATGCCCTTGACAATTACAAAGATCATGTTTTTTTCTGTCCAGACTTGTAAATTCTGCTTCACATAGAATAAGATGGACTTTTAATCGTGAAATTCCTCCATAAAAGCTTCATGGAATTCCTTAAAGCGATAGATGATCAGTTGTACTTTCTCTTCCCGTTGCAGGATTGTGCATCTGAAATGCCATGTGCCAGGTACCTTCAGAGTATAAACATAGGAAGAAACATAATATTAGAATACCAACAGGGAGACAAAGGAAATCACTCTGCAAGGGCATGCACTCAACCTCCATAGACCAGATAATCTTGACAAAGATCTCAAGTCCCAAAGACCTAAATTACTCTGTAATAAAAAATACAACTGCTACAGACTGTTCCAGAGTGAAGTACAGAAAAGTAAGTGCATCACACTCACTTGTCCAAACACAGAACCAGGCAAGACAACAATCCCAGTGCTTTCAAGAAGACGGAGAGCATAGAACACATCTGGCTTGGTGTTCACTGCCTCAGCAGCTGCAATTGCCTTTTTAGGCAGTTGAACAGATGGGTATACAAACATTGCTCCTTCAGCCTTGCTGCAAGTCACACCTTCCAAGCTGTTGAATGTCTGTACCATGGCCTATTGAAAACCAATCCAACAATGCAATATTCAATTTAGAAAAGTTTCATTGTGACCTTTATTCTGGTTAGGGGCAAGCAAGTTTCGGAGTTAATGATATTGCACTTTTTCTAGAAAACGTATATTGCACATTACTATAATAGAATCAGCAATGAAATCATGGAAGTGAATGTTATAAAAGGGTACCTCTGCACACCGAGATAATGATAATATGATGCCATCTCTTTCTTCCTGGTAAAAGGTGTACGACTCATCTCCAACCTGACAAAAAACAGGCTTATACGATGTACATATAAATGCAAAGACACAGACACGATAAGATGCATTTTACCGACCTTCGGTGGGTTCATGACTAGGCTCATGAGGATCTGGCCGGAGATGTTGGAGCATGCACTTAGGGATGCCACTTTATACAGTTGTTTCCGAACTTCAGAATTGAAGCCAGTGACCTCCATGTAACCCCCCCTTCTCCCACATTCTCCACAGTACCCTGATGGAGAAGATAAGACTTGTAAGAAACATCCATCAATCGATGGAATTTGCGGTGTATGAGACTTCATCCCCCTATAGTTCAGATTACTTGGAAGTTGGAACAAATGATGATACACCAGACTTGGTTTGATAACAAGAAAGTACGCCAGACACTCCTTATTAACCAAAAGGGGGGAAGTGCCTGGAAATTAGAATAGAAGGCCAATAGACAAAGGGTGCTGGCATTCTAGATGGAGTTAAGTATTCTGTTCGCATTCAAGTAAACTAATGGGTTCAGTTTAGAATATACAATTCGTTACATTAATAATGTTTGAGAAAAACATCATATATTAGATTAATATGATTGTGTAATCACATAACCAATATGCATATATTCTTTTGGAAGCACTTCCTCACACTGGCTTTACTCGATGAGTTGAAAGTCCAATTTATTAGAATCCTTTCTCATGAGTGCACCTAACAAGATAAATCTCCTTTCATTTTCGGAAGAATTAATAAGAGAGTTATGTCTAACTTGAGAATAACACATGGATAAAACAAAGAAATAAATATCATATACCATTAGAAACTGAATGGAACGATATTAGAGATATATCTCCTTCACCGTAACCCATGGACCGTGCTATCTTCTTGAAAGAGTTAAATTTCTTTTCATCTGTGTAAATATTTTCTTGGTAAACCTACCAGTAAATTCAAGAAAGGTGCAGCAGGTTATATATACAAAATTCAAGAAAATTATATAGATTCTTGTTAAGTAAGATACAAGAACCTCGCCTCGGTTTTTGGAAAAAAAAAACTCACCTCGTCTGCCAGAAGAACAAGGTTTTCACTCCTGCAGAATTCCACTATTTCACACTGGTTTGCCACCACAAGAACCTATGCAGAATTTAACCACCTTAAGACTTTAGAAATTTATAAGAATAGACAAGTCAAGGACCAGCAAACTCACCTGTCCAGTAGGGTTGCCTGGATTTACAACCACAAGGCACCTAACGGTGATGCCCTCAGACCGGGCATCATCCAGATGCTTCTTCAGGTCTGAAATGCTCACGCCCCAACCTCCAGATTCGTCAAGATAATATGGTACCTGAGAAATCAGATATCTTTTTACTGCAGATTGGCAAAGACAGTAAAATCGTAGTTGACATGAATTCATTTTGTTCAAGTAAATGCACTACATACAAGAGTTGCACCACACAAAACCATGGAATTTGTGTACAGAAAGTGTGATGGAACTGGGCAAAGGATGCCATCTTTTTCACCTCGTATCAACAGGTGCATTACCATATGAACCTTGTGGAAATCAAACAAACAACTCCATTGTCAAGAATCACATCAGAAATAAAAGGCAAGGCGGATAAACTTTCAGCATGAATGGTTAGTAAGATTGTCCTGTTATCAATGTATATTGGGTGCTTTAGATCATTCATATGCTAGTGCTACGGACGAGATTCATAGAAAAATATTACTAGTGCTAAGGACTATAGTGCAACAGGAACTTCCACAAAGTAGCAGAGTACAATATCTCGATTTATTATTTAGAGAGTTATCATAAGATGATGGATGAAGGAATTGCTCCATATATGGTGAATCAAATAGTACCGACGGGGCGGCTCCATCTGTTAGGAAAATGTCCTCTGCATAACACGGGAAACCATCACGAGAGGTTATTCCAACAGCAATTGTATTCCGCAACCCTTCAGTACCCTAGAGGTGAAAGCGGTCAGTGTTTAACTAATGCTCATTTCCTAATTTTTCAAAAGAGGTTATGGAATCAATGTCTTGCCTGACAGTGACTATATCCTCCCGTTGCTCTTCCAGGAATGAGGTCTAGAATCTCCCTTGCCCTTGCTATTGCATCAGAACTGCAATATCAACAATGAGTTATCGCTTACGAATTGAATGCATCTTGTTCAAATATTGTTTGGTGTTTACCTGAATATGGAATTATTTATGCTCCACTGTAGAAGATGCGGGTAATCACACAAAGCAATAACCTGGAAGACAAGAAAACATCAGAGTATGAAGCAACGAGATTGTTTTAGTAAAATCATACGGAGCAATCACCCACCTCACGGAAAAACTTATTTGGCTGTTGTCCGAGGGAATGTGGGTTGCTAAGGTTGCAATAGGTTATCTAGTTGAAGAAATGCAGAATTAACACTAAGAAAAGTAGATGTGGAAAATATCTGAACTTCAAGAAAGTTTTAGCGGGAATATTTACTTTTGGTTCAGTATTGTGATGAGATTCACTGGAACATACCTCATTGAAAGGGTGTGAACCTGGATTAATTTCTAACTCTTTTTGCATGTGCTGCACACCAAAAAAGAGAAGAGAAGAGCACTTAATTTGCATGATGCAGGAAGCCCAGGTTACAAATGATTTCTTCTCTGGGGAGAAGCTTGCGAAAGTAGGTGCGAAATATTGTAGTGCCAAAAGTGGACCAAAGATGTATCAAAATTATCACAAAATCAGTAATTTATTTGGGTGGATTGTGATAAAGCAAATCACCAGAGTAAAAGGAAGAGACGTATAACTGTAACTAATGAGGCCTGTTTCCCTCTCCTAACACCAAAATATGTCAAGCTTCTCCTTTTCCACTAGGGATTTAACCGATTAATCACCAACATGGTGCAATGCTGTGTTTCATGTCCCAATTAGGAACAGAAGAATCAGAGAATAATTCACTCCAAGGGGGAAAAAAATGCAGTGAGAGGTGCTTGTCTTGAAGGACTGCCTCAAGAAATTTCGTCAGGTAAGGAAATTTTCTCCACATTTTAGAGGGATCCTATATAGTATTTGGGTCTGACCTCAAGGTACAAGAAAACTCCTCTGAAATTTGGAGCACAGTAGCACCTTACAATAAAAAAATTCACTCATGTCCATCTGGTTTGAGCGGCTAACATATCCAAGCCGCTCACACACATAACCCTACACCACCTACCGTTTCTTGGGCATTTGAATCACGTGGAAAACATTTGGGGGGAAAAGCACCTGGGCGCGGCGGGCAATGGCTCCCCCGAAGTGATCCGCGAGCGCCAGCACCTGCAAATGCCGGAGAGGGGGGCACAAAACATCAGCATTGCTTAAGAACAAACCATCCGCATTCGGTGCTCACGCGCCGGTGGGGGGGGGGGGGGGGGGGGGGGGGGAGCGGGGCGGCGGCAGATACGACGCAAGATTCCCACCTTCGGGTTTAGAGTGTCCATGGTGAGAGCGCAGGCGGAGGCAGGAGACATGGCTTCTCTCGAGTTGCCGTCACGAGGAGGAAGAGGAGGGGGAAAGCAACAGCGGTGGGAGCGGCGGCTTCGCAAGAGAACAGTCGGGTCCCATTGTCAGTCTGTAAATCTTTACCTATAATATTATATATTATATATATATATATATAATAAATAAAGTCATGTTTCTGCCAAATTTTTCTTCCAACATAAAATGACTTTTGACCTCCCAACAAATCACATAATACAGTCAAAATATCATCGTACCGTTTCGTTTATTCTTTTCCCTCTGCAAAAATCGAAAGACGCGCATGTGTCCTCTTCTTGGCATCGCCCTGCCCAAGCACACGGACGCCACTCCAGGCCACGAGTGTATGCCGCCCTACCATCCCATCGCCGGCGACCTTGGTGGCTGGCCCTGGCCGGGGTAAACGGGTTGGCGGCGGCGTGTAGAGGTGGTCAGGAGTTCGGATCTGGTGTCACATGCCGGGATTTGGTTATCTCTTGACCGGATCTGGTCCGTTTCCAGTCGGTGACTTCGTGCCCCGAGCCTCCTGGAGACTCACCTTTGTCCTCCACCACACCCCATCTGCATCCAGATACTGTGGCACACCAGCATGCTCTATCGAGAACCACCGGCCATGGTGAGCTCCGCCAGGCACAAGGTCCGAGTCACTTCATCCAAACGGAGACGCCTCCTCTTGGGTTGCTCCGGTCGCCCACCAGGAAATTGGGGGATTTGACGATTTGTCCCATTTTACTTTACAATTTGATCATTTGCCACACCATATGTTACTGACAGGTGGTGGTCACTGGGCAAATAATCAAATTTCATGTGAACAGTGTGCCAAATGATCAAATATCCCCAGGAAATCAGAGGAAACAGTTGAAGCCCCGGTCGCTGCATCTCGACCACCACATGGCGTCCCTTCCCCATATCGATCTACGGGCCGGGCGGCGCCCCTTCTACATCTTGATCCATGGGCCATGTGTCACATCATCTCGTGTCATGACCTGCGAGTTCTACGCCTGTTAAATTCCTAGTTGTGTTCTTCGTCAATTGGTGAACAGCCAGGATGCAGCGATACCGGTTCGTTTATGAAGATCGAGTGGTCCTAGTTCAAACGGAGAAGCTAAAGGCTCGCACCATTTCTCTGAACATTCTGTTATCATAGCATCGTACCAACTTTTCCATCACTTTCCGCCCTGGATTGGTTTCGATATAAAGCAACCAGCGTCGCCCTGTAATCTTTATCTCGCTTATTATCAATAGAACCAAAACCCTAGCCTCCTACGACGCTAGCAGAGTCCCAATTCGCACTTCAATTTTGTCCATTTCTCACCCAATTGCTATGATTTTTTTCTCATCTAACTCTCAGTTTCTCTTGTAACTGTCGATTTATCGGCCTACAACGATCGAGGTGTGACAATAGTGGTATCACAGCCTCGTTCTTGGCCCTGGATCTGGATCTGAAGTACTTGTAGCTTAGGGTTGCAGGGTTGATCCTTGTGTAAAATTCCGTAGGCTAGCAGGAACTGGATCAAGTTTGGGGGTACTATGGAGGCAAAATTGGTGCGAATCGAAACAAGGTTGGGGAGACGAATTGTTTCCTTGGTAAAATCCCTTCTGCTGCGAGTTCGACGCCAACTAGGTGACGGGGAAGACAAAGACTGGAGCTGAGATGGAAGGAGTAGTTGAGGACAACGTGACCAGGGAAGAGTTCGAGCAGTTTAATATGGATGTGCAAAAGAAATTTGAGGAATTCGCGTGGGGACAAATCGAGCTGTCCAAACAGCAAGTGGCGGCAGCCACCGAGAGTAACATGAGATTTGACCAGCTTGCAAGGGCTCATCTGAGGCTTAAGCACACAGAAACAAGTAGCAGAAGATCCCGGAGCTTCGACGCAGCACTCAAGCGTGCACGGGCAAGCAGCTACCGGCCCTCAAGGCACCCCTCAAAGTGCTTTCATGATACAAGATGGGGAAGGAGTCGGGTCACACAAGGGTGGGCATGCTAGGCTCACAAACAATCTACCATCCCTTCTAACAGATGCACCAATGAACAGAAACACTGGCAAGGAAGGAGAAAGACCCAAGAAACCATAAGTTGTGGTTATAAAAGGAACAGATAAGCTCCAGCCGGAAGGGTGACATGTTGGAGGGGGTGTCAATGGGCCAGGTCACCCCAACAGACAACAACAGTATGACAACCACAATTACAGACCACCACATAAGGGTCCAAGACATGAGTTTCCAAAGTATGATGGCAGCAACACCAATGCATGGATAAAAAGGCAGAGAAGTATTTCAGGCTGTGCCAGGTGCTAGAGTAGGAAAAGGTGGAATTTGCAACATTATATTTCACAGAAAAGGCAGATACTTGGTTGGAAAACACAGAGTTGGGTTTAGAAGAAATAACTTGGCCCAGATACTGCAAGAAACTGGAAAAACAAATTGATGAGAAATCCTTACATGATGTGGTCAAGATATTCCATACCCTGAAGCAAACAAGCTATGTAGATTAATACATTTACCAATTTGAAGAGAAGGTAGGGCCAGTCAGGAGAGAAAATCCAGAAATTCTAGAGGGATACTATGTTAAAACTTTGTGTCAGGTTTGCAAGATTATGAATAGAAACACTCACAGATACAAAAGCCAAGCTCCCTAATTGAGGCTTACTGGTTGGCCAAGAGGTTGGAGGCCTCAAATCTTTTCAGAAAAACCAACACTAGCTCCTGGAATAACAGGACAAATTACAATAGGAATGCAGCCCCACACAAGGAAAATATCCCTAAGACAGTAACTAGTGTAGCAAATCCAGCTTCTTGCCATAGGGAAGACTGCAACTGAAACTCCTCCTACCAAAAATGATAATTGTTACAAGTATGGAGAAAAGTGGCTCCCAGGGCATAGGATTACATGCAAGATGGCTAAGCAGTTGAGAGAAATGGTGACTCAGGAGAATGAGGAGGAAGTCCCAGATGCACAACTACTAGAGGAACTAGGGGCAGAAGAAAACATCAACCCTGAAGAATTGGTAGCATTGATATCTGCTCATGCTGTGCAAGGAACTCCTACATCTAATACCAATTCTATCTTGAGAGTCCAAATAGGAAAAGTGACTGCCATAGCTCTAGTGGACACTAGGAGTACAAGGACCTCTATTGACAGCAAGTTTGTTATGAAAAATGGGTGCCAAATATCAGGGGGCCAGACCATGACAGTAACTGTATCTAATGGTACAAAAATACTAAGCAAGGCCACTTGTAAGGGATGCCAGTATACTATCCAAGGCAATACTTTCACCAATGATTTCAGACTATTATAGCTCAAGGGATGTGACTTAATCCTAGGGACTGACTAGATGTTGACACACATCCCTGTTGAGTGGGATTACAGGACTGGGGAGCTGAAAATTAATTATTATGGACTGGGACCAGTAGTGTTCCAGGATGGCAATAACAAGATGGAGTGCAACTTAATTAACCAGCAGAAAATGGAAAGGCTATTACAGCAAGAGGTTACTGATGCAGTAGTGTTTGCTCTCACTGTAGCAGTAACTGCAAGTGGAAAAGCTATAGTACTTGAAGAAATTGCAGAAGTCTTGGATAATTACAGGGACATATTTGAGGAACCACAACAATTACCACCCAATAAAAATTGTGACCACACCATTGAATTATAACCTGGGGAAAAGCCAGTCAATAAAAGATCTTACAAGGTACCACATTATCAAAGGAATCCCTGGAAAATATTATTGTAGACATGATAAAGTCAGGGATAATAAGAATAAGTGTCAGTCCTTTCTCATCCACTGCAATTTTAGTAAGGACGAAAGATGGAACTTGGAGACTCCGTATTGACTACAGACAGCTGAATGAAATCACAATAAAAAAATAAATAGTCAATTCGAGGATCTGTTGGATGAACTGCATAGAGCCAGATTTTTTCTAAAATGGACTTGAGATCAGGGTACCACCAAGTCAGAATGAAAGAATGGGACTTTGGCAAGACAACATTTATAACACACCAAGGTCACCATGAGTTTCTAGTGATGCCATTTGGCCTTACTAATGCACCAGCTACCTTCCAAGCCCTTATGAATGGAATATTGGCCAATTATCTGAGAAATGTGTGCCCTAGTGTTCGTTGATGACATCCTTGCATATAGCAAGTCCCTGTTGGAACACAAGCAACACATGGCAGAAATACTGAAATTACTCAGAGACAATAGCTTGTTTGTCAAAAGAAGTAAGTGTGATTTTGCACAGGAGAAAATGAAATATTTGGGCCACATTATCACTATAGATGGAGTGGCCACTAACCCAGCAAAAATAAAGGCAATGGTAGAGTGGCCCACACCCAAGAATATAACACAATTAAGGGGGTTTCATGGATTAACTGGATACTACATAAGGTTTATTCTTAATTATGGAATAATCTGCAAGCCACTGTTTGAGGCACTGAAAAAGAATACATCTGTCTGGTCACAATCACAGCAAGAGGCTTTTGAGAAATTAAAGGAGATCATGTCACACACACCAATCATGTCCCTTCCTGACTACAAGCAGCCATGTGTGCTAGAGGTTGATGCCAGTGGGTATGGCATAAGGGTAGTACTAATGCAAAACCAGAGGCCTATTTGCCTATATGAGCAAGGCCACTGGTCCTAAGGCTGCATGGCTTTCTACTTATGACAAAGAGGCTTTGGACATCATTGAAGCTATTTGAAAGTGCATTTCATTTTCCCTTTGGTTTTGTGTGTTAGTTAACAATACTAAGTACATTATTTATTAAGGTGTTAAGTGTGCAGGTGTTATTTTCAACATCCGCATCGGTCACCAAAAGATTGGTGACGTTAGATCATTGAGGTTTGGGACAGAGAGGAACCAGATTATTCTAACCGGATTATTCCAGGGCAACCGGATATTCCGGTTAGGAGGATCACAGCCGAGTTTGAGACAGCGAAGAGCCGGATTATTCCAACCGGATTATTATGGAACAACCGGATATTCCGGTTGTGGAAGTTGAGGCTCAAAATGGCTAAGGACTGGAAGGTTGGAGACGCAGAACTCAACCAAATTATTGCAACCGGATTATTTCATATCAACCGGATATTCCGGTTGAGGAGCCTGTTCGGGCCAGAAGCTAGCCGGATTATTGCAGCCGGATTATTCACTCCAATCGGATATTCCGGTAGAGGTCAACGTAGTCGATTTTCAGATCTGAAGAATTGTGGCTAACCGGATATTCCGGTTCAAGTTTGGACCGGATAATCCGGTTCCATTTTTCTGCTCAAACGGCTAGATTTGGGGAGGTGGTATAAATACCCCTCCTCTTCCTCCTTGATCTCTAGTTCATCCATTGCATTGAATACCATTTATTGAGCTCACCAAATCATCAATTACTGTCAATCCCTCCCACCAAACTTGTTGACCTTTGGAGGATTGAAGGAGAAGGCCCCCGATCTACATCTTCACCGAGTCGTTCTTCATTTCCCCCCCATTCACTTGAGGGATTTGAGTCTAGGATTTCCATTTGTGGAGAACCTAGACCTCTTGCTACACTTGGTGACTCTTGGTGTTGGGAGCCCCCAATTTGGTTGTGGGTGTGTGCCCCAAGCTTGTTTGTAAAGGATTCGATTCCCGTCTCAAAGGGGATCAATAGTAGAAGGTGGACAAGGCCTTTGTGGCGGGGTTAATCGGAGAATAGGGTGAGACCTTTGTGGCGTCGAATAGGCCTTTGTGGCGAAGCTCACACCCCTCTAATGAGACGTACTCCCTTAACAAGGAGGAACTCGGGATTATATCGTGTCTCCGCGTGCTTCAAATCGGTTACCTCGTTCCCTTCCCCTTTACTTGTGCTTGTATTGTGTTTGTTGTTGTTCTTGTCATATATGTAAATTCACCGTAGTTGTATTATCTAGAGAATTTACCTTTGTGTCAAGCCTAATCTTGAAGAAAAATTAAAATTGGTCGTAGAACCTATCCACCCCCCTCTAGGTGTCCTTACTACCCGTTCAATTGGTATCAGAGCCTCGGCTCTTTTATCGGGCTTAACCGCCTAGGAGTTTAGTATGTCCGATGATCCGGATGTCACCAGTTCCGTGGCGCAAGTCACTATAGATGATCTCAAGGAGTTGAAAAATTCCCTGACCTCGTCTATGGAGGGCAAAATTGATGAGTTGCGAACACTCATGTTGAAACTTATGAAAGCCAAGGAATCAGAGACCTCCACTTTATCCCCTACGGTTGAACCACCTAAAGATGCTTCCACTAAGAACTCCACCAATAAGGGTACGAAAGGAAAAGGAGAATTCCACGCCGTCGAAGGACATTATTCTCCCGATCATCCCGTCCCACATCCCCATATAATTCCTAGAGGAGAACCTCCTAAAATTGATGCACATTCTTTTGGTGAGTGGAAATATTACATGGAAGCTCACTTGAACTCTTCTTGTATAGAACTTTGGAGGGTCACTCGAGATGGATATAAGCCACATGACCCCAAGAAGTTGATAAGAAGAGAAGCCGTATATTGTCAACTCAACTACACCTCCTTGTCCATCATTCAACAAGTCGTGGGTCCTAACCACATGCCTCGTCTTCAACAATATTCCACCGCCAAGAAAACATGGGACACTCTAGTCGTCATGTTTGTGGGTAATGAGAGTATGCAAAGGAATAGGTATGATGCCTTGAGCAACACTACCAAATTCCGTGCGATCCGGAACGTTTTGAGCGGAACGTTTTGATAACGTCGGGTGTTTCTGGCGCGGATGGCTGGAAAGTGGAGTTTGCTCTCGACGTATTGGTTTGATCCGTCGCAGACTGGTTTTGCCCGACTTTTTGCTACTTTTACGTCACGGATTTTCGTCTCCGGCCCAGTAGCCCAGTTGCCTTCGGCGAAACTGGCTTGGTCACGTAGAATATCGTGAATTTTCATCGGACCCACACACCCTGCCATGTTTGACTGCATTGACCGGCAACGACCATGCTCTCTCGCGGTTGTTCCTAACGTTTTTTGCACGTGCCTAGCTGTCAGTTCACCAGTTCACACCAGCATCACAAAGGTTACGTGCCATCATCACAACAAGGAGATTTATAATAACTAGAATTAACACCAGTTCACACCAGCATCACAAAGTTTACCTGCCATCATCACAGCAGACTCACATCATTAACTAAATAGTTTCATGTCATCGATAGGGTTCACATCACAACAGGTGCACCTCAGCATCTAAACAGGTGCACATCATAAACTAAATAGTTTCGCATCGATACGGTTCACGTCACTTTTTCTTACTGATCCATCCATTCCAAAGGCACATCCACATGTTCCACGTCACTTTTCCTAGTCACCAATCCATTCCAAAGGCACATCCACAGGTTCTACGTCACTTTTCAGCGTCCTCAATCCATACCAAAGGCACATGCACAGGTTCCACATCACTTCTCCCATTGATCCATCCATTCCGAAGCCACAACCACAGGTTCGCAAACCCTACAAAAAAGGCATCATACATGTTTAGCACATCATCAACTACAAGGCCAACCATCAGCACGTCTAATCATCGGCACATGCAACAAAACAAATAAAAGTGTAATAGTGAGTCTCATTGCCAACCATGGTACGTACAAATGACACGTGATAATTCTGACAGATTTACCTACTATAGTAAAATGAGGCACAACTGAAGTTATTCTGCATGCTATTTGCTATAGTAGCCAAACTGCTAGACACATTGCTGCATATTAATCATTGGCAGAGACAGTGTAATAATTGGCACACGTATAAAGCACAAATGTTTAGCAATAGAAAGAAAGAAAAGTAGCCTCATACTAATAAGCAGAAAACAAAATTAATGAGATCATCGAACTTTTACCAAGGAAGATGCAGAACCAATGTGGTTGTACACAACACTACGTAAATGCTCGATGATCTCATAAGGATCGAGTGGACACTTTAATCATTGGCACATGTATCAAGCACAAATATTTAGCAATGGAAAACAAGAAAAATAGCCTCATATTAATAAGCACGAAACAAAATTAATGAGATCGTAGAATATTTTACCAAGGAAGATGCAGAACCAATGTGGTTGTACACAACACTAGGTAAAATGCTCGATGATCTCAATAAGATCGAGTGCACAGTTTAATCATTGGCACACGTATAAAGCACAGATGTTTAGCAATGAAAAACAAGAAAAGTAGCCTCATACTAATAAGCACAAAAAAAATTAATGAGATCGTGGAACATTTTACCAAGGAAGATGCAGAACCAATGTGGTTGTACACAACGCTAGGTAAAATGCTCGATGATCTCAACAAGATCGAGTGCACAGTTTAATAATTGGCACATGTATCAAGCACATATGTTTAGCAATGGAAAACAAGAAAAGTAGCCTCATACTAATAAGCACAAAACAAAATTAATGAGATCATCGAACATTTTACCAATGAAGATGCAGAACCAATGTGGTTGTACACAACACTAGGTAAAATGCTCGATGATCTCATCAAGATCGAGTGCACAGTTTAATCATTGGCACATGTATCAAGCACAGATGTTTAGCAATGGAAAACAAGAAAAGTAGCCTCATACTAATAAGCACAAAACAAAATTAATGAGATCATTGAACATTTTATCAAGGAAGATGCAGAACCAATGTGGTTGTACACAACACTAGGTAAATGCTCGATGATCTCATCAAGATCGAGTGCACACTTTAATCATTGGCACATGTATCAAGCACAAATGTTTAGCAATGGAAAACAAGAAAAGTAGCCTCATACTAATAAGCACAAAACAAAATTAATGAGATCGTAGAACATTTTACCAAGGAAGTTGCAGAACCAATGTGGTTGTACATAACTCTTCGGAGATGCGCGACTTGGTCTTCAGTCATTTCCACCTCGTTTGCAAAAAAACAGTGCTCGTCATAGTCTTGAGTCCCTTGGATTTTGGGACCTATAATGCAAGAAAATAAATTAATCATGTCTAACCTGTAGGTGCATAAGAGAGTAATAAAACATTTTATTGGACCTGTCACCTCTATGAGTGACCTTTCCTTCACTGACGAGATCCTCCCGAGTTGGAATTTTACCAACTCCATTAACCAGAATGCCACGAGACTCCAGAAAGAGACGATACTCTGGATCTATTTCAACTGGCGCCTCCATCCAGTTACGAGTTTCATAAGGAGACATGGTGCAGAAGCTACAGCCTTGACTAGAGTGCTATAGCCAAATATGAAAAGAAGAAAAATTAAACAAGTAGCTATGAAGGCAAAAGGAGATACTAATTTATATGTTAGTATTTACCTTTGTTACCTAAAAAACAGGGGGCCTTGCGAGCTCCAAGGCCTTGTTCAGGTGGATCTCCATCTGGGTGGGGGAAGCAATCTTCGAGATACCTGTGACGGTAGCGTGAGCTAAATCCATGGCTGGTGGTGACCTAAAACACGTCAACGATGGTGGCCGCCGGCATCTAACCTACATCCGCCGGCATCTAACCTAGATCTGCCGCCATCTAACCTAGATCGAATCGATTGGTTGAGGATGGGGAAGGGAGGCGACCAACACTTACCAGTCATTGGTTGACGACGTCGGTGAGGACGGGGAAGCTAGGGAGGGCACCGCCGTGATAGCCGCCGCCATGGGCGAAGTGGAGGCACTGGGTTTTTTGGGAGGGGGGGACTGAGTGATCCCTTTCAGTGGAGAAGTAGCCGAGAGTGGGCGAGGGAGCGCGGCGGCCTGTGACGCTAACGAGTAGGACTCGTGTGAGGCTATTTCGGTGAAGATTTAGCGCGCGCGGCTGTGACGCTAACGAGTGGGACCCCGTGTGAGACTGTTTCGTTTTTTAGCGCGTGGGCGGCTATTAGCGGTCGTAATTTAGGCGCGCAGATGTTAGATTTGGATGTGAATTTTTCGAAATTGAGGGTTTATGTGTTAATTAGGATACAAAGGGCTATAGCTGCCAATTGTGGCATGTTGTCCCATAAATTGAAGGTTTTTCAAATGTAAATCTTTGCTAATACGAAAAAGGTTGCATTCTTACCATTAGTTCTTTATTTTCTACTCATTAAATAAAAAATTAAAAACCATTGATCCATCAGATCAACGAGTTTTCGACAAGGATTGGCTTATTGGGCATGATCGAGTACTAAATGGATGTAACACATCCACTTATTACTAAGTTATACCATACTTAGGCATCCTAAAAACATGATCGGCTGAAGCAACATAGTATAGAAGTACTACATATATAGTACTTAAATTCTTACACACACGAGGAATTCTTCCATAATACTAATAAAGTTCTTACATATACTACTTGTCCAAACAAGAACATTAGCTAGTAGCACAACTATTCAAATTAAGTTCATCAGGACATCATTGCAGCATTCGGCACAAGCGACATCATTACTGGCTCCTCCAAGGATTCCTGTCCTGGTGATTTGGGTTCAGATGAGGATGCGCGAGCCCTAAGCGGATATTGCGCGCGAGCAACTTCTTTAGGAACACACTGTAGGCAGCGTGCTTGGCCCTAACAGCGGGCCCGCAGTTTTTCGAGCCACGTCCCATGCCGCTGGCATGCTGGATCATGTTGACGATGCTCGTGTCAACGTTCCTGCAGCAGAAGGGGCAGAACAGCACGCCGGCGCGACGACGGTACCTAATCTGCCCATTCTGCAGCTTCCTCAGAACATGTCTGCTCTTAGCATCGCGGGACTCCTTGTCAGATGATACGCCGTCATCGGAATGCTTCAAATTAGAAATGGAACAAAAGTTAGCACCACACTCTAATTCTAGGTCATTTTTAAAATGCACGTACTAACACTAGTTTAAATCAAATAACCATGTCATTGATAAACTAATGACATCAATCTTTGCTTAAATAGCATACAAAAATTTAAGCAGAACATAAATGGTACCACATATATGCAGTTAGTTAATGGACTTAATATGTAATAACAAGCCTAGAATTTATGCCCACATTCGAATGGGACAATAGAACTTGTAGATAGACAAAATGCCATCGAAATCATGTATAGCTAATTCCTAACTTGCATATATCAATCGCTCTATTCTACAAGCTCTAGAATCCAGGACCTAAAATTATTAGCGGACCCGGGAATAGATTCAAGCCCGGGCAAACAGTCAGTTACAAGGCTTAATGTGTATTTTTTTCTATGAAATAAACTTCAACTACACTGTTCCAACCGCTGGGTAATAGGGGGCGCTGGGTTCGCAGTTGCATATGTAGAATCCCCGTCTACAGATCCAACTTGCTTGCATGTCTCTACAAACCATTGGATCTTTAATACTAAAATTTGGCTAGATATATCTGTTTAGGGAAGCACCTCAGACTCCTCGTCGGAGACGACCTCCTCGAACGCCGGTACCTCCCCCATGGGGTCCCCCAGATCGGACAGGAGAGCGAGTCCTGGCACTTCCACCGCCGGAGGAGGCGACGACAGCGAACCGCCATGGCTGGCCGCACCTGCGGCGACGACAGCAGATGCCGCGCCGGCGTTATTCCCCTGCATCTGATCCGGACATGAGGTCCAACCGACATGGTGGGCCGCACCTTCGGCACCGGCAGCAGATGATGCGACGGCGTCCTCCATTCCTCGCGGAACCGCCTCAAGGTTGGGGGAGAAGGAGGGAGGCGTTGGGGCCGGAGCAATGTGGTTTTTTTTGCTAGATTTGGGGCCGGAATGGTGGGGGAAGGAGCCGATGCAAGCAGGAGGGGCATTTATACTGACTGCCATTTCGAGGGCCGTTGGGCCTGCTGACGTGTGCGCATGCATGTCTCTGCATGGCTCTCCCATGGGCTGAATTTGTCAAACACAGAGTGATGTGACATTTAGTCACTGTCAAACGAGGCCACAACGAGTCAGGGCCACCTATCAATCGAAAAAATTCAGCCAAACCGAGCCAACGCATTGCTCTCTTCCTGCGAGCACAACGGTCATTTGCGAGGGAGGTCAAACGGCCACCCACGGTGACGAACGTGTATATGCACTCTGCCTTGTTTTAACTTGCCATTAGTTTCACATTCGCTCATCTACTCGCTTGGGTTCACACACCTTCGTTCCACACACGCCTTCGATATTTAGGTGGTTGCCATTTGCAGTTGCCATTTGTGCTCCTTCCATTCATCATCTTCCCCGACTCTTCTTCCAAACCCATCGAATCCATACTTCATGTTCCCCAACTCTTCTTCCAAGCCCACGGCGGAGACTTGCCATGGACGATTGCCGACCAACCACGGAGGTTATCAGCCTCCCTGTCCACGGCGGCAACATGCTGGAGGTGATTTACACCAACGAGGAACGTGCCTTGGAGACTTCCCTGGCCAATTTCGAGCAATGGCTTTAGCCTGAAAAGCACAAGTTCTTGGGCCTCGACCTTGAGTACACACGTAGCCATGCTTACAAACCACATGTCGTCGCCGTCGTGCAAATCGCCATGCGCAACCCCGTCTTCGTGTACCACTGGTGTAGGTCGCCGCAGACAGATCACGGACGCAAGTTGCTGCAAGATTTCTTTTCAAGAAAGAAGATCACGTTCGCAAGCGTGGACACGACGGGCAACAAGAAGGCTCTTGCCCAATCAGGCTTCTTTCTGCCACCACAGTACCACCATGACATCCATATGGAATTCGGGGTACCCAAAATTGGAATGGATACTCTAGCAGGAAATATCATAGATAGTTCGTACCTCAAGCTGAAGTCTGGATTCCCATCATACCTGCACCAATATTGGGAACGGAAGATGACTCCAACAAGCCGCAACTATGCAGCGGTGGACGGATATGTCAGCTACGAGCTATACAGAAGGATCCGAGACATGAAAAACAGTTTAGATCCAACATGGCGGGAGAAGATCCGCCCCTGGTGCAAGAGCGAAGAAAGAGCTTCACACCGCCGCCGCGGCAACGAGGGCACGAGCAAAAGGATACGCAGGGAGTAGTTGGTTAAGTGTTTTTAGCGCTTGATAATAAGTGTTCTTATTTGTGTTCTGGTGTGTGTGCGCGAAAAATATGTTTGTTTTACATATTAATGTAATTTTGTGCAATATGTAGCACCTGGAATTTGTTTCCATGATTTATAGATGAAATACATTCCTGCTGTTTTTTTTGCATGAATTAACATTATTTGGTCAAACATTAGGAGCCTTAGATTCAAATCAAATTCAACAACAAACTCGAACATTTTTTAACTGACTAGAGATCAAACTGACATATTACAACAGATAATAGTCGCAACATAAGTCAAACATTTTCAAACTGACTAGAGATCAAACTGACATATTACAACACATAATAGTCGCAACATAAGTCAAACATTTTCAAACTGACTAGAGATGCACGATACAACACACAATTCAGACTCCCAACAGATAGGAGCTGCAACATAAGCCAAATAATATCTTCATATAGCAGTTCAAACAGCAGCTCAATCTTCTTCAGTCAGCAGATCATTCTCCTCCGGCAGATCCGTTGCCGTTGTGCCCACCGAAACAGTGGCCACTGTCCCTCACCTGAGGAGGGCCACTGCCATCCACATACCCACCGAAGAATGGGAACTTGTGCGTGCGTGTGGTGTCGACCTCGTCGTCGTCCCACAGTGGAGTGTGCGAGACGACTGGGCCAGGGTCCACGACCTCCGAGACATGGATGAGGATAGTGTGCTCCAATGTCCTCATTGAGGTCGGTGTGTGCATTGTGGCCGGCATGTATGACTCTAGCACCTCCACAATGTAGGTCTTCGGGACTGCGCTCGGCTGCTTCATCCAGGCCTCCACCGACAGGAACCAGCTGTCCACCGGGACATGCATGCACCAGATCACCGCCAAGATGGTTGACGAACTGCCCCACCGCAACGGGCTCCCATGCCTCCCACGGGAACTGCTCGAAGGTGAGCTTCGTCAGATACGGTAGCTCAGATCGCTCGGCGCCGCTACCACGACACCAGCGAATAAATCTGAGCGGCGCTCCACCGGCGACGATGCGCCGGGACAGATTTAACACGGCGGTGCAGTCCTCCTCGGAACAGAATCGAATGAGAAAGTCCACCGGCGGCGCGCTAACATCCACCTTCACCTGCCTACGGGTGACTGCGCATTGCGCGACCAGCGCAGCCAGGACTTCCTCAGGCAACAAAGGAGGGCGACGCCCTCCCACAGTGACCTAGAGCGCGCGACCGTGCCACTTCTCCTTGAGCTTCTCCATTGCACGCGAGCGGGCGAGCATGCAACGGCCTTGAGTCGGCCGTAGTGCAGGCTCCCCAGTCCGGAACATCTCCTCCGGGAACATGCGACGGGCAGCCATCAACGAAGGAGACAACCAATAGCCGCGCGCGATCTATGGATTCGATGGGAAAGAATGGGGAATTTGGGGTTCGATCCTGTTTCAGTCTGCGAGCTGGGCAGATGAGTGAATGGGAAATTTGGGGTTCAATCCTGTTTTAGTCTCAATTTGACCCTTTTTTCAACACAAAATCTGCACTAGGGTCCGGCTCCAATTATTTTTATAACATGTGCTAGATTTTGGTTTTCTATGTATGTACGGCATGCCCCAACAAAGTGAGGAAATAAATCCATTGGTCTACCCCCTTTCTGATGCCAGTTGAAGGGGTAAACAGAAAAGTTTCGGTCAACACATGCCAGAGTTTCGTTGAAGAGGGGGCTCCGGAGTAGGAATCCTTCCTAAGCCTATATGGAGTAAAATCATGTCCATAGAAGTGCGCTAGGAGGTGAAGAGAGCCAAGATCCAAACCCGAGGTGTGACCGGTTTCACCCGCATCGCTTGCTATATATGCAGGAAGGATCTATACGTACACCTCAGCTCCCTCCCCCTTCGGACGATCCCGAGGGAATACTATAACAGCTCCGGACCGTCTGAATCCCACCCAAAATAAGGGTTTTCCATTCCATGTGTGTTAGAGTGTGGCATGAGCCTTGGATGCCCAATATTCCCTCACTCTTTGTGTTAGGGCTCACCGGGGTCGGATTCTCTCTAATGGGTTCCAGGACTACTCAGAGCCCAAAACTCCCAGTTCTGAAGGAACGGGGGAATGTTGCCATTAGGTGGGCCCTACCATTGTCTTGGGTGTTCCACTTTTCTAACACCTTTCCGGATCATGTAGAGGGTCCAGAACGATAGTTCCGTCCTTTTCTCCAGCGGGCCTAGGGTTTCTCCTTAGAGAGGCTCCGGAGCGTGTGAATCCCACCCAAACCTGGGGTATGCCATATAATGTGTGATAGAGTGTGACATGGGTCTTGGATGCCCAATATTACCTCACACTTTGTGTTATGGCTTCACCGGCGTCGGATTCTCTCTCGCGGGTTCCAAGGATACTCAGAGCCCGAAACTTCTGGATCTGACAGAACAGGGGAATCTTGCCAAGAGGTGGGACCCAACGTTGTCTTGGGTGTTCCTTGGGCCTAAACTAACACAAACAACCAATTAGTTCCACTTTGCTACCCCCTTCCGGCTCACGTAGAGGGGCCAGATCAACAGTTCCGTCCTTTTCTCCAACGGGACTAGGGTTTCTCCGGAGAGGAGCTCCAGAGCGTCTTAATCCCACCCAAGCCTAGGGTATCACGTAACATGTTTGTTAGAGTGTGTGGCATGGGTCTTGGAAGCCCAATATTCCCTCACTCTTTGTGTTAGGGATTCACCGGCATCAGATTCTCTCTAGTTGTTGCAGGACTACTCACAGACCAAAACTCCCGGATCTGACGGAGAACGGGCGGGGATCTCTTGCCAAGAGGTGGGCCCTACCATTGTCTTGGTTGTTCCTTCGGCCTAACAAATCACAACCAATCAATTAGTTACACTTTTCTACCCCTTCCGGCTCACGTAGAGGGTCCAGAATGGCAGTTCCATCCTTTTTTTCAGCAGTCTCAGGGTTTCTCCGGAGAGGAGCTCCATAGCGTCTTAATCCCACCTAAACCTAGGGTATGCCATACCATGTGTGTTAGAGTGTGGCATGGGTCCTGGATGCCCAATATTCCCTCACTCTTTGTGTTATATATGGCTTCACCAGCGTCGGATACTCTCTCGTGGGTTCCAGGACTACTCACAGCCCGAAACTCCCGGATCTGATGGAGAACAGAGGGAATCTTTCCTATATGTGGGCCCTGCCATTGTCTTGGGTGTTCCTTGGGCCTAACCTAACACAACCGAGCAATTAGTTCCACTTTGCTACCCCCTTCCGGCTCACGTAGAGGGGCGAGAACGGCAGTTCCGTCTTTTTCCACACCGGGGCTTGGGTTTCTCCGGAGAGGGGTCCGGAGCGTGTGAATACCACCCAAATCAAGGGTTTTCCATACCATGTGTGTTAGATTGTGGCATGTGCCTTGGATTCCTAAGATTCCCTCACTCTTTGTGTTAGGGCTTCACCGACGTCAGATTCTCTCTAATGGGTTCCAGGACTACTCAGAGCCCGAAACTCCCGGATCTGAAGGAACGGGGGAATGTTGCCAAGAGGTAGGCCCTACATTGTCTTGGGTGTTCCTTGGGCCTAACCTAACACAACCAAGCAATTAGTTCCACTTTGCTACCCCCTTACGGCTCACGTAGAGGGGCTAGATCGGTAGTTCTGTCCTTTTCTCCAACGTGCCTAGGGTTTCTCCGGAGAGGAGCTCGAGTGCGTCTTAATCCCACCCAGGCCTAGGGTATCATATAACATGTTTGTTAGAGCGTGGCATGGGTCTTGGATTCCAAAGATTCCCTCACTCTTTGTGTTAGGGCTTCACCGACGTCGGATTCTCTCTGGCCGGTTCCAAGGCTACTTAGAGCCCAAAACTCCCGGATCTGACGGAACGGGGGGGGGGGGATCTTACAAAGAGGTGGGCCCTAACATTGTTTTGGGTGTTCATTGTGCCTAATTAACCTAACAGAACCAAACAGTTAGTTCCACTTTGCTACCCCCATCCGGCTCACGTAGAGGGGCTAAATCGACAGTTCCGTCCTTTTCTCCAACGGGCCTAGGGTTCCTCCGGAGAGGAGCTCCGGAGCGTCTTAATCCCACCGAAGCCTATGGTATCACATAACATGTTTGTTGGAGTGTGGCATGGGTCTTGGATGCACAAGATTCCCTCACTCTTTGTGTTAGGGCTTCACCGGCGTCAGATTCTCTCTCTCGGGTTCTAGGACTACTCAAAGCCCAAAACTCCCGAATCCGACAGAACGGGGGAAATATTGCCAAGAGGTGGGCCCTACCATTTTTTTGGGTGTTCCTTGGGCCTAACCTAACACAACCAATCAATCAGTTCCACTTTGCTATCGCCTTCCGGCTCACGTAGAGGGGCCAGAACGATAGATTCATCTTTTTCTCCAGCGGGCCTAGGGTTTTTCCGGAGAGGGGTTCCAGAGCTTCTGAATCCCACCCAAGACTATGGTATCACATACCATGTTTTTTAGAGTGTGGAATGGGTCTTGTATGCACAAGATTCCCTCACTCTTTGTATTAGGGTTTCACCGGCGTCAGATTCTCTCTAGTTGTTGCAGGACTACTCAGGGACCGAAACTCCCGGATCCGACGGAACGGGGGGATCTTGCCAAGAGGTGGCCCCTACCATTGTCTTGGTTGTTCCTTGGGCCTAAACCAACACAACCAAGAAATTAGTTACACCTTGCTACCCGTTTCGGCTCACGTAGAGGGTCCAGAACGACAGTTCCGTCCTTTTTTCCAGCGGGCCTAGGGTTTCTCCGGAGAGGAGCTTCGGAGCGTATGAATCCCACCCAAGCCTAGCGTATGCCATACCATGTGTGTTAGAGTGTGGCATGGGTCATGGATTCCCAATATCCTCTCACTCGTGGCTTCACCGGCGTCAGATTCTCTCTCGTGGGTTCCAGGACTACTCATATAGCCCGAAACTCCCGGATATGACAAAGAACGGGGGGAATATTGCCCAGAGGTGGGTCCTGCCATTGTCTTGGGTGTTTTCTTGGGCCTAACCTAACACAACCGAGCAATTAGTTCCACTTTGCTACCCCCTTCCGGCTCACGTAGAGGGGCGAGAACGACAGTTCCGTCTTTTTCCACATCGGGGATAGGGTTTCTCCGGAGAGGGGTTCCGGAGCGTCTGAATACCACCCTGTCGAGACATCGTAGTAGTTTTCATAGACTGGGGTGCCATGAGACTACGGTAGAGACGTGGGGTAACGGGATAGCGTAGTAACACAGAACACGGGATTTTACCCAGGTTCGGTACGTCGCGACAGTACGGCGTACCTACTCCTGCACTTCTCACTAATTGGGACTAAAGCCTGTACAACAGGGTTACAGTGTGAGGGAATAGATCTAGCTACTCGACGAGGATGAACTTCTCGGCGAGTTGCGTAGAGCTTTAGTTTGTGAAACTTGAACCTATCTAATCTATCTCCCGTCCGGCTTTATATAATAGCCGGATTAGGGCTTACAGAACAAGAAACCTAGAAGACTACGTTTAGCTTGTAACTTGGAAAGTAAGGAATCCGTCTTCTCCTCCAAGCCAGATCACGTGGGCCGTGATCCGGGTTCTTCTAGAATCCGGCTTCTGCGCGTCGGACTACTGGGCCGCCCAATGGACCCAAGCCCATTACCATGTAGGCCACCCTGGTAGTCCGGCTCTTTTGTCTACCATCTTCTATACCCCTATTCAGTATATATCCGACAGTAGCCCCCAGGAAGGATCAAAACTCTGATTCTCCGTCTTTTGTCAAATAATTTTGTCCGGGAAAACTTGATTCAGCAGTCTTGATTCTTTCTTCTTTCCTTTTGAAGGAGATGGTAACATAAAACTCGGAACTATGAAAATCCGGCTTTTCTTCTCGCGATCCTTCGCGGCAAAGGAACTTATGACATCAGCGCTTTAATCATGCTGACGCAAGCGCCGCTTGGTTTCACGCGGGAAACCCTGCAACGTATCTCTGACAGATTCTCACGAGAAACGAGGAGATAGCCATCATTCCCCTGTCGTTTCGTTTCCCGGATTTACCGGCGAGCGACACGCGTCGAACATCCAACGGTCAAAAGAGCCGTTGGCACGTATCTAAACGGATATCTGGCTATAAATAGCCATCATCGTCCTCCTCCGAAACTTTCCTCACTCCCACACTGCCCACGCCATTGACGCGAGCTCGAGAGCAAGTTTCCTGCCCCAAGCGCACTTAGCTTCCAAGCACGCAGAACGCACCAAAACGCGCCACCAAAGGATGGCATCCTCGCCACCTTCACCGACCCGCGCCGCCATCGACGAGCTCGTCAACGACCTAGATCCGCAATCGGGAGCGCAAAAGCCCACCGGCGGTGAGCCGGAGAAGACCACGGCTTCCGCGGCGGGCGGAGAAAACATTTCCGCCGCCGCGGACATAGCATCATCAAGCGCCGCGACAACCCCACCGTTTGCACCAACTACGGCGAGGGTCAAGATCCCTTCCCGTGACGATGGGCGCGTCGCTACCGGAGCCAACAACAGAACAGAATTTGTCGGCAATTGGAATCCGAGTAATACTTCTCTCGTTCTTCTTCGTCGGATGACAAAAGAAGGTTACATAGTTAAAGGCAAATGGCGGATCTCGAAAGATGAACCCGAGCCCAAGCCAAAAGTCGGAGAATGCGTCATCCTTACTTCTCACATCACGAGAGGTATGGGTTTTCCCCCTTC
The DNA here is from genome assembly GCA_028641055.1 of Alopecurus myosuroides. Lineage (NCBI taxonomy): Eukaryota > Viridiplantae > Streptophyta > Magnoliopsida > Poales > Poaceae > Alopecurus > Alopecurus myosuroides. Next base: position 249,226,622 of record CM054061.1, on the reverse strand, counting down.
CGCCTTTTTTCTAGACATCCTTAACTTATATGGCGTCCAACCACACAATATTTCTCCGAATTCCATCCTCTACTTAGCCAGTTTCCAAGCCCTTTTCGAAGGATATCTCGGGATGACACCTGACCTAGGTTTCTGGCAGTATTGTTTTGAGGTAAAGCATAATATCACACATGGCATATCGCCTATTTGCGGGACTATATCTTTTACCCTTAGAAAATTTAGGGAGGAATGGTATCCAAAAATAGAAATGCCGGAACCAGACTAATCTTGGCTAGGTTCTTTCTTTTATCATCAGGATATTCCATTCCCAGGCAGGACAACCGGGTTTCCTCCCTTTGTTAACTCTGCTGCTATTCCTCGCGAGAGTTGGACAACCACAGCAGTAGAAAATTTGCCAGAAAACCTGATGAAGATAAAGCGGCGCATCGCCAAACTTTCTTCCTCTCAACCTTCTTTGATTGGGAAGGATACCGTTATGTGCTGGTTTGGACGCCGCATCCAACCTCTCTCTTTTTGTTCCCGACTCCTTTGTGAATACCAAGGGCCAGAAGATAGCATGAGAGGAACAGATAAGGCCTTTACCAAAAAGGATTTTATAGGACGACTTCACCAACTGGTTGCCGCCAGTAGTCAGGTTGAGGAAAATCTGGCGATCTATCATGTGGAAAACCCGGTCCCTAAGGTATTTATCTTTCCTTGTTTCCGAGTTTTTCCTCAGATTATCTTCTCTCTCTGCTTTTTAACATACTATTAACTCCTTCCTAGTTTGATGAACTTGGAGAAAATGATCTTGCTTCCGATGCTGAGCTCAACAAATTGCATGCCGAGTTTCTCAACAATCGGAAGCGCAAAAGGCAATCAGCTATTAAAGAGGAATCTATTCCCATCCTGGACGATACCCGGATAAAAGAAGAACCATTCGACGAACTCGGATATATTCGTCCAGAAGCAAAGAAATTCTTTGCTCCTGCGCCTCTAATTCGCCCTTGGCCACAAAATGGGTTAGTTATTCGCAATGACATTGCTTTTTCACCTCGTCAAGTTATACACGATGGCCTTCATCACGTTGGGATTCTCTTTGCGGAATATGCCAAAGAATTCCACGAGGTTTTGGCCGACTTGCGGGAAATGAGCCAGGTAATACTTCTAGCCCCCAAGCATTAAGTTGAAATATGAATTCTTCTTAATGTTTCTTCAAATGCCTGTTCAAACTTAAGCATCTGGCTTTCATTTCCATGTTATAGCATTCCGCAGACGCCATAAACTTAGAAGTTTTGAAGAAGCTTAGTCTCAAGAGCAAAGAAGTAAAAACCCTTCAATCTGTTATTGAGACGAAAAGCAACGAACTAGCGTCAACTCAACGGCAACTATCAAAAGCCACCGGTATTTTGTTTTGTACCATTTGTTTTCTCTGGAGAATGCTTGCTGAATTGTTTTGTAAACTCAAATTAATTATTGCCCTCCAGCTGCTTTAAACAAAGCCAACAAATTAGCAGAAAACAATGTCCATGTTTCTCGGCTTCGTGAGGAAAACTCGAATCTCCGAAAGGAACTTCTGAAAGTTCAGGAAGACCTGGAAGCCAGTAATCTGGCCCTTGGGATTGCTCAATCCAAGGCTTCTTTACAAGCAGCGGAAGATAAATCTGTTATCAATGATTTGGAAAGTATGCTACTCCCGCGCATGAAAGAAAGCGACGAAATTGACAAGGTTCTTGGTAAGTTAATTTATTTTTACCAATGTCTTCCTGTCTTATCTCTTATATTTTTTCATGTAACCTTTGCTTTTGTCAAAAAAGCAGGAAATTTTCCAGGAATTTCTCGGACTGAAAAGATCCGGGCCTTTGGGGAAGTGTGGAATTCAATCAGGAATGCAGGAATGCAGCTGATTAGTAAATTCCTTCCCACAAGTACTGTACAATTTTCGGAAGTCTACCGGCTTCCGGGTGCCATCACAGAGGTAGCAGAGTCGAGAGAATCTATCCTTCGCTCTGCCGCACGAGGTGGTGCACGCATGGCACTTGGCCTTATGCGTCTACATTACCCTAATGCTAGATCTTGGCGCGTAGCATCCGGTATCCCTCAAGGATATACAGAAGCGCAATGCAATGCAATTTTTGACGAAGTTAAAGGGCATGCTTCCAAGATTGCCTCTATGGTTAATATTTCCATTACTTATCCGGAAGAAGAAGTGCCCGCAGCCCCCGAGAATGATAGCAGTGATGAAGACTCGGATGCTTGAGGGAATACACTTAACTCGAATGATGGATGTGTATAGGAGCTTTTTTACAATGCAATTCATATTGTAATGCTTCTATGTCATTTGTCGGAACAAGAACTCCGCCTTTTGCAATTTCAAGCTTCTTGCAAAGTTTTTCTGGGTTTGACTGTTCCTTTATCTTCTAAGTAATCTGGCATCTGTGTTTTAACTGCTCTAGTGTTTAAAAATGGCTCAATTAGCAATATGTATCGTCATGTCGAGTAACTGGGGACGAACCAAACAGTTTTTAAAACTCAGAAACATGGATTATGCTAGAAGCATTTTTACTGACTAGTTTCAGTAACCCAACACATACACAATCAGATAACATTTAGAGAAAACAAGGAACTGCTCTGAAACTTGGGCACACAGGCACAATCCGAGTTTCCTTTAACCTTTAACAGGCCGAATCATTCAGCTTTTAAACACCGAGCACGCAGGCACAATTCGGGTCAACATTGAGTATTTGTAAGATCATTGGGAAATAGATAAAGCGGAAATATTTTGTACTTATAATGAATATGAATTCCGACAACTTTATTTCATGATCTCAAAGATGTTTACATAGAAATTGAACTAAGTATAGAAGGGACGTAATTGCTGGATACTCCAAGGCCTCTTTGTCTCTCCTAGTTCATCATCTATTTTTCTCTTTCTTTTGCGATTCGGCTTCTCAGGATCGTCTTCCGTATCTCGAATGTCAACAAGATAGTATGATCCATTCTTCATGGCTTTACTGATGACAAATGGTCCTTCCCATACGGGGGCCAATTTGTGCTTCCTTTGCTGCACCAACCTCAGCACTAAGTCACCTTCTTTAAAAGAACGATGCCTGATTTTCCGACTGTGATAACGTCGTAAACCTTGCTGGTAGATGGCGGATCTTTGAAGCACAAGTTCTCGTTCCTCTTCTAGGAGATCGACGGCGTCTTGTCGTGCTTCCTCGGCATCCGAGTCGTCAAAATTCTGCACTCTCGGGCTATCATGGATCATGTCCGTTGGAAGAATAGCTTCCGCACCATAAACCAGGAAAAACGGGGTTTGTTCGGTTGACCTATTTGGCGTCGTTCGAATACTCCACAACACGGAAGGTAGCTCTTCTACCCACGCTCCAGCTGCTCTATGGAGAGGAGATTCGAGTCTTGGGCGTATTCCTTGCAGGATTGAACTGTTCATTCTTTCAACCTGTCCATTAGATTGCGGGTGCGCCACAGATGCAAGATCTAAGCGGATTCCCGTTTGTTGGCAGTATTTTGCCAACTCTCCAATGGAGAAATTTGTCCCGTTATCAGTTATTATGCTGTGTGGGACGCCATACCTCATTACTAAATCAATAATGAAATTTCTGGCAGTTGCGCCATCCAGCTTTTTGATGGGTTTAGCCTCCACCCATTTTGTGTACTTATCTACCGCAACGAGTAGATGCGTAAGTCCACCTCTTGCAGTTTTGAACGGTCCCATCATATCTAGCCCCCAGACCGCAAATGGCCATGTGATAGGGATAGTTTTATGTGCTTGGGCCGGCAAATTGGTCTGCTTGGCGTAATATTGACATCCTTCGCACGTATTCACTATGCGCTCGGCGTCTGTCTTGGCTGTTAGCCAGAAAAACCCCGCCCGGAATGCTTTTTTGACTATGCTTTTTGATTGAGCATGATGTCCGCAATCGCCGGCATGGATTTCTTCCAGTATTTCTCTTCCTTCTTCTGGTGAAATACACCGTTGAAATATTCCGGAAGTACTGCGTTTATACAAGTGGTCATTGATCACCACGTATCCTTTGCACCGACGCTGTATTTGCCTTTGCAGTACTTCGTCTGCTCCTTCCGGGTACTTCTGATTGACTAAGAAGTTTAAGTATGGAATTGTCCAATCCGGTTTAACGAGCATGACCTCAATTGTTTCAGATGCCAGAGGGTAATCAACGTCTCCACCCTTTATGGATGGTTCATGCAAATGCTGGACGAATACTCCTGGTGGTAAAGTTTTTATTCTCTCTGATCCCATGCGGGCTAACGCATCCGCGTTCCAATTTTCCTCCCTTTTTATGTGAAGGACTTCGAACCCGAAGAAACAGATGGCGAACTCATCCACCGTCCTCCGATATTCGGCCATTATAGGGCTTTTCGCGTCCCAGGTTTGGTTGAGCTGATGCTGTACCAAATCCGAGTCTCCATAGCACAAGATGCGTTTTACCCCTATTTCTTTTGCAATATGCAAGCCATGAAGCAGAGCTTTGTATTCTGCCACATTATTACTGGCGTTGAAGTGTATTTGTAATACATACTCCATTGTGTCTCCCTTGGGAGATTTTAGAACTACGCCGGCCCCAGCTCCTTCCTTCATCTTGGATCCGTCAAAGTGCATGATCCAGTACTCGGATTCTGGCATCGGTGTATTTTCCATTGCCTCTGTCCAGTCGGCGACGAAATCTGCCAAAACTTGGGATTTTATTGCCGTCCTTGGCTGGTACTTAATGTCGAAGGCTGCCAACTCGATGCCCCATTTGGCTACTCGGCCGGTTGCCTCCGCATTGGTTATAATATCCCCTAGTGGCGCTTTACATACCACTGTTATGGAATGCCCTTGGAAGTAATGGCGCAGTTTTCTGGATGCAAAAAATACGCCATATGCCAGTTTCTGGTAGTGCGGGTATCTTTGTTTGGATTCGGAGAAAACCTCACTTATGTAATATACCGGATGTTGATCTGGTATGCTTTGCTCTTCCTTTGTCCGTTCCACAACGATTACCGCACTAATAACCCGATTTGTAGCCATAAGGTATAGTAACATGGGTTCTTCGTCTTTTGGAGATGCCAAGATGGGAGCGTTCATCAAGGTTTCCTTCAACTGAGCCAACGCTGCATCGGCTTCTTCTGTCCATTCGAACTTGTCGGATTTCTTCAACAGTTTGTAGAGTGGTAAGGCTTTATCCCCCAGCCGACTGATAAATCTGCTGACGGCTGCAGCGGAACCCGTCAATCTTTGGACATCTTTTACACATGTAGGCTTTGAGATATTCAAGATTGCCTTGATCTTTTCCGGGTTAACTTCTATTCCTCTGTGAGAAACAATGAAACCCAGAAGCTTTCCTGAGGGAACCCCGAATACGCACTTAGATGGATTCAACTTCATCTTGTAAGTGCGCAAGTTTTCGAAGGTTTCTCGCAAATCCTCAAGGAGTGTATCTTTTTCCTTGGTTACGACAGCAATATCGTCCACGTAAACATGGACGTTTCTGCCAATTTGACTATGCAAACAGCGTTGCATGCAACGCTGGTAGGTTGCACCTGCGTTCTTCAGGCCAAATGGCATGGTTATGTAATAGTACGTCCCATACGGGGTTATAAAAGAAGTCTTGATTTGATCTTCCTTTTTCATGCGTATTTGGTGGTACCCGGAGTATGCATCCAAAAAGCATAAAAGCTCAGAGCCTGCGGTGGCATCTATTATTTGATCGATTCGCGGTAACGCAAACCTATCTTTCGGACACAACTTGTTCAATCCTGTGTAATCTATACACATTCTAAGGGCAGTGGTGTCTTTCTTCGGCACTAATACCGGATTTGCGGACCAATCAGTATGGATTACTTCCTTGATGAAATCCGCTGCTAAAAGCCGGATAATTTCCTTGCCAATAGCCTTCCGTCTTCTTCCGTCAAATCGACGGAGACCTTGTTTGACGGGTTTTGATCCGAGAATAACCTTGAGTTGGTGCTCAGCAAGTTCCCTGGGTACGCCTGGCATGTCAGCTGGACACCAGGCAAAAATATCCCAGTTCTCACGGAGGAACTTGATGAGCTCGCCTTCCTATTTGTCGGTCATCCCAGTCCCTACTACGACAAATTTTGTCGGATCTTTGGGATCTAGGATTACCTGTCTTGTATTCTCGGACGCCTTGAAGCTATCTGTTGGCTTCCGAGTTTCTTTTCCTGCCGGCATTTCTTTCGGCGATACCTCCTTGGCTAATTCCTTCAGTTCCTCCTTTGCTATAACTCTCTGAGCGCAAAGGGCGTTTTCTTTCTCCAACTCGTTTGCCAGCTTGAAATCACCGGCAATGGTGATTACTCCTCCTTTGGGTCCTGGCATCTTCAGCTTGTTGTAGATATAGCAAGATCTTGCCATAAATTTGGCGAAAGCCGGACGTCCGAGTATTGCGTGATACACGCTTTCGAACGGCACTACTTCGAAGGATACTTTTTCCTGCCGGAAGTGATCTTTATCTCCGAAGGTGACATCTAGGGAAATTTCTCCTAGGGATCGTGCTTGCCTGCCAGGAACAATGCCGTGGAAGCGTATATTGCTGTAGTTGAGCTGGGACTCGGAGATCTTCAAGTGCTTCAGTGTATCCAGGTACATTATATTGATGCTGGATCCTCCGTCCATCAGCACTCTTCTTAGCCTAGTGTTTTGAACAATAGGGCTTACAACAAGAGCTTGTGTGCCGGGTTCAGGGATATTTCCGGGATGATCTGACTGATCCCAGATTATCGGTGTGTTGGAGTACTTCAAGAATTTCGGGGTCGCAGGAACAACCGCGTTTATTTCTCGAAGTGTTCTTTTGGCCACCTTTGCTGACGGGGTTGCTAGGAAAGTTAACATTGCTTCTCCGTCAACTCTCGGAAATTTGGGTTCGCCTTTTCGCTGCTGTTCCTGGATTTTGTCATCAGTGTCCGATTCACTGTCTTCTTTTTCAGCTTCTGGCTTTTGTTTGGCAGGTTTCCTCTTGGAACCCTTCCCTTTATTTCCGGATCCTGCATTGCCTTTCATATGCTTGTTTAGCCGGCATTGCGCGTTTGTGTGGGTTGGTTTCCCAAACTGAGAGTGGTGGACGCAGGGTTCCGACTTAATTCTCTCTCATTCTTCGGGAGTGTAATTGATTGGATCTGGACTGCGGCCTTTCCACTTGTTCACCTTTTCTCCTCCAAAGGCTATGTTGACCTCCTTGGGCTTTGTTGTTGACTCCGGAGTTCCTTTTTTATCAGAACGAGGTGTTTTCTTGGCCAGTATCAGTGACTCAATATTGCCTCCTCTTGCTCTGATATCATCTTCGGCTGCAGCATGCTCGTTAGCGGTTGTAAGCATAGATCCGAGATCTTTGTGCTTTTTAGAACCAACCATGAACGGTACAAGTCCGGGTTTTAGGCCATTGACGAAAGCATGCATTGCTTGTACGTCAGTTACTCCAGAGCAACTATTCTTCATTGCAGTCCATCTGGAGATGAAATCCACGTATGGTTCGTCTTCAAATTGGGTGCAACGGTTCAGCTGGTTGATGCTATTTGGGCGTTTGTATGTTCCCCGGAAATGCTGAGTAAATACTCTCGCCATATCATCCCAACTGTCGACAGTTCTTGATGGTAAACCATTGATCCAATCTCTGGCTCCGTCTAGCAACATTAGGGGAAGAAACTTGACAGCTTCCAGGTCTGTCCCGTTGTTGATTTGGACGGCTGTGTAATAATCTGAGAGCCAGGTATCCGGGTTTGTACTGCCGGTATACTTTTGGTAGGTTGGACCAACTTTGGCGAAGCCAGAGTGCAGGGTTATCCTTCGGATCCTGTCAGTAAAACACTTAGGACCAAAGTATAGATCATCCTTTTCTGCTCTATCAATATGTGCAGAATATCTCCCGGCTGAATGGACAGAAGGGGATCTGCTCCTTTCTTTTCCATTGTTGCGCGGACGCGCTTTTCCGAGGTTATCTCTATCTCTTCCGTTGTCACGCCCCCTGGGATTAGGTGGAGTCCTGCTCCTGTACCTTTCCTTATCTTTAGGCGGTGTCCGAGATCTTTCACGTCTGCGAGGTGTATCGTATCTTCCAGTTTTTTCAGCTGGGTTTCTCGGAGGTGGCATTATTTTGCCGTCATTCCGGTGTTTGTCTTCCCGATCGTGTGGTTTATATCCATCTTTCGGGAGATGAGGTCCGGTTCTAGACGTTGCGTCCCGGTTGTCGGGGTTTTTCTTGTCTTTTCTCGGATCCTCTTTTTTATCCGAATCTCCGGGTTCTTCCGGTCCAGGTGCTCCAGCAGCGCAAGTAACAGTTTTGCAGAGGGCGGAATTATCATGCAGCCTCCCTGATCGCTCTTGGCCTCGCTGTTGCTGCTGTAATGCTTTTCCTAGGAAAGCATACACCCCTTGGAGTTTTTCCCCGTTGGAGTACAGATCGTTGTTTAGGATGGCGAACGCTGCTTCCGCGTTTTCCGCTGCGGTTTTGTATATTGGTTCGCCCTTGGCATCTTTGCCGTTTAACTGCTTTTGCCAAGATGGGTTATAAAACCTTTCTTTTGGCGGAAGTTCTTCCGGTTTTGCGATTCCGGGTAACCTAGTAGGTTTTAAGGCAGATCTATGCTTTCTCTCGTACTCCTCTATTTCTTCCTTCATGACTTTGATGTCATTATGGGTTTGTTGGAGATGTTGCCGAGATCTAAGCAGATGTTGCTGTTGCCGTTGGAAAGCTTGTCTCCTGGCTTCCAGCATCTCAGGGGGTTCATCTGGTCCCACTGGTGTTTGTAATAGTTCTTGCTCTTCCAGTTCTGTCATTGGCGGAGCAGTGATTTCCTTAGATTTCTTTTCCGCGGGCTTTGTGCCACTAATATCTCCAACTTCCAGGTTTTCATCAGCGAGATCAGCTGACTTTTTCTTCCGGAGTTTGTACTGGAGTTTTTTAGAAGCTCGGTGCTTTTTCTTGGAAGAAGGAGGTTTCTTGACAGGTTCATCTTCTGTCATCTCCTTGACATTAGGGAATATCGGAGAAGTTTCTCCGTCTTCTCTCTCTTCCACTGGCGGAGGGGTTTTAGGGCTTTCCTGGCTGTCGGCACCCGTTGTATCAGCTGGTTTTGCCATTAGCACTTCATGGAATCCCTCTTGAAAGGACTTAACTTTTCTTACGAAGGCATCCTCGTCTTCGTCTTCGGAGTCGAAGTTATCCGATCTGGTTTCCGACTCCAATCTTGCCTCAATGGCGGCGAGCACGGACTCTGCTTCCGAGTTCATCGTCTGGTTGACGGATGTCGGATCTTCCGTCTCTGTGACGGGTATTGGTTCTTCCGTCTCTATGACGGGTAGGTTGTTGTCTGCCTCTTGCATGGGATTTCCGTCATCCGTGTTTTCAGCGATTTCGGATTGCACCATGCCGATAAAGTGCGTATCACTGTTTTGTCGGCGATCTGAGCAGAATCCGGCATCATAGTCGTCTTCGACTGGGTATAGGGCGGGTGGGATAAATTTGCTTCCACCGCAAAACCCCATTGCCTCTGCGGTTAGTCCGATAAAGATGTTAGCAGATCCAATCGGTAACACGCAGGCACTTACCAGGTGGTTTTGCGCCGGTATGTAGGATCCGTTGTCGAGGAAGCGCCCGACGTCGTCGTCGAATTCCAGGCTTCCGACAGTGATCGATCTTCCAATTCCGCCGAGTATCCCAGATCGGAATTTCACGCCTGACGTCGTAAGCCCCACGGTGGGCGCCAACTGTCGAGACATCGTAGTAGTTTTCATAGACTAGGGTGCCATGAGACTACGGTAGAGACGTGGGGTAACGGGATAGCGTAGTAACACAGAACACGGGATTTTACCCAGGTTCGGTACGTCGCGACAGTACGGCGTACCTACTCCTGCACTTCTCACTAATTGGGACTAAAGCCCGTACAACAGGGTTACAGTGTGAGGGAATAGATCTAGCTACTCGACGAGGATGAACTTCTCGGCGAGTTGCGTAGAGCTTTAGTTTGTGAAACTTGAACCTATCTAATCTATCTCCCGTCCGGCTTTATATAATAGCCGGATTAGGGCTTACAGAACAAGAAACCTAGAAGACTACGTTTAGCTTGTAACTTGGAAAGTAAGGAATCCGTCTTCTCCTCCAAGCCAGATCACGTGGGTCGTGATCCGGGTTCTTCTAGAATCCGGCTTCTGCGCGTCGGACTACTGGGCCGCCCAATGGACCCAAGCCCATTACCATGTAGGCCACCCTGGTAGTCCGGCTCTTTTGTCTACCATCTTCTATACCCCTATTCAGTATATATCCGACACACCCAAACCAAGGGTTTGCCACACCATGTGTGTTAGAGTGTGGCATGTGCCTTTGATGCCTAAGATTCCCTCACTCTTTGTGTTAGGGCTTCACCGACGTCAGATTCTCTCTAATGGGTTCTAGGACTACTCAGAGCCCGAAACTCCCGGATCCGACGGAACGGGGGGAATCTTGACAATAGGTGGGCCCTACCATTTTATTGGGTGTTCCTTGGGCCTAAAATAACACAACCAAGCAATCATTTCCACTTTGCTATCCCCTTCCGGCTCACGTAGAGGGGCCAGAACGATAGATTCATCTTTTTCTCCAGCGGGCCTAGGGTTTTTCGGAGAGGGGTTCCAGAGCGTCTGAATCCCACCCAAACCAAGGGTTTGGCATACCATGTGTGTTAGAGTGTGCAATAGGTCTTGGATTCCCAAGTTTCCCTCACTCTTTGTGTTAGGGTTTCACCGGTGTCAGATTCTCTCTCGCAGGTTCCAGGACTACTTAGAGCTTGAAACTCCCCTTTCGGACGAACCCGAGGGAATACTATGAGAACATGTGGTAGATATTAGTTTTCCATCTACCTATAGCCTACCCTAACACGAAAAAACAAAATATTCCATTAGGACAACCCCTTCCGACGCTGGTGGAAAGGGTAGACGAAGAAGTTGACTTTTCGGTCAACATGCCAGAGTTTCGCTGAAGCGGGGGCTCCGGAGCATAGGAATCCATACAAAACCTAGATGGGGTACAATCATGTCTATACAAGTGTGTTTGGAGGCGGAGAGAGATCCAATATCCTAATAAGAGGTGTGACCGGTTTCACCGACATCACTTGTACAGAGGAAGGGTTCTTCCACTACATCTCGAAACTCCCCCTTCAGACGAACCTGAGCGAGTGTCTTATCAGAACTAGTGGTAGATATTAGTTCTCCATGTAACTATGACCTATCCTAACACAATCAAACAAAATATCCCATTGGGACACCCCCTTTCGGCGCCGGTGGAAGGGGTAGACGAAAAAGTTGACTTTGAGCATGAGAAGCCTACCACAGGCAAACTAAATATACAATTGGGACACCCCCTTCGGAGCTTAAATTTAGGGAGTTTCAATCAAACTTGAGTCAAAATAAAGATAATACATTCACACTGAAGGGAGCTTAATTAAGATAATAATAATTACAGTCAATAAAAGCATAAACTAGGTGATGGCACTCCTCGGACCCGCAGTTCGGGCAGGTTCCCGGCTGTGCAACTGCCCAACTGCAAATGGGGCAGTTACATGGGAGGAAGAAGGCGTTTGCTGGCGGGGCGGCAGGTTCCGGCGGTGCCAAGGGGCGCCACTCTGTCTCGGGCGAGTCCTCTTCCTCCTCCTCCTCGTCGGAACACTCCGTGTCGCTGGAGTGCACGTTGATGTCGATGATATAGGAGTGGAGCCGCCCTAAGTACTCCAGCTCCACTTGTTCGTCCCTGTACAACGATGACATGGCGTCCTTGGGGTCATGATGCCTCGTATGCCACGCCATGTTATCGTAGCACTGGTTGATGTAGTCGACCCGTGCCTGGCCGGAGAGACACGGCGCCACCGGGACGAAGATGGTGTTGGTCTCGTCCAACCTTCCAGGAGGCGTAAAGCAGCCGGCACAGGATTGTTCGTGCGGATAAGTGCGCGCGCATCCTCCTCCGTCAGCAGATTATCGTCAGATGGAGGCGCGTAGGCACCCGCAGCTCGTTGTCCGGCCGCGTCGTGTCGGTGTTGGTGCATAGTGGAGGCCGAGAGAAGCTAATGGTTGAGTGGACTTTAGGAGTGGAGGAGGAGAGAAACTAATGGAGGAGTGGACTTTAGGAGTGCAGGAGGAGAGATGCTCGTCCCGTTAAAATTTCATGTCTCAGTGCATGGGAAAGACGGGACGGCGCCACAGTTCTGTCTACATGCGTGCTGAGCCTGCTTTGGGGCTAGCTGTTGCAGGCCATGCCTGCAAACTTTGAGCGAGCTAACTGCATGCCGCGTGAGACGTGTACTCTTTGCCTCCGTGCGCTGCGTGCTGTGCCCGCGTGACCCGTCGCGTCTTGATCTTAATGCGTGCCTGCGCGCGTACCCGGCCATGTGCATGCATGCCCATGCCTCGCTTCTGATGTTGCATGCGTTGCCGGCTAGTTGTGGACTGCTGGGTCGAAGTCGGGGCCGGCTGTATGCGTACTGGCCTGTGCTGCATGCGTTGCTCCGCGCCTACATGACCCGGCCGTTTGTGTGTGCTCGTTGTCATCGCTGCGTCTGGACAACAAATTCAATGGTAAAGGCCAGCTTGGCACCAATTAATGGTGTCTGGTGATCCGCCGGCCGGCCTCTCCCCGCTGCTATATTACCCGATCGGTGCATTTGGAGGGCCTCTGCAAAACGCACCCCCTTCATCAACACGTCTCGAATAGATAGTTTGTGAAAAACACAAGAGCTAGGTTAGCTTTGTGCTCTCTGCGCGCGCCATGGCCTGGACGACCATCGAGCTGAGCGGGGAGGAACCGCTCGAGGACGCACACCAAGTGGAGTACGTCCGCCCCGACGGCTATGACCTCTCCGACGTGGTGCAGTTCTTCACCGCTGGTGGAAATATCTCTGCTTCGAGCGCCGCGCGCATCGTGCTTGGCGCAAAGTACGCCGATCGGCGGATGTTCATCATCGACCAAGGCAAGGATGGCGGCGGGGTCTACGCCAGGCTTTGGGAGCATGGCTCGGGAGCAAATCTGCACTGCGGCCTCTACTGGCTGAACGACACCCTGGTGTGCTGCGTCCAGGTCAACCCTTTGCTCCTATGGAACGAGTCCATTCCACTGGTGTGTCCGGCTGTTCGTGTCCTTCATCGCGGCAACTAGTGTGCTTATAGAGCATATGTGTAACCTGCTACGTCGTCGACTCGTCGTGTTATACTTGTCGACACGTCTGTGTGTGTTGTGATTGTGTTTCACTACTCTATAATTAAGTTAATATTATGTGTTTTGTTGCAAGTACTCAGTTATCTGTAGTTCTTTAGTTACTCTGCATATTCTAACGCGTTTTATGCCCGACAACCTCAACACCAAAATTATTTCATAATACTTCTTTATTTCCTCACAAGGCCCCTTTAGTAAATTATTGCATAAATGGTCAATTTGTTTAAGCCATCCATCAGGTCCCTTTAGTAAATTATTGCATAAATGGTCAATTTGTTTAAGCCACCCATCAGCATCCGACGGCTAGCATAGTTTCCCGCACTTCCGCCAAAATTTCGCGTCCCTCCGAAAATTTTGCGGTAGGAGAGCCCACTAAAAATTTTTCGCGCAAGAATATTACTTCTCAGCCCTCCCGCACACAACGGTCAAACTTTATCGCGGAGGGCATTTCTGTAATTATTTTGAAACCCTCCCTTATCCCCTCGGCCCTCGCCCAAAGAATCGACTACTCCCCCGTCTCCCCTCCAGTCCCCGTCCTCCCAGACCAGATCCCACCCCTCTTACACATCGCCGTATAGCTCGCTTGCCAGATCTCCGACGTCGCCGTCGAGATCCCCCACCCCGCCCAGGTCACCGTCTAGGACCACCACCTCGCCGTCGTGCTCACCGGTCTACCACGTCGTCACCAACCTCGCCGTCGTATGCTCCCTGATGTGCCACCTCGCCGTCGTGCTCACCGGTCTGCCACATCATCACCAACCTCGCCGTAGTGTGCTTCCTGGTGTGCCACCTCGCTGTCGTGCTCACCGATCTGCCACATCATCACCAACCTCGCCTTCGTATGCTCGCTGGTATGCCACCTTGCCATTAACCTCGCCGTACGTCCAGATCTGCCACCTTGTCTCCAAACTCGCCTTTGTGTGCTCGCTGGTGTGCCACCTCGCCATTAACCTCGCCGTACGTCCAGATCTGCCACCTCGTCTCCAACCTTGCCGCAACTTCACCGTCAATGTCTGCAACCACGCCGAGACGGGTAAAGGTTGAAGGCGAGAAAAACAGTAAGATTGATGGTTCTTCATATTTTCGATGCAATTAATCTTTCTGAATTAGTTGTCTGTTTAATTGTATGCTTGATTCTTCTTATGTTCGATGCAATTAATCTCTCTAAATTGTTTGATTGATGCTTCTTAATTATCCTGCTAATGTTTGATGTAATAAATCTCTCTAAACTGTTTCTCTGTTTAGTTGTATTATTGATGGTTCCTTATATCCGTCTTTGTTATTGGCTTTGCATTTATAACTTTGTATAGTGGTAAACAGAGGCTTGTCCATGTGTTAATTCTGACAAATATGTAGCGGAAATGGGTGTGTTGCCCTCCTGATGCTCCTTTTTTTAATTATTTGCTTTCGTAGTAGAAAAGATTGCATGGTTTATTTTAATGGAAATCGTTAGGGGGACCTTCTTGCTAATCTTGCATAAAAATAAAAATAGAAGTATCCAGCTTTGTTTTCCTACGGTAAAAGTTTGCTTATTTCCAGCATGTATACTATTAGGTTTAAGCTCACTTTGCTTATGATCCTATCAGTCTTAGTTACGAATCTACGATCAGAATTTATCTTACTTACACTGGACTGTTCTTACAGGATGAGTACCTTAATTTTTTATGATGTATTAGGTTCTTACCAAGTGTTTATATTTGGAGCTTACTTTGAGCTATTTATTCATGTTAGGATCACCACTACACCCCATGGAAGAAGAGCGTGCCAAAACTATCATGGCAAACAGTGCAAGGATGCATCAACTGGGTGTAAAGTCTTTAGCAAGTATTCTTTCATGTCCTACTGTATTCACACCCAAGAAGATCAAGAAGGAAGACTCTGGACTTGAGTACACTCCTGAGGATGATGTTCAAGACGAATCAGATTCCAGTGAAGGAAACTGGTCATGTCAATCCCTATTCAGTGAGGACAATGAGTTGCAGGTTATTCCTTAATTCAGCAGCTCAACATTCTTCCATGATATCACAACAACTAGGGTGTAATGCTTATGTAGAGGCCCCAAACCGGATGGTCCAGAACCCCTCATATGCATACATCCACGATCCCAAGAAATCAGTCGTGAATAACATACGAAGTGGTACACAGATACATTATCCATTACACGAATAACAACAGTCTTACATGCCAATGGTCACATGACCAAGTCTTTATTAGCTGTCACGCAGGACAGGCAAAGTTTCACAACTCACACACACAGCGGAAAGAAACACACGTAGATAGCCCATGTCACGCTGTCACCGACAGACTGCTGACCGGGAGCCGGGCCTAGTTCGCATAGTCGTCAGAGTAATACCCTTCCTCGTATTCCTCCTCCAAAGGTGTCTCCTTAAAGTCTGGCCAAGTAAATACCCAGGGGCGAAACCAATATGAGTACTTTTGAATGTACTCAGCAAGTCATCCTTCATATACTTACACAATAGATCATGCTTATATGGTGGATAGGTAGGCTATAAATAGGGCTCACTACCTATGATGTACATCTAAGATGACATCATAGTTGCATTCAGTTTATCTGTATCTTCGTTGAAGAAGATACTTCAGAATAAAATAATATAAGTTTTTCTTTCTCTTGTAGATATCGCATGTACAAGAGGTTTTATAAAAGAAGGTTTTCTTTGCAAAACTTCTTGGAACAGCATGTCCAGATCCTTCATTAGTACCTCCCAGGTACAAAACTTTGTTCAAAAACACATTTTGAAAACTTGACACAATACTAGCTACATGGCCTTTCAACTGCCCATATCCGAGGGCTCGACTATTCTGAATAGTTTCACTCTGCAGAGGTGTACACATTCCACTAGATCCAATCATCTGCCATGAACCACCCATGGATCGACACAACGATATGCAAGCATCAGAAGAATGATCCTAACTGTCCACTCTGACACAAGCTAGTATATGCTCATTCCTTCAGTTGGGGTGTTCTCCCCGGCATCAGGTCCCACCCTGCCTTGCCAGGAGACCCAACTATCGCTTCCGGGGGTAACTTAATCCCTCACTTTGTATGTCCCGTTACTCCCTCCTAGCGACACTTCGGTTCAGAGAATCATCCTCTCTAGAGCATCTTGTAATGAAACACCACACTAACAACGTCAAGTTTCTAGATAGGCCCCGTACACATGTTGGGGTAGAGTGACAGTACTTCTTGGTTATCCAACGAAGACTAGGTTATGTGCCTTTTGTAAAACATTTGAAAACAAATCTTTAGCTCCCCTGGTGAACAAGGTCCCGCCTTTCCACTTTGGACTTTTCATAACTACTTTTTGTTTGCAAAAGCACATTTTAAAAGTGTCCACTTAGGGACTCAAGATTATTATCTTAGGAGGTATTTATATACCTTATGGTGGCTAAAGACTAATGGAAAAGTGATAATATACTATATAATATTAATAATAATATTCACTCAATAAAATAGGTTTTGGTAATCAAGTTTTTTGAAAACTTCAGAAGTAGATGTTGCATGATAGATAATGATAAGTAGGAATGACAGCAAGATTTAAGGATGGCTCGCCTTGGAGGAAACGAGGGTCTTGCTCGTGATCACGGCAGGAGTGGTAGTAATAACCTCCTGCTCCAACTACCTCTTCTTTGGTTTCTATCGTCGTAAAATAAAAGTAATAACACTCAATCAGAACCAAACTAAGCAAGAAATTACACTCAACTATAACATACAACAAGCAATGCACACACATAAATAACACACAAGTTCACCAAACAACACTACACAAGCATGCATAAAAAATAATAACATTTACTATTATTACTACAACTACTATGGTTGAAATAATTCATTTCTCGACCAAACGAGATGGAATCAGTGGGTGTTCCACTAAGTTTTACATGTCATTTAAGAGGTATTTAGCCTCTGGTCCAACTTGTGGAAACAAAAATATCCTAAGTAAAAACACTACAAGATATTCTAGTGCAACCTATACTACTAGTAATAAAAATTAAATCTACACATGCATCCCTAAAGAAATAAATGTAACCTTACAGAGAAGAAAACAAGTACTAACCAGTACCAAAATGGTACTGGATCCATATGAAAACACTCATAATAACTTGGACAAAAACTAGCTAATCATTTCTATTCACAAGATTTAATAGAAATAAACTAGATATTACTTCTATGCTCATACTAGTTTCAAACAAATCCTAAACATGCATAAACTTTCTAACATGGTAGATCTGTGAGAAAACAACATGATAACACTAAACACAACATCAAAACATGCTAGAAAACTGAATAACACTAGCAAGCAATTATTTACAAATCAAATCTACTCATTTTATTTCTAACAGAAAAGTACAAAAACTTACATCTGTTGCCAAAATAAAACCAGAGCTCTAAAAATCACACAAAGCTAGGATATCATAGATCCATCCAATATCTAACAGATCCAGTTAGGTTCACCTAAAAGAGTGTTGTAAAATAACTCCTAAAAATCACAGAACAGGCTACTGGACTTTTACCAAAGTGGATGCCATTTCCAAATGGTAGCTCACCTTGAGGTGAGGTCAAGTTCTACTGGTAGATCTAGTCAAGGGCTACTCCAGAAATTTTAGTTTGCAGCACACGGGCGCGCGGCCCATTGGTGCTCTGCGGCCCGCCTCGCTTCCACAGCGTGCGCGAAGTGCGTACAGTTTCGCGTTTTAAACAGGGCCGTAGATCTCTAGATCGACGGCGCACGGCCATCGTCTCCTTCTCTCTCTCTCTCTTTTTCTCTCCCGACGAGAACGCGCGCGGCCGGCGGCGACCTTGGAAGCAATGGCTCACCTAGGGGGGTTGCAGACCGGTGGCGAGTGGTCGGGGAAGTCGCAGGGGCTCGGGGCTGTGCAGGGGCGCTGAGATCGTGGCTCAGGGTAGCTCCAATCAACGGCGCGGTGCAGGTGTCCCGCGGCGGCTCCGACATGTTCCCCGGAGTTCCTGCAAACGAGGAACCACGGGAAATGTCAGGCACGGTCTATGGAGGGTGGGGGTTCGTTCGAGAGTGACAGGGAGGTTTGAGGTGGCCTGAGGCGCGAGTATTGCACCTCGACTGTCCGCAGTGGCCGCGGTGGTTCTCCGGCAATCTAGGCTAGCTAGTGGCTTCTCGAGCTCATTGAGGGGTCTGGGGTGAGTGAGTGAGTGTGTGTGCGTACGGTGGCGAGGGCCGTGGCCTTGGCAGTGGCTTTATAGAGGCGGGGCAGCATTGTGCACGCTCGGGTGGCCACGGGCGTCAGTGAGACACGCCCGTGCGCGTCCTGGCGTGCCCATGCCGTGCCATTTTCCTATTGGGCGTGGCCAGGGGCATGACTAGGCGGGTCAAAGGCCAAGGGGGCGAAGAAATGGAAGAAAAATCGTGGGGTGACACTGTGGCACGCGACAGGGGTGAGCCTGTCAGGCCTTGCCCATACTGCTCCCTCCTGTTTTCACCTCTGTTCCTCACCCTCTCTCTCCCTCTGTGGTCAAACTTGCTTGGTGATTAAGAGATGAAAAAGATGGGTGCTGACTAGGCTTCTAGAAGGTCCAAACCATGCAGCATTTGGTTCATCCAATAAAAAGTTATGAGCATTTGAATTTGGTGCAAACTCACTGTTCTGCAGAAAAATTCAGTTTCGAGTTTTTAGACTTAGAAACTTTCTGTGTTGGTTTAACAGATTGGATTAGCCAAATGTTTTAGTTGCTTTCGTGAACCAAAACTTATTCAAAATTTGTTTTCCAAGTATGGTTCTGTTAAGCAACATTTGTACTTTCATAAACAACAAAAGAAACCAATTTTTAAATTTAAATGGTCAATGAAAACAAGGTGAAAAAACAGCTAGTTTGGGTTTTTCTCTGTTTTTCTAAAATCACTAAATCTGTCTTATTTTCTTAACACAAAAACATCAAGCAATTGATTGTTTCTGTGATTCCAATTTTCAAACCAAGTTAACCAATTTGTAGTCCATATAATAGAGATCCCATCCATGCCTTGAAAACACAAAACGTGACTCTCAAGCATATAGATAACAAGGGTGAAAAAGACCTAGTTGGCTTATTTTTCAGAAATGGTATTCAATAGAAAAACCTAAGGAAAACATTGGATTAAACTTTTGTCAAATTGTTTTATTGATTCTAATCAAACCAAATATTAATTTAATGCACTTGCTCCTCTGCAGCTTTCAGAGTATCAACTCCAAAGATTTGACTGTCTCCTGTTTCAGTCCAGTTCAGAGGTGTACGGCATTTCCGTCCATACAATGCTTCAAAAGGTGCCATTTGCAGGCTTGACTGATAGCTGTTATTGTGGGAAAACTCTGCAAACGGCAGGCAGTCTTCCCACTTAACTCCATAGGACAAAACACAGGCACGAAGCATGTCCTCCAATATCTGGTTCACACGTTGTGTCTGTCCATCAGTCTGCAGATGGTAGGCTGTGCTAAAGGCTAGCTTGGTTCCCAAGGCTTCGTGTAACTTCTTCCAGAATCGAGAGGTGAACTGTGATCCTGATCTGACACAATCCTGCTGGGAACTCCGTGTAGACTGACTATCCGAGAAATATAGAGATCAGCAAGCTGGTCTCCACGATATGTTGTCTTGACAGGTATAAAGTGTGCAACTTTGGTGAGCCTGTCAACGACTATCCATATCGAATCATTTCCTCGACTGGACCGTGGAAGTCCAGTAATCAAGTCCATCCCAACTTCGTCCCATTTCTAAACAGGTACTTGCAACGGCTGTAACAAACCAGCGGGACGCTGATGTCCAGCCTTCACTTGTTGACAAACATGGCACTTGGCTATAAACGAGGCAATATCTCGCTTCATTCCGTGCCACCAAAACTTCTCCTTCAAATCTTGATACATTTTAGTTCCACCAGGGTGAATAGAGTATAAGGTGTCATGAGCCTCAGTCATGATTGTTTGCTTGAACTCAGATTCAACTGGAACACAAATGCGTCCTTCATACCATAAGACTCCATCAGAATCAATGGTAAAACCGACAACTTCTTCTTTCTCCATGCGGGTTTTAATTCCCTCAATACTCTTCTGGCCCTTCTGAGCTTCTTTGATTTGATCAACTAGAGTCAGTTTAACTTCCATGGCGTCCAATATGCCATAGCTGACCACCTCGATACCAAGCTGGTCAAGTTCTTTCCACAACTCCGGTTGTCTGATTTGAATCATAGAATTCAGAGAGACTGGCTCTCGACTAAGAGCGTCCGCAACAACATTCGCCTTTCCAGGGTGATAGTGGATACTAAGATCATAGTCCTTGATGAGCTCTATCCAACGGCGTTGCCTCATATTGAGTTCATGTTGTGTGAAGATATACTTCAAACTCTTATGATCTGTATAGATTTCACACCTCTTCCCAATAAGGAAATGTCGCCATGCTTTGAGAGCATGTACAACAGCAGCAAGCTCTAAGTCATGAGTAGGATAATTCAGCTCATGTGGTCTCAACTGGCTTGAGATAAACGAGATGACTTTTCCTTCTTGCATTAGAACACTTCCAAGACCAAGCTTAGAAGCATCACAATACACATCGAAACTCTTGGAGACATCCGGCATAATGAGTATCGGGGCTGTCACCAGTCGATTCTTCAACTCTTGAAAACTCTCAGCACATTTGTCCGTCCAAACAAACTTGCTATCCATCTTGAGCAACTGAGTGAGTGGTCTGGCTATACTGGAAAATCCTTGAACAAACTTGCGGTAATATCCGGCTAATCCCAGAAAAGATCTGACTTCAGTCTGATTAGTCGGGGCAGCCCGATTAGCGACAGACTGAACCAGACCAGGGTCAACAGCTTCTTTCAACCAGAATTGGCACTTACTGAACTTAGCATACAGTTGATGCTGTCGAAGTGTTCCGAGAACAATTCTCAAATGTTCTTCGTGTTCTTCCTCACTCTTGGAGTAAATAAGAATGTCGTCAATAAAAACCACGACAAACTTGTCCAGGCATTCCATGAAAACCTTATTCATAAGATTCATGAAGTAGGCGGGGGCATTGGTTAGACCAAAAGACATCACGGTGTACTCATACAACCCGTAACGTGTGGTGAAGGCGGTCTTTGGAATATCGGTCTCACGAACCTTCAACTGATGGTAACCAGTACGAAGATCGATCTTTGAGAAAATTCTTGCCCCATTTAGCTGGTCAAACAGGTCTTCAATTTTGGGCAGCGGGTATTTGTTCTTGATGGTAACATCATTCAACTTTCGGTAATCCACACATAGACGTGAGGAATCGTCCCGCTTGTCCACAAAAATGACAGGTGATCCCCATGGTGATGCACTAGGGCGAATCATACCTTTCCTTAACATGTCATCCAGCTGCTTCTTCAACTCATCTAGATCCTTTGGGTTCATCCGGTAAGGTTTCTGTGCTATGGGTCAAGTGTCGGGTATCAACTCAATCACAAACTCGATATCCCGATCAGGCGGCATACTGGGTAACTCCTCAAGAAACACATCCGGGTATTCACATACTACCGGAACTTCCTCAAGTGCAGGTGTGGCTATACCAGTGTGGCAGTGAGTCTCTGACTTTGACTTGGTTGCGGCGAAGGCAACCCTTTCCCCATTACTGGCAGTCAATGATATGGACTTTCTGGTGCAGTCAATCACACCTTTGTACTTGGTCATCCAATTCATGCCTAATACTACTTCTATCCCTTGGGATCCCAGTACTATCAGATTGGCATGAAAAGTTTTCCCTTGTATGCCTAGGGGTACTTCATTACAAATGAAGTGGGCTTGGGTTTTCTTTCCAGGTATTTGCACTGACATAGGGTCACGCATACGTGTAGACTTCATACCACTCTTCTCAGCAAATAGCATAGTAACAAAGGAATGCGATGCACCCGAATCAAACAATACTGCAACAGGTACAAAGTTGACAGGAAATGTACCCATCACCATCTTTGGCGTGTCCTGGACCTCCTCAGCAGTGACATGATTCAGATATCCCTTGGTCATAGTCTGCTTCCTGGGTGCTGGTGCATGTGTCATCTTGGTAGCATTGTTCTGAGCTGGGGCAGCATTCTTGGTCGGGCAGTCACGAGCAAAATGTCCTTCCTTGCCACAGGCAAAGCAACCTCCACTGGGTTTGGTGTTCTGGTTAGGCTTGGCAGCATGGTTGGGCTTGTGTCCATTCCCATTCCCATTTCCACTGCCTCCAGGCTTGGGTGCATAGGATGCACGGTTGTTGTTGTTGTGGTGGTTGTTGTGGTTGTGGTGTCCATGGTGGTGGTTGTTGTTGTGGTTGTGGATGTTATGGTGGTTTCTTGGCGCAAAAGTAGGCGCCCTGTGTGGTGGTGGCCTGGTATATGGGGTAGGGCGGTTTCTGGGTGCACTTGGTCCTCCTTGGAACTGCATCTTTCTCTCCCTGTTTTCAAAGACATTCTGTCTCTTGTGCTCCATCATCATAGCGGCATCCGCGAGTAACTCCAAATCTGCAAATGGAATGACCACAAGGGTACACTATAACTCATCGTGCAGCCCATTCAGGAATCTCTTCTTCTTCTTGGCTTTTGTGTTAACTTCATCTGGTGCATACCGGGCTAGCAGAGTGGACAAATTGATAAGTCTGGCATTCCCATCCCACCAAGCAAAGCCGGTGGTTTCTTGGTCACGACCAGCTAAAACGAAAGTTCCATTAAAGAGCGTTTCCACGTGGTAGAACCTCCTCAGGGAATATAAGATTTTCATGAGGCTGATCCTGAGCTGCCATCCACGCACGAATACCCTCGTTTAAAAGAATATTTTTGGTGTAGAAAGTCTCAAATCCAGGATGTTCCGCTGCACGGATTTCCTGGGAAACAAAGTCATAGGCACGTAAGTTCAGAGCTCTTCCCAGTACTTTGACACAAACATTCCTCCCTTCCTTAGTTTCAGGAACTTGTCCTTTATGATGTTCATCACCCCCTGAGGGATGTGATACTTACGAAAACGGGCAGAGAAGTCTTCCCAGGTGAACACGCAATCAGGAGCGACGGTGTCGCAGGTGGTCTCCCACCAAGTCCTCGTTGGTCTAGCAAGAAAATGGGTGGCAGAGAGCACCTTGTCATTCTCACCAACTCCTGCCACTTTCAGATCGTTGGCGATGGTGCGAAGCCAGTCATCGGCGTCAAGTGGTTCCACGATCTTGGTGAACGCCGGAGGATTGGTCTGCTGAAACACCTTCAGCTTTGAGCGTCCGCCATTACTGTTGTCATCGCCATTGTTGTTATTGTTGTTGGCTCTGGCAGCGGCCAACTGCTGCAGGGCAGCAACTGTGGCAGCACTCTCGGCTCTAGTGGCCTGGTGATCCTCCATCATAAGTGCTAGAAATGCCTCCATTGATGGCGGGGGTGGTGGTGGTGGTTCCCGACGCGGCGGCATGCTGTTTATTGAGACATGTGTAAGACTATGCAGCAAGACTATTGTTTTTAGAATGCTAAAAAATTCGAACAACCAAAAGAGTGTCTAAAAACCAAACAGAAAAGACAAAGTGATTTAATTTGGGTGACGATTTTTAAGGGTTGAGACAATTTCCAAACAGAGTTGTCATACAGACAAACATCATACTCATAGCATCAAGTCCTACATAGCACAACACTCGAACAGACATCTACCACAACTACGCTCCTCAGAGCTACATCGGGGGGATTCGCGTTATAGGGTCGGCGTACAGCTATCTCCACAACTAAGAGGCACTACGACTAGTCCTAAGTGCTGTCGACATTGAAGAGGAGGTCCTCTGGGTCCTCCTCCTCAACGGAGTCGTCGTCCTCCTGCAGACTCTGCTTGCTCATGTCCATACCCTCAGCATCTGACAGGACGTCGTCGTCAACAAGGAGATCCTCGTTCTCCCTGCGGAGCTCGGAGTTCTCCTCCTCTAACTCCTCGAGTGTGGAGTCTCGAGTGGCCAAGTCCTCCCTAGCGGTCTTCAGGCGCTCACACAGAATCACGTTCGCGTCCTGAAGTGATCCCACCTTGGTGGTGAGACGGGTACGGGCCGGACGAGCGGTCCGTAGCTGACTCTCCAAGGCTCTGGATCGCGCAGTAGCTGTCTCGAGGTCGAGTATCATCTTCCCCAGATAGGTATAGAGATGATGGCACTCTGCAGCAATGGTGCGCTGCAGAATGCTCATATCATTGAGACGACGCTGCGTGCGGTAAAGTAGAATCTCCATGTCATCCTGATGCGTACCGAGACCCGTGAAGTCCTGAGACACGGCAACGGGTGTGCCGGTCTTGTCCCTCCTCCCGAGGAACTCGTAGCTGGACCCCACGAACAGGTAGTCCCTCACGTGAGCTAGACGCGCTATGGCCTCCTGGATCACTCGTACTGCTCCCTTCTGCCAGGTTCGCTCGACGGTGGCGAAGAAGAAAGCCTCCGCGGAAGGAGTGGTAAGTGGGGGGCGTATCATACACTCCACCAACCACTATCCCTCTATGGGAGTCCCGGTGATCATCCCTCCCCGCAGCTCGGGAACGGGACGGTCGAGAAGCTCAGTCATCGCGACGAGCCTCCGCTCGAAGCGAAAAGGGAAGTCCCTAGCCAGTCCCAACTGGCACGCCTCCGTGTAAACAACGTCCATCTACACAAAATTTGAAGTGAGATTTATTTAGACCCATGTGTGCAAAATTTTAGAGTCGAACATGATATAACTTAATGTAAGTAGAGTTTGAGAAAATAGGGAAGATTGGTATAAGAATCTTTTAAAGCTTAGTCACTTAAGTATATTATATATATAGAGAGAGTACTAGTTGACGTACATGCTAACTAAGGTTCCTAGGGTCAGGATAGCTCTGATACCAACTTTGTAGAGGCCCCAAACCGGATGGTCCAGAATCCCTCATATGCATACATTCACGATCCCAAGAAATCAGTCGTGAACAACATACGAAGTGGTACACAGGTACATTATCCATTACACGAATAACAACAGTCTTACAAGCCTATGGTCACATGACCAAGTCTTTATTAGCTGTCACGCAAGACAGGCAAAGTTTCACAACTCACACACACAGCAGAAAGAAACACACGTAGATAGCCCATGTCACGCCGTCACCGACAGGCTGCTGACCGGGAGCCGGGCCTAGTTCACGTAGTCGTCAGAGTATTACCCCTCCTCGTATTCCTCCTCCAAAGGTGTCTCCTCAAAGTCTGGCCAAGTAAATAGCCAGGGGCGAAACCAATATGAGTACTTTTGAATATACTCAGCAAGTCATCCTTCATACATTTACAAAATGCATCATGCTTATATGGTGGATAGGTAGGCTATAAATAGGGCTCACTACCTATGATGTACATCTAAGATGACATAATAGATGCATTCATTTTATCTGTATCTTCGTTGAAGAAGATACTTCAGAAGAAAATAATATAAGTTTTTCTTTCTCTTGTAGATATCGCATGTACAAGATGTTTTATAAAAGAAGGTTTTTTTTTTTGCAAAACTTCTTGGAACAGCATGTCCAGATCCTTCATCAGTACCTCCCAGGTACAATCCTTTGTTCAAAAACACATTTTGAAAACTTGACACAATACTAGATACATGGCCTTTCAACTACCCATATCCGAGGGCTCGTCTATTATGAATAGTTTTAGTCTAGAGAGGTGTACACGTTCCACTAGATCCAATCATCTGCCATGAACCACCCATGGATCGACACAACGATATGAAAGCATCAGAAGAATGATCCTAACTGTCCACTCTGACACAAGCTAGTATATGCTCATTCATTCAGTTGGGGTGTTCTCCCCGGCATCAGGACCCACCCATGCCTTGCCAGGAGACCCAACTATCGCTTCCGGGGGTAACTTAATCCCTCACTTTGTATGTCCCGTTACTCCCTCCTGGCGACACTTCGGTTCAGAGAATCATCCTCTCTATAGCATCTTGGAATGAAACACACACTAACAACATCAAGTTTCTAGATAGGCCCCATACCCATGTTGGGGTAGAGTGGCAGTACTTCTTGGTTGTCCAGCGAAGACTAGGTTATGTGCCTTTTGTAAAACATTTGAAAACAACTCTTTAGCTCCCCTGGTGAACAAGGTCCCGCCTTTCCACCGTGGACTTTTCATAACTCCTTTTTGTTTGCAAAAGCACATTTTAAAAGTGTTCACTTAGGGACTCAAGATTATTTTCTTAGGTGGTATTTATATACCTTATGGTGGCTAAAGACTAATGGCAAAGTGATAATATACTATATAATATTAATAATAATATTCACTCAATAAAATAGTTTTTGGTAATCAAGTTTTTTGAAAACTTTAGAAGTAGATGTTGCATGATAGATAATGATAAGTAGGAATAACATCAAGATTTAAGGATGACTCGCCTTGAAGGAAACGAGGGTCTTGCTCGTGATCACAGGAGGAGTGGTAGTAATAACCTCCTGCTCCAACTACCTCTTCTTCGGTTTCTATCGTCGTAAAATAAAAGTAATAACACTCAATCAGAACCAAAATAAGCAAGCAATTACACTCAACTATAACATACAGCAAGCAATGCACACACATAAATAACACACAAGTTCACCAAACAACACTACACAAGCATGCATAAAAAATAATAACATTACCTATTATTACTACAACTACTATGGTTGAAATAATTCATTTCTCAACCAAACGAGATGGAACCAGTGGGTGTTCCACTAAGTTTTACATGTCATTTAAGAGGTATTTAGCCTCTGGTCCAACTTGTGGAAACAAAAATATCCTAAGTAAAAACACTACAAGATATTATAGTGCAAACAATACTACTAGTAACAAAAATTAAATCTACACATGCATCCCTAAAGAAATAAATGTAACCTTACAGAGAAGAAAACAAGTACTAACCAGTACCAAAATGGTACTGGATCCATATGAAAACACTCATAATAACTTGGACAAAAACTAGCTAATCATTTCTATTCACAAGATTTAATAGAAATAAACTAGATATTACTTCTATGCTCATACTAGTTTCAAACAAATCCTAAACATGCATAAACTTTCTAACATGGTAGATCTGTGAGAAAACAACATGATAACACTAAACACAACATCTAAACATGCTCGAAAACTGAATAACACTAGCAAGCAATTATTTACAAATCAAATCTACTCATTTTATTTCTAACAGAAAAGTACAAAAACTTAGATCTGTTGCCAAAATAAAACCAGAGCTCTAAAAATGACACGAATCTAGGATATCATAGATCCATCCAATATCTAACAGATCCAGTTGGATTCACCTAAAAAAGTGTTGTAAAATAAATCCTAAAAATCACAGAACAGGCTACTGGACTTTTACCAAAGTGGATGCCATTTCCAAATGGTAGCTCACCTTGAGGTGAGGTCACGTTCTGCTGGTAGATATAGTCAAGGGCTACTCCAGGAATTTTAGTTGCACATTTTGAACATTCCAATCAAAAGTTATTTCATTTTATCCTTAACAGACAATACTCAGTTCGTCATTTTTCATTCGTTCATACAAGGTTCAAATCCAGTTCTGCAAGTTGCATCCGTTCAAGATTTTGTTCATAAACCTCAGGTAATTTTGGTTCATTATATTTTTGAGTTTAACTATTTTTACCACGATTAAAGCAAACAAGCAGATTCAGTTCATTTTTGTAAAAGAAAAAGAAAACTGCCCGCGGGTTGAGCAACACACGGGCGCGCGGCCCATTGGCGCTCTGCGGTCCTCCTCGCTTCCACGGCGCGCGCGAAGCGCGTATTAGACAGGGACGTAGATCTCTAGATCGACGCTCTCTCTCTCTCTCTTTTTCTCTCCCGACGAGAACATGCGCGGCCGCCGGCGAACTTGGAAGCAATAGCTCACCTAGGGGGGTTGCAGACCGGTGGCAAGTGGTCGGGGAAGTCGCAGGGGCTCGGGGCTGTGCAGGGGCGCTGAGATCGTGGCTCGGGGTAGCTCCAATCAACGGCGTGGTGCAGGTGTCCCGCGGCAGCTCCGACATGTTCCCCGACGTTCCTGCAAACGACGAACCACGGGAAACATCAGGCACGGTCTACGGAGGGTGGGGGTTCGTTCGAGAGTGACAGAGAGGTTTGGCGTGGCCTGAGGCGCGAGTATTGCACCTCTACTGTTCGTGGTGGCCGTGATGGTTCTCCGGCGATCTAGGCTAGCAAGTGGCTTCTCGAACTCATTGCGGGGTCTGGGGTGAGTGAGTGAGTGAGTGTGCGGTGGCGAGGGCCGTGGCCTTGGCAGTGGCTTTATAGAGGCGGGGCGGCAGTGTGCACGCTCGGGTGGCCACGGGCGTTAGTGAGACGCGCCCGTGCGCGTCCTGGCGTGCCCATGCCGTGGCATTTGCCTCTTGGGCGTGGCCAGGGGCTTGACTAGGTGGGTCAAAGGCCAAGGGGGCGAAGAAATGGAAGAAAAATCGCGGGGTGGCACTGTGGCACGCGACAGGGGTGAGCCTGTCAGGCCGTGCCCATACTGCCCCCTCCCTTTTTCACCTCTGTTCCTCACCCTCTCTCGCCCTCTATGGTCAAACTTGCTTGGTGACTAAGAGATGAAAAAGATGGGTGCTGACTAGGCTTCTAGAAGGTTCAAACTGTGCAGCATTTGGATAATCCAATAAAAAGTTATGAGCATTTGAATTTGGTGCAAACTCACTGTTCTGCAGAAAAGTTCAGTTTCCAGTTTTCAGACTTAGAAATTTTCGAAGTGTTGGTTTAACAGAGTGGATTAGCCAAATGTCTTAGTTTTTTTCATGAACCAAAAATTATTCAAAATTTGTTTTCCAAGTATGGTTCTGTTAAGCAACATCTGTACTTTCATAAACAGCAAAAGAAACCAAATTTGAAATTCAAATGTTCAATGAAAACAAGGTGGAAAAACAACTACTTTGGGTTTTTCTCTGTTTTTCTAAAATCACTAAATCTGTCTTATTTTCTTAGCACAAAAACATCAAGCAATTGATTGTTTCTGTGATTCCAATTTTCAAACCAAGTTAACCAATTTATAGTCCATATAATAGAGATCCCATCCATTCCAAGAAAACACAAAATGTGACTGTCTAGCATATAGATAACAAGGGTGAAAAACACCTAGTTGGCTTATTTTTCAGAAACGGTTTTCAATAGAAAAACCTAAGGAAAACATTGGATTAAACTTTTTTTAAATTGTTTTATTGATTCTAATAAAACCAAATATTAATTATAAGTTAATTACAACATTTCCACAAGAATTTTGATGAACAACTTTGGAAACACCAGGTGGAAAACAATCCAGAAATATCGAGAAAACATCAGAAACAAAGTGAATGATTTTTGAATCAAATTTGCTTGCATTGCATTGATAACCATGGTTCAATACATAATGTTGGATTACACAAGGACATTAAAAAGTTTTTGTTGGCTCACAAAAATGGTCTCCCTCATGTGTTACAAGTGTCCCGAATCTGGGGTGTGAGAGCTTAAAACTCTTTAAGTAATAAAACTCCCTTTAGTTAAAAAAACAACAACTAGGGCACATCTTACTTATCTTGTGTTGAACAGTTTGATTACTGTTGTGTCATATATTTTGTGCTACTTCATCTATTCCATACCATAAGACGTTTTGGCAAGCTAATTAAGCCTGTGGTTGTCATTTTAACATGGTTTCCATCTATGCTCCTGACATGCTTGACATCTGCTAGGTCATTTGTCATTACAGACACGCTTGTTTGATTGTCATCTGCTATTTTTCAAATATTTTCTGTACATTGCTGGCCATCTGTTAGTTTCATCTATTTTCTGTACATTGCTGGTCACCTGCTAGTTTCATCTGTTTTCTGTACATACTTACATCTATTTTCTTTGCATGCTTGATATGCAAACAAGAAAAGGATGATGTCGGCACCAGCTTCAGAGGATAAGGATGATACTTTAGGTGTCATGCTGCATCGTGGAAAGCATACTTTGTCAAAGAAATATCGTGTGGAAACAAGTATTTCAATGTCTGAACACCAAGTGCAAACTGATGTTGAGAGAGGGGGGCATGCCAATATGCGCATCACAATTGCTGATCTGAGGGCAGCGAATGCAGAATCTGAGCGAATGAGGCTCCGGTTTGCATTTGAAATGGAAGAAATGCGGAAGGAACAAGACGAGCTAAAAACGTGCCAACAAGAAGGTGTTGCCCTGCTTGAGAAGTTAGCTCAACGCATATATGGTATTTGAAACTATGGTCGTGTTGTCGAAAGCTCAATTTCTGCATGTTGGTTTGCTTTTCTGTAAAATAAACCACTAGTGTTACAATTTCTGTATTTGATGCCTGCTATGTGGCATATGGAACATGGAAAGGTTAATTCGAACGATGATTTAAGCACCCATCTGGCACGAAAAAAAAACGCCGTAGTATCGTAACATAAAAACAGACCCGGATCAGGTCACATGGTGCTGTATGCCATGCCCACGTGTCGTTTTACGGTTGGACAGTTCCACAACGAAAATAAAAACGTCGCGAAAAGGTGCCACGTGGCACCGTACACATGGTCCACTTGTCTTTTTATGACTGGGTAGTTCCACGACGAAACCGAAAACGTCGCGGAAAAGGGCGCCACGTGACACCGTGCACTTGGTCCACGTGGCGTCGTTTTGCGTCGGAAAAAAATCCGTCACCGCGTAGCCCATGACGATCGGAGATCGTCCCTGAAAAAAACCACGCGGCGACGTACGATTGTTCCACGTGGTGTCATCTCGTTGCGTCATCTCATACCATGACGCTAGCAAGTTCGTCGCAGATGGCGTCCACATGGTTTCACATGATTGGTCGAGGCCGCGAAAAAAAATCGTCGTGAACGGGATCGGCGGTTATGACATCATGAACGGATTGGTGATGTCATAAACGGGGCCTTAACAAAAACTATTTTTTGACGAAAAAACGTTGTGATCGTAATGACGTAAGCTTCCTGTAGTGTGACATCAGCTGATTACGCTAACGACCGTCTGTTAATACTTTGCCACGTGTCAGCCAACAACGACGAAAAACAACGTTGCCGCTTAATGGGCCGGGACCGGACGACCCAATGCTCGCGACGATTTTCCGAACGTTGCGGATAGCCTCAACGTTCTCCCGTTCAAATTAACATCGCAGATCGTCCGTGACAGT
Source organism: Alopecurus myosuroides (assembly GCA_028641055.1). Taxonomy (NCBI): domain Eukaryota; kingdom Viridiplantae; phylum Streptophyta; class Magnoliopsida; order Poales; family Poaceae; genus Alopecurus; species Alopecurus myosuroides. The sequence continues at coordinate 249,195,292 of CM054061.1, read as the reverse complement.
CGATCAGGGACGTTCTCACTCCGTCGAGTAAACCGTCGCGGATTGCCATTAGCGACGGTTTGGAGCCCATCCGCAACGGTATTGAAACGTCCCAGACCGCGCGGAATTTGGTAGTGCAATGAGGCCGAAGGGTTCTATATGCATGATGGTGAGAGCCATGAAGACATGTACCGAAGGCTCAAGACTCTTGCCACCGCATTCAACAATGTCAGTGCCAAGTATATTGATGATGCTTGGATCAAAAGGAAGTACATGATTGCTCTCATGCCTTTTGAGGCCGCGGACTTGAAGAGCATTCAAGGAAGACATGACTTTGCATCCTTTTGACATCAATCCAAGTGATACAAGAAGTATGCTCCTATCAAGTGCAAACCAAAAATGCTCTTGACAACCATGCTAGATCCCTAGGAATGCACAAAGGAGCATCGGTTGCTCTGAAGGCCAAGGTTGTGTCAAGGGAGGTTGAGTATGAAGAAGATTTCTTTGAGGACTTGGCTCCGTTAAAGGATCAAGAATATGACCCTGTTATCAAAGATGTCATTGCTCTCACCGTGCAGAAGTTTGGAAGAATCCATCCAAGGCCAAGGAATATGTTGAGGAGAAGACAAAGTCTTGCTATGGCAACGAAGGGACTCAAAGGGTAAGGTCTTGCTTCAATTGTGAAGATAAGCACCATTTCATTGTGGAGTGTCCCTATGAGAATAGAGAACTTCATGGTGGCAAGCTCATTCGCGAGGACAAGTCCAAGGTTGCTTACAATAATCCTCACTTCAAGAAGAAACCTTTCAACAAGAAGTCCCCCCACCAAGTTTGTGCTTGTGACTCAAGAGGAGTATGATTCCGAGAGTGGTGAAGAAGAAGAAACCACAAGTTAAGTGGCCGCTCTTGCTATTTCTACAACTCCATCATCTTCATCTCTCTTTGAATCCCCCAATGAGAATCATCCTCACTCCAATGCCAAGTTCTTCATGGCTACGGCCTCGGAGGTATCACCTTCTCGCAACTCTAAGACCCCAAATGAATTGGTAAACCATGATAGTCTTAGAATAGAAGATGGAATTGCCTCTTTGGAACATTTTATGTCTAACATGAAAGGTGAGACCAAGAAGTACTTTGATCACCTCATGAGCCAATTGGGAGAGGCCCATGAAGCTCTTGAGAAGAAAGGTGAGATTGAAAGGAGGGATGCGAATGAAATAGCATCTCTCTCCATGACTCTTGAGGAAGAGCATAATGGTAGAGTTTCTTTTGAAGAGGAACTTGATTCTATTGAAGAGTCACATAATGAAATTTTCTCTAATATCACTAAAGAATGTGACCTTGCAATTGCTAAGTATAAAAAGGCTAAAAAGGATAAGGTTGAGTTTGGGGTTGGTCATGATAAACTAACCGAGGAGTTTGAAAATCTTACCAAGGCTCACAAGGCCTTGGAGAGTCAACACTCTACCCTCAAATAGTTACATGAACAAATTAAAACTCAAATTAATCAATTCAACACCCCTAGAACCTCTACTTCTTCTTGTGATCATGCAAATATTATTGAGGAAAATGCTAGGTTGAAGGATGAGCTAGCAAGGCTCAAGGGAAAGAGCCCTCAAGTTGAGGAGGCTATGGCCTCTAGCCCACAAGTGGTTGCCTCTAGACCACAAGTAAGTGCTCCAAGGCAACAAGTTGGCAAGCAAGGTCTTGGCTATGTTGCCAAGAAGAAGAACAAGAACAAGAAGATCAACAAGAAGGCCAACAATGGTGCTTCGGGTGGTATTGTCATTATGGACAACACTACTCGTCGCATTCCCGCACAAGTCAATAATGTTGCTTCGAGTGGTGGTGTCATGAGGGACAATTCTACTTGTAGCATTTCCACGGGAACTAACAATCCACACCATTTCTTATATGTTGACTGCTATGGTGTTGTGCAAGCTAAATATGTTGGTCCTATTGAAGGTTTCATTGGCTATACTATTTGGGTTCCAAAGACCCTTGTTGCTAACATGAGGGGACCCTCCTCGTGTCCTAACTCTAGTCAATGATCTCTTGCAGGACTATGCTTCCGGTGGGTCTAAATGGATAATTGATAGTGGATGCACTAGTCATATAACCGGAAGCAAAGAACTTGTGACAGAGTTGCGCCCAAATGATATTGATGTTGCCGTCACCTATGGAGACAAGTACAAGTCTAAGGTATCGGGGTTTGGCAAGGTTGTGATTGCTCCTGATATCACTATCGTGAACGTCATGCTTGTTGTATCCCTTGGTTACAATTTACTTTTAGTTCGTGCTTTAGGGAGGATGGGTTTCTCCGTCTTCTTTGATCCTGATATTGTGGTCCTTTTGAGGAGCAAGACTCTTGACGTAGCATACGTGGGACATTTTGAAAATCAGTTGTTCATGGTGGACTTTTCGAAGTTCAATGTGTCTTTTCGGAAAGGCGGACATGGGGTGTTTGTGGCATCGCCGCTTATCCCATGTCAACATGAAAACTTTGCAAAGTCTTCACAAAGGTGGCCTTATCCTCGGACTAAAAGAAAAAATTTCGTTTTACAAAGATCGCATTTGTAGGTCGTGTGTTGAAGAAAAGATGCATGATGCCGCTCACAAGGCCAATACTATTATCTCATCAAAGAGGATCTTGGAGCTTCTCCATGTTGATCTCTTTGGTGTCGTGCCCGAGGCAAGTCTTGGAGGCAAGAAGTATTGGTTGGTGATTGTCGATGACTATTCAAGATACACTTGGGTTTATTTCTTCAAGTGCAAGAGTGAGACCCAAAAAACTATCATCGACTTCACCAAGGAAGTGCAAAGTCAACACAATGTCCAAATCATGGCTATTAGGAGTGACAATGGCTCCTTGTTCAATAAATACACTTTGAATGAATTCCTTGGTGACGAGGGTATTCGTCATCATTATTCCGCCACCTACACCCCTCAACAAAATGGTGTAGCCGAGTGGAAGAATAGAACTCTATTGGATATGTCAAGGACCATGTTGGCGGAGTATCCTTCTCCCCAATATCTATGGGCCGAGGCTATATCCATCGTATGCCACTCCTCCAACTGCCTCTACATCCGCAAGGGCTTGGATAAGACTCCATATGAGATCCTCAGCGGCAACAAACCCAACGTCTCTACTTCCGTGTATTGGGTTGTAAGTTTTTCTATTTGATCAAGGGTGTTTGGTTGTCTAAATTCCAATCTAACACTATTGAGGGTATATTTGTTGGTTACGGTGCCGAATCCCACACTTATAGATTCTTTGACAAAGCCTCACGGATTGTCATAGAATCTTGTAGTGTGGTTTTCGAGGAAAATGATGGCTCCCAAGTGGATCAATTTCATGTTTTTAATGTAGATGTTGAAATTCCTCAAGAAGCCATAGGAAGGATGGATGTGGGATTTTCCGCCCCATCGAGGGGCACCTTATGGAAACACGAGAAGGACTATGCTCTACTCAAGTGGAGCCCTCCTCTACAATAGAATAACAAGCCAAGGAGCCAAGTGATGCACCTAACCAAGAACATGTTGAAGAATCTCCTCTCATTGACCAAGTTACTACGCAAGATGCAACCACTCCTATCATTCAAGCTAGTCAAGGTCAAGGCCAAGATCAACCTTACTCATCCTCCTCTCCTCAAGTTAAAGCAAGAGTTGATGATATTGATGATGATGATGATCAAGGCCACCAAATTGGTCAAGACGGGGATACAAATGATCAAGATGATCAAGTGATTCCTCCTCGCAATAATGAGGAGATCGAAGCCCGTCGTGCCAAGAGGATTAGAAGAGCTTTGAAGCGTATTGATTCTTCTGACAACAAAGTGTTTGAACATATTCGAACTAAAAGATACACAAGAAAGCAATTGGCAACTTTAGTGAGCATCAAGCTCACATATTTATGGTGGAACCAAAGAAGCTGTTGGAAGGTATTGAGGACTCCGATTGGGTTGAAGCTATGCATGATGAGCTCAATAACTTTGAGCGCAATAAAGTTTGGAAGCTAGTTGAGAAGCCCAAGGATTGCCACAATGTTATTGGCACTAAGTGGATATTCAAGAAAAAGTAAGATGAGCATGGTATTTTCATAAGGAACAAGGCAAGATTGGTGGATCAAGGGTACACTCAAGTGGAAGACATTTACTTTGATGAAACCTATGCTCCCGTGGCTCGCCTTGAGTCCATCCGTATCCTTCTCGCATATGCATCTTCGCATAATTTTAAATTGCAACAAATGGATGTCAAAAGTGCTTTTCTAAATGGTCCACTAAAAGAGGAGGTATATGTTAAGCAACCTCCGGGGTTCGAGAACCCCAACTTCCCTAACCATGTCTAAAAGCTTGATAAGGCGCTCTATGGACTTAAACAAGCACCACGTGCATGGTATGAGCATCTTAGAGAGTTATTGGAAGACCGTGGGTTTGAAGTTGGGAAGATCGACCCCACCCTTCTCACAAATAGGGTAAAGGGAGAGATTTTCATATGCCAACTCTATGTGGAATATATTATCTTTGGCTCAATTAACCAAGCTTTTAATAATGAGTTCTCAAAGCTTATGACTGCATGGTTTTAGATGTCCATGATGGGAGAGCTTAAATTCATTTTTGACTTTGAGATCAAGCAATTGGCTCGTGGGACTTTAATTTCTCAAGCCAAGTACACCCAAGACATGCTTAAGAGGTTTAATTTCCAAGGTGCAAAGGAGAAGCCATCTCCTATGCAAGTCAAATGCCACCTCAAGCGCAAGCCGGATGGTAAAGATGTGGACCAAAATTTCTATTGTTCTATGATTGGTTCTTTGCTTTATCTTTGTGCATCTAGGACCGATATCGAGTGTAGGTGTGTGTGCAAGGTATCAAGCGGCTCCTAAGGAAAGCCACTTGGTGGCAGTCCATAGGATCTTTTGGTATTTGGTTCATGGTACCCAAATGGGGCACAATGTTCTCTCAAGGGCTACACGAACTCGGATTAGGCCGGTGATCAAGATGATAGAAAGTCTACTCGGGCTTTCCAATTTCTTGGTAGGTCCTTGGTGAGTTGGTCTTCTAAGAAGCAAAATTGTATATCTCTCTCCACCGCCGAAGCCGAGTATGTGGCGGCCGCTAGTGCTTGCACCCAATTGCTATGGATGAGGCAAACCCTCAAAGAGTATGATGTTCACTTGGATAAGGTGCCTCTCATGTGTGACAAAGAAAGTGCCATCAATATCGCCTACAACTCCGGGCAACACACAAGAACGAAGCATATTGAGATTCGTCATCATTTCATCCGGGATCATGTGGCAAGAGGTGAAATTGAGCTAGCATATGTCCCCACCAAGGATAATCTCGTGGACATCTTCACGAAGCCACTTGATGATGCAAGATTCATGTTCTTGACGAATGAGCTAAATATCATCGATTCTAGGAGTTTGACTTGAAGATCTTGCACACACCCCTATAGTTGATACGTGTTTGGGTTTAGGTGTAGGCATGGACATAGGGGGAGTGTTATCCTAACACATTGGGTTCTCCCTTCCCCACTACGCCCAAAGGAAAAATTCATTGTTATCTCTCTTTTTCTAATGTCGAAGTGTGAGCTTCAATGTTGAGAAGTGGCAATGCACCCAAGATATATCTTCGCGGTTGCATACCATGATCTCTTACATGGTGGCTTATGCCACCAACCACTTCTTTGTGAAGAGTTGGATCTTAGTTGGAGTTTATTTGATTTTCATTGCATTTCTCTTGTTTTCCCTCGCTAAGTATTTTCGTAGGAAAATCTCACTCACTTGGATTTTGTTGTCTGATTCTTGCAAATGAGTGGGATAAGTACTACTTTCAGTTTGGTGTTTCTATCCTAAGAATTTCTACAAAAAACCAAACTCTATCTAGCACTCAAGTCACTTCTTTGAAACTAGGAAGTTTCGGATCAGAAGGCAGCCGGAACTTCCGGTACAGTTATGTACCCGAATATCCGGGTGGGCCCGGAATATCCGGTTCAAACTTGAACCGGACTATCCAGTCCGGCAAATCTCCTCAAATCTGAGGGGGCACGAGTTGGAGAGGCAGTTCCTTCCTTTCTTCCCAAACCCCCCTCCTCGACCAAATCGCCGCCCCTCTAATTCTTGGCCTCCCGGGCCACTTCCTCCACTGGATTTGCATGTTCTTGGCCGGATCTGATGCTCCCTCTCCTTGGGATCAATACCATCCAAGCATTTTCATCCATGGATGCAGGTAATCTTCAATTCCTTTGAATATTGGTGCCCTAACCCTACCTCTCTATGGATGCATGTTTTTCTTGTCAATGCTTGGTAGTGGATGTTCCCTAGGCCATCTAATGCATACTAGAGACAATATGTTAGCACCCCGTATCACCGATCTAGTTTTGAACCTAGGTGAAGATCAAATCAGTGTTGGATTCGTGGAACCGGAATATCCGGTTCAGAACTGAACCCGAATATCCGGTTGGGTTCTGTACCAATTTTTTCAGTATTGTTTTTCTCCTCTCTAGGATTGTTACTTGATCAATTTGTGGATGCTCTCCTATTGTTTTGACTGTATGATTCCTTTGATGACTTGTGTGCACTTACTCCCTTGCTTCCGTCTATGTGCTTCTTTCTCAGGTAGTTCTTAGGCTGACAAGTTGAGCACTCACAAGCGTCCTTCCTACAAGGACAGTAGTGATGAGGACCCTGGTGATTCTCGGCCTCCAAGGAAAGCTGTTGCCAAGGGGAAAGACAAGTCTGTTGCCTCGAAGCCATCCTCAAGGAAGAATAAAGGAAAGGAAGTCGGGAAGAACTACAAGCATGATGTGACCACACAAGAATTTGCTCAAATTTATTAGAAGGATTGGTACAACACTCCCAAGGATATGGATTTTGAGGATGCTCGGTTCTGGTGCAACGAGCAGTCCTATATCTTTGCTGACATCTATTCTGATTACAAGTTTCCAATGCGCCAGATGAATCCCACCAAGTTCTAGTTCATCAAGGACAATGAGGTATTTGTTGATGATGCTAGTATTATTGAGAGGTTTGGTCTTGTGATGCTCATGGATACTCGCTGCCCCTACAACAGTAATCTTGTAGTCCAGTTCATGTCCACATTGGCTTTTGACTCAGGTGTTGCTTGCAGTTTGAAGTGGATGACTGATGTCTACGCACGCTTCTATTCTTGTAGACAGTGTTGGGCCTCCAAGTGCAGGGGTTTGTAGAACAGAAGCAAGTTTCCCTTAAGTGGATCACCCAAGGTTTATCGAACTCAGGGAGGTAGAGGTCAAATATATCCCTCTCAAGCAACCCTGCAATTAAGATACAAGAAGTCTCTTGTGTCCCCAACACAGCCAATCTACTTTCAGGTATATAGGTGCACTAGTTCGACATAGAGATAGTGAAACGCGAGTAATATGGATGGTTATAAGTAATAATAGCAATCTGAAATAAATATGGCAGCAAGCAAACATGTAGCAGAACAGGCGGAAAATGGTATTTCAATGCTTGGAAACAAGGCCTAGGGATCCTACTTTCACTAGTGGACACTCTCAACAATGATCACATAATTGAGTAACGAAATATCTTCTCTTCACTATGCTACTCTTAACCCTCTCCGGTTGGATAACGGACACTAATCATTCCATAGGGCTGCAAAAAGAATTCCTTAAAGTAAGCATTCCCATCTCTAGTTAACCCCACGTTGTCACTATGAGCGCCCTAGAATGTACTAGACAAACACCACAATTCATAGAGGAGACACACACGATGTGCACACTGTCACCTTCACACCGCGGGACAAGGTGACTCCAAAGTTCGTATTAATAAAACACTTGAGTAGCACAAGATGAAGAGTAACATCTACTTATTCAACTAGATTACATAGCTTACGATCACATATAGATCACACCATGGGGGAGAGAGATGAACTACATAGCTACTGGTAGAGCCCTCAGCCTCGGGGGAGAACTACTCCCTCCTCAGCATAGGAGTCAGCAACGGCGATGGAGATGGCGGTGGAGTTGATGGAGATGGCTTCCCGGGGCACTTCCTCGTCCCGGCAGGGTGCCAGAACAGGGATCTCTCCCCTGAAACTTGTCGGCGGCAGCGGCGGAGCTACGGATGTAATTTGTGGAAAAGGTCGATTCCCCTAGGGTTTATGCATCGGGGAGTATATATAGGCGAAAGGGAGATGCCGGGGGGGTGGCCAGGGGGCCCACACCACCAGGTGGCGCGGCCAGGGGGGTGGTGGCGCCACCCTATGGCCCCCCTCCGGGGCTCTTCGGGACTTCTGGATGCTTCCGGGACATCTAAGTCCCCTGGCTTTCGAATCGTCCAATTCCGAGAATATTTCCTGAACAACTTTTCTGAAACTAAAAACATCAGAAAATAGGAACTGGCTCTGTGTCATCTTGTCAATAGGTTAGTCCCAGGAAATCGATATAAATGACATAAAGTGTAAGGAAAACATGTGGGAAACAACATGGAACATCAGAAATTAAGGATACGTTTTTGACGTATCAATGACCCAGACCACTCCATGTGAGGCTCAGTTTTACAAGCCGGGCAATGCTCTTGGCTATAGGTACCGCTCTCATCCTCCACTTGGTCACCGTATGCATGATGTGGATAGACTTCAGTGTGAGAATACTATGGCTGACATGTATGCTCCTGAATACACTATTGGCAAGTTGGAAGGGCTTATCCCGTTTTATGATCAGCTTGTGCGCCTCTTTCGGTCTTTCTTGGTTCCTAGTGGTGGTAATAATGATGCTCTCATCAATCCGCTTTGGAACCTTTTGATTCTAGCAAAGCAGTGTATGGAGGATGAGAACCCTAGTGCATCATACACAATGGATGTCATGGATATCATCTTCCACGAGCTTCGCAATGCCATGATTGGTGGGAACACCATCCCATATGGACCATACATTATGATGTTGCTCAAGGATACAATGGGAAGAGGCTTCCATGAGCTGCCTTTGCAAGATCATGCTTTCAAGAAGTTGTATGTGAAGAGAAAGAAGGATGTTACTGCTGCTACTGCTCCTCCTCTCGAGGGTGGTTCCTCTATGGGAGGTGTCCCTTCTAGTGCTCACATGGCTGACACCTCCACTACTATGCGCAATGTCAGGAAGCTTTTCTGGTTCTAGCGCAATGTGTTGTGCATGAAGGTGGATATCCACAAGGAGAAGTATCAGGACTACCGCAGGGACACTACTATGTCCATCTCTCAGTGTCAGATACTTCACCACGTGAGTGGTGCTGCTAGTGATCTCTATGCTGCCTTAGTTCCTGATTCTTATTCACAGTGGGCTTCTAGAGACTAAACCCCTTGGGAGCAGATTGAGGAGGCTCTTCGTGCCACTGCTGCCTCATCCAGTGCTCCTGTTGGATGATGACTTTGATGAATAAGATGAGGAGGGGGATGAAGATCAGGAGCGATACGCCGAGGGTGCTTCCGAGACATCAGCTGGAGAGTATTTTGAGCACTCGGATGCTTAGCTTGTCGATGGGACGCTAGCACCACTACCTATCTCCTTTTTGGTGTCTCGATGCCAAAGGGAGAGAAGTAGTCTTTGGCCTACGGGAGTTGCATGGGTTCGGGCACAAGCATACACTTTTATCATTTATTGAGACCTTGTGTCCATTTAGATTATTTCGTGAACTATTTGCTATTTTCTATTTGTCTCGTTTAAACTATGTGTTGTGAGACTATGGTTATCTGGTTATCTATGTTGAGGATATTATCTATTATTGTGCTCCGGTATAATTGCTATTATTTCTATGCACAAGGTATCTCTATCATCTTCCTCAACATATTTGGTTAATGTTGTTTACTTTGGCCTTTTTGTATTACTTGTTGGAAATTACTCTCCTCATGGATATTGCAAATTTGCATTTGAGGCAAACAAAAGATATGCATATGTGTAGGGGAGAAATTTCCATTTTATTACAAACATGTACTTGTCGAGGTTTTATTGCAAATCTTAGTATTGTCATCTAACACTAAAAAGGGGGAGATTGAAAGTGCATTTCATTTTCTCGTTGGTTTTGTGTGATAGTTAACAATACTAAGTACATTATTTATTAAGGTGTTAAGTGTGCAGGTGTTATTTTCAACATCTACATCGATCACCAAAAGATCGGTGAAGTTAGATCATTGAGGTTTGGGACAGAGAGGAACCGGATTATTCTAGCCGGATTATTCCAGGGCAACCGGATATTCTAGTTAGGAGGATCCCAACCCAGTTTGAGATAGAGAAGAGGCGGATTATTCCAACTGGATTATTCTGGAACAACCGGATATTCCGATTGTGGAAGTTGAGGCTCAAAATGGCTAAGGACTAGAAGGTTGGAGACGCAGAATTCAACCGGATTTGCAACCAGATTATTTCATATCAACCGGATATTCCGGTTGAGGAGCCTGTTCGGTACAGAAGCTAGCCGAATTATTGCAACTGGATTATTCACTCCAATCAGATATTCCGGTAGAGGTCAACACAGTCTATTTTCAGATCTGAAGAATTGAGGCTAACCAGATATTCTGGTTCAAGTTTGGACCGGATATTCCGGTTCCATTTTTCTGCTCAAACGTCTAGATTTGGGGAGGGGGTACAAATACCCCTCCTCTTCCTCCTCGAGCTCTAGTTTGTCCAGTGCATTGAATACCATTTATTGAGCTCACCAAATCCTCAATTACTCCCAATCCCTCCCACCAAACTTGTTGATCTTCGGAGGATTGAAGGAGAAGGCCCCGATCTACATCCTCCCTGAGTTGTTCTTCATTTCCCCCTCATCCACTTGAGTGATTTGAGTCTAGGGTTTTCATTTGTGGTGAACCTAGACCTCTTGCAACACTTGGTGATTCTTGATGTTGGGAGCCCCCAATTTGGTTGTGGGTGTGTGCCCCAAGCTTGTTTGTAAAGGATTCGATTCCCGCCTCAAAGGGGATCAATAGTGGAAGGTGGACTAGGCCTTTGTGGCGGGGTGATATGTCATAAACGTATCCTTAATTTCTGATGTTCCATGTTGTTCTATTATTGTTTGCCACATGTTTGCTATACACTTTATGTCATTTTTATCGATTTTCTGGACTAAACTATTGACAAGATGCCACAGAGCCAGTTCCCTGTTTTCTGCGTTTTTTAGTTTCAGAACAGTTGTTATGGAATTATTCTCGGAATTGGAAAATTCGAAGCCCATAAGTCTTAGAATTGCCGAAGGTTCCACGAAGTCCTGAAGAGACCCGGAGGGGGGCCTCAGGGGGCCCACACCATAGGGCGGTGCGCCCCTGGCCGCGCCATGGGGTGGTGTGGGGCCCCCAGCTTCCACCGCCTTTGCCCTTTCGCCTATTTATACCCCCCGAGATGTAAACCCTAAAGAGATCTCACTTTTCCCGAGAAACACCCGAGGCCACCGTCATCCTCATCCCGAGATCGGGAGGGTTCTGGAGCTCTCCCCGGCACCCTGCCGGGAGGGGAATTCATCACCGGGGGGGGGGGGGGTCTACACCACCATGCCCTCCTCCGAAGTGATGCGTGAGTAGTTCATCCTTGGACTACGGGTCAATAGCAGTAGCTAGATGGTTGTTCTCTCCACTTTGTACCTCCTGTTAAGATCTTGTGAGCTGCCTAACATGATCAAGATCGTCTTTATGTAATGCTACATGTTGTGTTTGCTGGGATCTGATGAATGTTGAATGCTATGTCTTATGATTATCAATATATCATGTTATCTTCATGCATATGTTATTTATGATCTTGCATTCTCTCCGTTATTAGTAGATTCTCTGGCCAAGTAGATGCTAGTAACTCCAAGAGGGAGTATTTATGCTCGATAGTGGGTTCATGCCTCCTTTGCATCTGTGCTCGAGTGACAGAAACGTGACGGATGGAGGATGTGTTGTTACCATTAGGGATAAAACAATAGTGTTTACTTAGTTTACATTGTTTACATTACACACTTTGCTTACGACGATAATCTGTTGCTTGCAAATTAATACCCAACGTTTGTTCGGATGATATTCGGAGGTTGGATTATTAGACATAGATGTAGTTGGATGACGGTCTATGTATTTTGTTGTAATGCCCGCATGAATCACATAGTAATATTTATGTCTTGCATATGCACCACGGTGCAGCCTTCATTTGTATCAATTGCCCAACTGTAATTTGTTCACCACACATGTTATTTATCTTTCACAGAGAGACACCACTAGTGAAATGTGGACCCCGGTCCATTTTCCTCATACTGATAAAACACCTACTGCTTTCATAATGTTCCTACTGTTTTCCATACCATATGTTTAACCTCTTTCTGTGCAGCAAAACCGGTGAGATTGACAACCTCAATGCTACATTGGGGCAAAGTGATTTGATTGTGTTGTGTAGGTTCCACGTTGCTACTGAACCGGTAGTGCGCCCTTCCATCTCAGCTGCATCAACCTTCAGATATTGCTTGTCCTCCTACTGGTCGATTCAACCTTGTTTTTTTTTCTGAGGGAAAACTTGCCGCTGCACTCTTCACAACCTTTCTCTTGGGGTTTACCAACGTGAGCCACCAACAAGTTTTCTACCGCCGTTGCCGGGGAGGAAGATAATTTCTGCAAGGGGAGTTTCTCACTTCCAATCTCTTTTCTTTGTTTTTTTTACTTAGTTTATTTTATTTTGTCTTGTTTGCTTCTATTTATCAAAAAAAATTAGTTCTTATTCTAGTTGTAACTTTTGTTACCTTGTTGTTATTTTTCATCATGTTCCCTAAGTTTGCCCTGAAAGACTTGCCGGTAGGAAGTGGTTCTATACGTGGGACGGACACCATTAAATAATTCTTTGATCATGTTAGTAAGCATGATAATTTTGAGAAAAAAATCCATAGTAGAACTTACTCCAAATTATGAGACTGCAGCAACTTCTTTAGTTCACATGTTAGAAGCTAGGTTTGTTAACCTCCATCCCATATTACAACATATTTTCCTCAACCTGAATAACATTGAAGATGTTGAGAAAAGAAACTTTATCTTAGAAACTATGCTTATTTTTTTTGGATATGTTGCTATAGAAGCTAGAAAAGTCTTTGATCGTGTTTCAATATGCTTGGCTCATGTGTAGACATTGTTTGTGCTCTAGAAAAAACTGAATCTAATAATGAAAAGGAGGATAAAATACCAATCCCCTTTAAATAGGTAGCACTGCATGAAGCCCAAGAAAAGAATTTTGATTGGATTGTTCCTGAAAATTTATTTGATGAGAATAGTAAGCTTAAATGTTCTAAGAGAGGAGCCTCTGAAACTCACTTAGATAAAATACAATGTATTACTAAGGAATTGCCAAATCTTGATTTGAATGCCCCTCCACTTGAAAATACATGATTCCACTTTTCTAGGCCTAGCTAAAAGGCGTTAAAGAAAAGGACTTCTTGGAAGATAACCATGGTTTTATTTTTTCTTTGTTTTTCTCTGTTTTCTTTGAGTCAAGGGTTTTTATACTTATGTAGCAACTCCTTTATATATTTCTTTTCATGTTCTAGTAGTGCCAAGTAAGGTTTCTGACGAGAGTTGGAGTTGGTTTTCGTATTTCTGCGCAGGAAACAGATTTCTGCTGTCCACCGTAAACAATCTTATAAATCATAGAAAAATCAGAATGACCTGAAACTTCTTGTGCTTATTCCTCGGCTAATTCTGCAACTTTTTTTTCTTTAAATTTTTTGATCTGAGCAACGTAAGTGTCTCGAAAAAATCCGTCTTTACAGACTGTTCTGGTTTTGACAGATTCTGCCATTTTTCTTGCATTTTCTCTTTTGCAATGTCAAGTGGATTTCTTTCCTTCAATAAACATAAGTGGCTGTAGATTATGTTTAAAAGTATCAATAGAACTTGTGCCATATAGAACCAATGGATTTTTAATTGTTGCACTAACCCTCTAATGCGAATTACTGTTTGAGTGTGGTCTGAAGGAAGTTTTCAAGGGTCAAGAGAAGAGGTGATATATGTGATCGAGAAGAGTGCAAGGTCAAAGCTTGGGGATGCCCCCATGGTTCATCCAAGCATATTTTTAGAAGACTCAAGCATCTAAGCTTGGGTATGCCCAAGGAATCCCCTTCCTCATCAACTATCTATTAGGTCACTTCTCGTGAAACTATATTTTTATTCGGTCACATCATATGAAGTTTCCTTGGAGCGTCTGTTTGTTTTTGTTTTGTTTTCCTTGCTGCGATAATATAGTTGGACCCTAGAATTCTTTGTTTGGGAGAGAGACACGCTCCGCTTTTTTGTTTGAATACTAGCACTGGGAGAGAGACACGCTCCGCTTAGTTTTTCTTCTAGTTGCTGCAAAAATTCTTATTTAGCTCTTGTGATGAGGACATCCCTAGTGCTTCTACAGTTTCTCCCATTGAAGATGTTGCTATTAAAGAGAAACATGATGAAGTGAGAATTGGACCAATGACAAGATCAAGAACTAAGTTGTTACAACAACATGTGAATTCTCTCTTATTAGAATATGCTGTTCGTTTTCATGAGAATTTTATACTACCTAAATCCAAGCACTTATGTATACTCAGGTTTGTTGATAACACAAGCATGGATGGAGGTGCACATCAACAGGAGCTGGAAAACAAGATCACTATGGTGAAAAAAAGCATGGAAGTTGGTGAAAACAACAATACAAGTGTGGAAAACAACTACTAGATTGTTATTCCACACTAGGAGATGGTGAAAACAAGAGGATGGCGCCCACAAAGGATATCAATGCGCCACATAGAGTCCTAATATTATTAGATATGGTTTGTATACCATTATGGACGCACCCCTTAATGGTGGGTCGGTTTGTATCAATTGGTTTGAGTCCAAACTCTAAGTAGGTCGAGTCCTAGTCGGTTTGGGTGTGCTTGCGCATTGACAATGTGGCTGCACCCCTACCCCTCATAAAACCCTTCAACCTGCCAGTTGAGAGGCCAGACTACGATAAAACAAAACCCTAGACTTCTAGATTGTATTGCTTGAAGCATTCATCTTGAATCATACAACCATTGCAAATCTAAGTGTATTCTGCTGTTCCATTGGGAATAAGGAGAAATAGGACCACCTGTAGTCGGTGTCTACTTGTGCAAGAGTGTGGAGTCTCAAATTTCCAAAGGGGTTTGAGTGCTGTTGTAATTGGTAACAGGGTTCAGCCAAAGGAGAGAGCGAGGTATCACATTGTTTATCAAGTTATCAGAAAGTTCACTGAGAAGATTGGGCATCCCCTTATCATCTTGGTATCAGATTACTGGGTTTACTCGGTGAGCTGTATCTATCCCTTTAGATTTGAGTGTTTTCATACCTATACAGAAAAAGCCACAAAAATATCAGTATAGAACATTGCCATAGCCTTAGATAACCCCTAGTTTCCAATTTCTAGTTGTTGTTTTGTGTTTGATCTTGTGTTTCTTTTCTGTTTCTGAGTCATTAGGTTTCGGTTAGAGTTAGGGTTCTTAGTTGTTCTGCAATTCCGATTGGAGTCCTCATACAAAAATCCCAAAAAAAAAGTTACCCGAGGTGTTTGGTGCTTCCAATCCGAGTGATACTCTATTTCCTACCGCGGCATAATTTTCACTAGTTCTCTGCCGTGGTGTTCTTCTAGTCCTACTCGGTTTGGTTCTGTTTGCTCGCAGATTTGATCAATTTCTGCCGTGGGTTCCTAGTTGGATTCGGTTTCCAATCCTACCGCAGCACAAAGAGCAGCAAAACGCTGCCGTGAGCATCCCTGGTTCGAGTCGGAATCGTGTTCTGCCGCGGCACAAAAATCGCCAATTCCCTACCGTGAGCCCTCACGCGCACGCGCCACACCACAGCCATCATCTGCCCTCTAGCGCGCCCGCTCGCTGCCGCGCACGGCACAACTTTGCGTTGTTTTCTGCTGAGAATCGCTGCCACGGGCACCAATTTGGGCCGTTTTGCTGCCGTACGGCAGAGAAAACAACAGTTTTCTGTCGTGACCTCTGTGAGTCTCCTAGTTAGTTTTCATCTATTTTCTTTTGTTTTTCTTTTATATTTTCTTTAGGAATTCAAGTTTGAACTTTGTGAACCTTAGACCCAGCCTTTCTACAGCAAAATTTTAGGTATCTTACCCATAAGACTAGCTACATTTTTGCTCTCAACAGGCTGCTCATATCATATATAACTTTTGTGTCACATTGTTATGACTTGTTATTTTTGCTCCTAGTTGATATTGACCATTGAAAAAGTACAAAACAAATTAGAAAATAGAAAAGGTATAAAAAAAGAAAGAGAGAAAACAGAAATACAAAAGAGGTCGGGAGCATCATATTCTCAATTGTTATTGCAGCTGTAACACCTGGGGTGTTTTCCCCAATTTAGAAAATTGATTGTTTTCCTTTTGCTTTGCATCAAGCATCATATGCATTGCATTGTTTTCACACCAACTTGAAAATTCAAACCAACTTAAACTTTTTCAAACAATGCATATTTGTTTTTCAAATCAAATTGAAGTGGAAAAATAATTTTGGCTTGGTTAATAAAAACCCTATTTTATTAAACCCTATTTTTGACTTTCAAATTCAGATTCAAACAACAAGCAAATATTTGAAATTTTGAAAACTAACACTTGTGCAACTGGGCATTTTAGTTGTCAAGTGCAAAGAAATTAAAATCATATTTTTCTGAGTATTAAAACTCCCCCAATTCCATTTCTTTTCTCTCCCTATTCTTTTACAAAAAAAAGAAGAAAGGAAAGCAAACACACAGGTGGGGAGGCAGGCCACAAAACGGCCCACCTACAACCCACCGTAGCAACCCAACCCCCCCCTTCTTCCTCGTACGGACAGACAGGAGGGGGAGGTCGCTGTCACCTCCATGGCCCCCACCTCCCACCTGCTCCCCTCCTCCCTTAAATCCCCTCTCCCCCTCCTTCCCAAACCCTAGCTCTCCTCCACCCTTCTTCCTCCTCCATCCGCCGCCATCTCTATCCCTCCTCTGTTTATTTTTCGTTTCTCTGAACCTTCTGAAGTTTGAAGGTGCATCCATGGCCGCAGCTTAGAGCTCTCCTCGCCGTCGCCTCGGTCCACGCCGAGCCCTGCTTCCTGCGGGAACGGAAACCGGCGACCTCCCTCTACGTCCTCATCAACTCGGCCGGCCCTGGGAGGCTCTCTGGAGGCCGCGCCGTCGAGCTCCTCGCTGTCACTGCCGTCTGTCCGCCATCGCCATCCCCTCCATGTCGCTGCTTCCTCGCCAGGCCCGTGGTGAGCACACCCCCTGTCTCTCCTCTCTCCCCTCTCTCCCCTCTGCCCCGCGGGCGCACGCCCAGCGCCCCGGCGCGCCCACGCCGGCGAGCACTCACCGTCGATCGTTGCAGTCGTCTCCTGTTGTTCCCGATCGGTTCAGTTACGTTCACATATATCTGCACCCCTTACCTCAAACCCCCGCGCCTCTGTAACCTTCAACAACCCGAGCAGAAGCCCCACTGGTAGCACTCCCTTGCGCGCGCCCAGCAGGTCTTGGGTTCGATCCCCCCAGACGCAAAGCAACCCCCTTTTTCCTCCTTTTCCTTTTTATCTCTCGAATTTCAGAAACACAGATCTGATTCATTAATTGTAAAATCAATAACAAATTGAATTTTGCTCCAAATTCAATGATTCAAGTTTCTGTGGATTCATAATTTTGTGCTCTTCCTGTTAATGTCAAAGTTGCAACATGTTTCTGTAATAATTTTTGCACTAAATAATTAAATACAGAAAATGCAATAAAAATTTGAAACTTTGCAATTTCATAACTTGAGTTCTGTTCATCCAATTTGAGCAAACTTGGGCTCTAAAAATTTGTCTTAACAAACTCTACACATTGGTATTTTATTTGGTCACAATGGAATTAATTTTGAACATGTTTCCCTCTGTTTACTAAAAGGGCAGAATAAAAATGGTTATGGAAAATTGCATAATAAATTCAATAATAACCCAAAAATTATGTTTAATAGCTCAAATTGTTCATTGAAACATTTTATACATGTTTTCAACCTTTTCAATACAATTTGTTTACTGTTTTTCCTAATTAAAAGTGGTGCAATAATTCAATGCTTTAATTAAACCCTTTTAAATTGCAAAATTCATAACTTGGGCAATTCAAATCCAATTCCAACATGTAAAATATGTTTTCCATCCCATTTTTCATGAAATTTGCAAATATCAACTTTGTTTTCTGTTTTGAATAATTTAAATTGCTGAAAACAACTGTTTCTTAATTAATGCATTTAAAATTGTCAAATTAATAACTTGCTCATCTAAAATCCAAATTCAACAAATGAAATATGTATTCCATTTAAAATTTTGTGTTCTTTCCAAATATGAATTTGGTTATCTATTATGAACAATTTAAATTGGTGAAAACAACAAATGCTTGTGTAATTCATTTAAGAAGCCAAGTTTCATAACTTAATAAATAAATTTCCAAACTTGGTAAACACCTTTTCAAATTGAAGCTATTGTTGTTTTCTCATTGTTTTCCTCATCCATGCCTCATTATAATTAACTTTCACATGATGGCTATTTGTAGATCATTTAATTCCACATTAATTCATGGGTTTTCCATATGCAATCCAAATTGCATATGGGCCCCTTTAATTATGTTACCATGTCAACTAGTTTATTTTTGATGCACCCCTTTAACTTGTCATGCATATAAAATAGGATCATGCTGGATCTTTTGCCATAGTAGTAATTGTTGCATCCGGTGTTTGTTCTAGTTCGTTGCTTCTTCGCGGATAGGACGTTGAGATGATGTGAGCAACGACAAGTTCTGCGGATGTACCTCTACTTGCTGGATTCCAGGCAAGTATACTCACTTGCTGCCTATGGCTTCCTTTCATCACTTGTTACCGATTCTTTCCGTTGTTCTTATGCTAGCCTTATGATTCGATGCTTGTGTCTTGATCCTATCATATGTTTACCTTGCAGCCATGACATAGCCTTCCTTCCACTTCCTATTACCTGTTGCTTGTTTACCTTGTTGGCCCTCGTGTCGTAGTTGCATGCTTAGTGTTGTTTGTGCTCAAGCCTTGTTGTCCGTCTTATCACCTGTTTAGTTTGATAGTTGGGTTTCAATTCAATCAACAACATGTTAATGTTTTGGGTAATAATAATTTGATGATAAGGCACCGGCAGGAGGCCCGGCGTGGTTTTGAGGCCTGCTAGTGTCGACCCTAATTAGGAAAAGGGTCTTGTCCATTGATCCATGATGAGCGCACTAACCGCATGTGGGAAGCGAGTATGGGCGCCCCCCGCAATTCTGATTCGATTCGCATCTCGTCCAAATCGCCTCATTTAGTTCGGGTTTTCCATTTGCCGCATGCATATGCAGGTGCGAACCCTTGGCGCCAGGGTGGAACTTTTGTAGTCGGCATTTAGGGAGACACGTTCTTAGAGTGCTATGAGGGTCCCCTTTTCTTCGTGGGGCTTGATTAGCCGTGCGCTCAACTGCACGGGGTTCTTTGGGCTTGATGCGAAGAAGAGTTGGGTTGTGTTGAGTACCTCGCTTGGTGGGTTGATCCCCCGTCTGGCAGGTTATTCTTACGTGTACGGCCAAATTGGTGCATCCCTGCAGGGTTAAATCTTCTCGAGAAGCCGTATTGTCTGCGGTTATGGATGACTTGGTGAAAGTGCTGGCTAACAAGTACTCAGACAACTTACACTTAACGATGATAACTTGACTAGTAATATAGATTACCTCCACCATAAAAATGAATGTCACCTAAATCAAAAGTGTGAGTTTCCTTGGGTTGCTTCCTTAGTAGGGGGTAACATTGGATGGGTATTGTTTGGTGAGTAGTTGTAGTTGGTTCTGATACGCTATCTTATCCCCTTTCTTTTAGCGGGGTGTTGTAGCGAGTCTCTGTAGTTAGTTAGTGCAGCCCGCTGCCGCTTCTTTGCAACAATCCCTTCCTTCCCGTTGTACCCAAAGTATTTGTAACTTGTGATGATTGGTTACGCTGGTATCTTGTGAGTATGGTTTATCCACTTGCCAGTACTTAACCGTACTGACCCACGAATCCTTTTCATGGCTGCATATTCCACATTGCAGTCAACAGGTTTGAAGTCTGACGACGTTAGCTTGGGAATCCCTCCGGCCTGGCCTGGGCAGGGATTGGACGCCATCGGTTATCTTCAGGACTCTTAGTCCAATTTGCATCTTGTCCGTAGCCGGACGCTATGTTGTTTCTTCCGCTGTTATTTGGATCTTTGTATTGTATCAGTTGTATCCGTGACTCGTTTGAGTCGTCTTGTATATATCTTTTTTGTTGTGGTTGTGGATTATTCGAGAACTGTTGTAATGTTATCACAAGTGGCAATCTGGAATCGGTTATTATGTGGACTTTGGCGGGAATGCTGAAATCTGCATAGTGCCCGATCCCGGGGCGTCACAAATGGTATCAGAGCATGGTTTCCGATTCCCGATATTGTTTCGAAACGAATGGTTATCGAAGCAACGGGTCCGCAAAGCCTGTAGGATAACCTCGCTAACGGTCGTGTTCTTAGAGTGTCAAAACTATTTGTGCAAAATCTGTTTTGGAAACCTCTCAATAGGATTCTTGTTTTCTCCTTATCTCTATTCTATTTCCCCTCCCATCTTATTTGTTTTGGAGTCTCCCCCCTTGTCTATCTTTCAAAGTGTTAGGATCCTACGTGGGTGGACGTTTTCTGAGCCTTTAACCTAATAGGTTCGATCATCGGAAGATTCCTGGTGGAAGAACATCGCCATCAACCCGAGCAAGAATCTTTTGTTAGTGGTGTCGAGAAGAAGAGATCCACCCACTGACCCGGGAAATCAACCGCAGCACGAAGTTTGAAGGTGCATCCATGGCCGGAGCTTAGAGCTCTCCTCGCCGTCGCCTCGGTCCACGCCGAGCCCTGCTTCCTGCGGGAACGGAAACCGGCGACCTCCCTCTACGTCCTCATCAACTCGGCCGGCCCTGGGAGGCTCTCTGGAGGCCGCGCCGTCGAGCTCCTCGCCGTCACTGCCGTCTGTCCGCCATCGCCATCCCCTCCATGTCGCTGCTTCCTCGCCAGGCCCGTGGTGAGCACACCCCCTGTCTCTCCTCTCTCCCCTCTCTCCCCTCTGCCCCGCGGGCGCACGCCCAGCGCCCCGGCGCGCCCACGCCGGCGAGCACTCACCGTCGATCGTCGCAGTCGTCTCCTGTTGTTCCCGATCGGTTCAGTTACGTTCACATATATCCGCACCCCTTACCTCAAACCCCCGCGCCTCTGTAACCTTCAACAACCCGAGCAGAAGCCCCACTGGTAGCACTCCCTTGCGCGCGCCCAGCAGGTCTTGGGTTCGATCCCCCCCAGACGCAAAGCAACCCCGTTTTTCCTCCTTTTCCTTTTTATCTCTCGAATTTCAGAAACACAGATCTGATTCATTAATTGTAAAATCAATAACAAATTGAATTTTGCTCCAAATTCAATGATTCAAGTTTCTGTGGATTCATAATTTTGTGCTCTTCCTGTTAATGTCAAAGTTGCAACATGTTTCTGTAATAATTTTTGCACTAAATAATTAAATACAGAAAATGCAATAAAAATTTGAAACTTTGCAATTTCATAGCTTTAGTTCTGTTCATCCAATTTGAGCAAACTTGGGCTCTAAACATTTGTCTTAACAAACTCTACACATTGGTATTTTATTTGGTCACAATTGAATTAATTTTGAACATGTTTCCCTCTGTTTACTAAAAGGGCAGAATAAAAATGGTTATGGAAAATTGCATAATAAATTCAATAATAACCCAAAAATTATGTTTAATAGCTCAAATTGTTCATTAAAACATTTTATACATGTTTTCAACCTTTTCAATACAATTTGTTTACTGTTTTTCCTAATTAAAAGTGGTGCAATAATTCAATGCTTTAATTAAACCCTTTTAAATTGCAAAATTCATAACTTGGGCAATTCAAATCCAATTCCAACATGTAAAATATGTTTTCCATCCCATTTTTCATGAACTTTGCAAATATCAACTTTGTTTTCTGTTTTGAATAATTTAAATTGCTGAAAACAACTGTTTCTTAATTAATGCATTTAAAATTGTCAAATTAATAACTTGCTCATCTAAAATCCAAATTCAACAAATGAAATATGTATTCCATCTAAAATTTTGTGTTCTTTCCAAATATGAATTTGGTTATATATTATGAACAATTTAAATTGGTGAAAACAATAAATGCTTGTGTAATTCATTTAAGAAGCCAAGTTTCATAACTTAATAAATAAATTTCCAAACTTGGTAAACACCTTTTCAAATTGAAGCTATTGTTGTTTTCTCATTGTTTTCCTCATCCATGCCTCATTCTAATTAACTTTCACATGATGGATATTTGTAGATCATTTAATTCCACATTAATTCATGGGTTTTCCATATGCAATCCAAATTGCATATGGGCCCCTTTAATTATGTTACCATGTCAACTAGTTTATTTTTGATGCACCCCTTTAACTTGTCATGCATATAAAATAGGATCATGTTGGATCTTTTGCCGTAGTAGTAATTGTTGCATCCGGTGTTTGTTCTAGTTCGTTGCTTCTTCGCGGATAGGACGTTGAGATGATGTGAGCAACGACAAGTTCAGCGGATGTACCTCTACTTGCTGGATTCCAGGCAAGTATACTCACTTGCTGCCTATGGCTGCCTTTCATCACTTGTTACCGATTCTTTCCGTTGTTCTTATGCTAGCCTTATGATTCGATGCTTGTGTCTCGATCCTATCATATGTTTACCTTGCAGCCATGACATAGCCTTCCTTCCACTTCCTATTACCTGTTGCTTGTTTACCTTGTTGGCCCTCGTGTCGTAGTTGCATGCTTAGTGTTGTTTGTGCTCAAGCCTTGTTGTCCGTCTTATCACCTGTTTAGTTTGATAGTTGGGTTTCAATTCAATCAACAACATGTTAATGTTTTGGGTAATAATAATTTGATGATAAGGCACCGGCAGGAGGCCCGGCGTGGTTTTGAGGCCTGCTAGTGTCGACCCTAATTAGGAAAAGGGTCTTGTCCATTGATCCATGATGAGCGCACTAACCGCATGTGGGAAGCGAGTATGGGCGCCCCGCGTAATTCTGATTCGATTCACATCTTGTCCAAATCGCCTCATTTAGTTCGGGTTTTCCATTTGCCGCATGCATATGCAGGTGCGAACCCTTGGCGCCAGGGTGGAACTTTTGTAGTCGGCATTTAGGGAGACACGTTCTTAGAGTGCTATGAGGGTCCCCTTTTCTTCGTGGGGCTTGATTAGCCGTGCGCTCAACTGCACGGGGTTCTTTGGGCTTGATGCGAAGAAGAGTTGGGTTGTGTTGAGTACCTCGCTTGGTGGGTTGATCCCCCGTCTGGCGGGTTATTCTTACGTGTACGGCCAAATTGGTGCATCCCTGCAGGGTTAAATCTTCTCGAGAAGCCGTGTTGTCCGCGGTTATGGATGACTTGGTGAAAGTGCTGGCTAACAAGTACTCAGACAACTTACACTTAACGATGATAACTTGACTAGTAATATAGATTACCTCCACCATAAAAATGAATGTCACCTAAATCAACAGTGTGAGTTTCCTTGGGTTGCTTCCTTAGTAGGGGGTAACATTGGATGGGTATTGTTTGGTGAGTAGTTGTAGTTGGTTCTGATACGCTATCTTATCCCCTTTCTTTTAGCCGGGTGTTGTAGCTAGTCTCTGTAGTTAGTTAGTGCAGCCCGCTGCCGCTTCTTTGCAACAATCCCTTCCTTCCCGTTGTACCCAAAGTATTTGTAACTTGTGATGATTGGTTACGCTGGTATCTTGTGAGTATGGTTTATCCACTTGCCAGTACTTAACCGTACTGACCCACGAATCCTTTTCGTGGCTGCATATTCCACATTGCAGTCAACAGGTTTGAAGTCTGACGATGTTAGCTTGGGAATCTCTCCGGCCTGGCCTGGGCAGGGATTGGACGCCATCGGTTATCTTCAGGACTCTTAGTCCAATTTGCATCTTGTCCGTAGCCGGACGCTATGTTGTTTCTTCCGATGTTATTTGGATCTTTGTATTGTATCAGTTGTATCCGTGACTCGTTTGAGTCGTCTTGTATATATCTTTTCTGTTGTTGTTGTGGATTATTCGAGAACTGTTGTAATGTTATCACAAGTGGCAATCTGGAATCGGTTATTATGTGGACTTTGGCGGGAATGCTGAAATCTGCATAGTGCCCGATCCCGGGGCGTTACAGCAGCTGTTTGGTTATTGCTATATATTGACACTATCAATTGAGAAATCTTGTGCCTGTTTATCTTGATCTTGGCTAGAGTCTTTCTAGAGCATTGCAAAAAATTCATCCACATATTTGCTTTGCCACATTTGTCTCCATTGGTGTGTGTTTTCTAGGTGCATCTTTTGGTATCATCACAAACAACAAATAGGATTGTTACTTGGTGATTGTTAGGTATCCCTACCAAGCCCCACTATATAACCTGTTTTGCCATTGTGAAAGCTAAAATCCCTGGGTATTCTATTTTCCACGCCAAGTCACAATAGTTGCTATTACTTGTTGGTAAGTTATTCTATTCACTTTGGAACGGTAAGGATCACCTTTTTGCTGGTTTTGAGTGAGTTGAGAGAGGCACCACAACCTATAGCAATTTTTATTTCACTAACCTATTAATCATGGCTTCTCCTAGTGATGTTTCTACGCAGGCTAAGAGGACAAATGGTGATGGGGCTGTGAAGTGGACAGATTTGGAGGAGATGCAAGAACAATTGAACACAACCATTACTACAAAACATTCATAATTACATTCCCTCCTTGACAAGCATGGAGTGGATATGGATACTCATGTTCAGATTTTAGTGTTGGAAATTGATACTGTTGCCGAAATAGCTGCTGCCACACAAGAACAAGTTACAACCATGCAAACAGCCCTTACACAATTGACTACACAAATTGCTGCCTTGACAACTTTGGTGAATCAAAGGCTCCCTGCTCAGGAGGATAATAATAGTGCTCTTGGTGATAATGAAATGATGAGGGCAATTTTATTCCTCTAGGCCGTGGGGGAGGTAGATGCAATGGAGTGGGTCGTGGCTTTGTGGCAAGGAGGGTTCAAGAACAAGATCCAATTCCAAACCGAGAGGATGATGGGCTTGGAAAACAAAAATTCATGTTCCCATCCTTCAATTTTGATACTGATGATGTAGAAGAATATCTCATGTGGGAGTTGAAAATTTAAAAATTGTGGAGGATGCATGAGTATACTGAGGAGAGGAAAATTAAACTTGCTTCTTCAGGTTTTGATGGCTATGCTTTGCTATGGTGGGATAATATTACAAGAACAAGAGCAAGAGATAGAGAACCTTAAATTGTCACATGGAGGGAGATGAAGCAAGTTATGAGAGACAAATTTGTGCCCAAAAATTATTTGAGAACATTATATGAAAAGCTACAACACTTGAGACAAGGTGCAAATTCTGTGGATGCTTATTTTAGGGAGATAGAGCTGATCATGCAAAGAGCTAGAGTGAGAGAAGATACAGAACATACTATGCGAAGATTTCTTTCAGGCTTATAATTTAAAATCAAGAGCGTTGTTAGGCATGTGCAATGTAATGATATGAATGAGCTATTACATCAAGCAAGGGAGGCAGAAAGCACTTGGCCGAGGAGGCTCTTATGGTTCCAAGGAGGACATTTACTCCTAGATCATCTTTTTCATCACCATCACCACAACTAGCTCCTAGCCGTGGGGTTTCTTCCACCAAACCCGAGAGTTCCACCTCTAATTCTAAGAAGCAAGTACAACCAGCAGCAAGTGCAAGTGGTTCCACAACATCTAAAACTAGAAATAGGGACATGAGCTGCCATACATGTGGAGGAAAAGGCCACTTCAAGAGAGATTGCCCCAACAAGAAAGTTGTGCTCTTAATGCCAATGATGAGTATGAGACAGGTGATGATGCTGACCCTAATGAGGAGGATGATGATGGTCCTGTTGATGCATATCCTTCTAGCTATCCTACTTTTGCTTGCACACAGAAAACATTGAGTGTTCTCCCTAGTCCAGAAAGTCAGAGATGCAATTTATTCCAAACAAGAGAAATTGTAGTCCCCCAATTGGCTTGCAAAGTGATTACTGATGGAGGTAGTTACAGAAATTTAGCAAGCAAGGAGTTGTGTTTAAAGCTGAAATTGAGATATATTCCACATCCTCATCCTTATCATATACAGTGGCTCAGTGATAAAGGAGAGATGAAGGTGACCCACATGGTGAGAGCTGAATTTCAAATTGGGCCTTACAAGGACACCATTGAGTGTGATGTAGTGCCTATGTCAGATTGTCACATGTTGCTTGGGAGACCTTGGCAGTTTGATAGGAGTGTGACACATGATGGGAGAGCAAATACCTATCAACTGAAGTGGAATGGAAAGGACATAATTTTGAGGCCTATGAAACCACAACAAATTGTAAATGAGTCTTGACAAAAAGTTCCTGAGAGTGATAGTGAGAGACATGAGAGTGAAAACAAGAGTGATGTGAGTGAAAATAGCAAAACCAATCTGAGTGGTAAAAATAAAAGTGAGGGAGTGAGCCTATTATGCATGTTAGCCACTAAAGAGGACTTGAGAGAATTTCAAGAGGACCCTAGTATGCTTCCTATAGTGCTTATGCACATGGGAGAAATATTGGTTTCTAATGACATGACCCGTATTCCTCTTGGTGTTTCTCATGTTTTACAGGAGTTTGATGATGTTTTTCCAGAGGAGGTGCCAGCAGGGCTGCCACCATTGCGTGGCATTGAGCATCAAATTGACTTGATTCCTGGGGCTACATTGCCAAACCGAGCCCCTTACAGGACCAATCCCCAAGAGACCAAAGAGATACAGAAACAAGTGCAGGAGCTTCTTGATAAAGGGTATATTCGCATTAGCCTATCTCCATGTGTTGTTCCTGTTATTTTGGTTCCTAAGAAAGATGGTACTTGGCGCATGTGTGTAGATTGTAGAGAAATTAACAACATCACTATTCGTATGGGCACCTAGAGGGGGGGTGAATATGTGCTACGACCAATTTTATTTTTTCTTCAAGATTAATCTTGACACAAAGGTTAATTCTCTAGATAATGCAACTATGGTGAATTTACCTATATGCCAAGAACAATGATAAACACAATACAAGCACAAGTAAAGGTGATAAGGGGTGGCCCAATCTTCTCAGTGAACTCACAGATAACTTCAATATGATAACTAGTGCGCCACTAAGAACTCTCCCGGCTGATCCCTGATGCCAATGCAAAAGATAGCAACCCCAAGGATATTCTCAACTCCACACTCTTGCACAAGTAATCCACCGACTACAAGTGGTCATGTACCTTCTTATTCCCAGTGGAACAGCAGGTAACACGTAAAGTTTGCAGATGAACTTACAGATGAAGGCTTACAAGCTGTTTCAATCTATAGGTCTAGGGTTTAATGTTTTAACATAGTCTAATCTATCTAATTTCGCCCAAGGGTTATATATGAGGGGGTATGGTGCGGCCACAAGTGGAATTGCACAAGCATCCAACCCCAACTCGAATAGGACCCACTTTGGACTCTGCTTGGACTTTGGACTCGACCCACCATTAAGGGGTGCGGCCTATGATGGTATACAAACTATGCCTATTAATAATAGGACTTCTACATGGCGCATTTAGACTCTTGGAGGCGTCCTCCCCTTGTTATTCATCAAATAACAATTGTTATTCTTTGGTTTCATCCTTGTAGCACTTGTTTTCCAGCTCCTCTTCATGTCCATCCTCATCCATGCTCATCTCCTCTTTATGATCATCTCCACTCATGCTTGTGTTACCAACAAACCTAGAATATGATAGTGCATGTATTTAGGTAGTATAAAGCTCTCATGAAGACAAACAATATTTATTACTAGGAAATAATTCACCTTATAATGAATAATAGTGAGGCTTAATATTTCCTTCCAACTCAAGCATGAAGAAATCTCATGAACCTCTATGATATCCCTATCATCCTCCCTTTCTTCAAAAAATTTCCTATGACTCTCCTCCCTTTCTTCAAGAGAAGACGTCCTCGGCTTCTGGTAAGCTGAAAGTGGAAGAAACAGAAAGAACAACGTGTATGCACAATACAAATATCTATAATTGGGTGCATTGGTTGTTAACAGCTCATAAATTTTTTCACATGACATGTGACCACGAAATTGGCATGAAAGCAGCACATAAATGTCATAGCATCTCATAAAATAGCAATCATAATTGCAAATATAAGTGAAGCTCATAAAATCATGATCAAAAGGAGAAACACCTATGTATAAATTCTTATTGTTTAGTATCAAACTAAGTGTTTTCACAGAAGATCTATGATGAAAATTGGTGGTATTAAAGTCAAAACAATCCAAACAAATTAACTCATTAGATAGTGGATACCATGCTTCAACTGCGCTACTCTGATATATATAACACAATAATAGCCGAATGGTAGTACACCTAATTTTGTTCTCATGTTTGTATAATCATCATGTAAATTGCAACTCATTTTTGCAAATATAAGTGAAGTGTAAATCTGTAACATATGTACTTATCAAGTTTTGTTGGAAATCAAACATATGGGTAGAATCATGCTTAGATTTAGCAAATTGTACACAATCCAAATGAGGTAACATAATTTTCAATTTCAGCAATCCTATTCATAGCACATTGCACATTAATTGGTTCATGTAACATGATGGAATACACAATATTAATAGGTGGTATTTTAGCAAGCACTTCTTTATGTGTAATCAAGACCACATGATCAAAATTCGAAATATTCAAAATATCACATGATGGTGAACTATATGTGGTTATCAACTCAGAAGAATTAACTAACACATTAGTAGGCTCACAAAAAGTTGTACTTGGAAGTGGTAGCTCCAAATCAGCACCAATGTCAATAACATCCTCCTCAGATATAGTAGGCACTGATTCATCTCTCTCAAGGGGTGATGCAGGTTGTACTATTGATGGCTCCCTTTCTTCAAGAGTAACCTGCATATCACAAGAAATAATACTAGGCACAATGGTATGATCCTCCAATAGATGTGATGGTGGTAGTGATGGTGGTGGTGCGGGTTGTACTATAGGCTCCCTTTCTTCAAAAGCAACCTGCACATCACAAGACACAACACTAGGAGTAGACATAGTTACATTAGTAGAAACAGCCTCATAGGTCTTCTCAACCTCTACCAATCTCATAACCAATGGTTGATGTCGAATTCTTTTAAATTTTGTAGGACATGCATGTATTATCCAATCTCTCTTATTATTCCAAAAGAATTGTAAATCAGGATAATGGCTATCAAAATTAACCTTATAGCTATTGCACCAAAATGCACTCAACAAAAGGTGACAACAAGTAAATGCTCTAGGAAGCACATTACACCTAATTCGTACTGTATGATCATGAATAGTTAACGGAATCCAGGTAGCATGAGTAATGTGAAGTGTAGCATCATTAGTTTTTAACATAAATGAGCTGCGAGTTGCATAAGATGTCAACTGTAATGCTTCAACAACCTCAATACTAACAAAATTAGACCGTGTACCCTTATCAAGGGTAATAGAAACAGTACTACCATTGATGTCTCCTGTGAAGTGGAACAAACCTCATGGTGCAACACTTTGCGTGCTCAGGTTCAAGCCCACCACGGGTGCCCAAGAAGACGCGGAAGGCGAACGGGGAGGACCAGCGCAAGGAGGCGAAGGCATGAAGCCCCAGGCGGCGGAACCTCCGGTGTTCCCACCGGAGCCTCCGCTCCACGCTCGCCACCGGAGCCTTCGGTGCAGCCTCCGCCCAAAACCCCTTCGGGTGGCTGACAGCGGAGCCACCACAGCACCGGAGTCCCGGCGGAACCTCCGGTGTTCCCACCGGAGCCTCCGCTCCACGCTCGCCACCGGAGCCTCCGGTGCAACCTCCGCCCAAAACCCCTTCGGGTGGTTGATAGCGGAGCCACCAACGGACCCCACGGCGGAGCATCCGGTGGCCCAGCCCAGTAGACCACCAGACCCCCACCGGAGCCTCCGCTCGATCCACCGGTACCTCCGGTGGAAACCACCGGAGCCTCCGCTCCTGCGCGGCCTGCGTGCCACTTTCGGGGCTTGACCCTTGTACCTTATCCTCCCACCTACCCCCTTTGGCACTAGACTATATATAGACCCCCCATTCCCAGATCTAGGGTTAGAGTTGAATTTAGAACATTTGGAGCTCAGCTCTCTTGTATCCCTCTTTGAGGAACTACTCCTCCGGTGTGTACCGAGGAACGTATCAAGGCTACTGCTCCGACTTCATCGAGGATCGTATCAAGGCACATCCCAACTACTTGTCCTCTCCCTATTGGGTTTCAGTCAAGAGTTGTCCAATCTTCCTCTCGTTATATTGAGGTTCTATTGGCGTAGTGGTACCGGCTACGGGTGTGAGATGGTTTGTATCAAGGTGAGTTCAGTTGGATCGATTGTTCTGTAGGCGTCCCTCGGGGCTTAGTTGACGGGAGGTTGGATCTTTCGGTTCTTGCGATTTATCCCGATTTGTGTGTTGCCCCGCGTTTCCCCCACGTCCCCCCTCGATTCCCCATCTCATGTTCTTACCGTTCTCCGTGTTCTTCGTTCGTTCTTGTCGATTCGTGAAGATCGGGCCAATCTAGGAGTCCAACCCCATATCATCTGGTATCCAGAGCTAGATTGACACGAATCCGACACCCACCCCCTCCCCTACCACCAATTTTTCTTCTATCCAACATAAATTCGAAAATTTCACAAAAATAGCCACAAACGGATTTCGACCGATCTGTTGATTCGTTGAGTTTTTCGTGGTTTTGTTTCATAGATTTGTTGCCAAACACCACCCCACACCTTTCTATTCAGCCATTTTTCCCAAATTCGCCCAAATTTTTTCTTGATTTTGAAGGAATTTCGAATTTGAGCCAAAATCTCAGAAAATCTCAGCTCTTCGATTTCCGGACAGATTTTGAAACTTGTTTTTTTTGTCGCTTTTTATCCGAATTGAGTGCAACAAAGTGCTACGCGACCCCACGACATCACCTACGCTTCCACATCAACGGATCGCCACGACATCGACTCCCCCACGGCCGTAAGTCCGTGATCATCAATAAGAGAGGTATAACTTGCTTCCGCTTGAACCACCCCATCCCATTGTGTTACTTACCTACTCGGACTAGTTCTTTTTACACCGCTTGGCATCGCATTTGTGGCATCGAGAGTGCGAGGTTAGCGCTTGTGAGAGATTATCTACGAGTAGGCATTGGCACTTTGGAATCCATCAAAAGAGAAATTAAAAAAAAAAAAGAAAATAGAAAAAGAAGCAAAAGGATCGGTGCCAATTGCTTTCCATTGTAGGAGGTGGTGGTGGTTGTTGAGGTTGTCCACCCTCCTCCACGTTGTGGCGATCATGGCGACGAGGTTCCTCTTCATACACGAACTATTTCAAATACGTATTCAAATACACGAACCAGGGCACTGGCATCATAATGAACTTCCTCTTAGTGCACAACCAAGGAGGAAGGTAATAGATACATAGAGTTACAGGCTAGGTGCTATGGTTGCAGCTCTGCTCACTAAATGGATTAAATCCATCGGTACTTAGACCAAACCATAAGTTCCTTGCCTCACCTGCAAAGCGCGGGAACTTTCTCTCGATTTTTCTCCACTGCGACCCATCAGCGGGGTGTCTCAACATCTCATCTTTCTTACGATCTTCCATGTGCCATCGCAAAAGTTTGGCATGCTCTTTGTTTCCGAACAAACGTTTCAACCGTGGTATTATAGGAGCATACTACATCACCTTTGCAGGAACCCTCTTCCTGGGTCGCTCACCCTCAACATCGCCAGGGTCGTCTGGTCTGATCTTATACAGCAATGCAGTGCATACCGGGCATTGTTCCAAATTCTCGTACTTCTCACCGCGGTAGATGATGCAGTCATTAATGCAGGCATGTATCTTCTCCACGTCTAATCTTATGGTGCATACAAGCTTCTTTGCTTGGTATGTACTGTCGGGCAATTCATTGTTTTTAGGAAGCTGCTTCTTCACTATTTGCATCAACTTTGTAAATCCGCTGTCAGTCACACCGTTTTCGGCCTTCCATTGGAGCAATTCCAGTGTGCTGCCCAACTTTTTCTGCCCGTCTTTGCAAGTTGTATACAACAATGTTTTGTGATCTTTTAACATCTGGTCAAACTTCACCCTCATCTTTTCAATATTGCTTTCTGTCTTTGCATCCGTAATAGCCTGGCCAAGATCATCGATGGGCTCATATGGTGCCTGCAACTCTGATTCCACTTCATTTTTATCTTCCATTCCAGTACCGGCACCGTATTCAGGGAACATGTCATGATAGTTGTCATCACTCTCTCCTTCTTCGTTGTCTTCCATCATAACCCCTCTTTCTCCGTGCTTGGTCCAACAATTATAGCCGGGCATGAAACCGGATTGAAACATGTGGAAGTGGATGACTCTGTGAGAAGAGTGTTCCTTCTGATTCCGACATACAACACATGGACAACAGATAAAATTATTCCGCTTGTTTGCTTGGGCCACCTCGAGAAAATAACCCACGCCTTTCATGAACTTGGCAGAGCGTCGGTCAGCGTACATCCATTGCCGGTTCATCTGCATTATATGATTATTGATTAAGAACTGTTACAGAACATCATGAATAGAGAAATGATCAATGTTACATCGAAAGATGAAATGTTAAAGTTGGTACCTCGACCGAGGAGGAAAGAAGGACGAGAAAACTTATTTAATTAAGAAGGACGAGAAAGCTTATTTAAGGACAGATGAAAGTGCGAGCTGAGATGGCGTTATTCTCCCGGGCATTTCATCAAACACCTCTTGTGCATAGGAGGGAAAAAAGTGAGCACACACCACACAACTGGAAATATGTCCTCCAAAGTGAGTGGCATGAGGAGAAGAGAGGGCTGGCAGGGTTTATATATAGTGGGGGTTATTTGCCCCGGTTGGTGGCTCCAACCGGGGCAAACGACCCCCCACACCACGCGCCTGAACGGACTCTGCTCGTCGAGGGCCTTTAGCCCCGGTTGGAGCCACCAACCGGGGCAACTGACCCCCCCACCACGCACCCTGCTCACCCCAGCCCCACCTCTCCGGTCTTTTACACCGGGTGGTGGCCGAGCCGGGGCGAAAGGGGTGGTCACGGGTGAGCAAAAGCCCCGTTTTCCACTAGTGTCCTATCAGCAAGAAGAAGCTTGGAGAAGACACGCGCCAAGGCCAGCTCCAGGATTTTGGGGCCCTCCTTAGTTGGAGACATCATCCAGGCCTCCAAATGCCTCCTCCAGGTTCCCGACGAGATTGGTGAAGAATTGGACGCACGTAGGTCGCGACGTCGTCTCGATAGGGATCCTCGGGGTCTTCCCCAACGAAGCACCCTACAACACAGCGGGCACGGGTGGTATTGTCGAAGAACATATTTGACCGTTTGCTTGATAGCATCTGCTGCTGGGTTGTCGATGTCTTGTCCTTGTCACCCAAGGAACTCACCGAACCAACTTGTTGTAGAAAATCATTGACCTACCGCTGGGGGCGGGCAATCTCGTCGTCAAAACTTACCAAGGCAGTCTGGTGCTCGTCGAGGGCGTGATCCTGCTTGGCAATCTTGTCCTTGTACTCCTCTTTATTCTTCATGAAGCGAGATTCCTAAGTCTTGAATTTCTTCTGATACGCGTCAGAGGTGGCCTCGCGGTCGTCCTTTAGATTATGCCCGTTCTCAACAATGATCCTTTTATCCTCCCTATCGAGGTCGACGTTAGCTTTTTTTGAGGCAATCCGTGTACAAAGCTTCATCTCTAACAACCTTGCCCTCACGCTCCTCTAGGCGGGTGCACTCCCGGGATTGCTCATCAGTGATCTGGCCCAGTGCCTTCTCCCGCTTCTCGATGTCGCCTTCGCGGGTGGTGATGATATGAACCAACTAGAGTACAACAGTTTCAGTGGACGAACAATATTCAGACAAGAACTGGAATTGCAATTAAGGCAACAAGGGCCGAATTTGAGGTGCGATTACAACCAACCAGGGACACTGGCGGCTATGGTTTAACCCATACAAGTGATAGATGGATCTCTACGCCTCGATCGTTCCCTATATAAAGAGGATTATAGGGGTAGGAGAGGGAATACACTTCCGACAGGAGTGGTTGGCGCCAGCGCTTTTGTCGGAAAGGCAACAACGACAGTAGCTTGACTCGAGACCGTCGGATGGCAGGGGAGCGGCTGGGATCGAGTCACTTAAACGAATCGGTACGAAGGGCTTTTGAACCGTTGTTTGGCGCCAAGGAGAATAGTAGAGCTTTGGTGCCTGACAACACCCCGTTCCTTGAGATCAGACCTGTCCTCAGGGCAGGAATTGCGGAAACACTTTCTGGATGAAGGTAGCGTCCTCCCAAGTAGCTTGCTCAGTCGGCAGATTTGCCCATTTGATCAACCAGCGCACTACTGGTACCTGAATATTACCTTGAATACGAGGAAGAAGTTTCCTGTCAAGTAGCTGTTCTGGTTCCAGAAGAATAGTGCCATCATCATTGAGTAGTGGTAAGGAGGGATTGGCCACTGCTTGGGGACCCAAATGTTTCTTCAACTGACTAACATGGAATGTGTTATGCAATTTGCATCCCTCTGGTAGCAGGAGTTTGTAAGCCACATAACCCACTCGCTCCAGAACTCTAAAAGGACCATAGTACCTCGAATGGAGTTTGATGTGTCGATGCAGACTGAGAGAGGTGTGTTTGTAAGGTTGGACTTTTAAATAGACCATGTCTCCAACTGTCAATGACCTTTCTGATCTATTCTTGTCTGCTTGGACTTTCATTCTTGTCTGTGCCTTCAGCAAATTTTCCTTGATCCAAGCTGCTGTTTACTCAGCTGTCAGTATGGATGAAAAGTCTGATTGAGTGTCCATTGGGAATAAGGCTGTTTCAGCAATCATTGTTGGTTTTCTGTTGTATAAGGCTTGGAATGGTGTGATTTTGAGGGCTGTATGGTAGCTAGTATTGTACCACCATTCTGCCAGTGAAAGCCACTTTGCCCACTTTTTTGGTTGCAGGAATGCCAAGCATCTCAAATAATTCTCCAGGCATTGATTTACTCTTTCAGTTTGCCCATCTGATTGGGGATGGTATGATGTGCTAAAATGAAATTTGACTCCCAGTTGCTTGAAGAGGTCTTGCCAAAATTGACTTGTGAATATACGATATCTGTCAGTTACAATGAATGTGGGAGGCCCATGTAGTTTGAAAACATTATCAGTAAATGCAGTCACCACAGTGGAGACAGTGATGGGGTGCTTCAATGCTATGAAGTGACTGTACTTGGTAAATCGATCCACTACCACCAAGATCATGT
This sequence comes from Alopecurus myosuroides, assembly GCA_028641055.1. Lineage (NCBI taxonomy): Eukaryota > Viridiplantae > Streptophyta > Magnoliopsida > Poales > Poaceae > Alopecurus > Alopecurus myosuroides. Next base: position 249,159,906 of record CM054061.1, on the reverse strand, counting down.
CCTTGTTGTATGATAGGGGTAGGCCCTCCACAAAGTCCATGCTGATGTGGGCCCAAGCAAAGTCAAGTACTGGCAGGGGTTGAAGCAATCCAGGGTACTTGCAATGTTTAGGTTTGTTGAGTTGGCAAACAGGGCACTGTCTAATGAAATCCATAAATAATTGTTTCATAGAAGGCCAACGGAATAATAAGTGAACTCTGTGGAAAGTTGCTCTGTGACCAGAGTGACCACCCAACTCAGAATTGTGGAAAGCTTCCACTAATTTCTTCTTCAGGGAGTTATCCTGGCCAATTATGATCTTGCCCTTGTACCAGATTACTCCTTGCTTGAGTGTATAATTAGGAATGGCGGTGGGGTCCAATGCTAGAGTAGCCAATAGTTTCTTGCATTTTTCATCTGAGGCATAACTATTGGTAACTTCAGTTATCCAAGCAGGGTGTACAGTGGATGTACTCAATGCACTCAACTTGTATTGCACTCTAGAAAGGGCATCAGCTACCTTGTTGGTTTTCCCTTGTTTGTATTCAATGGAAAAATTATATCCAAGCAGTTTAACCAATAGCTTGTGTTGTATGCCTTCTGTGAATTTTTGTTCTTGAATATATTTCAAACTTTCCTGGTCAGTTGTGATGATGAGAGATGAAGCTGCAAAATAATGTTTCCAATGCTTCAATGCCTCAATGATTGCTAATGCTTCCTTGTCATAGGTTGAAAAAGCTCCTGCTTTAGGTCCAATAGCTTTGCTAAAGAATGATATAGGCCTGCCTGCCTGCACGAGAACAGCCCCAATGCCATAACCAGAAGCATCTGTCTCAAGAATAAATGCTTCAGAAAAGTTTGGTAAAGCCAATACTGGAGATTGTGTGAGTTTGTTTTTGAGTGTGGTGAAAGCAAGATCTTGCTCAGGTCCCCAACAGAAATTATCCTTTTTTAAACAGACAAAGAGAGGCTTGCAAATCAGTCCATAGTTTTGGATAAACCTTCTGTAGTACCCAGTGAGACCTAGGAAGCTTCTTAATTGTGACACATTTTCTGGTATTGGCCATTTCACTACTGCAGCAATCTTCACTAGATCAGCAGCTACACCATCCTTTCTGATGACATGCCCCAAATATTCTACTTGTGCTTGTGCGAACACACATTTGCTTTTCTTGGCAAATAATTGATGCTCAATGAGTTTATCAAATATCTGTTTGAGGTGTCACAAGTGGTCATTTAGAGACTTGCTGTAAATCAATATGTCATCGAAGAAAACCAAAGCAAACTTTCTAAGGAAGGGTGCTAGGACAGTGTTCATGAGCATTTGGAAGGTGGCAGGGGCATTTGTGAGGCCAAAAGGCATGACTAGGTACTCATAGTGTCCACAGTGTGTGCTAAATGCAGTTTTCTCAATGTCCTTCTCCTGCATTCTGATTTGGTGATAGCCACTTCTTAAATCCAGTTTGGAGAAAATGGCAGCTCCTTGCAGCTCATCCAGTAGATCTTCAATAACAGGGATAGGATATTTGTTTTTAATTGTTTGGGCATTCAACTTCCTGAAATCATTGCATACTCTCCAAGTGAAATCCTTCTTTTTCACCAAAATGGCAGGGGAGGAATAGGGACCGACACTGTCTCTGATTACCTTTGTTTTAATCATTTCCTTGATAATATTTTCCATGGCTTCCTTCTGGTGGTAAGGGAGTCTGTAGGGTCTTTGGTTGACTATTTTGGCCTCTGGAACCAGTGGAATTGTATGGTCAATTGGCCTTTTGGGAAGGAGGACTTGGAGAGTTGAGAATAAAACTTCATATTGGTGCAGTAGTGCCTCTACTTGTGGAGGTATAGGATCATTGGGCATATTTTCTTCACTCATTTGCTGCAAGAAAATAACTGCTCCACAGATTGGTTCATTGTATAATTTTTCACTCGCCTTCATTTCAGTAACCTTGACTGTTGACAAGCTTTCATCCTTGAAAATAATCTTTTCCCCATTTTGTCTGGTGACCTGCACTTGCATTTCTTGGAAATCTAATTCCACAGGGCTATTAAGTGACATCCAATCAGCTCCAAGGATAATATCATAGCCATGCAACTGAAGTACTCTGAAATCCCCATAAAATTCATTTCCCTGTATAGAAAATTTGCAGTTTGGTGCCCAAAATTCTGTCCATAAGGTGCCCCCATTAGCTACCTGCACTCTCTTTTTCTTTTTTGGGTAGAGTGTGCAATTGGCCTTGTGTGCCATGTCAGGTGAGATAAAAGTGGCTGTACTACCACTATCAATCAAGGCAGTGGCCTGCATGTTTCCCATTGAGATTGTCACAGTGAATGTATATTTGGACTGACCAGTTCCCATCAATGCATGCATTGATATTTGCAGTATCTTATCCTCCTTTTGGATGTCACGGTTTGCCTCTGGAACAGGTAATTCTTCTGTATAATAAACCATTTCAGCATCATCAGGAAAAGTGCCCTGCAAAGCCTGAATTTGTGCCTGGTTTGCCATTTTGCAAACTTTCTTATGGCCAGGGAACCATTTCTCTTTACATTTGTAACAATTTCCCACTAATCTTGCTTGTTCAATAAGGGCAGCTGTTCCAGATAATTGTTTTGGTTGTTCAAACTGGACTTGTCTTCTGACAGCAGGATTGTAAGGAGTAAATGTTTTCTTGGCAGGAAGAGATTGTTCCATTCTTGTAGCTAACCATATAGCTTTCTGTAAGTCTGGAGGTTCATGACACTGAACATGGTGTTGAATGGTGTCAATTAAGCCAACAATGAAACTATTTTTGAAATACTCAGCATTGAGGACTGGGTTATCTCTGCGCAACACATTCATAGCCTGTTCAAATCTGAGAACATACTCATTGACAGTTCCAGTTTGTTGTAGAGCATGGAATGCTCTGACATTATCACAGATGGAGGATTCTGAAACCTGTCTTCCAAATATCTGCAGAACCTGTACCAAGGCAAGTTATTTGCTGGCATTGCAGTGCCTCTCCACCACTCAATTGCAGGTCCCTTTAGGTATGTAACTGCAATTTCAGTCTTTTGTTCTGCAGGGGTGTGTGCTGCTTCAAAATACATCTCTACCACTTGTATCCATGAAGTGGTGCCAGTACCATCAAATTCAGGAATGTTGTATTTAGCAGGTTTAACAATAGCTGCTGGGTGACGATTTTCCACTTGATTTTCTCTATAATTGGTCAGTTGCCTGTTCTCCTGCTGCAATGTTTCCAGATTGATAATGTGGACAGTGTTGTGACCCTGTTCAGGTGTAGCTACAGCCTTGGTCTCATTGCCTGCCTGAATTTGTTTGGTGTTGAAATGGGGGTGCCTGTACGGTACTTTGACAGACCCATCCAAATTCAACTCCTTGCCAGTTTGGATATCTTGGAGTGTTGCTGATCCAACAGTAGGAGGGGAAGTATTTCGCTCAACAAGAGGTTTTTGTGCAACTTGGGGAGAAATTTTTTGGGCTGTTGGCCCTTGCTTTGACAGAGATGCCTCCTTTGATGGAAAGTTGCTCATGAATGTGGAGAGGGAGTTGTTGAGTTCTGTCAGTGTTTCCTGAACTGAAAGAAAATTTGAGCCCACTGTCTCACGGAATTCATCAAAATCCTCTCTATCTTGTTGCCTGCTTTGCTGCAAGGCCTTGACTTCAAGCTGTAGGGACTGGAACTCAAGCTGCTCCGTGGATGTTGAGTTCTCCACATGAACCATGATATTCTGGCTAAAATAGGCTCAAAGAGGGTTTTACAATCGGCAGTATACCTGATAACCTCTTTGGATGTCATGGTCTCTTGCTCAAGGGGGGAATTTTACCACAGCAAGATCTGCAACCAGACCTTGATGGGAGATCCTTCCGTCGTGCTACTCTGCCGCCGTCGTCCGCCTCCAGAGTACAACCAATTTGGGAGGGAGGGTGGGATTTTACTACAGGCACAGTGTGTGTCTGCAACCCCCTACCTGACCAAACCTGTACCGAGCTATCACCGTCGCCAATGCCGTCTTGCGCCGCCGTCGGGATCGGGTGGGAGGGGAAGGATTTTACAGCGCCTCCAACTTCCCTTCGGCACCCAAATCCAATCGCCTCCGAGGATCACGTGGCTCTGAATACCAATTGATAGGAACCAACTAGAGTACAAACAGTTTCAATGGACGAACAATATTCAGACAAGAACTGGAATTGCAATTAAGGCAACAAGGGATGAATTTGAGGTGCGATTACAACCAACCAGGGACACTGGCGGCTAGGGTTTAGCCCATACAAGTGATAGATGGATCTCTACGACTCGATCGTTCCCTATATAAAGAGGATTACAGGGGTAGGAGAGGGAATACACTTCCGACAGGAGTGGTTGGCGCCAGCGCTTTTGTCGGAAAGGCAACAACGACAGTAGCTTGACTCGAGACCGTCAGATGGCAGGGGAGCGGCTGGGATCGAGTCACTTAAACGAATCGGTACGAAGTGCTTTTGAACCGTTGTTTGGCGCTAAGGAGAATAGCAGAGCTTTGGTGCCTAACAGGTGACCTGGTCCTCGTGATGGAAAATGGCATCCTCGCGGTGGGTGATGCTCTCCTCTCGCGCAAGCATGTTTTCCTCCTGAGTCTAGAGATTGTGGTCAAGCACTGAGGCCTTCTCTTCGCGGCCTTGGATTTCCGTCTCGCGAGCAGCCATTTCTCCTCCGGCGCCAAGGTCCCCTCCGCGCGCATGGCAATTTGCTTTTTATTACTTAAGTAAAATTTAGTTATTACAATGAGTACATAATGGATGGTCGGATCAGAGATAATCCATTTACATCTCTAAGTTGATCAACCCGCAACACCTTTTGTCTCTTTGTGACTGAAAATTCCGTGGACACCGAGGAAAGGATATAGGAGCATCTCCAACTGGGCAGCCCAAACCTCGCCAAACGTCCGGGAATTCAACCCAGACATGCATTGGGCCAACAAAGGCTAGACAACACGACCCACATAGTCAGCCCATCTGCCCAGACTGTCCCCAAACCTATCCCATATGTTGAGCGGGTTTGGGGCGGCCTAGGACTGTCGGACGTACCCGACATGGAGCGGTTGAAAAAAAGGACCCACAAGCAGAAGCAGGTAGGATCCATTCATTTGTCACTGGCCATTAAAGCGGATAGTCGGACCAGCGCCGTCCACACGTTGCCTCGCTGGCTCCGTCGATAACAGCCCACTCCCACGCATCCGCTCCTAAAACTCTATATCCACCTTCCATTCTCACTCCGCTCCACCTCCCCGCCTCTTGCTGGACACGAGCCAGGTCGGTCTGGCTCGGGGCGGGCCCAAAAGCTCGGGCCAAGCACACCTCCTCTTTGTCGCTCCACCATGAGCTCCTCCTCCTTCGACTGGCCCGCGAACGAGGAGACTAAGAGCTCGTCACCGCCAGTGGAGAGATCTGATGACCCACAAGTGTAGGAGGTCGCAACAGTCTTCGAGGGTAAGTGTAGCTCAATTTATTAATTCGACACAAGGGGAGACAAAGAATACCTATAAGCCCTAGCAGCTGAGTTGTGAATTCAGCCACACCTGAGAAGCACTTAGCAAAATATATTAATAATCAAATGTGCAATAAAACAGTAGATGGAGTGGTGTTGTGATGTTTCTCTTGCGTTCTCAACACACCTAATAAAATGGCAATTGTATACATGCACTGGTTCAACGAAAATATAATGAATGTGGTGTAGTACAGAGTGAAACAAGTGATATATGCAATCTGTAATAAATAGACCAGCAAGGAAACAAGTAGTCAAAGCATGTAAAAATAGTAAAAGAATGACCGGGCTTCACATGTTCACTAGTGGTAACTCTCCAAACAATAGAACGAGTGTTGGGTAAACAAATTAAAGATAGGAAATTGACAAATCATGGGGGAATAACAATGCTATTATGATGAGATATACTTCACGGGTTCTAACATGGTAGGCATTACGTCAAGGCTTATGGAATGCTATCCAGCATTCAACAGATCTAACAGTCCACCTCAAGGAAGTCATCGAGCAAATCTCTCTGGTATTAAGTTGCAGCAACGAAGTGATTGCTTTGTGTGCAACAGCCAATTGCATTAAGAACAATACCTAATGTAAGCAATCATTCTCATCCGTAGACAAGAGCACCGTAATTTTCTCCATAGTGGTAACATCACATCCCCGCCCCCCGTCACGTTTCTGTCAGTCGAGCACATGTGTAAGGGAGAGATGAATCCACTATCTAGCATAAATACTCCCTCTTGGATATTCATACAACTATGTGATCCAAGATAACCATACACATCGGAGAGCATGCAAGAACACATTAAAACACTCTAAGGATATAAATGAAGATTCTCATATAATGACATGAATAAAATAATCATAATTCCATGATCCATCGGATCCCAGCAAACACAACACATAACATTACATCAGATCGATCTCAGTCATGAGAGGCATAACATGAGACCGTAGTATTGATCAACAAGGGGGAGAGAGTACCAACTAGCTACTTCTATGGACCCATAGTCCACGGGGAAAATACTCACGAAGCATCATGGAGGACGAACGGTCTATGGAGATGGCACCAGGGGCACTTCCCTATCCCGGCAGGGTGCCATAACAGAAAATTCTGTCCCACGAATTAGGATTTTTGATGGCGGCGGAGCTCGGATGCGTTACTGGAAAAAATCGTCGTCGGTTCCTCTATTTTTGTGTCAAGCGTGAATTTATAAGCGAAGGGGCGACACGAGGTGGTTTCGGGGGTCTCCAAGTGCCCCCCCAGGAACGAGCAAGGTGGAGGGCCATGGGCCCCTCCATGGGCTGCCCTTCTGGCTCCTGGATTTTCCGGGGAATAAAAAATCCTCAAAAAAATTCAGCTTATTCACAGCACTTTGATCTTTGACCTATTTCTACAATGGACCAACAAGCAAACAGGAACTAGCATTGGGCATCTTGTTAATAGGTTAGTCCAATAAATGATACAAAATATAGGAAAACTAAGGAAAACATGTAGAAAGCAAGCATGGAGCATACAAAATTATAGATATGTTTGCAACGTATGAAGATCCAACTCTAGTGCCCACGACAACAGTGACCACGACGACGACCTAGCTCTCTGTCTAGGCCTCTGACAGTTGCTGGAAGACACTAGCGGGTCCAACTCTATAGCGTCGAGGCTAGTGCCTGCAAATGCAACTGCTAGTCCGCTCCAGCAATGGGTGGATATGCGCCCTGATGCACCCCAACTACTAGTCGGAGGTCCGCGTCATCGTCACCTCCTCCACGAGAGGGGATCCAACCCCACCGGTACAGGCTCCGCCCGGCTAGAGAACGGTACAAGATGGGGCCGAATCAAGGTTGGTTCCTTAGAGCCCACCTCCACGGAAGCGGGTGCTGGAGACCATGGGACATGTCTAGGTTGGAGAGTCGTTGCTGGGCTGTCCCCAGTTTGCCCCAGCCCTCGTGAAGTCGTCCCTCACCTCCGCGGAAATAGACTAATGTCATAGTCGCCACAAGAACAAAGAGGCGCTGGAGGCCGGCATCGCGGTTTCGATGGTTGAGGCGGAAAAGAAAATGAAGAAGTCCGACAAAGCCCGCCACCACGTAGAGGAGAAGGCCCATACCACCAATAGGCTTGCCGAGAAGCAGGTTGTGGAAGTCGACGAAAATTCCTTGGACGATGATCCCTACACTATCTTCTCTAAGTACTTCAAGCCAAGGAGGAAACCAAGATCAAAATATCAGGGTCCAATTGCATATAAAGTAAGTTAGAGGGAGCCATATAGGAGAATTTGGACAAATTTAGGGTCCAACACAAATTAGCATGGGTTAGTTAGCAAACATTTCCATCATGGGGGGAGCCATGACCCTAACCTCCCTCAGTTATGTCCCTGCTTCAAACCCGACACCTCCAGCAGCATCGATGGCAAGGGGAACGGCAAGGCTCTGATGTGATACGTATCTATGTTTTTATTTGTTGTTTATGTCAGTATGAACTATGGTTAACTGTCAGTATGAACTACTTTTGTTATCTGTCTTATAAATCTTTGTGTATGTGTGTTTATATATGTCTATATGGTTGTGTATCCATGTTAGAATTGGAGATGATTGCCATTGGACCGACCTTGCATGGTTTTGATGATTTTTTTAGATCTACATGGGACCTCCCCCATGCCCCATTTAATTGAATGAAACCAACACGAGTTTCATAGACTACTCGCTTTTTAAGCAGCAGTTGGAAACAAGAAAGAGGGAAGTACAATTTCATTACTATAGCAGAAGGCCTACTCTGTAGGGTGCAAAAATGATCTAGCTTCAATGTCACATTACCGCCAAAAATGAAACAACTTAAAATTATACTAAGGATGCAGGAAATGCATCAACCATATTCACCATGGTGGACGTTGGAGTCGACCAGGTCCCAGCACCAGCGATATTCTTCATGTCTGTAGATTTCGGCTCCTCGGGGAGGTTTCTTCTAGTCAACACCATTCTCCAATTAAGGTAGGGCTCGGACGATGCATCTGATCCTTTCGCATAACAATCCAAGATTTTGTTTCATATCCTCCTTGAAGATTACATCCTAGTTTCTCAATGAGATGAGGACCTTCCTCCATACCTGATTAACATTTAATCGAGTTTTCTCATCAAAGATCAAATCCTTTATAGTTTTCCACATGCATCAGAAGATGCACGCACAAATTGAGTTTAAAGTAGCGTCTCTCGTGTTAGCAACCCAAAGTTTAGCAACCGAAATGTATTCCTCGCCAACATTAACTCAAAAATTTGATTTGACTACCTCCAAAACTTACTTAGCCACTATGCACTTGAAGAAAAAAGTGATGTATAGACAGATCTTCTGCACAGAACACACAATCCTCAGGCTTATGCATGTTTATTTTTTTAAGGTTTTCTCTAGTCATGACTCTATTATTAGCAAACAACCAAATCAAAATGTGCACTCTAGGAGGAACAGTAACTTCCAAACTGCAGAAGTATACTCAGATTTGACTCCTCCATAGCTAATAACAGCATAATGAGAAGAACAAGAGAAAACCCCATTGTGTTCAAGCTGCAAATTAGTACTTCTTTCTCCTGCACTAACCTAACACTACCAGCTATTTCCACTAGGTCAAGCCAAGACTACCTCATTTTAGAAGAGAAGTTTCTTCTAAAGGTGAGCTTGAGATGATCACCATCCCAAATTTGACTCATCATTTTTACTTTTTCATAACATATTGCATAGATTCTGAAAGACGAGACTGCCAAAGGGAAGCACCAAACCAGGTATCTTCCCAAAATCAAATGTTTACCTCGTTTCCAATTTTCCTCCTAAAATCAAATTCTATTGATTTTACTGTCCACGCCACTCCTTTCCAGAATTACGATGCAGGACTATTCCTAGCATAGAAATGTTTGGATTATTAGTGCTATGTTTTCTACACACGAGCATTTTCTAGACTTCACATTATCTTTACTACATCTTTTTAACCCAAGAGCTTAGGAGGCAGAGATTCAGATTTCCCTAATCGAATCCCTAGCCCTCCATGCTCTTTTTTCCTACATATCATCTTCCAGCTAGCAAGTTGAATTTTCCCGTGGCCCTCAAAATCATTCCACAAATGATTTTCCATTTGAAAATCTATTAGGTCCAGAGCCCATTTAGGGAACTTGAAGAAATACAAAGATAGATAGGAATGCTGGCAATGCATGTTCTAATTAGGATGAATCTAGCTGCATAGAAAAGCAATTTCCCTTTCCAGCCTACAATCCTTTTGAGAATTTTGTCAATTAAAGGTTGAATATCAGCTCTGGAGAGTTTTTCACAATGCAGAGGCACTCCAAGATACTTAATTGGGAAAGCACCTATGCGGAATCCAAAAATTGTCGCATAAGCCCTTGCTTTCTTCTCCTCTATACCTAATGTGATCAACTCAGTCTTATTACATTTATCTTTTTACGTAACACTTTCTCAAAGCATGTCAACAGCCCTTTAAAGTTGTTGGAAAGCTATCTATCACAAGCTACAAATAAAATGGTATCATCAACATGCTGAAGAGAAGTAACCCCATTATGGCATGCATCAGTACTCAAACCTTTAATTAGACCCGCTTGGGTAGCTTTGTTTAGCATACTAGTCAACACATCTACCACCAAATTAAAGTGCACTAGGAGAGGGGATCTCCTTATCTAACTCCTCTATAGGTGAGAAAAGGATGACTAGTTACATTATTCAGCTTGACCGTATAGAGCCTCCAACAAGAATACTTTTGACAAGCTATATCCAAACAATGCCAAAACATCTTCTTAGCAGGTCCATCAAGAACACTACACTAACCTTATCAAAGTTTTTTCATAGCCAAGCATTAGCACTAAGCCTGCTCATTTGAATTCTTAACTAAATTAATCACCTCATGGGAAGTAAGCACACTCTCAAGAATGTATCTACCTTTTATGAATGCATTTTGATTTAGTTGAATAATTTAATTCATGATTATGCCTAGTCAATTGGCTAAGGACTTTGTGAATATTTTCAAAGAACAATTAAGTAGGCTAATTGGCCTGAACTTAGCCATCGAAGAGGCATCATCCTCTTTTCGAATTAAGGTAAGCACTGTAAAATTTGATCATGTAAATATCTAGCTACCCTTTGCGAAAAGCATTGAAAACATTTAACAAATCCCCTCTCACCACATCCCAGAAATGCTGGTAAAATAGGAAGGGGAATTCGTCTGGCCCTAGGACGCCATTTGAGTAAGACTCAAATACTGCATGCTTAATCTCAGGTTCGGAAAAAAGAGCTTCTAATATTGCATTTTGAGATGAAGAGATCTTTTCTTTATTACAGAAGAAACAATATTGGATAGAGAAACATGAGTCCTCTTTAGCCCTAAATGTATTTTTGTAATAAGAGGTAGCAGTGTTCAACATTTCTTCTAAATTAGTGGCAGGCCCATCATCCCCATCTAGGGAGCAGACAGTCATTTTTCTTCTCCTCTAATTTGCTAAAGCATGGAAATAGGAGGTGTTTCTATCTCCCTCTTTGCTATCTCTATCCGTAGATATTTTCTTACCCTTGGTCTCTTCTTTGAGCCAAAATTGATTCATTTCAACATAAATCTCTTCCAAAATTGATTCGTTTCAAAATTGTAACTAGCATTTTTTGGTGTAGTACCCATCCCTAAATCCTCGACGATGGGTCTATGGTCACTAGCTAGTCTAGACAGAGCTTGTATGCCGGCCAGGGGGAATATACTATCCATCTCAACATTACAGAAAAACCTTTCTATAGTAGACATAATAAGGTTATCTGATTGATTATTTGACCAAGTATATTTTCTACTAGTTAGCTTAATTTATAACAAACTCCAAATTTCTATCCACACATTGAATTTATCACTCCATTTGTGATTAATTATGCCATTACTTTTTTCTGATTGATATCTAACCATAATGAAGTCACCTCCAATGAATGTATGGTCATGATAGTCCACAAACAAACTATGTAATTCAGACAGAAAGTCTTCTTTTCCTTCATCATAAGACTAGTTGTACACTTTGATTACTCTATAGGTCATGTCTAGACCCTTAATTCCAAGGACAACAATAACAGAGTATTGCTTAATGTCCCACCGGACAAATTCAAAAATAAATCCAAATTCACACCCATCAGAATGCCTCCTGCAGAGCCATTTGAAGGTAAGACTTTCCATTCAAAACAATTTCTCACAGTTAATGATTTTAAGTAATTATCAGTGAAGGTAAATTGCTTGGTCTCTTGAAACCCCACCATATGAGGTTGAACCTTATTGATAATATCAACAATAAAAGCCTTCCTACCACTTTCTTGGGGTTATTGCCCCACCTAGTTTTAGTCACCTGCGTACATAATGACTCATCTAGATACATTTACTTAGCTTCATCCTCCAGATGAGAGATAGGCCTAACAGTGGAGCTAATTTCATTAACTGCTATTTTTTCCCCATTAATGGAAGCAATGGAATTAGTTTCTACCAAATAATTGACAACAACACCAATAACGTTGGCCAAAAAAACAAGACTAACAAAAGAAAGAACAGTAAACGGGTTTTTCGATGCTATACCAGGATTCTTGATGCATTACTTACTGACACCTCCAGGTTCCTTTTCATGTGAGTTTGCTGCGCAACTTAAGTGATTATCAACTTTTGAAGGATGCACCCTTTGGCTATGCCTTGTGCTAAAGACCGGGCCCCACTCTTTCTTATTCTTCTTCTCTATCACCTTCTTAGCTTCTAGGTTTCTGATTTTCACAAGCTCCTATAGCCTTCTCATCTCGCAGCTCGCTGCCGTTAAAATCTTCTTCATGTGCCCGCTCCCTTTCCCTCAACAAGTTAGCACACGTTTAGAAGTTTATTTTTTGAATGTTACACGTTTAGAGCATCTCTAAAAGAAGCTCTAGATATGGCAGGGATGTAAAAAAACCTGTCATTTATGGCACAAAACGGAAAAAACGATCTGCAACAGCTTCCCTAAATAGATCACTTCCGGAAAAAAATTAGGGCACTGCCCTAAAATGTAGCAAAGTGATGTAAATTTGGGGCATAGAACGGGCTTCCCCAAATTCCCAATCGCACGCGCGTGCAGCCAATCGTCACTTGGAACCTTCCACTCGGTCACGCCACTGCCGTCTCCATGCATTAAGCCCCACCGGCGACCACCATCCCCGCCATGGACGGCGACAGCATGCCCCCCTCCCCCGCCCGACGCTCGTCGCCCCTTACGACGACAGAACGGAGAAGTCCGCACCTTCCGCAGCCCCATTAACCGCCACCGCTGCCGCAAACCCTATGACGTCGCCGTCCCAGCCTAGATTCGTGCCTCCTCGTCCGGTGGGTGCCGCGGATACTAGCCAGGTCCTCGCCGCAAAGCCGTCGGCTCCGCTACGGAAGAATAAGGCCGCTCCGAAGCCGACAAGGAAGAGGAAAGCTGCCGACGCGGAGGCGAACGCGGACCCGGACGGGAAATCGAGGAGGAAGGTCACGGCCGGCGGTGTCTGGCACAGCCATGGTCGACGCATCACCGCCTCCCTGCGCTACCTCTTTCTCGGACGTGGCCGACGAGAAGCCACCGCCGACCGAGCCCAACGTGTTTGACGAAATGTCGCAAAGGTAAAAAAAATCTCAATCCAATTTTGTGCGATGTATCCATTGATTTGTTTTAAATTTGTAGTTTGCATACTCTACTTATCGTAGACGAAGAAACATTCTTCGAAACCATGAACTTTGGTTCTAATGTGTTCCTGGGATCGACCGAGATACCCACCGAAGAAGCCGAGGATGAAATTGATGGTGATGAAGAGGGTTTCATCGGGTCGACGCCAAGAGGAAGATCGGGAAACTTTAGCAATCAAGAAGACCTTGTTCTTATTGCCGGATGGAGAGAATCAGCCGTGATCCGGCCGTGGGCACAGAGCAACACCGCAATGCATATTGGGAAAGGGTGAAGGAGTTCTTCGATGCTAGAAACCCACAAGGAAATGAAAGAACCACCATTTCTCTTTGCCATCGATGGTCGACAATTCAAACCGACTGCCAAAAGTGGTTGGGGTGTTTGGCAAATGTGGAAAGGATGAATCCTAGTGGCACAAATGAAACCGATAGGGTGAGTGCTTGTCTCTCATTTCACACTTGTTTGTATCTTCTATTTGTTGTACTTGTTTCTTCTCTCCATGTGTAGAATGGGATGGCACAAAGCATCTTCTGAGGCCATGTGAAGAAGGGAGGAAGGAAGGGAAAGGAATTGACTTTTCATCATTGTTAGGCGGTGCTTGAGAATGATGAGAAGTGGAAAAACCGTGACATCTATGAGATCCCCAATGGAAAGAAAAAACTGAAGAGTCAATTGGGAGATCTTGAGGATGTTGAGGAGGATGTGTCTAGTGATGATGGGGAAGAAGAGACCAAAAGGAGACCAACTCGCAACTCATGTGCAACGACAAAGAGGCCCGATGGAAGAAAAGCGGCGAAATAGAAGATGAAGGGAAAAACGGCCGGCGATGATGACCTTCAAAAATCTTTGGATGCCATTATGTCAAGTCGCAAGGAGATGAACGAATTGAAGGCCTTAAAATGAAGCAAATTGAAGACCTCAAAGAAGTCGAGCTACGCAAGGCGGCGGCCGAGGAGAGGAGGGTGGCAGCGGAGGAGCTTAAGGCGGCGACCGAGGATAGAAAGGTGGCCATGGATGAGAGGAAGCTCACGATGGAGGAGTCTCATAGGGCTATGGAGCTCGAGCGTCAACTCATGTTCATGGACACAAACACAGTGGATGAGAAACAAAATGCATATGTGGAGATGTGCTGTGATGAAGTGTTGAGGAAGAAGCAAATGATGATGGCCGGCTACATGGGTGCCATGGGAGGAGCAATGGGAGGTGGTGGAGTTGGTGGGATGGGGAGCTTTGGAGGTGGCTTTGCAGGTGGCTATGGAGGTGCGAACTTTGGAGTTGACAGGAGTGGTGCTACGGTAGAAAGCAACAACACCAACAATGGCAACACCGCCAACATCGACATGCCCAATGACACCGTGGAGGAAGAAAAAGAAGCAATCGATGACAAGACCACCGAGGAGTAGTGCTTATTTCTATGTTTGTTGTTCGTGTTCTCGTTGTTATTCCTATGTTGACTAGTTAAATGCCCGTGCATTGCTATGGGTGACAATATAAGTAAATGAATTAAACCGATGATTGATGTGATAATGTCAATAAAACCATATCATCTAACGAAATGGATTGTTCGAACGAAGAAAATATCTGCCCAGAGATTGCAACACTTGTAGACAACAGTAGTGTTATTATTTATAAGAAGGAGATGTCACGTAGTAGTGTTTCAAGAGATTGAGCACACCTGCAAACTCCGTTCTCTCTTACCGATATTAGGTATATAGTGAGTTTTCTTTTAGAATTTCATATGGACTGAGATGGCAATATCTAAATTTACATAATCATGATAAATGCATTTTTGGAAGCTTGTTCAACCTATAGGCAAATAATGATTTTGAAAGGGAGCATTTTCCATAAACCAATGCATGTATTACCAAACGGTCTGCATGTTTTGCGGATGGTTTGCCTTGGAGATTAATTAGTACCTTCAACCCTGGAAGGTAGAAGAAAAGTACGAAAATATTCATATGTATACCTGAGTCTAAGATAATTAATTACACATGATAACCTCATCGAGCTGTCATATAAAAGAATAGCAATTTACGAAGTCACACAGATTTTCATATAAAACAGAGCAACCAAAGTACACAGTAAACACCAAATAATTCTTACCACAAAATCTAGTTTCCTAGTGCTACCCATTCTACTTTACTTGTGACGAGTCCAGATCCTGGATATGAAACCATCAAAGCAATAGGTTCAGTAAAGCAATGCTCTAGCGCATGAATGTACATGTTCGAATGTATGTACACGACAGAACACACGATATGCCCTAGCAGTTGTCTGCCCGTGCCCCGGCATCTGAGGAGGCCGCTGTCCACGCCTCAAAGCCGCAATGTCCACACTAGTGGAAACAACCCCTCTCGTCCAGGGGGCCGGGGGGCAGCTGTCCCGGTTGCAACCAAATCCGGGACAAATGCCCTGCATTGGTCCCGGTTCGTGCGCCCGGGGCAACAGGAATCGCCTGGGCGCATTGGTCCCGGTTCGTGGGGGGCATATCCGTCCCGGCTCGTGCCACGGACCGGGACCAATGCCTAGCCATAGGCCACGTGGCACGCGCATGACCTGTTGTCCCGGTTCAGTCCACGAACCGGGACCAATGCCCCCTTCCCCTATATATACTGCCCCAGCCCCCCTCCTTCCATCTTTTTTTTTGCTTGGAGGTGTGAGAGAGTGTGGTGTTGCTGTTTTTTTTTTACTATGCACACGAGGTGTTCGACGAAATTCCCGAGACGCACACAAGCTCACTGAAAATGGTTTCTTCGACCGAGGTTAACAAATTATCTTTTTCATCTGTAACTGATACATAAAAAAGTATTATTTGTCGATGTACTGTGGTTATCTCTGTATTAATATGTATTTTGATAAACTTAATTATATGATGCAGATGGATGCACGGCAGCGATGGATGTACGGTGACCGACGCACCTCCGAGTATATGGCAGGCCTGAATGCATTTCTTGCTGTAGCTCAGGCGAACAAAGATAATGGCTTCATGTGTTGCCCATGTGTTGATTGTCGGAACGTCAGAGAACATTCTTCCGAAAGAATCCTTCACGGCCATCTACTTCGGAGAGGTTTCATGCCCAGCTATAATTGCTGGACCAAGCATGGAGAAAGAGGGGTTGTGATGGAAGACAATGATGAAGAAGAAGAAGATCCTTTGTTCCCTGAATACGACGATACTGCAATGGAAGAGAATGCAGAAGAAGGAGGTGATCAAGAACAGGCATCAGAAGAGCCCGATGATGATCTTGGCCGAGTTATTGCTGATGCAAGGGAAGACTGTGAAAATAGATTGGAGAGGTTGAAACTGGACAACATGTTACAGGATCACAAAAAATTGTTATACCCAAATTGCGAAGATGGTAGCACAAAGCTCGGTACCACACTGGAGTTGCTGAAATGGAAGGCACAAAACGGTGTGACTGACAAGGCATTTGAGACTTTACTTCAACTAATGAAGCCAAAACTTCCAAAGGATAACGAATTGCCTGAGAGTACGTACGAAGCAAAGAAAGCTCTCTGCCCTCTAGGATTAGATGTGCAGAAGATACATGCATGCATTAATGACTGCATTCTCTTCCGCGGTGAGAAGTACGAGAATTTGGATGAATGTCCGATATGCACTGCACTGCGGTATAAGATCAGAGCAGATGATCCTGGTGATGTTGACGGCGAGCCCCCCCGTAAGAGGGTTCCTGCTAAGGTGATGTGGTATGCTCCTATAATACCACGGCTGAAACGTCTGTTTAGAAACAAAGAGCATGCTAGGTTGTTGCGATGGCACAAAGAAGACCGTAAGAAAGATGGAAAGTTGAGGCACCCCGCCGATGGATCGCAGTGGAGAAAGATCGAGAGAGACTTTCCAGACTTTGCAGGAGAGGCGAGAAACTTATGGTTTGGTCTAAGTACAGATGGCTTTAATCCTTTTGGGGAGCAGAGCTCCAGTCATAGCACTTGGCCTGTAACTCTATGTATGTACAACCTTCCTCCTTGGTTGTGCATGAAGCGCAAGTTCATTATGATGCCAGTTCTCATCCAAGGCCCGAGGCAACCTGGCAACGACATTGATGTGTATCTAAGGCCATTAGTGGAAGAACTCTTAGAACTGTGGGGCAAACCAGGTGTACGTGTGTGGGATGAGAACGAACAAAAGCCATTTGACCTACGGGCGTTGCTTTTCGTGACCATCAATGATTGGCCAGCTCTTAGTAACATTTCCGGTCATACAAACAAGGGATACAATGCATGCACACACTGTTTAGATAAGACTGACAGTGTTTTTTTGGATAAATGTAAAAAGGTTGTATACCTGGGGCATCGTAGATTTCTTCCGATCAAGCATCCCTTAAGGAAAAAAGGAGGGAAGCATTTCAGAGGTGAGGCAGATAACCGAAAGAAGCCTGAGCTCCGTAGTGGTAATGATATATTCGATATGGTCAAGGACCTAGAAGTAATCTTTGGTAAGGCTGCTGGCAGCCAACCAGTTCCGTACGGCCCTGATAAGCGGGCACCCATGTGGAAGAAGAAATCTATATTTTGGGAGCTACCCTATTGGA
Organism: Alopecurus myosuroides; assembly: GCA_028641055.1. Classification (NCBI taxonomy): domain Eukaryota; kingdom Viridiplantae; phylum Streptophyta; class Magnoliopsida; order Poales; family Poaceae; genus Alopecurus; species Alopecurus myosuroides. The sequence continues at coordinate 249,142,163 of CM054061.1, read as the reverse complement.
AAGTTTTAGATGTCCGGTCTTCGATCGACGTGATGCACGTGACAAAGAATCTATGTGTCAATCTTCTATGCTTCCTGGGCGTGTATGGGAAGTCAAAAGATACGCCTGAAGCACGGGAGGACCAGCAACGTATGAAAGACCCAAGCAACAAGCACACAGATACAGGGCGCCATTCCTTAAGCAGCTACGCTCTTACTAAAGCAGAGAAGGAAATATTCTTTGAAGTCCTTTACAGTATCAAGGTTCCGTCTGGCTTCTCGTCGAATATAAATGGGATAATAAACATGGCAGAGAAAAAATTCCAAAACCTGAAGTCTCATGACTGCCACGTGATTATGACGCAATTGCTTCCGATTGCATTGAGGGGGCTTCTACCGGAAAATGTTCGAGTACCCATTGTGAAGCTATGTGCATTCATGAACGCAATATCTCAGAAGGTAATCGATCCAGAAAGTCTGACAAGATTACAGAGGGATGTGGTCCAGTGTCTTGTTAGTTTTGAGTTGGTGTTCCCACCATCCTTCTTCAACATTATGACTCATCTCCTGGTTCACCTATGTGAAGAGATTCATATTCTTGGTCCGGTATTTCTACACAATATGTTCCCCTTTGAGAGGTTCATGGGAGTCTTGAAGAAATATGTTCATAACCGTGCTAGGCCAGAAGGAAGCATCTCGAAGGGCTATGGAACAGAGGAGGTCATTGGGTTCTGTGTTGACTTTATTACTGACCTTAAGACAATTGGTGTTCCTGAATCGCGGCATGAGGGGAGACTGAGGGGAAAAGGAACGCTGGGAAAGAAAACAATGATACCTAGGGACGGGCATTCTTTGACCAAAGCACACTACACAGTTCTACAAAATTCTATGTTCATGGCTACGTATGTCGAGGAACACAAGAATATTGTACGGTGTGCAAACCCGGGGAAGGATGACTCATGGATTAAACGCGAACACATGGAGACTTTCGGAAGTTGGTTGCAAACACGTCTTATAAATGACACCACTGTTGAAGATCAGCTATACATGTTGGCAGGGTCACCATCTTCGACTATTGGGAGTTTTCAAGGGTACGAGATAAATGGAAATACATTTTACACGAGCTCCCAAGATAAGAAGAGCACCAACCAAAACAGTGGTGTCCGCTTTGATACAACAAACGAGAATGGAAAAACTGACACATACTATGGTTACATAGAGGAGATATGGGAACTTGACTATGGACCTTCTTTTAAGGTCCCTTTGTTCAAGTGCAAATGGGTCAACCTGAATGGAGAAGGGGTAAAGGTAGACCCGCTTTATGGAATGACAACAGTGGATCTCAACTGTATTGGTTACAATGACGAACCATTCGTTCTAGCCAATGATGTGGCTCAGGTCTTCTATGTGAAGGACATGTCTTCCAGACCGAAGAAAAGAAAAAATAAGGGAACAATTTCATCATACGATGAGCCGAAGCGTCACATAGTTCTCTCAGGGAAAAGAAACATTGTGGGAATCGAGGACACGACAGACATGTCAGAAGATTATAATAAGTTTGTTGAAATTCCACCCTTCACAGTGAAATCTGACCCCACCATCCCGTTAAATAATGAAGATGCTCCATGGTTACGGCCGAAGCGATCATAAGCAAGGGACACGAAGAAAATTCAGAAGACTAGATAGGGATGTTGTTGGTGATGTGTAATAATAAACGTGGAATACATGATCATAGTTCTTATAACGTAGTATGAACGAGATTTTGTTAACCAAAATGATATTTATACATATTATGTGATTATGAATGGAGTAGGTGCAAGTTTGACCAATAATTTGTATTGATCGGTGTTGAAGAACATGTTTCCCAATGGTGTTAATGTGGTGTCCTTATTCTCCGGTATTGGAGGAGGAGAGATAGCTTTGCACAGGCTTGGCATCCACATGAAGACAGTGATTTCAGTTGAGATAGGTGAAGTTAATAGGAGGATTTTGAGGAGTTGGTGGGATCAGACACAAACTGGCACTTTAATTGAGATTGCCGACGTGAAGTCTCTCACTAATGATAGCGTACACGGAATGCAATTCATTCCAAATTGATACTGTGGGTTGCCACTTGTCGGTGTTGAAGAACATGTTTCCCAATGGTGTTAATGTGGTGTCCTTATTCTCCGGTATTGGAGGAGGAGAGATAGCTTTGCACAGGCTTGGCATCCACATGAAGACAGTGATTTCAGTTGAGATAGGTGAAGTTAATAGGAGGATTTTGAGGAGTTGGTGGGATCAGACACAAACTGGCACTTTAATTGAGATTGCCGACGTGAAGTCTCTCACTAATGATAGCGTACACGGAATGCAATTCATTCCAAATTGATACTGTGGGTTGCCACTTGTCGGTGTTGAAGAACATGTTTCCCAATGGTGTTAATGTGGTGTCCTTATTCTCCGGTATTGGAGGAGGAGAGATAGCTTTACACAGGCTTGGCATCCACATGAAGACAGTGATTTCAGTTGAGATAGGTGAAGTTAATAGGAGGATTTTGAGGGGTTGGTGGGATCAGACACAAACTGGCACTTTAATTGAGATTGCCGAGACAGATATTGCAGGATTATAACTACTTTCGAGATGTAGTATGTGTTGACACACGGTATAGAACAAGTGATTATGGCAGGCCTCTATTGTTATTCATTGGAGTTAATCACCATAAACAACCCAAAAAAGTTTTGACTGACTGCTTTACATCGATAGGGGATGCAGTTGCTTCTGCTTGGCCAGGGACTGTCCACCGCTCGGATATATATCTGTCAACGTCAGTCCTGGCTGCTTGTTCATCCTCTAGAGTCTGCTCTGCTCTGCTCTACTGCTCGTTGCGGCTCAGGTTGGTAACGGTCCATGTTTGCGTATGCTTTGTGAACTTATGGTTTTATTTGAGAATTTCAAAACTTTGATTTGATAATCTTTTGGCCGGAAGCACCTAGCAATATCTTTTAAACCTTGTTTCTCTCCATATGCTATTTGTACTTCTCATCGGCTGTAATGTTTCTCTACCTGATTCTACTTCTCCTCTGCCTAGTTTACAGATGTTTGCTCTTTTCTGTAGATGTTTCTACACTGTAAAATGGACATGTCCTGCGAAACATGCAGACAAGGCGCTGATCACCACTACTGGGACATGCCCATTTTACAGTGTAGAAACATCTACAGAAAAGAGCAAACATCTGTAAACTAGGCAGAGGAGAAGTAGAATCAGGTAGAGAAACATTAGAGCCGATGAGAAGTACAAATAGCATAGGGAGAGAAACAAGGTTTAAAAGATATTGCTAGGTGCTTCCGGCCAAAAGATTATCAAATCAAAGTTTTGAAATTCTCAAATCAAACCATAAGTTCACAAAGCATACGCAAACATGGACCGTTACCAACCTGAGCCGCAAGGAGCAGTAGAGCAGAGCAGAGCAGACTGTAGAGGATGGACAAGCAGCCAGGACTGACATCGACTCTAGAGGATGAACAAGCCACCCTACTTCTACTATGAAAATGAGGCCCTAGCTCCAAAAAGTGTATGGGTGGAAATTTCCAGAAATTTGTATGACACAGAGCCGGAGTTTGTGGATTCTAAGCACTTCTGTGCAGCTGCTCAAGAAATAGGCTACATCCATAATTTCCATAATTTATATTCAAATTATATACAAATGAAAAAATAATTAATAGTTTCAATAGTTAGAATAATTATTTAGTTAAACGAAAAATGGATTTAAATTAGTTTTGCAAATTCTAGCATTTTTCATGTTGGAATTTTTGTCAAATTTGGAAGTATATAAAAGTTGTTAATGTGCAAACTTAACACTTTTCAAATTTTGGCGCTAAAAAATTTTGGGCGCGCAGAGGTGCCACCGAAATTCGAAATTTGTTTTTGGTCCCGGGCCGTGGTACCAACCGGGACCAAAGGGGCTCTAGTCCCGGTTGGTGGCACGGGCCGGGACTAAAGGCCCAAGTGTATAAAAAAGCGCGGCCCTCTCTCCAGGCCGAGCGGACACCCCAGGGGCGGGCACGAGTGGATATGGCTGGGCGAAGCCCTGCCGGCGGCGGGAACGAGTGGACAGATTCGCCGGCGGAACGCCGGCGGGGATGGACTAGGGGCACAGTAGATTAGGGGAACACAACTTATATTAAAATAGGGCCAGGGGCCTTGCTTACATAGGGGCGGCGCGGCAACAGGCGGCCGGCCGGCGGCGCGGCCACAGGCGGGCCGGCCGTTTCTTGGGGGGGTAGCTAGGGGCGTTGTCTATATAGAATAGGGGGGCGGCGGCGACCTAGTCGTCCTCGTCGTCGGAGAGGTGTACATAGGCGGGTGGCTGCCACAGGTGGGCAGGCGGCTGGGCCGGGCTCGCCGGGGGGGGGGGCATCGGGGGCGCGTACGGCGGCGGCGGGGGCAGCACCTCCTGTGGCAGCGGCGGCGGCGGGGGCAGCTCCTCCTCCTGCTCCGGCGACCCCGGCGCCCAAACGCCGCCGGTCCAGGCCCAGGTCATGCCATACTCCAGGCCTGGTGGAAGCGGCTGCGGCTCCGGCATGTCCTCGGACGCCTCCAGCTCGGCGTTCATGGCCTGCCACCAGGGGATGGCAGGCTCGTTAGGGGGTGGCGGCGGCGTCGGCGGCGGCGGCGGCCACGACACGCTTCCACCGCAGGATCTCGTCGTCGATGAGGGAGCGGCGGGAGCGCTCGCAGGCCTCCTCCAGTTCGGCCCGGAGCTCGGGGTCCTGCTCCCCGGAGAAGTCCTCCGGCTCGTCCACGAGGAGCCATAGCTCCCTCTCCCGGCCGGGCGCTGGCGGGGGGTAGTCGTCCACGTTGGCCTCGAGGGGGGCGGGGATGAAGGAGCGGCGGCGCTGCTCGTGCTCCTGCTCGAGCCAGGCGGCCCAGTAGGGGGAGCCGCGCGCGTACATCCGCTCCCTGCGGACGGGGGCCGGCAGGAGCTCGCGCCGGCGCTCGATCTCCTCGAGCAGCGCCGCGCCGGTCGGGGCCGGCGGCACTGGGATCCGCTGGGGATTCAGGTGCCAGCCGTCCGGGAGGTGCACGTCGTTGTAGAACACCGGAGTGGCATTGTTCCAGTGCCACTCCGCCTCGTCCACCCGGACGTACCGGCGGAACCGCTTGCCCGGGGGCGCGGCGCGGGGCGGCGGGCGTGCAGCCGGTGGTGGAGCGGGGACGCGTGGCACCCCGCCGAGGCGGACACCTCCAGGGTCGTAGCCGAAGGCCTCCGCCGGCGGGGGCGGGATGCGGCCTGCGCCGCTCGACGAGCCTCCGTCGTCGTTCCTTGGGCGCTTGCCGGAGTTCGAGAACCAGCGGGACATGGTGGCGGCTAGGGTTGCTTTGCCAGGGACGCGTCCGGGGTGGGTGGGTTGTACGGGCGGCGGGGGGCCTTTAAAGAGGACCCGGGGTGGGCTGGCATGCCAACCGGCGGCCTGAACGTGGCGGCGGTTGCAGGCGGCCATGAATGCGGGGAGCCGAGGCGTGGCGCGTGGGGAGTGGGGCGTGGGAAGCCGAGGCGGGGCGGGAAGACGAGGCGGGGCGGGAAGACGAGGCGGACAGCGGCCCTTTGACCGTCCTTCGGTCTTAGTTTAATGGACCAGGCGAACCAGCCACCAGGCCGCTGGCCAGTGGCCCCTGTTGACTGGCCATAATAACAGACGCGGGCCAGTGGGCCCTTCGAACCGTTGACTGTCCATAAATAAAAGACGCGGGCCAGTGGGCCTTTTTGACTAAAAAATGTGTCAGTGGGCTTAATTAAAGACGTGGGCCTGGAGCGGTTGGGGAAGGGGAGGCCGGTTGGCGATTGCGAGGCAGGAGAAAAAAAAAACGAACAAAAAAAACCTGCCGCGGCAGGGAAAATGGGCGGACTTTATTCTTTTTTTAAGAAGGCATCCATCCCGGTCCCTAAAACGAACCGGGACGAACTCCCTCGCGGTCCCTGGCCCAGAGTCGCCACGTGGGCCAGCCTTACCATCCCGGGTGCTGGCACAACCGGGACCAATGGGGAGGGCCATTTGTCCCGGCTAGCCCATCCCGGTTGCGCAACCGGGACAAATGGCCCTTACGACCCGGGACAAAAGGCCCTGTTTCCACTAGTGCCACCTCATAGCTGTTGGGGCACCCGACAATCACTCTGCAGCCCCTGCATCGACACCCAAAAGATCAGGAAAATGCACGTGAGTATCACCACAAATTGGAACATAAACTTTGCATAAACTGAAGTGGGGTATGAGGAAGCTTAATCCATGCCCCGTCTTACATCTACCAGGTTAGTTTTACGCATGTCAAATATTTAAAGACTGCACACTATAAATATGTTCACTTGGAAGTATCTCAAATACAACATCCAATTGATTCATAGATTTTGAGTGTTGAGTTGAAAGCATCTCAAAATCATGGATAGTACACCTACCAAGTTCATCTAAAAATATTTAGCTCTTGAGCTTTCGAAAATAGCAGTCTGTACGTCTAAATATAACAAATCTAGGCGATATCAGAAGAGCACATAGCCAACTTTCAAGTAATATTATATTGAACCTCCATGTCAAAGTAAAATTGTATTGCACCTCCAGCACTTGGCTGAATTCAGGATGACTTTTCGGGCAAACAATGTTCAAGTATCTTTAAAAAAATCCAAATGCAAGCAGTAAGAAGTAACTCACCAATCAAGCGATTGAGGAATTCAAGCAAGTAAAGAACAACATATTGCACGAGAATTATTCCCGTGAAAAAAGATATTTTTTAAGTGTTATTATTTCTGGCAAATGATGATAGTTTATCTCCCACAAAAAGGATGTTTCAGGTGTTATTTTTTCGTTCCTTTGTTGCAGAAAAGAGAAAACATACAGTTCTATTGAGATCATGCCCCATTCCGTAGTTTCTCTGATCGTAGTTTGCAACGCATCCACAACCGGTGAAATCAATGGATGAAGGAAGCTTGTACCTGCAGTGTTGCTGTTGTAGCCAAGAGTTTTCTATATTGATTGTAACTTCATAGCGCAAGTTAATGGTTACAGACCTGCAGGTGACTGTTCTTGTCTGCAAATGCTTAATTGTTGAAAGGTGCTTGTAACTGATGGATCAGTCAATCATAGAACAAAAAAAAAACAAGATACAGCCGGTAACCATAGCCGAGAGTATAGGTGTAATAGATACATTAAAATACAAAAATCCTGAAATTAAATGCTCTTGTTCTTCATTCCTGGTCTCGTCTTCTCTACCCAACCAACAACAAAAAAAGTTGCTTCTTTATGTGGAATTATGTACAGTATTATAAAGTGTTCCACTTATAGAATGGTTCATTGCGACTGGGTATAAATATTATAGTGGTGGTTCCACTTCTAGAGAGAAGAGATACATACCTCGTCGTGCTTATTCTATCCCCATCATAAGACCTCACCTTCATCTGCAATACTTCACAACCGTGTCCAAATCAACAAAGAAGAAGCTTGCTACTTCCATAGTTCCATGTTTTAAAGTAGCGAGAATGGCAAATATATTTAGTTTGCAAAATTTCACAACCAACCTCCAGCTGCTCCAGCTAATAATTTAGTTTGTCTCTGATGACTAATTAGTAAGTAGGGGCTTATATTTGACACCTTTGAGCAGCTACTACCGACAAGAAAATATGTAGATTCTGGGGTTGTTCTTCTAATCTAGTCTACTGTAGTTAAATGCATAATGTGTTTATATCATTAGCAGCTAATAAGTACAAAAAAGTCAAAATATACATACAAAGTTTTGTGTTAATGAATAACGAATGAAAGTACATTTCCCATTCCTCGAACATGTTGCACCATGCGATCAGGCATTGGGATTTCCTCCAGGTGTTGGATCATGCAATACACTCATGGATTTCCTGCAGGTGCTAGGAGATTTCCTCTCGGCAGCTACCAAGCAGATCGACTCATCTCTCCCCATCCCTGGGAGGCGATCGCGGAGGCAACCTCTCAGCTTTGCCACCCCCAGACGTCGTCGCTCCGCGTCATCGACTGCGTGCAAGACCCCTGCGCCTCCTACTGCCGACCGACGCTCACAAGTCCACATATTGCGCACGCTGGGGATCATTGGGATTGACCAGAGTATCTCAGCGGCCGAGATGAAGGCGTATGTCGGTGTCTTCGCCGCCCCCATCCCCTTTGATGTCCTCACAGCCATTGCCGCACTGGTGGATCGCGAGCTTCCCGCGGATCCGTCAGCCGCGATGCACGTACCATCCCAGCTGGCAGCCCCATTGCGGCCTAGCCTGTATCGTGTTCCCCACATAGTCGATCTCTTGCCTAATGGATCACAACCTTAAGATTTTAATCCGAAACATCAGTGGACTCAACGCTCGGGCTCGCCGCATCAGCATTCGCTCACTAATCGCCACGTCTGGTGCCTCGATCGTGTGCTTCCAAGAGACAAAGATGGATCTCATCTGTTCCTCCATTGTCCTGGAAGCCCTCGGCCTAGACTTTGACGATTACGTCTACCTACCCGCTGTTGGCACTCGTGGCGGCATTTTGCTCGCGTGGAACATCCGGGAGGTGGCCATAACGGACCCCTCATTCACTGCCAACACCTTGTCAGCCAAGGTGACCGCCCCTTCAAGCGAGGAGACGCCATGGTGGATCACGGTAGTATACAGGCCGCAGGAGGACACCGACAAGATTGCGTTCCTCCAGGAGCTACGAGATGCACGGCTAGAGTGCGCGGGCCCATCGATGCTTTGTGGCGACTTCAACTTGATATACCGAGACGAAGATATAAACAATGGGAACTTGAACAGGCATATGATGGGAAGGTTCCGCCGTCTGATCAACGACCTTGCGCTCAAAGAGGTTTACCTCAATGGGCGCCGCTACACTTGGTCTAACGAGCAGACACCTTCGACCCTCGTCCACCTTGATCGAGCTCTCTGCACGGCTGATTGGGAGGAGCGCTATGGTCAGTGCCACCTTCGCTGCCTGGCTTCGGTGGTCTCAAACCACAGCCCGTTCTTGCTAGATTGCGCCCCGGAGCCGCCGGGGCATAGACGCTTCCATTTCGAGGATTACTGGATAAATCTCGAGGGATTCCAGGACACGGTCACGGCTGCTTGGAATTTCGTTCATGACGTTGACGCCTTCCAGCGCCTCGTGTTGCGCCTGTAGGCCACGGCACGTGCACTCACTAGTTGGAGCTCGCGCAAAGTGGGCAGCATCCGGCACAAACTCGCACTCTCCCGCGAGTTGCTGCTTCGGTTTGACAAGGCGAGCGAGGACAGGATGCTCACACCCGCGGAGGAGTGGCTCCGCAAGCAGATCAAAGTGTCCTGCCTGGGTCTAGCCTTGCTTGAGCGCACAATGGCACGCCAACGCGCCCGCATCGCGTCCATCAAAGAGGGCGACGCAAGCACTAGTTACTTTCATCGTCAGTGTTCATATCGACGCCAGAAGAACAAGATTCATACCCTCATCTCTGATGGGCGTGTGCTCACGGACCACCAGGCCATGGCCGAGGCTGCGTTCCATCACTACGACGCTCTCCTTGGCACAGAGGTGGACCGGGAATGCACGCTAGATTTCTCGCGGCTCATCGTGCCTGATAACGACTTGCAGGAGCTTGACGCCCCTTTAGCGTCAAGGAGATATGGAGCGCGGTGAAGCGACTGCCGGCTCGCAAGGCCCCAGGGCTCGACGGATTCACCGCCGAGTTCCTGCGCGCTTGCTGGAGCACGGTCAAACATGATTTCACCGCGGTGTTCCAACAGCTCTACGAGCTCAGGGGCCATGATTTTAGCCGGCTTAATCAGGCGCTGCTCACTCTCTTCCCTAAGCGCGCCGATGCCGGCCAGTTGTGTGATTACAGGCCCATCAGCCTCATCCACCTGGTCGCAAAAATCTTCGCCAAGGTGCTCTCTCTCCGCCTCGCCCCGAGACTGAACACCCTTGTCATCCCCATATAGAATGCGTTCATCACTAGCAGGAGCTTAGACGATAACTTCGTCCTTGTTCGACAGTCGGCACGCATGTTACACCAGCTGGGCTCCCCTCGAGTCCTCCTGAAGCTCGATGTCGTGGTGGTGTCACGGCAGATGCCATGGGATGGCTAAAGATGTGGGGACGAAGGACGCCGGAGGTGCTCGGGGAGGGATCACGCGACGAGTAGCCGCGTGAGATACGAAGTAAACACTGCAAACAACACGATCTACCCAGGTTCAGGGCCCTCGTGAGGAGGTAAAACCCCTACTCCTGCCTTTCTCTATGTATTCTGGTGTCTCACCGAGTAGCCACAGTACAATGTTCTTGCTACCGAGTAGCCACTCTCCTCTCTACGTGATGAACTAGGTCAAGAATTAGATCACAGGGTGCTCTAGCATGCGATCCCTTGTGCGATCTATCGAATGCCTCACGCAGGAGGCGGCGGGGCACCTTATATACCCGGTGCCCAGCCGGATACGTCCAAACCTAGACAAGTGTCGACATAGTGTGCACATCGTCCTTCTTCCGGTTTCCCGCTGACAGCTTTGGTTCCTAATCTTGGCTGCATCTGGAAAGTCGTTGGGCAAAACAAGGGGACAGACTGGTATCACTGTGCCAAACACAGAGTAGCGCCCCCTTATCCTGCGACGGCCTGCTTCCATGCTGTCACTGTCAGGCAGGCCGGTCCCAGATGAACAGTAGTTCGAATACTGCCAAGTACGGACCCAGGATACGCGGGATCCTGTGTCAGAACGGCTCCTTTGACTTTCTGGCCCGAGTAGGTTCCCGCCAATTTTACTCGGGCCAACTCTTCTACTCGAAAGGACAGAACGTGATTGATTCTTCCTTCTGGTCATCTTGAGGTGAGACTGAGTAGCAGTCAACCGGGTAGCAAGTACCGGGTAGGCGGCTACTCGACCAAACCTCTCTTCTGACAGTCGCCTTTACCACTTGCCTTTACCCTACTCGGGGGTAACCCCCCGACAGCAGTCCCCGAAGCTGGTTGAGTCTTGCGAACTCGTTCACTAGGCTCTGCCAGCTTAAAACCAATCTTTGCAACATAGCCCTTGAACCTCAAGATGCCGAGTAAAAGACCTCCGAGTAGTACTCTAGAAAGTACCTTGAGTTTCCTGTCTTCCGAATAGCACCTGCTTTCTACTCTGTAACCGAGTAAAAAGACTTAGAGAATTTCTCCTCTAGCGTCTCTGCAGCGCAGAGCATAATCCAGCCTTCCGTGTCGCAACTGGACACGTGCCAAGCATCCGCGACCCCGACGTCTCGTTGCCCAGGACACGACGTGCCACGCGCCCAGTTTTCACGGAGCGGGCCCACAGGCTCGTCATGTCCCATCAAGCGCAGTAAATATCCCACGATCTGGTCGTGGGATCAACTGTGGCCGTTACGCGCGCGTTCCGCGCTTGCGTGCGTTTCTATCCGGCCACAGGCCCCACCACACGGGAATCATGGCCACGATCGATCCCACTACCCCGATGGTAACGGTAGCCTGAGGCGAGGGTATAAATACCCCCACCGGTAACTTCCCCTTCTTCCTCCTCCGTACTTTCCCTTTTCTCTGCCCTGTTTCCTCTTCGCCGTTGAGCTCTCCGCCGCCGCGCAACTCCTTGCGCCGCTGCGGAATCGCTTCCTCCACCCAATCTTTCCAACTCTCCACCATCCGCTCACCCCTTGCCATGGCTGCTCGCGCCGGCTGGGCTGGTTCGCACGTCACCGTCGATGACTGCGCCTGGCTCGTGAACACCCGGAGGGTTCCTCCCGGTGTTCAGTGCCGGCCGTCCGACGGTGAGCTCGTTCCGGCCCCGCGGGAGGGCGAGCGTGTCGTCTTCCTCGCGCACTTCGCGCGAGGATTCGGCTTGCCGGCATCGTACTTCCTGCGCTCCTTCCTGGATCACTTCGGTGTCCAGATGCACCACCTTCCCCCAAACGCCATTGTCTTCCTAGCCTATCACACCGTGGTGTGCGAGGCCTTTCTAGGCGTCCGCCCCACGGTGGAGACTTGGCTCAAATACTTTCACCTCCGTCAGCAGAGTAAGGGGAAAAAGGACGGCGCGGCCGGTAGCAGTCGGGTAACCGACACCGGCAGCGCCATGATGCTGCAGCGGGCGGGAACCAACCATCCTCGCATCAAGGGGTTGGATTCCGTCCGTATGTGGCAGAAATCGTTCCTCTACGTCAAGAACATCCCCGCCACGGAAGGGGGACCGATAGTGGATCGCATCAATCTGCCCGCGTGGAGCAACCGAGCTCCAACCGGGCAGAATTGGAAGACGAAGCCCTCCAACGACCGCAACGCGATACAGATGGAGGAGCAGCTCGCCTACCTCATCGGCCAAGGGCTCAGGAGCGACGATCCCGTCGCTTGCTGGATCAAGAATCGTGTGCTGCCGCTGCAGCGGCGCTCCCATCCAATGTGCTATCTGGGAGGCCCTCGCGACTGCACCCGCACGACCACACTCGAGCTCAGCGACGCGGAGGTCGCCGATCACGCCAGGTCTATTCTGACCACGAGCCTCCCCGACGACTGGGAGTACGGCTTCACCCCTTTCAGTCGCACGAAGCCGATCCCCCGGGTACGTTCTCCTTATTGCTCTCTCAACATATGCCATCCGACTAGAAAATCTTCTCTCTTGGCTGCGACTAGCAATTGCCTTCTGCACCGAGTAGATTATTCTATCGAACTGCCTAGGCTTAGTATGCTTGATGTTCGCACGCCTTGTCGAGTAGCATACTTAGGAGAAATACTTAGGCTTAATATGCTTGTTGTTTGCACGCCTTGCCGAGTAGGATACTTAGCGAATTTCCCTAGGCTTAGTGTGCTTTGTGTTTGCACGCCCATCCGAGTAGAATGCCTTCACGCTACTCGGCTAATTTGCAATGTTTCTCTGTTTCTCCAGATCCTTGACCGCCAGCTAGCTGAAAGCTTTGCGTGCTTTGAGGCTAATTGGTCAGATGACCGAGAAGAGGATGACCAGGCCTCCCTCGAGACCGTGGATCAGATCAATCTTCCTCACTCCCCCTCGACAGAGAAGCAGCCTGCCGAAACGTCTCTCCGCGACTGGTCCGAGGACGAGTTGGAAGGTAACTGAGTTCACGCTTTCTCTCTGCGAAAAGCACAAGCCCTTTGCCTGCTGTTTCTGAAGTGTTTTTCTTCCTCTCTATTTCTCAGATGTAGCTAATGCCGAGGATGATGACGAGGATGAGGACGAGGGAGCCCTTGAGGTCAATCCTCTCTCAGTTGCCGCACCTGCTACCCGCAAGCGGGCCGGCAGCGGCGCCCTAGAGCCCCCCGCCAAGAAGAAGAAGGCGACCGAGAAGGCGACCAAGAAGGCGGTCGTGAAGAGAACAAGGCGAACCATTCCCTCCACCACTGCGTAAGTTTCTTCTCGGTTGCATGTTTCAGTTTACCTAGTTCTTCTCGGTTGACTCCCAATCCTTTTCCTTCACTGTTTTCTCTTGTTTTCCTCTGCCCTTTTCTTATCCTTGATTCCAATTTCCTCTTAAGAGCCCCATTGAACGCGGATGCTGCTCTCGCGCCTGACCAGGCCAAGAAACAAGCTGCCATCGACGTCGACAATGTTGTCGACCTCGAGGGCGATGGGACCGACACCACCAACACGCGAGCAGGGCCTGAGCAACAGTCCCGCGCCGATCCAGAGGCGCAGGACGCCGCACACCAGGACAGGCCCCCTTCTCCTCCGGCTAGCACCGCCGAGGAGAACCAAGACCGTGATCAGGAGATGCACGATGATGACGCCGCCGTCGAGCGGCAAGAAGCCGAACCTGAGCAGCCAGCCACAGACGCTGCCGGACAAGAGGATCCCTGATGTAGCCCACCCAACTCCACCAAGTGCACCGATGACAAGATCACGCGCAAAGGCTATCAAAGATAAGGTGAACTCGCTCCTCTCATCCTATGCTTTCGGTCATGTGGAGAATGGTGCGCTACCTCATGGTTCCACACTTTGCGTACTCAGGTTCAAACCCACCACGGAGGCCCCGGAAAGCACCCAAAATGATGCGCAAGAAGATACGAAGGAGGGCGGAAGAAACGACATCGCAATCGGAGTCCCGACGGAGAAGATAGGGGGAAAGGAGCCCCTCCCGGCCTCGGGGGCCGGCCAGGCCGGCCTCATCCCCCCCCTAGGCCGGACCCCCTCCAGAGGAGGCCGGCCTCCAACCCGGCCTGCCCTCCTCCCACCCCGGCCCCAGGCCGGGCCACCACCCGAAGCAGCCGGCCTGGGGGCCGGCCTGCCTCCACCCCACCCCGGCCCCAGGCCGGCCAGCCTCTCCAGGCGCCCACCCTGGCCCCAGGCCGGGTTCCAGGCCGGCCAGGCCGGCCCCTAGGCCGGGGTGGAACCGAAAATGCTCGGAAATGCACTGTTTTCGCTCCAGTTTCCACCTACTTCGACCCCCGGCTATATAAGGACACCCCCAAGCTAGATCTAGGGTTTAGAGTTGAATTTAGAACATTTGGAGCTCAACTCTCTTGTATCCCTCTTTGAGGAACCATCCCTCCGACATCGTCGAGGATTGTATCAAGGCACATCCAACTACTTGATCTCTCCCTTTGGGTTTCTATCAAGTACTTGACCAATCTTCCTCTCGATTATCTTGAGGTTCTATTGGCGTAGTGGACCGGCTACGGGTGTAAAGCGGTTTCAATCAAGGTGAGCTCAGTTGAATCGATCGTTCCGTAGGCGGCCCTCGGGGTTAGTTGACGGAAGATTTGGGGTTCTTCGGTTCTTACTAGTTATCCTTGTGTTTGTTTGCGTTGCCCTCGATTTCCCCCTCGTTTCCCCCTCGTGTGTTCATCGAGTTCTTCGTGTTCTTCGTGTTCTCCGTCGATTCGTGAAGATCGGGCCAATCTAGGAGTAACCCTCCGCATCATCTGGTATCCAGAGCTAGATTGACACGAATCCGACACCCATACCCCTCCCCATCCACCAATTTTTCTTTGTCCACCAAGAATTTCGAAAATCCTCAAAAAAATAGCCAAAAGGGAATTTGACCGATCTGTTGACTCGTTGAGTTTTTCGTGGTTTTTCTTCATAGATTTGTTGCCAAACACCTTTCCACACCTTTCCATTCAGCCAATTTTTCCAATTTCGCCCAAAATTTTTCTTGATTTTGTGGGAATTTCGAATTTGAGCCAAAAACTCAGAAAATTTCAGCTCTTCGATTCTCCGGCAGATTTTGGAACTTGTTTTTCTTTGTCGTTTGTGATCCAAATTGAGTGCAACGAGTTGCTACGCGACGCCCACGACATCACCTACGCTTCCACATCATCGGATCGCCACGACATCGACTCCCCCACGACCGCAAGTCCGTGATCATCAAATAAGAGATGTATAACTTGCTTCCGCTTGCACCACCCCATCCCATTGTGTTACTTACCTATCGGACTAGTTCTTTTTACACCGCTTGGCATCGAATTTGTGGCATCGAGAGTGCGAAGTTAGCGCTTGTGAGAGATTAGCTACCGAGTAGGCATTGGCACTTTGGAATCCATCAAAAAGAGAAAATCAAAAAAAAAAAGAGAAAAAAATAAAATAGAAAAAGAAGCAAAAGGATCGGTGCCAATTGCTTTCCATTGTAGGAACGTGTAGCATTGCGTCGCAAAAGAGAAAGAGTGACCGATTGCCACGGTGCGAATCTTGTTGCCTTTTCAACTTTGCGGTTTGAGCTAGCGTCCTCCTTGTGTTAGTGTGGCATTGAGCATTAGTCTACGTTAGGGCCATTTCGTTCTTCGCTCGTCCATTGGTCGCACTAACCCCATTTTTCCCTTGTGTGTGTGTTCCACCATATTTCCATCCTATAGGTTTGGTTTTTGTGCTAACTTTCTTTGAATTTTCTCCACGATTGACAACAAACTTTTCTTCGGTTTTGGTCGATTTTTCCTCGCCACTTTCCTAACCTATTTGCCTTCCATATAAAGTGTGTGTGTTGCCGTTTGCGGTTTCTTTCGATCTTTTGGATTCGCTCTTGACATACCGCCCTACACCTAGGCTCGTCCACTAGCCTCAATACGACCAAGAAAGGTAACGTTGGGTAAGTGAGGCGTCCATTTCTTCAATATCACCCTTGTGTGTGTTTTTGAGATGGCTAGGGAAGGAGTATTCACAAGTCCGAGCTCGGAAGACGAAGGCAACCCATTCTACAACGACAATGATTACGCCAACTTCGTCACCCACAATGACCACTTTCAACTCCGCGAACTCGTCAAGGACGGGTTGCAACGCTATGAGCGTCGACTCCAAGAGCAAGAGGCTCGATTGAATGATCAAATGACGCGCATCAACATCAACTTGGCTAATCTTGCCAATCGCCGTCATTCATCATCGTCCTCAAGGTCTCGTCGCTCGAGCCACCGCAATCAAGATCCTCACCAACCTCGTCGCCATGATCGCCACGATCGCCATGATCGCCACAACGTGGAGGAGGGTGGACAACCTCAACAAGCACCACCACCTCCTCCACAACATCAACAACCTCCGCGACGCAATCGGTATGAGGATAGCTCGCCATCACCACCACATCGACATCGCCAAGGCCGTGGTCACCCTCTTCAACAACCGCAACGCCCGGACCTTCGACAACACCATCATCCTCCACCTCCACAAGGCCACGCTCAAGACTATGGCCACAATGATTTCGTGGAAGATGCTCGTCAACATCGAAGGCCACCTAGGCGCCATGCGCGTCCCAACAACAATGACCCCCAAGAACATGATCATCCTCAACAACCTCTCCAAGAACAAGAACGTCCTCAACAACATCACAATGGCCATGATGATAGTGAACGCCGTGAAGCTAGGCTCCGTCACCACCAACCACCACCACTTAATGACCACCGGCGTCATCCTCCCCATCATGATCGCCACCGCCAAGACAATGAGGATGACCCCTATGATGATTCACCTCCCATGTATGATGAAGACCCCCATGAGCGCCAACATGCGCGCCCCCATCGTCCGCAAGAGGACAACAACATGAGTGCTCTTCGTTTCAATGTCCCCAAGTTCAATGGTGAGAATGATCCCGAAGACTATCTTGCTTGGGCTCTCAAGGTTGACAAGATCTTTGGCATTCACAACTTCACCGACAAGAAGATGGCTGCTCTAGCATCTTTGGAATTCGAAGGCTATGCACTCTTATGGTGGGATCGTCTACAAGCCGAACGAGTCCGCAATCGCGTTGCTCCTATTGCCACTTGGAATGAGATGAAGCAATTCATGCATGCTCGATTCGTTCCTCCTCACTACAAGCGTGACCTATTCAAGAAGCTTCAAGAACTTCGTCAAGGTGTGAAGTCCGTTGATGAGTACTACAAGGAAATGGAGACATCTTTGATCCGCGCTCATGTGATAGAATCTCAAGAGCAAACAATGGCCCGCTTCCTCAATGGCCTCAACTATCCTATAAGGAAGATCGTCGAGTATCAACCGTATGACAACATTGTGGCCCTTGTCCATCAAGCTCTCAAGGCGGAACGCCAAATTGCAGAAGATCTCAAATATAGCAAGCAAAAGGCTTTCTTCAACTCAAGACCATCATCCTCAACTACAATGACACAAGTTCCTCCTCCAACTACCACCAAGAGCAACACGCGAGCCTCTAGTGCTCCCAACAAGTCTTCCCAACCATTCAAGAAGCAAGCTACTCCAACCTCATCCTCAAGTGCTCCTCAAGTCAAGTCAAGCACTATTACTTGCTTCAAGTGTGGTGGTAGTGGACACAAGTCCTTTGAATGTTCCAACAAGATGATCATGATTGTCAACCAAGACGGTGAACGTGATTCTATGAGCGAAGGCGAATACTATGCCTTGCATCAAGTTGCTCTCAACCCTTTGGACGTCTCCAACGATGATGAAGAAAGTGTGTATTGCGATGAGGACAAGAACCCATCACTAGTGGTCACAAGAGTCCTCACTTCTTCTCCTCAAGATGAGCAAGATCAACGGTGCAATCTCTTTCAAACAAGAGCCGGTATTGATGGCAAGTCAATCAAGGTCATCATCGACGGTGGAAGTTGCCACAACTTGGCTAGCAAAGAGCTTTGCGACAAACTCAAATTGCCTTACAAGCAACATCCTCACCCATACCATGTCCAATGGCTTAGTGACTCCGGCACCTTCAAGATTCAACACATGGTCTCCGTGACTTTCAAGATTGGTCCTTATGAAGACACGGTAGATTGTGACGTTGTTCCTATGACCGTGTGTCATCTTCTTCTTGGTCGACCTTGGCAATACGACAAGAGTGCTATCCATGATGGGCGTACCAATCACTATAGCTTCAAGTGGAATAACAAGACATTTGTTCTTCGTCCCATGTCTCCTAGCCAAGTGATCGCCGACAACGCCAAGACTCTTGCACGTCGACAAGAAGAGCTCAAATCTCGTGAGATGAGTGGTGAGAGAGTGATCCACCAAAAAGTGAGTGAGAGCCACAAGCCAAATATGAGTGGAAAAATTACGAGTGATGCCAAAGGCTTTGCCTTACTTGCCACCAAAAGAGAGATGCGAGCGCTAAGAGAGGACCCAACCATACTTCACTTTGTCCTATTGTGCAAAGGGGAAGCACTTGAAACTAACGACATGACAAATCTACCTCCCTCTTTGTTGCCTTTGTTGCAGGAATTTGAAGACGTCTTTCCCGATGAGCTCCCTCCGGGCCTTCCTCCCCTTCGAGGAATCGAGCACCGTATTGACCTCATTCCGGGCGCGCCCCTTCCAAACCGCGCTCCTTACCGCACCAATCCCGAGGAGACTAAGGAGATTGAGCGCCAAATCCAAGAGCTACTCGAAAAAGGTTTTATTCGCGAATCCCTTAGCCCTTGTGCCGTGCCGGTTATCCTTGTTCCAAAGCAAGATTCTACTTCCCGCATGTGTATGGATTGTCGCCCTATCAATGCTATCACCGTTAGATATAGACATCCTATTCCTAGGCTCGATGACATGCTTGATGAATTGAGTGGTGCTACTATCTTTTCAAAAATTGATCTTAAAAGTGGTTACCATCAAATTCGTATGAGTATAGGTGATGAATGGAAAACGGCTTTCAAAACAAAACTTGGTTTGTATGAATGGCTTGTTATGCCCTTTGGTCTTTCGAATGCCCCATCTACCTTCATGCGTCTCATGAATGAAGTTCTACGTCCTTTCATTGGCAAATTTGTTGTGGTTTACTTCGACGATATTCTCATTTATAGCAAATCTTTGGAAGATCACCTTGATCATGTTTCACAAGTATTGTTGGCTCTTCGCAATGCAAAACTTTTCGCCAATCTTTCCAAATGCAATTTTTGCACCAACAAGCTTGTTTTCTTGGGTTTTGTGATCTCGTCCAATGGTATTGAAGTAGATAACAAGAAGATTGAGGCAATTAGGAATTGGCCCAACCCGACTTCCGTGGGTGAGATAAGGCGCTTTCATGGCCTTGCCGGTTTCTATCGCCGCTTTGTCAAAGATTTTTCAACTATTGCTTGCCCTTTGAATGAACTTACCAAAAAGAATGTACCTTTTGTTTGGGGCAATGCGCAACAAAAAGCTTTCGACACACTTAAGAAATGCCTAACCGAAGCTCCTTTGCTTGTCTTACCGGATTTCGAGAAAACTTTTGAGATTGAATGTGATGCTAGTGGTATAGGAATTGGTGGCGTTCTCATGCAAAACGGGCGCCCCGTTGCTTACCATAGTGAAAAACTTGATGGTGCTAAACTCAATTACCCCATCTATGATAAGGAACTCTTTGCTTTGGTTAGAGTGCTAGAAGTTTGGCAACACTACCTTTGGCCAAAAGAATTTGTCATTCATTCCGATCATGAATCATTGAAATACTTAAAAAGCCAAACCAATTTGAACAAAAGGCATGCTAAGTGGGTTGAATTCATTGAATCTTTTCCTTATGTCATTAAGTACAAGAAAGGTAAAGAGAATGTGGTAGCCGATGCCTTGTCTAGGAAAGAATGCCTTCTTACACGTCTTGACATCAATGTGATTGGTTTGGATGAAATCAAAGACTTATATGCGTCCGATGCTTTCTTTGGTCCCATATTTGAGAAGTGCTTGCCTAACCGAGGTTTCGATGATTACTATCTTCACAAAGGTTTCTTGTTTAAGGCTAACAAATTGTGTATCCCCGAGTCTTGTCTTCGTTTGTTGTTATTGAAGGAATCACATGAAGGAGGCCTCATGGGACACTTTGGACGCGACAAGACCTATGCCATGCTCTACACCAACTACTATTGGCCCAAGATGAAGCATCACGTTGAGAGACACGTCAAGAGATGTTCCACATGCCTCCGAGCTAAGTCCACTTCCAACCCTCATGGTCTTTACATGCCATTACCTATCCCACATGCACCTTGGAGTGATATTAGCATGGACTTTGTGTTAGGCCTTCCACGAACTAAAACCAACATGGATTCAATCTTTGTAGTTGTGGATCATTTCTCTAAGATGGCACATTTCATTCCTTGTAACCGAACCGACGATGCTTCACATGTTGCTACTTTGTTTTTCAGGGAAATTGTGCGTTTACATGGTGTACCTACTTCAATTGTCTCGGACCGCGACGTCAAGTTCACCTCCTACTTTCGGAAGACATTGATGGCCAAGCTCGGCGTCAAGCTACTATTCTCCACCGCCTATCACCCACAAACGGACGGACAAACCGAGGTCGTCAACCGCACACTCTCTTCACTACTTCGAGCATTGATCAAGCCCAACTTGAAGAATTGGGAGGAATGCATCCCACACGCCGAGTTCGCCTACAACCGTGCTCTCCATCAAGCTACCAAGAAGAGTCCTTTCGAGATCGTCTACGGCTTCAACCCCAACACCGCCCTCGACATACTCCCTTTGCCTCTACGCGAGCGAGCAAACATGGACATCGACAAGCGCACCGACTACATCAAGAAGCTACACGACTCCACAAGGGCTACGCTTGAGAAGCATTCCGAGCACCGAGCCTCTATCATGAACAAGAACAAGAAACCCATGGTGTTCCAAGAAGGTGACCTCGTGTGGCTACACTTGCGCAAGGACCGGTTCCCCGAAGAGCGCAACTCCAAGCTCAAGCCAAGAGGTGACGGTCCCTTCAAGGTCATCAAGCGCATCAACAACAACGCCTACAAGCTCGACTTACCGCAATCCAAGTACCTCGTCCACAACTCCTTCAATGTCAAGGACCTCTCTCCCTTCCATGGATACCCAAGTGATGAAGACGACGCCGAGTCGAGGTCGACTCTTTTTCAAGGGGGGGGAGATGATGTAGCCCACCCAACTCCACCAAGTGCACCGATGACAAGATCACGCGCAAAGGCTATCAAAGATAAGGTGAACTCGCTCCTCTCATCCTATGCTTTCGGTCATGTGGAGAATGGTGCGCTACCTCATGGTTCCACACTTTGCGTACTCAGGTTCAAACCCACCACGGAGGCCCCGGAAAGCACCCAAAATGATGCGCAAGAAGATACGAAGGAGGGAGGAAGAAACGGCATCGCAATCGGAGTCCCGATGGAGAAGATAGGGGGAAAGGAGCCCCTCCCGGCCTCGGGGCCGGCCAGGCCGGCCTCATCCCCCCCCTAGGCCGGACCCCCTCCAGAGGAGGCCGGCCTCCAACCCGGCCTGCCCTCCTCCCACCCCGGCCCCAGGCCGGGCCACGACCCGAAGCAGCCGGCCTAGGGGCCGGCCTGCCTCCACCCCACCCCGGCCCCAGGCCGGCCAGCCTCTCCAGGCGCCCACCCTGGCCCCAGGCCGGGTTCCAGGCCGGCCAGGCCGGCCCCTAGGCCGGGGTGGAACCGAAAATGCCCGGAAATGCACTGTTTTCGCTCCAGTTTCCACCTACTTCGACCCCCGGCTATATAAGGACACCCCCAAGCTAGATCTAGGGTTTAGAGTTGAATTTAGAACATTTGGAGCTCAGCTCTCTTGTATCCCTCTTTGAGGAACCATCCCTCCGACATCGTCGAGGATTGTATCAAGGCACATCCAACTACTTGATCTCTCCCTTTGGGTTTCTATCAAGTACTTGACCAATCTTCCTCTCGATTATCTTGAGGTTCTATTGGCGTAGTGGACCGGCTACGGGTGTAAAGCGGTTTCAATCAAGGTGAGCTCAGTTGAATCGATCGTTCCGTAGGCGGCCCTCGGGGTTAGTTGACGGAAGATTTGGGGTTCTTCGGTTCTTACTAGTTATCCTTGTGTTTGTTTGCGTTGCCCTCGATTTCCCCCTCGTTTCCCCCTCGTGTGTTCATCGAGTTCTTCGTGTTCTTCGTGTTCTCCGTCGATTCTAGAAGATCGGGCCAATCTAGGAGTAACCCTCCGCATCAATCCCGCTGCCGAGCAGCGGGTAGATGATACAGCCATGACTGAGGAGTATCCCCTGGGCAGTGCGCAACCAGGCGCTGCACAGAGTAGCGCGCAACCAGATGCGGCACAAAGTGGTGGGTCCGTGGTGCCACCCATCGATCAAGGCTCTGCACCGCCAGATTCCTCCTTGGTGCCACAGACCAAGGACGCAGCCAGCCCTCCTGCCGGGCGAGTAACCAGGAAACAAGCCCTAGATGCTCTGAAGGGGGCAGTCGAGAAGAAGGCAGCCGAGGAAGGGAAAACCGAGAAGCCAATCTCCGAGAAGCCGACTGCTCAGAAGGAGAAAGCAAAGAAGAAAGCTGCCGACAAGCCGCCGCCGACACCAGCTGGCCAGTCCAGGCAGCTGGTTATCCGCAATCCCAGTGCGGTTCCTGCTGCTGCTACCATAGCTGATCAGCCCGTCTACCCAGATTACATGGTGAAGGTCAGCCAACAGCATCAGATCGGCTTCTCCCCCACAGACCGGACTATTGCTATTCAGAAGGGAAGGAAAGCCGTGGCGGTGGACTCCAGGCCCCCAGCCCCGAATCAGGACAGATCTGTCTCCATCGCTTCTCGGGGAGTTCAGGACCAGGCGATAACATCCCAGAGCCTCGAGCAAGTACTCGACCTCATTGGCTTCATCGACGCCAAATGGGATAGCAAGAATCTCGGCAACCCCAACTGGAACGGCATCGATTTGGGCGACATCGACCACATGCGCCAGGATTGGAACAAGGTGGACCTGGGTTGCAAACCCATGACCGTCTCGACCACTTCTGCTACTCTGGCTGCCAAGATGTTCGTGCACCGCAAGAACGCAGATGATCTCGAGCAGTCTTATGCGGTAAGCCTCAACTTATCTTTTCCGAGTTGCATCTTCACTTCTTTTCTTCTCTTCCTCTTTTCCTTATCCATTACCCAGTCCCCGAGATTCTGGCCGAGTAGGCGGACACTCTTCCGAGTAGCCGCCTTCTCGGGTGGAATCTCAAATACTTTGCCTGACACTTGTTTCTTTTGCTTCTCAGAATAGTGTACTGAAGCGGACCAACCTGCACCGTCAACTTCTCTGGAACCACGCCATTGCCAAGAGGCGCATTGCCGCCCTTGAGAAGGAGAAGGTGAGCGCCGAGGAAGCCGACAAGGAAGTTATGAACAGTACCATGAGGCTGTCCGAGGTGGAAGGTACGCTTCTCGCTTACGCGGTTCTTGCGTTTTTTGTTTACGCCCGCTATTGCTTTTTGCGTTAACCATTTCTACTCTGCAGGGAAACTGAAGGCCCTGGTTGACGAGCATTCGAACTGCCGTGCCTTTGTCGAGAATGGCGAGGCCACCATCAAGAAGCTTGAAGGTAAACCACTGTCTACTCGGTTCGCCCTTGTATCTGTTTCTTCCTTTCGCTTCTCTGCTAACCGTGCTTTGCTCTTTTCAGAAGATCATAAGAAGTTTGTTTTGGAGCATCAAGATTGCCTCAAACCTGCCGAGGTGGAGGTGCGATTAGCGAGCCAATCTGCGGCTATGCAGAGTGCACACACTACCGAGATGGAGACGCTGCAACTCCAGCTGCAGAAAGCACTCCAGGATGCTGTCAAGCTTGGTGACGAGAGGGACAGAGCCATCGCCGAGAAGGCAAAAGCCGAGACAACCTTCAATGCCAAGATGAAAACCCTCGAGCAGGAGTGCGAGGTGCTGAAAAAAGCCAATGCTGGGCTCTTTTCTCAGCTGGATGGGCTCCGCTTGCTCGAGGAGAAGCACGTGTCCAATGAAGAAACATGGAAGATCCAGCTGCAGCAGCTGCGCCACGAGCTGAATAGTAAGTTCTTTCCTTTCTGCATCTCTTCTTCTCGGTTCTTCCTCTTCTCTGACTCCGTTACTGAATTTCTCATTTGCTTCTTGCATAAATCTTCCCTGACATCGTGTCCGCTTGCGCCCCTGCTTTGGCCAAGGCCCAAGCAGCTCGTGTTGAGAAGGGCGAGGCTGCGGACACCAGAGCCGAGATCGAGGACAACCTGCTGGTGATGCGAGGGCATTTCGAACGCCTAGCCGGCGTGGGCACCGACTTGGTGCGTGTCGGCTTCGAGCTCCACAAGCTATTCTGGCCTGAAGATCCCGCGCCGACAACCATTGGTGGCCTTGCTCTGAAGCTGCGCAATGTGAAGGACGAATTGAAGAAGTGGCGCGCCTCGGGAGCTCGGGCAGGCGCTGATCTGATGCTGCTCTGCGTCGCCTCCTGGTACGAAAATCTGAACATGCAGGTCATCCGCGGGAAGCGCGCCAATTCCAAGTGGGAGATGGATCCCAGCTGCGTGACCACGCGCAAACTGATTGCGCATGAGGTTGCGGAGTGCGCCGATACGGCCACCTTCATCGATGGCCTCCCTGAACCCGACACCGAGATGGAGGAGGACGAGGAGGAGGATGAAGAAACAGATCCCGAGTTGGGCTTCTTCGATTCACCCCAGGGCAAGGGGAAGGCCGCGGTCGTCGCGAGTAGCGATGAAGAGGCCGAGGAGATCGATACAGCTGCCCTCGAGTTCGGCACCTCCTCAGGAGCCGCACTCGACGACACGGTGCGCACCCACGCCCCCGAGACCGGCTCTGCTTCCGCGACAACGCCCATCTCGGTGGCCACTGCAACTTCCGAGCAGCTCGCCACCGAGCCTGACGCCGAGCAAGCGAGGACTGCTGATGCCAGCGCAGAGGCGGACGCCACCAAGGCCACTGAGGAAGGCGAAGCAACCAAGGCGAGCACCGAGAATGCCCCGTCAACCTGAATTTGATTTCATCCTGCAAATTTCTTACTCAAACACTTATCAGATCCCCGGGATGCCGGGAGCAAATGTATCAGACTATTTTATTCCGTTGCTACTCAATTTTATTCCCACTTTGTTATTTCCAACTTAATCAATTTGTTCAACCTGGGCTGGATGCCGAGTTGCGTTATCGTGCGAGTCCCCGAGTTGCATTTCTTATTCACTCTCCCTTTTCGTCTCAGCTCTACCCGCAACTTGTTGCTTTTTTGGTATTCGAGTCACAAGAGTTAAAGAGTAGAGCTGCAAATACTTAGCCGCTTAGAAACAATCATAGTAACGCAGCCCACCACTAAGCCGAAAAGACAAGTCACAGAACAGTAATAACAACACCCTACTCGGTTCCTACACTCTTCTTTTTCTTAGTAATTTTTCTTGTGCTCATGGACCTTTTGCTTGTTCTCTTGCTTGCCATGAAGCCGGGTTTCGGACAGCAGCAAAGTCGAAGAGTTGGCATATAGGTTTAAACACAGTACTCAATGTACCTTTGAATTTTGAAGTAGAGCAACCGAATAGGCAAGAGACAAAGCCGAGTAAAAACACTTAGAGCAATTTTGGACGAGGGCAGTCCCCAAGATCAATTTCAGATTGCGGAGTAGAATTTCAACTCGGATAAGAGGGTACATACACATCTTTGCTCACGAATGAAAACGACGGAGTAGAGCTACATTCCAAGGGCGCTTGGTTTCCTCTCCGGATTTATCTGCCCTGTTCGCCTGTGGTGGACGCACATCTACAAGATAGTAAGCATCGTTGTGCAGCGCTTTGCTCACAATGAAAGGCCCTTCCCATGGAGGAGACAACTTGTGCATCCCGGCTGTGCGCTGCACAAGCCTAAGGACCATGTCTCCTTCTCGGAAAACCCTTGGGTTCACCTTTCGGCTATGATAACGCCGCAGGTTTTGCTGGTAGATAGCCGAACGTGACAGAGTCAGCTCTCTTGCTTCTTCAAGCAGGTCAACGTCGTCTTCTCGAGCTTCTCTCGCCTCCACCTCAGTGTAGAGGGTTACTCGGGGGGAGTCATGCTCTAAGTCTATTGGCAACACGGCCTCAGCCCCGTATACCAAGAAGAATGGCGTGTAGCCGGTTGACCGGTTAGGGGTAGTCCTTAGACTCCACAACACCGCTGGCAACTCGTCTAGCCAACACCCAGGTGTTTTCAGCAGTGGCTCAATCAGCCTTGGCTTTATGCCTGCCAGTACCATACCATTTGCTCTTTCAACTTGCCCATTGGAGGCGGGATGCGCGACTGACGCAACGTCTAGTCGGATATGCTTATCTCTGCAGAACCGCACCATTGCTCCCTCAGCAAAGTTTGTGCCGTTGTCGGTGATGATACTGTGCGGGTAGCCATATCTCAGGATTACATCCTTCACGAATTTCACAGCTGTGGCCCCATCGCACCTCCGAATAGGTTTCACTTCAATCCACTTGGTGAACTTGTCCACCATGACCAGGATGTGAGTCATGTTGCCTCTAGCCGGCTGGAAAGGCCCAACCATGTCCAAACACCAAACAGCAAATGGCCAGGTGATAGGAATTGTTTTCAACTCGGAAGCAGGCATGTGAATCTTACTTGCAAACATCTGGCAGCCAGTGCATTTTCTCACGATGTCCTCAGCTTGCTGCAGTGCTGTGAGCCAGTAGAAACCATGCCGAAAAGCTTTCTGGACCAGCGCCCGAGAAGAGGCATGGTGCCCGCATTCTCCTTGGTGTATCTCTACCAGGATCTCCTCTCCTTCTGCTGGATCCACACAACGTTGCAGCACGCCAGTGGTACTTCTCTTGTGCAGCACATCTCGGACTATAGTGTAGCCCTTGGATCTTCTCTGAATCTGCCTTGCAGCCACCTCATCTTCTGGTAGAGTACCGTCCCTTAGAAAGGATAATATGGGCATAGCCCAACTCGGTGTCTCCCGTGCGGGAAACACTGGTTCGTCCACTTTCATTGGGACGGGTACCTCTGGCTGCTCTTTAGGGGTGGGAGCACTTCTCTGAAGCCCAGACCGATTAGCAAGGACTTTCTCAATGAATGCGACAGTCCCCGGGTTAAGGACATCAGTCCCCGAGTAAGGAGTGGCAGTCCCCGAGTAAGGAATGGCAGTCCCCGGGTAAGGAATGGCAGTCCCTGAGTAAGGAGTGGCAGTCCCCGAGTATGGAGTGGCAGTCCCCGAGTTGAGGACGGCAGTCCCCGGGTTTCCTGTAGCATTCTCCCAGTCAATCTCCATGGGATCAGATTCCTCACTTGGTAGAGAAGGAACAAATATGGACTCCGAGTTGGGAGAAGGCTTGATGGATGGCTTCCTCAAATGTTCCAAGGCGACTCCCGCCGGGATGGATTGCCGAGAAGATCCCAACTTGGATAACTCATCTGCTGCTTCATTCTCTGCTCGGTGAATGTGCTGGAACTCACAGCCTTCGAAGAACCCAGTCATAGACTGAACCAGGAAGCGGTACGATGCCATGTTGGCATCTAGAGCATCCCATGTACCCGAGACTTGCTGCACCACCAGATCTGAATCACCATAGCATATAATGCGCTGCACGCCAACCTCCTTTGCTACTCGCAAACCATGCACCACTGCCTCATACTCTGCTACATTGTTGGATGCCTTGAAGTGAATCTGTAGCACGTACTTGAGTTGATCTCGCTTGGGTGACGTAAGCACCACACCAGCACCAAGGCCTTCCTTCACCTTTGAGCCATCAAAGTGCATCTTCCAGTAGTTAGAAACTGGAGCAGGAGGTTCATACTGCACCTCGGCCCAGTCCACAAGAAATTCCGCCAGGATCTGAGACTTGATGGCTTCTCTTCTCGCATACGCGGGAGCATACGCGGCCAGCTCGATTGCCCACTTGGCTACTCTGCCACTCGCCTCCTTGTTGCCCATGATATCCGAGATAGGAGCAGAACTCACGACAGTGATGGGGTGCTCCTGGAAATAATGTTTCAGTTTCCTGGCGCCTAGGTACACACCATAAGTCATCTTCTGGTAATGCGGGTAGTTCTGCTTGGAGCTGGATAAGACCTCACTGAGATAGTATACTGGGCGCTGCACACTCTTGCCTTCTTCTTCTCGCTCCACCACTATCACCACGCTGACTACTCGGTTGGTCGCAGCAATGTACAACAGCATCGGCTCTTTGGGTAGCGGACTAGCCAAGATGGGAGCGCTACCCAGCATTGCCTTCAGCTCGTTGAATGCCACGTCCGCTTGCGGAGTCCAGACAAACTTGTCGCTTTTCTTCATCAGCTGGTATAGAGGCAGGGCCTTCTCGCCCATTCGGCCCAGAAAACGGCTCAGAGATGCTAAGCAACCTGTGAACTTCTGCACATCTTTCAGTGATCTCGGCAAAGACATGCTCTCAATAGCTTTTATCTTTGAAGGATTGGCCTCAATGCCCCGACTAGAGACCAGGAAGCCGAGTAGCTTGCCAGCCGGGACACCAAAGGTGCATTTACTCGGATTCAGCTTCATTTTGTACTTGCGTAGGTTAGCAAAGGTTTCCTCCAGGTCAGCAAGCAGAGTATGTGTTTTATTCATTTTGATGACAATGTCATCTACGTACACCTGCACATTCTTGCCGAGCTGGTCGTGCAAGCATTTCTGCATGCATCTCTGATAGGTTGCACCCGCATTCCTCAAGCCAAAACACATGACACGATAGCAATAAGCCTCGTACGGGGTAATGAAAGCAGTCTTTATTTGATCAGCAGGATTGAGTGCAATCTGGTGAAAACCAGAGTAGGCATCTATGAAAGACAGCAGTTCACAACCAGCAGTGGAATCGATCACCTGATCGATGCGAGGTAGCGGGAAAGGATCCTTGGGGCATGCCTTGTTCAAGTCGGTGTAGTCGACGCACATGCGCCATGCAGTGGCCGCCTTGGGATCCTCCTTCTTCTTCTCGACCATTACCGGGTTGGCTAGCCAGTCCGGATGCAGCACCTCCATGATGAAATTGCTTATCAGTAACTTGGTGATCTGGTCACCAATGGCTTTCCTTCTCTCATCTCCGAAGCGGCGCATAGCCTGCTTCACTGGTTTGGCGTCAGGACGCACATGTAATGAGTGCTCAACCAACTCCCTCGGGACTCCTGGTAGATCTTCATTGGACCAGGCAAAAACATCCCGATTCTCACGGAGGAAGTGGATGAGCTCGCTTTCCTATTTCTCCGCCAACCCGGAGCCAATGATGGCTACGCGGTCGGGGGAACTCGGGGTCGACCTGGACCTTCTTGGTCTCCTGAGATGCCTGGAATGCGGTCCCATGCTGGGTACTCGGCACGCCTTGCGCTCCAGCTTGCGCGGATTGCGCCATAGCTACCACCTCATACATCTTCTTCTTCTCGGCAGCGATCACCATCGACTCCGCCAACTGGGAGCTAGCAGAGGCACACTCCATGGACTTCTTGTAATCACCAGAGATAGTAATGATGCCATTGGGACCAGGGATCTTCATCTTCAGATATGCAACATGGGTAGAGGCCATGAACTTGCTCAGAGCAGGCCTGCCGAGTAGAGCATGGTAAGGACTCTGATGATCCACCACCTCGAACTGCAGGCGCTCTGTGCGGCAGTTATCCCTGGTGCCGAATAGCACATCTATCCATACTCGGCCAATCGGGTTGCAAGAGATCCCGGGCACAATACCATGGAAGGTGGTCTTGCTAGGCAGCATCATGTTCTCGGCCAGGCCAAGCTTCTCGAGCGTGTCCTTGTACACAATGTTGATGCTGCTGCCGTTGTCGATTAGTACCTTGCTGAACCTCACATTCTTCTCGGGACCCAGGTTTGTAGGATCCAGCACCAAGGCATAGCTACCCGGATTGGGCATCACCTTGGGATAATCTGCTCGGGACCACCTGATCTCCTGGTCGCACCAATACATGTAATGAGGGACAGCAGGAATCACTGCATTGACCTCCATGGCCCGCCTGTGCTGTGATTGCTTGTCGACTGGCTCAGAAGTGAAGATCATGTAACTCTCATGGTGCTCTTGCTACTGATTGGAGCCTCCGCCCCCATTGTTGCCGTTGTTGTTGTTGCCCTGGTAGTTGTTGTTGTTGCCCCTGTTGTTGTTGTTGCGGTTGTAGTTGTTGTTGTTGTTGTTGCGGTAGCCCTCATTGTTGAAGTTGCGGTTGGCTCCTAAAGCCACTTGGTTCACATTCTCTCTTCTCGGGTACACTGGCGGCCGAGCTGCGGGTGCGCGAGTAGGCTGCACATTGGCATTGGCTGCTGGCAGAGGAGGAGGGGGAGGCAAGCCATCACTCTTGATCACTTCCCACCACTCGCACTGCCGAGTAGTGTGGTTAGCAGGCCTCGAAGGGTGGTGAGTGTGAAAACTGCATGAGCCATCCTTCATGTCATCAAAGACAAACTTCTTCGGCTGCTCGGAGTTCCCGCTACCCGACTGAGAGGTGCGAAATGGCTTCTTGTTGCCTTGGCCCTGGTTCTGGTTCTGCCCGTAGGCTCCAGCAGGTTTCTGCCTCTGGCTGCCACCAGCTCCAACAGTCACTACATTCACCTCTTCAGGGTCATACCGAGTATCTACCCGGCGCTTGTTGCGGAACTCGTTGCGCTTGCTGTTGCTGAAGTTTCTTCTCGGCTCAGAGGAGTCCATCAGTGGCTGGGTGGGATCGCCAAGTGCGTACTGATCCGCAATCTTGATGGTCTCCGCCAGAGTGTTCGGCATCTCCCCCTGCAATCTCTGCCACAGCATACTGCCATGTCTGCATCCCTGCGCAAACCAAGTAATGGCCTGTGCTTCATTCACACCCTCACAGGTGTTCCTCAAGGTGCTCCACCGAGTAAGATACTCGCGGTCTGTCTCGTCTTCTCGCTGCCTGCAAGCGGACAGCTGCTGTGGCCTATTCGGCCTCTTGTAGGTGCTCGTGAAGTTGCTGATGAAGGCATCCGAGAAGTCCAGCCAGCAGTTGATGCTGTTCTTGGGCAAATTGTTGAGCCAAGTGCGGGCTGGACCCTCTAGCATCTGCGGAACATAGCGCACCGCCCATCTTCTGTTGCCGTTCGCGATATGGACCGCGGTGACATAGTCATTGAGCCAATCTTCAGGCTTGGTGCTGCCATTGTAGCTCTTGGTGCCCCTAGCAAGCTGGAAGTTCTTCACGGACGGCTCGTTCATGATGCGCGGGCCAAAGCACTCGGGGCCTGGAGGACCCGTGTTCTCCAGCCGCGCCGACAAGCTGATCCGGTCCAACTGATGCCTCGCATCTCCAGGCGCCAGCATGCGCTCGCCAACACGATCATGTACATCATAGCCAGCCATCTCCATGGCCGAGTAGCCATCGTCGTACCTGTCCACCTGCACTGCTGCAGGCTGCTCCACCGGGTTGGCGACTGGTGCCACTGCGCGCGGCTGCTGCCTCTGCCGAGTAGGCGGAGCAGCGGGACGCCGAGAAGGACCTGGGCGCGCTTCATCTCGGGCTCAGGTTTGAGCTTGATGGGCTTGAGAGCCTGCTCTTGCAGCTTTGTGTTCCTGCCCGGGCTGCTGCGGCACAACAAGCTGTCTCGCGGCAGCAGCCGGCTCATACACCTGCATTTGCCTATCTCTGCCCGAACGCCCGCTGCGGCTCTTCTCGCGGCTGGGATGCGGAGACGAGGCCTGATCGTTGGATCTAGCCGCGTGTGAGTGAACCACCTGCGAAGCCCCAGCACCCGGGTTGGCCTTCCGGAACTCCTCGTTCTGCCTAGCAGCCTCCAACACCAACTCGTTGAGTCTTTCTTGCTGCCTAACACGCGCATCGCCATCTAGGCGAGGCAACTCGGCAGCTACGGCCTCTGCAGCTCTGAGTGTCTTGGCGGGTGTGCTATATCTGGGCCTGGTGGAGGTGTTTGCGGTGGCGGACTGAGCAGGAGCCTCTACAACTGTCGCCATCTCGGCGCCAAGGTTGCGCCGAGTGGCACCTACTCTGCTAGCCCTCCTAGCGACTGGCGTGAAGCCGTGAGCCTTGTTGTACTCGAGCTGATCTAGACTCAACTCCAACCTCACCTTATCCAGCTCCGCCTGCTCGGCAAGCAGCTCCAGGCGTTGCCGCTCGAGCTGCTCCCTCATGGCTAGGAGCTCGATGTCGGTGGGAGTTGGCATGCCAGGTCGCGTAGCCGACGCGGGAATGACCGTAGACGTGGAAGGCGGCAAGTTGCTCTCCTTCTCGTAGGGCCGGTGAACCCTGCCACCAGTGCTTGGTGCAGCAAGATCCTCGACGACTGCTGCAGCGCCAGTAGCGGCTGCGCCAGTGTTTGCCGCCAAGCCCGTCACCATCACCTCAGCGCAGTTCGCAGAGCGGCACGCGGGCCTTCCGCGAGCAGCGATCACCGCGGGGGGATCCTCCGCGTCATGCACCAGCTCGGGGTACTCGCGGTTGGCGACGGTGGCGACGTAGACGAGGTGAGAGCCGAAGGAGATCACCGAGCCGCCCTCCGGCATGGCCCTGCCGCCGAAATCGCCGGCGTTGTCGGTGACGAAGTCGAAGGAGCCGAATCTGTGGACAAGGCCACAGACCACGCGCTCCGCTGAAGAAGATCCCGTCCGAACAGAAACTCCAACCAGCGCCGCTGGTTGCCCCACGGTGGGCGCCAACTGTCGTGGTGGTGTCACGACAGATGCCATGGGATGGCTAAAGATGTGGGGACGAAGGGCGCTGGAGGTGCTCGGGGAGGGATCACGCGACGAGTAGCCGCATGAGATACGAAGTAAACACTGCAAACAACACGATCTACCCAGGTTCAGGGCCCTCGTGAGGAGGTAAAACCCCTACTCCTGCCTTTCTCTATGTATTCTGGTGTCTCACCGAGTAGCCACAGTACAATGTTCTTGCTACCGAGTAGCCACTCTCCTCTCTACGTGATGAACTAGGTCAAGAATTAGGTCACAGGGTGCTCTAGCATGCGATCCCTTGTGCGATCTATCGAATGCCTCACGCAGGAGGCGGCGGGGCACCTTATATACCCGGTGCCCAGCCGGATACATCCAAACCTAGACAAGTGTCGACATAGTGTGCACATCGTCCTTCTTCCGGGTTCCCGCTGACAGCTTTGGTTCCTAATCTTGGCTGCATCTGGAAAGTCGTTGGGCAAAACAAGGGGACAGACTGGTATCACTGTGCCAAACACAGAGTAGGGCCCCCTTATCCTGCGACGGCCTGCTTCCATGCTGTCACTGTCAGGCAGGCCGGTCCCAGATGAACAGTAGTTCGAATACTGCCAAGTACGGACCCAGGATACGCGGGATCCTGTGTCAGAACGGCTCCTTTGACTTTCTGGCCCGAGTAGGTTCCCACCAATTTTACTCGGGCCAACTCTTCTACTCGAAAGGACAGAACGTGATTGATTCTTCCTTCTGGTCATCTTGAGGTGAGACCGAGTAGCAGTCAACCGGGTAGCAAGTACCGGGTAGGCGGCTACTCGACCAAACCTCTCTTCTGACAGTCGCCTTTACCACTTGCCTTTACCCTACTCGGGGGTAACCCCCCGACACTCGACCTTACCCGCGCCTTCGACTCCATCTCCTGGACTTTCCTGTTTGAGGCACTGCGCCGCTACGGTTTTGGCAACCGATTCCTAGATTGGTTGGCCATACTGCTCTCATCTGTGAGAACAAGAGTACTACTCAATGGCCACCTGGGCCGCTAATTTGGCACCGTCGTGGACTTCGGCAAGGGGACCCACTCTCCCCGCAGCTGTTTGTCCTCACCGTCGACACATTGGGTCGGCTGTTTCAATGCGCCATTGACCTGGGCATCGTGCAGCAGCTTCATCCCCGTCGAGCGATCCCTAACATCTCGCTCTACGCGGATGATGTGATTCTGTTTTGTCACCAATCACCTGGCCACGTTGAAGCCGTTAAAGAGATCCTGCAATTATTTGGCCGTGCCTCGGGGCTACGCGTCAATTTCGCAAAGAGCACCGCGACCTTGCTGAGAGGCGATCCAAAGGAAGCTGCGCCGGTGGTCGAGCACCTCGGCTGCCTGATTGTGGAGCTGCCCATCACATACCTGGGCGTCCCGTTCACAATCAGACGCCCTAGAGCAGCCCAACTGCAACCCATGGTGGATAGGATGGCGGGGAAGCTGCCCACTTGGATATCGCGCCTTATGAACAGAACAGGGCGCCTTGCCCTGGTGAAATCGGTTCTCAATGCTATCCCCACCCACCAGCTGCTTGTTCTCGCTCCCCCTAAGAAGACAATCAGGGCCATGGAAAAAATCGAGTGTGGTTTCCTTTGGGAAGGGCGTGCAGCGGCCAATGGGGGAAACTGCCACGTTAACCTGGCGCAAAGTCTGCCGGCCTATCCGCCTTGGCGGCCTTGGCGTACTAGACATTGAGCGCGCAGGCCTCGCCTTGCGCCTGCGCTGGTTGTGGCTCAGCCGTACTGATAGCAACCGCGCGTGGAGCGGCCTAGACCTCTAGTTCACCTCGGAGGAACATGCCTTCTTCTTCGCCTCCACGTCCATGGAGGTGGGGAACGGGAGAACAACCAAATTTTGGGAAAACCGGTGGATCCAGGGGCGCTCGACCAGCGAGATCGCGCCCCTCCTCTACCAGTGCATCCCCAAGCGTCGCCGCAAGCTTAGAACTGTCGCCGATGGACTGCTCAACCACGGCTAGGCCAGATATATTCATGGAGTGCTGGGAATTCATGAGATTGGCCAATACCTCCAAGTCTGGCAGCTTATCAAGCCAACATTGCTCACTGAAGAACCGGATCGATTAATTTGGAATTGGAACACAAGCGGCAATTACACAACGAGCTCGGTCTACCTGGCATCCTTCCACGGATCCACCAGCTGCCAGGCCTGGAAGCTCATTTGGAAGAGCTGGGCACCCCCACGTGTCAAGTTCTTTCATTGGTTAGCTAACTTGGACCGCTGCTGGACTGCTGATAGGCTTGCACGTCGTGGCCTTCAACACCACCCCAGGTGCCCACTCTGCGACCAGGTGCCGGAGACAATGCACCACCTCATACTAGAATGCCCCTTCTCTCGGCAAGTTTGGCATGAGGTGCTCTCCTGGTTACGCATGACCTGCAGGCCACCATCCAACGAGGACACGTTCTTCGACTGGTGGCATGGCGCACGCCAGCGCACGCCCAAACCCCTTCACAAGGGACTAGCCTCCACCACCCGGCTCACCCCTTGGATGATCTGGAATCACATAAACGATTGCATCTTCGAGCATGTGCGCCCCTCTGTCGGCAGCCTTGTCCTGAAGATCAAAGAAGAACCAGCTGCTTGGGCTACGACAGGAGCATTAGGGCTTAGAGCTGTCTTACCATCAAACTGGGATTTGCACTAGGCCCCCGCACTTGAAATCTGCCTCCTAGGAGGATTGTAAAACAAACTCTACCTTTTCAATGAAAAGAAACTGTAATGTCCCAGCATTTAGGAACTCAGGGTGGTAAAATATTAATTTGTGCATTTGCATGCATGTGTTTGCAAAAACTGAATAATTTTTTCGCAAAACCAAAACCCTGGAGTGATCGAGGTTCCATCAATTAACTGATTCTGAGTGAGAGATAGACATTGAAAGTTAATGGAATTTTGACATGACCTTTGGGTTATATTTTCAATTTGGGAGTTAATGGTTTGAATTATTTAAATTTAGGAATGTTAGAATTTAAATTTGAATTGTATTTGAATTTGAATCCAAATTGAATAAACATGATGATATCCTTAATATAATTCAATAACACAAATATTGAATATCTCTAATATCAACAAGAATAGATAAACAAAACAATTAAACTTTATTAATAATCACACAAGATACAAAGTCTTTACAATGGATTCCATAATGGAAATATAAAACAATATTATATATGTGATATTACAAGAATTTGATCCTAGAACTAAAACCTATCTAATCCATAGCATCTGATATCCTCTTCACCTACAAAATAAAACAGAAAATAAAAAAAAGTTAGGAGGGGTTAGTACCCTCAGATTTTCAGTGAGTTGTGTAACATCCCAAGTCTGAAAAATAGCCTTTAGAATGTTTGCTCTCTGTTATTTTATGTTTTGCATCATGGCATCATGTTGATTGCAATTGTTTTGTTTGTTTTCCATTTGTTTTCCTCTGTTTTCAGTTGTTTTCCAACTGTTTTCATTTGTTTTCCTTTGTTTTCTATTTGAATTTCAAACCAAAATTCAAACCTTTTGTTTCATCCTTGTGATGTTACAATTTCCAAAGTGAGAGTTCAAATAAAAACAACCAAATTGCTTTCATTTTATTCCATGTTGATCACTCATTAAAATTGTGGGTTTTAATCAAACAAATGATTTCCAAATCACCTTCAAGTTCAAATCAAATGCATCAAGCAGAACCAATTTGAACTTATGAATTTAATCAACTAATTTAATCAAATTGCATATGGGTCACCCTAATAAAAACATGGTTTTCATCAATAGTTATTTAATTAATTATCAAATTACCCCAAATTCAAACCACTCCTCAAAATCTTTCATATTTTGAATCCATGAAATTCACCACATGTTTGTATTCTTTAAATCACTTTAAAACCCTAGGGGAAACCCTATTCATATGCTTTGTTTTCAGAATGTTTAAGTAATATTAAAAATTCCTGCAATTTTGCTTTATTTCCTAAACATCAATAATTTTTGAGAACTCTGTGAAAACAAAAGCTAGCATTTGTTGCTATTGACCTAATAAGCCTAAACTAATTTTTCTAATATTTTTACTAACCTAATTATCATATTTTTTCTTCCAAAACCATTTTCTGCAAAAAAAAAAAAATCAATCAAAGGAAAAAATAGCAAGGAGAGAGAGGCAGCAGCCCACCACTTTCTTTCTTCCCCCCCCCCAAGCCCATCTATTTCCTTGCTGGCCCATACCCCTTCGAGCATCTTCCACCTCCTGTCGCTATCTCTGTGTACGATCTCCTCCCTGGCCACACGATCATCTCCTCCCTTCACCGATTGCTTGCCGTACCAGTGCCTTTCTGCCCTTAAAAACCACCACCGATCCCTCTGCTTCCAGCCTAGACCTAGAACCCTAGCTAGTTTCCCTTCCCCTCGCCGCCATTCTCCTCTGCTATTTCTTCAACCTCTGAAACTCTGCATCTCCCGTCAGAAAACCACCAAACAGCCACCGAACACCACCTGTTCCCCGTCACCCTCGCCGGTCGCCATCCACCTCGAGGGGCTCCGCTCCCCGGGAATGGAAACGGCGCAGCCCCTGGAGTCGCCCCGTCCCCTCGGTGCTTGCCGGGAGGCACCGTGGAAGGCGCGCCATCGCCGGGGAGAAGCCGCCGCTACCTGCCTGTCGACAGTCGTCATCGACTGACAACGCGAGGTGAGCCGCTGCTCCTTTCCCTCTCCCTCACGATCTGCCCGCACCACACACTCCCTGGCATGTCACGCACGTTCCCCGCTTGTCCATGCCTCCGATCTCCCAGGATCGCCGCCGGTCGAATCACCGTGAGGTTCTGTCCGTCGAACGCTGTCTGTATCTTTCCGTCAGGTTCAGTCGAATACAGTTAACACCAGCATAGTTGCCTCTTATTTCCACTCGCCTGTTTCCCATCACGAGCGTTTCACCACCCCAGCGGTAGCGAGCCGCGCAAGCGAGCGGTGGGTCGCGGGTTCGAAACCCAGCGGCCGCACCTTTTCTTCCTTTTTTCCCCTCGCACCCCACTGACCCCACCTGTCATCGACCACAGCACCCCAGCCATCCCAGTCAGCGCCACCGTGTCCCTGGACCCACCCGCTAGCGGCACTGGGTCAGTGCACGCTGTGTGAGAAAAGTCCAAACACGTTTCTGTTTTATTTTCTATCTCTTTTAAAATGGCAGAACTAATCCCTAAAATAAAAACTTTAATAACTTTTAATCTAAAACTCCAATAAATAAAAGTTATATATGTTTTCTGTTCAAAATTTAATAATCTTTCCAAATAACTTATTTGTGCACTGTTTTGAATTTTCCAAATACATTTAAAATTCAAATTGGAATAATTCAAATGCTAGTTTATAAAATCAATAACTAATTATTTATTAATCCAATAAATGCAAATAAAATATGTTTTCCATACCATTTTGAACAACCTATTCAAATATAAATTTTGTTTCCTGGTTTGAATAATTTAAATTGCCTAAACCATTTAAATCTTGTTTAATGCAATTAAAAATTGTTTAATATTGTTTAATTCATAATTAAATAATCCAAAGTCCAATTTCAAAATGTGAAACATGTAATCCAACTAAAATTTGATAACCTTTCCAAATATAAACTTTGTTAATTGTTTTGAGCATTTTAACTTGATGAAAACAACCACTACTTGTTTAACACCATTAAGTAACAATAATTGCCAAACCTTATTAATGTTTTCTAAAATGGTTAACTATCATTTCAAGTGCATTTAATATTGTTATCTTCTTGTTCTTCATCATGCATGCATCATGCTAACTCACCTACACCTGATGCTTAGTGGTAGAACAACTAATTCAACCATAAGGCATGGGTTTGCCATATGCAATCTTTGCATATGGAATCCATTTAAACTTGTGTATCATATCCACTAGTTTACTTTGTTGCATCTATTAACATGACATGCATCATATTTGATTGTGCACTATGCCATGATAATGATTGCTTATCTCTCTGCAATGTTTGTTTGCTTCTTACCGGATATACGACGACGTTGAGACCGACGATACTTACAACACCCCTTCTAAGGAGTTAGCTCAGTACCAGGCTACTGGGTTTTGCAGGCAAGTTATCACTCACATGAACCACTGTGTTCCTTTCAACATTGGTTACCGATACTTTCCGTTGTTCTTTTCTGCTAGCCTTAGTGGTAGTTGTTCTGTTACGAACCCATCACATGAATCCCTTAACCTTGATATTGCCTCACCTCCACACCTATAACCAATGTTTGAGCCAGAGTCTTACTATCATGCTTAGGTTGTTTTGCTCGAGTCTGTTACCCGTTACTTTCTGTTACTATTTCTATTACGTTGTGGGGGCTCGATGTTTAATCAATCAATCATGCTAATGTTACTATTAATAATAAATTTGATGATAAGGCACCGGCAGGAGGCCCATGAGAGGTTTTGGAGCCTGCTAGTGTCGACCCTAATAGGAAAAGGGTCTTGTCTACTGATCCATGATGAGCGCACTACCCGCATTTGGGAAGCGAGTATGGGCGGCCCCCTCAACTTGACCTGATTCGCATCTCGTCCAAATCGCCTCATTTAGTTCGTGTTTTCCATTTGCCGCATGCATGTTTTTGCGAGCCCAGCGCAGGGTGGAACTTTTGTAGTCGGCATATAGGGGGACACGGTCTTAGAGTGCTATGATGGTCCATTTTCTTCTGGGCTTGATTAGCCGTGCGCCCAAGGTGCTTTGGGCTTGATGCGAAGAATGGTTGGTTGTGTTGAGTGCCCCGCTTGGTGGGGTGATCTCCCATCTGGCGGGCCATTCATGAGTGTACGGCCAAATTGGTGCAACCCTGCAGGGATAATCTTCTCGAGAAGCCGTGTTTTCCGCGGTTATGGATTACTTGGTGAAAGTACTGGCTAACAAGTACTCAGGACAACTTAAACATAATGATCAAACATGTTACACCCAATGATTAATAACTTGACTAGTAATAGGTTGATGACACAATAACTTGATTCACTTTTAATACAACTGTGTGAGTTATCCTCGGATTGCTTCTTTGGATAAGGGGCGAGATCCAGGATGGGTTTGTTTGAAGTTACCTTTCAGTTGGTTACAATCCTCGATCTTATCTCCTTTCTGTTAGCCGGAAGTGGTAGAATCTCTGTAGTTGGTTAGTGCAGCCAGTTGCAGCATCTTTTATACCCCCTTCTTCCGTTGAACCCAAGGCATCTGTGCTTGGTGTTGACGGGTTACACTTTGGTGAACTGTGAGTCTTGTTTGCCAGTACGTTTATGTACTGACCCCTTTGGGGCTGTGGTTTCCGCAGACGACGTTCCAAGGATCTACATGGTGGCAACTACGTGAAGTTTGACGAGACTGCTGACGAGTAGATAGCGGACCCGGGCAGGATCCGAGACTTCGTGGATGGGCTCCGTCTGATTGCTTCCGGCCTCTTAGGCCTATTTGGTTCTTGTCTGTACTCAGACATGTTGAATGCTTCCGCTGTATTGTAATGATGTATTGTTGGGGCATGTGCCCTCTGAATGATTGTATTGCTATCTCTGCTCTAATGAGAGCCATTTGCAATTTATTTCAATCTTTTGTGTCGTAGAGATTTGTTGTGATACCACTTGTTAAACGCCGTTGACGTACCATGTGTGTATGGTTTGAAGTACGTCGACGGAAGTGCCGTTGATCTCTAGTGGATAGTTTACATCGACGATGGAATAGCAGGGCTTGTGTTGTCGCGCATAAGCGCAGGCCTACCAGGAAGCTGGGACGTGGGAGCAGTTATGCCCCATAATCCAAGCATCTGCTATCCAGTTCGTACGGTGAGTATCCCCTAGAAACCAGGGTGCGACAAATGGTATCAGAGCCTGTCTGCCTGTAGGATCCCTTTTTACTGGTCGCAGTTGAGTCTAGAAACTATTTTGTAGCTATATAGGAAAAATGAAACGTGAGAGTAGGAATTCTGTTCTTTTTCTTCTTTTCCCCACCCTCCCTCCCTTTTTCTGGTAAGGAAGTGAAACGTTGATTTCTCCCTTCTCATCTAAACTTTCAAGTTAGGATTTCACGTGTTCTGGGTTTTTCCGTATTGTTGTTTTCTACTTCATTTCTTCTACCGGCGTCAAGTTAACTTCCCAAATATCAAATCTATCTGTCCAGAGAGGTTCTTGTTGTTGTTGTTTTCATTCCTCAAGCACCACATTCCAAATAGTCTATTCTCCATATGGATCAAGTTCTGTTTTAATCAAAGTTTTCCCGTTCATCTAGTAAACTCTATTCCAGCTAAACTGTTGTTTGATACCGGAGCATCACATTCCTTGTGTCACAATCTTTTCCACAACATACAACCCAATTCTGATTCCACTAAGCAATCAAAACTCGTTCACTCTCCGGAATCTCAAATGTTGACTTCCAAGATAAGTAAGAACAATCCAATTCTAATGGGAGGCCACATATTCCTCGTTACTCTCATGTTGATGATTCTGACATTGATGATTATTCTTGGTGTTGCATTGATGTCAATAACTCTGTTCCAACCTTATTACAGATAGTCTATTCTCCAAATGCATCAAATTCTATTCAGCTATACACCCTCAATACAAAAACCTCTCCCTTTACTTGAAAATGTTCCGGTGGTTTCCAAATTCCCTGACATCTTTCCAGAAGAGTTGCCAGGAATTCCTATTGTTTTCAACTTCCAGTTAAACTATCCAATGTGCACGATGTGTTTCACGTATCACAGCTCAAGAGGATCTTCCCAAGAAG
The DNA here is from genome assembly GCA_028641055.1 of Alopecurus myosuroides. Taxonomy (NCBI): domain Eukaryota; kingdom Viridiplantae; phylum Streptophyta; class Magnoliopsida; order Poales; family Poaceae; genus Alopecurus; species Alopecurus myosuroides. The sequence goes on along the minus strand of CM054061.1, from coordinate 249,100,625 downwards.
TTTCCGGACCTTTTCTTTTCTCAGTAGGAATCTCGGGGCGCGATTCCTTCAAGGGGGGGCGTTTTGTAACATCCCAAGTCTGAAAAATAGCCTTTAGAATGTTTGCTCTCTGTTATTTTATGTTTTGCATCATGGCATCATGTTGATTGCAATTGTTTTGTTTGTTTTCCATTTGTTTTCCTCTGTTTTCAGTTGTTTTCCAACTGTTTTCATTTGTTTTCCTTTGTTTTCTATTTGAATTTCAAACCAAAATTCAAACCTTTTGTTTCATCCTTGTGATGTTACAATTTCCAAAGTGAGAGTTCAAATAAAAACAACCAAATTGCTTTCATTTTATTCCATGTTGATCACTCATTAAAATTGTGGGTTTTAATCAAACAAATGATTTCCAAATCACCTTCAAGTTCAAATCAAATGCATCAAGCAGAACCAATTTGAACTTATGAATTTAATCAACTAATTTAATCAAATTGCATATGGGTCACCCTAATAAAAACATGGTTTTCATCAATAGTTATTTAATTAATTATCAAATTACCCCAAATTCAAACCACTCCTCAAAATCTTTCATCTTTTGAATCCATGAAATTCACCACATGTTTGTATTCTTTAAATCACTTTAAAACCCTAGGGGAAACCCTATTCATATGCTTTGTTTTCAGAATGTTTAAGTAATATTAAAAATTCCTGCAATTTTGCTTTATTTCCTAAACATCAATAATTTTTGAGAACTCTGTGAAAACAAAAGCTAGCATTTGTTGCTATTGACCTAATAAGCCTAAACTAATTTTTCTAATATTTTTACTAACCTAATTATCATATTTTTTCTTCCAAAACCATTTTCTGCAAAAAAAAAATCAATCAAAGGAAAAAATAGCAAGGAGAGAGAGGCAGCAGCCCACCACTTTCTTTCTCCCCCCCCCCCCCCCCAAGCCCATCTATTTCCTTGCTGGCCCATACCCCTTCGAGCATCTTCCACCTCCTGTCGCTACCTCTGTGTACGATCTCCTCCCTGGCCACACGATCATCTCCTCCCTTCACCGATTGCTTGCCGTACCAGTGCCTTTCTGCCCTTAAAAACTACCACCGATCCCTCTGCTTCCAGCCTAGACCTAGAACCCTAGCTAGTTTCCCTTCCCCTCGCCGCCATTCTCCTCTGCTATTTCTTCAACCTCTGAAACTCTGCATCTCCCGTCAGAAAACCACCAAACAGCCACCGAACACCACCTGTTCCCCGTCACCTCGCCGGTCGCCATCCACCTCGAGGGGCTCCGCTCCCCGGGAATGGAAACGGCGCAGCCCCTGGAGTCGCCCCGTCCCCTCGGTGCTTGCCGGGAGGCACCGTGGAAGGCGCGCCATCGCCGGGGAGAAGCCGCCGCTACCTGCCTGTCGACAGTCGTCATCGACTGACAACGCGAGGTGAGCCGCTGCTCCTTTCCCTCTCCCTCACGATCTGCCCGCACCACACACTCCCTGGCATGTCACGCACGTTCCCCGCTTGTCCATGCCTCCGATCTCCCAGGATCGCCGCCGGTCGAATCACCGTGAGGTTCTGTCCGTCGAACGCTGTCTGTATCTTTCCGTCAGGTTCAGTCGAATACAGTTAACACCAGCATAGTTGCCTCTTATTTCCACTCGCCTGTTTCCCATCACGAGCGTTTCACCACCCCAGCGGTAGCGAGCCGCGCAAGCGAGCGGTGGGTCGCGGGTTCGAAACCCAGCGGCCGCACCTTTTCTTCCTTTTTTCCCCTCGCACCCCACTGACCCCACCTGTCATCGACCACAGCACCCCAGCCATCCCAGTCAGCGCCACCGTGTCCCTGGACCCACCCGCTAGCGGCACTGGGTCAGTGCACGCTGTGTGAGAAAAGTCCAAACACGTTTCTGTTTTATTTTCTATCTCTTTTAAAATGGCAGAACTAATCCCTAAAATAAAAACTTTAATAACTTTTAATCTAAAACTCCAATAAATAAAAGTTATATATGTTTTCTGTTCAAAATTTAATAATCTTTCCAAATAACTTATTTGTGCACTGTTTTGAATTTTCCAAATACATTTAAAATTCAAATTGGAATAATTCAAATGCTAGTTTATAAAATCAATAACTAATTATTTATTAATCCAATAAATGCAAATAAAATATGTTTTCCATACCATTTTGAACAACCTATTCAAATATAAATTTTGTTTCCTGGTTTGAATAATTTAAATTGCCTAAACCATTTAAATCTTGTTTAATGCAATTAAAAATTGTTTAATATTGTTTAATTCATAATTAAATAATCCAAAGTCCAATTTCAAAATGTGAAACATGTAATCCAACTAAAATTTGATAACCTTTCCAAATATAAACTTTGTTAATTGTTTTGAGCATTTTAACTTGATGAAAACAACCACTACTTGTTTAACACCATTAAGTAACAATAATTGCCAAACCTTATTAATGTTTTCTAAAATGGTTAACTATCATTTCAAGTGCATTTAATATTGTTATCTTCTTGTTCTTCATCATGCATGCATCATGCTAACTCACCTACACCTGATGCTTAGTGGTAGAACAACTAATTCAACCATAAGGCATGGGTTTGCCATATGCAATCTTTGCATATGGAATCCATTTAAACTTGTGTATCATATCCACTAGTTTACTTTGTTGCATCTATTAACATGACATGCATCATATTTGATTGTGCACTATGCCATGATAATGATTGCTTATCTCTCTGCAATGTTTGTTTGCTTCTTACCGGATATACGACGACGTTGAGACCGACGATACTTACAACACCCCTTCTAAGGAGTTAGCTCAGTACCAGGCTACTGGGTTTTGCAGGCAAGTTATCACTCACATGAACCACTGTGTTCCTTTCAACATTGGTTACCGATACTTTCCGTTGTTCTTTTCTGCTAGCCTTAGTGGTAGTTGTTCTGTTACGAACCCATCACATGAATCCCTTAACCTTGATATTGCCTCACCTCCACACCTATAACCAATGTTTGAGCCAGAGTCTTACTATCATGCTTAGGTTGTTTTGCTCGAGTCTGTTACCCGTTACTTTCTGTTACTATTTCTATTACGTTGTGGGGGCTCGATGTTTAATCAATCAATCATGCTAATGTTACTATTAATAATAAATTTGATGATAAGGCACCGGCAGGAGGCCCATGAGAGGTTTTGGAGCCTGCTAGTGTCGACCCTAATAGGAAAAGGGTCTTGTCTACTGATCCATGATGAGCGCACTACCCGCATTTGGGAAGCGAGTATGGGCGCCCCCCTCAACTTGACCTGATTCGCATCTCGTCCAAATCGCCTCATTTAGTTCGTGTTTTCCATTTGCCGCATGCATGTTTTTGCGAGCCCAGCGCAGGGTGGAACTTTTGTAGTCGGCATATAGGGGGACACGGTCTTAGAGTGCTATGATGGTCCATTTTCTTCTGGGCTTGATTAGCCGTGCGCCCAAGGTGCTTTGGGCTTGATGCGAAGAATGGTTGGTTGTGTTGAGTGCCCCGCTTGGTGGGGTGATCTCCCATCTGGCGGGCCATTCATGAGTGTACGGCCAAATTGGTGCAACCCTGCAGGGATAATCTTCTCGAGAAGCCGTGTTTTCCGCGGTTATGGATTACTTGGTGAAAGTACTGGCTAACAAGTACTCAGGACAACTTAAACATAATGATCAAACATGTTACACCCAATGATTAATAACTTGACTAGTAATAGGTTGATGACACAATAACTTGATTCACTTTTAATACAACTGTGTGAGTTATCCTCGGATTGCTTCTTTGGATAAGGGGCGAGATCCAGGATGGGTTTGTTTGAAGTTACCTTTCAGTTGGTTACAATCCTCGATCTTATCTCCTTTCTGTTAGCCGGAAGTGGTAGAATCTCTGTAGTTGGTTAGTGCAGCCAGTTGCAGCATCTTTTATACCCCCTTCTTCCGTTGAACCCAAGGCATCTGTGCTTGGTGTTGACGGGTTACACTTTGGTGAACTGTGAGTCTTGCTTGCCAGTACGTTTATGTACTGACCCCTTTGGGGCTGTGGTTTCCGCAGACGACGTTCCAAGGATCTACATGGTGGCAACTACGTGAAGTTTGACGAGACTGCTGACGAGTAGATAGCGGACCCGGGCAGGATCCGAGACTTCGTGGATGGGCTCCGTCTGATTGCTTCCGGCCTCTTAGGCCTATTTGGTTCTTGTCTGTACTCAGACATGTTGAATGCTTCCGCTGTATTGTAATGATGTATTGTTGGGGCATGTGCCCTCTGAATGATTGTATTGCTATCTCTGCTCTAATGAGAGCCATTTGCAATTTATTTCAATCTTTTGTGTCGTAGAGATTTGTTGTGATACCACTTGTTAAACGCCGTTGACGTACCATGTGTGTATGGTTTGAAGTACGTCGACGGAAGTGCCGTTGATCTCTAGTGGATAGTTTACATCGACGATGGAATAGCAGGGCTTGTGTTGTCGCGCATAAGCGCAGGCCTACCAGGAAGCTGGGACATGGGAGCAGTTATGCCCCATAATCCAAGCATCTGCTATCCAGTTCGTACGGTGAGTATCCCCTAGAAACCAGGGTGCGACAAAGATTTTCAGTGAGTTGCACTGATGAACTCGTCACAGGGATAATACAAAATGTGTAGTATCTGTTCTGTTAGATATTGCTTCAGACCAACATCACAGGCAGGGACTAGAAATTACAACTGGCATCACAAGAAAAATAGCAGGCAAGGATAAGACCAGCCGCAATGCCTAGAGAAAATATCTCCTCACTAGCACACAGGCACACAGCACACTCGTGAACATACTTTTGTGCTGTCAAAACCACTATTGTGGTATAAATACCACAACAGCCGCAAGAGAGGGGCAAACACATCACTTTCCCCTAATACTGCTCGGGTTGTAAAAGCAACCAAGAACAGGAGAAGCACACCAACCAAATCATCCACTCATATAGCCTCCACAGATACTGGAGCATCAGATTGCAAGCCAACAATCAAGATTACAAGGCCAAGGTACAAGAAAGCAGCAGGAGTTAATCAAGCAAGCCACAAGCACAAAAATCCACCAACCCTTTTGATCATCACCTAAGGTGAATATCTTTGTACCATCTGAGCCATTTATTGGCTAGTTGCACGCAAGATTAGTTGGGCTTTTAGTACCCTCAGAGAGGCATAGTGATGCTATGCTATAACTCATCATTGGGGATAGAAATATCAAGTTAAGCATATGTTTTTATTAGAGAGAGGCCTCAGGCTATGCATCATAGGATTAGGGGCAAAAGAAGCAAGTGGAAGCATATGTTCTTAATAAATAAACTTTAGAGAAGTAAAAGCATCATGTGAAATAATCTGTTCTTATCATTTGATGCACAGAGGCATCAAATCAGCAGAGTATAGATTTTATCAGTAAAAGGATCCTGAATCAAATCAGAAGCCAAAGGGCTACTGTATCACACCATATAGCCTCAGTATAGTTGTTGGGCACCAGATCCAAAGATCTGATACCTCAACACAACCATATAAGGACAGGCAAGCAGTAAAAGATATAGGATGATGGCATATTCTCTGAAGATATAAATTTAGAGTAACACCTATAAAAAATTAGCACACCCATAGAAAGTATTAAAGCAACACCTGCTGGTGAGCTCTGTCCAAATAACAGCAAGCCACAGGAGTTAAGCACAAGAGATATCCAAAGGGAATCTCTTCAAAGCAATGGCAGGGAATAAATCCCAGACAATTTTCCATCACCAGCACAAGGATAATACCCACAATAATTCTTCAGCATAGTGCATCAGATAAATAATTCCTAGGAGTAAAACAATCCACCAAAGCATTTATATCTCCAATCCATCATAGAGCATAACAAATTCTCCATAGTCTCTGTACCAAGGACTCAATGGGAAAATTCCCAAAGCCCAATCAATTCATCCACAACCTCATAGAGGTATCACAGGGGCATGGCATGAGCACTAGCACGACGGCCAGGCTCCAGAGCAAGGGAGGGAGGAGGCAGAGAGAGAGTAGAGAGGGGACAGAGAGGGTGATGAGGAGGACTCACAGGTGGTCACCATCGTGGTGACCACAACCAGTCGAGGAAGTGCAGAACGGCGAAAAGCCGCGGTTGCTCTCCAGTAGGCCTTCCCGGCGGCATCTCGTCCGCACAACCAGCAGCAGCCACGGGGAAGAAGCAGCAGCAACACCCGAGCCTCACCAGAGCACCCTGAGTCACCTCGAGGAACAGGAACCACCAGAGAGGGGTGGAGCATCCCGAGCCCCGAACCCTAGGGTTAGGGTTAGCTCGTGCTCGAGGGGCGCAGCGAGAAGCTAACCAATCGAAGTGGAGGATAGGGTGGAGAGCGAGGTGACGCATCTTTTGCGCTCAGTCACGGCGGTGGGGTTGGCCGGAGGGAGTAGGCGTAATTCGCCGGAGGGGAGGCGATTTGGTCGCATGTAAGTCACCTGAGAGCGAGGAGGAGATGAAGGGAGAGGGAAGCGCCCGGGTGCGCGTGTGTGGTATGGTCTGGCTCGACCAGGCCAGCGGGTTGGGTTCAACCCTAAAGGGGTTGACCCACCTGTCAGCCCAAGGGGCAAAATGGTCATTTGACCAAATTCTTTAATAAAAGAATTATAAAAATTATAGAACAATAATAAATAAGATTCTACAAATTTCAAACAATTAAAATATAACTAATTATTAATCCAGTAAAATAATTGTGCATTAAAATTAAGAAAAATAATCTAATAATACTAATAGTCTTAAAGTTATAATTTTAAAATATAATTTCATAATAAAAACTTGATTTAGAATAATTCAACAAAATAAAATTATATCTTCTCAAAACTTAATTCAATACTTAATAATTTCAAAACATTCCATAATTTATGTTTTCTGAGAAAACAATAAGTACTTAATTAATTAAATTAATAAAAATAAAATAATAATAATAATCATTAACTCTGAAAAATAATGAATTCACAAACAAATCAATTATTACAAAAAATTTAGTACACCCAAATGATCATTGAGTTAAAAAAATGCATACATCCCCTCATTATGCATAATAGCATCGTTTGCTTCTTTAAACATTGTCTTTACCAGACAATGATGGTGTTTTGTAGAACAAGGAAGTCGACATCTGCTCCAAGCATCAGACTTCATTACCTGTCCATTTCAAGGCAAGTTCATCACTTGCTCATGTCCTTTGAACTACCTCATAACAACTATTTTCAAAACTTATCGTAATACCGCCTCCGCTCAAAAGAATGCATGATCCTACTTTTATAATAATATGACTAATTGAATGACTACCCGAGTGGTAGTGTTCTGTTTGGCGGACGGATGGAACCATGGTAAGATGAATAGGTCAAAGGAAGGTTCCATCTGCACGGGAAAGTATTACCTAGGATTAATCACCACTGCCGTCAGAATTCTTGCGCCGTAAATACCGCGTTGACCATGGGTCTTCTATGGGGGGAGTAAGTCAGATGTGATTTTTTCTCGTTCGCATGTCAACGGACTGCCAGAGACGTACACTCTAGGTCTTGAGGGACTGCATGCACATGGGTGGGAGCACTTACGTCCCACGGACTCTTGGGTCTATGAGTGTCTGCCAGGGGCGCGTAGATCTCCATCGTGAGGGGTGGAATCAGGCGTTCAACCTGCTGGTGGCAATGGGTGGGCATGCGTTGTGCGGAGAAGCACAGTTTGGCTTAGACCAACAACCGGGCCCCACACCTGAGTGGGAGTGGATAGGATCGCACGCCTGTTTGTGCAACATGGTCTTGGTCGCCCATGGGTAAAGTAACGCACCTCTGCAGAGTGTAAAAGGATGTGGCATGTTACCCCTTGTTCCGGGTTGGAACTGCGAACGCCGCAGGAAAGGTAACTCCATGAAGTTCTAGTCCTGTGAAGACTGACGGGCATAGTTTTCAGTATTAAAAGCAATCTCTTGAAGAAAGTTTGACAAAACTTTGCATCTGTCTAGACTCTTTAGAGTCGAGGATCGTAGCTAGTGCATCAATTACTTCCGTACTTAATGAACTTGTTGAGTAACGCTCGTTACTCATTCAATCCCGTTTCACCCCTGCTTAGGCTATGAAAACTTAGAGGAAGCATCCTTCAATATCCTCGGAGGCCAAGATGACATCTTCTACGAGGAGACAGACCTCTCCAGAAGAGTGGAAGGAGTCGACTACACTATTAAACACGGAGTTGACCCCGGGGGGCTGAGTCTGACTAGGTTTAGCCTAGTCTGAAATAAATACTTATCACGGTCGAATCGAGCAGCCATGGACTCTATAGATGGCTGTTGAGTTCCCGTGTTAGCACCTGTTTTACTTTCAGTTGTCGTTCTAACTTCAATAATGGGATGCCCTCATCGTGAACTCATCCTCTTGTCAGCACATTTTGTTTTGTAATATATTTGTTGTATGACAATCAAGACCCGCAATGTTTCTGCTGTACCACCCTGAGGGATGTAATATTTGCGGAACGGTGTTCTCTGAGTGTTATATCAATGACTGGCATACTACAACATGCAGTGGTATGCTGGGTCACCACAGATGGTATCAGAGCAATTGCTTTGACCTTAGTTTGGAAACCTAGTAAAGGGATATACCCTGTAGGGTTTTAGAACGTAACAATAAAGAATTCGCTGGAAGTATGATAGGTATTCACTTGGGAATATTCTGGTCATATTTCCAGAATGTTGAATCTTTATGATGATATATTAATAACATTTATGTTACTTGTGAACAGTGACCATGAAAGGCGGGAGTTCCGGGAGAACGGAATGGGTAAAACATGAGAGACTGGAGCACTACAAGGGGGAGTTGACTGAAGAGCTACGAGCTTTGCTCCGAGCTTTCGACTTTGACACCAACCTTAAAGTCAACACCTACACGTATAAGGATGGGGAGATGGTTTTGAAGTACCGGGTATTAATTCTAATACCCAGGGAATTAACACCACATATGACCACACCTAGTGGTGAAGGAAGGAGCCAGATGGTAGCATACCAACAGGCTTTAGTACAAGCCTTAGCCACCATCAGAGAGTATAAGGCTAGTCAGTCAGGTACTAGCTTCACAGCCATGCCACACGACCGCCTAAGCACAGGGTTGGCACTCGACCATTATGTGTTGATAAAAACCAAGCCTAAGCTAGCCAGTAGCCTATTAGATCGATACAGGAAGTTGGTAGGATCTTTCTACAAGACACATCAGGTATTGTTGATGACAAAGATGAAATGTTGAAAGATCTAACCAAACCACCTAGCCCAGAGCAAAAGGGGAAGCAGAAGGCTCAGGAGAGGGATGAACCGTCTTATACCCCAGGAGCGGAGTGATCCAAGAAATCAGACCATGATAGGCAGTCCAGGTATTCCACTACCCTAGAACCTATCCATTATCCTGTTTACCACCTAGTGAGCCGGAACCATGTGATCCGTTTAACATATCGGATGAACCCGGAGACATAAAGCCAAACACTTTTGGTGGGGTCCCCAAATCAGATTCTTTTATTGAGAACTCTGATCGCTGGAGGTTTGACTGGTATCCTGGTATTAGTCAACATCCTATTCCATGTGACTATATGTCAGAGGATGAGGATCAGGATAGTGTGGAGGAAGTGGCAGCTGAGGAAGCGGATATTGTCGTCATGAATATATCATCTGATGAGGAGGAGCGGGTTGAGACCCAACCGATGCAGGAGGTACCATTTGATCACAACCACTGCACAAGTACCACTTGTTTCGAAGAAGGGAAAGCCTCGCAGTACACCAGTACTGAGGAGTTTGTGTCTTATCTTGATGATTATCTGGACATGGACTGGCTCTCTTTGAGCGATACCCAGTCTATGGACACTTCTGATACTGACTATGTTCCATCTGGGAGGTCATTTATTCCTGAGGCGGTGAACATGACTTCACGCTACACAGGGTGGACTCATGGCATGTACTCGGAGTAGTACAGTGACATCCATGGAGAGGAAGTGAGGGCTCGAGTTAGGTAGTAGTCAGGAGTTTCGAGCCATGTACCATAAATAAGGGTCGGAGTGTGAGCGCGACCCAGTTGTGTTTTCTACTGTTGTACTTTCTGTAATTCACTACGGTGAAGGCTTGTAACCAACTTATAAGTATCTGTATAATATGTGTAATATGTTGTTTGTATCTGGATTTGGATTTTTTTTTCTCTTGTGTGACTAGTGTTGCATGTGAAGTGAGGCTCAGAAAGCATGAGCATGATGTAACTATGAGTTTGTTCGCTTCACATTCCAGGACTAAGGGATTATGAAGAGTGGCGGAACTAGTGAGGCTGACGCACAGCGTCTGGAGCGAGAAAACAAGGCGAAGGCTGATGGGGACGCAGCAAGAGCAGAGTTGCCACCACCACCACTCAGACCACTGGCGGAGCAGAATTTCATGGAACACGTGAAGTTTGTACAAGAGAATCAAAATAAATTCATGTAGGAACTGCTTAACCAGGTGGGACCTGTGAGAGCAGCTGAACCAAGGATGTTAACACTGTCGGTTTCCTCAAGGCTAAGCCAGCACCATTTGCCACAGTTAGAGATCCGATGGATGCTGAAGACTGGTTAGTCGATACTGAAAGAAATCTCAAGGCTATCAACTCTAATGATGTAGAGAAGGTGCGCTTTGCTACACATCTTTTAAATGGTCCAGCGGCAGCATGTTGGGATAATCAGATTATTCTGAAGCCACCGGAAAAGGAATTCACTTGGGATGAATTTGTGGGGACCCCAGACTAGCAGTCCGAGACCTCCAGTATGCATACATTCACGATCCCATGATCAGTTAGTCGTGAACAACATACTCGAGTTGGCATTGCAGATTACAACATCCACTACACGAATACACGGCTTACACAACTGGTCACATGACTCAGTTGAAAACAACTGCCACGCAGGGCAGGAACACACACTAAAAACAGCGGAAGACTACAAAACACACTCGTGGTAAACCCAAGTCACGCCTTGACTACCTACAGGCTACTGACTCGGAGACGTCCCTAGTTCGCATAGCCGTCAGCGATGCCACCTTCTTCAGGTTCTCCGGGTTTCTGCTCAAAGTCTGGCTAAGACAATAGCCAGGGACGAAACCAATGTGAGTACGTTTGAATGTACTCCGCAAGACACCCCAAATGAAAGCTAAGCATGCAAGTATGCATATATATAGGTGGTAGGAAGGTTGTAATTAGGGTTCATCTATCCATGATGAATTGATGACATATCATGGTTGCACAAGTTTTAGTTGTTTTTGTTGAAGAAGATACTTCAAAAGATATTTTATTTCTCTTGTAGATATTGCATGTCCACAAGGTTTTGATAAAGCCTTCTAAATAAAAGAAAGTTTTTTTTTCTTTGCAAAACTTCTTGAAAAAAACACCTCTTCAAAACCATCATTGCTCCGGTACCTCAAAGGTACAATCATTCCCTTTCAACGTACCTCCCAGGTACAAGTTCCAAAACACTTTTCCAGCTTTTTGAAAACATTGACACAATGCTAGCTACATGGCCATTCAACTGTCCATATCCGAGGACGCGGCTATTCTGAATAGTTTTACTCTGCAGAGGTGTACACAATCCACAAGATCCAGTACATCCACCGTGAACAACCACGGACTGTCCGAGACAGTATGCAAACATCGGATAACTGGTCCTAACCATCCACTATGTCAGTGCTAGTAAATGACTACCTCTTCAACTGGGTTTGTTCTCCCCGGCACCGAATGAGTCAGCCGTATCAATCCGGTTTCCCCTGACAACACACCGCCATGGCAGGAGACCCAATTGCTGCAACCGGTAGTGAACTTAATTCCACACTGTGAATGTCCCATTCTCCCTCATGGCGACAATTCGGAATGGGGGACTCTAACCCCTATAGCACTTTGAGGTAGACACGGACAAAAACCGACAAGAAATTAGCTAGACCCCGTTCCCATATTGGGGTAATGTGGCAGCACGGCTTGGTTGTCCGGCGAAGACTAGGTTATGTGTCATTTTTGGAAAACAAGACGAAAACATTTCCTTCTTCACAAACCTCCCTCGGACAAGGTCCCACTTTTCCTCGGGGTTTTTCCAAGCTTTTGTTTTCCAAAAACATCAAGTTAAAAAAATATCCACTAGGGGACTCAAGTTGGTCAAGTTATGATACTAAAATATCTAAAGGGCTTGGTAACACCAAGATTATATAGTGGATATAGCATATTAGATACATAAAAACAGATAGTGGTATAGTCCACTTAAAAAGATAGTTTTTGAATCAAACTTTTGTAAAACTTCAGAAGTAAAACATGCATGATAGATAATGATAAGTAAAACAACAGCAAGCATTTAGAATGGCTTGCCTTGGCACTGGTCTTGGTCTTGCTCTTGAAATAAACAAGAGTTGCAATAAAAACCTCTCCGGAAACTAATACCGTCTTCGTTATCTAACGTCGTAAATACAAAAAGGAAAAACACACAATCAGAACCAAACAAAGGCAAGCACTTGATAAAATATAAACATACAGCAAGCATTTTATCAAACAAGTACACTCACAAACAAAATTACTAGGGTGCACACCATCAAGCAAAACGTGCACAGACAACACACATGAATAACACTAGAATTGATGTTATGGATCCTCAACCAAAATGGCATGAGTCCAGTGGGTGTGCCACTCTCATATCATGCTCAAATAAGGTCACATGACTCTCTGTTCATTCATGAGGATGAGCAAAATAACAAGAAAACAACCTATGAACGCATACACATGCATAGGAAAGTAATAACAAGCAATACTACAAGCTCAAAGTAACACATGCTTTTCTAATCATGGAGAACTAATATAAATAGTAGCTAAGCAACCTAATAACGGAGACAAAACAGTACCAAAAATACCATGGCATCACTCAATGCATGAAAATAATCATGGAGCAAAACAACTATTAAAACTAGACATGAAAAAAAGGCTATTTAGACAAGCAGACATGCATAACCATAAGAGATCATCAAACATGATTTATTCTAACATGATGGATATGTAATATGACATCCAAATAACAGCGAAAACAACACCTAGACATGCTAGGAATAACAAAATAACAACCCAAACAATTTAACAAAAACTAAGCATGCAATTAACTTCTATGGCAGAAAATCCTCTAAAACTATCATAGCATGAAAATATTATCTAGAGGTCACTCAAGCATGCAAGCAAGCATAATATGGTAAAATAACAGTAGCTATGCTAGGGAAAACAATACTAAAGCATTTATGAAAATCATCATACCCATAAGAAGAAATACAAGATTTATCCTAATATTACAAGGAAAACAACCCTATGGAAATATACTACAACAACATGCTTTTCACACACATTTTCCTAACATGATAATGACACACTCAAAACACAAATAAAACATGTATTGATACCCTACACGTGCTAGGAATCAATTTTATAACAAAGACAATATAACACACAATTTAATAAAGGCATAGCAATAATATGCAGAAAATGGATAAACACTAAATATTGCACCAATCCTATTCTGTAACTCCTAACATCATGAAAATCTAGTATATGATGCTCCTAGTCACTAGCAAACCAACCCAATTGGATTCACATAAAAATTCATCACCAATAAAATTAAATAATTCACAGAAGTGCTCGCTGGCCTAAACACTAACATGCATGTCATTTTCACATAACAACTCAAGTCAACACAAGGCCAACTGCAATAGATAGATAATATCAAGGGCTACTCATAACAGTTGAGTTTGCATGATTTGGATACTTAAAACTCAAGTTATGAATTAAATGGTGAAACAGAGCACCTCTTCCATTTATTTTAGTTCCCCTAAAATATAGCACAAAATGCAGATTTACAAGTTGGACATGGTTAAGATTTAGTAGATCTACCACTGTGATTTTTAGTTTGCCAAGATACACTTGTTAGCATTTTTGTTTTGGATTAAAGTAAAACACCAGATCTGGATCTGCAGGGAAAAGAAAAACAAACCACCTGCAGAAAAACATAACAGGCCGGATCTGCTCGGGGGAAACTGCATAGAGGCCGGGTTCGTCGAGATGGGCCGGCCCACGGCGTTCTCCCGCGTAGAGACGAAATCCAAAAGACTGGTGAAGGGGTATCTTGCCGTTGGATTCAGATCCAACGGCTGGGTTGATGCCGCGTAGGAGCCCTGCCGCCGATAACCAGAAGCAAGCGGCCAAACACATCCTCGGCGGCCCGAGGCGGCTTCTCGCCGGAGATCTCGCCGCCGGACGTTGAGATGCCCTCACGGCCACGCAGTCGGGTCAAGGAGGACCAGGAGGACGATGCGGATCCGATGCCCTCGCCAGCGGCAGCAGGAACAGACAGGCGCATGGTCTGCGCCCAATCGTGGCGGCCGGCGAATCTTGTCGCCGATGGCGGCTCCCCTGGAATGAATAGAACTACTAATTAGATGGAGCACGAGACTTAAGGGAGCTCAAGAAGGATGGTGAGCGAAGTGGCACGACCGAAGATAGCTCGAATCCGCGGCTCGACGGGGTGCTCATTCGGGGCGAATGCACGCTCGACGCCGGCGATTTAGAGGGCTGAGGAGGGGGCTTTTGATGCAGTCATGCAATTAGGATGAAGATGGGGTGGTGTGACAAGGTGGGGCGCAAGGGGATGGATCGGGGAGGCCTGGCGCCGGAGCTCGGTGCGCATGTCCGTACGGCAGACATGGCGGCTCTTGTGTGGGCTTCTAGGGAGGAGTAGAGGATGTCTAGGGGCTTAGGAACAACGAGGAGGACCTCCGGTGAGATACAAGCATGAAGGAGATCCACCGAGGAGGGCAGGAGTGGGAAGACGCGATCTGTCGTGGGATGATCACGGCAGATGTTACCAGGGGTAACTGATCTTGGGGCAAGTCGACACAGGTATTTGGGAGAGGGTTTAGCTCGAAAGAGAACACGATGATAAGCGATCTAGGAATCGGCACTCAACTCGTCGAGTCTCGAATATGGCTCTCGATTTATACTAGATACTCGATAACAGGTGATATGATTATGTCGTGAATCTCTGCCAAGCTAAGCCTAGGGGCCGGTTTATAAAACACCCGTACCCCCCTGGCTTGCCCTCCAAGGCGTAGCTTGAGTCCTATCCGAACTCTGCTTACAAACCCTAGCTTTCCTTACCGCAACCCACAATCTGGGTTACGAGGCCTACAAACTTTGGGCCTTCCAGAAGTTTCTTTATCCTTAGCCGGATCCCGCGCAGCGTCCTTTGGGCCGGGTTACACCTTGGAGTTGGCCTACCGGGTTACTATCCCCCCATCACGGTCCGATCCCGCAGGTGTTCGACAGGGACCAGAGGAAGAAGGAGAGCGAGGTGGGGCGAGTGAGGGGCACGGGTGTGCTTGTGGGAAGCTCGTGAAACAGATCATGTTGTTACATCTATACGAAAAACAGGGTCAAGCAAGTCCCATTGGGCTGCATGGTTTGATTGTAATCGTAAGCGAACAGATCATGCCACTTTGGTGCGATTCACATCGAGCTTAAGTAAGAATAACCAAGAAATTTGGCTCCTTCGTCCGGTTATAAGATTGCAGCCGTACTCGTCTTGCAAGTAATCGGCCCTCATAACTCATAGGCATCAAGGCCAGGTCTCTGGGTTTGTGACTACTATTTAAGCAGTTCAATTCCCAAAGACTCATGTACGTGCAACGTATTTTGATGATACTGATGTATTGATAATAACAAATATCACTTACTTGTACTTGAAGCAAAGACCATGATAAGACTTGAAAACCATCTCTTTTATTGATACGAAAAAATTTGTGCCAGCAGGCCGCCTCATTAAAAACCTCCCAGTCCCCTTAGGTACCCTGGGTAGGAAAAGAGCGCGTATGAAACCTGCTGTCCGTTACACTGCTTTAGTTCTTCTCGAGAATCGGCCCCAGGCTTGCACGGCCGATGCACATTCTCCATTTGTTAGTCCCGTTCATAATGAGTACCGGGTTTGTTAACCAATCCGGGTATGTCGTTCTTGTAGCGCGGCTAGTTGTAGATAGCGGTGTGCTTTCCTCTTCTACGCCAGGGAGCTTGGAAGGACCGCTCCTGACGAAGGCCACCATCTTAGGATCTTGTTCTGCTTTATCCCCTTCAGAGGTCGGCCTTTTTGACGTTGCCCTTTCCTCCAGGTTTGCCTGCGATCGGTAATGCTTGAGCTCCTCTTTCCTACAGGCTTGCTCAGCCATTGCTGCATCTCCTTCATCGCATTCAGCTGCTATATCTCGATTTCCGTGTATGGTAATGGTCTTCTTAGGACCCGGGATTTTCAGCTGTAGATACACATAACACGGTCTTGCCATGAACTTGGCATAAGCTGGTCTTCCAAACAATGCGTGATAGGGGCTGCGCAACTTAACCACCTCAAAAGTAAGCCACTCAACCCGATAATTGTCCTTTGATTCCCCAAAAGCTACCTCCAAAGCCATTTTTCCTTCAGGGCACGCTGAATGCCCCGGCACTATCCCGTGAAAAACTGTTGTACTTTTTTTGCAATTGAGATTCCTTGAGGCCCATGCGCAGAAAAGTTTCCCAGTACAGGATATTGATGCTGCTTCCTCCATCCATCAAGACTTTTTTCAGCTCATACCCATTGACCTGTGGTGCCACTACCAAGGCTAAAACTCCCGGGTGATCGACCCTGTCCGGATGATCCCTTCTGCTCCAAGTTACCTCCTGTTCTGACCACCTCAAATACCTCGGAACAGCGGAAGAGACCGAATTGACCGCTTGTTTCAATATCTTTTTATCCTTGTTAGAGCCTCCAGTAGTGTGCACATGATATTGACCCAACTGTTTGGGGTTAGCCTGAAAACCTCCCGCTCCCCCTTGATTGTTGCCCGGATTTCCTGCTGCCGGGTTACCGGCTGGGGGTGGACCATTGCCCAAATTTCCACCTGGACCCGGGCCTCCTCCCCGACCCGCTCCTCGCATGGCTCTGTTTACTTCCTCATTCTTCCATCTCTGTAAGTCGGCGCATTGCTCCAAGGAGTGATTAGCCGGCTTGCCGTTCCTGCTGTGCTTCGGGCACGCCATCCTGAATATATCCCAACTGTTGCCCGGCCTCGGAGGTCCCTGATAGTGTCCTCCATTATGATTTCCGGTATTAAAATTCCCTTCAGATCTGGGTCTCGAAGACCCGGCTTCAGTATTAGCTACAAACTCGGAACCTCCTTCAAATGGGCGCTTGTTCTGACTATTTCCGTTATTACTCGGTGCTGATCCATTGCCGGTTCTTCCACTGTTACTAGTGTTCACCTTCGCTTTCTTGTCGTCAACTTCCTCTTCTGTAGTGTCTGTTGCAGCGTGTTTGTTGCATGCATCCATTAATTCTCCCATTGTAACCTCCGATGCATTCCTACTGGACTTCATGCGAGTTAACTTTTGTACTAAAGGAATATACTTGCATGTTTTTGCCATAGCTTGTAGCGCATCTTTGGGCTGAATTTCTGTGGATGAGTGAAGTATCTCCATAACCCGGCGTACCCAACTGCGTGCTGATTCTCCCTTCTTCTGAACGCATCGCTCTAAATCATCAATAGTGAATAGCTTTCTGCACGTCCCATGAAAGTGCTTGACAAACGCGGTCTTTAGTTCTTCCCAAGACTTGATCGATCTTTCTGGCAGGTTGGTAAACCATAACTTTGCTGCTCCTTCTGACATCATCAAGTACATGAACTTGGCTTGAAGATTCTCGGATGCATTGCGGATTGACATTGCCATCTCATAACTACTCAACCATGTTTCCGGATCCATGGTCGGTTCATAGTTCACTACTTTTCCCGGCTCTTTGAATTTTTCCGGGTAAGGTTCAGCTCTGATGTCATCCGAGAGACACTTGGGCCCTGCGAGGACGGTTGAGACTGGCCTTACTCGGGAAGCGTGCGATCCAGCCGGGGGCGTGGCGGGGCGCGGTGCTGCAGGCAGCCCATGTGCACCAGACCCGGCCCCGGCTCTCCGAGCCCTGGAGCTATCCACAACGGCCTGCGCCTCCGATGCTGCCGGAACACGGGGAGGAGGCGGCATTTGTTGCTGCTCTTCCCTCCGCCGCGCCGAGTTTGCTTGAATATTCCCTTGTTGTTGACTGGCGTATGGCGTCCCATGCATCCCGCTTCTGTGATCCGGGTAATTGGCCTGCTGCGCCACTGCAGTGTGCAGTAGATCGATCGCTTGCCGGGTCCTTTCTGCATGGGGCGATTCTCCTACCGGGATCTGGTTCAATGCGAGCGTTGCTGCATACACGTTGTCCATGGGATTGTTGTAGTGGCCTGCTGGTGTGCGAAACCGTGACGGCGGCTGCGGCGGCAACTCGATGCCGGTTGTGACTCTGGTTCGTGGTGGGGGTAACCCGGCATGCACGTTTGCCGTGCGGGCTTCCGCTGTCACCGGCTGAGGCGCAGTTCCCTGGTTTACAGCTGGGATCGGTTGGTCCTGAGGCGTAATAAACAAAGCTGCCGGGTTAATGACCCCACCCGTGGCCGGTAGTCTAGTTTGATGTCTCTGGTGTACTCTAGATGTTTCCTCTCGAAGCCGGGTTTCCAATGCGTCCAGCTCGCGCTGACGCGTAGCCATCCCTTGTTTCTCTGCTTCCACTTGCCTTCTTTGCTGTTCCAACGCGCGGCGAGCCACATCCAGGTCCCTGACACGTTCAGCTGCGTTTTCTGGAGTGATAACCGTAGCGAGGACAGTGGGGTCTAGGATCAGATTGTTGTCGAACAAGGCCGGGTGGCGCGGGTTTGACGGACCCGCCCCCGGTGTCCGGTTTCCCAGGAATCCGAACGTATTCGTGTGCAACTCCTAATCCGCCGCACGGCTAGTCACTGATGCCGACTCTCCGTCGACCCGGGCCGGGATCGGGTTTCCGTTAGCCGCGTCCTGTCGCTGTGCCAATGCCTGAGCCGCCCCGACCGAAGCCGTGGTGATGTTTCCTTGATTAAGGTTGGTTGCGGGAGCCGTGTAGACCGCCGCTCGGCGTATTACGCCTGTTGTGAGTTCATGTTGTTCTTCTCTGATGTTGTCTTCTCCGTACCGGTCTTCCAGCAGGTCCCGTATAGATTCTGTATCGTCCTTTCCGTCATCCGGGTCACGCGGGGCCCATGCCGGCTCCTCCGGGTGTTCCCACTGCGCGATGGATTCTTCTATCTGGTCTGTTGCTCCAACTGATTCTTCTCTATCCGATTGGTCGCAAGCATCCTCCCCTGACACAGAATCAGATCCAACATCGTCAGGAGCCGAGCCAGAGGAACATACCATACCGATGAAGACGCTGATCCGGCCGATTGTAACGACAGATCCGGATTCGAGGCGATCCGATTCTGGCCCCCAGCCGGAGTCGTCCACCATCTTCTCTCCTTTGTGGTCGTCGTAGATCTCTCCGACGACGAGGTTCCTCATGCTTTTCCGAGCTTCTCCCGTGATGTAAACACCTTTGGACGCAGGCCCCAAGGTGGGCGCCAACTGTCGTGGGATGATCACGGCAGATGTTACTAGGGGTAACTGATCTTGGGGCAAGTCGACACAGGTATTTGGGAGAGGGTTTAGCTCGAAAGAGAACATGATGATAAGCGATCTAGGAATCGGTACTCAACTCGCCGAGTCTCGAATATGGCTCTCGATTTATACTAGATACTCGATAACAGGTGATATGATTATGTCGTGAATCTCTGCCAAGCTAAGCCTAGGGGCCGGTTTATAAAACACCCGTACCCCCTGGCTTGCCCTCCAAGGCGTAGCTTGAGTCCTATCCGAACTCTGCTTACAAACCCTAGCTTTCCTTACCGCAACCCACAATCCGGGTTACGAGGCCTACAAAATTTGGGCCTTCCAGAAGTTTCTTTATCCTTAGCCGGATCCCGCGCAGCGTCCTTTGGGCCGGGTTACACCTTGGAGTTGGCCTACCGGGTTACTATCCCCCCATCACGGTCCGATCCTGCAGGTGTTCGACAGGGACCAGAGGAAGAAGGAGAGCGAGGTGGGGCGAGTGAGGGGCACGGGTGTGCTTGTGGGAAGCTCGTTGAGGTGAGTGACGAGGCCACGAGGATCAGCATGAGTTCCAAGTGGCGGAACGCGATTGACGTGGCGAGCGCGTCCAGAGCACCATGGACACCTCATGGAAATGGAGGAAAGGGACAAGCAGAGGGGGAGGGCCTCTTCCAGAGGGGATCACGAGCGAGAGAGGGGGCTTTTGGCGCACGGGCTCTGCCTGGGAGGCATTGTGGAGATGGATTAGAAAAAGGGTGGTGATCACCATCCTTGGCCTCTAGCTAATGGTTGAGAGAAAAAGGAGAGAGAGGGAGCTAGGGGTTGGTAGACCATGTCTAGGATCTTGGGGAGGATGTTTTCTACCCCTCAGAACAAGAGAGAGATAGAGAGAGTGAGTTTGTGGACCAGAACATGCATGAACCCAACAGTGTCCAGGAAGACCAGAGAGGGTTTTTGATGGTTTTCTCTAATTTCTTGAACATAACACAAGTGCAAAATCATGTTCATTGGATAGAGAATCAAAAATGGAGTCTAGGGGTGGCGGTCTCAAGTTTTTATGAAAACTTTTCTTTCACAAAATTTTGGGAATTCAAAAATGGCAGAAACTGTTTTTAAATTTTTTCTCCAAAATTTTCAAAACAACTTGCAAATGTTTTTCTATAAATAAGTCCCACATGACCATAGGCATGTTTGGTAATTTTTCCAAGATTTTAGGAAATACTTTTCTTCACAAAATATTTTAAAGTCCATTTCTGGCCTTTTGGAAAATGGAAAATAATAAATAGTAAAATGCTTTTAAAACCAATATTTTTGAGTTGGGATGAGAGAGTACATAATATAGGTCTCAAAAGTGATTTTTAATAAACAACTCCTTTGAAAATAATTGAGACACCAAGTGGTAAGAGGGTGAACACAGGGGTTTATTTAATAGGTTAAAAACCATGAGAGATAAAGAATTAAATGGTCTTTGGAAAATAAATGGACCATATGGAGGTGATGTATAGGTCATTGAGATGACAAGGGTGGGTTCATTGGTCCTGAAAACAAAGAGGAGTGGTTTGGAGCAACAAGGGCAAATTGCTTCATAATGAGGGAGATATGCTCATTATTTTGGGGATGCCTTCAAAAGGATTTTGATAGATGATACAAAAGTGTTTTCAAGAACAAGAATAATAACTTGGAGGGATAGCATAGATATATACAATGAGATGTATGATGATTGGCTCAAGATTTGTCATGGAAGAATGTCTCCAAAGTTGGAGACTTTTAAGAAAACAGAGGATGATATGGACATGAGATGGAACATGGCATTGATGTTTAATCTTGCTATTACTAGGTTTTATTATCTTTAAAACAGCGCACCCACTTATCAGCAAGCAGAAATAAATACTAGAAAGCAAACACAAGATAAAATCACACAACAAGCAGATAACATAACAAGTCACACAAGATCACTCAAACAACTAAGTTCTTCAAATTAATTTCCAGGTGTTCTTCTCAAGTATTAAATAGGGGTAGTGATCAAGACATACCATGACAAGAGGATTTTGTAAAGAGGTTAATCTCAGAAGTTGTTATTTCCAAAAGAATATGTTTGAGGTCAAACACAGGGGTAACATAGTCCCCTCTTATTGTTTTTGCAAAGGAAGGGAGTGAGAAGGAGTTTTTGAAATACTTGCAAAAACATCTTGGTTGAAAACAGGGTGGAGATGATTAGCTCCAAAATACTTTTCATATAGTTTTGGAAATTATCTTTTGTTTTCTCAAAACTTGGCCTTTGGGTTTCTTCTAAAATCAAAACACTTTCAAAAAGGTTTTTGCCAAAAGAGTGTCATGGATGAGGATGATAAGCATTCTTGTCATGACTTGGTCACAAGGGTGGTGTTTTAAGAAAGTTATGCTCATTGGTTTAAATGTTAGGTGTTATCAAACACAAACACAAACACAATCAACAAGCAAACAGAAAAGAAACACAAGCATTAGTCAAACATATTAAAAAGTTTTTGTTGGCCCTGATTTTTGGGTTATTGAAAACAAGTTTTTCCTGTGTTTCAAAAATTGGGCTGTTACAGAATTCAAGGAAAAATTCAGGGAGTATCATGTCCCTGACAGTGTCATGGAGCTTATGAGAAGGCAGTTCGAGGACCTTCAGCAGGGGACACACCATATGATATGGTATATCAACGAGTTCAGCATACGTTCTCGATATGCTGCTGATGAAGTTAACACTGACAAGAAGAGAATCAAGAGGTTCTTGAGAGGGCTGGATCCCTATGCTGCTATGCAGCTAAGGACATCCAAACCACCTAACTTCCAGGAGTTGATGAACTCTGCAGTTACCTGGGAGAATGATTACAAGTTGGTTCAGCAGAACCGACAAAGAAGGCCAAGTTTGAGCCTAAAAAGTTACAACCAAGTAGACCTACTTCAAATTTGAGCTTCAAGCCCAGAATAAAGTCGGGAGGATCCCTGATCAATCGTGGACCATTCAATCCAAGGAATCAGATAACCTGTCATGGTTGTGGGCTTCCGGGGCATTTCAAGAGTGAATGCAAGAAGCCTAGGATCGTTTGTTTTGGATGTGGAAAGGAGGGACATATCAAGCCAGATTGTCCCAACAAAATAACTGGAGGGGGTTTCAACAAAGGTGGAGCAAGGCCCGGAGGAGCAAGCGGATTCTCAGCCGGAAGTGGCGGCAGCGGGAAGAACAATAATGGCAAACGAGCAAGACCTTTCGGGAAACTGAACTGCACATCTTTGGAGGAGGCTCACAACTCGGACACAACCGTATTAGGTACGCTCAGTCTTCTTACACAATATGGCAAGGTTTTATTTGATACCGGTGCCACCACATCATTCATCTCTAGTTATTTTGTGGATAAGTATGGGGTAAGGTGTTCGCGTTTAGAATGTCCTCTTACCGTTATGACGGCGGGAGGTACGCTCTTAGTTACGCGTGCAAGGCCAGATCAAGTCATCATGATCTGTGGTTGCACATATTACGCGAACCTATTTGTTATTCCTTTGAAGAACATTGATGTTGTTCTTGGAATGGATTGGATGACGGAGAATGCAGCTTTGATTGATTGTGAGGAGAAGACAGTTTCTCTTAGGAGGCCTGGAGGAGGAAGAGTTACTTATCAAGCAGATAAGCATACTCATGTGGAGGCTGAACTCCAACTCAACTCACTCAATGAAACTAAATTAGAAGATATACCAGTAGTCAATGAGTTTCCGGATGCTTTTCCAGCAGAATTACCGGGCATGCCACCAGATAGGGAGATCGAGTTTACCATTGACTTGATACCAGACACATCACCTATTGCTCAGGCACCATACAAGATGGGTCCTAAGGAGTTAAAGGAACTTAAAGAACAGTTAGATGAACTGGAAAGCAAGGGATTCATCAGAGAAAGTGTATCACCATGGGGATCACCAGTGATATTTGTGGACAAGAGAGATGGAGGTAGAAGAATGTGTGGTGATTTCAGAAATTTGAACAATATCACTATCAAGAACAAGTATCCGTTACCAAGAATTCAAGATTTGTTTGATCAAGTACATGGAGCTGGAGTGTTCTCCAAGATTGATCTCAGATCAGGGTACCATCAGATCAAAATTAAACCATAAGATGTACCCAAAACAACTTTTGTTTCAAGGTATGGACATCATGAATATTTGGTTGTTCCTTTTGGACTGACCAATGCACCAGCTATTTTCATGAATTTGATGAACAAGATCTTCATGCCATACTTGGATAAGTTCGTGATTGTGTTCGATGATATCCTGATATATTCGAAGAACAAAGAAGATCATGCCAAGCACTTAAGCATAGCACTACAAGTTCTGAGGGAACATCAGCTATATGCCAAATTCAGTAAGTGTGAGTTTTGGTTAGACCAAGTAGAATTTCTTGGACATGTTATCAGCAAAGAAGGTATTGCAGTAAATCCTGACAAAGTACAGTCAGTTCTGGATTGGAAGGCACCAACCAATGTCAAGGAAGTTCGAGGATTCCTTGGAATGGCCGGGTATTATAGAAGATTCATTGAAGGATTTTCTAAAATAGCCGGGCCAATGACCAATTTGCTAAGGAAGAATACTCCTTTCGTATGGTCAGATAAGTGTGAAGACAGTTTTCAGGAGTTGAAGAAACGATTAACAACAGCTCCAATCTTAGCAGTACCTGAACCAGGCAAGGATTACACCGTATATTGTGATGCATCCAAGAATGGATTGGGTTGTGTACTCATGCAAGATCGTAAGGTTATAGCTTATGGCTCGAGACAGCTCAAACCACATGAAGTTAACTACCCAACTCATGATTTAGAATTGGCAGCTGTAGTGTTTGCTTTGAAGAGATGGAGGTCATTTCTTTATGGATCAAAGTGTGAACTTTACACGGATCATAAGAGTCTCAAATATTTCTTCACTCAGAAAGAATTGAATATGAGGCAAAGAAGATGGTTAGAATTGATCAAGGATTACGATCTTACCATCAACTATACACCGGGAAAAGCCAATGTGGTAGCTGATGCTTTAAGCCGGAAGAGTACTGACAGTCAACAAATTCAATGTGAATTGCCAAAAGAGCTGAAGAGAGAAATAGAACAAGCAGAGATTGAGATACTGGAGGTACAATCTTTGGGGGGCTTGTATACCATGAAGGTCATGGAGGAAAGAAAAAGTGATCTCAGAAATGAGATAATTCGGTGGCAAGATGAAGATCCTTTCATAAAAGAAGAACTCCAAAGAATTGAGGAAGGAAGACCTTCCGTATTTCATTTAGGTGAACATAGCTCATTATGGTTCAACTAGAAGCTTTGTGTACCTGATATTTCGGAGATAAAAAAGTTGATACTTTGGGAGGCACATGAGACACCGTACTCTATTCACCCTGGGAGTACCAAGATGTACATGGATCTCAGAGACATATTTTGGTGGAACAATATGAAGCGAGATGTTGCCAAGTATCTTTCTGAATGTCACACATGTTAGAGAGTAAAGGCTGAACATCAAAGTCCAGCAGGACCATTACAACCCTTAGATATTCCAGAATGGTAGTGGGAGGAGATTGGTATGTATTTCATCACTGGTCTACCAATGACAAAAACACATAAGGATATGATCTAGGTTATTGTGGATAGATTGACCAAAAGTGCACATTTTCTAGCAGTCAATCAGAAGGATAACGCCGAGAAGCTGGTGGATATATATGTCAAGGAGATAATCCGTAAACATGGAGTACCAAAAAGAATAGTTTCAGATCGAGGATCTGTGTTTACTTCGGTATTCTGGAGAAAACTTCAGGAAGCTTTAGGTTCACAACTGGATTTCAGTACTGCTTACCATCCTCAGACTGGAGGGCAAACTGAAAGAACTAATCAAATCTTGGAAGTCATGCTTCGGGCATGTGCTCTTGATTTTGGTGGATCATGGGATGAACATCTACCATTAGCAGAATTCTCATACAATAACAGTTACCAAAGCAGTTTGAAAGCTGCACCCTTTGAAGTATTGTATGGACGAAAGTGTAGATCACCAATTTGTTGGTTCGAGACCAGAGGAAAGTCTGAGTTTGAACCAGATTATTTCAAGGATCAACAACATATTGTTGATATTATCCAAGACTGTTTGAAGATAGATCAAAGTCGACAAAAAAATTATGTAGATCAGAAAAGAAGAATATGGGAACCAGAAATCGGGGATATGGTCTATCTGCGAGTTAGTCCAATGAAAGGGCTTATGAGATTCGGAGTTAAGGGAAAGTTAAGTCCTCGGTATATAGGACCTTACAAGATTCTGGCACATAATAGGAATGTAGCTTATACTCTACAGCTACCCGAGAGATTGAAGCAAGTTCATAATGTTTTCCACGTATCCCAACTCCGAAAGTGTTTGAAGGAGCTGGAAGATTCCGTTAATCAGGAGGAGTTAGAACTGGAATCAGACCTCACATATGTGGAGGAACCGGAAAAGATTCTAGCAGAAGACTAGAAGAGACTCCGAAACCGAGCAATAAAGTACTGTAGAGTATAATGGAAACATCATCCTCAACGTCAGGCTACCTGGGAGAAGGAAGAGGAGTTAGGACAAAACTACCCCGAGCTCTTCAGGTATTGTTGTTACAACTTCGGGACGAAGTTCTCGTTAAGGAGGGAAGACTGTAATGTCCCAGCGTTTAGGAACTCACGGGGGGTAGAATATTAATTTGTGCATCTCCATGCATGTGTTTGCAAAACCTGAATAAATTTTTCGCAAAACCAAAACCCTGGAGTGATCGAGGTTCCATCAATTAACCGATTCTGAGATAGAGGTAGACATTGGAAGTTAATGGAATTTTGACATGACCTTTGGGTTATATTTTGAATTTGGGAGTTAATGGTTTGAATTATTTAAATTTAGGAATGTTAGAATTTAAATTTGAATTGTATTTGAATTTGAATTCAAATTGAATAAAGAAACATGATGATATCCTAAATATAATTCAATAACACAAATATTCAATTTCTCTAATATCAACAAGAATAGATAAAGAAAAACAATTAAACTTTATTAATAATCACACAAGATACAAAGTCTTTACAATGGATTCCATAATGGAAATATTACAACAATATTATATATGTGCTATTACAAGAATTTGATCCTAGAACTAAAACCTATCTAATCCATAGCATCTGATATCCTCTTCACCTGCAAAATAAAACAGAAAATAAAAAAAAAAGAGTTAGGAGGGGTTAGTACCCTCAGATTTTCAGTGATTTGCACTGATGAAATCATCACAGGGTTAATACAAAATGTGTAGTATTTGTTCTGTTAGATATTGCCTTAGACCAACATCACAGGCAGGGACTAGAAATTACAATTGGCATCACAAGAAAAATAGTAGGCAAGGATAAGACCAGCCGCAATGCCTAGAGAAAATATCTCGTCACTAGCACACAGGCACACAGCACACTCCTGAACATACTTTGTACTGTCAAAGCTACTATTGTGGTATAAATACCACAACAGCCGCAAGAGAGGGGCAAACACATCACTTTCCCCTGATACTGCTCGGGTTGTAAAAGCAACCAAGAACAGGAGAAGCACACCAACCAAATCATCCACTCATATAGCCTCCACAGATACTGGAGCATCAGATTGCAAGCCAACAATCAAGATTACAAGGCCAAGGTACAAGAAAGCAGCAGGAGTTAATCAAGCAAGCCACAAGCACCAAAATCCACCAACCCTTTTGATCATCACCTAAGGTGAATATCTTTGTACCATCTGAGCCATTTATTGGCTAGTTGCACACAAGATTAGTTGGGGTTTTAGTACCCTCAGAGAGGCATAGTGATGCTATGCTATAGCTCATCATTGGGGATAGAAATATCAAGTTAAGCATATGTTCTTATTAGAGAGAGGCCTCAGGCTATGCATCATAGGCTTAGGGGCAAAAGAAGCAAGTGCAAGCATCTGTTCTTAATAAATAAACTTCAGAGAAGTAAAAGCATCATGTGAAATAATCTGTTCTTATCATTTGATGCACAGAGGCATCAAATCAGCAGAGTATAGATTTTATCAGTAAAAGAATCCTGAATCAAATCAGAAGCCAAAGGGCTACTGTATCACACCATATAGCCTCATTATAGTTGCTGGGCACCAGATCCAAAGATCTGATACCTCAACACAACCATATAAGGACACGCAAGCAGTAAAAGGAAGATATAGGATGATGGCATATTCTCTGAAGATATAAATTCAGAGTAACACCTATCAAAAATTAGCACACCCATAGAAATTATTAAAGCAACACCTGCTGGTGAGCTGTATCCAACTAACAGCAAGCCACGGGAGTTAAGCACAAGAGATATCCAAAGGGAATCTGATAAGGGGTTGCCCGATCTTCTCGATGAACTCACACGATAACAAGGATCAGATAAATTGTGTCTCTCCACGAACTCTCCGGCTAAGTCCTGATGCCAATTGCAGCAGCAAACAATCCCTTGGATATTCATAAATCCACACACTTGCACGAGCAGCCACTGACTACTAGTGGTCCTGTATCAACTAGTTCCCAGTGGAATAGCAGATAACACGCAAAACTTGCAATATCAATTCCTGATGAATGCTTCAAGCAATCAACAATGGAGTTCTAGGGTTTATGAATAAAGGTAGTCTAACCTTTCACACGCAGGTGAACAGGTATATAAGAGGGCTAGGGGGTGCGGCCACAACTCTGTTGCGCAAGCACAAACCTAGACCAACTAGGACTCGAACCAACAGTGGTTTGGACTCGGGCTAAGGGGTACAAACCGACCCACAAGAGGGGGGTGCGGCCAACCAGCCACACAGGGCCTTATTAGACTCAGGTGGGACTCTCTCCCAACCATAGACAACCTCTTATGTTTGGAGGGAACCATCCTTGGGCGCATGGGATTCTCTCCCAACCATAGACAGCCTCTTATGTTTGGAGAGAACACAAAACAATTATTCTGCCTCCTCCTTCTCCCTTGGACTTGCATGATCATCTTCTTCCATGAGTTCTCCAATGCCTTGCTCCATGATTCCATGCTCCTTGCCTCCCATGATGTTTGTGTTATCAATAACCTGAATCATACATAAGTGTAGGGATTTAGGTAGTATAAAATTCTCATAAGAACAAACATCATAATTTAAAAGGAGTGAGTTCACCTGCCGTTCTAATAGTTTAGTTCTTGATCTTGTCATTGGACCAATTCTAACTTCATCATGCTTCTCTTGAATAGCAACATCATCATCAATAGGAGGAATAACAAATGTGTTAGGGATGTCCTCATCAGAATCTCTTCAAAGCAATGGCAGGGAATAAATCCCAGACAATTTTCCATCACCAGCACAAGGATAATACCCACGATAATTCCACAGCATAGTGCATCAGATAAATAATTCCTAGGAGTAAAACAATCCACCAAAGCATTTATATCTCCAATCCATCACAGAGCATAACAAATTCTCCATAGTCTCTGTACCAAGGACTCAATGGAAAAATTCCCAAAGCCCAATCAATTCATCCACAACGTCATAGAGGTATCACAGGGGCATGGCATGAGCACTAGCACGACGGCCAGGCTCCAGAGCAAGGGAGAGAGGAGGCAGAGAGAGAGAGTAGAGAGGGGACGGGGAGGGGGTGAGGAGGACTCACAGGTGGTCACCATCGTGGTGACCACAGCCAGTCGAGGAAGTGCAGAACTGCGACGAGCCGCGGTTGCTCTTCAGGAGGCCGTCCCGGCGACATCTCTTCCGCGCAACCAGCAGCAGCCACGGGGAAGAAGCAGCAGCAAAACCCGAGCCTCACCAGAGCACCCTGAGTCAGCTCGAGGAGCAGGAACCACCGGAGAGGGGTGGAGCATCCCGAGCCCCGAACCCTAGGGTTAGGGTTTGCTCGTGCTCGAGGGGCGCAGCGAGAAGCTAACCAATCGAAGTGGAAGATAGGGTGGAGAGCGAGGTGGCGCATCTTTTGCGCCCAGTCACGGCGGCGGGGTTGGCCGGAGGGAGTCGGAATAATTCGCCGGAGGGGAGGCGATTTGGTCGCATGTAAGTCGCCCGAGAGCGAGGAGGAGATGAAGGGAGAGGGAAGCGCGCGGGTGCGCGTGTGTGGTCTGGTCTGGCTCGACCAGGCCAGCGGGTTAGGTTCAACCCTAAAGGGGTTGACCCACCTGTCAGCCCAAGGGGCAAAATGGTCATTTGACCAAATTCTTTAATAAAAGAATTATAAAAAATAATAAATAAGATTCTACAAATTTCAAACAATTACAATATAACTAATTATTAATCCTGTAAAATAATTGTGTATTAAAATTAAGAAAAATAATACAATAATACTAATAATCTTAAAATTATAATTTTAAAATAATAATTACATGATAAAAACTTGATTTAGAATAATTCAACCAAATAAAATTATATCTTCTCAAAACTTAATTCAATACTTAATCATTTCAAAACATTCCATAATTTATGTTTTGTGAGAAAACAAAACGTACTTAATTAATTAAATTAATAAAAATAAAATAAAAATAATATTAATAATAATAATAATCATTAACTCTGAAAAATAATGAATTCACAAACAAAGCAATTATTACAAAAAATTTAGTACACCCAAATGATCATTAAGTTAAAAAAATGCATACATCCCCTCATTATGCATAATAGCATCGTTTGCTTCTACAAACATTGTCTTTACGAGACAATGATGGTGTTTTGTAGAACAAGAAAGTCGGGATCTGCTCCAAGCATCAGACTTCATTACCTGTCCATTTCAAGGCAAGTTCATCACTTGCTCATGTCCTTTGAACTACCTCATAACAACTATTTTCAAAACCTTATCGTAATACCACCTCCGCTCAAAAGAATGCATGCTCCTACTTTTATAATAATATGACTAATTGAATGACTACCCGAGTGGTAGTGTTCTGTTTGGTGGACGGATGGAACCATGGTAAGATGAATAGGTCAAAAGCAGGTTCCATCTGCATGGGAAAGTATTACCTAGGATTAATCACCACTGTCGTCAGAATTCTTGCGCCGTAAATACCGCGGTGACCATGGGTCTTCTATGGGGGGAGTAAGTCAGCTGTGATCTTTTCTCGTTCGCATGTCAACGGAGTGCCAGAGACGTACGCTGTAGGTCTTGAGGGACTACACACATGGGTGGGAGCCCTTACGTCCCACGGACTCTAGGGTCTATGAGTGTCTGCCAGGGGCGCGTAGATCTCCATCGTGAGGGGTGGAATCAGACGTTCAACCTACTGGTGGAAATGGGTGGGCATGCGTTGTTCGGAGAAGCACAATTTGGCTTGGACCAACAACCGCGGCCCACACCTGAGTGGGAGTGGACAGGATCGCGCGCCTGGTTGTGCAACATGGTATTGGTCGCCCATGGGTAAAGTAATGCACCTCTGGAGAGTGTAAAAGGATGTGGCATGTTACCCCTTGTTCCGGGTTGAAACTGTGAACGCCGCAGAAAAGGTAACTCCATGAAGTTCTAGTCCTGTGAAGACTGGCGGGCATAGTTTTTAGTATTAAAAGCAATCTCTTGAAGAAAGTTTGACAAAACTTTGCATATGTCTAGACTCTTTAGAGTCGAGGACCGTAGCTAGTGCATCAATTACTTCCGTACTTAATGAACTTGTTGAGTAACGCTCGTTACTCCTTCAATCCCGTTTGACCCCTGCTTAGGCTATGAAAACTTAGAGGAAGTATCCTTCAATATCCTCGGAGGCCAAGACGACATCTTCTACGAGGAGCCGGACCTCTCCGGAGGAGTGGAAAGGAGTCGACTACACTATTCACTACGGAGTTGACCCCAAGGGGGCTGAGTCTGACTAGGTTTAGCCTAGTCTGAAATAAATACTTATCATGGTCGAATCGAGCAGCCATGGACTCTATAGATGGTTGTTGAGTTCCCGTGTTAGCACCTGCTTTACCTTCAGTTGTCGTTCTAACTTCAATAATGGGATGACCTCATCGTGAGCTCATCCTCTTGTCAGCATATTTTGTTTTGTAATATATTTGTTGTATGACAATCAATGTAACGGCCGGGGTTTTCCCCAAATAGGAATTGTTTGTTTGGTTTCTTTTTTTTTGCATCATGTCATCATGCCATCTGCATCATAAAACTCACCAAACATTTAAAAAAATTGTCAATCCTATTTTTCATGAAAATTGAGTTGAGTTTGTGGCTCTAAAACTTATTTTTGGTTTTTCTTAGTGCCTAAAACAATTTCTGGAAAATATTAAAACAAATCAAGAGAAGAAAAAAAAATGTTTAAGGGAGAGAGAGAGCAGCCCAGCCCATCCCATCTCCCAGCCCACCTAGCCTTCTCCTACCTTCGTCCGTACAGGCACGAGGAGCGCAGGTCGCTTTCAACCACGACCCCCACCTGCTCCCTCCTCCCCCTCCTTTATCTACCCATCCTCCAAGCACCCAAACCCTAGCCTCCCTTCTCCCTCTTCCTCCTTGCCCGCCGCCATCTCCCTTCTTCTTCCTCCTCCAAATTCCCCACCTCTCTGTAACTTCTGAAGAAGAACCGGAGCCCCTCCATGGCCGCCACTTTGGGAGCATGGCGCCGCCGCTACGCTCGTCCTCCGGCCAAGGTTTTCGCGGGAATGGAACCTCAAGGGTGCGGGCTACGTTTTTGCTGAAGACGGCGCGGCCGGAGACGGACTGCAGCAACGGCGCCGTCGAGCCCTTCTTCCCCGGCGAGCTGCTGTGCCTGAGGCCGTCTCCGTCAGGCTCGACCTCGCCAATCCGTCCCCGCGCACTCCCGCGACGCCTGCCCGCGGTGAGCACCCTTCTCCCGGCCTAGGCCCCCTCCCCTCGTGCTCTGGACGCGCTGCCGTCGTGCAGCCGTCGTGGGTCTCCGGCGAGATCGATCTGTCCGTCCTCGTCAAGTTCTGTAACTGTGCAGTTTCAGATTTGTTCCGCGCAGCAACACCTCTTACGGGCCGAGCTCCCCCTTCCATCACCAACAGTTCAGTAGCCCAGTGGCTAGGATCCCTTGCGCGCGCGCTGGACATCCTGGGTTCGATCCCCCCCCCCCCTTCCGCAGCAAAAGCCACACCTTTTTCTGCCTTTTTCCTTTTTTTTGCCCGAATTCCAGAAACACAGATCTGTTTCATTATTTGTAAAATCAACAACAAATTAAATATTGCTCCAAATTCAACGATTCAAGTTTCTGTGGATTCATAATTTTGTGCTATTTCTGTTAATGTCAAAGTTGCAACATGTTTCTGTAATAATTTTTGCATTAAATAATTAAATACAGAAAATGCAATAAAAATGTGAAACTTTGGAATTTCATAACTTTAGTTCTGTTCATCCAATTTGAGCAAACTTGGGCTCTAAAATTTTTTCTTAACAAACTCTACACATTGGTATTTTATTTGGTCACAATTGAATTAATTTTGAACATGTTTCCCTCTTTTTACTAAAAGGGGCAGAATAAAAATGACTATGAAAAATTGCATATTAATTTCAATAATATCCCAAAAATTATGTTTAATAGCTCAAAATGTTCAGTGGAACATTGGCTACATGTTTTCAACCTTTTCAATACAATTTGTTTACTGTTTTTCCTAATTAAAAGTGGTGCAATAATTCAATGATTTAATTAAACCTTTTAAATTGCAAAATTCATAACTTGGGCAATTCAAATCCAATTCCAACATGTAAAATATGTTTTCCATGCAAAATTGAATAAGCTTTCCAAATATCAACTTTGTTTTCTGTTTTTTATAATTTAAATTGCTAAAAACAACTGTTTCTTAATTAATGCATTTAAAATTGTCAAATTAGTAACTTGCTCATCTAAAATCCAAATTCAACAAATGAAATATGTATTCCATCTAAAATTGTGTGTTCTTTCCAAATAGAAATTTTGTTATCTGTTTTGAACAATTAAAATGGGTGAAAACAACAAATGCTTGTGTAACTCACTTAAGAAGCCAAATTTCATAACTTAATAAATAAATTTCCAGAACTTGGTAAACAACATATCAAATTGAAGCTATTGTTGTTTTCTTATTGTTTTCTTCATCCATGCATCATTCTAATCAACTTTCACATGATGGTTAGTTGTAGATCATTTAATTCCACCTTAATTCATGGGTTTTCCATATGCAATCCAAATTGCATATGGGCCCATTTAAATATGTTTACCATGTCAACTAGTTTATCTTTGATGCATCCTTAAACTTGTCATGCATCCATATCTTGATCATGCTGGATCTTTTGCCGTAGAAGTAATTGTTGCATCCGGTGTTTGTTCTAGTTCGTTGCTTCTTCGCGGATAGGACGTTGAGATGATGTGAGCAACGACAAGTTCTTCGGATGTACCTCTACTTGCTGGATTCCAGGCAAGTATACTCACTTGCTGCCAAATGGCTGCCTTTCATCACTTGTTACCGATCCTTTCCGTTGTTCTTATGCTAGCCTTATGATTCGATGCTTGTGTCTCGATCCTATCATATGTTTACCTTGCAGCCATGATATAGCCTTCCTTCCACTTCCTATTAACTGTTGTTTGTTTACCTTGTTGGCCCTCGTGTCGTAGTTGCATGCTTAGGGTTGTTTGCGCTCTAGTCCTGTTGTCCTTTGTTCTATCATCTGTTTAGTTTGATAGTTGGGTTTCGATTCAATCAACAACATGTTAATGTTTTGGGTAATAATAATTTGATGATAAGGCACCGGCAGGAGGCCCGGCGTAGTTTTGAGGCCTGCTAGTGTCGACCCTAACTAGGAAAAGGGTCTTGTCCATTGATCCATGATGAGCGCACTAACCGCATGTGGGAAGCGAGTATGGGCGCCCCCCGCAATTCTGATTTGATTCGCATCTCGTCCAAATCGCCTCATTTAGTTCGGGTTTTCCATTTGCCGCATGCATATGCAGGTGCGAACCCTTGGCGCCAGGGTGGAACTTTTGTAGTCGGCATTTAGGGAGACACGTTCTTAGAGTGCTATGAGGGTCCCCTTTTCTTCGTGGGGCTTGATTAGCCGTGCGCTCAATTGCACGGGGTTCTTTGGGCTTGATGCGAAGAAGAGTTGGGTTGTGTTGAGTGGCCTGCTTGGTGGGTTTGCTCCCCGCCTGGCGGGTCATTCTTACGTGTACGGCCAAATTGGTGCATCCCTGCAGGGTTAAATCTTCTCGAGAAGCCGTGTTGTCCGCTGTTATGGATGACTTGGTGAAAGTGCTGGCTAACAAGTACTCAGACAAGTTACACTTAACGATGATAACTTGACTAGTAATATAGATTACCTCCACCATGAAAATGAATGTCACCTTAATCAACAATGTGAGTTTCCTTGGGTTGCTTCCTTAGTAGGGGGTAACATTGGATGGGTATTGTTTGGTGAGTAGTTGTAGTTGGTTCTGATACGCCATCTTATCACTTTCTTTTAGCCGGATGTTGTAGGGAGTCTCTGTAGTTAGTTAGTGCAGCCCGTTGTCGCTTCTTTGCAATAATCCCTTCCTTTCCGTTGTACCCAAAGTATTTGTATCTTGTGATGATTGGTTACGCTGGCATCTTGTGAGTATGGGTTATCCACTTGCCAGTACTTAACCGTACTGACCCACGAATCCCTTTTCGTGGCTGCATATTTCATATTGCAGTCAACAGGTTTGAAGTCTGACGACGTTAGCTTGGGAATCCCTCCGGTTTGACCTGGGCAGGGATTGGCCGCCATCGGTTATCTTCAGGACTCTTAGTCCAATTTGTATCTTGTCCGTAGCCGGACGCTATGTTGTTTCTTCCGCTGTTATTTGAATCTTTGTATTGTATCAGTTGTATCCTTGACTCGTTTGAGTCGTCGTGTATATATCTTTCTGTTGTTGTTGTGGATTATTCGTGAACTGTTGTAATGTTATCACAAGTGGCAACCTGGAATCGGTTATTATGTGGATTTTGGCGGAAATGCTGAAATCTGCATAGTGCCCGATCTCGGGGCGTCACAATCAAGATCCGCAATGTTTCTGCTGTACCACCCTGAGGGATGTAATATTTGCGGAACGGTGTTCTGTGAGTGTTATATCAACGACTGGCGTACTACAAAATGCAGTGGTATGCTGGGTCACCACAGCAACGCAAAAATCTTTTGCGTTTTCTCGAAAAAAAGTTAGAAAAAAAACTCTTACGTGATCTAGCTGCATTCCAGACCTTTGCTTTGGCAATTGCATTGTCGGCTTCCTTCCTAATTTCGTTCTCCATCTACTATGAAAGGATACTTTGTATAGTGAAAAAAAAAATATATATATATACACACACACACAAAACAACTTCAGATTTTCCGATACGAAAGCAGATAGTATCATTCTAGGTCTTGTACTTCTGGTACCATTTTTCAGTAACAATGCATACCTTAAACTCCTGGGCTGTTGCCAAGTCATGGGCCAATATCAGCTTTCTGACCCGGATCGCTCTCCTGTTACATCATGACAATAACTAAGATCACAAGGTCAATATTTGGTACGAGTTAACAGCCATCGTGACATGTCTTATTCCTGCAATCTCATCCCTAGTGCGGTAAGTGCTGCCTCGATCTGACATAGAATTTCCATGCTATCTGTATGTATCCATCTGAAGAATATAAAAGACATGAACATATTGACCATCAACTATATTAAAATATAATCTATTAGGAAGAAGTTAGCATAGCCTGTGATATCACATATGTAACTGAAATGAACGTTTGACCATCTACATCTATTGTATCATTTGTGCAATGCAAACTGAGAAACTTGAGACTCAAAAGTACTCTAAGTACTGTGTACTCTCGTAGTACACAAGATCGCGGGTGCAAGATTAGCATTCCCAGAAAAGGTAGAAGAGATTCAATTGTTAAAACCAGGGGAAAAACGTTAGCAACAGTTGTTAAAACCAGGACAATGTGGGTACATCGCCCTTAGGTTAACAATATAGTGTGAACAATTTTTTAATGAAAATGGCCTGCTCAATGTTCAATTAGGGGACATATAGAAACTATGGGGAATTGATCTCCAGGGATACTACATAATGTGTCGATGTCTAGTTGTAAGTTGTTAGTGAAAAGTAGTATTTTCTTTATTATGCTCCTATCCTTGTGTACTAAAATCCATTGATTTCACCTCTTGTAAGTCTAGATGAGTAATGCAGGTGCAAAACTATTTAATCAATAACCAAAACAATTGTCATAGTACAAAGGGACATCATGTTTAGATACCTTGGAAGCAATCAGACTTCTCGGTCTCTTTGTGCACCACGTAGTGCACTTAAATGATACAATTAAGAAATTATGAAAGCTCTTAATCGATAACT
Organism: Alopecurus myosuroides; assembly: GCA_028641055.1. Lineage (NCBI taxonomy): Eukaryota > Viridiplantae > Streptophyta > Magnoliopsida > Poales > Poaceae > Alopecurus > Alopecurus myosuroides. The sequence goes on along the minus strand of CM054061.1, from coordinate 249,063,751 downwards.
CAAAAATGAATTACGCACATCCAAAGAAGAAAGATAACAATATTAGACTGCTGACACCAAGAACACCATGATCCAGTTCCAATCCTAGAGAAACGAAAGACTGAGTTTTATTCGAGTAAAGGACTATCTGATGGCTTAAGAAGGTGACACCTCACGCCTCAACCTCGACTTTGACAATCAGAGCAATATCATGCATCATTGTGACCTTGTACAACCGTATTCATATAATTATTTCCTTAATAACTAAAAATGAAGAAGCGGGAGTTGGCGAGGTCGGCCAATAACTCAAGTATATACCTACACATCCTAGTATAGAAAGTATACAGTTAGGTCTAGCAGCAAATTTTAGACTAAGGCCATGTCCAACGTGGACGCTAGCTAAGGGCAGCAGGATTTGTTTCCTGGCCAATCGCCAGTTAAGGGCATCTCTAGCCGTCCCCCCAGAGCCCCCTAAGCGGCGCTTTTCGCCGTTTTTAGCGCCGTTTCTCACCAGTCGCCCCCCAGGATCCGGTTTAGCGTCGCTTTTCGCCGTTTTTACCGCCATTTCGCGCCGCCGAACCCAGGCCGAACCCAGCGCGCTGGGTTCGGCTTAGGGGGCGAAATGCGCGCGTGGGCCACAGCTGTCGGCGACGGAAGGCAATTTCCCTCCATTTTTTCGGCGTTTCCCTCCACTTTTCCCCCTCATGTATGTCTCCCCCCACTCCATTCCCGCCATTTTCCCCCGTCCGCGAGATCTAGACGCCATGGCTCCCGCCCGATTTACAGGACCCCGCGCCGCCGCCACCGCCGTATCCATTCCCGCCACCGCCGATCTTGGCAAGAAGCCACGCAAGCCGAGAGCGCCGAAGGAGAAGCCGCCCGGCATGACCAACAAGGAGTGGATCGCCGAGAGAGCGCGCCTGGATACGGCCAACATCAAACGCCGGGGGAGTGAGGCAGCGCAGCGACAGAGGCAGCTGATGGCGCAGCTACATGCGGAGGAGCAGGCCGCCGCCGAGGAAGAGGAGTTGGAGGACGAGGAGGACGAGGTCGCGCCGGACGAGCCGCCTACTCCGGTCGCAGCTGCAGCGCCGCTCGTCAAGCGGAAGAGCCCGTTCGGCCCCGTCTTCGCCAGATGGAAGCAGTCGCCGTCGCCGTCGCCACGCCTGTCGCCGCACCCGACGCATGCGTGGTTCGCCGAAGGCGACCCTCTGGGAGGTTTCAACCCCAACCTCACCTTCCCCTACCACCCGCCGATGATGTATGGCGCGTCGCCGGGCTACGCAGCTTCCCGTCCCACCGCCGTGCGATCATGGCCGGACTGCAGGCCCAGGACAGCAGCTACATGGAGGAGATCATCGTGGCCGGCACGATCGCGGCGGCGGCGAGCCCTGGCTTCCTCGAGCAGAGCGGGGAGTTCTTCATGCAGGGAGGTGTCGAAGGGTGCTCTGCGGGCACGCAGGCGACGGAGGTGCACGACGACGACGACGAGGTGGACGACACGCCGGTGCCGCCAGAGGGGACAGATCCAGCCGGCGAAGGCCGAAAGCGCCGTGGTCCTGGCCGTCCCTGCAAGGAACCCAAGGTGCCCGCGCCCCCCGCCGAGCCTCGCATCAAGTGGTTGAACAGGGAGGACGTCCTCCTCGCCGAGGCCTGGAAAACGATCAGCATGGACCCGATCGTCGGCGCGAACCAGCACGTCGACAACTACTGGAAGTGGGTGAAGACCGCCTACGACGAGCGCCGCATGATCGACACCTACTACGCCTGTTGCATCACCGACCGCGGCCAGAAGGCCATGGCGAACCATTGGATGAACATCCAGGCGTCCTGCAACAAGTGGCACGGCATCCAGGAGGAGATCTCGATGAGGCCGCAGAGCGGTGCCAACCGCGAGATGGAGATCGTCCGGATGCTCGAGGTGTACAATAACGACGAGGGCTCCGACTTCAAGTTCCTCCACGTCTTCGTCGTCATCGAGAAGTGCGAGAAGTGGGCGGAGGTGCGGCGGTCGATCAGCAAGGGCAAGGAGTACGTCCCCGACGCGGTGGTTGCAGGTGCGTCCGAAGGGCGTCCGCCGATGGGCCACAAGAAAGCCAAGTTGGCAAGGGACGGCGCGCCGGCAGCGGCAAAGCTCCAGGCGTCGATCGAGACCTGCATCGCCGACGCCCAGGCCCAGGCCGGCAAGAGGGAGGAGGTCGCCAAACAGCGATGGGTGGCGCTCATGGCCAACTCGCAGGTCAAGATCGACCTCCTCCGGACTGGCACGGCGGCGAAGAAGAGGAACAACGACCTCGCCTTCCTCACGGGCGGCGACCCGGCCGCGATGACCCCCGAGGTGAGAGCTTGGTTCCTGGCGCAGTGCAACCTCATCCTGACCGACATCAGCGCGCCCCCGGCCCCGACTACGTCGTCTGGTGGCACCAGCTACACCACCTCGCCGACGAGCACGCACGTCGACCTGGAGGATGCCGCGACCGTCGTCGACAAGGATGTCGAGCCCGTCATCGACCTGGAGAATGACGCGCCCGTCGTCGACAAGGATGCCGAGCCCCTCGCCTGCTCGGACGCCGTCATCGACCTGGAGGATGCTTTGCCGAGCTCGCTGCCTGCTCCGACGCCGGCCGACGCGTCTGCCTGATCGCCTCCGTTTGCCCACGCCGCGCGCGCCCGTCTGTGTGATTCGATTTATACTCTATTTGATCGTCCACCTGTGGCGTTTTTTTGTAATATTATTGCCCAAAACCATGGCTGCCGTGATCGCTGAACTAGGGCTCTATATTTTGGGGCGGGAAGATGAAGTTTCAAACAATATCGCCGTTCTCTTTTATGGGCCGCCGAACGGCTGGTGAAATCGCCCCCCCCCCCCAGGTTTTGGTGCGGTGCGGCGCTAACGCTAAAAAGCGCCGATCTGAAACCTGGCGGTGGAGGGGGGCGAATGACGGAGATGCCCTAAGCTGTGAAATCCTAGTATCAAATTTGGCGTCCCCGCAAAAATACACAGCGAACTGAAGATGCTTAGATGGAGGCTTGGGTTTTTTTTTTACTTCTGATACTTATTATTTTCTCTATAAGTAAACTGTACTTTGAAAGAAACAAGAGGTTAGAACTGGAGAACCAAAGTAGACACACAAGAACCTCAACCAGTCAGTAAAAGCTCTACACCATATGACCAATAGAGGATAAAACATGAGTGTCCAACATTTCTAGCCGATTCACCTATTAACAGGGGAGGGGACATACAATACAATTTCAGAAACAGTGCTTTAAAGGCATAAAAGTATGCTCGCGTAACCATTGAGCTGATCAACAGCCTCCTCAACTTCTTAGAAAGTAGGCATAGTCACAAACCCAAATACGCGAGTTCTTGCAATCAATTTTTCATAGATGAACAGCGACAACAAAGCAAAGCAGTTTAACTACGATTATGTGGCAATCAATCAGAACAGAGTGGAACTATAAAAATGGGACCCAGATGTTAATTTTGACTTCTTGGCAAGGCATAGCTTAGAGCGACTCCAATGCTTATTTTCCATCTAGGCCATAAGTTGGGTCCTACCTCTTGTGCTTATAGCCTATCAAACCTCCAGCAATGCTTAAGGACAAGTTGGGCCATAAGCTGGGACCCGCCATAGGTAGAATCTGAACACACGGTTGGTCAGACCACATGCAAACAGTGCAAGTTCTGTCGGTGAACAGTGAAATTTATTGTATACAACAGTCTTATGGCCTGGCTATACCGCTATGGCCAAGTCTTAACCTTTTTACTCTATGGTCGATGGCCACTATGTTTAAGGACGGGCCATAAGCTTACTTTTTCTCTTATGGCCTAGTCTTATTTCTACATTGATCAACCTATGAGCACCTTCTTGCATTCTTACACATCATCACCGGGTAGCATATATGATGAAAAATCACCCAGATATTCGTTCTTCGAAACTTGCATGTGTCATAGGCTAGTACTATCATTACTCGATTAATTAGTTGGAAATATGAGGAAACCTTTATGACTGAAAAGGACCAAATTTTCCTTTTGTTACGCATACATCATTCATCGTGAACTAAATCCACATCACAAAATTAGGTGCGCAAACGGAAAGCTCTACTGACACCAATCGGCCAAACCATTTTTAATTTAACAGAATATAAACTCCCTATGAATTACGGATATATCACAAATATGAATCAAGTACCCAGAATGTAATGACTAATGAAGCAGGGTGTAGGAACGGGGCAGGCAACGTATATACCTCGACGACAGGGACGGTCTGCTCGAATAACCCGGCTATCTAGGCGTTGTTGACGCTAAAGGGGAGGTTCCCAATGAACACCCTTAGGTCCTCAAGACGGAGGACTCCTGGCATCCTATGTGTCGACATCCAAAAACACACACATGGCGAAGGGCACGAGTGAGTGTCTCCAACTCGCTGCAGCGAGGGCACGGAGCTGCCGGAGCTTCGAGGGAAAGAATGCGGACGAGACCGGGTTGGATGGGGAAGAGGAGGAGGAGCGGAGTGATCGGGAGGTGGAGAAGAGACTGGCCTCCATGGGCATCCGCCACTGTTCCTTCCGCACCGCGCGCATCGGCGGATCCGACGCAGGGAGATCCACTGATCGGTGGCCACTCCATAGTCTAGAGTGCTGGCGACGACTGTGGTCGGCTACTCCATAGTCTAGAGTGTTGGCGACGACTGTGGTCGACGCTGGAGGCGGTGTGAATCCGGGGGAGGCGGCGGCGGCGATGAACATGGGAGGACATGAGTCGTGATTTGGGCGAATGTAGACAAGGGAAATGGATCGTGATTTGCGCGAACATAGACGTGCAGGTCTACTGCAGGTTGATATTGTCGTTTTTTAGGGGCCTAAATTGCGAAATTGTCTTGACGGACGGAACGCGGAGGAAGGACCGAGCGAAACGTGAAGATGGTAGAAAGAGGAACCAATGGTTCTTTTTAGGTAGTAGAGATAGAGAAGAGATGAACCATGAGACATTCGTATTGAGCTACCGTACGGTTGAACTATGTTATAATTATGTGAAATTGTGTCCGTGTTGTTTCAATATTTTTAGATGAAAATTATGTGAATTTATTTTAGCTTATTTATCATGTGGGGGGGGGGGGGTTTAATTTTTTTTATTTGGGGTTATGCTCTTAGGAGTTTAAGGGCTGCATTTGAGGACAACGGCTGCAGGCAGGCATTTTTGAACGGTGTCCGCGTGTCGATGCTCTAAGAAACATGGTTGGGACACGATAGCGGTTTGTGCGTTGGCCGAAGCGAGGCAGGCAGAGTGGTGTCCGATTAGAATGCATTTTGTGACGAAAACCAGGATGAGGTCGTTTGCCTGAAAATCACAAGCACGTCGGCGTGTAAGGTAAAAGTAGCAGCGGTCAGTTGGCGGCGTAGTTTCGCGGTACTGGTGGTCAATCAGGACAGGGTGCTCGAGTCCAATTGATAATGTTCACAGTCCCTTTCGTTAAGCCGTTGGGAGAAGCAGCTCCCAGATATATACAGTAACTAAGCACTAAGCAGATATTTTTCTGTATTTGCATCCTTTTCCTGTGACATTACAATGGATTTCCCCTGTACAAGCTTGTAGATATGATCGCAAGGAGTGACAAACTCTACGACTAGATGCTACTGATATTTTTCTGGTGGGCAAAAACACGAAATGAAAATAACAAGATGAAAGAGAGATATTCATCAGAGCGCAAGCGCGAGACGATCACGGCGCGCGGCCTCCGGCCGGCGGTACGGCTGAGCGCGCGCGGAGAGCCTGCCTTTCCTCTTATCCATAAACCGCTGTAGCGACGCCTTCCTCGCCACCGGCAGGTCCGCGGCGGCGATGACCACATTACTACACGCACCGACACGGGGCTCCGTCTCTGGCTTGGCGGCAGCGGCAGTGGCGAGCCCCAGCAGAACGGCCGCCTTGTCTGCCGGGTAGTCGTCGAGCACCAGTACCCTCCCGCCGTAGAAGATCGTGAGCTGCGCTGCCGCCGCCCTGCTCGCTGGATCCGCCTCGTGCTCTTCCCTGACATCGGCGCCCGGCATGAGGGAGAGAGGCCGCACGGCCGGAGTCGGGGCTGGCCGCTCAAGCTGCGTCCTGTGGTCCGCAGCCTCCTTCACAAACTGGCTGAGAGCGCCGCACGCCGCAGCGAATCGGCTGGTCGCGCCTGTAGCCGCCGCCGCTGCCATGGATCGTCGATGAAGGTGTGTTATGATTCTCGGCTTGCTTATTGAGCAGGATCACTGGTAGAAAACAGGCCTACAGTCCCGGTTCGCGAGGCCCATTAATCCCGTCCGGGCAACCGGGACTAGCTACGCGCGACTAAAGGCCCCCCTATAGTCCCATCTCTTACGGACCGGGACTAAAGGCCTGTCCACGTGGGCGGGTGGCGGAGCCTGGGGTGGGAGGACATTTAGTCCCGGTTGGCCACATGAACCGGGACTAGATTTATTTCGTAATTTTTTTAATTCATTTTGTTTCTAATTATTTTTCTCACCTTTTTTCACTCCCTTTTTTTCACTCCCTTTTTTTCTCACAATTTGTATTATTTGCTTAGTGTCTAACTACGATTATCTCTAGTCAAATTAGTTACTCATGGTCAAACTTCCCGCTCGGTCACCCATCCTCCCACTACTCTAGCATTAGCACGCTTAACTTCCGAGTTCCATCCCGTCCCGAATCCAAGTGTTTCTCACGCATGTATATGATAGTTGTATCATATCAATCTTATTAACATGTTGGCCGAAGCCATATTTCTTTATTGTTTGAATTTCAAATATATCTTTTAATAAACAAAAGTAATGATATAATTAATAATTTTGAATAAATAAATAAACATTAACTTTTAATTTGTATTATTTCTAAAAATATAAATAATATATCCAAAAATTGAGAAAAATAGAACTAATTCATTTTAAAATCTTAAAAATACAAATAATATATCAAAAATGAAGAACAATAATACTAATTCATTTTAAAATCTTAAAATACAAAATATATATCAAAAATTAAGAACAATAATACTAATTCATTTTAAAATCTTAAAAATACAAATAATATATTAAAAAATGAAGAAAAATAATACTAATTCATTTTAAAATCTTAAAATGAAAAAATATATCAAAAATAAAGAACAATAATACAAACAATATTCATTACATGCATAGAGTCGATCACACATAACACAAACATAGAGTCGATCACATTTCATAATTAACATATATATATAGAGTCGATCACAAAAGATATCCATTACATATATATACTACTAATTAGACACCCATTACATGCACATAGATATCGAACACATGCATACATCATCTATGGCCCCGCCGAGTAGATGCGGAACAACTCGTACGCGACATATGCATCTACGGCCGCATACTTGAGGTTCGTCATGCGCAATGGGGTCTCCTCCCAATAGTAGTGATTCTGCCGGGGGAAATCAGTCTTCATCCTTTCATAGCCCTGGTGGATGAAGGTGCTTGCCATGACAGCCATCCCGGTCTTTGGCCCGGTCAACTGGATAAGATTCTGAAGATCAACGTAGTGATCTTCAGGTATCATAATACCGATGCGCATCAACTTCACACGGTCTTGCGTGATGTCCACGCTGCAAAAGTCAAACCCCGAGTTGACAAGAAAATCAACAAGGTCCGGGCAATGCCTCGAACTACTGTAACAACAAAAATAGGATATGTGTTAGATATGTTGCAACACACGTATTGTTCACATGCAACAAAAAAACTCGAAGATGGCATGCAAGATTGTACACGTGTGCTATATATATATAGCTTCTACCTTGACCATTGGAAGACCAACACCGAATGCTTGAACGATATCTGGATGAGGGCAACATCCTTCTGATTCGCCGTGTACTCCAGATTGAGACCAAAGAACCGGTGTTCTTCGGGAGCTTCAAAATAGAGATCGGCCAAATGACCCAGAGCTTCATGCAGCCTCGCGCAACTGTTGGTGAAGAGCACGTCCAAATCCTTGCCGCATGGTGTCTTCCCATTGTATTGCGTCCATTCAGCCATTTTGCGTGCGTGTGCTTGGATCGAAAAGAACAGAGAGCGAGAGAGAGGAAGAACAGAGAGCGAGAGGAAAAACAGAGAGCGAGCAGTGGAATGGCGCCCTTCTGCCTCGCTCGCGAAATAAAAACCGCCGCGGGGGAGGCGAGACGCTTGATGTTTAGTCCCGGTTGGCCACGGGCACGGGGAATAAAGGGCCATTGGTCCCGGTTGGCCACGGGAACGGGGAATAAAGGACCAATAGTCCCGGGCGGCCATGTCAACCGGAATTAATTCCCTCCACGCGTCGCAACGCGCTTCCCAACCCGCGACGTCTGACCTTCTGTCGCGGGTCTCCTCCCGACCCGGGACTAAAGACTCATTGGTCACGGTGCGCAACGCTTGGGGACTGATGCTGGCATACCGAAGGCCTTTTTTCTACCAGTGGATCGATCAAACTTGGAATCGTCGAATCTTGGGTTTTTGTTTTTTCATGGTTCGTTTGTTGTTTGGTTTTATATATAGGTTTGGGGAATCGAATACCGTGGTTCAGAGGTCTGCAGAGCGCGCATGCGCGGGACGGTTGGTCGTCGGCACTAGGCAAGAGCACGAAAAACACGTGATATTTGTGTCGGTAGAAGGAATAGGCCCCCCCAGCACGTCCGACCCCCGTAACCACAATGTGGGCCCATAAAAGCTAAAGATTAGGCCCAAACATTGCGATCAAGTACCACGTAATTGCGCACGTGATCAGACCGTAGGGAGCTATCAACCTCAAACCTTTTTTAATTCTTTTTTCTTTTGAAATAGGGCAACAACGCTATGCATCAAAACGATGCACGCCCTGGTTTTTATTAGAAACCAAGTAACAGAGGATTTAAATTTGTTTAAATCCCACCTGAATAAATGAATTGATAAACAACTACACATCATGCAGACGTCTAGTATGCAGCTAACCACCCTCGTTGTAGATAGTCCGTAGGACCATCATAAACCGAGTGCACCCAAAATCCAAATGTTGGTCCTTTAAAAGAAGAAAAACCCACGTATGGATTCAATATGTAGCTCAATGAACAACCTAAAAAAAAAACACATACCCAACACGAATGCTATCTTTTGTCTTTAATCAATTCCATGCAACCAGTTCCATACAAATTAGTAATGCTAATCGGTCAAATAATGATGAAAGTGTCGAGACATTGTAGTAAGGTTCATGGACGGGTGTGTCATATGCCTACTGGTAGAACCACGGGGGGACGTGGAAGTACTGTAAACGAGAACACCGAATTTGCCCAGGTTCGGTACGACGCAATTAGGCGGCGTTCCTACTTCTGCAATCTCACTAAATCGGGGCTGAAGTCTGAAATATACAAAGTATAATTGTGAGTATGGTTTCACTAACTCGGCGAGGATGAACTTCTCGGCGAGTCGGCTTCTAGCTAATTGTCGTCTGTTCTTGCTCCCATCCGGTTCTATATAGATAGCCGGATTAGGGATTACAGAAAAAAAAATCTAGAATACTACGGAAAGTATCTAACTTGGAAAGTAAGAAATCCGTCTTCTCCTCCAAGTCGCACCGCTTTGGGCCGTGGTCTGAGTTCTTCTAGAATCCGGCTTCCTGCGCGTCAGCTTACTAGGCCGCCCAATGGACTATGTTCCATCGCCTGTGGGCCACCCTGGTAATCCGGACTTAGGCCAATGCTAGACATACCCCTAATTCGCATATATCCGACAGTAGCCCCCAAGAAGGATTAAGACTTCATTATGCCGTTCCTTGTGGATTTGTATTCTTTTCTAGAAGCCTCGGCGTTTTGTCTTTATTCTTGAATTCTTCAATGCCAAAACTCGAATTTTACCGAAATCCGGCATTTCTTCCATGAACCTTCGTGGAGAAGGAAACTGTGACGCAAGCGATCAGATCTTGCTTACGTTACGATCATCAAGGGCCAGTCAAAAGCCTGAACCCTTATCTCTGACAGGTTCTCGCATGAGAAACGAGGAGATAGCAATAGTCACCCCGCCCCCTCGTTTCCCGTATTTTCAGGCGTTACACGCGTCAATCATCCAACGGCTAAAAGAGCCGTTGGAGCTAATCTCTACGTATCCGGGCTATAAATAGCCGCCTCGGGGTCTCCGGCTAACCTTCGGCTTCCTCTTCCTCCTCGAGCCACTTGAGCACCAGAGCAATGCTGCTTCCAGTTCTTCGAGCCAAAGCATCCAGAGAAAACGCAAACCCGAGCCCCCGAGCCCTCACCGGAGGTTCTCACTCCCGGCCGCGCCGCCCGCAAATGGATACTGAAAGCCCTCTATGCGCCTCCGAGACCGCGAACGTCGACGCCACCATCGAGGATCTCATCAGGGATCTCGACCCCATTGCCGAGCTTCCCCGAGCTTCTCCACGTACGCGGCGGAGGCGTCTGCGAGTGCACCGGCGGGCGGGAACCCAACTCCCGCCGCCGGATCTATGCTGCAGCCTTCGGGCACTCCTCCTCTTCCTCCTCTCTTCCCTGACACCGAGGAGGGAAATACTTCCACTCGGGATGGCGAGAACACGGTCGACAATTGGAGCCACTGCAATGTGGCCCCGGCTCTTCTCCAAGCCATGGAGAAGGACGTGTTCATAGTGAAGGACAAGTGGCGGCTGGAGGAGGATGACACGGAGCCTTCTCTGAAAGCCGGAGAACGCGTGGTTCTGGCTTCCCATATCAACAGAGGTATGGGTTTTCTGTCATCCGCGTGTTTCCTTCAAGTCCTAAACCACTACAACATCCAGCCCCACAACCTTCCTCCCAACTCAATCTTGTATATAGACGGATTCCATGCCCTTTTCGAGGGTTACTTAGGGATAGAACCCCGCCTAGACTTTTTTTCATTATTGTTTCAACGTGAAATGCAACACCATCGAGGGTGTTCTCCTTATTTGCGGGAAGAATGGTTTCCCAAAATCAAGACTTCCGAGTCCGTCAAATTCTGGACGGGCTCGTTTCTCTACCATTCAGATGTTCCCTATCCTGGAAAGGATACGGGAATTCCGGCTTCCATCAATTCCGCAGCCATGCCCCAAGACAATTGGGCATTGGACGCGGTCCAGGTTCTGCCTCCAGACCTGATGATAATCAAACAAAGAATCGCCAAACTCGTCTCCTCGAATCCCCCTATGATCGGCATGGATAAAGTTCTATGCTGGCTCGGAAGGCGGATTCAGCCTCTTGATCATCGTGGCGACCAGCTTCTCTACGAATACTCGGGACCCGAGGATTCGATAAGGACGACAAAGTCGGCTTTGTCGAAGAAGGAGTTCAAGTAGTGTGTCAACCAGCTTGTGGCTACTCGTGATCAATACGAGGAAATCCTACAAATATACATTGAAGGGACCAAGGTTCCCAAGGTACGTCTTTTGGGTATTTGTTCGAACTTTTTTTTTCTCGGATGTTTATTTTGATACTAATCCGGATTTTTCTTTTTTTACAGCTTCTTGATCTTCTGGAGAAGGACCTCGCCACCGACGATGAGTTAGCGGCTCCAAAAGCCCGCTTTCAATCAGCTGTAGGACGGAAGCGCAAGAAGGTATCTTCCAGCCAGGAAATTATCGATCTTGACGGTGTACCCGTCGCTACTTCCAGGTAAAAACACATGATTTCTTATTTGTATTCCTTTTCTTACGTAAATTTTTTCTCAGATTCTGAATCTCGGACTTTGATTCTTTTTCCTTTTCGAGCCTTGCTCCTGTCCCTTTGAAGGGAAAGCCAGGAAGAAACTGAAATCCGTTGCTCTTAGGGGGCCAAAGCCGTCCCCCGCTGCTGCTCCAGATACTCCAGTAGCAGCTGGAGAGGAAAACTCGGCTGCTCGGGAGGAGTATCCCTTGCAGTCCAGCCAGCCTGTTGCATCCGACACGGGTGTGCGGGAAAGGGCGGGACCAGAACAAGGCAAACCTTCAAACCCTGCCGACACGGAAACCATGCCGAGTTTCGACAAGAAGTTCAAGGTAAATCAAGAAGTCTGGTTTGATGAACACGGATACATCCATCCGTGGGCGAAAAAGTTCTTTGCCCGAGCCCCCTTGTTTCGCCCTTGGCCAAAAGGCGGACTAATCCTATGGAATAATTACGTGCTCTCACCTCGCTAGGTCATCCAAGATGGGATCCATCATATGGGCATTACCTTCGTAGAATACGCCAAGGAATTCTCCGAGAATCTCAACAGTTTGCAAAGAATGAGTCAGGTAATATCTCTAGCCCCCCAAGTATTAAGTCAAAACCATTCTTTCTGTTTTTTCCTTAATGCTTTTTCTTTTGCCTGCTTATTTTTGCTTACACAATCTTTTCCTTTGTATGTTTTTAGCAAACTGCCGAAAACATCAACAAGGAAGTTTTCGAGAAGCTGACCGTTAACAACCAAGAAGTGCGATCTCTTCTTGGTATTCTTAGTGAGAAGGACTCATAACTTTCCGAAGTTCAGAAGTAGCTGAAGGAGGCCTCTTGTAAGTATTCTTTCTCCTTTCTCTAATCTTGACTCTGAAATTTTTCTAAGGAGTTTTCCAAGTTTTGATCTTTCTCCTCCTTTTCTTCTTCACCTTCTTTGGCTAAGGCCAAGCAAATTGGTGAGGATGCTCGCAATGCTAAAACCCTCCGAAAGGAAAATTTGGAGCTTTAAAAAATGACCGTAAAGCTTCAGAAAGATCTGGAGGCGAGCCAGCTGGCTCTGGGATTATCCGAGTCTCGCGCTTCTCTACAAGCTGAGAAAGATCGGAAGACAATCCAGGATTTGGAGAATGCCCTTCACCAACGCCTTGAGGAAGGTGCTGAAATGGATATTATCCTTGGTAAGTTTTCTTACTTTTACCAAGTTTTTATTCATTGTGTATGATGCATACTTTTCCTCCTTCTGTTTTGTCTGATCATTTTTCTTTATTTTATTTAAAAGAAGGGAAACTCTGAGGTGCCCTCCACGCAACCCGTGACGCGCTCATCTATACCGCGGTGGTTAGGGTTTGTCCCTCCGCCATGCTGCCAAATCGGAGCCGCCGCCGGTTCGATCTCCAGCTACCGGTGCCGCCGACCGCTTCCATTTGGCAGAACGATTCTTCCAGGGCCCCGCCGTCCTCCTCCGTCCGCCTGACCTGCCCCGCCGACCTCTTCCGTCCGCCCTCGACCGCCGACCTCCTCGTCCACCCCCGACCGCCGACCTCCTCCGTCCGCCCCCGACCGGAGCCTCGTCCGTTCCTCGGGATCCTGCTGCCTCCGTGCGCCAGCCTCAACTCGCCCCGACCAAAGGCAGAGCTTTGGGCACGATCCCATGCCCCGACCGAAGGTAAGAGGAAATTTCCTGGTGGAGCAGCAAGCAAAAAAAAAAGAAGACTCGGATGGTGACTCCTGGGTGTTTCTCCTTGGCGATTCCCCGGCGTCCCCTCGGCGGTTCCCCGGTAACCTGCGCGCGGCCCTAGTCGTCTAGCTCCTGATGGCGGTGTCTCCCATCTCCCTGCTGCTGGCTGCGCCGGAGGGGACTGCTCTCGCTATGGCGGAGGCGGACCCGAGCTCCGTGTGTGGCCGGTGGTGGGCCGATGTGGCCAAAGAGTTCGACGAGGAGGAGCTTGAGCGTATGGAGGTGCAGCGTCTCTACTCACTGCCGGCTTGCCTCACCTTTGCCGACTTCCTCGAGGGCGCCCGACGCACCCCAGCGCGAAAACGAAGCATGGTGTGAACTCCAGCGAGGATGGCCATGACTGGTGGTGGTTACAAGGTGCGTGGAGAGCCCACTACTAGGGTTCCCCTTATGGGACCTCCGCGAGCTTGCACGTGTAGCGCTGCTACCGCTGAGCGTGGCTCTGTGACGGCGCGGGTGCCGCCCGTAGCTCCGGTGGTGGGCGACCAGGATCCGCCGCCGTCCTCGGGCGCATGACCTGGTGGGGAGGCTGGCTCCTCCTCCTGTTGGACCGATGGCGCCACGACCCATCCTCGAGTGGTGGAGCCAGGATGTGCAGGCCAACGCCCGTGCGGGCGTGTCGCTCCTGGGTCCCGGCCCGTCTTGCGCAGCCCAGCCTACGTCGGTTGGTTGTGGGTTAGCAGAGGCGCTGTTAGTCTCGATCTAGGGTTCCCAGCCCGACCCAATCAAGTCAGCCGGTTCCACGCCTCCGCGCGACGAGTTGTCCGCCGCCGCCGCCCCTGTCCCGGACGGGCGCAGATCCAAGTCACCTTCCCCTCCCTGCCGAAACGACGTCCCACCTCTGCTCCGTGCTGCCGCCCCTTCCCGTGCGGCCCCCGCTGCTCCCTACCGTCCCTCGGCGTGCCGTCCCCCGGCTACCTAATTGCCGGACCGGCGCCACCGTCCGGGTGCGGGCGGAGCTAGGCCTGGCCACAACGCCCGCCGGGGCTCCCCTCCGTGCTGGTCATCCAGGCATAGCCCGCGCCGGCTGTCTCCGCGCCTGGGGCCCTCGCCGGAGGGGCTACGCCGGGAGGCTCAGATGAGGGAAGAGTTGGAGCACCACCCTCCCAGGGAGGGGGTCTCGGGCGCAGGCTGGGGAGGGCGCGTGGAGAGTCGGCCATGACCCTACTGCTCCGGCCTCTAGGCGGGTGCGGGATGTACGTGGTCCGTCTCCTCCATAGTGCCTCCCGGCTGATGCTACTCGTAGCGGTTCCGATGTGGTGGCGAAGAAGAAGAAGAAGAAGTATAAAAAGAAGAAGAAGAAGCTCGTCGATGCCGTGGTGGCTCCACCGTCCGCCGGCGCCTCGCTCCCGCTTGGTATTGTCCCGGCCCAGATGGCGGTGGGCGGGTGTGGTTGTGTTGGCCACGGTTGCATGCAGCTTTTTGGTCAGGGCATTGACGCTGGCTTCTTCTACATCGACATGGGGGACATCAAGCTGGCCACTCCGGAGCATTTAGCGACCATTACCATGCTCCCGGACCAGGATGTGGAGCACACCTTCGAGATCACTGGCGAGACGATCAGGGAGGAGCTGGTCCGGCTCGACAGCGAGGCACCGTGAGTTGTGCAGGAGATCTCCGCGATGGTGTTTGCGGTGGCCTTCCCATCCCTCGGTCTACTCAACGCCGTTGCCTGGGCCACGACTACCACTCTCCCGGTGCACAACATCAAGGTATCGATGACGAAGTCCTCTGCGGATCCTGCCGCGGTTGCCACCCTCTCCTTGGTGTGGATCAGGATTTACAGGATCTCGCGCGAGGTGAGATCTGGCGCATTCCTGGCGAGGATTGCCCAGGCTGTGGGTGTCTTCCAGGAGCTGGACAAGACCTCCCTGCCAGGGGATGGCCTTGTTTGGCTCCGGTCCTGGTCCCAGACAGCTCCAAGCTCCCAGGACCCCTACTGTTGTTCTTCTTCGGCTTGGAGGGCAGCCTCTTGAGGTGGAGGTGGAGGGTGAGGGTGAGTGCCAGGGGTCCGTCTCCCCTCCTCCTCCCCACCATGATCCCTCCGCTAACCACATCCTCTCTAAAGATGACGAGGGTGACTCTTCAGACGACGACCACCTCGACGATCCTGCTCGGGGGTGACGGCTTCGCCCCCTCCTCCAGCGGCGCCTGCTTCCCCTCCTCCCTCGTCGTCCGCGGGGGTGGAGGCCCAGGTGGCTGCTCTGGTTCAGGCATCTTTGCCTGGACAGTTTGCTCCAGCGATGCTGGCGTCTCCCATGAGTGCGTCGGCTAGGCTGGGCGTCTCAGGTCCTTCTGTTGCGTGTGGCCTGCAGGTCTCTCAGTACGGCTCCAACCTTTGCGCGGGGTTGGGATCCAGGGAGCTCTTTGGCGGTACCGTGGCGGCAGTGTCCCTCTCCCCTTCGCAGGTGCTGGAGGTGGAGGGGGCTCCACGAGTGTGGGGACGGTGGTTCATGCACCCGAGTCCCCATGCTCGTCGGGGGTCCTGTGTTACTACCGTTCGCCTGGGACCCCTCCTACCTCGACACAGGGGTCTCCCTCGCTAGTCCCTGCCACGCCGGCCGCAGGTTTCCTTGAGATAGTCACGGTCTTCCCTAACACTCCCGTGGTTGACCCTGGGGTCCGCCCGCTACGTCGCTCGAGGCCGCCTCCGCCTGCGCCCACCCGGGCCAGTGCGAGACTGGCCTCGAAGGTCGGGGTGAGCTGACGGTGCTGACGGTGGAGGCGATGGCCTCTCGCCATCGTGCGGCTCGTGATCTGGAGCCTAGTACGTCTCGGCCTTCCTCCTCTCGCCCCCACTCCCGCCCTCCCCCTCCTCTGGATCTCGTTTCTCGGTCCTAGACTCTGTTCACCTTGATCACTTGGCTCAGGTGGCGGCTGACTGTGATAGTGTCTTCCGTGGTGAGAAGGGCCCTAGATGTGAGCAGGTTGAAGCTATTAGAGTGAAGGAGGTCTACGGGGGGCCCTTGTTGCCGCTCGAGCTCAGGCGGAGCATGAGCGACAGGGGCCCCTGGATCCCTCTGGACCCATGCAGGATGTGCAAGGGTCCGGTAGTGGAACCACTCCTTTGGTAGCTACTGTGGGTGATCCTGAGGCAACCCCTGGCTAGGAGGAAGCGCGGGAGACCTGCCAAGTCGTTGTCCCGGCCCTCGACCTCTGGTAGGGCCCGATCAGTCCCCCATAAGGGGACAACCCCGTCTAGTTCCAAATGAGTGTAAGCCACTTCATTTGGAACATGCGGGGGTTCGGGAAGGATGGGCGGCGACGTTAGTTTTTGGAGTATTTTCGGGATGAAGACCCGGATATAGTTGGTATTCAGTGGACGATTCGGCAGGATTTTTCTATCTCGGAACTGGAAGGCTTAAGCCGACATAAATTTGCTTGTCAATGGCTTCTGGCTACGGGTCGCTCGGGTGGGATCCTCCTTGGCGCTAAGGAGGACACCTTCGAGGTAGAGGATATGGACCGCGGGGAGTTCTTCTTGAGCATGTCTCTGACCCACATACGGTATCTCCTCCGTTGGGATGTGATTGTTGTCTACGGCCCGTGGATCATAGTAGCTCTCTTGAGTTCCTTGAGGAGCTGAGGGCGAAGGTTGACCGCTGCACTATTCTGGTGGTGGTGGTGGGAGACTTCAATTTGATCCGGTCTCCCGAGGAGAAGAGCTCGGATAATGTGGACCTTCCGAGGATGAGGCTGTTCAATGACTTCATTGATATCGAGCGAGTGGGGGGCGCGCTACACCTGGTCCAATAACCAGGCGGACCCTATCTGTAGTGTGCTGGACCGGGTGCTAGTCTCGGTTGAGTGGGAGGTGGCCTTCCCGTTGTGCTCCCTACGAGCCATTACGCGGGTGGGTTCCGACCACTCCCCCTTGATCTTCTCGAATGGAACGACAGTTGCACCTAGACAGAACCGCTTCCATTTTGAAGACTTCTGGCTTGGTCAGCCAGTATTCGTGGAAGCGGTTCGGGGTAAGTGGTTGGCGGCGGTAGCTTCCCCCTTCCCCCCCCCCCCCCCCCCACGCATGTACAATGCTGTGGACGTGTGGCACTTTTGTGCCAAGAGTGTCCGCCAATTCATGCGGTGGTGGGGGCCAATTTAGGCGCTGAGATACGAGGAAGAAAGCTTCCCTCCTTGGCCAGATTCAGACTTTGGACTTGGCCACAGACGCAGGGGGGGCTTACCTCGGATTAGTGTACCTAGCGATACGCCCTTGAATCCTTCATTATGGAGATCTACAAGGGGGGAGGAGGTATTCTGGAAGCAACGTAGTCGCCAGAATTGGATTGATAAGGGGTGGCCCAATCTTCTCAGTGAACTCACAGATAACTTCTGAATTGATAACTAGTGCGCCACTAAGAACTCTCCCGGCTGATCCCTGATGCCAATGCAAAAGATAGCAACCCCAAGGATATTCTCAACTCCACACTCTTGCACAAGTAATCCACTGACTACAAGTGGTACTGTACCGTCTTATTCCCAGTGGAACAGCAGGTATCACGTAAAGTTTGCAGATGAACTTCCAGATGAAAGGCTTACAAGCAGTTTCAATCTAGAGGTCTAGGGTTTTTGGTTTTAACGTAGTCTAACCCTCCAACTCGCAGGTATGGGGGTATATGAGAGGGGAGGGGTGCGGCCACAACGAGGCTTGCGCAAGCAATCCCTCTCTTACTCGGCTAGGACTCCTAATTCTACCATAACTGGATACAAACCGACCCCCACACAAGGGGTGCGGCCAAATTGGTATACAGACCAATCCTAATTGAACTAGGTCTTGTATATGGCGCATTGATACACCTTGTGGGCGCCCTCCTCTTTCCTTGTTCATGTATGAGTGTGGAATAACATAATACATTGTTTTCCACACTTAGTGCATTTGATCTTGTGGAGGCACCATCCCCTTATCATGATAACATTTGTTATTTGTTGTTTTCACCATGCTAGCACTTGTTTTCCATCTCCTCTTGAAGTCCATGTTCATCCTTGTGTAGCTCCTCTCCATGATCTCCATTCATGTTTGTGTTATCAACAAACCTAAGAATACACAAATGCAAAGATTTAGGTAGTATAAAGCTCTCACAATTATAAACATTATATTCAAGTAGGAGTGAATTCACCTGTTGTTGTAATAGCTTTGTTCTTGATCTTGTCATTGGACCAATCCTCACTTCATTAGCTTGTATAGGAGCATCCTCATGTGTAACAATAGGTGAAGAACTAGGTATGTCCTCATCATCCTCCCCCTCTTGAAAAGGCATCGACCTCGATGCTAAATCATCTCCATGGTAAGGTGTCAAATCAGCCACATTAAAAGAATTACTAACACCAAACTCATCAATTGGGAGGTCAATCTTGTATGCATTATCATTGATCCTTGAAATAACTTTGTAAGGACCAGCTCCTCTAGGCACCAACTTTGATTTTCTCAATGTGGGAAATCTATCTTTTCTAAAGTGCACCCACACCATATCTCCTGGCCGAAAAATCACTTCTTTCCTCTTCTTATTCATCCTCTCAGCCACATATTTTCCTTTGCTCTCAATTGCTTATTTTGTTTTCTCATGAATCTTTCTAACAAAATCAGCTCTCTTGGATGCCTCCATATTAATTCTCTCTTGTATAGGAAGTGGTAATAAATCAAGAGGAGTAATAGGCTTGAACCCATACACCACCTCCAAAGGACATAATTGAGTAGTTGAATGCACAACTCTATTGTATGCAAATTCCACATGTGGCAAACACTCCTCCCACTCCTTCAAATTTTTCTTGATCGTACTTCTTAATAATGTGGACAATGTCCTATTGACCACTTCGGTTTGGCCATCAGTTTGGGGGTGGCAAGTAGTGGATAACAATAATTTAGTGCCAAGCTTACCCCAAAGTGTCTTCCAAAAATAACTCATGAACTTGATATCTCTATCTAAAACTATAGTCCTTGGAACTCCATGCAATCTCACAATTTCTCTAAAGAACAAATTGGCAATGTGAGAAGCATCATCACTCTTGTGGCATGGAATAAAATGAGCCATCTTTGAAAATCTGTCCACAACCACAAAGATAGAGTCATGTCCTCTTTTTGTCCTTGGCAATCCCAACACAAAATCCATACTAATATCCTCCCATGGTGTACTTGGTGATGGCAATGGTGTGTACAATCCGTGGGGCTTCAATTTTGATTTGGACTTGTTGCAAGTAATACATCTTTGCACCAATCTATACACATCTCTTCTCATATGTGCCCAATAGAAATTTTCAGCCAACATCAACAAAGTCTTCTCTCTACCAAAGTGTCCCATCAAACCTCCACTATGAGATTCCTGGATAAAAAATAAACGCAAGGAACACTCGGGAATACATAATTTGTTAGCTCTAAACAAGTACCCATCATGTATATGAAATTTTTCCCATGCTTTAGTATTAACACATTTATTAAATGGCACAGAAAATTCTTTATCTTCATCATATAAGTCTCTAATACCCTCCAAACCCGAAACCTTAATTTCTAAATTTGAGAGTAACATATTTTTCCTTGACAAAGCATCAGCAACTACATTATCCAATCCCCTTTTTATGTTTTATGATGTATGGAAAAGATTCAATAAACTCAACCCACTTAGCATGTCTCTTATTCAAATTATTTTGACACTTTAAAAATTTCAATGCTTCATGATCACTATGTATAATAAATTCTTTAGGCCACAAATAATGTTTCCATACCTCTAAAACTCTCATAAGTGCATATAATTCCTTATCATAAACAGAATAATTCAATTGTGCACCATTTAATTTTTCATAAAAATAGGCAATAGGTTTCTTTTCTTGCATGAGCACACCTCCAATACCTATGCCACTAGCATCACACTCAATCTCAAATTGTTTATCAAAATTTGGAAGCATAAGCAATGGGGCCGAAATCAACTTCTCTTTCAATGTATCAAAATCAATATCTTGAGAAACACCCCATTCAAAATTAACACCCTTTTTAGTTAGATCATTTAAAGGGGCAGCAATTGTACTAAAATTAGGCACAAATCTTCTATAGAAACTAGCAAGCCCATTAAAACTTCTAACTTGACTCACATTAGTTGGAATTGGCCAATTTCGAATAGCTTCAATTTTAGATTGATCAACCTCAATTCCATGCTTAGAAACAACATAACCAAGAAAGATAACCTTATCTTTGCAAAAAGTGCACTTCTCAAGATTACCATACAATTTATTAATTCTTAGCACTTGCAAAACTTGTCTAATATGATCCATGTGTTCATGTTCATTGTGGCTATATAAGAGAATATCATCAAAATAAACTACCACAAATCTACCAATAAAGTCTCTTAAAATATGGTTCATTAATCTCATGAAAGTACTAGGTGCATTAGTTAAACCAAAAGGCATTACTAACCACTCATATAAACCAAATTTTGTCTTAAAAGCAGTTTTCCATTCATCTCCCTCTTTCATTCTTATTTGATGGTATCCACTACGCAAATCAATTTTAGAGAAAAGAGTAGCACCACTTAATTCATCTAACATGTCATCTAAACGTGGTATAGGATGACGATAACGAATAGTGATGTTATTAATTGCTCTACAATCTACACACATGCGCCAAGTACCATCTTTCTTAGGAACCAAAATAACGGGAACGGCACAAGGAGAAAGACTAACCCGAATATAACCTTTGTCCAATAGTTCTTGTACTTGCCTTTGTATCTCCTTTGTTTCTTGTGGATTGGTTCTATAAGGAGATCGGTTTGGGAGAGATGCTCCGGGGATCAAATCAATTTGATGTTCAATGCCTCTCAATGGTGGCAATCCCGAGGGCACATCTTGTGGAAAAACATCCTCAAAGTCCTGCAAAACATTAGAAACACCAAGAGGAATAGGGGTCATGTCATTAGAAACCAAAATCTCTCCCTTGTGAATAAGCACAATAGGGACTAGTGAAGGATCATCCTTAAATTCCCTCAAATCCTCTTTAGTGGCTAACATGCATAATAGGTTCTCTCTCTTTTTACCACTCGAATTGGTTTTGCTATCACTCCCCATGGCTTGTATTTTTGGTGTTCCCTCACCCCTCTCTCTTTCTTTTTCTACTTTCCTCCCAATTTTGGATTGGGACTCTTGTAAAATTTGCTGTGGAGTCATAGGCCTCAAAATAATAGTCTTCCCATGATGATATAGCTCATAAGTATTTACTCTTCCTTCATGCTTCACACTTCTATCAAATTGCCAAGGTCTTCCCAATAATAAATGGCAAACTGTCATGGGCACCACATCAAACTCAATGATATCCTTATAAGGTCCAATTTGGAACTCCACTCTCACCATATGAGAAACCTTCATTTGTCCCGTGCTACTCAACCATTGGATGTGATAAGGAGAAGGGTGTGGCATATATTTCAAATTGAGTTTTGCACATAGATCTTTGCTAGCCAAATTTCTGCAACTCCCTCCATCAATAATGACTTTGCAAGCCATGTTGGGACCAATAACAGCCTTTGTTTGAAATAGATTGCACCTTTGATTTTCAGGACTAGGCACAACACTCAATGAATTTTGTGTGCAAATAATTGATGGCATAGTAGTAGCATAAGCATCCAAAGGAGAATCACTCAAATAGCCATCATCATCATCAAGATCATTGGGATCAACATCATCTCCTGTCTCATATTCATTGTTCTCATTGATCACCATCACTTTTGTATTTGGACAATCCCTCTTGAAGTGGCCCTTGCCTCCACATGTGTGACATGTAATATCTCTATTTCTTGTAGTAGAAGCACTAGAACCCGAGGCACTTGCTGCTGGTTGTGATGTTTTCCTTGTATTAGACACACTAGGCTCGGTTTTGGATGATGGAGCACCTCGAAAACTTGATGATGGAGGTGGTGGTGGTGGCATACTAGGAGTAGTAGATGATCTCAATGGGAATCTACTCCTTGTTCTAGCTGAATTTTGTGCTTCCTCAAGTAGATGTGATTCGGCCTCCCTAGCATGATGGAGTAAATCATGCATATTAGCATATTGATAATGCCTCACAATGCCCTTGATTTTATAATGTAAACCTGAAAGGAATCTTTGCATTGTTTGCTCTCCTTGCTCTACCACACGAGCTCTTTGCATAATTAACTCCATCTCTTGATAATAAGCATCAACTGTCTTGGTACCTTGCCTCAATTGTTGTAATTTGTCAAACTGTTGCCTTATGTAATTGGGTGGTACAAATCTTTCCCTCATGAGCCTCTTCATGGTGTTCCAAGTAGCAATGGGTAACTCACCATCATTATGTCTCTTTCTCACTAGATTATCCCACCATCTAAGAGCATATCCATCAAACTCAGAAGATGCCAACTTGATCTTTCTATCCTCATGGTAATCATGCAATCTCCATAGCTTCTCTATTTTCAACTCCCATAGCAAGAATTCTTCCACATCCATAGTATCAAAGTTGAAAGTTGGAATAGAAAATTTGGGCTTACCCAATATATCTTCTCTATGTTCATTAGCATTAGGTAAAGGCACACGCCTAGCTCGGCCTAGAAAATCTCCTCGGCCTCTTTCTCCTCTAGCTCCACGACCAAGATTAGGCTCCTCCTCATTATTTGCATCACTATGGACACTAGCATTGTCATCATCAATAGGTGGCAACCGAGCTTGAATTAATCTTTGAAGATCAGTCATGGTATTGTTGATGGCATCAATAGAATCTTGCATTGTTTTCAATTGAGCACTATTGGTCTCGGCCACTTTATTGGTTTCCTCCACCTTCTTGTCCATGTTATTAACCATCTCATAGAGAGGATCACAAGCACCATCAACATATTTCTTGAAGTGTGTCTCATTGTCATCCAATTTATTTGTCAACACATCCCTTAATGCCTCATACTCCATCCAAATCACTCCCTCGGATTGGTCCTTCTTTTGCTGCACAAGATCACTACTAGAAGGATCCATTAGAAGGTTAGTGAAAATAAAACAAGTATAGGTTGTGGTTCCTCTCACAACTCACTCAAAAATCTAGCAAGACAATAGGATATCTTACCACTCCAAAGTGAATAGAGATACTTACCACAAATAGAGGCAATTAAAGTGCTTTGGTGTGAAAGAGAGAATACCCAGGTTTTTAACTCTCACAAAGGCAAACAAGGTTATTTAGTGGGGCTTGGTATGGATACCTAACAATCACCAAAGTAACAATCCTATTTGTTGTCTTAGTGAAGATATAAAAATACCCAAGGAAACTCACACAATAATGGAGACAAATGTGGCAAAGCAAATATATGGATGAATTTTTGCAATGCACTAGAAAGTCACTAGCTAGGCTCTTAATTGACAGGCACAAGATTGATCAATTGAAAAACCAAGTGTCACAATGGCAAGCTCAACTAGTAAACAATAGCAATGATATGGCCTTTTTGCACTTTCTCTTTTCTCTTTTCTCTTTTTTTTATACTTTTTGCTTTTTCTATTTTTTTTTGTATTTTTCAAATGGCCTTACACTAAGCTAGGAGCAACAATTAACCAAACACAAGTGAACACAATGGTGGTGATGAAAATGAGCAACCTGTCAGAGCACAAAAATAGCTATACTTGTGGGCAAGTTCCTATTAAGATGCTGTAGAAAGGTTGTGGCTAAGGTTCACAAGATATGGATGTATTGGTCCTAGTGAGAAAACAAGGAAAAACAAAGAAAAACAGAAAAAATCTAGGTGAAAACAAGCTCTAGATAGCTCACGGCAGCACAAACCACTCACGGCAGGAAAACAGCCCGTTTTGGTACCACGGCAGAGCGTACGGTAGCAAATCAGTGAGTTTTTGTACCGCGGCAGAGAACTCAGCAGCTCACGGCAGCAACAGCACCTCACGGCAGAGAAAAACAGCTAAAACGCACCACGGCAGGCTCACGGCAGCGAAAACGCGCAGAAACTGTGCCGCGGCAGCGCACGCGCTCGCGTTATACGATTTGGTAAGCGCGTTACGGTCGATTCCCTAGCGCGACCGGGTGGCAGTTGGCGGCAGCGACGGCAGAAATTTTGTTCCGTGGGGGTGGGAGCGCGTGGGGTGGGATTTGGTAAGGATTTCTACGGGCGCGCGGGGGTTATGTAAGGATGGAATCCGAGTGTAGCTAGGGGTGGCAGCGGTGGTTTGCTTGCGGTGGGTGGAGATGAATCCGATGGCAACTAGGAAGTGGTGCGGCAGGAATTAGGAAGGTTTTGTGCCGTGGGAGTGGGATGTCTAGATGGACTCGGATTGGGGTGGTATAGGATGTTGTGCTGCGTATTTTTTTGTTGTTTTTAGATAGAAATTCGACTAGATGAACAAGAACCCTAAACCTAGCCGAAAACAAAAGATCTAAAAAAGAGAAAAAGCAACACAAATCTAACACAAAGACAACACTAGTAATTGAAAACTAAGATGATATCTAGGCTATGTCAAGAACTAAAACTATTTTTGTGGGGCAATTTTCTGGATAGGTAATAAAAACACTCAAAACTAAAGGGAAATTTGATAGCTCACCGAGGCAACCTGTAAATCTGATAACAAGATGATAAGGGGTGGCCCAATCTTCTCAGTGAACTCACAGATAACTTCTGAATTGATAACTAGTGCGCCATTAAGAACTCTCCCGGCTGATCCCTGATGCCAATGCAAAAGATAGCAACCCCAAGGATATTCTCAACTCCACACTCTTGCACAAGTAATCCACCGACTACAAGTGGTACTGTACCGTCTTATTCCCAGTGGAACAGCAGGTATCACGTAAAGTTTGCAGATGAACTTCGAGATGAAAGGCTTACAAGCAGTTTCAATCTAGAGGTCTAGGGTTTTTGGTTTTAACGTAGTCTAACCCTCCAACTCGCAGGTATGGGGGTATATGAGAGGGGAGGGGTGCGGCCACAAGGAGGCTTGCGCAAGCAATCCCTCTCCTACTCGGCTAGGACTCCTAATTCTACCATAACTAGATACAAACCGACCCCCACACAAGGGGTGCGGCCAAATTGGTATACAGACCAATCCTAATTGAACTAGGTCTTGTATATGGCGCATTGATACACCTTGTGGGCGCCCTCCTCTTGCCTTGTTCATGTATGAGTGTGGAATAACATAATACATTGTTTTCCACACTTAATGCATTTGATCTTGTGGAGGCACCATCCCCTTATCATGATAACATTTGTTATTTGTTGTTTTCACCATGCTAGCACTTGTTTTCCATCTCCTCTTGAAGTCCATGTTCATCCTTGTGTAGCTCCTCTCCATGATCTCCATTCATGTTTGTGTTATCAACAAACCTAAGAATACACAAATGCAAAGATTTAGGTAGTATAAAGCTCTCACAATTATAAACATTATATTCAAGTAGGAGTGAATTCACCTGTTGTTGTAATAGCTTGGTTCTTGATCTTGTCATTGGGCCAATCCTCACTTCATTAGCTTGTATAGGAGCATCCTCATGTGTAACAATAGGTGAAGAACTAGGGATGTCCTCATCATGGATTCTTAAGGGGGACTCCAACACGGCCTACTTCCATGCCATTGCTAATGGAAGGCGTCGCAGATGTTCCATCCCTTTTCTTTCGGCCGACGGGGTGCTTATGGAGACGGAGGCGGCCCTTTCCACCCATATCTACTCCTTCTACAAGGAGTTATTTAACGCTAGCCCCTGTTCGGGGGTGGTATTGGCGGAGGAGACTTGGTCCCTTGGGGCCCTAGTCTCGCCGGAGGAGAACGCACAGCTGTTGCTGTCGTTCCTTCTATAGGAGGTACGGCGGGCCGTGAGGGAGATGAAAGCTAACTCGGCCCCGGGGCCGGATGGGCTGCCGGTATCCTTCTTCCAGTCCTTCTAGGAGACTCTTCAGGAGGTGATCATGCCGATGTTCCAGGAATTTTATAATGGAACTCTCGTGATGTCGCGCCTAAACTATGGTGTGACCCCGAAAGTTGTTAGGGCCACGTATATCCGCCAATTTAGGCCCATCACGGTGATAAATGTCATCCAGAGGATCTTATCTATGGTGTGTGCAATGCGTTTAGCCCCAGTGGCCGAGCGTATTACGCACCCCTTTCAGTTTGCCTTCCTTAAGGGGCGATTTATCCATGATGGGATCCTTGCACATCATGAGATTGTTCATGAGGTCAAGGTGCGCCACCACAAAGGGGTGTTTCTGAAGCTTGATTTTCAGAAGGCGTATGATCGCTTGCACTGGTCCTTCCTCCGCCAGGTGCTCCAACATCGAGACTTTGATGGTCGGTTCATCACGTGGATTATGCAACTCGTCATGAGTGGAAATACCGCGATCAACATTAATGGGGACATTGGACCCTATTTTAGGTCGTCTTTTGGGGTGAGGCAGGAGGTCCTATTTACCCCATTCTCTTTGATCTGGCCATGGATGCCCTAGAGGCTATCTTGGATAAAGCCAAGGTAGCCGGCCACATCTCTGGTGTGGTTGGCCACCTCATCCCAAGGGGAGGCATCACCCACCTGCAGTATGTAGACGACACTATGATTATGCTTGAGGGATCAGATCTAGATATTGTCAATCTCAAGTTCTTGCTGTTGTGTTTTGAGGCCATGTCAGGCCTCAAAATCAACTTTGACAAGAGCGAGGTGGTGGTCCTCGGTTGTACTCCGGAGGAACAACAACGAATAGCGGATAACCTCAATTGCAGGTTGACCACCTTCCATGTTAACTATTTGGGCGTTCCTCTGAGCGACTCCAGGATCCTCATCAAGGACCTTGATCCTATGGTGGGAAGGGTGAGAAATAAGGCAGAACCCTGGCATAAACGCTTTACCTCCAAGGGAAGCAAGTCCGTGCTGATTGGGTCCTGCCTGTCTAGTATCCCCTCCTATTTGATGGGAATTTACTACCTGTTGGAGGGAGTCCATGCAGCTTTTGACAAAGAACTCTCGCACTTTTTCTGGCAAGATGCTACCGGAAAACAGAAATACCACATGGTCAAATGGGCGGATGTGTGCGCCCCCAAAGATTTTGGGGGCATAGGGATTCTGGCGCCCCGTAAGATGAATGTGTCCCTCTTGCTGAAATGGGTTTGGCGCATTCTACGGGAGGAGGGGGCCTCTGGCTCCAGCTCCTTAAAGCCAAATATCTGCAGGAACACCCGCTTCTTGCCTGTGATCGACAAGAGGGATGTCTATTTTGGAGGTTCATCCAGTCGATTAAGCGGGACATTAGGAATGGTGCTAGGTTCAGTATTGGCGATGGCCGAGGGACCATGTTTTGGTTGGACCCTTGGCTTCGGGAGCGGATGCTTCATCTTGAGGTCCCGAGGCTATTTGCTATCTGCTTTGAGCCCTCCCAACTGGTGGCGTCAGCGGTCCAGAATGGGAATTGGAACATCTTGTTCCGACGAACTTTTGAGCCGTCTGAGACCGCTGAGTAGGAGGTTCTCAAGGGCGATTTGCCTGATTACCTTCCGGGGGACCGGACCAGGTGACCTGGTCTTTGTCCCCCTCGGGGTCCTTCTCGGTCAAATCGGCGTATAGGGCCAAGTTCTCTAGGCAGGTTAGGTCTTGGGCTACTCCTCTTTGGAAGGCCCCACTACCGCTTGTCGAATATGCATCTCAACAAGTCCCTCGGGTGAACCGATAGGGTTTTGATTAGGAGAACGTGTAGACGCTGGTGATAATCGTTGGCTAATAGGGGGCACGATTTACCTGAAGAGGTCGTTGCATAGAAAACAAAAAAAATTCTACGCGAGAGACACCCGAAAGGCCAAGATATAATCTACAAGACGAAGTGCAACGGGCAAAGAGAGGGTTAAGGAGAACACATACCCTTGAAGACACAAAGTGTTACGAGATCAAATCTCTTTGTTGGCGTAGTCGTACTCACACCGATCCTGATAGCGAGAAGATGTGCACCGCAATCCGGCGGTGCCTCCGTGATCAGTCACACGTACGGTTGATGACGACCACCGTTCCTTCGATCCAGCGGGGCGCGGAAGTAGAGGATCCCTCGAAACTCCAGCAGCACGACGGCGTGGTGGTGGTGAAAAATCCCACGGTCAGGGCTTCGCCAAGCCGGAAACCATGGAATGGAGCAGCGGGAGGAGGAAAAAGGAAGTGGGCAAGTGTGTGTAAGAAGAGGAGCTCTCACCCTCCTTTTATAGGGGAGGGGAAGCCAGCCCAAGAGGGGGTGCGGCCAGCCATGGTGGTGCCCCCACCTCTTCCCTCTTCATGTGAGTGGAAGTCCCACTCACATCCACTAATTTTCCCTTAAAACTTCACTTAGAAAATCCAAGAGTTTTTATCTAAACTACTTATAAAAGAGTAAACTTCGTAGATACATTTAATCTGACGCGTTCAATTCCCTCCAATCGACGTACCGGATCGTTCCAATGTTGAGCAAAACTCAACACAATTTAACCCCTCGCAAAGACGGAATCACGTAACATATCTAATTACAACTCCGTCCGCAGAAAAAGAACTCGATGTACACATCGACCCAAACGACGACGCCACGGCCCGATCGACCTGGCAAGGTCGCCGCCGTCAACGTCACTTTCCTGATTAAGCCGACCCAACGTTCTCGGGCAGATGCAGGGGACACGCCATCGGCCCAAACGACGACGCTAGCGCCCGATTAACCTGATAAGGTCGCCGCCGCCAATGCGACCTCTCCATGATCAAGCCGACCCAATGTTCTCGGGCCGATGCAGGCAACACGCCATCAACCCGCTCCACTCGACCTGCTCCTGTTTGCTGCCGACCTGCTCCCCTCGCCGCCATGGACGTAACGTCGAAGACCTGCTCTGCTCGCGACACAGACGCAATGTCCTCCCGCCGAAGACCTGCTTTCGGTCGCCACCATGGAGGCAACGCCCTCTTGCCAATTGCCATACCTACACATTTAGGACCTCATGCCTGTTCGATCCCTGCCTCTAGACCGGTGTCAAGATTCAATGGCGTCGGTCACTTGGAGGAGGTTGCGACGACGAGTGGGAGAAGGACACCTCCATGGCCAGGAGCAGGATGGAAAGCCGGAGCTTTCTGGAGAAGAGGAAGAGGTCAGCAACCACAGGCCCATGGCCGTGGCTCCAAGAAGAGCAGCAGGTCGGGACAGAGCTCGGCTCGCTCGCCGGGAGAGGGAGGGTCGCAGGCGCGTCCATGGGTGGCCGAGGGCGGCGCGTCGAGGTTGTGAGGAGACGGGGAGAGGTGAGCGGGAGCGGTACTCGGAGGAGTTTCAAACTGATTTGGTGACGCCATTGGAGACAGGTCTGAAGTGGGGTTCAGGCTTCAGACTTCAAAGAGACGAAAGAAAATGTACATTGTTCTATTGGGCTGAATCCTGGGCCTTGCTCTTTGGTTAACATGATCCCTTTTCTATTTTAGTCAGCACGTGGACGTTTCTTTCAAAAAAAAAAGATGGTTTGTACGGTGGGGTAGACACTGTCTACAGATCCGTTTAGAAATTGGTGCACACGATACTGTTACATATTTCCCCTAAAAATGTCCTGTGGATTGGCTTAAGTTTTTTACTAACGGCAGACAACACATTCTACTATGATAAGCTTAGGCAGAACGTAGCGTGCAGATCTTAAAGGCCAGGCCGATGCGCAAGCCAAATGATTGATATCCATGCAAGAAGTTGAACTCTTCATCTATTTTGTGTGCTGTTCATGGCATCATTTGAACGTTTTAGTGGAGACAGGGTAACTGGGGCAATGCAGTACTGTGTCGCGAAGATATATCGTGCATATGGTTTATATACATTAATGATCAAATGATCAAAGGGTAAAATTGCTCCAATGTTGAGCTCAACTCAACACGGTTGCACACGTGTTAGAGGGAAAAAACGGAAACTTGATTGGAACCGATTCGATTGGGACCATCAACAACTCGTGTCTGTGTCGATCTGCACAATCGCCACACGCAGAACTCATGTAAGTATGATCAAGGTGGTGGCTAGGGCGACCAGGAAAGTTGAGGCCATTAGGTACTACGCGGCTGTGGCGCAGGGTGACAGGAACGAGTGCTGACGGTGCCAGGCGCGGAGGGACACTGTCGTTTCCTATGCCCCTGCTCGGCGTGGCCAGCACTGGCCTCTGTGCTCCACCTCTAGCCCGAGCAAGAAATTCCGCGAACACCTCACGTGGACTCCTGTCTGCGGCGTTCTGGACGACTGGACTACCGTGAGCACATGTCCACTCCTGCTCTAATTCCGACCACGATTCCGCGGCGCCGCGTCAGTCCGGTCCATGGAACGCAACAAGGCTGCTCGCTATGCCTGCAACCGTATCACAATGGCCACGCCGCTAGCTACCACTCTGTACACATCGTTTGCCTAGGACCGCTGAGGGCAGCCACGAACGTCTCCTTCGCTGCCATGAACTTCCTTGGCTGTCGCAAGGAACTCCCCCGAGCGCACTGCTCCCTCGACCTCAGCCTGCTGTGAAAAACAGACGTACATGCTGTTCTGAATTGTTGAACTTTTGCTAATGTGCACCTCTCCGTCGCCAAGCTCCTGCGCAGCGTCCAACTTGGCAAGCAGCGCGAGACGAGCTGCTCGACAGGGGACAACCTCTACTCGTGAGGGGTGGCCAACCTGAATTCGAGCCAAACCCACACCTATTTCTTCATCCACTTCTTCTATTTTTTTATAATCTTGGACCTCTTAGTCCACTTCTCCTACTAGGAATAATAGCTCGAGTAGGCCGGTGAATTCACCTTTTATCAAAAAAAAGTAGGCAGGTTAGCTAGCTAGCTTCTGGTTTCAAACATGCAAGTTGAAAATGTTAATGACTACTCAATCCAAAATGTAATCAAGCTAGCTAGCGTGCGTACTTTTGCAAAGAAAGAAAAGCTAGCGTGCATATGTAGGAATGATCATGAATACCAAAGAGAGCGCACATGTTGATCGAAAAAGAAATAAAAACCTGATCGATCCTCCTCCTCTCCGGCTACTTCGAGCTCCCCTCGTCATCACTACGGGACGCCTCAGCATTGATATGGCGTTTGATTGCATTGACTGAGATGCCGTGTTGGGTGCTACCGCATCCGCGGCAAGTTCGTGTCTTCCAACGCAATGATGGTGTCTGCCAAGGGTTCTATTAAAGACAAAACAGGGTGGGATGGTGCGAAATGGGAGAAGATGAAGACATCTTGGCAAGACCGTGGCTACCAACGCAATGATGGCATCTGCGAAGGCTTCCATCATCGGCATAGTGGGATGGGGTCACTGGGAGGTGCGATATGCGGGAGATGAAGACGCCGCACGTTTGATACTCTGATGTTCGTGAAGGGGTGGGCGTGGATCCTCGATGGGGTGTACACATGCTAATATGGCGACAGTGGCGTGTGGATCAAGGTCGTCACCATCCTCGACCCGACGAGGGCACAACATTATGGTAATGTAGTACAGTTGGTTCAATGAAATGTTTTTGATCAATTGTATATACGTGCGTTGCACGTGCAAACCTACTAGTTTAACAAATAAATAAAACATTTTTATTTCTTTATTTCAGCATTTGTTAATTCTATTAACAAACTTTTGCATATAGCACCTCGAATCATTTGTTAATTAAATTAACAACCATTCGACGAAAAACCCCTTGAACTATTTCAATTTTCCCCGAAACAATTTCGGTGCTTCTCAAAATATTCTTCGATATTCCGTATCATCTCAAACGCGTCATCAAACCTTAAGTGTGTCACCCTACGGTTCGTGAATAAGATAGACATGATCGAGACTCCTCTCCAATCAATAATCAACAGCGGGATCTGGAGATCCGTGATGACTCCTATATATTCAACGACGACTATCGTGATCGTGTGAACCATCAACGTCGTGAACTATTCCCTTTGTCTCGCGATATTTTACTTGTTCGAGATTCGATCATTTGTATCAACCATACCTTGTTTCAATCTCGTTACCGACAAGTACTCTTTTCTCGTTCCCATGATATAACATCCTTGTGAGCATATCACGTGCTTGCAAGTGGTGTCAATGTGATATCACCGAGAGGGCCCAGAGTATATCTCTCCGTCATATTGGATGGACAAATCCCACTCTTGATCCATGATCCTCAACTAATACTTTCCAAATACCTAACGGAACCTTTATAGTCATCCTGTTACGGTGTGACGTTTGATGACATCAAAGCACCCTTCCGGTATCAGTGATTGACATGATCTCATGGTCTAAGGAATAAGTTACTTCGTATGTTTGATATAACAATGTAAACCTATTGACTTGATCGCATTGCTATATACACTTTGGGTATATGTTCATCACATCATTCTTCTAATGACATGACCCCATTATTAACAACATCCAATGTTCATGATCAAGAAACCTTGATCATCTATTAATCAACGAGCTAGTTAAAAGAGAGGCTTTACTAGGAACCATTGTTTGTTTATTAAACACACATGTATCAACGTTTCTGGTTAATACAGTTCTAGCATGAGAAATAAAAATTCATCATAAACAGGGAATAAGATAATAACCATTTTATTATTGCCTTTTGGGCATATTCCCTTCAGTCTCCCACTTGCACTAGAGTCAATAATCTAGTCTGTAAGCACTTAACACATATGGTGTTCCAGTGTTATTACCATGCTTCGCATGTGGTAAACATCATCAAAAAGATCTGAACTGTTCAGGTCCTATTGTATTTGCATGTTCTTTGCGTCTACACGCATCAGTCATTCTCTAATGAGATGGCTTTGTATTTATATGGTCAATCGGTGAAACCTTAATTCCTCAGCTTAAACCGATGTCACTATCATTGTGAAAATGTAGCTTCATAGTGTTAGCATTCTTCGAAATTCACCAAGTTCCGGTGATACCTTAATTCCTAAGCTTAAACTAATGTTACTAGCATTGTGAAAATGTAGCTTCATAGTGTCAGCATTCTTGGAAATTCACCAAGTTCAATAAAGAACTCCTTGACACAAAATATGCTTATTATCAGTTGTCAACACAACGATATACTTTAACCTTTGTTGTAGTATCTGTCACAATATTTTAATTTTGAAACTCTTTCAAATCCAACATGGAACTTTCTTCCATCCTATTGTGTTACCCTTCATCACATATTTTAATTGAGATAAAATTACTTGAATAAATGACAAGACTATTAGTGTAACATATTACAACTAATATTTTGTCATTACTACATAGGAAAACATATCCTTAGCATTTCTAAAATGACACAAGGATCTCTCCCACTGTTGTCTAATCATCATATGAATTATCCTGCTATAACATTTTTATAGCATAGGACTCATCTGGTTGTGTACATCGCATGGAGACATGACTTAGAACTCTCAATTTCATTGATGCTCATCATGTGTCAAAACACTTGAATCTTGCTCAATTATTTTCCATGTGACAAGAACTCCTTCTTGTCAATTCGATATTGACTTACTTCAATATTTCATCTATGTAATTTGGCTTCAATCATATCAGGCGCTTCAATCCATCTCTTATAGATATCGATGCCCAATATCTTCTAAGCCTTTCACCAATATGAAAAACTTAACCGTGTTAATTTAAAATACATATTTTCCAATCAACCATATGTCATCTACATAAAGCATTGGAAATATGTCTTAGCGCTCTCACTTAATTTCTTGTAATTCTACAAGCATCTTTATCGTTCATGATGGAACCAAACTCTTTTCATAACTTCATTAAGGTAAAGATTTCAACTTCGTTATGCTCAATTCAACCATTGAAGTGTGCATACCTTTCTAGCAACCTTTTGAATTTTACAAAACTCTTAGACTGTTTCAAGTACACATCCTTGATCAAACTTCCTCGAGAGGAGAGTTGGTTTTGTTGTTCAACTACCATATCATAATATGTAACTTTGCTATAACTATCCGCAAAGACTAAAAACATCACTACGGAAGATCAAAATCTTGTAGTAGTCAACTCTTTGAACTTCGTCGAAAACAACTTTTCGATAAGTACAACTTTCAAAGGATGTTAAAATCCATGTCTTTGTTCCTATATAGACCCTTTTGCTATCGTTAGGCATCAAGCCTATCGAAAGGACTACCAAGTCACATACTTGATATTCATACAAGGATACTATGGTGGATATAATGACTCATAGTCAATTTTACGAAGTCAGGGCCCATCATCTTCTTCCTTTATAAGGTCCAGGTCCTTTTGTTGTCAAAACAACACTTTTCTCTTAAACCACAAGTTGGTCTGAGTACAAAGTTATAGGACTTTTGTGGTTTAGTACGCAAACTCATCCGAAGTATCTACAACACATGTAGTGTCTTCTACTTTGTCAAAATAGCAAACCCCGGAACAACTTCCAGTGCTGCGCTTCTCATGACCTGATAATGAAGATTCTCTAATCTCGTTGAGTTTGTACTGTCCTCCCACTCACTTATTTCGCAAGAACTATTTTCTCAAGAAATCAACCCTTTCTGACAAACAACATTTGTCTTTTGGTTTGGTGATAGGCGAAATACCCAATGTTTTACTTGGGATAACCTTATAAACATATATTTATCCTATTTTGGTTGTACACATTTTACACATGCTATGCATACCAAAACTTATGAAAATGACAATTCGGGTCACTACCCAAACCATATCTTATATGTTGTTAATTTCAATGGATCATGATGGTGCTCTTTTCAGTGTAAAAGCGGTTGTCACTAATGTATAAACTACAAAATTATAATGGCATTTTTATTTATCTTACCATGTCCAATAAGGTTTGATTTTGTCTCTTGAATACTCCAAACTAATGTGGGGTAATTCTAGTAATATAAGTTGTAGAACAGTTCTGCAACTTCTCAGATGTTTTGCTAAACTTGTAACTCAAACTTTATCCTTTATGATTCAATCATAAATACTTGATTATCTTGTTACATTGATTTTTACTTCATATTAACAACCTTTTGAACCAATTCACAATGTCAAACTACATTCTCTTTAAATAGATATACTTACATATCTACTCTAATCATCGACAAAATTTTATGAAGGAAAAATTAATCCACCATACATGACTACACATAATGGATTATATACATAAATATGTATAATCTCCACTAAATTAGTCGTCCATTCTACTTTGGCCTATGAACGGAATTTTAGTCATCTTTTGGAAAAGGTCTCACAAGCGTCAATTTATTCAAAACAAAATGACTCCGGAAGTCCATAAATACGGAGTTCCTTCATGTTTTCCTTTCCGATATGAATGGTGGTGTCACAATTTAAGTGAAACTCTTTTACGTCTTGCAACGTTTAACATTTAGTTTTATAGATGTTTACTTTACCAACATGATTTATATTAACATATCCATCAATTATGGAATATGGTCATAGTTTGAACAATCTCATTTGTTCTCACAAAAGACCAGAAGAAATAACAACTTGGTAAGTTCTTAAAATAAACCTTTAATGTTTGGTTCAATACGACAATGAACATAATAACACTTTATTACTGTTCTTGTCATAATCGATTCCACATCTATTACTAGTTCCTTTTAGGCCCTTGTATTTCTTGCATTGTGTTGTTTTGTATGACAACTCATACCAACCAATGTGGTATCAAAATACCCAAAAAATACTTTGTTAACTAGTAATATATCTATAACTTGTATTTCAAGCATATGCTCCTGAGCTAGACTTTTCCAGTTATCTTCTTTTTCTGCCATATAGCTTTTTGTAATTCTATTTTCAATATTCCCTTTCCTTTATAGAAGAATCATTCAACATCAAAGAATGCTAGTCGTACGAGCTCATTTTCTTTGGTGTGTTAGTCATATACTATCACCCATTGAGTCATACTTTAAGTTTGATTGTTCTACTAATGTCACCATATTAATAGTATTCTTCTAGATTCCACTCTTAGCAATCTCCAAGTAAGGTAAACAATTTTACCTATACTTTTAATCCATCCCATCATAACAATTTTATGATTAAGCTACTATAGCTTGAAGGAAGAAATTTAGAGGATAATTTTTAGCACCCAACTTCTTGGAAAATTCAAACGCCTAGCGTCTTCAATCATTGCATATATTCAGATAATATAAGCATACATTGTCACGCTAAATTATACTCAGTCATGTTGCTACAAATAAGTTTCTAGATATCAATATATCTTTCACTTGATTGTTTCTGAAAACAACTCTTTTCAGTTCCTAAATCACCTTGATCAACAAAGCATTCTTTTGAAGATAAAGTAATACGGAAGCAACCATGACTCTGGATTCTAAGTAGGAATTATTTACTCTCTAGAATAATCAATCATTAATCATATGGAGCTAGGTAGGAAATACCAAAAATCTACAATAGGACTCAATTTTAAATTCTCTAATACGGTACCATTCTTAAATGATTTTTACCAGATCATAACAGTTATATCTCAATCAACAATCTAAGTGTAAGGTAGTTTTGAGGATGCCAATGAATACTACAATTTGTGCAAATTCACTTTGATTGGTTGTTTATGATAAATAAGTTCAAGTTAATTCAAAATTATGCCATGAACTCCCACTCAAAAACACCATGCCTCTTAGTAGTCTTTAGTGATTACACGAACCAAATTCACTACACCAAAACCGATCATCACGTGAGATGATGTAGCTTCAAAGGCGAACATCGACATGTTCATCATATCATCCATATGACTCATGCTTTACCTTTCGGTTACGTGTTCCGAGGCCATGTATGTACATGCTAGGCTTGCCAAGTAGAACCGTAGTATTGCGTGTGTTTCAAGGCCATGTATGTATATGCTAGGCTTGAAAACACCCATTGTATGCGAACGTTGAGTCTGTCACACCCGATCATCACGTGGTGTCTCGAAACGACGAACTTTCTTAACGGTCCATACTTAAGGAAGAACACATTATTATCTTGATATTAAGTGAGAGGGATCATCTTATAATGCTACTGTCGCTATCTAAGCAAAACAAGATGCATAAAAAGTATTAACATCACAGACATCACATGTAAGGATAACGTGATATGATATGGTCCTCCTTGCACTTGATCTCCATCATGTGCATTATGGTATGATCTCCATCATCCCACCGGCGTGGTACCAAGTACCATGGCACCCCAATCTTGATTGTTCATCAACAATAAGACAACCATATGGATACCTTCCGGTATATCAATAATTTACAAAAGAGATCATCTCATAATCAAATTTGTAACATTGACCATATCAATTCACATGCCCAGCAAAAACTAGTTAGACGCTTCTAATTTATTTTTGCATATTTTACGTGGCTTAGGGCTTTCGAGGATAGAACCGTTCATACCTACGAACATCAACCACAACGTTGATAAACACATATTTAACAACCCTTCGTAGATTAGATCTTAACTATAGTAGGAGAAACAGACACCCGCAGGCCACTTATGCAATACAAGTTACATGTCAGTTGTGGAAAAAGTCTCATGTACGTGGACATGTAAGGTTAGTCTGGGCCGCTTCAAACCACTATGCCACTAAGATCATAAAATAATCAAGGAGGTAATAACATGATCATCAACGCCCACATAGACCTATGTGTTCTACCCGTACAAAACATCTACGCATAGATCCGGCTCTAATACCACTGAAGGGGTCGTTGCATAGAAAACAAAAAAATTCCTACGCGAGAGACACCCGAAAGTTAAAGGTCTAATCTAGGAAACAAAGTGCAACGGGCAAAGAGAGGGTAAAGGAGAACACATAATCTCGAAGACACAAAGCGTTATGAGATCAAATCTTGTTGTTGGCGTAGTCGTACTCACACCGATCCCGGTAGCGAGAAGATGTGCACCGCAATCCGGCGGTGCCTCCGTGATCGGTCACACGTACGGTTGATGACGACCTCCGTTCCCTCGATCCAGCGGGACGCGGAAGTATAGGATCCCTCGGAACTCCAGGAGCACGACGGCGTGGTGGTGGTGAAGAATCCCACGGTCAGGGCTTCGCTAAGCCGGAAACCATGGAATGGAGCAGCGGGTGGAGGGAAAAAGAAGTGGGCAAGTGTGTGTGTAAGAAGAGGAGCTCTCACCCTCCTTTTATAGGGGAGGGGAAGGCAGCCCAAGAGGGGGTGCATCCAGCCATGGTGGTGCCCCCACCTCTTCCCTCTTCATGTGAATGGAAGTCCCACTCACATCCACTCATTTTCCCTTAAAACTTCACTTAGAAAATCCAAGAGTTTTTCTTTAATAAATAAATAAAACATTTTTATTTCTTTATTTCAGCATTTGTTAATTCTATTAACAAACTTTTGCATATAGCACCTTGAATCATTTGTTAATTCTATTAACAACCATTCGACGAAAAACCCCTTGAACTATTTCAATTTTCCTCGAAACAATTTCGGTGCTGCTCAAAATATTCTTCGATATTCCGTATCCTCTCAAAAGCGTCATCGAACCTTAAGTGTGTCACCCTACGGTTCATGAATAAGATAGACATGATCGAGACTCCTCTCCATCAATAATCAACAGTGGGATCTGGAGATCCGTGATGACTCCTATATATTCAACGATGACTCTCGTGATCGTGTGAAACATCAACGTCGTGAATTATTCCCTTTGTCTCGCGATATTTTACTTGTCCGAGATTCGATCATTGGTATCAACCATACCTTTTTTTTCAATCTTGTTACCGACAAGTACTATTTTCTCGTTCCCATGATATAACATCCTTGTGATCATATCACGTGCTTGCAAGCGGTGTCGATGTGATATCACCGAGAGGGCCCAGAGTATATCTCTCCGTCATATTGGATGGAAAAATCCCACTCTTGATCCATGATCCTCAACTAATACTTTCCAAATACCTAACGACACCTTTATAGTCACCCTGTTACGGTGTGACGTTTGATGACATCAAAGCACCCTTCCGGTATCAGTGATTGACATGATCTCATGGTCTAAGGAATAAGTTACTTCGTATATTTGATATAACAATGTAAACCTAATGACTTGATCGCATTTCTATATACACTTTGGGTATATGTTCATCACATCATTCTTCTAATGACATGAACCCGTTATTAACAACATCCAATGTTCATGATCAGGAAACCTTGATCATCTATTAATCAACGAGCTAGTTAAAAGAGAGGCTTTACTAGGAACCATTGTTTGTTTATTAAACACACATGTATCAACGTTTCCGGTTAATACAATTCTAGCATGAGAAATAAACATTCATCATAAACAGGGAATAAGATAATAACCATTTTATTATTGCCTCTCGGGCATATTCCCTTCATTACCCAGGTTCGGGGCCCTCGTAGAGGTAAAACCCTTACTCCTGCTTCTGTCGATCTGTATTATCAGTAGATCGGTTACAATGGGGGGTGCTCGAGTCGAGAGTATGATCTCAATCTCAAGGCTTTGGTGGTGCGATATTGCTTGGATCTCCCTCTCGGTGGTTCTCCCGGCCTTATATAGGTGGCCAGGTCTATAACCGTACCGGGGGGTTACAAACCCTAGCTTAGGTCGGTTACAAGTTTCCTTCTTGACCGGCAAGGCTCTTGCGGGTGGGCGTTCGACTGGGCCTTATAGAACTGCTGGTGTCACCTTTCCTTGGTCTTAGGTCTTGGGCCTTGGACCGGGTAGCCTCGCCCGATAGGTCCAGGACTCATCCCTTCGTCAGTAGCCCCCGAGTGCTTACTCGATTGAGAATCTGTCGGGTGGACACTCAAAGTTCGTCTTGATTCCCTGCGATTGATCGTTTCAATCACTTGAATTTGGAGGGCGTATACTCTATGCAGCATGTGCTTCTCATACTCAAGCATCGAGTAATATATGTGCCTGCGCACTAGCTGTTTTTCGCAGAAGGATGTGGCTCAGTTGCTTGGCTCTCCCAAAGCTCAGGGGCAATTAATTGCAACTAGGGAAAAAAGGGTTCTAGCCTACACAGACTCGAGACTTCCGACTCGAATCCGGTGAGGTGATCGTGGCGACTGGGCCGTGGAGGTCTTACCGAGTCGAACTTAACCTATAAGGGTCCCCGACGCGTCCACTAGGATTTTTCTTCGTGTTGTTGACACGGAAATTTACCGGAGGACGCAGCTTGAGTGCGATTCCAGGCCCACAAGAGAGATCTTTGGGTCTTACCTTCTGATGAGGACATCCCTAGTACATTACCACCTAAACAAGATGAAATGAGACTTGGACCAAAGAAAAGATCAAGGACCAAGATACTAGAACAACAGGTGAATTCAATCCTTATTGATTATGCTATTCTTGATTATGAGAAGTTTATGCTACCTAAGTCTATGCATTTATGTATTCTCAGGTTTATTGATAACACAAGCATGAATGGAGATCATGGAGAGGAGATACACATGGATGGATATGGGCTAGAAGAGGAGATGGAGATCAAGTGCTAGCATGGTGAAAAAAACAAATAACAAATGTTATGATGACAAGGGGATAGTGCCTCCACAAGGTAAAATGCACTTAGTGTGGAAAACATTGCCAATATGTTATTTCCACACTCATTGATGGACAAGCAAGAGGAGGGCGCCCACAAAGGACATCTATGCGCCATAATGAGTCCTAATAGTAGTAGGTTTGGTTTGTATACCAATTGTGGCCGCATCCCACTTATTTGGGTCGGTTTGTATCTCTCTTTAAGTCCTAGTTGGACTCCTAGTCCTAGTAGGGAGAGGGTTTCTTGCGCAAGGCCCCCTTGTGGCCGCACCCCTCCACCTATATATGTCCTCCACCTGCGTGTGGATTAGGGAGAACCAGTTTAAACCAAAAACCAACAACCCTAGCCTCTAGATTGTATTGCTTATTAAGCATTCATCTTGAAGTTTACCAATTGCAAATTTGCGTGATATCTTGTTATTCCATCTGGGAATAGGGGGATACAGGACCACTTGTGATCTTTGATTACTTGTGCAAGAGTGTGTAGTTGAGAATATCCAAAGAGCTTGATTGTTGTTGCATCTGGCAACAGGGGTCAGCTGAGTGAGAGGTCTCAGTGTAGCACTAGTTATCCAATATATCAGAAAATACAAAAAGAGAGAGAAGCTCAACGAGAAGATTGGGCCACCCCATATCATCTTGGTATCAGAGCCTCAGGTTTACTCGGTGAGCAAAGTTATCTTTACTTTTAGTTGTTTTTATTCCTATCCAGAAAAAGCCAAAAATATTAGGTTAGATTTGCCAGAGACTAGATCAACACCAAATTGCTACTCTAATTGCTGTTTATTGTTGATTTGTGTATCTGTTTTTCTGTTTTTAGGGTTCATCTATCTATCTTTTATTTCCATCCATATCAAAAATCTCATAAAAAAATAGTGTGTGGTTATCACTCGGGAAAGTCTAGACCTACATCTTGTTTGCAAGGTGATCTAGTTTTTCGAGTTCTATATTGTTCCGGGATAGTTTGGTTCTATTTGTGCTTGGGTTCCTAGCCCAACTCGGATTGCAATCCACTTCCTACCGTGGCAGAAAAATCCACCGGTTCCCTGCCGTATCCACTTCCTAGTCCAACTCGGACTCGCTGCCGTAGGGTGCAAAATGTGTTAAAACGCTGCCGCCGCTGCCATGGTTCTAGTCCCACTCGGATTCCACCCCGCGCCATATACGCACCACACCCGCACCCACCCGCAACACATCACACACCACACCCGCGCCCACCCGCAACAACACCCGCACCCACCCGCGCGCTGCTGTGAGGAGCCCTGCTGTGAGCCAGTTTTCGGCCAAATTTGCTGCCGTACGGCACAAAAACGCCGTTTTCTCTGCCGCCACCGCAAAAACCCTGCCGTGAGCTCGTTTTTCTCTGCCATGGGTTGTTTTCTCTGCCGTGAGCTATAGTTGCTGCCGTGAGTTGTTTCCAACATCTGTTTTCTTTAGATTTGTTTTGTTTTACTCTTTGTTATCTCTACGATTCTTGTCTGATCTTTGATAAGCCTTAGCTACAGCCATTCTACAGCTATATTTAGGTTCCCAAAACCCAAAGACTAGCTATTTTATTGCTCTAACAGGCTGCTCATTTGATCAAATCTGTCCACTGTTTTTATTTTCCATCTACATATTGCTCCTAGTTGATTCAAAGGCTATTGAAAAAATCAAAAAAATAGAGAAAAGGTAAAAAGTATAAAAAAATAGAAAGAAAGAAAAATTCAAAAGAAGCCGTGCTACTTATCACTAGTGGAAGCTATTTCATATTGGAAATTTTGTGGACATTTTAAGCAATCTTGTGCCTGTTTCATTGAGTATTTGCTAGTGTCTTTCTAGTGCTTGCAAAATCTCTACCATATATTTGCTAAGCCACAATTGTCTCCAAGTGTGAGTGTGTTTTCCTTAGTAATTTTTATCACATTAAGCAGTGCATTGGAGTTGTTATTTTGGTGTTGTTAGGATTCCCAACCAAGCCCAACCAAAAACCCTGTTTGCATTGTGATACTTGATAGCTTGGATATTCTCTTCTCACACCAAAGCACATTATTCATTGCTCCTTGTTGGTAATTTGATCTTTTTCTCTCTTGGAACATCAAGTGAAGCCATCTTTGCTTGGTTTTGAGTGAGTTGAGAGAGGCACCACAAACCCATTGATTATTTTGTTACTAACAAGTTATTCATGAGTTTCTCTAGTGATGTTGATGTGCAGGGAAAGAAGAAACCCGAGGATACTATCCAATGGAATGAGTATGAGGCATTGAGAGATCATATGTACAAAAGAATTTCTGATGTGGTTGAAAAAAGTGATGACCTCTTGAGAGAAGAGATGACTACCCTTGATTTGAAGATAGAAGCTTGTGAATCTCAAGAATTTGTCAATGAGATTAAGGACACTTTGAGGACATTGACACAACAAGTGGCTACAATTGCCAATATAGTGGAACAATGTCAACAAAGACCTCAAGCTATTGCTCAACTTGATGATGGGAGAGGAAATATTAATGGAGGCCGTGGAGATGTGGAAAGAAGAATACCATTGGAAAATAATAGAGAGAATGATGGCTTGGGAAAACCAAAATTCTCTATCCCTAGTCTTGCTTGTGATTCTGAAGACGTGGAAGAGTACTTGATGTGGGAGCTAAAAATTGAGAAATTATGGAGACTCCATGAGTACCCGAGGAAAGGAAAGTGAACCTTGCATCTTCTTCCTTGGATGGCTATGCTCTTTTGTGGTGGGATGGCATTACAAAAGATAGAGAAGAAAAAGAAGAAGAGGAGGTGAACACATGGAGAGAGATGAAGCAATTGTTAAGAGAAAGATTTGTTCCCAATAATTATATTAGAACTCTCTATGACAAATTGCAACAATTGAAGCAAGGATCCAAGACAGTTAATGCCTACTACAAGGAGATGGAATTAATTATTCAAAGGGCTCGGATTAGAGAGGCTCCTGAACAAACAATGCAAAGGTTCTTGAGTGGATTGCAATTCAAAGTGAGAAGCATTGTGAGGCATGTTCCTTAAAACAATATGAGTGAATTACTTCATCAAGCAAGGGAGGCCGAAAAGAGATTGCAAGAAGAGCTACAAGTCAGTGCAAGGAGAAGTTTTCCTTCAGAAAAATCCAATTTTTCATCACCTACACCTCCAACTACTACTACCCGTGGGACTCCTAGTTCCAAACCCGAGCCAAATTCAACAAGTTCCAAGAAAAATACTCCATCTACTTCGGGTTCTAGTGGTGCTACACCTCCTACAAGGAATAGAGACATGGCTTGCCATACTTGTGGAGGAAAAGGTCACTTTAAGAGGGATTGCCCAAACAAGAAAATTATGCTCCTCAATGCTAATGATGAGTATGAGACTGGAGATGATGTTGATCCCAAT
The DNA here is from genome assembly GCA_028641055.1 of Alopecurus myosuroides. NCBI lineage: Eukaryota > Viridiplantae > Streptophyta > Magnoliopsida > Poales > Poaceae > Alopecurus > Alopecurus myosuroides. The sequence continues at coordinate 249,019,592 of CM054061.1, read as the reverse complement.
GAGGAGGATGCATATGATGATGATGGTCCTATTGATGCCTATGCTACAAATTATCCAACTATTTTTTGCACCAAAGCATTGAGTATTGTTCCTAGCAATGATGAGAGCCAAAGATGCAATTTATTTCAAACCAAGGCAATTGTTGGTCCTAATATGGCTTGCAAGGTGATCATTGATGGAGGGAGTTGCAGAAATTTATCAAGAAAGGAGTTATGTGCAAAGCTAAGGTTGAGATATATTCCACACCCACATCCATATTATATCCAATGGCTCAATGAGAAGGAGGAAATAAGAGTATGCCAAATTGTGAGAGTGGAGTTCCAAATTGGACCATACAAGGATACTATTGAGTGTGATGTTGTTCCCATGTCGGTTTGCCACCTATTACTTGGAAGGCCATGGCAATTTGATAGAAAGGTGCTACACAATGGGAGAGCAAACACTTACCAATTGAATTGGAACAATAAGGACATCATATTGAGGCCTATGACACCCCAACAAATAGTGAATGAATCAAGGCAAAAAGTGGAAGTGAATGTTGAGAAGGAGAGAGAGGGAAAATATGAGTGAAAACAATACTTCCATGGGGGAAAACAAACCTAGGCCGAGTGGAAAAAGTAAGGGAGTGAGCCTTTTGACAATGTTAGCCACCAAAGAAGATTTGAGAGAGATTGAGGATGATCCTAGACTACTACCTATAGCGCTCATGCACAAGGGGAAATTTTAGTTTCTAATGACATGACTCCTCTTTCTATTGGTGTTTCTAATGTTTTGCAGGAATTTGATGATGCACCTAGTACTTTCATGAGATTAATGAACCATGTTTTGAGAGATTTTATTGGCAAGTTTGTGGTTGTTTACTTTGATGATATTCTCATATATAGCCACAATGAACATGAACACATTGATCATATTAGACAAGTCCTGCATGTGCTAAGAGAAAATAAATTGTATGGAAATTTAGAGAAGTGCACTTTTTGCAAAGATAAGGTCATATTTCTTGGTTATGTTGTCTCTAAACATGGGATAGAAGTTGATGAATCTAAAATTGAAGCAATTAAAAATTGGCCAATTCCCATGAATGTGAGTCAAGTAAGAAGTTTTAATGGACTAGCTGGATTTTATAGAAGATTTGTGAAAGATTTTAGTACTATTGCTGCCCCTTTAAATGATTTGACTAAGAAAGGTGTAAATTTTGAGTGGGGGTTGCTCAAGATATTGCTTTTGATACTTTGAAAAATAAGTTGATTTCGGCTCCATTATTGATGCTACCAAATTTTAATAAACAAATTGAGATTGAATGTGATGCTAGTGGCATAGGTATTGGAGGAGTGTTAATGCAAGATACGAAACCAATTGCTTATTTTTCTGAAAAATTACATGGAGCACAATTGAATTATTCTGTCTATGATAAAGAATTGTATGCACTTGTTAGAGTACTTGAGGTTTGGAAACATTATTTGTGGCCAAAGGAATTTATTATACATTCTGATCATGAGGCATTGAAATTTTTAAAGAATCAATCCAATCTTAATAAGAGACATGCTAAATGGGTAGAATTTATTGAATCTTTCCCATACATTATTAAACACAAGAAAGGATTAGATAATGTGGTAGCTGATGCTTTTTCTAGGAAAAATATGCTACTCACTAAATTGGATGTTCAAGTTTCGGGTTTGCAAGAATTAAAGCCACTATATGCTCAAGATAAAGAATTTTCTACACCCTATAGTAAATGTTCTAATGTGAAGGCTTGGGATAAGTATCATATACATGATGGATTTTTGTTTAGAGCTAACAAACTATGTATTCCCGAGTGTTCTTTGCGTTTGATGTTATTACAGGAATCTCATAGTGGTGGATTGATGGGTCACTTTGGACGAGAGAAAACATTGCTTATGTTGGCTGAAAATTTCTATTGGGCACATATGAGGAGAGATGTCTATAGATTTGTGCAAAGGTGTATTACATGCAGTAAAGCCAAGTCCAAATTGAAGCCCCATGGATCTTATACTCCATTGCCAACACCAACTACACCATGGGAAGATATAAGCATGGATTTTGTGTTAGGCTTGCCAAGGACAAAGAGGGGACATGACTCAATTTTTGTGGTGGTGGATAGATTTTCTAAGATGTCACACTTCATTGCTTGCCACAAAAGTGATGATGCTTCCCACATTGCTACACTATTTTTCAAGGAGATAGTAAGACTACATGGAGTACCAAGGACAATTGTTTCGGATAGAGATGTGAAATTCATGAGTTACTTTTGGAAAACATTATGGGGGAAGCTTGGAACCAAATTGTTGTTTTCTACAACATGTCACCCTCAAACAGATGGACAAACCGAGGTGGTGAATAGAACTTTGTCCACATTGTTGAGAACTATGATCAAGAAGAATTTGAAGGAGTGGGAAGATTGTTTGCCACATGTGGAGTTTGCCTACAATAGAGCTGTGCATTCAACTACTCAACTATGTCCTTTTGAAGTGGTATATGGATTTCGGCCTACTATACCACTTGATTTATTTCCACTTCCTATTCAAGAGAGAATTAATATGGATGCATCCAAAAGGGCTGACTTTGTGAAAAAGATACATGAGAAAACTATGGATGCTATAGAGAAGAAAGGGAAGGATGTTGCTCAAAGGAGGAATCAAAAGAGAAAGGAAGTTATTTTTCAAGAGGGAGATTTGGTATGGGTACACTTTCGAAAGGATAGGTTCCCCAAGCTAAGGAAATCAAAATTATTGCCAAGAGGTGCTGGTCCTTACAAAGTGATTTCAAAAATAAATGACAATGCTTACAAGATAGATCTTCCAATTGATGAATTTGGAGTGAGTAATTCCTTCAATGTTGCTGATTTGACATCATATCATGGAGAGAACCATGATGTGGACATCAAGGCTTTTCAAGGGGGGAGGATGATGAGGACATCCCTAGTACATTACCACCTAAACAAGATGAAGTGAGACTTGGACCAATGACAAGATCAAGGACCAAGCTATTAGAACAACAGGTGAATTCAATCCTTATTTATTATGCTATTCTTGATTATGAGAAGTTTATACTACCTAAGTCTATGCATTTATGTATTCTCGGGTTTATTGATAACACAAGCATGAATGGAGATCATGGAGAGGAGATACACATGGATGGAGATGGGCTAGAAGAGGAGATGGAGATCAAGTGCTAGCATGGTGAAAAAAACAAATAACAAATGTTATGATGACAAGGGGATAGTGCCTCCACAAGGTCAAATGCACTTAGTGTGGAAAACATTGCCAATATGTTATTTCCACACTCATTGATGGACAAGCAAGAGGAGGGCGCCCACAAAGGACATCTATGCGCCATAATGAGTCCTAATAGTAGTAGGTTTGGTTTGTATACCAATTGTGGCTGCATCCCACTTATTTGGGTCGGTTTGTATCTCTCTTTGAGTCCTAGTTGGACTCCTAGTCCTAGTAGGAGTCCTAGTCCTAGTAGGGAGAGGGTTGCTTGCGCAAGGACCCCTTGTGGCCGCACCCCTCCACCTATATATGTCCTCCACCTGCGTGTGGATTAGGGAGAACCAGTTTAAACCAAAAACCAACAACCCTAGCCTCTAGATTGTATTGCTTATTAAGCATTCATCTTGAAGTTTACCAATTGCAAAGTTGCATGATATCTTGTTATTCCATCTGGGAATAGGGGGATACAGGACCACTTGTGATCTTTGATTACTTGTGTAAGAGTGTGTAGTTGAGAATATCCAAAGAGCTTGATTGTTGTTGCATCTGGCAACAGGGGTCAGCTGAGTGAGAGGTCTCAGTGTAGCACTAGTTATCCAATATATTAGAAAATACATGTAACACCTGGGGTGTTACCTGTTTGTTTTGCTTGCATCATATGCATCATTGCATTGCACCATGTTTGCATCACAACTGAAAAATTCAAAACCATTTAAACTTTCACACATGTCTACAAATTTCAATTGGAAGTGGCAACTCAAATTATTTTCAACAAGTTGAAGTTGAATCTATTTAAATTGCTTGCTAAATAAAAATTTCCTTTTTGTTAAAACCCTAATGACTAATTCAAAAATTCAAATCAAATCACTCCTAATTATCATACTTCAATATGGGTTTAAATATTAAAATTTTGCAAACCAATTAAATTCAATAATGTTTGTAGAATTGATTGAATTTATTAACTAAACTTTGTTTATTTCCAACCCAAACCCTATTTGGAAAATTCAACTACCAACTTAATTTAATTAAAATTTCAACTTGAGAAATTAATGCTAACCTTGCTTTCTTTTTTCTGTGTTGAGAAAAGTAATAAAAATATAACACAATAAAACCCCAAAACCCCTACCCTTTCTCTCTCTCCCTCTTGATCTCTTACAAAAAAAAAGAAAGGAAAAAAAATTCCCAAGAGGAGGAGACAGCCCACCCCCTATTTCCCTTTCCACCTCAGCCCACCACCCCTTCTAGCCCAGTCCCCTTCGTCCCCCACCTCCGTACAGTCCTCCCTCCCTCCTGTCGCTATCTCTCTGTACCAACCTCTTCAGAGCCACTCGATCGATCTCTCCCTCCGCTCGATGCTCGCCGTACGAGCTCACTCACCCCCCATAAAACTACCCCGCACCCTATGCCCTAGCCTCGCCACCCTTGTCCCCTTCCTCCCGCGCCGCCGTCCTCTACCTCCCTCCCTCTGCTTTCTCTGTCGTCTGCAACCACTGCCGTCAGGCACCACCTAGTTCCCCTAGCTCCGATCGCCTTGGTCGCCTCGAGGGGCACCCGAGGGCGGGAATGAGATCGCGACGGTCCCTTGAAGCTCACCATCCCCTCGCCAACTGCTGGGAACCCCCGAGATGGCCGCGCCATCGCCGGGTTCCGCCACCGTCGCCCCACCGCTGCACCCGTCTCTCTGCCGACAGCAAGGTGAGCGACCACCGCCCTCGCCTCCTTTCCCCTCTCCGCCACGCACCAGCACCGCACGCACACGGTCCGCACCGCACCGGCCGCACGAGCACCGCACGGGCCGGCCACCGCGCGTTTCCTCCCACCGCCGGCGTGCTGCCATCGAGCTCTGCTCTGTTCGTAATGTTCAGAAAGGAACGATCTGTTCCAAGTTGCAGTTATTCATTCGAGATCCCTTTTCTTTTTGTCAGCTTACGTTGTATCACAAAGATTCAGAGCACCGCACCGGTTCTGTTCCATCCGCGCGTGGGAGAGGTCATGGGTTCGAAACCCAGCAGCGCACCCCTTTTTCTTCGATTTTTCCCACCGCGCGCAGCAGGCCCACCTGTCACCCACCCTTGCTGCCACACCAGCACCACGCTGGCCACCAGGCCCACGGGGCAGTGTCTGTGGGTAGGGTGCCACTCCGTAACAAAAGTTTGCACGTTTTGTTTTTATTTCCAAAATCATTTAAATGGCAGAATTAATCCCTAAAAGCAAAACCTTAATATCTTTTAATCTGTAAATCCAATAAATAAAAAGTTTATATGTTTTCTGTTCCAAATTTCATAATCTTTCCAAATATTCACTTTGTGCACTGTTTTGGAAACTCCAAATGCATTTAAAATTCAAACTTAAATAATTCAAATGCTAATTTCTAAATTCAATAACTAATTCTTTATTAATCCAAGAAATGCAAATAAGATATGTTTTCCATGCTATTTCACATAACCTTTTCAAATATAAATTTTGTTTCATGGTTTGAATAATTTAAATTGCCTAAATAATTTAATACTTGTTTAATTCATTTAAATTTGATAAAATCATAACTTGCCTAATATAAAATATTTTTGAACATGCAAAATATGTTTTCAAACCATCAAAGTGTGAACTTTTCAATTGTGAAGTTGAATTTCTGATTTGAACAAATAAAATTCAAATAATATTAAAACTAGTTTTAAATTCAATTAAAACTTGTTTAATATTGTTTAATTCATAATTAAATTATCCTAATTCCAATTTCAATATTTGAAACATGTAATCCAACTAAAATTTGATGTACTTTTCAAATATAAACTTTGTTATTTGTTTTGAACACTTTAACTTGTTGAAAACAACAATTGCTTGTGTGACATGTTTAAGTACCCAAACCTTCCACACTTAACCAATAATTTCCAAACTTGTTAAAACCTTATTTCCAATTGGTTCTATTGTTGTTATTTTGTTGTTTTCCTCATCCATGCATCATGCTAATCCACCTTCACCTGTTGATTAGTTGGAAAACAATTGTTTCAACCATAATTCATGGGCTTTTCATATGCAACTCAAATTGCATATGGGTCCATTTAAATCTGTTTATCTTGTCAACTAGTTTATTTTGATGCATCTTTAAACCTGTCATGCATCCATATCTTGATCATGCTGGATCTTTTGCCGTAGTAGTAATTGTTGCATCCGGTGTTTGTTCGAGGTTCGTTGCTTCTTCCCGGATAGGACGTTGAGATGATGTGAGCAACGACAAGTTCTGCTACCTTGCGGGATCTCAGGCAAGTATACTCACTTGCTGCCAAATGGCTGCCTTTCATCACTTGTTACCGATGCTTTCCGTTGTTCTTATTCTACCCTGTTGATACGATGCTTGTGTCTCGATCCCATTATATTGTTTACCTTGCAGCCATGATATAGCTTTCCCTTCCACTTCCTATCAACTGTTGTTTGTTTACCCTGTTGGCCCTCGTGTCGTAGTTGCATGCTTAGGTTTGTTTGTGCTCGAGTCTTGTTATCCTTTGTCGTATCACCTGTTTAGTTGATAGTTGGGTTCCAATTCAATCAACAAACTGTTAATGTGTTGGGTAATAATAATTTGATGATAAGGCACCGGCAGGAGGCCCGGGTTAGGGTTTTGGAGCCTGCTAGTGTCGAAACTAGGAAAAGAATCTTGTCTACTGATCCATGATGAGCGTGCTCACCGCATCCGGGTGGTAGTATGGGACCCCCTCGACTTAGACCTGATCTGCAGCTTGTCCGAAGAGCCACACTTAGTTCGGGTGTTCCATTTGCTCCTTGCATAATGGGTGGATCCCCCATGGTTACTTATGATGATGATGATGCATATAGGGCGAGGCCTGTGGTGCCGGGGGGTGTGGTTTTCACCCTTGCGCCTAGCGGACTGGCCGGGACCTTATAGCTCCGTGGCTCCTAGGATGGGTTGTAGAGATGGTTTGGGTCGTGTCGAGCCCACCTGAGTTTTAGTTGGTGGCTTGAGTGTGTACGGGTACTGGAGCACACCCTGCAGGGATAAATCTTCTCGAGAAGCCGTGTTGTCCGCGGTTATGTGACGACTTGGTGAAAGTACTGGCTAACAAGTACTCGGAACAACTTACACCTAACTAATACTAAGTTGACTAGTAATAGGCTTATTGACACAATAACCTGACCCATCATTAATCCACTGTGTGAGTTATCCTTGGGTTGCTTCCTTAGTAGGGGGTGACATTGGATGGGTATTGTTTGGTGAGTAGTTGTAGTTGGTTTCGATACGCTATCTATCTTCTTTCTATTAGCCGGAAGTTGTAGCGTGTTTCTGTAGTTGGTTAGTGCAGCCCGCTGCCGCTTATTTGCAATATTCCCTTCCTTTCCGTTGATCCCAAAGTATTTGTATCTTGTGATGACTGGCTACGCCGGTATCTTGTGAGTATGGGTTTATCCACTTGCCAGTACTTAACCGTACTGACCCACGAATCTCTTTCGTGGCTGCAAATTCCAACTTGCAGTCAAACAGGTTTGAAGTCTGACGACGTTAGCTTGGGAATCCCTCCGGCTTGGCCTGGGCAGGGATTGGACGCTCTCGGTTATCTTCAGGACTCTTAGTCCAATTTGTATCTTGTCCGTAGCCGGACGTTTGTTTCTTCCGTTGTTATTTGGATCTTTGTAATGTATCAGTTGTAACCCTGGCTCGTTTGAGTCATCTTGTATCTATCTGTTTCTGTTGTAATTGTGGATTATTCGTGAACTGTTGTAATGTTATCATAAGTGGCAACCTGGAATCGGTTATTATGCGGACTTGGCGGGAATGCTGAAATCTGCATAGTGCCCGATCTCGGGGAGTCACAAATGGTATCAGAGCCAGGTTCCGATTCCCGAGATTGTTTCGAGACGAATGGTTATCGAAGCAACGGGTCCGCAAAGCCTGTAGGATAACCTCGCTAACGGTCGTTGTTTCTAGAGTGTCAAAAACTATTTCTGCTAAACTATTTTGGAAAAACATCTCAATAGGATTCTTGTTTTTCTCCTTATCCACATTCTATTTCCCCTCCCATCCTATTTGTTTTGGAGTCTCCCCTCTGGTCTATCTTTCAAAGTATTAGGATCCTACGTGGGTTGGACGTTTTCTGAGCCCTTTAACCTAATAGGTTCGATCATCGGAAGATTCCTGGTGGAAGAACATCGTCGTCACTCCGAGCAAGAATCCCTTGTTAGTGGTGTCGAGAAAATCAACTGGAAGCACGAAGAATCGATAGTCGAACTTCTTTCCCCTCCCGGGTTAGCAGGTGGATTGCGAGGGCGCAATCCCTTGTTAGTGGTGTCGTCTGTAACACCTGGGGTGTTACCTGTTTGTTTTGCTTGCATCATATGCATCATTGCATTGCACCATGTTTGCATCACAACTGAAAAATTCAAAACCATTTAAACTTTCACACATGTCTACAAATTTCAATTGGAAGTGGCAACTCAAATTGTTTTCAACAAGTTGAAGTTGAATCTATTTAAATTGCTTGCTAAATAAAAATTTCCTTTTTGTTAAAACCCTAATGACTAATTCAAAAATTCAAATCAAATCACTCCTAATTATCATACTTCAATATGGGTTTAAATATTAAAATTTTGCAAACCAATTAAATTCAATAATGTTTGTAGAATTGATTGAATTTATTAACTAAACTTTGTTTATTTCCAACCCAAACCCTATTTGGAAAATTCAACTACCAACTTAATTTAATTAAAATTTCAACTTGAGAAATTAATGCTAACCTTGCTTTCATTTTTCTGTTTTGAGAAAAGTAATAAAAATATAACACAATAAAACCCCAAAACCCCTACCCTTTCTCTCTCTCCCTCTTGATCTCTTACAAAAAAAAAAGAAAGGAAAAAAAATTCCCAAGAGGAGGAGACAGCCCACCCCCTATTTCCCTTTCCACCTCAGCCCACCACCCCTTCTAGCCCACTCCCCTTCGTCCCCCACCTCCGTACAGTCCTCCCTCCCTCCTGTCGCTATCTCTCTGTACCAACCTCTTCAGAGCCACTCGATCGATCTCTCCCTCCGCTCGATGCTCGCCGTACGAGCTCACTCACCCCCCATAAAACTACCCCGCACCCTATGCCCTAGCCTCGCCACCCTAGTACCCTTCCTCCTGCGCCGCCGTCCTCTACCTCCCTCCCTCTGCTTTCTCTGTCGTCTGCAACCACTGCCGTCAGGCACCACCTAGTTCCCCTAGCTCCGATCGCCTTGGTCGCCTCGAGGGGCACCCGAGGGCGGGAATGAGATCGCGGCGGTCCCTTGAAGCTCACCATCCCCTCGCCAACTGCTGGGAACCCCCGAGGTGGCCGCGCCATCGCCGGGTTCCGCCACCGTCGCCCCACCGCTGCACCCGTCTCTCTGCCGACAGCAAGGTGAGCGACCACCGCCCTTGCCTCCTTTCCCCTCTCCGCCACGCACCAGCACCGCACACACACGGTCCGCACCGCACCGGCCGCACGAGCACCGCACGGGCCGGCCACCGCGCGTTTCCTCCCACCGCCGGCGTGCTGCCATCGAGCTCTGCTCTGTTCGTAATGTTCAGAAAGGAACGATCTGTTCCAAGTTGCAGTTATTCAGTCGAGATCCCTTTTCTTTTTGTCAGCTTACGTTGTATCACAAAGATTCAGAGCACCGCACCGGTTCTGTTCCATCCGCGCGTGGGAGAGGTCATGGGTTCGAAACCCAGCAGCGCACCCCTCTTTCTTCGATTTTTCCCACCGCGCGCAGCAGGCCCACCTGTCACCCACCCTTGCTGCCACACCAGCACCACACAGCGCCACGCTGGCCACCAGGCCCACGGGGCAGTGTCTGTGGGTAGGGTGCCACTCCGTAACAAAAGTTTGCACGTTTTGTTTTTATTTCCAAAATCATTTAAATGGCAGAATTAATCCCTAAAAGCAAAACCTTAATATCTTTTAATCTGTAAATCCAATAAATAAAAAGTTTATATGTTTTCTGTTCCAAATTTCATAATCTTTCCAAATATTCACTTTGTGCACTGTTTTGGAAACTCCAAATGCATTTAAAATTCAAACTTAAATAATTCAAATGCTAATTTCTAAATTCAATAACTAATTCTTTATTAATCCAATAAATGCAAATAAGATATGTTTTCCATGCTATTTCACATAACCTTTTAAAATATAAATTTTGTTTCATGGTTTGAATAATTTAAATTGCCTAAATAATTTAATACTTGTTTAATTCATTTAAATTTGATAAAATCATAACTTGCCTAATATAAAATATTTTTGAACATGCAAAATATGTTTTCAAACCATCAAAGTGTGAACTTTTCAATTGTGAAGTTGAATTTCTGATTTGAACAAATAAAATTCAAATAATATTAAAACTAGTTTTAAATTCAATTAAAACTTGTTTAATATTGTTTAATTCATAATTAAATTATCCTAATTCCAATTTCAATATTTGAAACATGTAATCCAACTAAAATTTGATGTACTTTTCAAATATAAACTTTGTTATTTGTTTTGAACACTTTAACTTGTTGAAAACAACAATTGCTTGTGTGACATGTTTAAGTACCCAAACCTTCCACACTTAACCAATAATTTCCAAACTTGTTAAAACCTTATTTCCAATTGGTTCTATTGTTGTTATTTTGTTGTTTTCCTCATCCATGCATCATGCTAATCCACCTTCACCTGTTGATTAGTTGGAAAACAATTGTTTCAACCATAATTCATGGGCTTTTCATATGCAACTCAAATTGCATATGGGTCCATTTAAATCTGTTTATCTTGTCAACTAGTTTACTTTGATGCATCTTTAAACCTGTCATGCATCCATATCTTGATCATGCTGGATCTTTTGCCGTAGTAGTAATTGTTGCATCCGGTGTTTGTTCGAGGTTCGTTGCTTCTTCCCGGATAGGACGTTGAGATGATGTGAGCAACGACAAGTTCTGCTACCTTGCGGGATCTCAGGCAAGTATACTCACTTGCTGCCAAATGGATGCCTTTCATCACTTGTTACCGATGCTTTCCGTTGTTCTTATTCTACCCTGTTGATACGATGCTTGTGTCTCGATCCCATTATATTCTTTACCTTGCAGCCATGATATAGCTTTCCCTTCCACTTCCTATCAACTGTTGTTTGTTTACCCTGTTGGCCCTCGTGTCGTAGTTGCATGCTTAGGTTTGTTTGTGCTCGAGTCTTGTTATCCTTTGTCGTATCACCTGTTTAGTTGATAGTTGGGTTCCAATTCAATCAACAAACTGTTAATGTGTTGGGTAATAATAATTTGATGATAAGGCACCGGCAGGAGGCCCGGGTTAGGGTTTTGGAGCCTGCTAGTGTCGAAACTAGGAAAAGAGTCTTGTCTACTGATCCATGATGAGCGTGCTCACCGCATCCGGGTGGTAGTATGGGACCCCCCTCGACTTAGACCTGATCTGCAGCTTGTCCGAAGAGCCACACTTAGTTCGGGTGTTCCATTTGCTCCTTGCATAATGGGTGGATCCCCCATGGTTACTTATGATGATGATGATGCATATAGGGCGAGGACTGTGGTGCCGGGGTGTGTGGTTTTCACCCTTGCGCCTAGCGGACTGGCCGGGACCTTATAGCTCCGTGGCTCCTAGGATGGGTTGTAGAGATGGTTTGGGTCGTGTCGAGCCCACCTGAGTTTTAGTTGGTGGCTTGAGTGTGTACGGGTACTGGAGCACACCCTGCAGGGATAAATCTTCTCGAGAAGCCGTGTTGTCCGCGGTTATGTGATGACTTGGTGAAAGTACTGGCTAACAAGTACTCAGAACAACTTACACCTAACTAATACTAAGTTGACTAGTAATAGGCTTATTGACACAATAACCTGACCCATCATTAATCCACTGTGTGAGTTATCCTTGGGTTGCTTCCTTAGTAGGGGGTGACATTGGATGGGTATTGTTTGGTGAGTAGTTGTAGTTGGTTTCGATACGCTATCTATCTTCTTTCTATTAGCCGGAAGTTGTAGCGTGTTTCTGTAGTTGGTTAGTGCAGCCCGCTGCCGCTTATTTGCAATATTCCCTTCCTTTCCGTTGATCCCAAAGTATTTGTATCTTGTGATGACTGGCTACGCCGGTATCTTGTGAGTATGGGTTTATCCACTTGCCAGTACTTAACCGTACTGACCCACGAATCTCTTTCGTGGCTGCAAATTCCAACTTGCAGTCAAACAGGTTTGAAGTCTGACGACGTTAGCTTGAGAATCCCTCCGGCTTGGCCTGGGCAGGGATTGGACGCTCTCGGTTATCTTCAGGACTCTTAGTCCAATTTGTATCTTGTCCGTAGCCGGACGTTTGTTTCTTCCGCTGTTATTTGGATCTTTGTAATGTATCAGTTGTAACCCTGGCTCGTTTGAGTCATCTTGTATCTATCTGTTTCTGTTGTAATTGTGGATTATTCGTGAACTGTTGTAATGTTATCATAAGTGGCAACCTGGAATCGGTTATTATGCGGACTTGGCGGGAATGCTGAAATCTGCATAGTGCCCGATCTCGGGGCGTCACAATACAACAAGAGAGAGAAGCTCAACGAGAAGATTGGGCCACCCCATATCACCTTCATACTCGAAAGAGTACGGCATCCGGATGTGCCTAGTCGGCCAAACAATCCAGGATATAGATGTGTAGATACATCGTGTGAAAGAGTAGCGGGAGCCGCGTACTCGCGATTTTTCTTTGATTGCCTTCTTGTGAATCTTCGAGTAAAGAGATCTTCTTCCTTTGTTGTACTTGTGTGGAAAAAGGTTTTTGCGTTTGTAATACCTTGCCCATACGAAAGAGTTTTCGTGTCTGGAGATTTTACGCGAAAAATGTTTTCGCGCCTTGCTGCACCTATACGGAAGAGATTTCATGTGTGGATATTTATGCGAAAGAGTTTTTCACGTGTTGTTATTCCCATACGAAAGAAATTTTGTGTCAAGGAACTTATGAGAAAGAGTTTTCGCATCTTGATGTGCCCTTACGAATTAAAATTTTGTGTCAGGGAGCTTATGTGAAAGAGTTTTCGCGTCTTGATATGCCCATAGGAAAGAAAATTTCGTGTCAGGGAGCTTATGCGAAAGGGTTTTCATGTTTGATGAGGTATGCAATGATGTCACTGCGCACTCGTCTGTTCTGACTCCTCCCGATGGGACGTGATGGAGTGAAGCAGAGCATGATGGTCCACCTTGTCAGCTTTTGACTGGAAACGATAGGTCGCTTCCGGTTTTTCCGCGAGCCACGCGCTGTAAATGCGCACTATCTGCTGTAAAGATCGTGGCAGAGGCAACTGTCCACCGCCGCCTCGTTTCCACTTCACGCGTGGCGGTTGCGATGGGCGCCAAGTCGCCAGATCTACAGTCCAGATTAGCCCGGCCTGTGTATAAGTAGTCGTCCCTAGGAGATGGGTAAATCTCCCGGCCATTTGCTCTACTTCTTCCTCCTTTCGCACATCTCCCGTTCTGCAAACACCAAAGAGCTCCAATGGCTGGTGGAAGGAAACGCAGCGCCGCCGCGTCGTCTTCGAAGGAGGCTGGAGATGCTTCTGCGCCACCTGCCATGAAGACGGGCGATTGGCGCGCCGGCAACACCACCAGGAAGAGCATCACCGACATGCAGCGGGAGAGGCTGCTCCCTCCTGACGCCGACAAGCTCGTGCGCCTGTCCAAGAAGGAAGAGGTACCAATCCTCACGCGAATGAGCGCGTGCTCTTTGCGGAGCACGTCTCGCGCGGTCTCTCTCTTCCTCTTCACCCTTTTCTCCTTGGATTGTTTTATGTCTACGGCATACAACTCCATGACTTGCCTCCAAACGCGATTCAACATATTTCGTGCTTTGCGAGTGCTTTCTGGGCATCTGCCCGCATTGGGGCCTCTGGAAGGCCATGTTCAAGTTGCGAATCTTCCGGGAGAAGTCGCGGCCAGGCGAGGCGCCAGGGGAGCCGCTGCGCATCGGGGGCTTCAGGATCCAGGCGAGGACGGACATCCCCTACATGGAGATGTATTTCGTCGACTCGGCGCAAGGATGGCGGAAGAAGTGGTTCTACATCATTGACAACAGCGCGGGTGGAGCTCCTGAATTCCACCCGTTCGCCATTCTGAAGCGGAGGAAATCCTGGACGCACAAGCTCACCGTCGAAGACAACAAGACCGTCTCCCCCTACTCGCGAAGGTGGTGAACTTCCGTGACAAGGCGCTAGGAGTTCCGTTGAATGGGATACACTTGGCAAGTGTGTTTCTTCGTCGGAGGATCCAGCCTCTTCAGGAGAGACCATCTACAATGTGGGAGTACCAGGGCGCCCAGGACCCGAGCCGTGTCTGTGAAGATATTCTCTCGAATGCTGAATTCAAGAAAAAGATCGCGGCTATCACCAAGCTGAAGAAAGGAGAGGTCCATTCGGCCTGTCCTCTTGAGCGATTCAAGGCTTCAAAACCTCCCCCTGCTGAGGTGAATTTCTTCGTGTTCTTCTTCTATTTGTTTTTGGTTCAATTTTTCGTCGATTGAAAATATTTTCTCTTTTCTTCTTTTGCTGCTGTAGAGCTTGAAGGTGGCAACGTGCTACCCGCCAATTATGGCTGAAGATGCTTCTGAACTCCTGGTGAGTAACGTCGAGGCTCCTCTCGAAACTAGCGTCACCGAAGCCGATTCGAGCTCCGAGCGTGACTCTTCAGACGACGTGGAGGAGTCGGGTAGCGACCAACTCCATCACCGCAGGCGCCGCAGGCACGCGGATGACGAAGTCACTTCCAAGGATAGTTCCTTGGGTGATGAGTCCGCCAAGGCGACTGAGCCTCTTCAGGTGCCACCTCTCCGTACTCTTCCGCCTCTTGGTCGTCAACCCAAAGTTTCCACTGCCTGGAACGTGGATGTTCTGGACGTTGTGACGAGGATGAGTAAGTTTTCTTTGTACTCCCGTCTTCAATCGCGAATTTTCTTTTCTTGTTCTGGATCTTTCTCTGACTTTTCCTTCAATAGCAGCCTCACGACCATCATCCCTGGCCGATACGCTTCTTCAATTCCCTCTGTGAAGAGGAAAGAGGTACTCGTGGGAGAAGTTCCAGCCGCAGAAGTCGCACGAAGATCTCCAAGTCCCGTAAGGGCAGCAGTGACTCCTGAGTACGGGCTGCTTGGTTTTGCGGGTGGAGCTTCTGCAAACAAGGAGGTTTTGGGCAGCTCGGCGGACCCTCTGTGTTCCACCCAAGGCCAAGTAAGTTCATCCTTTCTGCTCACAACTTTTGCTTCGTTTGTTCGTATTTTCTATCGGGTGCGCGACAGTGCTCCCGATGGGAGTAGCCCCCGAGGCCGTGGTTAATTGCATGCGGTTAGCCATGGACTCAAGTTGAATTTTTTCCTTTCTGTTTTCCTTGATTCTATCGACTGCACGGCAGTGCTCCCGATGGGAGTAGCCCCCGAGGCTATACTCGACTGTGTACAGTCGCGTATAGGCTCAAGTGTTTTTGTCCCTAACTTTTGTCTCGGGTTTTTGCAGACTCTTGTTGATTCCCTTGCTGTCATCGGTCTTCGAGTGCTTTCAGCTGAGGCGGATTGCGTTTCCCTTCGGGTGGATCGCGATCGACTCGTCGTGGACGGCCATTCTCTTCAAGGTAGGTTATTCCACTCCGTTTTACTGTTTCTGTTGATCGTTAAAATTGCTTTAGCTGTATTCGTCGCTCTGCAGATCAAGTTACCCGCCTGAACGCTGAGAAAGCTGAAGTTGTCGCTTGGGTGCAAACCCTTGAGGTTGAGTTGGAGTCCTCCCGAAAGGAGCTGGAGTCCACTCGCAAGCATTCAACTGATCTTGAGGGGAAATTCGTCGAGGCTCAAGAGGCGCTAAAGCAATTGGAGAAGGCGAGTGCCAAGCATGATAGTGATCTTGTCGGCATCGTCCGCCCCTTGGCTCAGAAGTTTGCGGGTAAGCCATGCTTGACCATTCTTATGTCGCAATGTAACTTAATTTGCTGTCTTGGAGATTTATGGTATCCTTTTTGTAGATGTCCTTGGGGTTGGACTGGAGATTCCTGGGAGCCAGCGACTGGACCCCCTTATGGACTCTTGCAGCCAGCACCAGGAGCATGCGAGTGGGATCTGCTCTCTCGTTGTTGACGCCACCCAAGTGTTGACGCAGTTCCACGAGCGCTTACCGGTGGATGCGGCGATTCCTCCTACGCTGGGCGGCCTTCTGAAGGTGTTCTTGGGTGAAGGAGATCTTCTCCAGGAGTACTCAGTCGCCCAGTCCGAGTGCGGGGCCAGGATGGCTATCCAATTTCTTTGACGCATGGAGTCTTGGATGACCTAGACAAGGTGTATTCGAGTGTTCCCTACGACACCCATGGCAAAAAGGTAGCACTCCGTCCTTTTGGCGCTCGTGCTGAAGCTCTCACGAAGAAGCTCTTGGAGGTGCTTGCTCGTGCTAGTCGCAAAGGGCATACTTCCGCGAGTGGAACCACTTCTGCGGCCCCCTAGGATAGTTTATATTTTCTTTTGCTTGCCGATGTAATGAACCTTGGGATGTATTCCTGTATTTATGTTGCATAATCGAAGTGTTTCTTGAAAACTGCAGTGTCTGATTTTTGCGTCTTGTTGTTGTGTGCTCCCGATGGGAGTAGCCCCGTGCACCTGAGAAATAGGTGGTGTGTTTCTCGAGTGGGGTCTTGTGATTTTTCTGAACTTGCTTCATTTCTGTCTAGGTAGTGGATCCTAGCGCATAGTCTTTGAGTGGGTCTGCTGTGCAGGTGAATCCCCTTGTTGTTGCTGCTAGTAGGTTCGCCTCACTCCGTGACCGTGTTGCGGATGGCGAGCGCAAACTGAAAGCTCTGCAGGGCGTGGCTGATGTTGCCAAATCGAAGCAGAAACTTGCGGCCGAGCGTGAAAAGTTTGTGATGGAAGAGCTGACGGCCATTGCGAAGGACATGCTTTGTAAGCCTGCAAGCCCCCCCGAGTACTTTGTTGCTTGCTTCCTTTTCTATTTTGACTTGTTTGCTGACTTTGCAGTTGTTGAGCCCGATGGACCTTGTGAGACCCACTGGGTGGATAACCACATTTCCTATGAGGCGGGTAGCTCAAAACCGCATGCAAACAATTTCTGGTGAGACCGCAGCCGAGGCTTCGTTTTGGCCACCTTGAGGTATCGGGCGAGCCAGGGGAAGATTCTTCTTGAGTCCAGTTGCGGGGCTCTTTCTTCTGTGCATCAGACGTTTTATCCATTGGGTACCGTTCCAGAAAGGTTGAGCGGTTTGCTAAGGAACTTTCGTCTAGTAGGAGAGGTTCGGGAGTGCGTTCGCCAACAACTTATCTGTGGATCTCAAGTAGCTCTCGCCTTTGTTCGGGTGTGGCATCCTGAGATCAATTTTCACTCGGTGGCATGGCTTCCTGATTCTCCAGTTGATTTCTCTCCTCATTACGCGGTCGTTCAGTTCGCTGCGGAGCAGATTATTCGACTGACTTCCGAGGAGATTGATCGAATTCTTGTGGAAACGACTGCTCGTCGTCAGATGTAATTGTAAGATGTAAATATCTTGTACTTTGTTGTAAGGTGTATGAAGGCGTAAGACCTGTGACCTTGTATATTTAAAGTGTTAAAGGTGTTTATAAGTTGTAGGCCTTGTTGTACCTTGTATTTGTTTTTATCGAGTGATGTTACTCGAAGGATGTTATGATGCTAGTTAGGCGTAGCCCCCGTGTGTCTGGGGTGTGTGCCTCTTGTTTTAGCATGTTTAGGGAGAACAAGGAATTGCGACCATTATGGTTGAGAAACCATGTATTTATTGATATGACTGAGAAGCCATGTGTTTGGTCAAGCTACAGCGTGGCTGGTACAACCTTATTTCTTGCGAGTAGGATAAATCTAGGGGCAGAACTTGCGGAGATGCGCAATGTTCCACGGGTTGGAGTAGATCCCGCCAGTCTTCGGGTTCTTCAATCGATAGGCGCCTCCTAGGATAACTTCATGTATTATGAAGGGTCCTTTTCATGGTGGCTCGAGCTTGTGTCCTTCCTTTTGCTTGAGCCGTAGCACCAGGTCTCCTACCACGAAGGATCTGTGGCGTATACGATGACTGTGGTAGTTGTGTAGTGATTGCTGGTATACTGCGGATCTTGCAAGTGCAATGTCCCGGCTCTCATCGGGTGCGTCCACGTCTTCCGAGAGTGCCCTGTTTGAGGTTTCTTCATTGTATGCAACAACTCGTGGAGCACTGAATTTCACATCTTCGGGTAGGACAGCTTCAGCTCCATAGACCATGAAAAATGGCGTATAGTTTGTTGACCCATTTGGTGTTGTGCGTAGGCTCCACAGTACTGATGGTAGTTCCTCGGCCCAGTGCCCTGCCGCTGGTTTTAGGCGATCAATTAACGCTTCTTTAGGCCAGCCGAAACTAATCCATTAGAATGCTCGACTTGGCCATTAGTTTGCAGGTGAGCTACCGAGGCGAAGCTGAGGGTGATTCCCTTTCCTTCGCAGAATTCTTGTGTTTCCTTGGCCGTGAAGTTGCTGCCGTTGTTTGTGATGATGTTGTGCGGTACACCGAATCTGCATACGCTGGAATCGAGGAATCGCACAGCGCATTGCGCGTGCGCGGAAGTGACTGGCATGGCCTCTATCCATTTAGTGAATTTGCCCACAACCACGAGCAGGTGTATGTATCCTCCAGGTGTTGACTTGCGCAATGGTCCCACCATGTCGAGCCTCCATTGGGCGAAGGGCCAGGCGATGGGAATCATGTGTAGTTCCGTCGCAGGAGCATGCGGCTTGGGCGCAAATCTTTGGCAGACGTTGCATCTGTCGATTAGATCTTTGGCGTCTCTGGCTGCTGTGAGCCAGTAAATCCCTGCCCTGAAGACTTTACCCACGATTGCTCTCCAACTGACATGGTGGCAGCAGTCACCTTGGTGTATATCCCGGAGCAATTCCTTGCCATCTTTAGGTGCTATGCATCTCTACAATACCCCTGATATGCTTTGCTTGTATAGCTCGCCGTTGATCACCCGGAAGGATTTGCTGCGCCATACTATTTGGCGAGCCTCGCAAATGTCTGCTGGGAGCTGTTTGTTTGACAAGTAGTCGAGGTATTTATGCGTCCAGACTGGCTCGACCAGAAAAAACTTGCATTGAAATATTGTGGATGAGCTCGATCATAGCAATTTGTGGGCTGTCGCGTGTTTCCACCGTTGCGGGCGCTTCTGCTGGCTTTCTGACCTTGACTAATCGCTTGATCATTCGTTCGAAGTAAATTCCTGGAGGGATGGGTGCGTTTGTTGACCCCATGTTGGCCAGTTTATCTGCTTCTTCATTGCTTGATCGCGCAATGTGCTTCAGTTCGCATCCTTTGAAACTTCCCTCTAGTAGATTATACATGTCACGATACTCGACCATGTTATCCGCAATAGCGTCGCACTCCTTCATCGTCTGCTGCATGATGAGATTTGAGTCTCCATATATCATCAATCGGGTGGCTCCGCAGGCGATCGCCATTTTCATGCCGTGTAGGAGGGCCTCATACTCCGCGTCGTTGTTGGACGCTGGGTCATCAGGAGGGAAGTCCAGCCGCAGGACGTACTGCAACTTGTCGCCTTGGGGAGACAGAAGAATAACCCCGGCTCCGGCTCCTTCGTTTCTTTTTGATCCGTCGAAGTACATGATCCAGTTGCTCGTGTATTCTGGGGGTCCTGGTGTTTGCAGCTCTGTCCACTCGCTTAGGAATTCCACGATGACTTGGGATTTTATGGACTTGCAACTGCATAAATAATGTCCCAAGCGCCTAGCTCGATGCTCCACTTTGCGATTCTTCCGGACGCCATTGGGTTATTCATGATGGTACCGAGTGATGCGTCGTTTAGAACCGTGACAGTATGTTCCTGGAAGTAATGCTTGAGCTTTCGGGTTGTGAGGATGTAACATCCCAATTTTTGGTACCAAAGTGTTGTGGTGTTGAGTTCATATCATTCATGCATGAAACCAAAATTTTAAATCATGTTTCAACCACTTTAAATGTGGAATTTAAATGGTTTGAGAAAACTCCAGCAAAAAGTACTTAAAATAGTTTCCAAAATTTTGTTCTGAAAATTATTACAATTTCACCAAAGTAATACATGGTGAACTTGCAAATTTCATAAGGTTTTCAAAAAGTATTTTTGCCAATTTTTCTGTTTCCAAAAAGGTCCCTAAAACTCCTATTCTGTTCTGTTTTTAAATAGGAAAAGGACCTCCTTACAATTTTGGAAAGGTTCCAGGGGGGTTTTCTGAAAATGTTCCTTGTCTTCTACCTCAGGCCAGAAGAAGCACCTGCGTGTCCGCGCCGTGGTCGTCGATCGCCACCTCCTGACTGTGCGCTTGCTTGCACGGTTGGCGAGTTCAGGTCGATGCCGTGCTGCTCCTCCCTCCCTCGGTTTCACTCGCTCCCTCATCCTATCTCTCTCTCTGTTTTCTTCCCGGGAGCGAACCGAACCCTAGCTATTCCGGCGATCCGCCGTAGCCATTGATTCCGGCCACACGCAGCCCCTCCAAGGATCTCCAAGGAACCGCACGAGTCCCCTCGTCCTCCACGAGAAAGAGGAGAAGCCAGGACGGTCCAAAACTCGCGAATTCCGTCGCCTCCTCCAAGTCCGGCCGACGGCCGCCGTGTTGATTCCGGCCGTCTCCGGTCCTCCCTGCCCCAACCGAACCCTCCACCAGCTCCACCGCGTCATGGGGAGGCTCCCCATCCCCTTCAATCGCTTCCCCGCCCACTGGTTCGTCCTCCCGCCGAGCTCCGCCGCCGCCGCCGTGCGGTTGGTCGCCGCCGGCCATCCCGGTGACCATTTGGTCACCGGTTGGTACTCCTCACCTCCCCTTGAGCTCCTCTCCGTCCCTGTATAATTCGTTTGTTCAATTTCGCACGAATTCACTCGAATTTGGATCGAATCAGTGAAGATCAGGCCATGTGATGTCATGCTTGTGTCACAGTGACATCATAATCCTGTTCTTTTTGTTTTCCAGAAGATAATAAAAGTTGTATAGTTAATAACTTTATTTTGGTAGCTCAGAAAAATGAAATAAAAACATGGTTGTGTTCATAAAAATGAGCTCTACCCAAAAATACCATTTTCATTCATGTTTAAGAAAATCCAAAAATAAGCATTTTTTAATGCTGTTTAATCATTTAAAATAGAAAAATAAGTTTTTATTCACCAAATTTAGAAAATTAAAAGTTATATACCAAAATGCTCAAAATGACAAATGCAATCTAGTTATGATGTTTTCAAACTCTTTTGAGCACTTTAAATTGCACTCACTTTCATAATCGTCCGAAACCCCCTCCGGGGTCTAGTTTCGGGGTAATTTCAGTAAAATTGCTTAACTAACATCCAAACCCTAGCAACCCATTGAACATGCCTAGGGCTTTATTTCAGTGCATTAACTTGATCATGCATACATGTTGTGCATTGCATCGATGCCGTGGTTGATTGTTATTTCTCTTTCGGTGTTGTTTCCCCCTCCGGTAGAACGTGACTCCGAAGAGAAGGCCAACAACTCCATGACGAATACTTGATCTTAACCGACAAGTCAAGCACTTATTCCAGAAGATCTTTATCTGGTTTTCTTATAACCAAGGCAAGCATAACCTCTTATCTGCTCATATATTCTTTCGAACAACATTTGATCTCGTACTTTGCATTCGATTCCAAACTATTTGATGCTAGTAGACATAGTTCACCTATATACTGCATTGCCTCAATATCCTGATCCACTGCTCCTAGCCGCCATAGATTTGCTTGTGCGCATCGCCAGAGCCTCATATCTGCTTTGCTTAGTCATACATGTTTGTTACCTCTGCTCCATCCGGTTGATGAATCAGAGATGCGATAACCTAGTATGATATGATGACGTGGTAAGATGAGCACTGTGTGGTTAACTTGACTAAGGCGAGGACGGGAGGCCACTTGGGAAGTGGTTATTGGTCCCGTACTTGCCAACCCTAGGAGTAAGGTCTCGCCGTGGAAACCAAGACTGAGCGTGCAACCACACGCGAGGCCTAACAGACCGCGCTCGACTAACTAACTTGTTTGGTTCTATCCGTGAGTCACGTAGTTTGGGATTTCCATCTGCGTGTGAGTCAAAAACCTTTTGGAGGTGTTTAGGGCGTGACCGGGACAAGTGATGGACGTACACGGATCTTGTTCCCGACTCACAGAACAGGTGCCGTCAGGAGGTGGCCAACTCCCTGTTGACGGGGTGGCCCTGTTTGGGTTGACTCATGGATAGGGCTCGACAAGGTAAAGGTCGTGGCCAACCACCCTCTGCCGCGCTCCATGGACGAGCGTACATGTGGCGTTAAGAGTCGGATGGTACGTGTGGGTAAAGTGTACCACCCTGCAGGGATAAATCTTTCGGAAAGCCGTGTCCACGGTTAAGGACGACTTGGTGAAAGCCACGAGGTCATAGATAACTTGAACGTGACGTGTAAAAAAAAAAGGTTGACAAGGCATGGAGGCAATAGATGAAGGGTGCCTCCCCGGAGATGCCGGGAGGGGTGATCCTTGTAGCATGTGAGGTGCTGGGAAATGATGTTGGTGGATGAAAAGATGATGATACAATAGTTGAGTTTCTCATCTGTTTTGAAAACCCTCTACAAGACGTGCTATTCTTCCTCGATTTGGAAAACAAACATTGCTTTACGCAAAACAACCTTCATAAAACCGTTTCTGAAGTTAGCAGATATATAATAGGTTAATTAAGTCTTGTTGAGTACCTCCCGTACTCAGGTTTGCTTAATTTGGTTCAGGTGGAGTTCCTCACTTCGGTGGTGGTTCAACGTGGACATCGACGAGTAGTTTGGGGTTCCCAGGTAGCAGCCTGGAATCTATGGGCTGGGACGTCGCCTTATGTTGCGGCCTCTTAGGCCTTTTTGGTTCTTGTTGACTAGCAACATAATTCGTCTTCCGTTGTCTGATGTGATGTTGGGTCGTGTGACCTCTGTTTGTAAGCTATACTCTAGTATTATCTGTTTAATAAAGCTTCATGTTAGAGTACTGCTTTGATCGGTTGTTGGTTTCGAGCTCATCGTTATACAGTTTTGGCTATGCCTGCATAGTTGTCGCAGTCGAGGGGTTGTGGAGCCGATGATCCATGTCCGAGCCCGCCTGTCGATTTGATCGGCCTGGGGCGAGGTAACCCCAGTAACCCTCGATTGTTGTTGCACTTTCTGGACACATAGCATCTCTGTATAGCTTTGGTCCCGTTTCCTTCAGTTTCATTCGATTCGTGGACGCTTTGATATGCATAGTTGGTTATGACTAGCATGGATACAAGGAGTAGTAGACTGGGGATCCGGACTACGTGCCGATGAATCCAGTTTGCCTGCCGTTGTTTGTTGCGGCCGGGGCTGGTAACCCTGAAGCCCTTGTGAGTCCATGGCTAGGAGCACATAACAGTATGTATATCTCTGGGTCCGGGGTCGTGACAAGTCATGGTATCAGAGCAGGACTGCCTGTAGGAAAACCTTACTGCTTGGTCGATGTCGAGTCTAGAGTTTATGAAAACTACTTTGAAACTCGAAATGGATTGTGAAAAACCTTCTTAGGATTCTTTTTACTCCGTATCTGGTATCGTTCTAACTCTGGGTCATCTTACCTGTTTTGATTTGAAAAGGTTTTGCTGTCCTTTCTAGTCATTCAAAACTTAGGTGCCTTCTTTGGCAATGACGTTCTTTTACCCAAGTTGACCTAGTGTTAAAGTTTCTGGAGTCGTGTGTGTTTCATACTCCGTTATCTCTTAACTGGGAGATTTCCTTTCCATCCTAATACCTCAGAGTTGTGTGGGTTCCACATACTCCAGTTCTAAAGTCTCAAAATCCTGAACCTCGAGATCTGCTTTTCATCTCGAATGTATTCTTACTCTTTTGATCAAATACTTCCGGAGCTAAGTTTGTCCTCTTGGAAAGATACTTCGTGGTTACTATTCATAGTGTCCTTTAAGACATTAAGAGAGTAGTTACTCCTTTCGTTGTGTTTTCAACCTTGGACTTGAACCGAAGGTCCCGGAATGTGCTGAATTGTGGTGGGTTGAATCATGTGGTTTTATAACCATGTGATGCTCACTCTATCAGTACAGGATGCTGACCTTTAACCCAAGTTCTGTTTCTTTGGATCCTGAAGAATCTGTTCTACCTCAGGATGGCTAGGTAATCTCAGCTCCAATAGCCATAGGTTTTCTCTAGGAATCAAAAGGATCACGGCAAGAGTGTCCTTTATGATTCTTATATCTTTGTTCTTGATTCAGCTATACCTTCCCCTTTAGCATGGGTTTTACAAATGAGTATTACCCCGTGCATCCAACGTGATCTCAGGACTTTCCAGAGCACGTTCCTACTCTTAGCTGCTTTCCGAACTCCATCCGTTGTTTGGAAACCAAGTTGCGTAGGTGTGTTGGATTCTTCCAATGCAGTTCCTCTTGAGTTCCGTCAGAACGTTCCACCTTGGAATGTTAGGAGAAACAAACTCCAGTACCTTGTTCATCTCCAGGACCAGGTCAAAGTTTTGTAATCCGCAGATTAAAGAAGTTTCATTAGCTTTTGTTCTGTTCTACCTTCGAGTATCACACTCTTATATATCAATAGGTTGTGTTGTGTTTCATGGCCTTATTGATGAAGTGATGCTCATACATTTCTTCACTCCCCTTCTCTCCAAGTCTGAGTGCTTGAGAATGATGGGTCTGTGCATTGATGTGTGTATCAGACATTCCTAGCAATTCTGATTGCTTCGAAAAATCTAAGGAAACATCTGTATCTTTCTTAGCACTACTGGTCACCCAGCCTCTTTTTGAAGTTGACTGTGTTACCAAACCCGTCCATTCCGGTGCATATCCTCGGTCAGAGAGTTAGGTTCATGCCAATCTCTCATGTTCATATCAGTTGTTTTGAAAAGCAAGCCCTCTTTCAAATTCCTAGGCCTAACGGTAGGTTGTGATATTCTGGTTGTCTTTCTAGAAGTATCACCAGGTTTTACCTGACCGTGATGTCTAAACCAGGAGTAATTTGAAATACTCTTTTCTCCAAGAAACTCCGCTGGACACCCTGGACTAGTAGGTTGAGGTTAAACAACAAATTGGAGGGTTGAAAGGCAAAAGCTCTGCCTAACTTGATCCTCTGTTAAGGGATGTCTAGTTTCCTTTGTGTTGAAGCAGGATAGTATCTCCTAAGTGGACATGCTATCATTCTACCTTCATTTGATTTGGGCTATCGTCAGATCAAGTCCAGATTCAAGGAATATCCTGATGGTGTTTTCACTCATGGTGTTTGGCCGAGTACACCTCATGTCCTTTGGTCTGACCAATATTCTGCCTTGTTCATATATCATATGAATCCCTCCTCTTGGAGTGTTCTGATAAGTGTGTTTTCGAGCCCATCGATGACATTCCTATTTTCTCCGAGTTGCGAGAGGCTCATGTTGAACAACTGGCAACAATGTTGGAAACTTCCGAGAACCAACTTTGTGTTATCACGAAGTTGTGTTCTGGATGTTCGAAGTGGCTTACTCCAGTTCATGTGCTTAAGGTGAAAGTTGTCGCCGTGGATTCGAGTAAAGTTTTCTTGTTCCTCCGAGAATAATCCCCAGTCGGTCATGCATGTGTGGAGTATTCTTGAGATGGTTGGTTTTTACCTCCATTCACTTAAAATAAGTTTGCACCCACGCTAAGCCACTGACCGATCGTTCGTAAAAGAGAGGAAGTTTCAGAACTTCGTTATCTTTGTTATCATCTTCCCAACCAGGACTCCGATGTGTTCTTTTACAAGTAGTTCATGTAGGTGCAACCGTCTTTCGCAAGTTGCTAATACATGAGCTCCGCAATCTCGCTCATCTCTTGAGCTTGACATCATAGTCCATATCTTGAGAATCTAGTAAATGTATCTCATTGGTAACCGGTGCAACCCCGCCGATCAAACATACCGAGTCTAAGTTGTCAACCCTCTGACCAGAGCTGAATCTCAAGCAGCAACGATGGTTGGTGTTTTCTCAAGGGTATTGAATTAGGTCCTTCTGAAAATCCGGCATGGTTGACGTTGTGGTTGACGCAATTAGCCGGAAGGCCTAATGTCATATCCCTCTGAATCCGTAAGAACAGCCACTCTCCGTGAGAATTCTTGTGTGGCTCGTTCTCAACAAGTTTTCCTCGCCGTTCTTCCAAACCGGAGTTCTACTTTCACTTGAAGATCTACCCACGGCTTACCGTAAGCCTGATGTCGGTATTTAAAACATCAAGGGTAACCTGGAAGTTGATCTTTCCAATATCTCCCCGCTGAACCTCCAAAACCTTTGTTTTAGTGGAAACAAGTATATCATGAGACCATCTCGTGGTGTTTTGTAACCGCTTTTGATCAGTTTCCTTTTTCAAGTTGTTGGTACTTGAAGTTCTGTTCATCTCACACATTGTGTGAATTTGTCCGTTACTTCAGCCATGGGATCTTAACCATGTGGTAAACGTATTGCTACGGATAAACCACAATAGGAAAGAGATTCCCTGTTTTCTTCCGATGTTCCAATCCTCGTTGGTTACTCATCTTATGGTGTGACCAAGAAGTTCTCCTTCACCACGGTGTTCCATCATCCTTTGGTTACTCATCCTCCGTTGTGAAGAAACATCCCGAGCTTTGACAAAGTTTTCGACAAAGTTTTGATGGAATGAAAGTTCCTTCAACTTCCGTGTCCACTCCGAAGAGTGAACATGATTCTGTATCAAATTCTCGCCGATGCACGATTACAGCGTTTTCCCGTGTTTTCCCTCGTCTACGGATATTACATTGTGGTATCCAAGACAATCCTTTCCATCTTGGTTATCTGTTTGAAGAAAACCTCGGGTTCAAAAGTTGTCCAACCTTTCTTTTTCAAAAGGGTTTAAAGTCTTGTGCAAATCTCATATTCTAAATCCTTTCAAGAACCATCGTCCACAAACTTGAAACCATCTTCTACTCACTCCGTTACCTTGATGTGTTTCATGCATGATAACTCAACAGTTCTTTACGAACGTTCCTGTCATGAGTTACCCATGAGATACTCGATCTTCGTGAAGATCATTTCCTAAGAGTTTCCCTCTTACCTAGGTGTATCCGTTCAATACTTCAAGATGCTACGGATCAACCTCTTCAAGGATAGAACCGTAAGGTTCGAGAAGATCGTTCAAAACCGGTGTTCTTCTTTCTTCTCCTTCGGGAATCTCGGGACGAGATTCTCGTAAGGGGGGTAGATTTGTAACATCCCAATTTTTGGTACCAAAGTGTTGTGGTGTTGAGTTCATATCATTCATGCATGAAACCAAAATTTTAAATCATGTTTCAACCACTTTAAATGTGGAATTTAAATGGTTTGAGAAAACTCCAGCAAAAAGTACTTAAAATAGTTTCCAAAATTTTGTTCTGAAAATTATTACAATTTCACCAAAGTAATACATGGTGAACTTGCAAATTTCATAAGGTTTTCAAAAAGTATTTTTGCCAATTTTTCTGTTTCCAAAAAGGTCCCTAAAACTCCTATTCTGTTCTGTTTTTAAATAGGAAAAGGACCTCCTTACAATTTTGGAAAGGTTCCAGGGGGGTTTTCTGAAAATGTTCCTTGTCTTCTACCTCAGGCCAGAAGAAGCACCTGCGTGTCCGCGCCGTGGTCGTCGATCGCCACCTCCTGACTGTGCGCTTGCTTGCACGGTTGGCGAGTTCAGGTCGATGCCGTGCTGCTCCTCCCTCCCTCGGTTTCACTCGCTCCCTCATCCTATCTCTCTCTCTGTTTTCTTCCCGGGAGCGAACCGAACCCTAGCTATTCCGGCGATCCGCCGTAGCCATTGATTCCGGCCACACGCAGCCCCTCCAAGGATCTCCAAGGAACCGCACCAGTCCCCTCGTCCTCCACGAGAAAGAGGAGAAGCCAGGACGGTCCAAAACTCGCGAATTCCGTCGCCTCCTCCAAGTCCGGCCGACGGCCGCCGTGTTGATTCCGGCCGTCTCCGGTCCTC
Organism: Alopecurus myosuroides; assembly: GCA_028641055.1. Lineage (NCBI taxonomy): Eukaryota > Viridiplantae > Streptophyta > Magnoliopsida > Poales > Poaceae > Alopecurus > Alopecurus myosuroides. The sequence continues at coordinate 248,991,386 of CM054061.1, read as the reverse complement.
CCTGCCCCAACCGAACCCTCCACCAGCTCCACCGCGTCATGGGGAGGCTCCCCATCCCCTTCAATCGCTTCCCCGCCCACTGGTTCGTCCTCCCGCCGAGCTCCGCCGCCGCCGCCGTGCGGTTGGTCGCCGCCGGCCATCCCGGTGACCATTTGGTCACCGGTTGGTACTCCTCACCTCCCCTTGAGCTCCTCTCCGTCCCTGTATAATTCGTTTGTTCAATTTCGCACGAATTCACTCGAATTTGGATCGAATCAGTGAAGATCAGGCCATGTGATGTCATGCTTGTGTCACAGTGACATCATAATCCTGTTCTTTTTGTTTTCCAGAAGATAATAAAAGTTGTATAGTTAATAACTTTATTTTGGTAGCTCAGAAAAATGAAATAAAAACATGGTTGTGTTCATAAAAATGAGCTCTACCCAAAAATACCATTTTCATTCATGTTTAAGAAAATCCAAAAATAAGCATTTTTTAATGCTGTTTAATCATTTAAAATAGAAAAATAAGTTTTTATTCACCAAATTTAGAAAATTAAAAGTTATATACCAAAATGCTCAAAATGACAAATGCAATCTAGTTATGATGTTTTCAAACTCTTTTGAGCACTTTAAATTGCACTCACTTTCATAATCGTCCGAAACCCCCTCCGGGGTCTAGTTTCGGGGTAATTTCAGTAAAATTGCTTAACTAACATCCAAACCCTAGCAACCCATTGAACATGCCTAGGGCTTTATTTCAGTGCATTAACTTGATCATGCATACATGTTGTGCATTGCATCGATGCCGTGGTTGATTGTTATTTCTCTTTCGGTGTTGTTTCCCCCTCCGGTAGAACGTGACTCCGAAGAGAAGGCCAACAACTCCATGACGAATACTTGATCTTAACCGACAAGTCAAGCACTTATTCCAGAAGATCTTTATCTGGTTTTCTTATAACCAAGGCAAGCATAACCTCTTATCTGCTCATATATTCTTTCGAACAACATTTGATCTCGTACTTTGCATTCGATTCCAAACTATTTGATGCTAGTAGACATAGTTCACCTATATACTGCATTGCCTCAATATCCTGATCCACTGCTCCTAGCCGCCATAGATTTGCTTGTGCGCATCGCCAGAGCCTCATATCTGCTTTGCTTAGTCATACATGTTTGTTACCTCTGCTCCATCCGGTTGATGAATCAGAGATGCGATAACCTAGTATGATATGATGACGTGGTAAGATGAGCACTGTGTGGTTAACTTGACTAAGGCGAGGACGGGAGGCCACTTGGGAAGTGGTTATTGGTCCCGTACTTGCCAACCCTAGGAGTAAGGTCTCGCCGTGGAAACCAAGACTGAGCGTGCAACCACACGCGAGGCCTAACAGACCGCGCTCGACTAACTAACTTGTTTGGTTCTATCCGTGAGTCACGTAGTTTGGGATTTCCATCTGCGTGTGAGTCAAAAACCTTTTGGAGGTGTTTAGGGCGTGACCGGGACAAGTGATGGACGTACACGGATCTTGTTCCCGACTCACAGAACAGGTGCCGTCAGGAGGTGGCCAACTCCCTGTTGACGGGGTGGCCCTGTTTGGGTTGACTCATGGATAGGGCTCGACAAGGTAAAGGTCGTGGCCAACCACCCTCTGCCGCGCTCCATGGACGAGCGTACATGTGGCGTTAAGAGTCGGATGGTACGTGTGGGTAAAGTGTACCACCCTGCAGGGATAAATCTTTCGGAAAGCCGTGTCCACGGTTAAGGACGACTTGGTGAAAGCCACGAGGTCATAGATAACTTGAACGTGACGTGTAAAAAAAAAAGGTTGACAAGGCATGGAGGCAATAGATGAAGGGTGCCTCCCCGGAGATGCCGGGAGGGGTGATCCTTGTAGCATGTGAGGTGCTGGGAAATGATGTTGGTGGATGAAAAGATGATGATACAATAGTTGAGTTTCTCATCTGTTTTGAAAACCCTCTACAAGACGTGCTATTCTTCCTCGATTTGGAAAACAAACATTGCTTTACGCAAAACAACCTTCATAAAACCCTTTCTGAAGTTAGCAGATATATAATAGGTTAATTAAGTCTTGTTGAGTACCTCCCGTACTCAGGTTTGCTTAATTTGGTTCAGGTGGAGTTCCTCACTTCGGTGGTGGTTCAACGTGGACATCGACGAGTAGTTTGGGGTTCCCAGGTAGCAGCCTGGAATCTATGGGCTGGGACGTCGCCTTATGTTGCGGCCTCTTAGGCCTTTTTGGTTCTTGTTGACTAGCAACATAATTCGTCTTCCGTTGTCTGATGTGATGTTGGGTCGTGTGACCTCTGTTTGTAAGCTATACTCTAGTATTATCTGTTTAATAAAGCTTCATGTTAGAGTACTGCTTTGATCGGTTGTTGGTTTCGAGCTCATCGTTATACAGTTTTGGCTATGCCTGCATAGTTGTCGCAGTCGAGGGGTTGTGGAGCCGATGATCCATGTCCGAGCCCGCCTGTCGATTTGATCGGCCTGGGGCGAGGTAACCCCAGTAACCCTCGATTGTTGTTGCACTTTCTGGACACATAGCATCTCTGTATAGCTTTGGTCCCGTTTCCTTCAGTTTCATTCGATTCGTGGACGCTTTGATATGCATAGTTGGTTATGACTAGCATGGATACAAGGAGTAGTAGACTGGGGATCCGGACTACGTGCCGATGAATCCAGTTTGCCTGCCGTTGTTTGTTGCGGCCGGGGCTGGTAACCCTGAAGCCCTTGTGAGTCCATGGCTAGGAGCACATAACAGTATGTATATCTCTGGGTCCGGGGTCGTGACAGAGGACTACGCCATATGCGAGCTTCTGATAGTGAGGGTATCGCTGCTTGCATGGTGAAAGCACCTCGATGACGTAATAAATTGGCCGCTGAACTCCGTACGTCGTGCCATCCTCTGGCCGCTCGACGATGATGACCGTGCTGATGACTTGGTTTGTTGCGGCTAGGTAACGGTACAGGGGCTCCCTTTCCTGTGGCGTTGCCAGGACGCGCGTACTCTGCAGTGCTCTTTTCAAGTCGATGAACGCCTTTCTTGCTTCGGGTGTCCACTCAAACTTATCTGTTTTCTTCAACAATTTGTAGAAGGGCAATGCTCGCTCGCCAAATCTTGCAATGAATCTGCTCAGAGCAGCTAGTCGCCCTGCGAGCTGTTGTACGCCGCGAAGATTGGTTGGCCCCTTCATTGCCAGGATGGCTTGAATTTTCTCCGGATTGGCTTTGATTCCTCGGGCAGACACCAAATACCCGAGAAGTTGTCCTGCAGGGACGCCAAAGACACATTTTTTTCGGGTTGAGCTTGATCCTGTACGCGTTGAGGGCGTTGAATGTCTCCCTGATGTCCTCGACGAGTGTATCCTCCACTCGAGTCTTTATGACAATGTCGTCGACGTACACTTGTACGTTCTTGCCAATGGGCTTGGCGAGGCATTTTTGCATGCAGCGCTGATATGTTGCGCCTGCGTTTTTCAGCCCGAAGGGCATTGTCGTGTAGCAGTAAACACCGTAAGGTGTGATGAACGCTGTCTTCTCCTCGTCCTGCTCTTTCATCCTGGTCTGATTATATCCCGAGTAGGCATCCAAGAAGGAGAGGCGCTGACAGCCTGCAGTGGAGTCCACGATCTGGTCGATCCGTGGCAAAGGGAAGTTATCCTTGGGGCAGTGTTTGTTCAACGACGTATAGTCGATGCACACGCGAAGGATGTCAGTGTTTTCTTAGGGACCAGCACCGGGTTTGCTAACCAGGTGGATATTTTTATCTCTCTGATGAATTTTGCGGCGAGTAGTCGATTCACCTCTTCTCCGGGTGACTTCTGCTTTGGCTCGGAGAACCGTCAGGTCGTTTGCTTGATAGGTTTGGCATCTTTGAAAACTTCTAGTGAGTGCTCGGCGAACTCCCTGGGTATCCCTGACATATCTCAAGGCTGCCACGTGAATATTTTCCAGTACTCACGGAGGAGTTCGACGAGCGCGCCTTCCTATGCTGGCGAAAGGGTGGTGGACACCATCTCCGTCTTCGCGGGTTCTGTCGGGTGCACTTGATGCTGTTGAGTGTCGCTGTTTGCACTGAACTCGGGTTCTGGAGCGTTCTTCTTTGTGAGTGGCATCACAGAGTGGTCTGTGGTCTTTGCCAATTCTGCCAACTCCTCCTGCATCCCGAAAGATTTCGCGATCTCATTGAACTCAATGTCACACTTATCGGATTTTTCGAACTCGCCATCTATGGTGATGGTGCCGTACTCCCCAGGAAGTTTTAGCTTCACGTAGGCGTAGTGGGGTACTGCCATGAATCTCGCGAACGCTGTTCGGCCAAGAATGGCGTGGTATTGTGAGGGCCAGTCGACTACCTCGAAGTCAAGGAACTCTCGCCTGTAGTTTCTTGGGTTTCCGAGCACCACTTCCAAATTGATTGTTCCAAGTGGTCGGACTGCTTTGCCTGGTACTATCCCATGGAAGGATGTTTCTGATTCTGCGAGTCCGTCTAGATTCCTGTTCATCTTACGGAGTGTGTCCGCGTAAATGATGTTGATTCCGCTGCCTCTGTCCATAAACACTCATGCGAGTTCGTAGTTGCCTATCTGCGCTTGAATGACGAGCGCGGAGTGTCTTGGTCGATACACATGAGGGGGGTGGTCAGCTTTGGAGAAAGTTATCGACTGGTCCGCCATTTTCAAGTATTCAGGTTTGGACGGTGGAGCTTGTACTATCATGAACACTTGGCGTGTGTTTGTTTTCTAGACCCTGTGGGAGGGGCAGACTTTATGTATCATTTTGAGGAGCCCTGCTGGGTTCGGGTACCGATTGCCTCCTTGGTTTGCGGCGGGTGGCGCTGGGAGCGCGGCCAGCACCACGTTTTGATGTCATATTGGAGGTAGGGGTTGCGACGGGCAGAATCCTTGATGTCCTCCTCCTGGGAGCTGTGGGTAGCCCTGATTTACTGCGGCTCTGTTTTTCTTCGTGTAGGCCTCGTGGATGTCCTGAAACTTTCGGCAGTCCTTGAGGAGGTGAGTTTCCTTGGTCTTGCCTGTGCGCTTATCTGTAAATAGATGTAGCGTGCAATAGCGTTCAAGGTCCTCCTCGGGAATTTTATCCTCTGGCTTTGGCTTCCATTCGCGATTTCCACGAGGTCCGCTGTCACGATTTCTCGTAAAATCTGCCGCCACCAGTTCTTCTCGATCGTCGTGATCGTAATGCTTTCTCCTTTTCTTTCGACCGTGACGGTCGTCCTCAGGTGCTGGCGAATATGCCTTTTCATTGCACACCGAGTCCTCACTGTTGGCCCATCTGTCGGCCGTAGCCATCAGCTCCCCGATGGTTTTGGGTGCGGCTCGCCCCAGTTCTTCTCTGAAGGCGGTTCGCCGAGCTCCTTTGGTGAAATCTTCGACTGCGACCTCTTCCGATATGTTTCCCGCCGTATTTTTGAGCGTGGTCCATTGCTGGATGTACTTGCGAGTAGACTCACCACTCTTCTGCTTGCAAGCCCGCAGCTCCTCGATGGACGCGGGTCTTTTATATGTTGCTTGGAAGTTCTTGCGGAAGTCGAAGGTTAGATCGTCCCATGATCCATAGCACGCCCTCGGTCTTCCTTCGAGCCAGCTACGCGCAGCGCCTACAAGATGTAGGTTAAGGTACTTCATAGACGTGGTCTTGTTCCCATGTTGGCATTTTACTGCGGTGAGGTAATCCGACAGCCAGGATTTGGGCTCCAGCGAGCCGTCGTACTTTGGCACTTCCGTAGTAAGCTTAAACCTCTTAGGCATCGGTGCCTCGCGGATGTCGCGAGTAAAGCACAATGTGATGCAGGCCTCTTCGTCCAAGGAAGTGGACAGGGATCGTGCGCGGTTCCTGATCGCTCGGGCCTTGTCGATTTTGTTCTGCGCGATGTCAGATCGCACGTTGTATCCAGGCTGGTTGCGATCGTTCTCCTTCCGCGGCTCCTTGCTGCGGTGTCGCGAGCGGCTGCTATGGTGCCGTGGACTGTGATCTTGATCCCTCGGGCTGTCTTTGCTGCTACTTGGGCTATCACCGCGACACCGGTCCTACTTTCCTCGGGCGCGACGAGGTGACTTCTCCCTTCTAGGCGATGTACTCCCGAGTCTGCGGGGTGTTTCTTTGTCTTTCCGAGGGGTTTTCTCAGTCTCCTGTGCAATCGTGTTCTTGCGGCCTTGGGATGCGAGTCTCGCAGCTGCCATGCCTAGCCCCTTCTGGACTTGCCTATATTGCTCCGGGGGGGTCGTTCTCCCCTGGCTGGTTTGCATGCAGGTATGTGGCCGCAGCCAGGACTACGGCGGCGGGGGTCGTCGGGTGTACGTTGCCATCGTTGTCGACGTGCATAAGGGAGGTTTTGAGTGTTCTGCTAATCCCGCTGAGAGACTTGCTGTCCAGGGCCGCGGTTTTTGAGACGTATCTTTTCTTCGGGGGGTTCTTCCCTACCGAATATGTTTTGGAGAGAGCTGGACGGTGTAGACTTGATTCGTCTGCCAGCTTCTTCTGTTCGTCCAGATTATTGCGGGCTTCCCTGATCAACTCCGCTGCTTTCAGTAGGTGATAGTGGTATGCAGTCAGATCTTCCTGAGGGGCACCTTCTTCAATCGGCTGGCCTGAGTGTACAACCTTTTTTGCTTTGAGCCAGGCGTCTCGTGACACTTTGATGTGCTCTCGCTCTTTCTTGTTGTCTTCGGTTTCTTCGGGTGGCTTGGCCAATCCCGCCATGCAGACTTGAACCAGATATGGCCCGCGAGTCCTAGGCGGAGGCTGACAAGTTTCGCCGACCCGAGAAGTATCGTGGGATAATCACGGCAGACGTTACCAGGGGTAACTTATCTTGGGGTAAATCGACTCTGGCGTTTGGGAGAGGGTTTAGCTCAGGGGAAATCATGCTATCAATAAATCTGGTAGCTCTGGCAATCAAGTCGCCGAGTCTCCGATCTAAGATTATAATATCAGCTCTTGTACTACAAGGATACTCGAATATCTGGTGAAGCTCTGTCTTTCTAACCCTAGGAGCCGGCTTATATCTTACTCGGCCCCCTGCCTTCCTATCCAAGGCATACTCGGAGTCCTACCCGGTAACCGCATACAAACCCTAAGTTTCCTAATAGTAACCCCAAAGCCGGGTTACGAGGCCTACACTACCTCCTAGGCCTTCCAGAAACTCCTCCTCCTTGAGCCGGGTCTTGCACGGTTCCCTTTGGGCCGGGTTACACCTTGGTATTAGCCTACCAGGTTATCATCCCTCCATCAGTAGTCCCCAGAATAGCTTGGGCTTCGCGGGATCAACCATGAAGCGCATGCTATTCCCTGCAAAATAAGAAACATACAAGTCTATAAAATACCGGGTTAGAATGCTTTGATACCAGCTAGGCCTATCTCTGCAGGTGGTCCATATAATAACCCGGCTTTCCCCGAGCCTAGCATTGTTTTCCCGGGTCAACACTCCGAGAAAACACACAAGACCCGGACTCGCACCGCTCGCCAGTCAGTCCGAATATCGCGCTCGCAATCTGCCTCAATCTTTTCCGGATTTCTCGTAACGGGCGCCTTCAATGCTTATCCCAAAAAATCCGGCTAACCACCTTTTTTCCGAAATTTTTGGCCTTTGCCGCCCAACCCTAGGGCACTTTCCCGCTCTGCGCCTATAAATAAGCACCCGAAACGTTGCCTTTCAGATCCACTCGCCATTCCCCATATATGTTCATATTCACTCCCTCTCGGTGCCTCCACCCTCAAGCTCGAGCTAGCACCGCTGCGCCGCCCGCGAGCGCGCCACCGGACACGAGCCGCCGCCGTTCGTCTGCGAGCACACCGCCAGAATCGAGCCACCACCTTCCGTCCGCCGCGCCCGCATCCACGACGCAGCCACGCCTTCAAGCAGCCCACCGGAGAACCTAGGCCGCCGCCGTCAAGCCACCTTAATCCCACGAATTTCACCTTTGATTCGAACTTTGATTTTCTTGCGAGTAGATTGGATCTAGCTCCGCTCCTAGATGTCCTTGTTATTCCCCCTTGATTATTCACTCCATGCTTTGCACTTCCATATCCAATGCTCGATCTAGATTCGATAGCACACCCCACAGCGCATCTCCATCACTTGTAGTCACGATTTTCCCCATAATTTTTTCCGCCTGGACCCAATCGTTCAACATTTCCTGTTAGCATTATTCTCTAAGTCGGATAACAATCATTTTCCGGGTCTCAAGTTGTTTACACTCTGCACTTTGTCTTCTTTTTAGATCGATCTCATGGCACCTAAGGCTAGTGCGAAACTGAAGGGGAAACAGCCGGCCAACAAGGCGAAGCCAAGTCAATCGATCTCCGCCAACTGGGCGAGGTCAACTGTGACCAAGGCCAAGCTGGATGAACTTGCCGAGTGTGGTGTCTTACCCGCCCGGGAAGAAATTCACTGGAGAGTACTTGGGGAGGAGACTCGGCCTTCTCCGGGTCTCGATGAGGTAGTAATTTTCGTTGAGCATGTGATCCGGGGTTTCCGCCCCCCGGGTCAGCCTTTCTCCCGCGAGTTGTTATATCACTATAAACTCCGAATGTTTGATATTGGCCCTAATTCTATGCTGAACATTACTCATTTCATCGTCTTGTGTGAGTCGTATCTCTGCATTCCTCCGAATCTGGCCCTTCTTCTCGAATTATTCCAGTGCAAGCCGTGCCGAGAGAGCGGCGATGGGGCCCTCCTGGTTTGTGGAGGGGTCTCCATCCAAAGGCGGAAAAACTCCCTAATGCCGACTCTTAGCCTCAACTCCCACGTCAAACACTGGCAAAAGACTTACTTTTATTGCCAAGACACCTCTTCAGCCGGTGAAAAGACATTGCCGGGTTTCTCCGAAGTACTCCTCAACCTTTCCGATAATCTCAGCTCCTTTGCTTCACCAAGCTTGTTGTATTCTCGGCCCAAGGCCTTCTTGGGCTCAATTTAGTCAAAACTTGGGTAACTTTCCGGATCCAACCCAATAGTGTCCGGCCCAAACTCATGTGCAGCTACTCTGGGCACGTCACTGATTCCCTTCGTTATTCGTTGAGGAATTACCCGGCCGCGGACGCGAACAAGATAATGAAAAACTTTTTGACTGAGAAACTGGAGGTGATCCGGAATATAGCCGGCCTGGACCCCTACACGCGGGATCACCCGGCTCCAGCAGTAAGATCCGGCCTTTACTCTTTATCCGACTGACATTTTTCTGGTACAACCACATACTTTTATCACTGTATTTTTATCTCAGGCAGATAGCGCTTTATGGAAGATTGAGACCCCTCCTACTTCCGAAAACTCGGAAGAGGACGAGGAGCCGGTTGATACTGATGAGGGTAACATCCGAGTCTCACTCGTTTCCCTTTCTGTCAACTTGTTTTAACAACCTTTTTCCCTTTTTCCGATAATATGCTATAATTTCCAGGGTTGGAGGATAAGGAGGAGACCCAATCTGATGAAAGCGAGGCTGAGCCGGACATAGACGTTGGTGCGAAGAGGAAGACCCGGGGGTGGTATTCAAGGTGCCTTACTCCTCTATGACCTCCAAACCCTATTCGTACGCTAACATGTTCGAACTTAACCAACATTTGGTCGATTCATCACGCTTGAAGGAACCCGTCCCAGTCAAACGTAGGGTAACCCGGAATTCCCCGGGTGATGATCCTCTTAACCCGGGCATCCCTTCGTCCCCCGCTTGCAAAGCCGGTATTCCCCAAACTTATTCCTCTCGCCTACCTCAAAGGTTTCCCTCTCCAAATCATCCTCTGGCCGGACAAATCCGGTCTCACTTTCACATTCTTTATCAGTTTCTTCCGGGTCTAGCAATGATCTCCCCGCGGATTTCGTCGTGAATACCGGCTAAGTCACTTTTCTTGGTACTCAATACACTAACTTTTTCCATATCTCTCGTTTACCATATACTGACTGTTTCTTTTTTTCTTTACCAGAGCCAAGGTCACGAGCAGTGACCCGGACGATATGGATGTAGATAACCAGGCGATGGAGGATCCGGAAGACACTGTGAAAGCCGCGGCTGACGGCGTTGAAGAAGAAGACAGAGAAGAAGACCTGCTGAAAAACCCGGCCGAGCACGAGGCCGAGTAACCGATTCCCTCACACACACCCGGAGATGATGACGTCGAGATCCTGGGCACGAGGAGGGGTGATCCCACTCCCAACACCGAGGCGACCCGGGTGTCCACCCCCAAGAAGGGGAGGACCCCGCCTCCAGGTGACCAGAACCCCGGCTCTTCCAAGCTGAAGCTCGGCAATCTCTCCTACGAAGAAATGCTAGATCAGCTCTTCGCTCTGAAGGCCACCGAAAGAGACATCCTTGAGGCCATGGCTGCAGAGCACCAGGTAATCCTGATCAACATTGTGTATATACTCACCTAGTCCCCAAGTTCCGAGTTGAACTAGGCAAAGTTTACTCGGTACTTCCTTTCATATCCGGATTTTTCTTATATCCGACTAATCTTTCCCTTTTCTTTTTCCACAGGCACAACTGACCCGGTCTGAGGAGGTGTTGGCCAAAACCAACCAGCTCCTTGAGGCCGAGACAAAGCTGCGTGCAGGGCTAGAGGTTGAAGTGCAGAATCTCGACAAGGATGTGAAAAAGTATAAGAAGAAATACCACAATGCCGAAAATGCGCTGAAGAAGGTCTCGGCTCAGATTGCCGACACTTATCGCGCTCTACTTGGTAAGGATTTATAACTCGATAATTATAACCCGGGTTTTCCATTACTCAAGATACCCGGATGTTATTTCTTGAACCTTTTATGTTATACTGCAGGCCCGGGTGAAGCGGCTGATGGGGTGTTGACCTCTAAGTTGGCCCGATCTTCACGAATCGACAAGAACGAACGAAGAACGCACGAAGAACGCGATGAACACGAGAGGGGGAATCGAGGGGAAATCGAGGGCAAACCCGTGGAAACACAAAAGGGGAAGATAACTCGTGAAGCCTACGAGGGATCGCAAACCCAAGTCAACAACATGCTAATTGAAACCGATTCCTCTCACCGGTCGGTCCACCGATCCAACAGAAGCCGCAAGGGGAAGGTTGGCAAGCGCTACTAGAATCACAAGGTGAAAGAGTAGCTCCTTGGAGAGATCTTGATACGGTCCTAGATACACATCGTAGGAGTAGCCTCGTAAGAGGAGTCACCTCACAAGAGGGATACAAGGGCAAAGCCTGAAGTTCTCAAATCATCCCTAAACCCTAGATCTAACCACCGGGGTCCCTTATATAGCTCAGGGTCGAAACGGGGGTCGAAACGGTGCAAAAACGGGCAATTCCCGTGCATTTTGGGGCCACGCCGGCCTGGAGCCGGCCTGGAGGGGTGGCCGGCCTGGGGCCGAGGTGGGGAGCAGGCAGGCCGGCCTGTACGCCGGGCTGCTCGGGCAGGGGGCCGGCCTGGGAGGCCAGCCCGAGGCCGGGGTGGGCGAGGGGGAGGCCGTCCTGCTCTGTGTGGGGGCCGGCCTGAGGTGGTTGGAGGCCGGCCTGGCCGGGGGATGAGGCCGGGAGACCCCGTTTCCCTCCGTTCTTCCTCCCCGGAACTCCGATCTTGACGCCGTCTTCGCCCACGTTCTTCCTAGCTTCGTGTGCACCTTCTTGGATGTGTTCTTGAGCATCTTGGGCACCATCTTAGGTCTCCATGTGGTGATCCCACCTATGCATGTAGAGGGGTATTTCATGAGGTAGAGCACCGTTCACCAAGTCACCGAAAACGTACGGAGATAGGAGTGAGTTCACCTTGTTGCGTATCGATGTTGTGCTTGGTGGAATACGGTGGGCTACATTAGCGGCCCCGGATGAAGATGACATTGAGAAATTAAAGACACTGAAGGCTGTAATCCGGCAATTTTCTGCCGGCACCAAGTGGATTTTGGAGGCTGTGAAGTGGCCGGCTGTTGGTTATTGTGGCTTGGACACCTTGCTCGAGGCATGCTCCACCATCCCCGAGTGGATTGACCACTAGAAGCATTCGTCGTGCCGAGTTGGGGTAACCCGCGTGCTTGCTCTGGCCAAGGCCTATTTTCCCAGGCTTGAGCCGGCAAAGATCATGGGCGGTTTTCCCGAATTCAACAATGACGGCTCCAAATTTACTCGCAAGAACTTAAAGGCCATTAATGCTGAGGTGCGTCATCCGGCGAGCTTGATCGCCGATAGTCTGGACTTAAGCAATATTGTTCCACCTTATGATGCCGAAGGCAAGCCCATTCAGTCGGATTTGCCCAAGCCTTTTGACATGCTGGAGAAGTGGAAGGCGGAATCTGCCAAGAGGAAGGAGGAAGCTGCCAAGAGAAAAGCTGAGGCCGATGCTGCGCCTTCCTCCTCTACTCCGACTGTCCGTCCGCCAGCTCGTGCCGACTCTGCTGCTAATCCGGATACAGGAGCTGGGAAGGCCACCGAAGAGCGAGTCCAAGACCCGGCTGCCAAGGACAACATCGATGACTCGGCTAAGGATGTCGAGTAAAGTTTCACCTTTTACCACCTCAAACACTTTATTCAGCCAATGGGCATTTTGCAATATGCCTAAAACAATTATTCTTTTAATAGTGCACCTGTGCACTTTTCGATACCACTTCCTCGGTTTGTAATACGCTAAAACCTTAATAGCTTTTGCGGCCCTTCTGGCCTTTCGCATGGATTTGTTATTTCCTAGTCTTGGACTTTTTGTTTCTAGTTTTCCAATTTTCGTTATTCTTCCTTTTGTAAGACTCGGTTTCCGGGTCTCAGGGATTTTTGACAAGTGGACTTTATTTCCTAAGTCCCCAAGACTCGGATTTTTGGGTTTTAAGCTTGGTAGCTAGATAATTTGTTGCTGTTTTCGAATTCCCGAGTCCCCAAGACCCGAATTTCCGAGTCTAAGGGTTTGGTGGTTTCCAAAGAGCAAATGGTTTCTGCTAAGGCCCAAAACCTAGAGTTACTCACATAGGTTTGAAGTTATGCTTAATATGTTGCGAGTTTCCGGCTGTTAACCTTGTACTCTGCATAACTTGTGGTTTGGATGACCCTTTTGATTCTCTTTGCTGTAAGCCGGCTTTCGCGTGGATATTCAATGGTGCTATAACTGTATAAAAACAGGGTCAGGCAAGTCCCATTGGGCATCATGACTGATTGTAATTACACGCTAGCAAAGCATGCCACATTTTTGCGAGTCACATCAAGCTTAAACAAAAGAAAAATCAAGAAAAATTTGGCTTTATTGTCTGGTTATAAGATTGCAACCGTACTTATTGCAAGTAACCGGTTCTTATAACTTCATGGCATCGTGGCCGGGTCTTTGAGTTTGCAACTGTGCTATTCAAGCAATCAGCCCCCAAGACCTATATATATGACCTTTGGAAAAGCTAATATACTACAAACAAACAAATAATACTTACATGAAAAAATAAAAAACAGAAAGCAAGAACAGGAATATAAAAACTTGACGAAAACACATAAGAAAGAAACAATCTCATGGTTTAACCATCTCTTTATTGATATAAGAAAAGTTAGGTCAGCAAGCCGCCTCATTAAAAACCCTCCAGTCCCCTTAGGTACCCTGGATAGGAAAAGAGTGCGTCTGAAACCTGCTGCCTATTACACCGTGTAGTTCCACTTGTAAGCCTAGTCTATTCTAGGTGTAGTAGGGACGTAGCTATGCCACGTTCCATGGTCTCTCCCTCTCTTGCATAGATGAAGTGGTGTGAGAGGTGTCATTGACAGTATCCGACTCTTCCCTTGCATCTATCAAGTAATATGATCCATTGTGCAAATTCCGGCTTATGATGAACGGTCCTTCCCATGGTGGAGATAACTTGTGCTTTCCTTCCTTTGATTGTACCAAGCGCAACACCAGGTCCCCTTCCTGGAAGACCCGGGTTTTGACCCGCCGACTATGGTATCTCCTCAGATCCTGCTGGTATATAGATGATCTTTCCAAGGCTTGTTCTCTGTGTTCTTCTAGCATATCCACGGCATCCTGCCGGGTCTTCTCGTTCTCCACCTCAACGTAAGCCGACACTCGGGGCGAGTCGTGAATAATGTCACTCGGTAACACCGCCTCTGCACCATAAACCATGAAAAATGGGGTCATCTGAGTAGATCTGTTAGGTGTAGTGTTAATTCCCCAAACTACTGATGGTAGCTCTTCAACCCACGCTCCAGCAGCTCTTATGCACGGGACTCGCAGCCGTGGTTTTAACCCACGAAGTAACTCCTGGTTTGCCCTCTCCACTTGTCCATTAGCTTGTGGATGGGCTACCGAGGCTATGTCAAGCCGGATACCATTGTTCCCGCAGAATTTCTCCATCTCACCTAAGGACATGTTGGTTCCATTGTCTGTTATTATGCTATGAGGGTATCCAAACCTGTAGATGATCCTTTTCAGAAACTTGACTGCTGTGATTGCTTCGCAATTGGTAATAGGCATAACCTCAACCCACTTTGTAAACTTATCGATAGCTACCAAAAGATGGGTCTTTTTGCAGGGTGACATGTGGAAGGGGCCCACCATATCCATGCCCCAAACAGCGAACGGCCAGGTCAATGGGATTGTTTGCAACTCCATAGCCGGCACATGGATTTGGCGAGCATACCTTTGACATCCATCGCACCTTGCCACCAAGCGCTCCGCGTCTGCTAGGGCTGTTAGCCAAAAGAAACCGTGTCGTTATGCTTTGGCCACAAGGGATCTTGTGGAGGCATGATGCCCACAATCTCTTTCGTGGATCTCCTTCAAGATCTGCCGGCCTTCTTCTGGTGCTACACAGCGCAAAAAGACTCCTGCTGCACTCCTTTTATACACCTCTCCATTGATAATAGAATAGCCCTTTGCTCGTCTCAGAATTTGCCTTGCTAAAACTTCCTGTGGTGGTAACACGCCTCGTGATAAGTAGGCCAGAAATGGCTCTATCCACTCGGGAACAGCACGTACCGTGGCCACGAGCTCCAATTCCGGGTCTTGGTTAGCCACCTCTTCCTCAGACTCGGTTTTAACAGATGGCCGCCATAACTCGTCCAGGAAAACATTAGGTGGAACCGGCTCTCTGCGCGAGCCGAGTCTTGCGAGTGCATCTGCTGCCTCGTTCTTTTGCCTGTCAATATGCTCCACCTCATACCGGGAAAAACACCCGGCAACCCTGTCCACCTCTCTGCGATATGCTGCCATTGTTGCATCCTTTCTATCCCAAGTTCCTGAGACCTGCTGTACCACAAGATCCAAATCTCCATAGCACCGTATTCGCCTAATGTTCATCTCCTTTGCTATTCTCAATCCATGTAACAATGCCTCATACTCGGCCATGTTGTTGGAGCAATCGAAGTGGATTTGCAACACGTAGCTCAGTTTGTCTCCTTTGGGTGATGTAAGTACCACCCCAGCTCCTGATCCCTCGTACTGCTTAGAACCATCGAAGTGCATCACCCAAGACTCGGAACTTGGTGTCATTGTGGGCATGCTTGTGTGAGTCCAGTCATTGATAAAATCAACTAAAGCTTGAGATTTGATTGCAGACCTGGGCTCGTAGTTGATGTGATAATCTCCCATGTCAATGGCCCACTTGGCTATTCTACCTGTTGCATCTGAATTTCTGATAATATCCGACATTGGTATAGAGCTAACCACTATTATGGGGTGTTCCTGAAAATATGGTTTCAATTTCCGGCTGGCCATAAAGACCCCGAAAACTAGCTTTTGCCAATGTGGGTAACGCTGCTTTGCTTCCGATAGTACCTCGCTTACGTAATAAACCGGCCTCTGTACCGGGTGATCTTTTCCATCCTCTTTACGCTCAACCACAACCACTGCGCTAACCGCCCGGGACCCAGCCGCAATGTATAGTAACATGGGCTCCTTAGGACCCGGAGCTGCTAAAACCGGTGCCTCAGATAATTGCTTTTTTAGTGCCTCGAACGCTTCATCCGCCTCTTGGTCCCAAACGAATTTGTCGGTTTTCCTCAAGAGCCGGTATAAGGGTATCGCCTTCTCTCCAAGCCTTGATATAAACCGGCTTAATGCTGCTACAAACCCTGTAAGCTTTTGAACGTGCTTCAGGTTTTCCGGCTTTTTCAGACTCTGGATAGCTTTGATCTTGTCCGGGTTTGCTTCGATTCCTCTCTCGGAAACAATGAATCCGACTAATTTTCCTGCTGGAACTCCAACACACACTTTGTGGGGTTAAGCTTCATCTGATATCTTCTCAGGTTCCTGAATGTTTCCTTTAAGTCATCAATGAACATTTCTGCCTTCCTTGTTTTGATCACCACATCATCAACATAGGGGTGAACATTGCGTCCAATCTGATCCTCAAAACACTTTTGAATGCACCGCTGGTATGTTGCACCAGCGTTCTTCAATCCGAAAGTCATGGTTTTGTAACAGAAATCTCCAAAGGGGGTTATGAACGATGTTTTCTCCCAATCTTCCTTCTTGAGCTTGATCTGATGATACCCGGAATATGCATCCAGGAAACATAACAGGTCACTTCCAGCCACTGCGTCTATGATCTGATCTATCCTTGGAAGAGCAAACGGATCCTTTGGGCAATGCTTGTTGAGACTCGTCTAATCAATACACATCCTCCACTCATTACTCTTTTTCATTACTAGAACTGGATTTGCCATCCAATCCGGGTGAAAAACTTCCATGATAAAGCCGGCTGCGAGTAGCCTGGCTATCTCTGCTCCTATAGCCTTTCTTCTTTCCTCATTCATTTTTCTCAGGCCCTGCTTCACGGGCCGAGACTTAGGATCGACATGCAAACTGTGCTCAGCTAACTCAGTCGGGATACCCGGCATATCACTAGGTGTCCAAGCGAAAACATCTTGATTTCCACGAATAAACTCAATAAGCGCCTCTTCTTGCTTACTGTCTAGGTTAGATCATATAGCAAATTGCTTGGAGGGATCACCTTCGACAAAAGCCACCATCTTGGTATCCTGTGCTGCTTTGAATTTTGCTCTCTCATCCTCCGTATTTGGTCTCTTCAATGCCGTTCTGTCATCCGGGTCTACCTGAGACCAGTAATACTTGAGCTCTTCCTTTCTGCAAGCTTGTTCTGCCATTGCCGCGTCTCCTTCATCACACTCGGCTGCTATAACCTGGCTCCCATGTATGGTGATGGTTTGCTTGGGACCCGGGATCTTTAGCTGTAGGTATACGTAACACGGCCTAGCCATGAACTTGGCATAGGCCGGCCTTCCGAACAACGCGTGGTAGGGGCTGCGCAACTTTACCACCTCGAACGTGAGCCACTCCACTTGGAAATTATCCTTTGATTCTCCAAAAGCAACCTCCAATGTAATCTTTCCTTCGGGGCACGCCGAGTGACCCGGCACAATCCCATGAAAAACTGTGGAGCTTTTTTGCAACTGAGATTCCTTTAGCCCCATGCGTAAGAAAGTTTCCCAATATAAAATGTTGATGCTACTTCCGCCATACATTAGAACCTTTTTCAACTCATAACCATTGACATGTGGTGCGACCACTAAAGCTAACACACCCGGATGTTCTATTCTTTCCGGGTGATCCCTTCTGCTCCATGTTACCTCTTGATCCGACCATCTCAAGTATCTCGGGACAGCTGAAGAAACCGAATTTACTGCTTTTTTAAGTATCTTTCTGTCTTTGTTGGAAGTCCCTGTAGTATGAACGTGGTATTGCCCCCAACTGCTTGGGGTTAGCTTGGAAACCTCCAGCTCCTCCCTGATTGTTACCCGGATTACCACCTCCTGCGTTGCCAGCCGGTGGTGGGCCGTTGCCCGGGTTTCCACCTGGACCCGGTCCTGCTCCCCGGCCTGCACCTCGCATTGCCTTCTGTATTTCTTCGTTCTTCCATCTCTGCAAATCTACGCACTGCTCCAGTGAATGATTAGACGGCCTGCCGTTCCTGCTATGACGCGGACAAGGCATCCTGAAGGCCTCTATATGGTTAGCCGGCCTTGGTGGTCCTTGGTAGTTTCCTCCATTAAAGTTTCCTCCGTTGAAATTTCCTTCTGCTCTGGGTCTCGCAAACCCGGCTTCTGTATTGGCGACAAACTCGGAACTTCCCTCATACGGGCGCTTGTTCTGGTTGTTTCCACTATTTCCTCCATTGTTACCCGGCGCAGATCCATTGCCAGGTCTTCCGCTATTGCTCGCGTTGGCTTTTGCTTTCTTATCATCAACATCCTCCTTTGTGGTATCTGTGGAGGCGTGCTTGTTGCACGCGTCCATCAACTCTCCCATAGTAACCTCTGAAGCATTCCGACTAGATTTCATGGGCGTAAGCTTTTGCACTAAGGGTATATACTTGCATGTTTTTGCCATAGCCTGTAATGCATCCTTTGGTTGAATATCTCTGGACGAGTGGAGTATTTCCATAACCCGGCGCACCCAACTGCGCGCCGACTCTCCCTTCTTATGGACACATCGTTCTAGATCATCGATTGTAAACAACTTCCTGCATGTTCCATGAAAGTGCTTGATAAAGGCAATTTTCAGCTCACTCCATGAATTGATGGATTTTTTGGGTAGATTATTGAACCATAACTTTGTTGCTCCCTCTGACATCATCAGGTACATAAACTTGGCTTGAAGATTTTCAGATGCATTGCGAATCGACATGGCCATCTCATAACTGCTCAACCAAGTTTCTGGATCCATGGTTGGCTCATAATTGACCACTTTACCCGGTTCCTCCGACAAACAGCCTACTGGTAGAACCGCGGGGGACGTGAAAGTACTGTTAACGAGAACACCGAGTTTACCGAGGTTTGGTACGACGCAACTAGGCGTCGTTCCTACTCCTGCAATCTCACTAAATCATGGTTGAAGCCTGAAGTATACAAAGTACAATTGTGAGTATGGTTTCGCTAACTCGATGAGGATGAGCTTCTCGGCGAGTCGGCTTCTAGCTGATTGTCGTCTGTTCTTGCTCCCGTCCGGCTTTACATAGATAGCCGGATTAGGGTTTGCAGAAAGAAAATCTAGAAGACTACGGAAAGTATATAACTTGGAAAGTAAGGAATCCGTCTTCTCCTCCAAGCCGCACGCTTTGGGCCGTGGTCCCGGTTCTTCTAGAAACCGGCTTCCTACGCGTCAGCTTGCTGGGCCGCCCAATGGACCATGTTCCATTGCCTGTGGGCCACCCTGGTAATCTGGCCTTAGGCCAATGCCGGACATACCCCTAACTGGTATATATCCGACAGAAAGTAAAGTGAATTAATCTCCAAATATGCTTGGTAAAGTGATAGGAGATGAATAAATGTACAACGATCTCCTCCTGCCGACAAATATAGAGCGCAAGCCATCTAATACGATGTAGGGAGAAAATACAAGCTCTGTATAAATATAGGCGTTTATCAAGATACAAATCAGTGCACAAAATGCCTAATAATAAAATAACTAAAAGCAAAAGCATATGCTAAATTCTTTGTGCTTACTAGGGTAGCCATCATGTTCCGTCGTCGCTTAAGCCACTAGAGAATAACGGCGGAGACTACTACCATCCCTGAAACAAAAACATTGTCGCTCAATGACTTTACAATGACTAGCAAAAAGCCCATGCGTTGCTATGGGAACCACAATAAAATCTGTTCAAATATGGTCGAAGGTATGTTATATTTTTGTATTCGTCGTGCAAGCTCTAGTATATGCATTTTGAAATCAAATGTCCCCATAAAAACATTCAGTTAAATATATTGTGAAGTCACATATCCGAATAAAATGTTTAAACATTTTTGTTTTCTTGAACTATTTATTACATGCTAAGATTAGAAACCTAAAAAAATGCAACTGGTACAGTAGAGAAGACGCGCAACACAAGATATCCAGGATTCTAGGCTGCAGACCTGTAACATCCTAAAATTTTCAAAATTATAAAACCAGTATGCATACATCTCATTATGGCATTGTTGCACAAATAAGTATTTAAAAATTTAAACATCACAAATGTACAACCCTATTTGGTTTTATCACCCAAAATTATTATCATTATGGACCACACCTATTTTCCCTATAATAAAAATTATTTTGATTTTTCTCAAGTACCAAAACATTTTTAAATAGTTTAAACTTTGCAAAATACATTTTTAATAATTTTTCTAAATAGGTTTGGTTCATTTTAGAATTGGTTTGGGGTGGCAAATAATAAAAACAGAAAAGGAAATAAAACAGAACAATAAAAAAAGCCTCACAGGCCAACCCCAACGGGCCAGCCCGTTTCCCCTCTCCCTAAATCTCGCTCGCGCGCTCACCGCACCGCCACTGGGTGGGCCCAACCGCGGCAGAGAAACCGCCTGACGCCTCCTCTCTCCTTTCTCTCACTGACGACTGGACCACGCGGGCCCACACGTCAGCGCCGTCCCCAAAAGCCGCCCCGCTCTCTCCCGCGCGCAACAGCCGGCCTCGGCGTCCGCGCCCACTTCCCCACCTCCTCGCTCACGAAATGGCCATGGTGCCCGCACCCCCTCAAAGCCCGCAGCCTCCTCTCACTTTCCCCCCTCCGCTCGCACTCATTAGCGCCGCCGGGCTGCGCAATTTCCTCCCCAAAGAGCTGCGCCTCTGACGATCCCCGACGCGAATTACGCTGCCGCCGGTGAGCCACCGCACGTCTCCTTCACTCCTACTTCCTCCCCTCGTTCTTGCGCACCCCAGGACCTCTCCTTACTCGTTTTAGTGCGCTTCAGCCACCGCGCCGTCGAAACCGAGCGGGAACCGCCGCCGGGTGCACCTCCGACCAGCTCCACCGTCCACTTCGGGAGGCGCCGCTCGCCCTACCTTTGCAATCGAGTCCGCCTCGCCGCGCTACGCATCGTGGTGAGTTACCCCTCCTCCCTACCTCTCTAGTTTCGCTAGAACACGCTTGCCGCACACACGCCGCCGTGCGCGTCGTCGCCGGTGAGATCTCCGGCACCTCTCCCAAGCGGATACATCTGTTCCTGGCCGTTAGATCCCAAATCTACTGCCGGATCTGCCTGTTTGACCGCTACCTAGCACGGTCAGCGCGCGCTCTGGCCAATCATGTGGCACCACGTGGCTATTGCGTCAGCACGCCAGTCAGTGCGCCAGTCGGCCCCCTTTTCAAATTGAAATTTAAATTCCAGAACGTTCTGTCAACCTGTAAAATCGATAAAATCAAATATGCGTCAAAAAAATGATGAGGTTTGAACCACTCGATAGCTAGAGAAATTCTCTATTCATTTATGGAAAAATATAACATACGTTCTGTAGAAATTTCTCGAGCATTATTTAAATTTCCAAAACAGCTAAAAAACACCAAATATTTCATAGTTTGTGTTCTGCAAGTTCAAATCCTATAAGGTTGTAGTCTCTGGATTTCTTAGAACATGTAGAACACTCTGGAACCAGGGAAACTCAAAGTTGTATCGTGCACACACTTGCTATTTTAAAATGGTCAAATCTGTAATCTGCCTCTAATTGAAATTCTAAAAAGTATTTTTGAATAAAACCAATTGGGTTGCCTTGATAATTGTGTCTTCTGTCTAGAGACAACAGGGCCCAATTTTCACAGACCATAAAAGTGAGTTTAAGATTTTAATTAGAGTAAACATCTATTAATAGGCTACTGAAATAGAATAACTAAATAATTTATTGAAATAAAATTTAACCAGAGCCATACACCAACTAAATAAACCTCATATGATATTAAATACACCTCATTACTGCATTTACCATATGCAAATTGATGCATTCATGCATGCGTACATGTCTATGATTGATCATGTTGAGTGGTATGTTTATGTTTGTGTTATTATTGTTTGTGTAGACTTTGGAGAGGACGACTACAACACTTGTGACTATTGTGCTTGTGCTGGTTGTTGTGATCAAGGAAAGTGATACTCATGTCCCACTTTTGTCTTACCAATTGCATTAGTGTTTTCAGTAGTATGCATCATAGTGATTTTATTATTTTCCAAGTATATGCTATGCTCAGAACACCAAGTAGTGTGTAGCCATCCTGAAACCCTGCTAGGTACTTCCTTAGCTATACTAGACCACCATCACAACTGCTATTGCTTCATTTTAGTTGTGGTATTTAGGAAACCTTGAAAATTAACAACCCAATGAAACACCTAGGTGGATTGGTAATTTGTTGGTTTATGTTGAGTGGCTACTCAGGGCCATGTTCATGGTGGATTTAGCCATGGATGTGGTGGTTGTCACCTCAGGGTACACTTGTGGATTGCCACCCAGGAATAAAGAGATTTGTAGGTCTTCACTGTGTAGTTAGCTTCTAGTGCAGCCTTGAGGTAATATGGGCCCTGCCAAGATTAAGTAAGTCATGGGGGTTTATCCTGTTGTATGACATTGGGTGGTAGAATTTTAGGAGCGTCGAGTCATGCTGGTATGGTTGAATCCCTCCTCCCAAAGATCTTGTCTCATTCTTCCCTCGGCGAGGATGAGTCTCAAGGTGAAAGTGCACAACCTCTACAAAGTTAAAAACTAAGATCTTAGCCGTGTCCCCGGTTATGGGAAAATTGAGAAAACTAGACAGAGTTGGTGCCGAAGGATTTCCTCATCTTTTCTGAATGAAATAAAACATGGTAGAAACGCCTTTTAGGGCACATGGTGGATTTAGCCATGATGCCACAATCAAACCTCATGATGGATTTAGCCATGATTATTTACCAAACTTCATGGTGGATTTAGCCATGACGATTTTCAAACTTCATGGTGGATTTAGCCATGATGATTTATCAAACTTCATGGTGGATTTAGCCATGACGATTTTCAAACTTCATGGTGGATTTAGCCATGATGATTTATCAAACTTCATGGTGGATTTAGCCACGATGAACTATCAACGTTCATGGTGGATTTAGCCATGATGATTGTACCAATGTCTTCATTTTTATTAAAATGATTTATCAAATATAGGACAAAACTGGCTTTATGCAAATAGCCCAGACTCCACCAGCCAAATATCATGTAGCTAGTTTATTCCTCAAAACTGCCACCATACAAGTCTCACTTGCCAGTATATTGTTTGTAGTGACTTCCCCTTGTGGGA
Source organism: Alopecurus myosuroides (assembly GCA_028641055.1). Classification (NCBI taxonomy): domain Eukaryota; kingdom Viridiplantae; phylum Streptophyta; class Magnoliopsida; order Poales; family Poaceae; genus Alopecurus; species Alopecurus myosuroides. The sequence goes on along the minus strand of CM054061.1, from coordinate 248,968,389 downwards.
TGCATATTCCAACGTGCATGTCATTCTGATGATGAGTAATGGTTTAGGATCTCGAGCTTACATCCCAACATGTCTGCCTGTGGCACATGAAGAGAAGGAGGCTCATTGAATATTTTCTTTCCGTTGTGTTTACTTTGAACTTTGCTATTGAGGGATAGTCCATGATGACTATGCTAGTTGTAAGACTATTTTAAATTCTTATCCAGTGGATCTACGTTGTAGAATGATGCTATTGTTATGAATATTTGATTTTGTCATGTGTATGCTATCAGTGATCCCGGGAATAGCAGGTTACATAGGTGTTCTATCTTTATTAAAAGGTAGGGCGCTACAAAATTGGATCAAAGCATAGTGTTGCCTGTAGGATCGACACCGTAGGATTGGAAACCATAGGAATAAATTATGTCAAGACATTTGTGAAAACTTTTACTCTACACATGTCTATTCATTTGTTCTATTCTTGTATCTTCCTACCTTATGCTAACATTACCCTTTCTGTTCCCAAAATTTAGATGGATGATCTTGAAGAGATTGTTTTTGCTGGAAATGGAGGCTACTGGCTGAGCAAGTGTCTCTATGACTTGGCCATGGATGTTGGAATACCAGCCCCTCACTTTCACGGTATTCAGGAGTTCAGTGACCCTACTGGTGCACAGAAGTGGCGAATCTCGACGTGCATTCAGGGTCGTATGATGGACCCAATTGACCACGGCATGGAGTACACCAGATATTACCCAGACTTTGAAGCTTCAATGGGGTAGTAATGCAAGACGCCATCACCCGCATTTGTAACAAGTATCGAGCTCATATCACCCATGGTAGTGTATTTCGCCTTTTTGGAGAACGAGATGAGACCGGAGAGGCCATTGACCGCAACCACCAGCAACTCACTCCCACACGTCTCCATTTCATGGAGAGAGAGTTCGTAACAACGAACATGGAGGAGATGATGCATAGTCAGATGGATGTGATTGATTACCAGCGGGTTAGGATTGGGAAGCTGGGGAAGGCAGTTATGCACCTGGATGACCTCAACGCTGATCTGATGGGAAAGTTGGAAGACAAGGAGACTGTGATTGTTGCTCTTCAAGCGCAAAGTGCACACTTTATGATTGGCTTCAACAAGATGGATCAAGTCAGGCAAGAGAGAAACCGGCTACAGAATGAGGTTGAGGAACTGCAGAGGGAAATAGCCCGGTTGACAGTGGTTCAGGGAGGAAATGAGCCCATAGTTCCTCCAATCCTTGTTGATCACCAGGCTCTAGCTGCAGAAGAAGAGGAAGAAGAGGATGACCCTGAGGAGTTAGTGTTTGGGAACTCTTCTGATGAGGATCCTGACACCGAGGAGAGCTCGACTAGGAACCACTCCCCTCTGAAGAAGCGCCTGAAATCTACATAATACCTCAAGTTGTTCAAGACCCAAGCCTGAAGAGCCATGATCTTGTGACGTTAGATGTTTCCCATAGACCCTTGTATCTTGTCTATGTATTTCTGTATTGTCCTACTACTTGAAGTATGGAAGTACCCACGACTCTATTAGTTTCCTAAAACCTTTGTTATATTAAAGTTTGTGAGTTTTTTTGTATATGTGTTTATTGATGTTTGTGCATGGGTAGAATTTTTTTATTTCCAACTAGGTCTATCTATCTATCTTAATTCTCATCTATTCCAAAATCCCTAGATGCCTCCGCAACGTGATCCAACTCAAGAAGCATTCCAGCAGATGCTGACAGCCCAAACCCAACTGATGCAAATGATGACATAGTTCATGCAACACAACAACGACAATAACAACCCTCCACCACCACCACCACCACCCCCTGTGGATAGGCTTACCAGGTTCCTAAGGCTCAGGCCAAATAAGTTCTCTACTGCTACTGAACCCATGGTGGCCGACGAATGGCTTCGCGCAGTTAACAAGGACTTGACTGCTTGTGAATGCAATGATGCAGAAAAAGTCAGATTCACCGCACATCTGATGGGGGGACCGACCGCAATGTGGTGGGAGACATTCCAAGCCACCCATCCCGTGGAAGGTATGAACTGGGACACATTCAGGGAAGGTTTTCGTAATGCCCACATCTCATCAGGAATTATGAACTTGAAGAGGGATGAGTTTCGTACTCTGAAACAAGGTGGAAGAAACCTGGAGGAATACATGGATGAATTATGTGCTCTGTTGAAAGGGAATTTGATTTTGATCTCTCTTAGGTTTTGGAGTTGATAACAACACTACTAAGAATCTAACAGTGCGTCAAAGTATTTCAGGAATATCATCTAGACGCAAAAAGGTGAAGAGAATTCCAAGACAAAGCCAGCAAGATCAACTTGATCCAGCGGTAGTACCGGGCGCCTCAGCGGTAGTACCGCTCTGCAAAGCAAGCGGTAGTACCGCGCCCAGTGCCGCCAGAAGTACCCCCAGAGTAAAAATGGCTACTGCATCCAGCGGTACTGGTTCGGTAGTACCGCTGTGTTCAACTTGGTCGAGGAGCAAATCCTTGCTCGACGGTAGTACCGCTACTGTCAGGTGGTAGTACCGCTGCTCCAGGAAGCGGTAGTACCGCCGGCAGTATCGGCCATAGTACCGCCAGCGAGAATTTGCTCGCAGTAACGTTTGCGGTACTAGAGCGGTAGTTCCCTAGTACTACCGCCAATCACTTCGATTTGGTTCGAAGAAGTGGCCAGCGGTAGTACCGGTGGGCACTCGCGGTAGTACCGTTGCTGGAATACCACGGTACTTCTACGGTGGTACCGCTCGCGACCTGTCTCTGGGTCGCCCCAGTACCTCTCACATTGCTAGGTGGCGGTAGTACCGCTGACCCCAGCGGTAGTACCTCTAGGCACGAAAAAGGGTCAAACGGCTAGTTTGGGGAGGGGGCTATAAATACCCAATCCCCTTCTTCTCCAAAGGGTTGCTCAAACCAGCATTGAAGACAAGCATTTATTGAGCCTCCAAAAGCTAGATTTCTCCCAATCCGTCCACCCAAACTCGTTGATACTTGGAGGATTGAAGGAGATGCCCCGGATCTACATTTTCACCAACCGGATTTCATTTCCCCTCTCATTTGCTTGAGGGATCTTTTCCTAGGGTTTCCTCTTGTGGAGAACCTAGGCTTCTTGCTACTCTTGGTGATTCAAGATTGTTGGAAGCCCCCAATTTGATTGTGGGTGTGTGCCCCAAGTTGTTTGTAAAGGATTCGGTTCCCGCCTCAAAGGGGATCAATAGTGGAAGGTGGACTAGGCCTTTGTGGCGGGGTTCATCGGAGAATAGGGTGAGGCCTTTGTGGCGTTGAGTAGGTCTTTGTGGCGAGCTAACACCCCTCCAACGAGACGTACTCCCTTAAAAAGGAGGAACTTGGGAATACATCGTGTCTCCGTGTGCTTCATATCGGTTACCTCGTTCCCTTCCTCCTTTACTTGTGCTTGTATTGTTATTGAGCTTGTTCTTGTCATATAGGTAAATTCACCATAGGTGCATCATCTAGAGAATTTACCTTTGTGTCAAGCCTAATTGTGAAAGAAAAATTAAAATTGGTCGTAGCACCTATTCACCCCCCCGCTCTAGGTGCCCATACTATACTTTCAATTGGTATCAGAGCCTCAGCTCTTATATCGGGCTTAACCTCCTAAGAGTTTAAGTATGGTCGATGAGACGGAGACCGCCAGTTTCGAGGCACCGGTCTCTATGAATGATCTCAATGAGTTGAAAAATTCATTGACCTCATCCATGGAGACCAAAATCGATGAGTTGCGTCAAGTCTTGATGTAACTCTTGAAAGCCAAAGGACCGGAGGTCACCGGCTCATCTCCTCCGGATGACACTCCGGAGGGCGCCAAGAAAGGGGATAATGGTGATCCATCTAAAAATGCTTCCGCCGAAAACTCCACCGAGAAGGGTACGGAAGGAGAGGAAGAATATCACTCCGTCAAAGGGCGTTATTCTCCCGATCCTCTCGTCACATCCTCATATAATTGCTAGGAGAGATCCACCTAAAATTGATGCATTTTCTTTTCTTGAATGGCAATATTACATGGATACTCACTTGAACTCTTCTTGTATAGAGCTTTGGATGGTCACTCGTGATGGATACAAGCCTCATGACCCCAAGAACCTAACAAGAAGAGAAGCCGTAGATTGTCAACTCAACTACACCGCCTTATCAATTCTTCAACAAGCCATGGGTCCTAACCACATGCCGCATCTTCAACAATATTCCACCGCCAAGGAAACATGGGACACTCTTGTCGTCATGTTTGTGGGCAATGAGAGCATGCAAAGGAATAGGTATGATGCCTTGAGCAATGAGGCCGAAGGGTTCTATATGCATGATGGAGAGAACCATGAAGACATGTACCGAAGGCTCAAGACACTTGCCACCGCGTTCTCCAATGTTGGTGCCAAGTAAATTGATGATGCTTGGATCAAAAGGAAGTACATGATTGCCCTCATGCCATTTGAGCCCGCGGACTTCAAGATAATTCAAGGAAGACATGACTTTGCCTCTTTGACCTCAACCCAAGTTATGCAAGAAATGTGCTCCTATCAAGTGCAAACTAAGAATACTCTTGACAACCGAGCTAGGGCCATTGGAATGCACAAAGGGGCATCGGTTGCCTTGAAGGCCAAGGTTGTGTCAAGAGAAGTTGAGTATGAAGAAGAAGTCCATGAGGAGTTGGCTCCATTGAAGGATCAAGATTATGATCCCGTGCTCAAGGATATCATTGCTCTCACCGTGCAAAAGTTTTGGAACAATCCTCCCAAGGCCAAGAAATATGTTGAGGAGAAGACCAAGTCTCGCTATGGCAATGATGGGACTCAACGAGTGAGGTCTTGCTTCAATTGTCAAGATAAGCACCACTTCATTGCGGAATGTCCCTATGAAAAAAGAGAACTCCATAGTGGCAAGATCATTCGCAAGGACAAGTCCAAGGTTGACTACAAGAAACCTCACTTCAAGAAGAAACCATTCAACAAGAAGTATCCCACAAAGTTTCTGGCTCAAGAGGAATATGATTCCGGAAGTGACGAAGAAGAAGAAGAAACGACAAGTGAAGTGGCCGCTCTTGCTATTGCTTCTAATACATCATCTTCATCTCTATTTGAATCCCCCAATGAGAATCATCCTCACCCTAATGCCAAGTGCTTCATGTCTAAGGCCTCGGAGGTATCACCTTCTCCCATCTCTAAGACCCCAAGTGAACTTGAAAATCTTGCTAGTCTTATAATAGAAGATGCAATTCTCTCTTTGGAAAGTTTTATGTCTAACATACAAGGGGAGACCAAGAAGTGCTTTGGCCATCTCATGAGCCAATTGGGAGATGCCCATGAAGCTCTTGAGAAGAAAGGTGAGATTGAGAGAAGGGATGCGGATGAAATTGCATCCCTCTCTATAACTCTTGAGGAAGAGCATGATGGTAGAGTTTATCTTGAGGAGGAACTTGAATCTATTGAAGAAACACATAATGAACTTGTTTTTAATATCACTAAGGAACGTGACCTTGCAATTGCGAAATATAAAAAGGCTAAAAGGATAAGGTTGAGTTTGGTGTTCGTCATGGTAAACTAACCGAAGATTTTGAAAAACTAACCAAGGCTCACAAAGCTTTGGAGAGTCAACATTCTTCCCTCAAGGAGTTGCATGAACAAATTCAAACTCAACTTAATCAACTTAACAACCCTAGGACCCCTACTTCTTCTTGTGATCATGCAAATATTTTTGAGGAAAATGCTAGGTTGAAAGATGAGCTTGCAAGTCTCAAGGGCAAAGGCTCTCAAGTTGAGAAGGTTGTGGTCTCTACTCCACAAGTGGTGTCCCCTAGCCCTCATGTGGTTGTTACTAGACCACAATTGAGTGCTCCAAGGCCATAAGTGGGCAAGAAAGGTCTTGGCTATGTTGCCAGGAAGAAGAACAAGAAGAAGGCCAGCAATGATGCCTCGGGTGGTGTTGTCATTAGGGATAACACTACTCGTAGCACACCCGCACAAGCTAACAAGGTTGCTTCAAGTAGTGGTGTCATGAGGGACAACACTAGTCGTAGCATTTCCGCGGGAACTAACAATCCACACCATTTATTATATGTTGATTATTATGGTGTTGCGCAAGCTAAATATGTTGGTCCTATTGTGGGTTACATTGACTATACTATTTGGGTTCCAAAGACCCTTGTTGCTAACATGAAGGGACCCTCCTCGGGTCCTAACTCTAGTCAATGATCTCTTGCAGGATTATGCTTCCGGTGGGTCTAAATGGATAATTGATAGTGGATGCACTAGTCATATGACCGGAAGCAAAGAACTTGTGATGGAGTTGCGCCCAAATGACATTCAAGCAACCGTCACTTATGGAGACTCGTCCTCGTCTAAGGTATCGGGGTTCGGCAAGGTTGTGATTGCTCCTGATATCATTATCGTCAACGTCATGCTTGTCGAATCCCTTGGTTTCAACATACTTTCCGTCTGCTCTCTTGGAAAGATGGGTTTCTCCGTCTTTTTTATGAAGATATTGTGGTCCTTTTGAGCAGCAAGACTCTTGATGTCGCATACGTGGGACATGTTGAAAATGAGTTGTTCGTGGTGGACTTTTCAAAGTCTACCAACTCTCAATCAATGTGTCTTCTCGGAAAGGCGGACATGGGATGGTTGTGGCATTTCCGCTTATCCCATGTCAACATGAGAACTTTGCAAAGTCTTCACAAAGGTGGCCTTATTGTCGGACTAAAAGAAAATGTTTCCTTTTCAAAAGATCGCGTTTGTAAAACGTGTGTTGAAGGAAAGATGCATGATATTTGGCACAAGGCTAAGACTATTATTTCATCAAAGAGGATCTTGGAGCTTCTCCATGTTGATCTCTTTGGTGCCGAGCCCGAGGCAAGTCTTGGTGGCAAGAAGTATTTCTTGGTGATTGTCGATGATTATTCAAGATACACTTGGGTTTTATTTCTTCAAGTGAAAGAGTGAGACTCAACAAACCATCATCGACTTCTCCAACCAAGTTCAACGTCAACACAATGTGCAAATCATGGCTATTAGGAGTGACAATGCTTCGGAGTTCAAGAACTACACTTTGACCAAATTCCTTAGTGAAGAGGGCATTCGTCATCAATGCTCCGCCACTTACACTCCTCAACAAAATGGTGTTGCCGAAAGGAAGAATCGCACTCTCTTGGATATGTCAAGGACCATGTTGGCGGAGTATTCTTCTCCCCAATATTTATGGGCCGAGGCCATATCCACCTCATTCCACTCCTCCAACCGCCTCTACATCCGCAAAGGCTTGGACAAGACTCCGTATGAGATCCTCACCGGCAACAAGCCCAACATCTCCTACTTCCGTGTATTAGGTTGTAAGTGCTTTTATTTGATCAAGGGTGTTAGATTGTCTAAATTTCAGTCCAAAACTATTGAGGGTATATTTGTTGGTTACGGTGCCGAATCCCACACTTATAGAGTCTTTGACAAATTCTCACGGATTGTCATAGAATCTTTTAGTGTGGTTTTCGAGGAAAATGATGGCTCCCAAGTGGCACAATTTCATGTTTCTAATGTAGATGTTGAAATGCCTCAAGAAGCCATAGGAAGGATGGGTGTGGAATTTTTCTGCCCCATCGAGGGACACCTTATGGCGACTCGAGAAGGACTATGCTCTACCCAAGTGTAGCCATCCTCTAAAATAGAAGAACAAGCCAAGGAGCCAAGTGATGCACCCACCCAAGAACATGTTGAAAACCCTCCTCTTATTGACCAAGTTACTACGCAAGATGCAACCACTCCTATCATTCATGCTAGTCAAGGTCAAGGCCAAGATCAACCATCCTCATCCTTCTCTCCTCAAGTTGAAGCTAGTGTTGATGAAGTTGATGATGATGATGATGATTGTGATGATGATGATGATCAAGGCCAAGTTGGTCAAGACGGGGACCCAAATGATCTATATGATCAAGTGATCCCTCCTCGCAATAATGAGGATATCGAAGCCCTTCGTGCTAGAAGGATAAGAAGAGCTTTGAAGCTTATTGATGCTCAATACAACAAGGTCTTGGAAGATGTTCAAGATAGAAAATCCACAAGAAGGCAATTGACACATTTTAGTGAGCATCAAGCTCACATATCTATGGTGGAACCAAAGAAAGTGTTTGAAGCTCTTGAGGAGTCCGATTGGGTTGAAGCTATGCATGATGAGCTCAATAACATTGAGCGCAACAAGGTTTGGAGATTAGTTGAGAAGCCCAAAGATTGCCACAATGTTATTGGAACTAAGTGGATATTCAAGAACAAGCAAGATGAGCATGGCATTTTTATAAGGAACAAGGCAATATTGGTAGCTTCGGCCCATAAATATTGGGGAGAAGAATATATATGCCATGAAAAAATTCTTCCTTGGCTTTGAGATCAAGCAATTGGCTCGTGGTACTTTCATTTCTCAAGCCAAGTATACCAAAGACATGATCAAGAGGTTTAATTTCCAAAATGCAAAGATCAAACCATCTCCTATGAAAGTCAAGTGCCACCTCAAGCGTAACCCGGATGGTAAAGATGTGGACAAAAAGTTGTATCATTCTATGATTGGTTCTTTGCTTTACCTTTGTGCATCTAGGCCCGATATCGTTTTGAGTGTAGGTGTGTGTGCAAGGTATCAAGTGGATCCTAAGGAAAGCCGCTTAGTGGCGGTCCATAGGATCTTTCGGTATTTGGTTCATACCTCAAGGTTTGGTTTGTGGTACCCAAAGGGGGCACAATTCTCTCTCAAGGGCTATACGGATTCCGATTGGGCGGGTGATCAATATGATAGGAATTCAACTTCTGGGGCATGCCAATTCCTTGGTAGGTCCTTGGTGAGTTGGTCTTCTAAGAAGCAAAATTGCATATCTCTCTCCACCGCCGAAGCCGAGTACGTGGCCGCCGCAAGTGCTTGCACCCATTTCTACAGATGAGGCAAACTCTCAAGGAATATGATGTTCATTTGGATAAGGTGCCTCTCATGTGTGATAATGAAAGTGCCATCAAGATCGCCTACAACCCCGTGCAACACACAAGAACGAAGAACATTGAGATTCGTCATCATTTCATCCAAGACCATGTGGCAAGAGGGGATATTGCTCTCGCATATGTGCCCACCAAGGACAATCTTGAAGATATCTTCACGAAGCCACTCAACGATGCAAGATTCATGTTCTTGAGAAATGAACTAAACATCATTGATTCTAGGATTTTGACTTGATGATCTTGCACACACCCCTATAGTTGAAACATGTTCGGGTTTTGGTGTAGGCATGGACATAGGAGGAGTGTTATCCTAACACATTGGGATTTCCCTCCCCCCATTATGCCCAAAGAAAATATTCATTGCTATCTCTCTTTTTATAATGATGAATTGTGAGCTTCAATGTCGAGAATTGGCAATGTACCCAAGATATATCTTCGCGGTAACATACCATAATCTCTTACATGGTGGCTTAGGCCACCAACCTCTTCTCTCGAAGAGTTGGTTCTTGTTTGGTTCTTACGTGGTGTTTTTCGTTGTGTTTTTCCCTCTCTCTATCTTTGTGTTTTGAGTGTCGTTGTTGTTGTTTGGGAAGCACACTCTCTCTTTTCCTTATTCAAATTTTTTTGTCTTCTTTGCAAAAGTTGGAGTGTGTAGTACCATCTCAGTTTGAGTTCTAATCCCAAGCCCAAACATTTCCTCCCTTACTCGTAAGAGATGCGGGTGCCGGTAAGCCCCGTAATCCAATCAAAATACCTTTCAGTTCGTACGGTGAGTATCCCCTAGAAGTCCGGGTGCGACATGCGTGTGTAATTTCAGATTGGTCCTTATAAGGATACTATTGAGTTTGATGTAGTTCCTATGAAAGTTTGCCACTTATTATTGGGAAGACCTTGGCAATTTGATAGAAGTGTGAAGCATGAAGGAAGAGCAAATACTTTTGAGTTGCATCATCATGGGAAGACTATTATTTTGAGGCATATGACTCCACAACAAATTGTAAATGAGTCCCAATCCAAAATTGATATGAGAGTGGAAAAAGAGAGAGAGGGATGAGGGAACACAAAAATCACAAGCCTTGGGGAGTGGTAGTCAAGCCAATTCGAGTGGTAAAAAGAGAGAGAACCTATTATGCATGTTAGCCACGAAAGAGGATTTGAGGCAATTTAGGGATGATCCTACATTAGTCCCTATTGTGCTTATTCACAAGGGAGAGATTTTGGTTTCTAATGACATGACCCCTATTCCTCTTGGTGTTTCTCATGTGTTGCAAGATTTTGATGATGTTTTTCTAGGAGATATTCCCTCGGGATTTCCACCATTGAGAGGGATTGAGCATCAAATTGATTTAATTCCTGGAGCATCTTTGCCAAACCGAGCCCCTTATAGAACCAATCCACAAGAAACAAAGGAGATACAAAGGCAAGTACAAGAGCTACTAGATAAAGGTTATATTCGAGTTAGTCTTTCTCCTTGTGCCGTTCCCGTTATTTTGGTTCCTAAGAAAGATGGTACTTGGCGCATGTGTGTAGATTGTAGAGCAATTAATAACATCACTATTCGTTATCGTCATCCTACACCACGTTTAGATGACATGTTAGATGAATTAAGTGGTGCTACTCTTTTCTCTAAAATTGATTTGCGTAGTGGGTATCATCAAATAAGAATGAAAGAGGGAGATGAATGGAAAACTGCATTTAAAACAAAATTTGGTTTATATGAATGGTTAGTGATGCCTTTTGGTTTAACTAATGCACCTAGTACTTTCATGAGACTAATGAACCATATTTTGAGAGATTTTATTGGTAGATTTGTGGTAGTTTATTTTGATGATATTCTCATATATAGCCACAATGAACATGATCATATTAATCATATTAGACAAGTTTTGCAAGTGCTAAGAGAAAATAAATTGTATGGTAATCTTGAGAAGTGCACTTTTTGCAAAGATAAGGTCATCTTTTTCGGATATGTAGTTTCTAAACATGGGATTGAAGTTGATACATCAAAAATTGAAGCAATTGGAAATTGGCCAATTCCAACTAATGTGAGTCAAGTTAGAAGTTTTAATGGGCTTGCTAGTTTCTATAGAAGATTTGTGCCTAATTTTAGTACTATTGCTGCTCCATTAAATGATCTAACTAAAAAGGGAGTTGATTTCGAGTGGGGTGTTGCTCAAGATATTGCTTTTGATACTTTGAAAGAGTAGTTAATTTCGGACCCACTATTAATGCTACCAAATTTTGATAAACAATTTGAGATTGAGTGTGATGCTAGTGGCATAGGTATTGGAGGTGTGTTAATGCAAGAAAAGAAACCTATTGCCTATTTTTCTGAAAAATTAAATGGTGCACAATTGAATTACTCTATTTATGATAAATAATTATATGCACTTGTGATAGTTTTAGAGGTGTGGAAACATTATTTGTGGCCTAAGGAATTTATTATACATAGTGATCATGAGGCATTAAAATTCTTAAAGTGCCAAACAAATTTGAATAAAAGACATGCCAAATGGGTTGAGTTTATTGAATCTTTTCCATACATAATTAAACATAAAAAAGGATTGGAAAACGTAGTTGCTGATGCTTTGTCAAGAAAGAATATGTTACTCTCAAATTTGGAGATTAAGGTTTCGGGTTTGAGGGTATTAGAGATTTATATGATGAAGATAATGAATTTTCTATGCCATTTAATAAATGTACTAATGTTAAGGCATGGGATAAATTTCATATACATGATGGATACTTGTTTAGAGCTAACAAATTATGTATTCCTGAGTGTTCTTTGCGTTTATTCTTAATACAGGAATCTCATAGTGGAGGATTAATGGGACACTTTGGAAGAGAGAAGACATTGCTTATGTTGGCTGAAAATTTCTATTCGGCACATATGAGAAGAGATGTGTATAGATTGGTGCAAAGAAGCATTACTTTCAACAAGTACAAGTCTAAGCTAAAACCCCACGGGTTGTACACTCCATTACCATCACCTAGTACACCATGGGAGGATATAAGGATGGATTTCGTTTTGGGCTTGCCAAGGACAAAAAGAGGACATGACTCTATTTTCGTGGTTGTGGACAGATTTTCAAAGATGGCTCACTTCATTGCTTGCCACAAGAGTGATGTGCTTCTCACATTGCAAATTTATTCTTTAGAGAAATTGTGAGATTACATGGAGTGCCAAGAACTATTGTTTCAGATAGAGATGTCAAGTTCATGAGTTACTTTTGGAAGGCACTTTGGGGTAAGCTTGGAACCAAATTAATATTTTCCACTACTTGCCACCCCCAAACTGATGGCCAAACCGAGGTGGTTAATAGAACATTGTCCACGTTATTGAGAAGCATGATCAAGAAAAATTTGAAGGAGTGGGAGGAGTGTTTGCCCCATGTAGAATTTGCATATAATAGAGCTGTGCATTCAACTACTCAATTATGTCCTTTTGAGGTGGTTTATGGTTTCAAGCCTATTACTCCTCTTGATTTATTACCACTTCCTACATAAGAGAGAATTAATATGGAGGCATCAAAGAGGGCTGATTTTGTGAAAAAGATTCATGAGAAAACAAAAGAGGCAATTGAGAAGAAAGGAAGACATGTGGCTGAAAGAGTAAACAAGAAGAGGAAAGAAGTCATATTTCGGCCAGGAGACATGGTGTGGGTGCACTTTAGAAAAGATAGATTTCCCACATTGAGAAAATCAAAATTGATGCCTAGAGGTGCTGGTCCTTATAGAGTTATTTCAAGGATCAATGATAATGCATACAAGATTGACCTCCCAATTGATGAGTTTGGTGTTAGCAATTCTTTTAATGTGGCTGATTTGACACCTTACCATGGAGATGATTTAGCATCGAGGTCGATGCCTTTTCAAGAGGGGTAGGATGATGAGGACATACCTAGCTCCTCACCTATTGTTACACATGAGGATGCTCCAATAAAAGCTAATGAAGTAAGGATTGGTCCAATGACAAGATCAAGAACCAAGCTATTACAACAACAGGTGAATTCACTCCTACTTGAGTATAATGTTTATAATTATGAGAACTTTATACTACCTAAATCCATGCACTTATGTATTCTTAGGTTCATTGGTAACACAAGCATGAATGGAGGAGATCATGAAGAGGAGATACACATGGATGGAGATGGACTAGAAGAGGAGATGGCGTTCAAGTGCTAGCATGGTGAAAACAACAAATAACAATTGTTATGATGACAAGGGGATGGTGCCTCCACAAGGTCAAATGCACTTAGTGTGGAAAACAACTACCAATGTGTTATTCCACACCCATGTATGGAGAAAACAAGAGGAGGGCGCCCACAAAGGAGATATATGCGCCATATAGAGTCCTAGTAGATGTAGGTTTGGTTTGTATACCAATTTGGCCGCATCCCACCTATTGGGTCTGTTTGTATCTATGTGTGGGTCCTAGTAGGAGTCCTATTCGAGTGGGGGGAGGTTTTCTTGCGCAAGGAAACTTGTGGCCACACCCCTCCCTCTCTTATACCCCCTTCCTGCGAGTTGGAGGGGTTAGACTACGTTAAAACATAAACCCTAGACCTCTAGATTGAAACAGCTTGTAAGCCTTCATCTGGAAGTTCATCTGCAAACTTTACGTGTTACCTGCTGTTCCACTGGGAATAAGAAGGTACAGGACCACTTGTAGTCGGTGGATTACTTATGCAAGAGTGTGGAGTTGAGAATATCCTTGGGATTGCTATCTTTTGCATTGGCATCAGGGATCAGCCGGGAGAGTTCTTAGTGGCGCACCAGTTATCAAATTGAACTTATCTGTGAGTTCACTGAGAAGATTGGGCCACCCTTTATCAAGTACCGCCAGAGTAAAAATGGCTACTGCATCCAGCGGAACTGGTTCGGTAGTACCGCTGTGTTCAACTTGGTCGAGGAGCAAATCCTTGCTCGACGGTAGTACAGCTTCTGTCAGGCGGTAGTACCGCTGCTTCCAGGAAGCGGTAGTACCGCCGGCAGTATCGGCCATAGTACCGCCAGCGAGAATTTGCTTGCAGTAACGTTTACGGTACTATAGCGGTAGTGCCCTAGTACTACCGCTAGCCACTTCGATTTATTTCGAAGAAGTGGCCAGCGATAGTACCGGTGGGCACTCGCGGTAGTACCGCTGCTGGAATACCACGGTACTTCTGCGGTGGTACCGCTCGCGCCCTGTCTCTGGGTCGCCCCAGTACCGCTCACGTTGCCAGGTGGCGGTAGTACCGCTGACCCCAGCGGTAGTACCGCTAGGCACGAAAAAGGGTCAAATAGCTAGTTTGGGGAGGGGGCTATAAATACAACATCCCCTTCTTCTCCAAAGGGTTGCTCGAACCAACATTGAAGACAAGCATTTATTGAGCCTCCAAAAGCTATATTTCGCCCAATCCCTCCACCCAAACTCGTTGATACTTGGAGGATTGAAGGAGAAGCCTCGGATCTACATCTTCACCAACCGGATTTCATTTCCCCTCTCATTTGCTTGAGGGATCTTTGCCTAGGCTTTCCTCTTGTGGAGAACCTAGGCTTCTTGCTACTCTTGATGATTCAAGATTGTTGGGAGCCCCAATTTGGTTGTGGTTGTGTGCCCCAAGTTGTTTGTAAAAGATTCTATTCCGGCCTCAAAGGGGATAAATAGTGGAAGGTGGACTAGGCCTTTGTGGCGGGGTTCATCGGAGAATAGGGTGAGGCCTTTGTGGCATTGAGTAGGCCTTTGTGGCGAGCTCACACCCCTCCAACGAGACGTACTCCCTTAACAAGGAGGAACTCGAGAATACATCATGTCTCCGTGTGCTTCATATTGGTTACCTCGTTCCCTTCCTCCTTTACTTGTGCTTGTATTGTTATTGAGCTTGTTCTTGTCATATAGGTAAATTCACCATAGTTGCATAATCTAGAGAATTGACCTTTGTGTCAAGCCTAATTGTGAAAGAAAAATTAAAATTGGTCGTAGCACCTATTCACCCTCCCTCTAGGTGCCCATACTATACTTTCATCTGTCTAGGTATGCCCCGGAGGACATTGATACTGATGCCAAGAGGAAGGAGAAATTCCTAAATGGACTCAAGGGGGCCTGAAGATACCACTATCTATGGCATATGCCCCGAACTATCAGGCACTACTTGACCAAGCCATCACTCTGGACAACAATATCAGGAAAGAGGAGAACTGCAAGAGGAAGTTTGTCAATGGAAATAGCCACACTGAAACATCTCACAGGAAGCACCACTCATCTGAGATTAGTGGAGGCTATAGGGGCCACAAACATGGAGGCCATTTCACCAAGAGTAATGGACACACATTCAATGGTGGGTTCAGAGGCAATCACTCCAATGTACATTACAATGGTCATCACAACGGCCATCAAAATGGGAATAATGGTCATCAATATTCAAACTCCGAAGGAAGGAGAGACATGTCAGAAGTTACATGCTTCAAGTGCAAGAAGAAGGGTCATTTCGCGGATAAATGCACATAACTGAAGGCTATTGAACCTGCCAAGCCCAATCCATTCCAGAAAGGGCAGGTGAACCACCTTGATTTTGAAGAGGTGATGAATGAACCTGATGCTGTGATGGGTACGTTTCCACTCAACTCCTTTACATCATAATTTTTATTTGGTACTGGAGCATTGGATTCATTCATATCAAAGGCATTTGTGGATAAAAATAAAATACCCACCAAAACAATAGGGAAGATATTTCAAGTAAGTTCCCCAGGTGCTGAGATGTCTGCCAGTACTAAGTGTGGGGAACTAATTCTAGAAATTGGGGCCCATAAATTTCCAACCCATTTAGTAATCCTACTATCACAAGGATTATATGTTATCTTGGGTATGGATTGGATGACTGCCTATGGAGGAGTCGATCAATCAGATTATCTACACAAGAGGGTATGAGGATTAGGTACAAACCCCACTTGGAACCTAAGGATATTAGTCTGAACTATCTTAAGGGGGTTAGCCTAAACCATCTTAAGGAGGTTAGCCTAGACCAAGTGTTTGTGGTCAGAGAATATCCAGATGTATTTCCAGGCGAGTTATCGGGAATGCCACCGGATAGAAATGTGGAATTTCTGATTGATTTGCTTCTGGGCACATGACCTATAGCAAAGAGACCTTATCCTATGTCCACTGCTGAACTGAAAGAACTCAAAAAGCAACTTGAAGAGCAGTTAGGTAAAGGATTCATAAGAGAAAGTTCATCCCCTTGGGGAGCACGAGTTCTATTTATGGAGAAGAAGAACAAAAGTCAGCGTTTAGTTATGGACTACCTTTCGCTGAACGAGGTGACAATCAAGAACAAATACCCACTACCTAGGATCAATGACTTGTTTGATCAGTTGTAAGGAGCTAGTGTGTTTTCCAAGATCGATCTACGATCAGGATATTTTCAACTCAAGATTAGAGAGCATGACATACCCAAGACTGTTTTTGTCACTAGATATGGTTCATATGAGTATACGGTGATGCCTTTTGGCTTAACCAATGCTACATCATACTTCATGAATATGATGAACAAAGTGTTCATGGAATTCCTCGATAAGTTAGTCGTTGTCTTCACTAACGACATACTAATCTACTCCAAAAGTGTTAAGGAACACGAGAAATACCTTCGCCTGATAATGGAAAAGCTTAGGGAACACAAATAGTATGCCAAGTTCAGCAAGTGTGAATTTTGGCTAGGTGAATGATATGGAGGATAAACCTCTAGGGTGGCCCGACCTTCATGAATCGACCAAGAACACGAAGAACGAACGATGAACACGAGAGTGGAATCGAGGGGAAATCAAGGGGAATCAAGGGCAAACAAAGAGGATAACTAGCAGGAACTGAAAGATCCCAAATCTCCCGTCAACTAAGCCGCAACGACCGCCTACAGGACGATCGATCCAACCAAACTCACCTTATCAGAAACCTCTTCAACACCACATGGACGGTCCACCACGACAATAGAACATCAAGGATTAGTTGAGATAGATTGTAAAGTCCCTAACCGATGCCCAAGGGGAAAGGATAGGTAACCCAGTGTAGCCTTGATACGGTCATAGATACAAATCATAGGAGTAGCCTTGATACGGTCCTAGGTACAACCATAGGAGTAGCCTCACAAGAGGGGTACAAGAGCAAAGCTCAAAGTTCTCAATTCATCTCGGGGAGGCCGGCCTGGGCTGGGATGGAGGCCGGCCGGCTCTGTTAGTTCGCCGGGCTGGAGGCCGGGTTTCCTGCACCCCTTTTCCACTTTCTTCCCTCCTTCTTCTTTGGTGTCTTCTTCTTGGGCATCTTCCATGGCTTCTTGGGCATCGTCTTGGGCATGTTCTTGGGGTTCTTTTGTGGGGTCCAACCTGAGCATGCAAAGGGTGGATCCATGAGGTAGCGCACCATTCATAAAGTCACAGGAGGCATAGAGAGAGAGAGGATTGAGTTCACCTTATCATGTATTGCCTTAGCTCGTGATCTTGTCATTGGTTCACTTGGTGATGGGCTTGGTGGAATAGGGTGTGCTGCATCATCTCCCCCCCCCTTGAGAAAGAGTCGGCCTCGACTCGTGATCTTCCTCATCACTTGGGTATCCATGGAATGGAGATATATCCTTGATGTTTAAGGAGTCGTGGACGAGGTACTTGGATTGCGGTAAGTCGAGCTTGTACGCCTTGTTGTTGATGCGCTTTATGGTTTTGAAAGGGCTGTCGCCTCTTGGCTTGAGCTTGGAGTTGCGCTCGTGTGGGAAATGGTCCTTGCGCAAGTGTAGCCAAACGAGGCCACCTTCTTGGAACACCATGGCCTTCTTGTTCTTGTTCATGATAGAGGCGTGGTGCTCGGAATGCTTCTCGAGTGTAGCTCTTGTGGATTCATGGAGCTTCATGATGTAGTCAGTGCGCTTGTCGATGTCCATGTTCGCTTGCTCGCGTAGAGGCAATGGTAGCATGTCGAGAGCGGTGTTGGGGTTGAAGCCGTAGACGATCTCGAAGGGGCTTCACTTAGCTTGGTGTAGTGCTCGATTGTATGAAAACTCGGCATGTGGGATGCATTCCTCCCAATTCTTGAGGTTGGGCTTGATCAATGCTCGTAGGAGTGAAGAGAGCGTGCAATTCACTACTTCGGCTTGGCCATCTGTTTGTGGGTGGTAGGTGGTGGAGAATAGTAGCTTGACGCCGATCTTGGCCATCAAAGTCTTCCAAAAGTATGAGGTGAACTTGACATCTCTATCCGACACAATTGACGTGGGCACACCATGGAGATGCACAATTTTGCTGAAAAACAAGGTGGCAACATGTGAAGCATCGTCCGTTCGATTGCATGGAATGAAATGTGCCATCTTAGAGAAACGATCAACAACGACAAAGCTTGAGTGCATTTTTTTTTTAATGCGTGGGAGTCCTAACACAAAGTCCATACTAATGTCACTCCAAGGTGCATGTGGTGTACGTAATGGTAAGTAAAGACCATGAGAGTGGGAAGAAGACTTAGCTCGGAGACATGTAGGACATCGCTTGACGAGTCTTTCAACTTGGTGCCTCATCTTAGGCCAATAGTAGTGGTTGGAGATCATTGCGTAGGTCTTGTCCCGGCCAAAGTGTCTCATGAGACCTCCTTCATGTGATTCCTTCAATAATAACAAACGAAGAGAGGACTCGAGAATGCACAATTTGTTAGCCTTAAACAAGAAACCTTTATGGATATAGTAGTCATCAAAACCTCGATTGGTCAAGCATTTCTCAAAAATTGGTTCAA
This sequence comes from Alopecurus myosuroides, assembly GCA_028641055.1. NCBI lineage: Eukaryota > Viridiplantae > Streptophyta > Magnoliopsida > Poales > Poaceae > Alopecurus > Alopecurus myosuroides. The sequence continues at coordinate 248,949,661 of CM054061.1, read as the reverse complement.
AGAAAACATCCGAAGAGTATAAGTCTTTAATCTCATCCAAACCAATCACATTGATGTCAAGGCGGGTAAGAAGACACTCTTTTCTAGAAAAAGCATCCGCTACAACATTTTCTTTACCTTTCTTGTACCTAATGACATAAGGAAAAGATTATATGAATTCTACCCATTTAGCATGTCTCTTGTTCAAATTAGCTTGACTTTTCAAATACTTTAAGGATTCATGATCGGAATGAATGACAAATTCTTTAGTCCAAAGGTAATGTTGCCAAACTTCTAAGACTCTAACCAAAGCAAATAGTTCCTTGTCGTAGATTGGGTAATTGAGTCTAGCACCATCTAATCTGTCATTATGATAAGCAACAGGACGTCCATTTTGCATAAGAACGCCACCAGTGCCTATTCCACTAGCATCACATTCTATCTCAAAGGTTTTCTCAAAATCCGGCAAGACAAGTAAAGGAGCTTCGGTTAAACATTTATTGAGGGTGTCAAAAGCTTTTTGTTGCGCATTACCCCAAACAAAAGGTACATTTTTCTTTGTAAGTTCATTTAAAAGGAAAGAAATTATGGAAAATCCTTCACGAAGCAGCGATAGAAACCGGCAAGGCCATGACTTTCTTGTTGTCGACTTCAATTCCATTTGAAGAAATCACAAATCCCAAGAAAACAAGCTTGTTGGTGCAAAAATTGCATTTGGAAAGATTGGCAAAAAGTTTTTCTTTGGGAAGATCCAACAATACTTGAGAAATATGATCAAGGTGGTCCTCTAAAGGTTTCCTATAAATGAGGATATTGTCAAAGTAAACCACGACAAATTTTCCAATGAAAGGGCTCAAGACTTCATTCATAAGATGCATAAAACTTGAAGGAGCATTCGAAAGACCAAAGGGCATGACAAGCCATTCATACAAACCAACTTTTGTTTTGAAAGTTGTTTTCCGTTCATCACCTATGCTCATGCGAATTTGGTGATATCCACTTTTAAGATCAATTTGGGAAAAGATAGTAGCACGACTTAATTCATCAAGCATATCATTGAGCCTAGGGATGAGATATATATATATCTAACGGTGATAGCATTGATAGGACGACAATCCATGCACATATGAGAAGTATCATCTTGCTTAGGGACAAGGATAACCGGAACATCACAAGGGCTAAGAGATTCGCGAATGAAACCTTTGTCAGGTAGTTCTTGTATTTTCCGCTCGATCTCCTTAGTCTCCTCGTGGTTGGTGCGGTAGGAAGCACGGTTCAGAAGTGGCGCACCCAGAATGAGGTCAATGCAGTGCTCGATGCCACGTAGGGGTGGTATACCCGGTGGTAGTTCATTGGGAAACACATCTTCAAATGCCTGCAATAATGGTAACAAGGACGAAGTAAAGCTTATTATGGCGTTAGTTTGAAGTGCTTCTCCTTTGCACATCAGGACAATGTGAAGGATGGATGGGTCATCTCGTAACTCTCGCATCTCTCTTTTGGTGGCAAGTAAGGCAAGGCCTTTGGGAGCACTCGAAATTTTTCCACTCATATATGGCTTGTGGCTCTCAATATGTTTGAGGTGGATCACTCTCTCACCACTAATCTCACGAGATTTGAGCTCTTCTTGTTTAAGTTCAAGGGTCTGGGTGTTGTCGGTGATCACTTGGCTAGGAGACATGGGGCGGAGCACAAAGGTCTTGTTATTCCACTTGAAGCTATAGTTGTTGGTACGCCCATCATTAATAGCACTCTTGTCATATTGCCAAGGTCGTCCAAGAAGAAGATGACACACGGTCATAGGCACAACGTCACACTCAACCGTGTCTTCATAGGGGCCAATCTTGAAGTGGACAAATACCATGTGTTGTATCTTGAAGGTGCCGGAGTCACTAAGCCATTGGACATGGTAGGGATGAGGGTGTTGCTTGTAAGTCAAGTGGAGTTTGTCGCAAAGCTCTTTGCTAGCCAAATTGTGGAAACTACCGCCATCGATGATAACCTTGATAGATTTGACATTGATGTCGGCACGAGTTTGGAAGAGATTGAAACGTTGGTCATGCTCATCTTGAGGAGAAGTAGTAAGGAATCTTGTCACCACTAGCGATGGATTCTTGTCCTCATGGCAATAGACGCTTTCTTCATCATCATTAGGTACGTCCAAGGAATTTAGAGCAACTTGGTGCAATCATAGTATTCGCCTTCACTCATGGAATCACGTTCACCATCTTGGTTGACAATCATGATCATCTTGTTGGAACACTTGAAGGGCTTGTGTCCACTTCCACCACATCTGAAACAAGTAATTGTGCTCGATTGGACTTGAGGAGCATTAGAGGTGGTGGTAGAAGACACTTATTTCTTGAACGGTTGCGGAGACTTGTTGGTAGCATTAGGATCTCTAGAAGTACTTTTGGTGTTGGTCGGTGTTGTCACTTGTGTCATTGGAGACGGAGAAGAGGGCCTTGATGCAAAGTAAGCCTTTTGCTTGTTGTACTTGAGATCTTCCACAATTTGGCGTTCGGCTTGAGAACTTGATGAACAAGAGCAATGATGTTGTCATATGGTTGATACTCGACAATCTTCCTTCTGGGATAGTTGAGGCCACTGAGGAAGCGGGCCATTGTTTGCTCTTGAGATTCCATCACATGGGCCCTTATCAAAGCGGTATCCATCTCCTTGTAGTACTCATCAACCGACTTCAAACCTTGTCTAAGCTCTTGAAGCTTCTTGAAGAGGTCACACTTGTAGTGTGGAGGAACAAAGCGTGCATTCATGAATTGCTTGATCTCATTCCAAGTTTCAATACGAGCAATCCGGTTTCTAACTCTTTCCGCTTGGAGACGATACCACCATAAGAGTGCATAGCCTTCAAACTCCAAAGAAGCCATAGCAACCATATTCTTGTCACTAAAGTTGTGGATGCCGAAGATCTTGTCTACCTTGAGAGCCCAAGCAAGATATTATTAGGGATCATTTTCACCATTGAACTTTGGGATATTGAAGCGAAGGGCACTCATGTTGTTGTCTTCATGGTGTCGATGGGGTCGCTCATGTGGGTCTTCATCATAGATAGGAGGTGAAAGATCATATGGGTCATCATCATTGTCTTGGCGTTGGCGTCCATGGCGAGGAGGCTGACGCTGGTGGTCATTAGGATGGAGTTGGTGATGACGGCGGAGTCGTGCTTCACGGTGTTCACTATCATGATTGTCACGGTCTTGTTGTTGAGGACGCTCATGTTCGTTGTGAGGGTGTTGAGGAAGTTCTTGCTCTTGGCGAGGTTGTTGAGGGCGTTCTTGTTCACGGCGATGGTGTTGAGGGAGTTCTTGTTCTTGGCGGTCATTGTGGTGGTGACGCGCATTGCGCCTTGGTGGCCTTCGATGTTGGCGAGCGCCATCCACAAAACCATCGTGACCATAGTCATGAGCAAGATCTTGTCGAGGTGGTGTTGATGTTGTCGACGGTGCGGTCATCGAGGGTGATGTTGAAGAGGGTCACCACTACCTTGGCGGTGTCGAGGTGGTGGTGATGGCGAGCTATCGTCATACCAATGTAGTCGAGGAGCTTGTGGCGAAGGAGGTGGTGGTGGTGGTTCTTGTTGCGGTCCTTGTTGTGGTTGTCCACCATCCTCCATGTTGGGGTTGTGATCATGGCGACGAGCTTGGTGATGATCTTGAGTTTGGTGGCTTGAACGTCTATACCTTGAGGACGATGTTGATCCACGACGGTTGGCAAGGTTTGCCAAGTTGATGTTGATACGCGTCATTTGATCATTCAATTGAGCCTCTTGTGCTTCGAGTCGACGTTCATAGCACTCCGATCCATCCTTCACAAGTTGGTAGAGTTGGAAATGGTCATTGTGGGTGACGAAGTTGTGGTAGGCGTTGTCATTGTTGTTGAAGAATGGATTTACTTCATCTTCCGAGCTCGGACTTGTGAACAGTCCTTCCCTAGCCATCTCAAAAACACACAAGGGTGATATGAAGAAATGTATGTCTCACTTCCCAACGTTACCTTCTTCGGTCGTATTGGGGCTAGTGGACAAGCCAAGGTGTAGGGAGGTATGTCCAAAGTGAGTCCAAAAAGATCGAAATAAAATCGCAAACGATAACACACACACACAAACTTTATGTGGAAGGCAAATGGGCGAGAAAAGTGGCAAGGAAAAGCAACAAATCTGAAGAAAATTTTGTTGTCAAACGTGGAGAAGAACCACAATTAAATGTTAGCAAAAGAACCAAACCTAGTGTAGGAAAAAAATGGAACACACACACACACACACACACACACACACACACACAAGGGATGAATGGGGTTAGTGCGGCCAATGGACGAGCGGAGACGAAATGTTCCTATCGAAGACTAAGATCAATGCCAGACCAACGCAAGTAGGACTCTATAGCTCAAACCACAAACTATAAGAGGCAACAAGATTCGCACCGTGGCAACCGGTCACTCTCTTCTCTTTTGCGACGCGAAGCTACACGTTCCTACAAGTGATAGCAATTGGCATCGACCTTTTGCTTCTTTTTCTCTCTTTTTTCTCTTTTTGTTGATTCCAAAATTTCAATGCCTACTCGCAACTATGCTCTCACAAGTGAAAAACACGCACTCTCGGTGCAACTATTGCGATGCCAAGCGATGTAAAATAGCTAGTTTGAATGGGCAAGGTACACAAACAATGGGTTAGTTCAAGCGGAAGCAAGTTATACCTATCTTGTGGATGATCTCGGACTTGCGGCCGGTGGTTGTCGATGTTGTGTAGATCCTTTGGTGTAGATGCGTAGATGATATTGTGGGCTTCGCGTGGAAACTTGAATCACTCAAATCGGACCAACAACGACAAAGAAAAACACATTTGAAAATTTGTCCAAGAATCGAAGAGGAGGATTTTCTCGGATTTTTGCTCAATTTCGAAATTCCTTCCAAATCCAAGAAAATTTTGGACAAATTCAGGAAAAGTGGTTGAATAGAAAGTGGGGAATGTTCTCAAGCAACAAATCCACGGATCAAATCCAAGAAAAACTCAACAAATCCACAAATCGATCGAAATCCCTTTTTGGCTATTTTTTGTGAAATTTTCGAATTTACGGTGGTATAAGAAAAATTGGGTGGAAAAGGGGATAGTGGGGGTCTAAGTCATGTCAACCTAGCTCTGGATAACATATGATATGTAGGATAAACCTCTAGGGTGGCCCGACCTTCACGAATCGACCAAGAACACGAAGAACGAACGATGAACACGAGAGGGGAATCGAGGGGAAATCAAGGGGAATCGAGGGCAAACAAAGAGGATAACTAGAGGGAACTGAAAGATCCCAAATCTCCCATCAACTAAGCCCCAATGGCCTCCTACGGGACGATCGATCCAACCGAACTCACCTTATCGGAAACCGCTTCAACACCACGTGGCCGGTCCACCACGCCAATAGAACCTCAAGGATTAGTTGAGATAGATTGGAAAGTCCCTAACTGATGCCCAAGGGGAAAGGATAGGTAACCTAGTGTAGCCTTGATACGATCCTAGATACATATCATAGGAGTAGCCTTGATACGGTCCTAGGTACCACCATAGGAGTAGCCTCACAAGAGGGATACAAGAGCAAAGCTCAAAGTTCTCAATTCATCTCTAACGTAGATCTGGTCCAAGGGTTATCCTTATATAGCCTGGGGTAGGTGGGGGTGAAAAGAGGGGGGGGGGGGGGTTTCACCCACTTTAGCGATCTGGCAAGGAAGCCGGCCTGGAGACACAGGGAGGTCGGGCGGATCTGTTAGGGCGCCGGCATGGGGCGCGCAGGGAGGCCGGCCTGGGCCGGGCTAGAGGCCGGTCGGCTCTGTTAGGTCGTCGGCCTGGAGGCCAGCCTGGCCGGGCTGGAGGCCGGGTTTCCTGCACCCCATTTCCTCTTTCTTCCCTCCTTCTTCTTCGGTGTATTCTTGATACGTCATAAACGTATCCTTAATTTCTGATGTTCCATGTAGTTTTGTTTTTTTCCCCACATGTTTGCTATACACTTTATGTCATTTTTATCGATTTTCCGTACTAACCTATTGACAAGATGCCACACAGCTAGTTCCATGTTTTCTGTTGTTTTTAGTTTCAAAAAAGTTGTTATGGATCTTTTTTTACTTTTATGTTGAGTCTCCATCTTCTAAATTTATGCACAGTTGAGAGAGCATTTTTTCCATTATGAGTTTTATGTGCATTTTTTCCAGAAACATTATTAATGATTCATGATGTGTTATTGCTAGTTCTCTCATTATTTGTTCTAGTCTTCCTCATGAACTTTGAAGGTGTCCTGGAATTTATTTTTTGCCCCACTCTTAAGGACTAGCGAAATATCAATTTGACATGCTTTCTTTTTACTTGAAACAAACATATATCTTTCTTTGCATTGTTATTCATGATCTTTTATTTGAGTTACTTATCATGATGCAAAGTGTTTACTATGCGTTATTATTAAAGTTTTATTTACCATGCTTGTGTTGAAGTTCTATGATCTCAGCGTACTTATGCTTTTACATTTTTGATGATTAAGTTTATGTTGGTAGCATGTCACCTTAGAAATTATTGTGTTTCTATCGTTTACCTACTCGAGGACGAGTAAGAACTAAGCTTGGGGATGTTGATACGTCATAAACATATCCTTAATTTCTGATGTTCCATGTTGCTTTCTTATTGTTTCCCACATGTTTTATATACACTTTATGTCATTTTTATCGATTTTCCGGACTAACCTATTGACAAGATGCCACAGAGCCAGTTCCATGTTTTCTGTTGTTTTTAGTTTTAAAAAAGTTGTTCTAGAACTATTCTCGGAATCGGAAAATTCGAAGCCTGGAAGTCTTGTAAATCCCGGAGGTTCCACGAAGTCCCGAAGAGACCCGGAGGGGGCCTCGGGGGCCCCACACCATAGGGTGGCGTCGCCCCCCTTGGCCGCGCCAGCGATGGTGTGGGGCCCCCAGGCCTCCACCGCCTTTGCCCTTTCGCCTATATAATCCCCCCGAGACGTAAACCCTAGGAGGATCCCACTATTACCCGAGAAAAACCCGAGGCCGCCATCACCATCATCTCGAGATTGGGATGGTTCTCGAGCTCTCCCCGGCACCCTGCCAGAGGGGTAAATCATCACCGGAGGGGTCTACACCACCATACCCTCCTCTGAAGTGATGCGTGAGTAGTTCATCCCTGGACTACTGGTCCATAGCAGTAGCTAGATGGTTGTTCTCTCCACTTAGTACCTCATGTTTAGATCTTGTGAGCTGCCTAACATGATCAAGATCGTCTTTATGTAATGCTACATGTTGTGTTTGTTGGGATCTGATGAATGTTGAATGCTATGTCTTCTGATTATCAATCTATCATGTTATCTTCATGCTTATGTTATTTATGATCTTGCATGCTCTCCGTTCTTAGTAGATGCTCTGGCCAAGTAGATGCTAGTAACTTCAAGAGGGAGTATTTATGATCGATAGTGGGTTCATGCCTCCTTTTCATCTATGCTCGATGACAGAAACGTGACAGATGAAGGATGTGTTTTTGCCATTAGGGAGAAAACAACAATGCTTTGTCTAAAGATGATGTTATTGTTTACATTACACACTTTGCTTACTGCGTTTATCTGTTGCTTGCAACTTAATACCCAACGTTTGTTCGGATGATATTCGAATGGTGGATTTTTAGTCATAGATGCAGTCAGATAACGGTCTATGTCTCTTGTTGTAATGCCCGCCTGAATCACATAGTAATCTTTATGTCTTGCATATGCACTACGGTGCAGCCTTCATTTCTGTCAATTGCCCAGCTGTAATTTGTTCAGCACACATGTTATTTATCTTTCACGGAGAGACACCACTAGTGAACTGTGGACCCCAGTCCTTTTTCCTCGTACTGATAAAACACCTACTGCTTTCATACTGCTCTCATATTGTTCCTACTGTTTTCCACACCATACGTTTAACCTCTTTGTGTTCAGCAAAACTGGTGATATTGACAACCTCACTGCTTCGTTGGCACAGAGTGATTTGATTGTATTGTGTAGGTTCCACGGTGCTGCTGAACCGGTAGTGCGCCCTGCCACCTCAGCTGCATCAACCTTCAGAGACTGCTTGTCCTCCTACTGGTCGATTCAACCTTGCTTTTTTTCTGAGGGAAAACTTGCTGCTACACTTTTCACAACCTTTCTCTTGGGGTTTACCAACGAGGGCATTAAGGCCATCACCCCGCACCCTGTCGGGAGGGGAATTCATCACCGGAGGGGTCTACACCACCATGCCCTCATTTGGAGTGATGCGTGAGTAGTTCATCCCTGGACTATGGGTCCATAGCAGTAGCTAGATGGTAGTCCTCTCCACTTTATGACTCATGTTTAGATCTTGTGAGTTGCCTCACATGATCGAGATCATCTATTTGTAATGCTACATGTTGTGTTTGCTAGGATCCGATGATTATTGAATGCTATGTTTTTTTATTATCAATCTATCATGTTATCTTCATGTGTTTGTTATTTAAGATCTTGCATGCTCTGAGTTGGTATATGTCAAGCAGCCTCCGGGCTTCGAGGATCCCAACCACCCCGATTATGTCTACAAACTCGATAAGGCGCTCTATGGACTTAAACAAGCTCCACGTGTGTGGTATGAGCATCTTAAAGAGTTTCTAGTAGATCGTGGGTTCAATGTTGGTTTAATCGATCCCACCCTTTTCACCAAAAAGGTTGGAGGTGACTTGTTCATATGCCAACTCTATGTGGATGATATCATTTTTGTTTCTACTAACACCGCATTCAATGATGAGTTTTGCAAGCTTATGACGGATAAATTCGAGATGTTTATGATGGGCGAGTTGGAGTATTTCCTTGGCTTTGAGATCAAGCAACACCCCGAAGGCACCTTCATCAAGCAAGCCAAGTATACTCAAGACATGCTCAATTGATTCAACATGCATGATGCAAACCTATGAAAACTCCCATGTCCACGACTGTTGACTTGAAACCCGACCCGAATGGTAAAGAGGTAGATCAAAAGGTATACCGCTCCATGATTGGCTCTTTGCTCTACCTTTGTGCATCTAGACCCGATATCATGTATAGAGTAGGTAAATGTGCAAGGTTTCAAGCCTCTACGAGGCAAAGTCATTTTGAAACGGTTAAGCGAGAAGACGGATAGGAAGTCTACATCCGGTGGTTGTCAATTTCTTGGTCGCTCATTGGTTTGTTGGTCTTCCAAGAAGCAAAACTGCATCGCCCTCTCCACCACCGAGGCCGAGTACATCTCCGCGGCTAGTTGTTGTGCTCAATTTCTATGAATGCGGCAAACTTTACGAGATTATGGTATCGACTTCAACAAGGTCCCCCTCTTGTGCGACAATGAGAGTGCTATCAAGATCGCCTACAACCCCGTTCTTCACTCCAAGAAGAAGCACATTGAAATTTGCCATCACTTCATTCGGGATCATGTTGAGAAGGGCGATATTGATCTCTCCTATGTGCCGACCAAGTATCAACTTGCAGATATCTTTACGAAGGCCCTTGATGAACCAAGGTTTCGGGGTTTGAGGAATGAACTAAATGTGATCGATGCGTCTAACTTCACTTGAACCCTTGCATATGTATCCCCACTACACATGTTATCTAAGTTTAGATGTAGGCATGGACATAGGGGGAGCGTATTTCAACTCATGAACCAACACTCCTCCTATCATGCGCAAAACAATCAAAACTTCATGCATATCTAGTCATGATGTGACTTATTGTGCTTCAACGTGAGTCATACTTTTGGGCCCAAGATATATCTTCACGGCTCCTTGGTATACACTCAAACACGGTGGCTTCGGCCACCAACATTTTTCCTCTTTGATTATGTTGTTTGTCTCGTTTGCTCTTTCTCGTGTTTGTGTTTGCGTTTGATCATTGTCGTTGTTTTCTTGCTGTTTTGGTGGCTCACATCTTATCCTATTTTTCAAAAACTCGGTGTGTGCAGGAACCCCGGAAATTCCGGCCTGAGGCCCGGAAATTTCCGGCCCCTGAAAATTGCCTCAGAAATCCCCCCCCCCCATTTCCCTTGTGCCTACTCATAGAAGGCACACTGGAATTTTGGGCGGAAATTTCCGGTGCAAATATCCGGGGTCCGGAATATTCCTGTCTTATGCCCCGGAAATTTCCGGGGCTCGAGATTTTCCAAAAATTCCATCCCAAAATCCTTCGTGCCCCCTCGCAGAGGGCACCCTGGAAATTTGGGGCGGAATTTCCGGCTAAATTTCCGGCCCCCGGAAATTTCCGGCCTTAACACTGGAATATTCCGGGGTAAGAGGCTGGGGGCTATAAATAGGAAACGGGAGGGGAGGTTCTAGATTCTTTTCCCCTCCCCTCGCCTCCACTCCGCCCCCAACCGCAACCGCCGCTTCCGAGCCTCCCGGGAGGCCCTCTCGCCTCCCTTCTTCGTCCTCCGGCTGCCTTTTGCGGATCAAGAGACCGCACATCCGTTCCTCACCCCATGGATCCCGGTATGTGCTTTTTTTCTCCGTAATCTAGGGTTGTCGGACGATTAGATCTCGTTTCCTATCGTCTTCTTCGAGTTTTGGGGTGGAACAACCGTACGCTAGTTCTATGTATATCCTCTTGTTCCCCCCATCGCTCTACTTTGTTGTTTTAGATTTGTGGCAGGCCTATATTCTCAGCCCTAATACGAATTTTCGTGGGCCGGAAATTTCCGCCCCCTGGCCGAATTTTCCGCCCCCTGGAAATTTTGATAGTGGCCGGAATATCTGGCCTGCCCTGAATCTCTAACTGAGATCCATTGTTCCACTCTTCTAAGTTGTGAGCCCCCGTTTTGATGTTTTTCTGTTTTTTCTTTGCGCTTTCTCTTGCTTTTCTTGCAGATGGTTCAAGCTCTAGGCCCCATAAGGTGACTAGTTCTCGTAAGCGATGGAAAAAATTTGAGGGAAGATGATGAGGGAGTGTTTTTTGATGAGGCTGAGACTCGTCGCCGCCAGCGTGATGAGGAGCAAGCCTATGAGAGGGAGCGCAACGCTGACAGAGCAGCTCTTCGGGCCCGCAAGCAACAGGGAAAGACTGTTCTCAATGTGGGCACCATGTCTGTAGCTGAGTTCAAGGCATGGCGCGGCAAGTCCTGGTACACAGAGGGTCCTCAAGACCCAACCATTGATTCTTGCTTCTGGCATGCTGAGCAGGAAACTCTATTCAAGCAAGTCTACACTGTGATGAGCAAGCATGTCTGCCCACTGAAATACATCAACTTCGCCCACATGGCTGCCAACCCTGCATATTTCAACAATTTTGTCCATCTTGCTGAGCTTCTGGGACTGCGCCATCTCATGGAGACCCAATGCTCCTACAATACCACCTTCATCCAGCAGTTCTTTGCCACCCTAGTGTTTGATGAGTCTGAGGAGATTGGTTTGTCCTGGAAGTCTGGCCCGCACTTGCTCACCGCCACATTCCACGACTTTGCTGCTGAGATGGGATACCCATTTCCTGGCCTCAACATTCCTCAGGGTACTCGTATGCATGTTCACGGTATGGAGTATGAGAAGAACAAGTTGATTCAGCTGTATGGACCTACTGGCACTGTGTGATCTACAAAGGGTCTCTATCCTATCTATGACATCCTTCTACGTATGTTCAGGGAGACCATTGCTCCGAGTGGTGGCAACAATGATGAGATCCTAGGAGGCCTGGTGAACCTCATGCACCATGCCTTCCTGACATTCACTGAGGGTAATCTTGAGGACACTGAGCGCCACAAGATTGATGTGATGGATTTCATCTTCAACGAGATCCACTATGCTCTCTTCCACCACAAGGTGCCTCCGTATGCTCCCTACATCATGAAGCTCATCAAGTCCCGGTACCCTGCTGAACTGCGTGAGGATCTTGAGATGGACTGTGAGTCGCACAAGGACGTGAAGCTGTACAAGAAGAGTGCTCACACTTAGCAGGTTGCTCATGATGTTGGTGCTACCGGTCAGGGCCACCGTGATCCTCGCATGCGTCCTGCTCCTCCTGGTACGAAGAAGCGCTCTTGGATAGTTCGTGCCATTGAGAAGGTGATGTGCATGAATGTGTGCATCCACAAGGAGAACTAAAATGCCTATGTCGAGCGCCTCAACATTCAGGAGAATCAGCGTGCCATCATGACTGCTCTCAACATTCCCAATATTCCTGCTGCTCTTCCTCCGAGGATTCCTTACCGCAACTGGAACAACCATGATGTGGATTGAGATCTGGATGTTGCTGATGATGAGGATATTGCCACTGCCAACGAGGAGGAGGAGGAAGACACCAAGGCTTAGAGCTTGTTCCTTGGGGCGTAGTGCATTCTTCTCTCTTTTTGGTATCCTGATGCCAAAGGCGGAGAAGATCTAGAGATCGCAGGAATTTGCTAGGGTGGGTTTCCTCGTTTTTATCGTTTCTTATCTCTTCGTGCATTTTTCGAACTTTGTTTCACTCGTGCTCGTTATTCGTGGATTCATTTGTGTGAACTCATATTATTAGGAGGCATGTCTCCTATATATGCATATCTGTGATGTTTATTCTATCGCATTGTTAGATTATCTCTATGCAAATACCTGTGTTGTCATCACTCACCAAAAAGGGGGAGATTGAAAGATCATAATCCCTCTAATGATTTTGGTGATGATAATAACACGGTTATACCCTCTACTAACAATGTTCTTTAAGTGTCTACAGCCGGTCTCTCAGATGATTAACGATAATACTCGCGGAGAATTTCACAAAGGAGTTCTAAAGAAGTTTTTTTACTGCAGCCGGATTATTCAGGTGCTGCCCCAGAAATTTCAGTGGATATAGGCCGGAGTATCCGTTCCCAGCACCGGAATATTCCGTCCCCTCTGGTTTCTTCAAACGCATAAGTATTGAACTCCATCTGCCCGCGCACAGAAGCCGGGGCGGAAATTTTCCCGGAAATTTCCGAGGCAAATTTCTGGCCCTCAGGACCTTAGCAATTTTTCACCATGGTGCTACTGCCCGCGCGCAGAGATGGGGGCGGATTATTGGCCGTAATTTTCCTACCCCGGATTATTCAAATATCCGCCCCCTGGATATTTCGAATATTCGGCCTGCCAGCCCCAGAATTTTCCGGTCCTAACCCCGGAATATTCCGTCCCTGGTGGACTGCAACGGTCAGAATTTGGAGGAGGCTATAAATAGTTGTCTTCTTCCTCTAGACAGCCAGTTCGTCCATTCCTCTCTCTCCTCCATTGTTCAAGAGCTCAAAACGCCCCGATCTCCCTCCTCCGCCAACCAAACTCGATGCCCTTCAAGGATCTCATGGAGGAGGCCTAGATCTACCTTTCTACCAAGGCAAAAAAGTGTTTTCCCATACCATACCTCTTGGGATCTTGTAATCTCTTGGTTTCCTTGTCATCCTAGAGAAACCCTAGTGCTTGTAGCTTCCACCTTGTAGCAAGAAGCTTCGGATTGGTGAGAGCCTCCATCTCACTTGTGGAGTAGCCTCAACCCCCTTGTAAAGGTTTGGTCAACACCTTCAAGTTGAACTCATAGTGGAAACGAGAATCTCCCTCACCGGAGAAGCTCAAGGAGAACATTGTGTGCACAACCATGCTATTGAGGAGTGCCTAGGTGGCTCCCCACCTCTCCAACGTAGACGTACTTCTTTCAACAAGGAACTACGAGAAACATATCCTTGTCTCCGTGTTTTTCACTTGTGGTTACCTTGTGCCTTGCTTTTACTTCCGTTGCATACTTGTTGCTTATGACATAGGGTGTCTACCTAGTTGCACATCTAGATAACCAAGTTGTTTACTTGCTAAAGCCCATCTAAAAGTGAAAAGGATTAAAATTTGTAGGTCACCTATTCACCCCCCCCCTCTAGTTGACCCTTGTGTACTTTCAACAGCTACGAACCCGTAGTCCAAGGATGAACTACTCACACATCACTTTGGAGGCATACATGGTGATGTAGAAGCCTCCGACGATGATCTCCTCTATGGAAGGGTGCCGGAAACAGCTTCAGAGCCCCCTGATCTAGGGTGGACGGTGACGGCGGCTGCGGAACTTTTCGAGGATTTTTGATCAGGTGCTTAGGGTTTTCCATCCCGGGGGATTAAATAGGCGAAAGGGCAAAGGCGGTGGAGCTCTAGGGACCCCACACCCTGTAACATCCCAAATTTTGCTACATTAAGGGTTTCTGTTATGTGCTCATGTCATACATGCATGAAACAACAATTTAAACCATGTTGAAACAATTTAAATTGTGAGTTTAAATGGTTTGAGAAAATCCCACAAATAGTACTCATTTTGGTTCCCAAAATTTTGTGTTGGAAAATATTTCAAATACACCAAAGATAAACACATGGTGTTGTTGGAAATTTCATAAGCTTTCCAAAAGTTATTTTTGCCAAATTTTTACTTTGCAAAAAGGCCCGGAAATCATGGTTTTTGTTGCAGTTTTAAAGGACAGAAGGGTTGTTTTACAATTTCCCAAACTTTCTAGGGGGTTTTGTGAAAGTCGGTCTTCTTCAACCTTGGACAGTAGGATGCACCTGCGTGTCCTCACCCCCGATGTCGGTTGCCACCTCCTCCCTACTTCTCTGCCTGCGGCGATAAGGCCAGAGGGAGACGTCCCCATCGGGCTAGCTCCCCGTCGCCCCCCTCCCAGCTCCTCCCTCTCTGCTTCCCTCCTCGCGGCCGAACCAAACCCTAGCTTCACGGTAACCGCCTCGCGCTGTCGATTCACGCTCCGGCGAGCTCCGTGGAGTACCCAGGAACGTTTGCCGCACTCCCCTTTACCTCTCCCTCAAGTGAATCGAGCACGGACGGCCCGGAGACGCCGTCCCGACCTCGTCTTCCTCAATTCCGGCCGGTGACCGCCGGGCTCGATTTGCCGCCGTCCGGCCGCTCCGGCCCCCTCTGACCCTTCCACTAGCTCCAGCGCGCCGTGGTGAGCCTCCCGGACCCCTCCTTTTCCTCCCTCCTTCTCTGGTTCTTCCGCCCGACGAGCTCCGCCGCCCGCCGCCACGCGAATGGACGCCGGCGAGCCTCCGGCCACCAAACTCCAGAGACGCCGCCACCTTATTGCTCCCCGTGAGCCCCTCTAGCTCATGGTACAACTTAATTCGCGAATAGCGCCCGAAATCGTCGGATTTCGTTAGCATCTGTGATGATCAGAGCTCTATGACATCATCCCTGCATCATGCTGATGTCATATCCTTGCTTTTACTATTTCCAGAAAATGATTTAAAAAGAGAAAATGAATAACTTTCATTATGTTAAGCAGAAAAATAAAAGGAAGGTACCAATCTTTTCAGAAAATTATTTGGAAACCAAAAATGTCACTTTCATACATGTTTGAAACACTTCATTTATGAACTTTATTTAATATTGTTTAATCATTTAAAATGGAGAAAAGAAGTTTTTATTCAATAAAATTAGAAAATTAAAAGTTATATACCATTTTGCTCAAAATGACAAATGCAAACTGTTTATGATGTTTTCAAACCCATTTGAGCTTTTAAAATGGTACCTACTTTCATAATCAACCGAAGTACCCCTCCGGGGTCTATTTCGGGATAATTTCAGTAAAACTTCATAACTGACATACGAACCCTAGAAACCCATTGAACCTGTCTAGGGCTTTATTTCCGCGCATTAACTTTCTCATGCATACATGTTGCGCATTGCATCGATGCCATGTTTGATTGTTACTCTTCTTTTCGGTGTTGTTTCCCCCTCGGTAGAACGTGACTCCGAAGTGAAGGCCAGCAGTCCAATGGCGAATACTTGATCTTAACCGACAAGTCAAGCACTTATTCCAGAAGACATTTCTATTGGATTTCTTATAACCAAGGCAAGCATTGTCGGGGGGTTACCCCCGAGTAGGGTAAAGGCAAAGGGTCAGAAGAGAAGTTTGGTCGAGTAGCCGCCTACCCGGTACTTGCTACCCGGTCGACTGCTACTCGGTCTTACAAAAAGATGACCAGAAGGAGATATCAAGCAAGTTATATCTGTTCGAGTAGAAGAGTTGGTCCGAGTAAGATTGGCGGGAACCTACTCGGGCCAGAAGTCAAAGGAGCCGTTCTGACACAGGATCCCGCGTATCCCGGGTCCGTACTTGGCACTGTTCACAGCATTGTTCATCTGGGGACGGCGTGCCTGACAGCGACAGTGTGTCAGCAGGGCGTCGCAGGATAGGGGGGACCTACTCTGTGTTCGCACAGTGATAACAGACTGGTTACTTGGTTTTGCCCAACGACTTTCTGCATCAGGACAAGCTTAGAAGCGAAAGCTGTCAGCGGGAACTCGGAAGAAGGACGGTGTGCACACAATGTCGACACTTGTTTGTATTTGGCTGTATCCGGCTGGGCACCGGGTATATAAGGTGCCCCGCCGCCTCCTGCGCGAGGAGACGAGACTTGGGTTGGATCATACCTAGAGATTCTTGACCTAATTCTACCCAGAGAGAGAAGAGTGGCTACTCGGTAGCAAGAACCTTTGTACTGTGGCTACTCGGTGAGATACCAGAATACATAGAGAAAGGCAGGAGTAGGGGTTTTACCTCCTCACGTGGGCCCTGAACCTGGGTAGATCGTGTTGTTTGCAGTGCTAGTTTCATCCTTCGCGCGTCTACACGTCGCGTGATCCCTCCCCGAGCGCCTCCAGCGTCCTTCGTCCCCACATCTTTAGCCATCCTATGGCATCTGCCGTGACACCACCACGACAGTTGGCGCCCACCGTGGGGCTCGCAGCGGCGCTGGCTGGAGTTTCCGTTCGGACGGGATTGATTTCTGCTACTGGAGAGCGCTTGGTTTGTGGCCTTGTCCACAGATTCGGCTCCTTCGACTTCGTCACCGACAACGCCGGCGATTTCGGCGGCAGGGCCATGCCGGAAGGCGGCTCGGTGATCTCCTTCGGCGCGCACCTCGTCTACGTCGCCACTGTCATCGACTGCGAGTACCCCGAGCTGGTGCATGACGCGGAGGATCCGCCTGCCGTTATCGCCGCACGCGGGAGGCTGCTGGGCCGCTCCGCGGACGTCGCGGAGGTGATGGTAGCTGGCCTGGCTGCAGACGCCGGGAAGGGCGCGGCTGCTACCGCTGCGGTCGTCGTCGAGGATCTCACTGGCTCTAGTGCTGGCGGGAAGACGCACAAGCCTTACGAGAAGGAGTGCAACCTCCCGCTCTCCACTACTCCGACGATCCCTGCGCCTGCTGCGCGGACGGGCATGCCGCCTCCCACCGACCTCGAGCTCCTAACCATGAAGGCGCAGCTCGACCGGCAGCGCCAAGAGCTGCTCGCCGAGCAGGCGGAGTTGGACAAGATCAGGCTAGAGCTTAGCTTAGATCAGCTAGAGTACAACAAGGCTCATGGTTTCACACCAGTGGTTAGGAGAGCTAGCAAAGTAGGCGCTACGCGTCGTAACCTAGGTGCCGAGATGGCAACTGTTGTAGAGGCTCCCAGTCAGTCCGCCACCGCAAACACCTCCACTAGACCCAGATATAGCACACCCGCCAAGACACTTAGAGCTGCTGAGGCTGTAGCTGCCGAGTTGCCGCATCTAGTAGGCGACGCGCGCGTTAGGCAGCAGGAGAGGCTGAACGAGTTGGTGCTAGAGCCTGCTAGGCAGAACGAGGAGTTCCGGAAAGCCAACCCGGGTGCCGGAGCTTCGCAAGTGGTGCACTCGCACGTGGCCAGATCTAACGATCAGGCCTCATCTCCGCATCCCAGCCGCGAGAAGAGCCGCAGTGGGCGTTCTGGCAAGGACAGACAAATGCAGGTGTACGACCCGGCTGCTGCCGCGAAACAGCTCGCTGTGCCGCAGCAGCCCGATCAGAAACACAACGCTGCGGGAGCAGGCTTTCAAGCCATAAAGCTCAAAGCCAGGTCCGAGCTGGAGAGCGCCCAGGTCCTTCTCAGCATCCCGCCGCTCAGCCTACCCGGCAGAGGCAGCAGCCGCGCGCAGTGGCGCCAGTCGCCAACCCGGTGGAGCAGCCTGCAGCGGTGCAGGTGGATAGATATGATGACAGCTACTCGGCCATGGAGATGGCTGGCTATGATATTCTGGATCGTGTTGGCGAGCGCGTGTTGGCGCCTGGAGATGCAAGGCACCAGCTGGACCGGATCAGCTTGTCGGCACGGCTTGAGAACACGGGTCCTCCTGGCCCCGAGTGCTTCGGCCCGCGCATCATGAACGAGCCGTCTGTGAAGAATTTCCAGCTTGCAAGAGGCACCAAGAGTTACAACGGCAGCACCAAGCCGGAGGATTGGCTCAATGACTATGTCATCACGGTTCATATCGCGAACGGCAACACGAGATGGGCGGTGCGATACGTCCCGCAGATGCTAGAGGGTCCAGCTCGCACTTGGCTCAACAACTTGCCCAAGAACAGCATCAATTGCTGGCTGGATTTCTCGGACGCCTTCATCAGCAACTTCACAAGCACTTACAAGAGGCCGAATAGGCCGCAGCAGCTGTCCGTTTGCAGGCAGCGAGAAGACGAGACGGACCGCGAGTACCTTACTCGGTGGAGCACATTGAGGAACACCTGCGAAGGTGTGAATGAAGCCCAGGCCATTACTTGGTTTGCGCAGGGTTGCAGACATGGCAGTATGCTATGGCAAAGGTTGTAGAGGGAGATGCCAAACACTCTGGCGGAGACCATCAAGATTGCGGATCAGTACGCACTCGGTGATCCTACTCAGCCCTTGATGGACTCCTTTGAGCCGAGAAGAAACTTCAACAGCAACAAGCGCAACGAGTTCCGCAACAAACCCCGGGGTGACCGAATAGATACTCGGTATGACCCCGAGGAGGTGAATGCAGTGGTTGTTGGAGCTGGGGGTAGCCAAAGGCAGAAACCTGCTGGAGCCTACGGGCAGAACCAGAACCAGGGCCAAGGCAACAAGAAACCATTCCGTGCTCCTCAGTCGGGTAGCGGCAACTCCGAGCAGCCGAGGAAGTTCGTCTTTGACGACATGAAGGATGGCCCATGCAGTTTTCACACTCAGCACCCCTCAAGGCCAGCTAATCATACTACCCGGCAGTGCGAGTGGTGGGATCTGATCAAGAATGAAGGCTTGCCTCCTCCTCCTCCTCTGCCAGCGGCCAATGCTAATGTGCAGCCTGCTCGCGCACCCGCAGCTCGGCCGCCAGTGTTTCCGAGAAGGGAAAATGTGAACCAAGTGGCTTTAGGAGTCAACCGTCACTTCAACAATGAGGGCTATCGCAACAACAACAACTACTACAACCGCAACAACAACAGAGGCAACAACAACTACCAGGGCAACAACAACAACGGCAACAATGGGGGCGGAGGCTCCAACCAGTACCAAGAGCACCATGAGAGCTACATGATCTTCACTTCCGAGCCAGTCGACAGGCAATCACAGCACAGGCGTGCCATGGAGGTCAATGCAGTGATTCCTGCTGTCCCTCACTACATGTATTGGTGTGACCAAGAGATCAGGTGGTCCCGAGTAGATCATCCCAAGGTGATGCCCAACCCGGGTAGCTACGCCTTGGTGTTGGATCCTACTTTCCTGGGTCCCGAGAAGAATGTGAGGTTCAGCAAGGTGCTAATCGACAACGGCAGCAGCATCAACATTGTGTACAAAGACACACTCGAGAAGCTTGGGCTGGCCGAGAACATGCTGCTACCCAGCAAGACCACCTTCCATGGCATTGTGTCGGGAGTCTCGTGCAACCCGATTGGCCGAGTGTGGATAGATGTGCTATTCGGCACAAGGGAGAACTGCCGCACAGAGCGCCTGCAGTTCGAGGTGGTTGATCATCAGAGCCCCTATCACGCTCTACTCGGCAGGCCTGCTCTGAGCAAGTTCATGGCCTCTACCCACACTGCATATCTGAAGATGAAGATCCCTGGTCCCAATGGTGTGATTACCATCTCTGGTGATTACAAAAAGTCCATGGAGTGTGCCTGATGGGGGGATAGTAACCCGGTATGCCAACTCCAAGGTGTAACCCGGCCCAAAGGACGCCGCGCGGGATCCAGCTAAGGATAAAGAAACTTCTGGAAGGCCCAAAGTTTGTAGGCCCCGTAACCCGGATTGTGGGTTGCGGTAAGGAAAGCTAGGGTTTGTAAGCAGAGTTCGGATAGGACTCAAGCTGCGCCTTGGAGGGCAAGCCAGGGGGTACGGGTACTTTATAAACCGGCCCCAGGGCTTAGCTTGACAGCGATTCACGACATAATCATATCACCTATTATCGAGTATCCAGTATTACCCAAGAGCCCTATTCGAGACTCGACGAATTGAGAGCCGATTCCTAGATCGCTTATCATCATGTTCTATTTCGAGCTAAACCCTCTCCCAAATACCTGTGTCGACTTACCCCAAGATCAGTTACCTCTGGTAACATCTGCCGTGATCATCCCACGACAGTTGGCGCCCACCTTGGGGCCTGCGTCCAAAGGTGTTTACATCACGGGAGAAGCTCGGAAAAGCATGAGGAACCTCGTCGTTGGAGAGATCTACGACGACCACAAAGGAGAGAAGATGGTGGACGACTCCGGATGGGGGCCAGAATCGGATCGCCTCGAATCCGGATCTGTCGTTACAATCGGCCGGATCAACGTCTTCATCGGCATGGTATGTTCCTCTGGCTCGGCTCCTGACTATGTTGGATCTGATTCTGTGTCAGGGGAGGATGCTTGCGCCCAGTCAGGTAGAGAAGAATCAGTTGGAGCGACAGACCAGATAGAAGAATCCATCGCGCAGTGGGAACAGCCGGAGGAGCCGGCATGGGCCCCGCATGAACCGGACAATGGAAAAGATGATACTGAATCTATCAGGGACCTGCTGGAAGACCGTTACGGAGAAGACAACAGCGGAGAAGAACAGTATGAACTCACAGCAGGCGTAATACGCCGAGCGGCGGTCTACACGGCTCCAGCAGCCAACCTCAATCAAGGAAACATGACCACGGCCCCGGTCGGGGCGGCTCAGACATTGGCGCAGCGACAGGACGCGGCCAGCGGAAACCCGATCCTGGCCCGGGTCGACGGAGAGTCGGCATCAGTGACTAGCCGCGCGGCGGATGAGGAGTTGCACGCGAATACATTCGGATTCCTGGGAAACCGGACACCGGGGGCGGGTCCGTCAAACCCACGCCACCCGGCCTTGTTCGACAATAATCTGATCCTAGACCCCACGGTCCTCGCTACGGTTATCACTCCAGAAAACGCAGCTGAACGTGTCAGGG
This sequence comes from Alopecurus myosuroides, assembly GCA_028641055.1. Classification (NCBI taxonomy): domain Eukaryota; kingdom Viridiplantae; phylum Streptophyta; class Magnoliopsida; order Poales; family Poaceae; genus Alopecurus; species Alopecurus myosuroides. Next base: position 248,928,463 of record CM054061.1, on the reverse strand, counting down.
ACCTGGATGTGGCTCGCCGCGCGTTGGAACAGCAAAGAAGGCAAGTGGAAGCGGAGAAACAAGGGATGGCTACGCGTCAGCGCGAGCTGGATGCATTGGAAACCCGGCTCCGAGAGGAAACATCTAGAGTACACCAGAGAACTCAAACTAGACTACCGGCCACGGGTGGGGTCCTTAACCCGGCGGCTTTGTTTATTACGCCTCAGGACCAACCGATCCCAGCTGTAAACCAGGGAACTGCGCCTCAGCCGGCGACAGCGGAAACCCGCGCGGCAAACGTGCAGGCCGGGCTACCCCCACCACGAACCGGAGTCACAACCTGCATCGAGTTGCCACAGCATCCACCGTCACGGTTTCGCACACCAGCAGGCCACTACAACAATCCTATGGACAACGTGTATGCAGCAACACTTGCATTGAACCAAATCCCGGTAGGAGAATCGCCCCATGCAGAAAGGACCCGGCAAGCGATCGATCTACTGCACACTGCGGTGGCACAGCAGGCCAATTACCCGGACCACAGAAGCGGGATGCATGGGACGCCATACGCCAGTCAACTCCAAGGGAATATTCAAGCAAACTCGGCGTGGCGGAGGGAAGAGCAGCAGCAAATGCCGCCTCCTCCCCGTGTTCCACCAGCATCGGTAGCACAGGCCGTTGTGGATAACTCCAGGGCTCGGAGAGCAGGGGCCGGGTCTGCTGCACATGGGTTGCCTGCAGCACCGCGCCCCGCTACGCCCCCGGCTGGATCGCATACTCCCCGAGTAAGGCCAGTCTCAACCATCCTCGCAGGGCCCAAGTGTCTCTCGGATGACATCAGAGCGGAACCTTACCCGGAAAAGTTCAAAGAGCCGGGAAAAGTAGTGAACTATGAACCGACCATGGATCCGGAAACCTGGTTGAGTAGTTATGAGATGGCAATGTCAATCCGTAATGCATCCGAGAATCTTCAAGCCAAGTTCATGTACTTGATGATGTTAGAAGGAGCATCAAAGTTATGGTTTACCAACCTGCCAGAAAGATCGATCAAGTCCTGGGAAGAACTAAAGACCGCGTTCGTCAAGCACTTTCACGGAACGTGCAGAAAGCTATTCACTATTGATGATTTAGAGCGATGCGTTCAGAAAAAGGGAGAATCAGCACGCAGTTGGGTACGTCGGGTTATGGAGATACTTCACTCATCCACAGAAATTCAGCCCAAAGATGCGCTACAAGCTATGGCAAAAACATGCAAGTATGTTCCTTTAGTACAAAAGTTAACTCGCATGAAGTCGAGTAGGAATGCATCGGAGGTTACAATGGGAGAATTAATGGATGCGTGCAACAAACACGCTGCAACAGACACTACAGAGGAAAAAGAAATTGATGACAAGAAAGCGAAGGTGAACACCAGTAATAGCGGAAGAACCGGCAATGGACCAAGCAATAACGGAAATAGTCAGAACAAGCGCCCATTTGAAGGAGGATCCGAGTTTGTAGCTAATACTGAAGCCGGGTCTTCGAGACCCAGATCTGAAGGGAATTTTAACACCGGAAACCATAATGGGGGACATTATCAGGGACCTCCGAGGCCGGGCAACAGTTGGGATATATTCAGGATGGCGTGCCCGAAGCACAGCAGGAACGGCAAGCCGGCTAATCACTCCTTGGAGCAATGCGCCGACTTACAGAGATGGAAGAATGAGGAAGTAAACAGAGCCATGCGAGGAGCGGGTCGGGGAGGAGGCCCGGGTCCAGGTGGAAATTTGGGCAACGGTCCACCCCCAGCCGGTAACCCGGCAGCAGGAAATCCGGGCAACAATCAAGGGGGAGCGGGAGGTTTTCAGGCTAACCCCAAACAGTTGGGTCAATATCATGTGCACACCACTGGAGGCTCTAACAAGGATAAAAAGATACTGAAACAAGCGGTCAATTCAGTCTCTTCCGCTGTTCCGAGGTATTTGAGGTGGTCAGAACAGGAGGTAACTTGGAGCAGAAGGGATCATCCGGACAGAGTTGATCACCCGGGAGTTTTAGCCTTGGTAGTGGCACCACAGGTCAATGGGTATGAACTGAAAAAAGTCTTGATGGATGGAGGAAGTAGCATCAATATCCTGTACTGGGAAACTTTTCTGCGCATGGGCCTCAAAGAATCTCAACTGCAAAAGAGTACAACAGTTTTTCACGGGATAGTGCCGGGTCATTCAGCGTGCCCTGAAGGAAAAATGGCGTTGGAGGTAGCTTTTGGGGAATCAAAGGACAACTATCGGGTCGAGTGGCTTACCTTTGAGGTGGTTAAGTTGCGCAGTCCCTATCACGCATTGTTTGGAAGGCCGGCTTATGCCAAGTTCATGGCAAGGCCGTGTTATGTGTATCTACAGCTGAAAATCCCGGGTCCTAAGAAGACCATTACCATACACGGAAATCGAGATATAGCAGCTGAATGCGACGAAGGAGATGCAGCAATGGTTGAGCAAGCATGTAGGAAAGAGGAGCTCAAGCATTACCGATCGCAGGCAAACCCGGTGAAAAAGGCCGACCTCACAAGATGGTGGCCTTCGTCAGGAGCGGTCCTTCCAAGCTCCCTGGCGTAGAAGAGGAAAGCACATCGCTATCTACAACTAGCCGCGCTACAAGAACGACATACCCGGATTGGCTAGCAAACCCGGTACTCATTATGAAAGGGACTAACGAATGGAGAATGTGCATCGGCCGTGCCAGCCTGGGGTCGATTCTCGAGAAGAACTAAAGCAGTGTAACGGCCAGCAGGTTTCATACGCGCTCTTTTCCTACCCAGGGTACCTAAAGGGACTGGGAGGTTTTTAATGAGGCGGCCTGCTGGCACAAACTTTTTCGTATCAATAAAAGAGATGGTTTTCAAGTCTTATCATGGTCTTTGCTTCAAGTACAAGTCAGTGATATTTGTTATTATCAATGCATCAGTATCATCAAAATACGTTGCACGTACATGAGTTTTTGGGAATTGAACTGCTTAAGTAGTACTCCCTCCGTTCCTTTTTACTCTACATCTTGGAAAAATTCAGACAAAATAAGCAAACATTTATTAGTGCTAGTTTGACACACATATGCATGCATCGTAGTAATTATACACAGGATACAAAGCATTATCCCGATTACCCATGATTAACTAATGCTAGGCATGCAATTTGCACCAAATCAGGAACCAACATGCATAGCTTTTCTCTCTCTTGTATTAATTCACAACATGGGGATGAGTACTATGCTTTCTCTCTCTTTAATTAGTTATGTGGGTCCCAGCCAAAATGTAAACTATTTTGGAACTTTATATGGACCCAGAATGTAGAGTAAAAAGGAATGGAGGGAGTAGTCACAAACCCAGAGACCTGGCCTTGATGCCTATGAGTTATGAGGGCCGATTACTTGCAAGACGAGTACGGCTGAAATCTTATAACCGGACGAAGGAGCCAAATTTCTTGGTTATTCTTACTTAAGCTCGATGTGAATCGCACCAAAGTGGCATGATCTGTTCGCTTACGATTACAATCAAACCATGCAGCCCAATGGGACTTGCTTGACCCTGTTTTTCGTATAGATGTAACAACATGGTATCCACGCGAAAGCCGGCTTACAGTATAAGATAATCAAAAGGGTCATCTAAACCACAAGTCTATGCAGAGTACAAGGCTAGATAGCCGGAAACTCAACAAGTATCAAGCATGACTTCAGTATTTACGTGGATGGCTATTGGTTTTCGGATTAGTAGAGAGCAGCTTGTCATCTGAAAAAGGCCACACCCCCCTGGCTCGTACTTTGGGTCATGGGGACTGGGGACTTCGAAACAGAAACAAGTTGTTTATCTACTAAAGCTCGAAAAAACCTTGGCTTCCGAGTCTTGGGGACTTAAAGAAAAGTACGCTTATCAAAGCCCGCGATACTCGGTTAACCGAGCCTCGAAAAGGGAATCAAAAGCAACCGGGTATCGAGAATAAGCTTAAGAGTAAAACAAGGGTCGAGATTATCAAAAGCCGGAAAAGGCACAAAGTTATCATGAGTAAAAGTACAAAGTGACAGCACCAGTATCAACGGCGCAACAAGCACATCATCAAAATCATACCAGTTTTTAAAATACAGAATACAAGACATCATCCTACTCGGCATCCTGGGAGTGATCTTCCGGGTCTTGGTCTTGGACCTGCTCCTTAGCCTTTCCAGCAGCATTACCCGGACTTTCCACATCAGGACGGACAGGCGGAGGAGCAGCTGGCGTAGAGGTAGACGGCCTTAGGCCTAACTCGGCCTCTCTCTTAGCAGCTTCTTCTTTCCTCCTGGCCAGGTCAGTCGTCCATTTTTCCAGCATATCAAGGGGAGGGGGTGCCTCCACCAGAATGGTTTTGCCTTCAGTGTCGTACGAGCTCATGATTGTGTCCAGTTCCATCTTATCGGCCAAGGCAGTAGCCGAGTGGCGTACGGCGGATTGTATAACTTTGAAATCCTTAGGCGTAAACTTGGAGCCGTCAGCCTTGAATTCTGGGAACCCGGATATTACCTTTGCCGGGTCAAGCTTAGGAAAATAAGCTTTTGCCAGCGTAAAGGCCCGGGTCATACCGACTCGGCAAGATGAGCGCTTCCATATCTCAATCCATCCAGGCACCGTTGAAAACGCTTGCATAAGGTTTTCTTCGCCTGGGTATACCTCGGAAGGCCATTTCACGGCATCCAACAAAAGCTTTGTGCCGGCGAAAAATGTTCGGAGCACAGTCTTTAGCGTTTTAGTCATGGCAACGGCATCGTCCTCTGGAGCAGCAAGGTTAGCACCTACTATTGAAATAAAAGAAAGCATATCAGTAGTCTTGATTATTATAACGATAAGATAGAGGCATGTAAGTTAATCGCGAACAAAAACTTACTTAGCAAGATGCGATAAGTGTCCGCAACCTGGTTCGACAAGTTTTTCAGTGTAGATTGGGCAGCATTGTATTTCTTCTTGTATCTGGAGGCATCTTTTTTCAAAGTCTTCACCTCCGCCTCAAGGGTTTCTCTGCGCTTTACTTCAGCAAGCAGGAGCTGCTCGGTCTTGAGTAATGCCTCGTCGGACCGAGTAATTTCCGCCTGCAAGGAACGAGTAAAACTGTAAGCCGGATATCATGACAAGCCGAGTATCACATGAAGTACCGAGCACAACTTCAACAAGTTATGATCCGAACTTGGGGACTGGGTGTGTAGTAAGGAATATCAAATAATGTTACCTGATGTGTTGCGGCCATAAGTTCCAAGATATTTCCCTCTGAAGCCTTCATTGACAGGAGAGCACTCATTAACTGGTTAAAATCATTGTTATCCGGGTTAGAAGGCTCGGGGGCGCGGAAATTTGGAGAAGAAGTTTTCTTCGTAACAGGAGACGGCACCCGGGTCATCCGAATGTCGGAGTTTGGCCCTCCTCCCGCGCCCGCAGCTGCGCCTTTTTCCTTCTCGCTTGCGTGCGAGGCTATTAGATACCCGGCTTCTTGTCTAGCCGGGTTCATTGGTGATGCTTGCTCATCACCAGCTGTGGTGAATGCATCGTCAGTGGGTTTATTTTTACCCCGGTCCTCAACTTCCATGTCTTCCTGGTCGCTAACAACGACCGTGGCTCTATAGAAAGTGCAAAGGTGCGGTTAGCACATAAGTCATGAAAAGGGCGATAAAAGTTCGGTATAACATCAGGAAAAGAACTTTACCCGGGGTTCACCGCGAAGTCCGAGGGGAAGCCGCTGCTGGACCCGAAAGATACTGGAAAATACCAAAGCAAGGTGTGAGATTACTTTGTGAGGGAATGTTTGGGAAAGATTCTTGTGTATGGTGAATACCAGTATGTCGAACTGGAGGCGATGAAGTACCCGGGTTATGGGTCTCGTTACCCGGATTGTTCCGGGTCACTCTACGTTTGGGCGCAGGTGGCTCCTTCGGTTATGACCCAAGGGATGATGACAGGGTTAGCTCGTGAATGATATCATGGAAACGCAAATTAAGCACAAGGAAATGAAATGAAACCTGGAAAACGATCCCTTGGGGTTTTCTCTTGGATCCGGCTTTAATTGCTGGCTCCGGTTCATCTTCATCACTAGCAGACTCCACCTTGCCGTCCGTTTCTTCCTCCTCGTCTTGGTCTTCTTGTTCTGAAAGTAATCAAGATTATAGTGTGGAAATGAGAAGTAGGGCATGACGTATTCAAGGGGACTAAGTATGTGCCTTCGTCCGAGTTAACGGCATCCCCTTCTTCTTCCGGGTCTCCGGAGTTAGGAGGAGTACCTGCCTTCCAGAAGTCACTGTCGGCCTGAGGTGGAGACGCCAGAGCAAGGATTAACAATTGTATCAAGAGGAACGAATAAAATTAAAACTTGTTAGAATTAGGTCCTTACCGCGGGGGCCGGGTTCTCGAGGGTGAAAGGTTCTAATCCGGCTATGTTCCGGATCACCTCGAGCTTTTCCGTCAGAAAGCCCTTGATTGTTTTGTTGGCATCGCTAGGAGCGAAGTTGCTGGTGGAGTATCGGATCGGGTCCGTGGTTTGCCCCGAGTATTCACACATCAGTTTTGTGCGAATGGAGTTGGGTTGGATGCGGAAATCGACCCAAGTCTTCACCAGGTTAAGCCCGATGAGGCCTTGGGCAGAAAGGATGGAGATTCTGGCCAATAGAGGTAGAATTTCTTCTCTTTCCGGGTCAGGGGCAAACCCATTGAAGGCTTCGGAAATATCAAGTTGACCCTCCGAGTAACCCGGCAACTTCTTTTTGCCGGGTGGGGAGGTGTCCTGGCAGTAAAAGTATGAAAGCTGCCAGTGCTTTACGTGGGAGTTGAGGGTGAGAGGAGGCATTAAGGAGTTCTTGTGGCGTTGGATGGAAACCCCGCCGCAAGTAAGAAGTGCACCGTCGCCGCTTTCGCGGCACGGTTTGCACTGGAAGAGTTCGACGAAGAGGGCCAGACTTGGCGGAGTGCACAAGTAAGACTCGGAAAGAACGATAAAATGAGTGATGTTTAAAACGGAGTTGGGTCCTATGTCAAAGATGCGAAGGCCATAATGGCTTAAAACGTCGCGAAAGAAAGGATGACCCGGAGGCCGGAAGCCCCGGGTCACATGTTCAACAAAGCATATTACCTCGTTTTCTGCCGGAGTGGGCCGAGTTTCGTTACCCGGCACCCTCCAGTGGATAATTTCTTGAGGGGGGAGAACCCCCAGCTCGACCAATTCTTCTAATTTGGCCTTGGTGACCGAAGATCGCGCCCAGTTGGCGGATATGGAGTTTGTGGACTTGGCTTTGACTGGCTGCTTTCCCTGCTTCTTGGGTGCCATGGGGTTAACCTATAAAACATCAGGTAGAAAAACATGAGAAACGAGACTCGGAAACTGTCAGTTGGCCGAGTAATGATAAGAGGTATTGAGGCAACTTGAAAGATAAATGTTATCCGGGTATCGTGCGTTCTCATAAAAAATTATGGAGGCTAATGTATGGATAAGTGCTTAGGAGAAATAGATGGATGTCCGTGCATCTATCGCGAGTAAATGAACTGGAAAGGGAGGATTTTCCGGGTGACAGAAGCAAGGGCGGAAATTTTAGGCGGCTCGAGCCTAGATTGGGAATTCCATTTCTAGATTTACGGCGAAATTAATGATTACTGGTGGTAGAGGAGTGAACTGAAGTCTAAATCTTATCTATTGGATGGGTTAGGACGAATGCTAGCAACCTAATCCGGTGCGCCCCGAGAAATCGCCGGCGGGTCGATTCAGATCCAATATGAGGCAAAACCAAGAAATTGCAAGGGTAGATTAATGAGTACCGGAGACTTACTGGAGGAGGTTGAAATGAAGCCTTGCGGAGGCAAATAGCGCAGGCCTGGTGCCCTTTCGCGACTCTTGGCGGGCAGGTCGGGTGTCTGGCGGCGGATCTCGGCGGCGGGGCTGAGTGCGCTGTGGCGGAGCGCAGCCGGCGACAAATGGGCTCCGGTGATGTGCGCGGGGTTCCCGTAATGGCGCTCTGCGGGTTTGGGTACGGAGGAAGAGGAATGAGGAAAGATGAGACGTTGGGATTAGGGTTACCCCTAAAGACCTATTTATAATGGTTCGGGTGGAAAAATTAAGTCCAACGGGCGGGACCCGGAAATTGCGGGGTAACGGCTATCTATTAAAAGTTTACGGGAGGTGCATCGAGTGTTGAGCAAGAGATCCTGGCAAAAAAGAGAAAGGGATACTTTCCGTGGTATCAGGATTAATTATCGAGAAAAGTGTAGAGTTGTGGAGTTTTTATTAAGGCTTAGATCTGGAAAATTAGGAGAAGCATTTGGAGGAGGGCCGGGTTATTGCATGGTCACCATGGAGTTGGACCCAGCCATTTATCAAAGCATTGTAACCCGGCCTCCATACGCTTGAGCGTTTGATATTTTTGTAGAGCCAGCGCTTCAAGGAAGAATCCCGGAAGCCCAAGCTATCCTGGGGACTACTGATGGGGGGATAGTAACCCGGTATGCCAACTCCAAGGTGTAACCCGGCCCAAAGGACGCCGCGCGGGATCCAGCTAAGGATAAAGAAACTTCTGGAAGGCCCAAAGTTTGTAGGCCCCGTAACCCGGATTGTGGGTTGCGGTAAGGAAAGCTAGGGTTTGTAAGCAGAGTTCGGATAGGACTCAAGCTGCGCCTTGGAGGGCAAGCCAGGGGGGTACGGGTACTTTATAAACCGGCCACAGGGCTTAGCTTGACAGAGATTCACGACATAATCATATCACCTATTATCGAGTATCCAGTATTACCCAAGAGCCCTATTCGAGACTCGGCGAATTGAGAGCCGATTCCTAGATCGCTTATCATCATGTTCTCTTTCGAGCTAAACCCTCTCCCAAATACCTGTGTCGACTTACCCCAAGATCAGTTACCTCTGGTAACATCTGCCGTGATCATCCCACGACAGTGCCTCTGCTGGTTCCCAGTTGGCGGAGTCGATGGTGATTGCTGCCGAGAAGAAGAAGATGTATGAGGTGGTGGCTATGGCGCAATCCGCGCAGGCTGGTGCGCAAGGCGTGCCGAGTACCCAACACGAAACCGCGTTCCAAGCATCTCAAGAAACCAAGAAGGTTCAGGTCGACCCTGAGTTCCCCGACCGCGTAGCCATCATTGGCTCCGGGTTGGCGGAGAAATAGGAAAGCGAGCTCATCCACTTCCTCCGTGAGAATCGAGTTGTATTCGCCTGGTCCAACGAAGATTTACCAGGAGTCCCGAGGGAGTTGGTTGAGCACTCATTACATGTGCGTCCTAACGCCAAGCCAGTGAAGCAGGCTATGCGCCGTTTCGGAGATGAGAGAAGGAAGGCCATTGGTGACCAGATCACCAAGCTGCTGATAAGCAACTTCATCATGGAGGTGCTGCACCCGGATTGGCTAGCAAACCCGGTCATGGTCGAGAAGAAGAAGGAGGATCCCAAGGCTGCTACTGCATGGCGCATGTGTGTCGACTACACCGACTTGAACAAGGCATGCCCCAAGGATCCCTTCCCGCTACCTCGCATCGATCAGGTGATCGATTCCACTGCTGGTTGTGAACTGCTGTCTTTCATAGATGCCTACTCTGGTTTCCACCAGATAGCTCTCAATCCTGCTGATCAAATAAAGACTGCATTCATTACCCCGTACGGGGCTTATTGCTATCGTGTCATGTGTTTTGGCTTGAGGAATGCGAGTGCAACCTATCAGAGATGCATGCAGAAATGCTTGCACGATCAGCTCGGCAAGAATGTGCAGGTGTACGTAGATGACATTGTCATCAAAACGAATAAAACACATACTCTGCTTGCCGACCTGGAGGAAACCTTTGCTAACCTACGCAGGTATAAAATGAAGCTGAATCCGAGTAAATGCACCTTTGGTGTCCCGGCTGGCAAGCTACTCGGCTTCCTGGTGTCTAGTCGGGGCATTGAAGCCAATCCTTCAAAGATAAAAGCTATTGAGAGCATGTCTTTGCCGAGATCCCTGAAAGACGTGCAGAAATTCACTGGTTGCTTGGCATCTCTGAGCCGTTTTCTGGGCCGAATGGGCGAGAAGGCCCTGCCTCTATACCAGCTGATGAAGAAAAGTGACAAGTTTGTCTGGACTCCGCAAGCAGATGTGGCATTCAACGAGCTGAAGGCAATGCTGGCTAGCGCTCCCATCTTGGCTAGTCCGCTACCCAAGGAGCCAATGCTATTATACATTGCTGCCACTAACCGAGTAGTCAGTGTGGTGATTGTGGTGGAGCGAGAAGAAGAAGGCAAGAGTGTGCAGCGCCCAGTGTACTATCTCAGTGAAGTGCTGTCTAGCTCCAAGCAAAACTACCCGCACTACTAGAAGATGACCTATGGCGTGTACCTGGGCGCCAAGAAGCTGAAGCATTACTTCCAAGAGCATCCTATCACGGTTGTGAGCTCTGCGCCCATCTCGGATATCATGGGCAACAAGGAGGCGAGTGGCAGAGTAGCCAAGTGGGCAATCGAACTGGCCGCGTATGCGCCCGCGTATGCGAGAAGAGAAGCTATCAAGTCTCAGATTCTGGCGGAATTTCTGGTGGATTGGGCCGAGGTGCAGTATGAACCTCCTGCTCCAGTTTCTAATTACTGGAAGATGCACTTTGATGGCTCGAAGGTGAAGGAAGGCCTTGGTGCTGGCGTAGTGCTTACGTCACCCAAGCGAGATCAACTCAAGTATGTGCTCCAGATTCATTTCAAGGCGTCCAACAACGTAGCAGAGTATGAGGCGGTGGTGCATGGCTTGCGAGTAGCCAAGGAGGTTGGCGCGCAGCGCATTATATGCTATGGCGATTCAGATCTGGTGGTGCAGCAAGTCTCTGGCACTTGGGATGCTCTAGATGCCAACATGGCATCATATCGCTTCCTGGTACAGTCTATGACTGGATTCTTCGAAGGCTGCGAGTTCCAGCACATTCACCGAGCAGAGAACGAAGCGGCAGACGAGCTGTCCAAGTTGGGATCTTCTCGGCAATCCATCCCGGCGGGAGTTGCCTTGGAGCACTTGAGGAAGCCATCCATCAAGCCTTCTCCCAACTCGGAATCCATATTTGTTCCTTCTCTGCCAAGCGAGGAATCTGATCCCATGGAGATTGACTGGGAGAATGCTACAGGAAACCCGGGGACTGCTGCTCCCAACTCGGGGACTGCCGTCCTCTACTCGAGGACTGCCATTCCCTACTCGGGGACTGCCACTCCCTACTCGGGGACTACCACTCCATACTCGGGGACTGCTGTCCTTAACCCGGGGACTGTCGCATTCATTGAGGAAGTCCTTGCCAATCGATCAGGGCTCCAGAGAGGTGCTCCCAACCCTAAAGAGCAACCGGAGGTGCCTGTCCCAATGGAAGTGGACGAACCAGTGTTTCCCACACGGGAGACACCGCGTTGGGCCATGCCCATATTATCCTTTCTAAGGGACGGTACTCTGCCAGAGGATGAGGTGGCCGCAAGACAGATTCAGAGAAGATCCCAGGGCTACACTATATTCCGAGATGTGCTGCACAAAAGAAGTGCCACCGGCGTGCTGCAACGTTGTGTAGACCCAGAAGAAGGAGGAGAAATTCTGCTGGAAATACACCAAGGAGAATGCGGGCACCACGCCTCTTCTCGGGCGTTGGTCAAGAAAGCTTTTCGGCATGGCTTCTACTGGCTCACAGCTCTGCAGCAAGCTGAAGATATCGTGAGGAAATGCAATGGCTGCCAGATGTCCGCGAGTAAGATTCACATGCCTGCTTCCAAGTTGAAGACAATTCCTATCACATGGCCGTTTGCCGTATGGTGCCTGGATATGGTTGGCCCCTTCGAGCCGGCTAAAGGCAACATGACACACATCTTGGTCATGGTAGACAAGTTCACCAAGTGGATCGAAGTGAAGCCTATTCGGAAGTGCGATGGGGCCACAGCTGTGAGATTCTTGAAGGATGTGATCCTGAGATACGGCTACCCGCACAGCATCATCACCGACAACGGCACAAACTTCGCAGAGGGAGCAATGGTGCGGTTCTGCAGAGATAAGCACATCCGGCTAGATGTTGCGTCTGTTGCGCATCCCGCCTCCAATGGACAAGTGGAAAGAGCAAACGGCATGGTGCTGGCAGGCATAAAGCCAAGGCTGATTGAGCCATTGCTGAAAACACCTGGGTGTTGGCTAGACGAGTTGCCAGCGGTGTTGTGGAGTCTAAGGACTACCCCTAACCGGTCAACCGGCTACACGCCATTCTTCTTGGTATACGGGGCTGAGGCCGTGTTGCCAATAGACCTAGAGCATGACTCCCCCCGAGTGACCCTCTACACTGAGGTAGAGGCGAGAGAAGCTCGAGAAGACGATGTTGACCTTCTTGAAGAAGCAAGAGAGCTCACTCTGTCACGTTCGGCTATCTACCAGCAAAACCTGCGGCGTTATCATAGCCGAAAGGTGAACCCAAGGGTTTTCCGAGAAGGAGACATGGTCCTCAGGCTTGTGCAGCGCACAGCCGGGATGCACAAACTGTCTCCTCCATGGGAAGGGCCTTTCATTGTGAGCAAAGCGCTGCACAACGATGCATACTATCTTGTAGATGTGCGTCCATCACAGGCGAACAGGGCAGATAAAGCTGGAGAGGAGTCCAAGCGCCCTTGGAATGTAGCCCTACTTCGTCGCTTTCATTCGTGAGCAAAGATGTGTATGTACTCTCTTATCCGAGTTAAAATTCTACCCTGCAATCTGAAACTCGGCTCGGGGACTGCCCTCGCCTAAACTTGCTCTGTGTGTTCCTACCCGGCTTTACCTTTTGTGCACTCGATTGCTCTGCTTAAAATTTCACGAGTATATCTAGTACTGTGTTTAAACCTACGTGCCAACTCTTCGACTCTGCTGCTGCCCGAAACCCGGCTTCATGGCAAGCAAGAGAACAAGCAAAAGGTCAATGAGCACAAGAAAAATTACTAAGGAAAGAAAAAGTGCAGGAACCGAGTAGGATGTTTTTTACTGTTGTTTTTTGTTAACTTCTTCTCGGCTAAGTGGTGGGCTGCGTTACTATGAGTATTTCTAAGTGGCTAAGTATTTGCAACTCCAACTTTGAATTCTTGTGACTCGAATACCAAAAAAGCAACAAGTTGCGGGTAAGAGCTGAGATAAAAAGGAAAAGCGAATAAGAAATGCAACTCGGGGACTCGCATGATAACGCAACTCGGCATTCGAGCCAAAGTTGCTCAAATTGACTAAGTTAAAATATCAAATGTGAATAAAACTAATTAAGTAGCAAACGACAAGGGTAATTGTTTCGATACATCTGCACCCGGCATCCCGGGGATCTGATAAGTGTTTGAAGGATAAGATTGCAGGAGAAAATCAGGTCGAAGTAGCAACGTTCTCGGTGTTGGCCTTGGTAGCTTCATCATCAGCATTGGCTTTGGTGGCCTCATCATCAGCATGGGCCTTGTCGGTTTCAGCTTCAGCGTGGGTCTTGGCAGCATCAGCATCTGAGTTGGCGGCGTCAGTCTTCGCGGCATCGGCATCCGGCTCAGTAGCAGCCTGCTCGGAAGTGGCTGTGGCCACCGAGCTGGAGGCCGCAGTCTGGGCGAGGAGTCGCGCCGTGTCGTCGAGAGCCACACCTAAGGAGGTGCCGAACTCGAGAGCCGCAGTGTCGATTTCCATATCCACGCTCTCGGCCTCTTCCTCGCTGTCCGTGACGACAGCGGCCTTCCCCTTCCCGGCCTTGTAGCGTTCGCTCTCGAAGCTGCCCAGATCAGACTTGGTGGAGTCCTCGTCTTCTTCATCGTCGCCTTCGTCCACCTCGGTGTCGGGCTCAGTGAGACCGTCGATGAAGCGCGCGGTGCTTGCGTATTGGGCGACCTCGTACGCGACGGCCTGGCGGAGAGCCACGCAGTCGGTATCTGTCTCCCACTTGGAGTCCTCACGCATCTCGCGGACAACCTGCAAGTTGAGGTTCTCGTACCAGCTGGTGATGAAGAGCAGCATCATATCAGCGCCTGCCCGAGCTCCAGACGCCCTCCACTTCTTCAGCTCGGCCTTCACGCCGTTCAGCTTCGCGGCAAGTCCGCAGATAGTTTTTGGCGCGGAGTCCTTGGGCCAGAACACCTCATGGAGCTTGAATGCGGTGCGCACCAAATCGGTGCCCACACCGCTTAAGCGCTGAAGCTGCCCCTGCATGACCGTGATGCTATCTTCGATCTCGGCCTTGGTGTCCATGGGTTCGCCCTTCTCAATACGAGCTGCTCGGGCCTTCGCCAGGGCAGGCTTGCAAGATGACTCGAGGTCGGGGAAGATCTCTGAGAAAGCTATTGAAAAGATCAGAAACAGAAGCCGAGTAGAAAAACAAACCGAGCAGCGGAGAAGCGCAAGAAACAAGAAAAGGGCAGAGAAACAAGCACTTACTGTTCAGATCGAAGAGTAGCGCCTGCAGCTTTTTCTTCCATGTTTCTTCATCGGCAACATGCTTCTCTTCCACCTTCCGGAACTGCGCCAGCTGTAGCAAAAGATCCGCGTTGCTCTCCTTCAGTGACTTGCATTCCAGCTCGAGGGCCTGTCGCTTCGCTGTGGCTGCCGTTTCGGCCTTTTTCTTCTCGGCCACCGCGTTGTCCCTCTCGGTGGCTAGATCAGTGGCTTTCTTGAGAGCAGTTCGCACTTGGTCCTGCAGTGGTTTCAGCTCGGCGAGGTGCCTCTTCTTGAATTCCGCCTCAAGAGTTGCAATCTGCGCCTGAACCTCAGCGGGCTTGAGGCAGTCGAGATGCTCCTCGACAAAGTTCTTATGATCTTCTGTGAAAAGCAAAGCACGGTCAGCAGAGTAGCAAAGATGAAAGCAAGAAAACAAGCCGAGAAGGCAGCAACATACCTTCCAGCCTCTTGATCGTGGCTTGCCCATTCTCAACAAAGGCACGGCAGTTCACGTGCTCATCGGCCAGGGCCTTAAACTTGCCTGCAGAGTAGACGGGTTAGAGCAGAAAGCAAAAGCGGGCGTAAACATCAAACGTAGGGACCGCAAAGCTAAAGGCTTACCCTCCACTTCAGAAAGTCTAAGAGTACTGTTCATGACATCCTTATCTGCTGCCTCAGCGGACTTGAGCTCCTTTTCCAAGGCCTCGAGGCGCCTCCTAGCAATGCTGTGGTTCCACAGCAGTCGCCGGTACAGATTGGTTCTTTTCAGAAGGCAGTTCTGGAGGAAGAAAGAAAAGGAGTCAGACAAAGACAAGTAGATTCAACCCGAGAAGGCGGCAACTCGGTTGAGTACCCGCCTACTCGGCCAGAATCTCGGGGACTGGGGGATGGATAAGAAGAAGCAGCAGAATAGAAGAGAAAGAAAATGCAACTCGGGACGGATGAAAAAGCTTACCGCGTAAGTTTGTTCAATATCCTCCGCGGCCTTGCGATGGACGAAGAGCTTGGCGGCGAGAGTGCTGGTGTTGGACGCAATAGTCATGGGTTTATAACGCATGTCTGCCTTGTTCCAGTCGACACGCATGTGGTCCAGATCGCCCAGAGATGTGTCGTGCCAATTCGTGTTGCCGAGGACGTCGCTGTCCCACTCAGCATCGATGAATCCAACCCGGTCGACTATCTGCTCGATGCCCGTGGATGTCACCTCGGTTTCTGCAACCTCGCGTGAGTAGAACGAGACGGATCAGTCTTTGTTCCTGGCTGGAGGCTTGGAGTCCACCGGCGTAGCCTGTTTGCCCCTCCGAATAGTGAGCTTCCTCTCGACTGGGGCCAATGGAATGTTGTGCTGTTCGCTCACCTTCACCATGTAAGGTGGGTAGGTGGGTGGATCCGGGAAGGTAGACCCCGCGGCCGCCTCAGGCTCATGAATGGTGAGCTGGCCAGGCTTGACAGTTGGTCTTGGCGGCAGCATCGTGGCAGCACCACGCGTACCACTACGCTCAGGATTCCTGCGGACAGCGCCATCTGACTGGCCAGCTGGCTTCTCGGCGGCCTGGGTCTCGGCAGCCTTTTTCTCGGCAGCCCTTTTCTCGGCGACATTCTTGTCAACAGCCTCATGTTTGATCTTCTTGATAAGTTGCTGGGCTGGAGGGCTGGATGTCGTCTTAGTCTTCTTCATTGATGGAGGGCTTGGCGCGGTGGAGGAAGTGCCCTGCTGGGTAGGCGGAACCAAAGGCGCGCTACTCGGCGCGGCATCCGGCTGAGCGCTACCCTGCGCGGCGCCTGGTTGCGCGTCGCTCAGAGGGTATTGCTCCGCCTCATTGGCTACTTCAACCCGCTGCTCGGCAACGGGGTCTTGCTGTGTGGCATCTGGTCCTTCTACCCGCGGCTGGACCACGGGATCGTTTTGCTCAGCAGCCTTTGTCGCTGGCTGCTCCTGGTCACCTTCTCGCCGCTCAAGGGCGGCATCATCATCTTGCTTCTCGGGGTCTTGATCAAGGTTCTCCTCGGCCGTGGCGGCCGGAGGGGAAAGCAGTCTTGCGTCGCGATCAGTGTCCCGCGCTTCTTGATCCGCGCGGGTCTGCTGCTCCTGCTCGGTGTCGGGGGCGTCTCTATCCATATATCGAGCGTCGTCAGAGTCGTCCCCTTTCACGGGAGAGGACGCACGCGCTCCGGCCTGCGCTGCGGCTCCAGTCTCGTCGTCGAGGTCGATGAGGTTGTCGACGTCAATGGCGGAATTCTTCTTAGTCACGGTGGGCGCGAGAGCGGCGTCAGCGTTCAAGGGGGCTCTGAAGAAAGAAACATGTTCACGAAAAAGAGAAGGACAGAGGAAATCGGGGAGAAGCAACGAAGGAGAAAATGCTTACCCTTTGCGTTTAGGGATGTTCCGCCCTCCTCGCGTCGCGGTCTTCTTGGTCGTTTTCTTCTTCTTGGCGGGGGGCTCCTGAGCACCACTGCCCGCGCGCTTGCGGGTAAGAGGAGCGGCTACTGAAAGAGGATCGACGACCAGGGCTTCCTCGTCCTCGTCCTCATCCTCGCCGTCATCCTCAGCATCAGCACCATCTGAGAAATTGAAAGGAAGAAAGGCGATTCAGAAGCAGGAAGCAATTAGTTTGTGCTGCTCGCGACCAGACGGGATAAAGTCAGTTACCTTCATCTTCATCCTCGGACCAGTCACGAAGAGACGCGTCCACGTGATGCTTACTCGTCTGGGCGGCTTCAGGAGGATTAAGCTTGTCCGCGGTCTCGAAGGAGACCTCATCGTCTTCCTCTCGGTCATCTGACCAGTTGCCCTCGAAGCGCTCACTGCTCTCAGCGAGCTGGCGATCAAGGACCTGAAGAATAGAGAAACATCGCAAGTTAGCCGAGTAGCATGAAGGCACTCTACCCGACTAGGCGTGCAAACACCAAGCACATTAAGCCTAAGCGATTCGGCTAAGCGTCCTACTCGGCAAGGCGTGCAAACATCAAGCACATTAAGCCTAAGTGTTTCCCCTAAGTGTGCTACCCGACAAGGCGTGCAAACAACAAGCACACTAAGCCTGAGCAGTTCCGCTAAACGCCCTACTCGGCGCAGAGCGCGAATGCTAGTCGCAGCAAGGAGAGGAAGCTATCTACTCGGATTGCATATACAAGAAGCAGATTAAGAAGAGCATACCCGTGGAATCGGCTTTGTGCGGCTGTAGGGGATGAAGCCATACTGCCAGTTGTCTCGAAGGCCAATGGTCAGGATGGACCGAGCTTAAGCGGCGACATCCGCGTTGCTGAGCTCGAAGGTAGTCGTCCGAGTACAGTCGCGGGGGCCGCCCATGTAGCACATGGGGTGGGAGCGGCGTTGCAGAGGCAGCACGCGGTTACGAATCCAGCAGGCGACTGGATCGTCGCTCTTGAGCCCTTCTCCGATCATATGGGCGAGCCGCTCCTCCATCTGCATCAGGTTCCTGTTGTTGGATGGCTTGCTCTTCCAATTCTGCCCGGTAGGAGCTGGGTTGCTCCAAGGGGGCAGATTGATGTGGTCCTTGATCTTGGCCTCCTTCGTGGCGGGGATGTTCTTCACGTACAAGAAGGATTTCTGCCACTTGCGGACAGAATCCAGGCCCTTGATGCGGGGATGATTCGTTCTGGGGCGCTGCACCATCATGGCGCTCCCGGTCTCGGTTATCCGGCTGCTGGTGTCCGCGCCGTCCTTCTTGCCCTTGCTTTGTTGGCGGAAGAAGAAGTACTTGGACCACGTCTCCGTCGTGGGGCGAACGCCGAGGAAGGCTTCGCACACCACAGCGTGGTAGGAGAGGAAGACGACGGCGTTGGGAGGAAGATGATGCATCTGGAGGCCGTAGTGATCCAGGAAAGAATGGAGAAAGTTGGATGCAGGAAGTCCAAATCCTCGCGCAAAGTGCGCGAGGAAGACGACGTGTTCGCCCTCCTGCGGGGACGGAACGAGCTCGCCGTCGGGCTGCCGGCATTGAACACCGAGAGGAACCCTCCGGGTGTTCACGAGCCACTGGCAGTCCTCGGCGGTGACGTCGGAGCCGGCCCAGCCGGCGCGAACACTATCACCGCGAGCCATGGCAGCGAGTAGGAAGTTGGAAGAAGATTGGAGGAAATTGGCGGAGTGGGAGAACCCGCAGCGGCGCAAAGAGTTGCACGGCGGCGGAGAGCTCTGTGACGGCGGAGAATCGAGGAGGCAGAAGGGGAAAGTGAAGCGGAAGGAGAAGAGGAAGTTACCGAGGGGTATTTATACCGCACCTCGGGTTACCGTTACAAATTGGAGTAGTGGGATCGATCGTGGCAATAAATCGTGCGGCATGGGGTCTGTGGGCCGGTTAGAAACGCACACAGCGCGGAACGCGCGCGTAACGGCCGCATTAGATCCCACGACGAGATCGTGGGCGATTACTGCGCGTGATGGGACGTTACGAGCTGGTGGGCCCACCCCGTGAAAACTGGGCGCGTGGCCTGTCAGTTACCGGGCACCGAGACGTCGAAGTCGTGTCCGCGTGACACGTGCCCAGTCGCAGCGCCGAAAGCCGGATTGTGCTCTGTCTCACAGAGATTCTGTTTCAAGATTTCACCAAGTCATTTTACTCGGCCACAGAGAAGAGAAGTGGCCCTACTCGGAAGAAAGGGAACAAGACCAAGGGCTACTCGGAGGCTTTCACCTGGCCTCCCAAGGATCAAGGGCAAGACTTTCAAGGTTGGTTTTTAAGCTGGCAGGGCCCAGTGAATGAATTCGCAGGGCTCTACCAGCTTCGGGGTGTAACGGCCGGGGATTTTCCCCACTTAGCTTTGTCTGTTTTTCTTTTTTTTGTTTTTTTTTGTTGTTTGTGCATCGTCATGCATAATGCATCATCGTTAGTTTGAAACTTGCAAAACAATTAAAATTCATCAAATTCTATTTTCCAAAATTCTCTACGAGTTGTTTGACGCATAACTCTATTCTAATTAGTCCCAAAACAGTCTCTAAAACTAACAAAACAAACCCTGGGAAAGAAAAAGAAAAAGAAAACGTTTGTAAAGAGAGCCAGCCCGGCCAGGCCCCAATTTCCGGCCCAGCAAGGCCCAGCCGAACCTCCCAGCCCCCAAACCCTATTTTTCTTCTCTCCCTCGCAGAAAACCCCCCGCCGTTTCTCGGTTTTGCAAATAGGTCCTCCCACCGGTAAAAAAAAAAAAAAAAAAAAAAAAAAACGCTGCCAGGAACCGCACGCGAGAGAGCCCTCTCGCTCGACCCCTTCTGTCCCGTCGCCCCTCTCCTCTCGCTCGCCTCCTCTCTCTTCCCTCCCATCTCCGGCCGCCCTCTCTCCGGCCGCCCTCCTCCCGCCGGCCGCCGAGCCCATCGCCGCCCTCCCTCACCTCTGCGCCCACCGAGCTCCTCCCTTCCCGTCTGCCTCCTCTCGCACGCCCCGTCTCCCACCTCCGCCTCCACCCGCCTCCTGCCTCCGTAACTCCGGCCGCCGCTGCCCCTTCTCCCGTGGCCGCCGCCCGCTGCCGGCCGAGGGCGCCGCCACAGCTCCCTCTCCTCTGCTCCTCCCTCCCGCTACGTCCTCGCTCCTGCCGATGGCCGAGTACGACGCCGCGGGATCCCGCCGGTGGCGCTGCGACCCCGACGTGGAGCACCACTGCCTCTCGGCCGCCGCGGGGGAAGACCACGTCGACGGCCTCCCGGACCCGGTCCTCCTCGTCATCTTCAACCGCATCGGCGACGTCAAGGCGCTCGGCCGCTGCGCCCTTGTCTCCCGCCGCTTCCACGCCCTCGTGCCCCTCGTCGACTCCGTCCTCGTCCGCATCGACTGCGTCATCCTCGCCGTCCCCGCCGCCACGCTCGTTCCGCCAGCGAGCAGAGCGCACCCGGAAACGCCTCCGTGTTCATCCCCGTCCAGCTCGTCGTCTCGGTCTGCCTGGATGGTCACGCGAGCAGAGCACCGGCACCGCCCCTTCTAGCTGCTCTCCCTCGAGCTCGTCTCAGTCGTGGATGCCTCCTGGTCCTCCTCCATCGACGGCCGCGCGACCTCGGCCCTCCACCGTCTCGAGCTCACGACCGACGGGTTCGTCGAGTACGACAGCTCTCGAGCCGTGCTTGTCGTGGACGTCGACCTTCCCCTGTTACTCGAGTTCTCCAAATCCATCTCGTGCGTGTGATCACCGCTGCTCGCCTGTGTGCGCTCCCGAGGTGTATCTATCTGTGTGTGCCGTGCAACATTGTCATGTTCTGCTACCGACCCAAGTACTCCATCGCCAACGCACGAACCATCGACAAGATCTTCTCCGACAAGTACCGCTACATCGAGCTACATCGAACCGTGAACGACCACTATCTCCACCGTGTCCGTTTTGCGTTGGCCGCCTTCGTGCGCGCCCGAAGACGGGGACCGTCAGGTTCGCCTCCGACCCCGAAGACGATGTTGTTACGGTTCGCCCACGACTACTACGACTACTTCGACGACGATGACCGCGTGATTCGAGAACGACTACTTCCTCTACGGCGTGAACGACTACCTCCATGACGATGACCCTGGAACGACTACGTCCTCGACGTCGACTACTTCCCCTACTACAACGACGTCGACTACTTCCACTACCACGCCTACGTCGACTACTTCCTCTATGACCCGAAGACCTCGACTTCGACTACATCGACAACGGAATGTCTACTTCCCCTCCTACGACGACTTCGTCTACTTCCTCTTCAACGTCTACTTCCTCCATGTTCCGAAGTTTCCGGCGTTGACCCCGGCGATCCTCTTCCCAACGTGCGAACCCAAACCCTAAAACCCCTATACCTATGCCCTATTTTCTATAACATATCAACTATATTTAAAATGTCATCGCCTCATGTTTGCATTGCATTTTGTGGGTTCGGGTAATAGTAATGACACCTAATAATTAAATATGGAATGTGTTGGGGATGTTGTTATATAATTGTCCCTATTCCATTTAACATTGACTAGCTCATTTTTATCTTGTTTTTGCCATGTTAAATCAACATTTAATATTGTGGGTAGATAAACAACTTGAACCAATCTTTATTCGTCCGGACTCCGGTTCCGATTAAATTGCTTAAGTTGTTTCCCCTGTTTCATCTTGCCATGCCATGCATATATAATAGGATCATGCTGGATTTTTGCCGTAGTAGTAATTGTTGCATTCCGGTGTTTGTTCGAGGTTTGTTGCTTCTTCTCGGATAGGACGTTGAGATGATGTGAGCAACGACAAGTTCTGCTACCTTGCGGGATCTCAGGCAAGTATACTCACTTGCATGCCACATGGCTGCCTTTCATCACTTGTTACCGATATTCTCCGTTGTTCTTTTCTGCTAGCCTTAGTAGTAGTTGTTTCTGTTACGAACCTATCACATGAATCCTTTAACCCTGATATTGCCTCACCTCCACTCCTATAACCTTTGCTTGAGCCTGTGTCTTACTATCTTGCTTAGGGTTGCTTTTGTTCGAGCTCGTTGTAGGTTACTTCTTTCACCATCGTTCTATTACTATTGTTATCGTACCGGGGCTCGATGTTAATCAACCAATCCTGATAATGCTAATGTTAATAATAAATTTGACGATAAGGCACCGGCGGGAGGCCCACGGGTGGTTTTGAGGCCCGCTAGTGTCGACCCCCTAATTAGGAAAAGGGTCTTGTCTACTGATCCATGATGAGCGCACTACCCGCATTTGGGGAGTATGGGCTCCCCCTCAGTTTGACTCGATTCGCATCTCGTCCAAATCGCCGTACTAGTTCGGGCTTTCCATTTGCTGCATGCATGATCTTGCGAGCCCTTGGTACCCGGGTGGAACTTTCGTAGTCGGCATTTAGGGCGGCGTGATCTTCCAGTGCTATGAGGGTCCCCTTTTCTTCGTGGGGCTCGATTAGCCGCGCACGCACAGCACGCGGTGCTTTGGGCTTGATGCGAAGAAGGGTTGGATTGTGTTGAGTGCCCCGCTTGGTGGGAGGCATCCCATCTGGCGGGATATTCATGAGTGCGGTTGCTATGGTGCACCCCTGCAGGGTAAATCTTCTCGAGAAGCCGTGTTTTCCGCGGTTATGGATTACTTGGTGAAAGTACTGGCTAACAAGTACTCAGGACAACTTCAACATAATGATCAATCATGTTTCACCCAATGATTAATAACTTGACTAGTAATAGGTTATTCACACAATAACTTGACCCATCTTTAATACCACGGTGTGAGTTATCCTCGGATTGCTTCTTCGGATAAGGGGCGAGATCCGGGATGGGTTTGTTTGAAGTTATCTTTCAGTTGGTTACTATCACTCGATCTTATCTCCTTTCTGATAGTTGGAAGTAATAGAATCTCTGTAGTTGGTTAGTGCAGCCTGCTGTCGCTTATTTGCCATAACCCCTTCCTTTCCGTTGATCCTAAAGTATTTGTATCTTGTGATGACTGGCTACGCCGGTAACTTGTGAGTATGGGTTTTATCCCCCTTGCCAGTACTTAACCGTACTGACCCACAAATCTCTTTCGTGGCTGCAAATTCCAACTTGCAGTCAACAGGTTTGAAGTCTGACGACGTTAGCTTGGGAATCCCTCCGGCTTGGCCTGGGCAGGGATTGGACGCCTTCGGTTATCTTCAGGACTCTTAGTCCAATTTGGATCTTGTCCGTAGACGGACGTTTGTTTCTTCCGCTGTTATTTGGATCTTTTGTATTGTATCAGTTGTATCCTTGACTCGTGTGAGTCATCTTGTATCTATCTGTTTCTGTTGTAATTGTGGAATATTCGTGAACTATTGTAATGTTATCATAAATGGCAACCTGGAATCGGTTATTATGTGGATTTTGGCGGGAATGCTGAAATCTGCATAGTGCCCGATCTCGGGGCGTCACACGGGGACTGCTGTCGGGGGGTTACCCCCGAGTAGGGTAAAGGCAAAGGGTCAGAAGAGAAGTTTGGTCGAGTAGCCGACTACCCGGTACTTGCTACCCGGTCGACTGCTACTCGGTCTTACAAAAAGATGACCAGAAGGAGATATCAAGCAAGTTATATCTGTTCGAGTAGAAGAGTTGGTCCGAGTAAGATTGGCGGGAACCTACTCGGGCCAGAAGTCAAAGGAGCCGTTCTGACACAGGATCCCGCGTATCCCGGGTCCGTACTTGGCACTGTTCACAGCACTGTTCATCTGGGGACGGCGTGCCTGACAGCGATAGTGTGTCAGCAGGGCGTCGCAGGATAGGGGGGACCTACTCTGTGTTCGCACAGTGATAACAGACTGGTTACTTGGTTTTGCCCAACGACTCTCTGCATCAGGACAAGCTTAGAAGCCAAAGCTGTCAGCGGAAACTCGGAAGAAGGACGGTGTGCACACAATGTCGACACTTGTTTGTATTTGGCTGTATCCGGCTGGGCACCGGGTATATAAGGTGCCCCGCCGCCTCCTGCGCGAGGAGACGAGACTTGGGTTGGATCATACGTAGAGATTCTTGACCTAATTCTACCCAGAGAGAGAAGAGTGGCTACTCGGTAGCAAGAACCTTTGTACTGTGGCTACTCGGTGAGATACCAGAATACATAGAGAAAGGCAGGAGTAGGGGTTTTACCTCCTCACGAGGGCCCTGAACCTGGGTAGATCGTGTTGTTTGCAGTGCTAGTTTCATCCTTCGCGCGTCTACACGTCGCTTGATCCCTCCCCGAGCGCCTCCAGCGTCCTTCGTCCCCACATCTTTAGCCATCCTATGGCATCTGCCATGACACCACCACGACAAGCATAACCTCTTATCTTCTCATATATGGTTTTCGAAGTGTTTTGGAATCTCGTATATTGCATGCGGTTCAAAATATTTATGGTCTTAGATAGAGTTCACATATACTTGTTGCATCGCCTAAATATCCTGATCCACTGCTCCTAGCAGCTATAGGTTTGTTTGTGCGCGCCTCGTTAAAGCCTGTGAGTCTTGCTTAGCCATGCCTAGTTGTGATCTGATCTATCCGGTTGATGAATCTGGTCAATACGTGAATCTTTTATGTCAGGTTGATGTGAATTGTATTATCTTTGATAAACTTGACTAAATAATGGCATGGATGTGAGGCCACATTGGGTTGTGGCGTTTTGTCCTGTTCATGCCCCTAGGAGCGAGTTCTCGCCTTCGAAGCAAAGACTGAGCGTGCAACCACACGCGGGGCCTAACAGACTGCGCTCGACCAACTAACTTGTTTGGCCACGTCCATGAGTCACGTAGTTTGATCTTTCCATCTGCGTGTGAGTCAGAAAACAATTTGGAGAAAACTTAGGGCGTGACCGGGACAAGTGATAGACGTACACGGATCTTGTTCCCGACTCACAGAACAGGTGCCGTCAGGAGGTGGCCGACTCCCTGTTGACGGGGTGGCCCTGTTTGGGTTGACTCATGGATAGGGTCGAGCAAGGTAAAGGTCGTGGGCAGACACCCTCTGCCGCGCTCCATGGACGAGCGTACATGTGGCGTTAAGAGTCGGATGGTACGTGTGGGTAAAGTGTACCCCCTGCAGGGATAAATCTCCTCGAGAAGTCGTCTCCAGGGTTACGGACGACTTGGCAACGGATTCTGTGATCATAGATAACCTCAACGTAATGACTAAAACTTGTTAACCATGATTGAAGGGTGCCTCCTCGGAGATGCCGAGAGGGGTGATCCTTGTAGCATGAGATAGTGTGGGAATGAGAAGGACTTGGTGGAATACAAGAAGATGATGATTACAGTAGTTGACTAGTTTCCTCATCTGTTTTGAAAATACTCTATGAGACGTGCTATTCCTTCCTCAAATTGCAAAACAAAGATTGCTTTACGCAAATCAGCCTTCATAAAACCCTTTCTAAAGATAGCAGATATATAATAGGTTAACTAAGTCTTGTTGAGTACCTCCCGTACTCAGGTTTGCTTAATTTTGGTTCAGGAGAAGATCTCACTCCAACGGTGGTGTTTCAGCGTGGACATCGACGAGTAGTTTGGGGTTCCCAGGTAGCAGCCTGGAATCTATGGGCTAGGATGTCGCCTTATGTTGCAGCCTCTTAGGCCTTTTTGGTTCTTGTTGATTAGCAACATAATTTGCCTTCCGTTGTCTGATGTAATGTTGGGTCCTGTGACCTCTGCTTGTAAGCTATACTCTAGTAACACCTGTTTAATACAACTTCAATGTCTAGAGTACTGCTTTGATCGATTGTTGGTTTCGAGCTCATTGTTATACAGTTTTGGCTATGCCTGCATAGTTGTCGCAGTCGAGGGGTTGTGGAGCCGATGATCCATGTCCGAGCCTGCCTACCGACGTGATTCGGCCTGGGGCGAGGTAACCCCAGTAACCCTCGATTGTTGTTGCACTTTTTGGACACATAGCATCTCTGTATAGCTTTGGTAATGTTTCCTTCAGTTTAATTCGATTCGTGGACGCTTTGATATGCATAGTTGGTTATGACTAGCATGCATACAAGGAGTAGTAGACTGGGGATCCGGACTACGTGCCGATGAATCTAGTCTTCCTGCCGTTGTTTGTTGCGGCCAGGGCTGGTAACCCTGAAGCCCTTGTGAGTCCATGGCTAGGAGCACATAACAGTATGTATATCTCTGGGTCCGGGGTCGTGACACACCCATAGGTGGCGCGGCCAGGGGGACCCGCGCCACCCTATGGTGTGGCCCCCTGTTGTCCGTCTTCGACTCCTCTTCGGTGTTCTGGATGCTTCCGGGAAAATAGGAACTTCGGGCTTTGTGGGGTACAATTCCGAGAATGTTTCCAGAACAACTTTTCTGGAACCAAAAACAACAGAAAACAGGGAACTAGCACTTGGCATCTTGTTAATAGGTTAGTCCCGGAAAACATATAAAAATGCTATAAATAAGGGAGAAAACAGGTAGCAATTGGCAAAATATGATCATGGGGCATCAGAAATTATAGATACGTTGGAGATGTATCAGTCTCTATCCCAAACAAAGAATGCTAGGATCCAACTATATTATTGCAGCAAGGAACACAAAATAAATAAAAATAAAAACAAAGAAAAACAAACAGACGCTCCAAGTAAACTTCATATGATGTGACCGAATAAAAATATAGTTTCACGAGAAGTGACCTGATAGATAGTTGATGTAGAAGGGGATGCCTTGTGCATCCCCAAGATTAGATGCTTGAGAGATTTCATGTCGTGGTGCTGAACCGCCGTAATAAGGTCTGGTGAAGCAAGATCATGTACGCGGGAGTTTCTTAGGTGATCGGTAGTGAGGTTTGGCATGACGAGTGCAGCTTTACTGTACTAAATTGTTTGGGGCTCTCCGGTTCCAGTGCCGATAACACAAGATTTTGGTATATATAGGTGTAAATCTAGCAGGAATAACGGAAAGATGAGCCAATCAACAAACAAATATAAATACAACCGATCGTTGGATAGCTAAGGAAAATAAACACATTCATGGTTTTATGGCAAGAAGGTAACCAGAGTTGAGAGACAATTGATGCAAACAACATAACAATTTGCTGTACATGAGTTTTGTGATCTTTATTTGAGAATGCGTTTTCTGATCTCCCATGTCAAAAAATTAAATTCTGCTACTTCATGGTGTTATGGCGTATACATTTGAATCAAGACTAATGTGTTGTTTGATCTTTCTATTTTAGCAGCACAAGCATTTGTTAAATGTGAAGTTTTCAATAAATTCTAATATCGAAAATTGAACATACAAAAATCAATCAATGGTATAATATTTTTAAATGTGACAGAACTGAATGCTATCCAATCATAGAGCGTTGTCTTCTACATGAGATAAATTCTAAATGGAATAAATGTTGTGAGAATAAACACGGTGTTGAATTATCGCTGTCCCTTCAATACAAAATTAAACCGTGGCAACACACGGTCCTATTATTTTTGAAGTCACAAAACCATCTACAAATATGCAGAGAAAAACATTGTCATTACGCTATGTGCATCTTTCAATGTTTGTAAATAAGATATTTAATATGCACATCTCTATTGTTCATTTTGCTAAGGAGGAAAGAAGAGCGAGATGCAATTGATACCCAGCACAGCAGTTTTCTCTTTTTGAACAAAAGTGCAGTTGTGTGTGGGCTAAACCAATCCCCAGGCGGCACAAAAAAAATTCTCGCTAGCTTATCTGGGTAGGCTAAACACCAAAAATAATATGACTGGGAACTATTGGGTTGCAGATGCGGGCTATGACATCTGCCGAGCAATCGAATCAGTGCATCAGATTGCTGTAATGCATGAACTCTGATATGATATAGAGCAAGATCGGCTACATGGAGTAGTAGTCCACCATAACTGTTTTTTTCAAGTGCGTAGGCAAAGCTACAATCATGCATCTGGCAGACTTGGTCGGTTTGTTAACTAATAATTTTTTTTTCGAACCTCGCCAATGCCTTTGATTGATAAAGTCGAAAATAGTCGGACAATTTATAAGGAAAACCGGTCGAAAACCATACATGACAACGCACCACGCCGCGCCCCGATCCGAGTCGACAACCACGTGGCCCTAACTATCATGGTCGACACTAACACCTCACACGAAACACGGCGGAGGCAACCTCAACGCAACCCGGAGCCGCCGCTCCGACATCCACGCCAGCCCCAAGGTTGCGCCCCTACACAGGCCGACGTGCATGTCGCACGAACAACCAAAGACGACACCATCTCGACCTCGACCCAACACGGCGGAGGTTAAAACCCGGAGCCGCCGCTCCGACATACAAGTCGGCCCTAAGGCCGCACCCCAAAACTAGCCGATGACCATGCTGCCCTAGCAACCCAAGTCAACACTACAGACGGCGGAGACAATATTAACGCAAGTCTTTCGGAGCCGCTGCTCCAACATCCACGTCGGCCCTAGGGCCACGCACCACCTAGCCGATGAAGACTAGTTGCCATCGCCAACCACCAAGAGTGCCGCCCAAGGCGAGGCCCTCTGACCGGTGGAACATCCAAGGCGAGGCCCCAAGAGGCAAAGCGGCACAAGAGCGCCGCCCTCGCCCGATCCCGCGAGGGATCAGGGTTTCCCCCGGAGAACCCAACGCGGAGAAGCAAGAGCACCGCCCTGAAGGCGCCTTCAAGAAGGACGCGGTGCCCGAAGGCGTCGCCGTCATCGGCCCCGGCTAAAACCAGGGCAGTGCTTTTGCCCGGCGGTGCGTCGCGAGCCCCACAAACAGCCCGACAGGGACCGGCCAGACGACCACCAAGCTCACCTATAGATCATGGCAAAACGCGACAACTCACTCCGCAAACCCATGCTACGTCGACAAAGGCAACACACATTCTGGGGCCGCTGCCCCGGCTTCCACGCAGCCCGGTTGCCGGAGAGTGGCAGCGAGAAGACCCACGCCGCACCCAGAATCTCTACCTTCACGTCATGGAGCCACCTCTCGCTGGCCCACTGTCCTGACGCATCCCATCCTCCTCACGCCACCGTCTAGCCAGCACCGGCCGCGGCCCGCAGGGCCCGCGCGTGGCCCAGATCGGGCCTGCATGCGCCCGCCGCCGTGTGACAGTGCTCGAGCCGCTCCCGCCGGCGCCCAGGCAGGCTACCACACCGCCCAGGCGGCCGCAGCGCCGCCAACCACCTCGACCCGGGGCCGCCGCGGCGGCCTCCAGAAGCTCCCACGCGACCAAGCGACTAGGAGATCCCAGCCTGCCTCTTTTCGAGGGGGCGGGGCCCGCTGCCACCGCGGCGACAGCCGGCAGCAGCGGCGGCGTGGGCCGGTGATGAGGACAGGACCGGCTCGGCGGCGTAAGGGCTTGCCCCTGAGTCGCCCTGTCGAGCGACGCGAGAGCCCTCTGGAAGGATGATTCAACCAATCCGTAGGCAAAGCTACAATCTATACTTAACATATCTAATATAATCTACGCGCATCAACCCGAGTACATCTCTTGGGATTGACCATGCCGGATACATTTTCATATGGTAGACACCACGACCACCCATCAGCGAGGGCGGGAAGCCGGATAAGTGGCAGCACGGGCAAGGTGCCATTTTTAAATACATAATGTGGACTTTGTCTCCCGTTGCAACGCACGGGCATTTTTGCTAGTGATGGTAAATCAAGAATATCATAGAGTTTCTTGGGCATAACAGAGATACTAGCACCAAGATCACATAGATAATTGCAATAAAAAACATTTACTTTAATTTTAATAATAGGTTCCCAAGCATCATCTAGCTTCCTAGGGATAGATGCTTCACATTTTAATTCATCCTCTCTAATTTGCATGAGAGCATTTGTAATATGTTTTTTGAAAGCCATATTCATAACACTAGCATTAGGACAACTAGAAAGCTTTTTTAAGAACTTAATCACTTCATTTATGTTGCAATCATCAAAGTCAAGATCATTTTTATCAAATATAATGGGACCATTGTCTCCCATGTTTCTAAAAATTTCAGCACTTTTATTAGGAACATTTTTAGCAGTTTCAGACAGTTTTGCATTTTTACTAGTAGAAGTGGGAGTGTTTCCAACACCAATTACTTTACCATTGATAGTAGAAGGTTTTATAGCATGAGAAGCTTCAGTTTTACTAGTGGTGGTAATGGTGCAAACATTAGCTATATTATTCTTTCTAGCTATTTCATTTTCTTTTTCCCATCTAGCATGCAATTCAGCTAACATTCTAACATTATCATCAATTCGAATTTGGATAGAATTCAAAGTTTTACTTTCTTTAACATCATGAGGCGTAACCTTTAGTTTCAGAAAATCCGTCACGTTTCTGTCACTCGAGCACAGATGCAAAGGAGGCATGAACCACTATCGAGCATAAATACTCCCTCTTGGAGTTACTAGCATCTACTTGGCCAGAGCATCTACTAATAATGGAGAGCATGCCATATCATAATAACATACGCATGAAGATAACATGATAGATTGATAATCAGAAGACATAGCATTCAACATTCATCAGATCCCAGCAAACACAAAATGTATCATTACATAAAGATGATAGGCGGATCAGAAGATCTAAACATGAGGTACAAAGTGGACAGAATAACCATCTAGCTACTGCTATGGACCTGTAGTCCAGGGATGAACTACTCACGCATCAGTTCGGAGGAGGGCATGGTGGTGTACACCCCTCCGGTGATGATTTCCCCCTTCGCGGCAGGGTACCGGGGAGAGCTCCAGAACCCTCCCAATCTCGGGATGACGGTGACGGTAGCCTCGGGTGTTTCTTAGGTAAAAGTGGTATCCTTTTAGGGTTTATGTCTCGGGGGGATTAAATAGGCGAAAGGGCAGAGGCGGTGGAGGCCTGGGGGCCCCACACCCCCCAGCGCGGCCAAGGGGGGGCGCCGTCCTATGGTGTGGGCCCCCTCAGGCCCCCCTCCGGGTCTCTTCGGGACTCCGTGGAACCTTCGGGAATTGATATGGGGTGGCCCAATCTTCTCAATGACCTTCTCTCTGTTTTTGTGGATTTTCTAATAATTGGATAACTCGTGCTACACTGAGACCTCTCACTCAGCTGACCCCTGTTGCCAAATGCAACAACTATCAAGATCTTTGGATATTCTCAACTACACACTCTTGCACAAGTAATCAAAGATCACAAGTGGTCCTGTATCCCCCGATTCCCAGATGGAATAACAAGATATCACGCAACTTTGCAAGGGTAAACTTCAAGTAGTATGCTTGGCAGCAATACACACTAGAGGCTAGGGTTTCAATTTTGGTTTAAACTTGATCTAGCTATTCCACACGCAGGTGGAGAGATTATATAGGTGGTGGGTGCGGCCACAAGGGTCTCCTTGCGCAAGTCCCCACCTCCTACTAGGACTAGGACTCCTACTAGGACTAGGAGTCCATCTTGGACTCAAAGAGAGGATACAAACCGATCCACCATTAAGGGATTCGGCCAATTATGGTATACAAGCCATACCTATTTAGAATAGGATTTCTAAGTGGCGCATTTGACTTGTTGGAGGAGCCCTCCCCTTGTCATCATGAAATAACAATTGTTTTCATTGAAATAACAATTGTTATTCTTTGTTTTCTCCATCTTGGACACTTGTTTTCACCATGGAAATCTTGTTTTCACCATCTTCTAGTCTTGTTTTCACCATGGCTCCTTTGTTTTCACCACTTGTAATCTTGTTTTCCAGCTCCTCTTGGTTGTTTTCTTCATCCATGTTTGTGTTATCAATAAACCTGATCATACATAAATGCATAGACTTAGGTAGTATAAAATTCTCATTATCACAAACATCATAATCTATAAGGAGTGAATTCACCTGTTGTTCTAATAACTTGGTCCTTGATCTTGTCATTGGTCCAAGTCTCACTTCATCTTGTTTAAGTGGCAATGTACTAGGGATGTCCTCATCATCCTCCCCCTCTTGAAAAGCCTTGATGTCCACGTCATGGTTCTCTCCATGATATGGTGTCAAATCAGCAACATTGAAGGAATTACTCACTCCAAACTCATCAATTGGAAGATCTATCTTGTTAGAATTATCAATTATTTTTGCAATCACTTTGTAAGGACCAGCACCTCGAGTCAATAATTTTGATTTTCTTAGCTTAGGGAACCTATCGTTCCGAAAGTGTACCCATACCAAATCTCCCTCTTGAAAAATAATTTCCTTTCTCTTCTTATTCATCCTTTGAGCAACATACTTCCCTTTCTTCTCTATGGCATCCATTGTTTTATCATGTATCTTCTTCACAAAATCATCTCTTTTTGATGCCTCCATATTTGTTCTCTCTTGAATAGGTAGTGGTAGTAAATCAAGAGGTGTAGTAGGCTTGAATCCATAAACCACCTCAAAAGGACATAATTGAGTAGTTGAATGCACAGCTCTATTATAAGCAAACTCCACATGTGGCAAACAATCCTCCCACTCCTTCAAATTCTTTTTGATCATAACTCTCAATAATGTGGACAAAGTTCTATTCACCACCTCGGTTTGTCCATCTGTTTGGGGATGACATGTTGTAGAAAATAGCAATTTTGTTCCAAGCTTCCCCCATAGTGTTTTCCAAAAGTAACTCATGAATTTCACATCTCTATCCGAAACAATTGTCCTTGGTACTCCATGTAGTCTCACTATCTCCTTGAAAAAGAGTGTAGCAATGTGGGAAGCATCATCACTTTTGTGGCAAGCAATGAAATGTGACATCTTGGAAAATCTGTCCACTACCACAAAAATTGAGTCATGTCCCCTCTTTGTCCTTGGCAAGTCTAACACAAAATCCATACTTATATGATCCCATGGTGTAGTTGGTGTAGGCAATGGAGTATACAATCCGTGGGGCTTCAATTTGGACTTGGCTTTATTGCATGTAATGCACCTTTGCACAAATCTATACACATCTCTCCTCATATGTGCCCAATAGAAATTTTCAGCCAACATAAGTAATGTTTTCTCACGTCCAAAGTGACCCATCAGTCCACCACTATGAGATTCCTGCAATAACATCAAACGCAAAGAACACTCGGGAATACATAGTTTGTTAGCTCTAAACAAAAATCCATCATGTATATGATATTTATCCCAAGCCTTCACATTAGAACATTTAGTATAGGGTGTAGAAAATTCTTTATCTTGAGCATATAATGGCTTTAATTCTTCAAAACCCGAAACTTGCACATCAAATTTAGTGAGTAGCATATTTTTTCTAGACAAAGCATCAGCTACCACATTATCTAATCCTTCCTTATGTTTAATAATGTATGGGAAAGATTCAATAAATTCTACCCATTTAGCATGTCTTTTATTAAGATTGGATTGGTTCTTTAAAAATTTGAATGCCTCATGATCAGAATGTATAATAAATTCTTTGGCCACAAATAATGTTTCCAAACCTCAAGAACTCTAACAAGTGCATACAATTCTTTATCATAGACAGCATAATTCAATTTTCCTCCATGTAATTTTTCAGAAAAATAAGCAATTGGTTTCTTTTCTTGCATTAACACACCTCCAATACCTATGCCACTAGCATCACATTCAATCTCAAATTGTTTATTAAAATTTGGTAGCATTAATAATGGGGCCAAAATCAACTTATTTTTCAAAGTATCAAAAGCAATATCTTGAGCAACCCCCACTCGAAATTCACACCTTTCTTAGTAAAATCATTCAAAGGAGCAGCAATAGTACTAAAATCTTTCACAAATATTCTATAAAATCCAGCTAGTCCATTAAAACTTCTTACTTGACCCACATTCGTGGGAATTGTCCAATTTTTAATTGCTTCAATTTTAGATTCATCCACTTCTATCCCATGTTTAGAAACAACATATCCAAGAAATATGACCTTATCTTTGCAAAAAGTGCACTTATCTAAATTTCCATACAATTTATTTTCTCTTAGCACATGCAAGACTTTTCTAATATGATCAATGTGTTCATGTTCATTGTGGCTATATATGATAATATCATCAAAATAAACAACCACAAATTTGCCAATAAAATCTCTCAAAACATGGTTCATTAATCTCATGAAAGTACTAGGTGCATTAGTTAATCCAAAAGGCATTACTAACCAGTCATATAAACCAAACTTGGTTTTAAAGGTTGTTTTCCACTCATCCCCCTCTTTCATCCTAATTTGATGATAACCACTACGCAAATCAATTTTAGAGAAAACAACACTACCACTTAATTCATCTAACATGTCTTCCAAACGTGGTATAGGATGACGATAAAGAATAGTGATATTGTTAATTTCTCTACAATCTACACACATGCGCCATGTACCATATTTTTTAGGAACTAAAATAACAGGAACATCACATGGAGATAGGCTTATTCGAATATAACCTTTATCAAGAAGCTCTTGTACTTGTTTCTGAATTTCCTTTGTTTCTTGGGGATTTGTCCTATAGGGAGCTCGGTTTGGCAATGATGATCCAGGAATCAAATCAATTTGGTGCTCAATACCCCTCAATGGTGGCAAACCCGAGGGCACCTCTTCTGGAAAAACATCATCAAATTCCTGCAAAACATTAGAAACACCAACAGAAAGGGGAGTCATGTCATTAGAAACTAAAATTTCCCCCTTGTGCATGAGCACTATAGGTAGTAAGCTAGGATCATCCTCAAACTCTCTCAAGTCCTCTTTGGTGGCTAACATTGTCAAAAGGCTCACTCCCTTATTTTTTCCACCCGGTCTAGGCTTGTTTTCACCCACAGAAGTTGTGTTTTCACTCTTATTTTCTCTCTCACCCTCCTTCTCAAGATACACTTCAACTTCCTGTCTTGATTCATTCACTATTTGTTGGGGTGTCATAGGCCTCAATATGATATCCTTATTATTCCAATTCAATTGGTATGTGTTTGCTCTCCCATTGTGTGTAACTTTTCTATCAAATTGCCATGGCCTTCCAAGCAATAGATGGCAAACCGACATGGGAACCACATCACACTCAATTGTATCCTTGTATGGTCCAATTTGGAACTCCACTCTCACAATTTGGCACACTCTTATTTCCTCCTTGTCATTGAGCCATTTAATATAGTATGGATGTGGATGTGGAATATATCTCAATCTTAGCTTTGCACATAAATCCTAGCTTTCTAAATTTCTGCAACTCCCTCCATCAATAATCACCTTGCAAGACCAACAATTGCTTTGGTTTGAAATATATGGCATCTTTGGCTCTCATCACTAGGAACAATACTCAAAGCTTGTGTGCAAACAATGGTTGGATAATTTGTAGCAAAAGCATCAATAGGACCATCATCATCATATATATCCTCCTCATTAGGATCAGCATCATCTCCAGTCTCATACTCATCATTAGCATTAAGAAGCATAATTTTCTTGTTTGGGAAATCCCTCTTAAAGTGACCTTTACCTCCACAAGTATGGCATGTCATGTCTCTATTTCTTGGAGGAGGTGTAGCACCACTAGAACCCGAAGTAGAGGATGTTGTTTTCTTGGAACTTGTTGTATTTGTCTCGGGTTTGGCACTAGTATTCCCACGGGTTGCGGCAATTGGAGGTGTAGGTGATGAGAATTTTGATTTTTATGAAGGAAAACTCCTCCTAGCACTCACTTGTAGCTCCTCATTCAACCTCTTCTCGGCCTCCCTTGATTGATGCAATAATTCACTCATATTGGCATATTGGACATGCCTCACAATGCTTCTGATTTTGAATTGCAGTCCACTGAAAAATCTTTGCATAGTTTGTTCTGGCTCTTCTCTAACCCGAGCCCTTTGAAGGATCAATTTCATCTCCTTGTAATAAGCATCCACTGATTTTGAACCTTGCTTCAATTGTTGTAGCTTGTCATAGAGAGTTCTAATATAATTCTTGGGAACAAATCTATCTCTTAGCAATTGCTTCATCTCTCTCCATGTATTCACCTCATCTTCTTCATGTTCTTCACTCAATCTTGTAATGCCATCCCATCACAAGAGAGCATAGCCATCAAATCCAGAAGATGAAAGTTTCACCTTCCTCTCCTCGGGGTACTCATGAAGTCTCCATAATTTTTCAATTTTTAGCTCCCACATCAAGTACTCTTCCACATCTTCAGAGTCACAGGAAAGACTAGGAATAGAGAATTTTGGTTTTCCCAAGCCATCATTCTCTCTATTATTTTCCAATGTTACTCTTCTTACATATCCCCCACGGCCTCCATTGTTATTCCCTCTCTCATCCTCAATTATGGCAGCAGCTTGGGGACTTTGTTGGAGTTGTCCCACCAGAGTGGATAAAGTGGTCATTTGCTGTGACAATTCCCTTAAAGTTTCTTGCATAGCATCCACAGATTCTTGTGATGCACAAGCTTCTATCTTCAAATCAATAGTAGTCATCTCCTTTCTCAAGTCTTCATCGGTCCTGTCAACTTCATAAGAAATTTTCTTGTACATAGTATCTCTTAGTGCTTCAAAATAATTCCATTGCACCAAGTCCTCGGGCTTCTTCTTTTCCTGCACATCAACATCACTAGAAGTACTCATGATTAACTTGTTAGTAACAAAATAATGAATGGATTTGTGGTGCCTCTCACAGCTCACTCAAAACCAAGCAAAGATGGCTTCACTTAATGTTCCAAGAGTAAAAAGGATCAACTTACCAACAAGGAGCAATAAATAATGTGCTTTGGTGAGAAGAGAATAACCGAGCTATCAAGTATCACAATGCAAACAGGGTTTTTGGTGGAGCTTGGTTGTGACGCCCCTGGATCGGGTACTATGGGGATTTCAGCGTTCCTGCCAGAATCCGCATAATATCTGATCCCGAGTTGTCATTTCTGATACCATTACAACAGTTCACGAATAATCCACAACAACAACAGAAGAGATATATACAAGACGACTCAGATGAGTCAAGGATACAAACGATACAATACAAAGATCCAAATAACAGCGGAAGACGAAAATATCTGATTACGGACAAGATACAAATTGGACTAAGAGTCCTGAAGATAACCGATGGCGTCCAATCCCTGCCCAGGCCAAGCCGGAGGGATTCCCAAGCTAACGTCGTCAAACTTCAAACATGTTGACTGCATTGTGAATAAAGGCCCGAATCATGGGGTCAGTACTGGGGGTACCGGCAGGCGGAAAGCAATACTCAATATACCAATGCAACCAGTCATCACAAGATACAAATACTTTGGGTACAAAGGAAGAGGTTGGTGTAATGAAGCGGAAGCGGGCAGCACTAGGCAATCTACAGAGACGCGCTACAACTCTCGTCTATTAGAAAGGGATGAGAGAGCGCGACGAAACCAACTATAACTACTCACCAAAAACAATACCCATCCAGTGTTACCCCCTACTAAGGAAGCAACCCAAGGAAACTCACACTGTTGATTAAGGTGACATTTATAACATGGTGAAGGTATGTCTATCTTACTATTCAAGTTATCATCATTAGGTGTAAATTGTCTGAGTACTTGTTAGCCAGCACTTTCACCAAGTTGCCACATAACCATGGACAACACGGCTTCTCGAGAAGATTTATCCCTGCAGGGTGCGCTACAGTACCCGTACACGTTCGATCAATCCACAACCACAAAGGCAGGATATCTCAACTCGACCTTTCCTGTCACCACTGCACATCCAAGGCACCACGGGTAAATTTGAGCGCACGGTTATTCCACCCCGAAATACGGACCTTCATAACACTCTTAGAACGTGTCTCCCTAACCGCAACGACTACATCAGGTCACCATAGCACCATGAGCTCGTACCTGCAAGTTATCGTGCCAAATGGAAATCCCGAACTAAGTGTGGTCCCTAGATGAAGAGCAGCTCAAGTACTAGATCAAGGGGAGTGCCCATACTCACCACCCACATGCGGTTAGCGCGCTCATCATGGATCGGTGGACAAGACTCTTTTCCTAAGTTCGACACTAGCAGGCTCAAAAACCACGCCGGGCCTCCTGCCGGTGCCTTATCATCAAATTATTATTATCCCAAACATTAACATGTTGTTTATTAAGTTGAAACCCAACTATCAAACTAAACAGGTGATAAGACGGACAACAAGACTTGAGCGCAAACAACACTGAGCATGCAACTACGACACGAGGGCCTACAAGGTAAACAAACAACAGTTAATAGGAAGTGGAAGGAAGGCCATATCATGGCTGCAAGGTAAACATATGATAGGATCGAGACACAAGCATCGAATCATAAGGCTAGAATAAAGACAACGAAAAGAATCAGTAACAAGTGATGAACGGCAGCCATAGGTAGCAAGTGAGTAAAGCTTGCCTGGAATCCAGCTTGTAGAGCAGAACTTGTCCTTTCTCACATCATCCCAGCGTCCTATCCGT
The DNA here is from genome assembly GCA_028641055.1 of Alopecurus myosuroides. Classification (NCBI taxonomy): domain Eukaryota; kingdom Viridiplantae; phylum Streptophyta; class Magnoliopsida; order Poales; family Poaceae; genus Alopecurus; species Alopecurus myosuroides. The sequence goes on along the minus strand of CM054061.1, from coordinate 248,890,378 downwards.
GAAGAAGCAAAGCACTAAAAGAAACCAAAGATGCAACACTTACTACTACGGCGAAAGATCCAGCATGATCAAGATATGGATGCATGACATGCGAGATGCAACTTAACCAATTTAGGCGGAACCGAAGTCCGGGCAATTTATTTAGGAGTTCGAGTTATTTAGCTAACCATCCAATTAAATGTTGTTTAACATGGAGAACAATTGATAGATGAGCTAAACCAATTTAAATGGGATAGGGCACAATTTAGATTAAATACCCAATACATTCCATGTTTAATTATTTAGGTGACATGCATAACACTACTAACAAGGCAAGATGCAAGATGCAAACATGAGCATGGATGCCAAATTAATAATCTATGCATTTTTCTGATCAAAATTCATATATAACAATTTTGCAATGGAGTTATATTTTGCAAGTTATGGATTAAAACGATTGGCAAAATGATAAGACATAAAAGAGGTTGGCATCGTTGCACAAGTATTTGAACCTGGGTTGCTTGCTTTGAAGAGAAGCAGACCGGTTAGTCACTGTGCTGTTGATTCTTTCACGTAGAATGAAGGGTTTGGTCCAACAAGATGTAACAGGTTCGAAACAAACTGAAGTTGAAAACAGTTCGGACTTTCAGGTTCAGGTGTTTAATAACAAAAATAAAAAAAGGGGAGGCTCCTGACTCGGATAGGAATTGAACTCTGGTCTCCAGAGAAGGATTACAAGGGTGACACCACCAAGATCGATTGGTGATTGTGATGCTGTTCGGATCTTACTTAATATGAACAGGTATCGACCTGTTAACTGAATTTTTGGACAGCAAATGTTCAGAGTTGACAATCAGAGGCAGATCAACGGCGACCACGGCCGGGAACGGCATTCCTGACTCACTTCCATGATCTGAACGTTGTTACGCAGGTGCCAATAGGTGTGCTCCGGTGTGCTGGTGTATGCGTGGGCTGCAGGGTGTGTGTACGGGGTGACATCATTAACATTCAGGCGCATGGGGACAAGCAGAGGACACCACGTACACGTACTCAAGCTTGGCAAGGTAAGGACGAACTTGGATTCGAGCAGAGCCATGCCACAGCGCCGGATTCGAACGGTAACAAGAAGGAGTAGGAGGAAGGGCTCACCCAGGGCCTGATGGAGTCGATCTCGCTGGGAAGGTCGTGGACGAAGTAGAGGAGTAGACGTAGAAGAACGTGGCAGCGAGGAAGACGGCATGGACGGCATCGATCCGGGCGGCTCCAGGTCCCGAGCTTCAACGTAGAGGACAACGATGACTCGGTGTTTCCATTCCCTCCATAAGACCGCTCCGACGGTGACCGTGACGGCGGAGGTAGGACGACGTGCTTCTGGCTCTCTCTCTCTCTCGCTTTCAGAAAAGTTCAGAGAACAAAAATAGCAGGGGAAGAGAGGTGGCGGCGGAGACGGAAGGGAAGGATAGCTAGGGTTCAAGAGGAGGCCTCGGTAGGGATTAATAGGAGGAGGAGCGGAGCAGGTGGGATGGTGGTGGTTGCTCTGCTGGAAAGCGACCTAGGGAGGATCACGCTCTCCTAGTGCCTTTTGTACGGACGAGGAAGGAAGAGGTTAGGTGGGCTGTTGGCTGGGTCTTGGGCCTCTCCTAGCCTGGCCTGGCTATTGCCCAAAAAACATTTTTTTTCCTTTGTTTGAGTTTTATCAATTTTCCAGAAAATTAAAAGAGGTTTGGGGTGCTACTAGAAATAGTTTTGAGGCATCAAAATAATTTCATAAAATTTAGGAAAACATGATTTGATACAATTGAAATAGTGTTTGCAAGTTGTAAATGAATGATGGTGCATGATGCCATGTGATGCAAAAGAAAACAACAAGCAATTCTAATTGGGGAAACCCCGGGTGTTACAGATGACACCACTAACAAGGGATTGCGCCCTCGCAATCCGCTCACAACCACGAGAGAGGGAAGAAAGTGGAGCTAACGAATATTTGTTCACACTGTTTATCTTCTCGACACCACTAACAAGAGATTCTTGCTCACTTCGATGACGATGTTCTTCCGTTGAGAGATCTTCCGGAGATCGAGCCTATTAGGTTTAAAGGCTAAGAGAACGTCCAACCCACGTAGGCGACTAACACTTTGGAAGATAGATAAGAGAAGAGACTCCAAAACAAATAAGGCAGGAGGAGAAGTAGAATAGAGGAAAGTAATAAACAAGAATCCTATCGAGAGGTTTCCAAAACAGGTTTTACACAAATAATTTTTGACACTCTAGAAACACGACCGTTAGCGAGGTTAACCAACAGCCTTTGCGGACCCTTTGCTCCGATAACCATTCGTATCGAAACAACATTGGGAATCGGAACCATGCTCTGATACCAACTGTGACGCCCCTGGATCGGGTACTATGGGGATTTCAGCGTTCCTGCGAGGATCCGCATAATATCTGATCCCGAGTTGTCATTCTGATACCATTACAACAATTCACGAATAATCCACAATAACAACAGAAGAGATATATACAAGATGACTCAGATGAGTCAAGGAAACAACTGATACAATACAAAGATCCAAATAACAACGGAAGACGAAAATATCCGACTACGGACAAGATACAAATTGGACTAAGAGTCCTGAAGATAACCGATGGCGTCCAATCCCTGCCCAGGCCAAGCCGGAGGGATTCCCAAGCTAACGTCGTCAAACTTCAAACATGTTGACTGTATTGTGAATACAACCCCGAATCATGGGGTCGGTACTGGGGGTACCGGCAGGCGGAAAGCAATACTCAAGATACGAATGCAACTAGTCATCACAAGATACAAATACTTTGGGTACAAAGGAAGAGGTTGGTGTAATGAAGCTGCTGCGGGCAGCACTAGGCAATCTATAGAGACGCTCTACAACTCTCGTCTATTAGAAAGGGATGAGAGAGCGCGACGAAACCAACTATAACTACTCACCAAAAACAATACCCATCCAGTGTTACCCCCTACCAAGGAAGCAACCCAAGGAAACTCACACTGTTGATTAAGGTGACATTTATAACATGGTGAAGGTATGTCTATCTTACTATTCAAGTTATCATCATTAGGTGTAAGTTGTCTGAGTACTTGTTAGCCAGCACTTTCACCAAGTTGCCACATAACCATGGACAACACGGCTTCTCGAGAAGATTTATCCCTGCAGGGTGCGCTACAGTACCCGTACACGTTCGATCAATCCACAACCACAAAGGCAGGATATCTCAACTCGACCTTTCCTGTCACCACTGCACATCCAAGGCACCACGGGTAAATTTGAGCGCACGGTTATTCCACTCCGAAATACGGACCTTCATAACACTCTAAGAACGTGTCTCCCTAACCGCAACGACTACATCAGGTCACCGTAGCACCATGAGCTCGTACCTGCAAGTTATCGTGCCAAATGGAAAGCCCGAACTAAGTGTGGTCCCTAGATGAAGAGCAGCTCAAGTACTAGATCAAGGGGAGTGCCCATACTCACCACCCACGTGCGGTTAGCGCGCTCATCATGGATCGGTGGACAAGACTCTTTTCCTAAGTTCGACACTAGCAGGCTCAAAAATCACGCCGGGCCTCCTGCCGGTACCTTATCATCAAATTATTATTATCCTAAACATTAACATGTTGTTGATTAAGTTGAAACCCAACTATCAAACTAAACAGGTGATAAGACGGACAACAAGACTTGAGCGCAAACAACACTGAGCATGCAACTACGACACGAGGGCCAACAAGGTAAACAAACAACAGTTAATAGGAAGTGGAAGGAAGGCTATATCATGGCTGCAAGGTAAACATATGATAGGATCGAGACACAAGCATCGAATCATAAGGCTAGAATAAAGACAACGGAAAGAATCGGTAACAAGTGATGAACGGCAGCCATAGGTAGCAAGTGAGAAAAGCTTGCCTGGAATCCAGCTTGTAGAGGAAGCAGAACTTGTCGTTTCTCACATCATCTCAGCGTCCTATCCGTGAAGAAGCAAAGCACTAAAAGAAACCAAAGATGCAACATTTACTACTACGGCAAAAGATCCAGCATGATCAAGATATGGATGCATGACATGCGAGATGCAACTTAACCAATTTAGGCAGAACCGAAGTCCGGGCAATTTATTTAGGAGTTTGAGTTATTTAGCTAACCATCCAATTAAATGTTGTTTAACATGGAGAACAATTGATAGATGAGCTAAACCAATTTAAATGGGATAGGGCACAATTTAGATTAAATACCCAATACATTCCATGTTTAATTATTTAGGTGACATGCATAACACTACTAACAAGGCAAGATGCAAGATGCAAACATGAGCATGGATGCCAAATTAATAATCTATGCATTTTTCTGATCAAAATTCATATATAACAATTTTGCAATGGAGTTATATTTTGCAAGTTATGGATTAAAACGATTGGCAAAATGATAAGACATAAAAGAGGTTGGCATCGTTGCACAATTATTTGAACCTGGGCTGCTTGCTTTGAAGAGAAGCAGACCGGTTAGCCATTGTGTTGTTGATTCTTTCACGTAGAATGGAGGGTTTGGTCCAACAAGATGTAACAGGTTCGAAACAAACTGAAGTTGAAAACAGTTCGGACTTCTTCACTTCCGCGCTCGAGCTCGCAGAGCACCATCACGGAGACCTCACGCGCGTCGCCGGAGCCAATCTGCCGCCGGCTACGCTCCGCCACGATTCGCCCCACGCCGCTGCCAAGATCCGCCGCCGCGCCCTCAACCTGCCTGCCGGGAATCGCAAGGGGGCACCAAGACTGCGCCATTTGCCGTCGCCGCGTGCTGCTCCAATCTCCTCCAGTAAGTTCCTTGTATCCATTAATCCAACCCCGCAATTTTTCGATTTACTCTAGATTAGATCTAGGTCAACCCGCGGGCCACTTTTCTTGTTACGCCGGATTAGGTTGCTTAAATGCTTGCTAATTCCTCCAATAGCTTGATTGATGGTCACATACCACTCTCCTATCATCACTAATCATCAATTTCTCCGTAGAATCGTCCGCAACTTTTTCAATCTAGATCCATTTCACCAAAAATTTCTGCGCCTGTCATTGACACCCGGAAAATCCTCTTCTTCCGGCTCTTTTGCTTGTAGTAGAAACATGGGAAATCACCCGTCTTCCTCAAACACTTTTCAATACGTAAGTACCCAATAGTTTCTATGCTGATACTTGATACCCGGATAACTTGTAATCTTTCGCACCGTCCATCGATACCCGGATACTTCTTATTTTTCATGTCATCAATACTGCTTGCACATACTCGGGTAATTCATGATTCCCGAATCTCATTTCCTGTACCTCTTTGTCTTGTGCTTCACAGGTTGATCCCATGGCTCCCAAGAAACAAGGGAAGCAGCCAACCAAGGCCAAGACCACCCAGTCCATATCCGCCAACTGGGCACGATCCATGATGACAAAGGCCAAGCTAGAAGAGCTGACCGAGTTGGGGGTTCTCCCCCTCAGAAGGATATCCACTGGAGGGTGCCGGGCGACGAGACCCGGCCCACTCCCGCCGACAATGAGGTAATCTGCTTTGTAGAGCACGTGACTCGGGGATTCCGTCCTCCGGGTCACCCTTTCTTTAGAGAAGTTCTGAGCCGTTATGGCCTCCGGGTATTCGACATAGGGCCTAACTCTATGTTGAATATAACCCATTTCATCGTTCTATCCGAGTCATACTTGTGCACTCCGCCAAGTTTGGCTCTCTTTATTGAGCTTTTCCAGTGCAAGCCGTGCCGCGAAAGCGGTGACGGAGCACTTCTTGCTTGCGGTGGAGTCTCCATCCAACGTCGCAAAAATTCTCCCATGCCACCTCTCACACTCAATTCCCACGTCAAACACTGCCAACTCTCATACTTTTACTGCCGAGACACCTCCCCACCCGGCGAAAAGAAGCTGCCGGGTTACTCAGAGGGCCTCCTCGTTATCTCCGAGACCTTCAACGCTTTTGCCCCTGACTCAGACAGGGAGGCAATCCAACCTTTTTTGGATAGAATTGCTATTCTTTCGGCCCAAGGTCTCATTGGGCTTAACCTGGTGAAAACTTGGGTTGATTTCCGGATCCAACCCAATTCCATCCGCAAAAAGTTAATGTGCGAGTACTCGGGGCACACCACGGACGCGCTCTGATACTCCACCCACAGCTTTGCAGCTGGTGACACCAACAAGACTATCAAGGGCTTCTTGACAGAGAAGTTGGAGGTAATCCAGAATATAGCCGGGTTACAACCCTTTACGCGCGAGAACCCGGCCCCTGAGGTAAAGATCCGGCTTCCATATTTTTACCTTCACACTTTCCACTTGATATAGCTGTTAACCCTCATTCTTATATTTTCATTTCAGGCCGATGATGTCTTTTGGAAGATTGAAACTCCCCCCAACTCTGAAAGCCCAGAGGAGAAAGAAGACGCCGTTAACTCGGATGAAGGTACATTCCGAGTTTCACTTAGTTTCTTTGAGCTCGTTGTTGCTCTTTCTTCATTTTCCGACTGTAAACCTTGGTAATTTTCAGAACAAGAGGACAAGGACGAAGAAGAAGGAACTGAAGGCAAGGTAGATTCCGCAAGCGACGAAGACGAAGCTGAGCCGACGATCAAGGCCGGAACGAAGAGAAAACCCCGAGGGGTCGTCTTCAAGGTTCCATACCGTTTCCTCACCTCTAAACCATATTCATTTGATAACATGCGCGAGCTAAACCTGGAGTTATCCCGCTGGTCGTACCTGAAGGAATCGCCCATGACCAAGCGCAGAAAGACTCGGAATTTTCCGGGTGATGCCGCTCTTAATCCGGGTATTTCGTCGTCTCCGGCTCGACGCGCTGGTACTCACCTAATCCTTTCTCGAATATCAAAGTTTTCCCAGTTTACCCCTTAGTAGAGTAGCTCCACATCTTACTTGCTTTGGCATTTTCAGCTTCGTCTGGGTCTAGCGGTGAGCTCCCCTCAGATTACGTGGTGAATCCCGGGTAAGTTTCTTCTCCTGATGCTCTATCGCCTTTCCACAATCTTTCCCCGGTCGTATACTAATTGCTTATCTATACTGCTCATAAATCTACAGTGACCATCAGCGAACAAGAAAACATGGAAACTGATGAACCGGGTAAGGAGAACCCGTTTGATGATATGACTACCGCAGCTGGCGGAGAAGAACAAGTGCCACTAATAAACCCGGCCGATCAAGAAGCCGAGTATCCAATAGCCTCGCACGCACCTGAGGAGGATGAAGCTGCAGCCTTAGGCACGGGAGGAGGAGCACCAGACTCCGATACTCGGACGACCCGGATACCTTCTCCCACCAAGACGAGATCTCCTTCTCCGAGTCTCCAGGATCCCGGATCTTCCAAATTGGGCAACGATACTTTCGATCAGATGATGAGCGCTCTCCTTGCTATGAAGGCCTCAGAGAGCAGTATGCTGGAGCGTCTGGCAGTGGAGCACCAGGTAATCGTTACTTGATATCTAATAACATCCATCTAGTCCCCAAGTTCCGAGTCTAATTTGTCAAAGTTACACTCGGTACTTCTTTCAATACTCGGCTGACTGCAATATCCGATTAGTTTTTAACTTTCCATATCTTTAGGCGCACGCATCTCGGTCCGGGGAGATTTTGGCCAAGACCAATCAACTCCTGGACACTGAGGTTAAGCTAAGAGAGGCGCTCGAAGCTGAGGTGGCAACCTTGAAAAAGTATGTCGCAAAATACAAAGAGAGATACACCACCGTCCAAGCTACGCTGAAGGAGCTATCAGCTCAAATTTCCGACACTTATCGTGTCCTTTTTGGTGAGATTTTGCTTCTTACCGGTTCGTGTCTTGGTTTTTTATTTCTTGATACGTGACACCCGGAATACTTTGAAGTAATCTTTGTGTTGTGTCCTGCAGATTCCAATCTTGCTCCCTCGGAAGAAAATGATATCCAAAAGATAATGAACTTGAGAAGCGTCCTCCGGAGGTTCTGTGCCGGCACTAAGTGGATCCTGGACGCCATTCACTGGCCGACTGAATCGTATCCGGGTATGGAGACCCTAATCCATGCATGCTCCACTGTTCCTGCATGGATTGAGCTCTGGAAGCGCTCGTCATGCCGGATTGGCATGACCCGGGCATTTATGTTGGCTAAGGCTTACTTTCCCAAATTTGAGCCGGCAAAAGTGATAGCCGGGTTTCCGGAGTTCAAAGCGGATGGCACAAAGTTTGGGGCTAAGGACTTCAAGGCCGTGCAAGCTGAGGTACGCCATTCGGCGACGACTCTTGCCGACAGTATGGATTTGAATAAGTTTATGTCCCCATACGATGCTAAGGGCAAGGCTGTGATGGAAGACACGCCCGTGCCATTCGATATCCTGGAAAAATGGAACGCTGGCTCGGTCAGGCGAAGGGAGGAAGCTGCGAAGAAGGGGGCCGACTTGGAATCAGCACCAACTACTTCTACGCCAACCGTTCATCCACCTGTTCGTCCTGATGCTGAAATTCCGGATGATGATGCCGCGAATGCTTTTAATGAGCAAACTCATGGTCAAGACCCGGAGGACAGGGTTTGAGGTGTGGACCCCACCCGGGAGGCCGAGTAGATTATTATCTGATGGCATCTTGATACTTTGTTTGCCGGATGCCTTTGTGAAAGCATATATTCTTTTGATAGTGCGTATGTGCCATTTTGATATTACCATCGCATTATGTAAACGCATTGCGAAACTTGTAACGGCTTCAAAGCCCTTTGTGGCCTTTGGATGGACTTGATGCACGTCTGCCTTTAAGCTCGTTTATTCCCGACTTACTTTATGGTTCCGTATGTGAGACTCGGTTTTCGGGTCTCGTGGGTTTGACAGGTGGACTTTTCTCCAAGTCCCCAAGTCCCCAAGACCCGGATGTTTGGGTTTTTTGGACTTAGTGACTACGCAACTTTGTTTCTTTTTGCGAAATCCCCAGTCCCCAAAGCCCGAAATTCCGGGTATGGGATACGCGGTCATCCAGAGAGAACAAGTTGTCTTGCGCTAAGCCCGAATCTAGAGCCGTTTCACATAGGTATTGAAGTTATGCTTAATAAACGTTGAGTTTCCGGCTATTAGCCATGTACTCTGCATAACTTGTGGTTTAGATGACCCTTCTGACTATCTTGTACTATAAGCCGGCTTTCGCGTGGATATCATATTGTTACATCTATACGAAAACAGGGTCAGGCAAGTCCCATTGGGCTTCATGGCTGATTGCAATCGTAAGCGAGCAAATCATGCCACTTTAGTGCGAGTCACATCGAGCTTAAGTAAGAAAAGTCAAGAAAATTTGGCTCCTTTGTCCGGTTATAAGATTGCAGCCGTACTCGTTTGCGAGTAATCGGCCCTTATAACTCATAGGCATCAAGGCCGGGTCTTTGAGTTTGTAACTGTGCTATTCAAGCAATCAGCCCTCAAGACCTAGATATATGCAACATTCTTAAGGAAACTGATGTACTAATAACAATAAACGATACTTACCTGTAAGCGAAGTAGAGATCACAACAAAATAAGACTTGATAACGCATGTGAAGAAGATATATTGCTTAACCATCTCTTTATTGATATGAGAAAGCTTGGGTCAGCAGGCCGCCTCATTAAAAACCCTCCAGTCCCCTCAGGTACCCTGGATAGGAAAAGAGTGCGTCTGAAACCTGCTGCCCGTTACATTGTTTAGTTCTTCTTGGGGATCTGTCCGGATCCAACATAATCGATACACATTCTCCACTTGTTGGTCTTTTTTATTATGAGTGCCGGGTTCGCTAGCCAATCCGGGTGAGGCGTTTCCGTGACGCGGGTGGTTGCGAACGGTCGTGTGATTCCTTCTCCTACAGCAGATTGCTTGGAAGGGTCATGCTCGATGAAAGCCACCATCTTGGTGTCTTGTGCTGCCTTGAACTTTGCCCTTTCATCTTCAGTACTCGGTCTTTTCAATGTTGTTCTGTCATCCGGGTCTGCTTGAGACCGGTAATGCTTGAGTTCCTCTTTTCTGCAAGCTTGCTCAGCCATTGCTGCGTCTCCTTCATCGCACTCAGCCGCTATAACCCGGCTTCCATGTATGGTGATGGTCTGCTTAGGACCCAGGATTTTTAGCTGTAGATACACATAACACGGCCTAGCCATGAATTTAGCATAAGCCGGCCTTCCGAACAGCGCGTGATAAGGACTGCGCAGCTTGACCACCTCGAAAGTGAGCCACTCAACTCGATAATTATCCTTTGATTCTCCGAAAGCTACCTCCAATGCGATTTTTCCCTCGGGGCACGCTGAGTGACCCGGCACTATCCCATGAAAAATTGTTGAACTTTTTTGTAGCTGAGACTCCCTGAGACCCATTCGTAGAAAGGTCTCCCAATACAGGATATTGATGCTACTTCCACCATCCATCAGGACCTTTTTCAGCTCATACCCATTGACCTGCGGTGCAACTACTAATGCTAAGACTCCCGGATGTTCTATTCTTTCCGGGTGATCTCTTCTGCTCCATGTTACATCCTGCTCTGACCACCTCAGGTATCTCGGAACAGCCGAGGAAACCGAGTTTACTGTTTGCTTCAGTATCTTTTTGTCCTTGTTAGAATTTCCTGTAGTATGCACGTGATATTGACCCAACTGCTTGGGGTTAGCCTGGAAACCTCCGGCTCCCCCTTGGTTGTTACCCTGATTTCCTGCTGCCGGGTTACCGGCTGGGGGTGGGCCGTTGCCCGGGTTTACACCTGGACCCGGTCCTCCTCCCCGACCTGCACCTCGCATGGCTCTGTTCACTTCCTCGTTCTTCCATCTCTGTAGATCGGCGCACTGCTCCAAGGAGTGGTTAGCCGGCCTACCGTTCCTGCTGTGTTTCGGGCACGCCATTCTGAAGATGTCCCAATTGTTACTCGGCCTTGGCGGCCCTTGATAGTTTCCTCCATTGTGATTTCCAGTATTGAAATTTCCTTCTGCCCTGGGCCTTGAAGACCCGGCTTCTGTGCTGGTGACAAACTCGGAGCCTCCCTCAAACCGGCGCTTGTTCTGGCTGTTTCCGTTATTACCCGGCGCTGATCCATTGTCGGCTCTTCCATTATTACTTGTGTTCGCTTTTGCTTTTTTGTCATCGGCTTCCTCTTCTGTAGTATCCGTTGCAGCGTGTTTGTTGCATGCATCCATCAGTTCCCCCATCGTAACCTCTGAAGCATTCCGACTAGATTTCATGCGGGTTAACTTTTGCACTAAAGGTGTGTACTTGCACGTTTTTGCCATAGCTTGTAACGCATCCTTGGGCTGAATATTTGTGGATGAATGCAGTATTTCCATAACCCGGCGCACCCAGCTGCGCGCCGACTCACCCTTCTTCTGGACGCATCGTTCTAAGTCATCAATAGTGAATAACTTTCTGCACGTCCCATGAAAGTGCTTGATGAACGCAGTTTTCAGCTCCTCCCATGACTTGATAGATCCCTCTGGTAGAGTATTGAACCATAATTTTGCTGCTCCTTCTGACATCATTAGGTACATAAACTTGGCTTGAAGGTTTTCCGTTGCGTTGCGAATCGACATTGCCATCTCATAACTGCCCAACCATGTTTCCGGATCCATAGTCGGCTCGTAATTCACTACTTTACCCGGTTCCTTGAATTTATCCGGGTAAGGCTCGACCCTGATGTTGTCCGACAGGCACTTAGGCCCGGCAAGATTAGCCGGGACCGGCCTTACTCGAGAAACGTGTGATCCTGCGGGGGGTGCCGCCGGACGCGGGACTGCTGGTGGCCCATGCGCTGCAGACCCGGCTGCGGCTCTCCTGGCTCTGGAACTGTCCACGATAGCTTGTGCTGCTGATGCTGCTGATACTGCCTGAATGCGGGGAGGAGGCGGCATTTGCTGCTGCTCTTCCCTCCGCCGCGTTGAACTTGTCTGGATATTGCCGGTGTTGCCTCATTGCTGACTGATATACGGCGTCCCATGCATTCCACTTCTGTGATCCGGGTAGTTAACTTGTTGTGCCACCGTGGTGCGCAATAGATCTATCGCCCGCCGTGTCTCCTCTGCGTGGGGTGACTCTCTCACGGGGATTTGGTTTAACGCGAGTGTTGCTGCGTACACGTTATCCATGGGGTTATTGTAATGACCCGCTGGTGTGCGAAAAACGTGATGGTGGTGGTGGTGGTGGTACAGTATTGCCGGTAGTAACTCCAGTCTGTGGTACGGGTAACCCGGCCTGCGTGTCTACCGGTTGTACTCCTCCGGTTGTTGGCTGAGGGGCGGTTCCTTGGTTTGCCGCTGGGATCGGCTGATCCTGAGGCGTGATAAATAGCGCAGCCGGGTTTATGACTCCTCCCAATGCTGGTAATCTGGTTTGGTGCCTTTGATGTATTCTAGTCCTTTCCTCTCGGAGCCGGGTTTCCAGTGCATCCAGCTCACGTTGGCGTGTGGCCATCCCTTGCCTTTCTGCCTCTACTTGTCTTCTCTGTTGCTCCAAAGCACGACGGGCTACATCCAGGTCCCTAACACGTTCCGCCGCGTTTTCTGGAGTGATAACGGTGGCAAGAACTGTGGGATCTAGGATCAGATTGTTGTCGAACAGGGCCGGGTGTTGTGGATTGGAAGGACCCGCTCCTGGTGTCCGGTTTGCTAGGAATCCAAATGTGTTCGCGTGTAACTCGTTTTCCGCCACTTGACTGGTAACCGATGCCGACTCTCCGTCAACCCGGACCAAAACCGGGTTCCCGTTAGCCAGATCTTGCTGCTGGGCCAACGCTTGTGCCGCTCCGACCGCGGCCGCGGTCCCGTTCTCCTGGTTGAGATTGGTCGCGGGAGCCGTGTAAACCGCAACCCGGCGCACGATGCTTGGCGCGAATTCATACTGTTCCTCTTCGCTGCTATTTTCCTCATACCGATTCTCTAGTAGATGCAGGATAGACTCGGTATCGTCTTCTTTTTCGACCCAGCCACGCGGGGTCCATGCCGGCTCCTCCAGCTGTTCCCTCTTCGTGGTGGGTTCTTCTGTTGGATCTGTCGTCCCAACTGATTCTTCTCCATCTGATTGAATGTAGGTGGCCTCCCCTGACACAGAATCAAATCCAAAGTCGTCAGGGATCGAACCGGAAGTACGTACCATACCGATGAAGACGTTGATCCGGCCGATCGTCACGATAGATCCGGATTCGAGGTGATCCGACTCTGGCCCCCAGCCGGAATCGTCCACCATTTTCTCTCCTTCATGGTCGGCGTAGATCTCGCCGATGACAAGATTCTCCATGTTCTTCCGAGCTTCTCCCGTGATGTAAACACCTTTGGACGCAGGCCCCACGGTGGGCGCCAACTGTCGTGGGATAATCACGGCAGACGTTACCGAGGGTAACTTATCTTGGGGCAAGACGGCACTGGTGTTTGGGAGAGGGTTTAGCTCAGAGGAAAACATGATGGTATATGATCTGGTTGCCGGCAAGCAAGTCGCCGAGTCTCCGATCTCGATATATTAATCTCAACTCTCGTGTTACACTGGATACTCGATACCTAGCGATACTGGTCGAACTCTCTTGGATCCCTAAACCTAACCTAGGGGCCGGCTTATAAAGCATCCGGATCCTTGGCCTGTTCTCCAAGGCGTACTCTGAGTCCTACCCGAACACTGCTTACAAAATCCTAAACTTCCTTACCGGAACCCACAATCCGGGTTACCAGGCCTACGATCTTGGGCCTTCTAGAAGCTCCTTTATTCTAGCCGGGTCTTTGCGCAGCACCCTTTGGGCCGAGTTACACCTTGGCGTTGGGCTACCGGGTTATCATCCCTCCATCAAAACTGTTTCCAGAAAAACACCTATACTAAGAACGCGATATCTTTTGACTCCGGACTCCGTTTTCGATGATCTTGGGTTCGTTGAACTCGCAATGATGAGCACTATAAGATCATGCAGAGAAACATCATAGTCCATCATTGCAGTATAAAACCAAATGATGAAAGGTTCTTCTCTCTATAAAAGAACAATTGGTAATACCTTCAATATCAGAAACGCAATACGTTTTTCATGTGAAACCCGTTTTTGATGAACTTGAGCTTGTATTGAAACGCATGACAAGCTATCAAACCATAAATGGAGAAAACACAAATAATAACCAAGAAAGATGATGCCAAGTATGCAAAGAATTGAGCTCTCTCAGAGTGATGCAATCAAGTTGCTAATATGAGAGCTGATGGAGTGTAGACACACGCTTGTTGGGAGACCCCAGCGCAAGGTGTGAAGAGTGCAGCAGAAAGTTTTCCCTCAGAAAAGAAACCAAGGTTGAATCGACCAGTAGGAGGAATAAGCACTTCTGAAGGTTGATGCAGCTGAGATGGCAGGGCGCACTACCGGTTCAGCGGTAACGTGGAACCTACACAACACAATAAAATCACTTTGCCCCAACGAAGTAGTGAGGTTGTCAATCTCACCGGTTTTGCTGAACACAAAGAGGTTAAACGTATTGTGTGGAAAACAGTAGGAAAACAGAAGGAACGGTATGAAAGCAGTAGGGGTTTTATCAGTATGAGGAAAATGACCAGGGTCCACAGTTCACTACTGGTGTCTCTCACTGAAAGATAAATAAAATGTGTGCTGAACAAATTACAACTGGCCAATTCACAGAAATGAAGGATGCACCATAGTGCATATGCATGAGATAAAGATTACTATGTGATTCATGCGGGCATTACAACAAAATACATAGACCGTCATCCAACTGCATCTATGACTAATAATCCACCCTCCAAATATCATACAAATAAACGTTGGGTATTAAGTTGCTAGCAACATATTATCGCAGTAAGAAAAGTGTGTGATGTAAACAATGTAAACTAGGTAAACACCGTTGTTTTCTCCCTAATGGAAACAACACATCCTCCATCTGTCACGTTTCTGTCACTCGAGCACAAATGCAAAGGAGGCATGAACCCACTATCGAGCATAAATACTCCCTCTTGGAGTTACTAGAATCTACTTGGCCATAACATCTACTAATAACAGAGAGCATGCAAGATCATAATTAACATATGCATGAAGATAACATGATAGATTTATAATAAGAATACATAGCATTCAACATGCATCAGATCCCAGCAAACACAACATGTAGCATTACATAAAGATGATCTCGATCGTGTGAGGCAGTTCACGAGATCTAAACATGAGGTAAAAAGTGGAGAGAACAACCATCTAGCTACTGCTATGGACCCGTAGTCCAAGGATTAACTACTCACACATCATTTCGGAGGAGGGCATGGTGGTGTAGGCCCCTCCGGTGATGAATTCCCCTCCCGGCAGGGTGCCGGGGAGAGGTCCAGAACCCTCACGATCTCGGGATGACAATGGCGGCGGCCTCAGGTGTTTTTCGGGAGAAAGTGGTATATATTTTGGGTTTACGTCTCGGGGGGTATAAATAGGCGAAAGGGAAAAGGCGGTGGAGGCCGGGGGGCCCCACACCACGCCATGGCGCGGCCAGGGGGCGCCGCCCTATGGTGTGGGCCCCTTGAGGCCCCCCTCCGGTTCTCTTCGAGACTCCGTGGAACCTTCGGGAATTCTAAGACTTACGGGTTTCGAATTTTCCAATTCCGAGAACATTTCCAGAACGACTTTTCTGAAACTTAAAACAGCAGAAAACAGGGAACTGGCTCTGTGGCATCTTGTCAATAGGTTAGTCCGCAAAATCGATAAAAATGACATAAAGTGTATAGCAAACATGTGGGAAACAATAAGAAAACAACATGGAACATCAGAAATTAAGGACAAGTTTATGACGTATCAAGAGCCCCTCTTGATAGTACGGTTATCTATCCTATAACCCGGTCTCCCTCCTAATGTTATGAGACCGGTAAAATAGAAAACCTATCAAGATCATACCTTTGCCTTGAGAATTCCACTTGATTTATATGATGAAGATCTTGACCTCATCAAGATGGAACACCTTTCTTGATTTTTCTTTGCTAGGTGAAGATGCATTGATTGCTTCCCCATACGCCACTATGGGAGAGGCTCTTTTAGGTATATCTTCACTTGGAAATTATCTACAATGGAGTGGCAAGCTTCAAGCATGTGACCTCTTCGATATGCTCCCCTTGAAATTGCACTTCTCGAACTTGATGACGACCACAACTTGACGTCATCCACCATGGACTATATGAAATGTTCCTTTTGATGCAAGCCCATGGAAAGATACCTAACCCCACATAGATATACCACACCCATATAATGGGTTAGAACACAAATCTATATGAAAAATTACTTACCATACCATGATCCCACATGGTACCTTGTTGCTTTGTGAGTTGATCAATATTAACCATCGCTTATCACTTTTCCTTGATTAAACTTGTATCGTTTCTTCTATCTTCATAATAATGATGTCTTGAAGGTAAAGATGAATGTTCACACAATATTCTTCTTCAAGAAATAATTGCAACATGCTCAACTCTCTCATGACCAAACTTGGGATATTCACATGAATAGAACCTTTGTCACCACTTGATAATCTTGAATCCAACACATGGACATCAAGCATTGCCTATGGACAAACTCTACAAGTATAGATCAATGCAACCATTAGTCCATAGTGATTGTCATCAATTACCAAAACCACACATGGAGGCACCATGCTCTTTCAATATTCACCATTTTGGTAATTGATGACAAACTCTTTTACGAGGGTTTATATAATGAATTTGAGCAACCATGCAAATAAACAAGAAAGGATGCATGACCATGAAAGGAAAATGCTTAAGAACAAAACCAAAGAATAAAACCAAATTTCCTTAAACCCTCTAAACTTTCTCCCCCATTAGCATCCATTTCCAAAATGGAATCATAGAAATTTTAGATGGCCAATATAGTAAAGGTTCCTCCGTAGTATGTGCACTTCTCATAATATGAGTGAAATAAAATACACTTATCCAATGATGAATAATGGGAGGAAATCAAACTATACTGAGGATCCAAAGATTGAAATAAGATGGTATACAAATCTCTAATCTTCTCCTAAATAGAAGCAATCAATCAAAAAATCCAACAAACCAAATAAACAAGGTATATTATGGTTTGAGGAAATGAGTGTTTTTAAAGAAAATAGAGAAGCTCCCCAATATTTGCGGATGATTTAAAAATATTGCATTTTGAATGCAAAGTGCACAAAAATGGAATCATAACTCACCCACTGTTGTTCAAAAACTCAAAGAAAGTGCAACAGAGCATATAAGAAAACAAGGCATATCACTTGGAGCAAGAGGTGGTTGAGCTATATGAGAGTTACCAATAAAAGGATGGATACCGAACCATTAGGATACCAATAAGACATGTAATCATTATCATGTGTATAAGTTTCTAAATAGACAACAATCATGATTATGTACATTCATAAAGAAACATGTATGCACAATATAGTTACAAAGATAATTAGCGAGATATCCAATTTGAAGACATAAATACAACAATAAGTTCTTTGCTTGAAAGCATAGCACATAGCTTTAATTTTTTTTATCTTAAAGGATATGAATGACCTTGCAAAAAGAACATATTAAAGACATCACAAACATCAATAAGGGAAAAGGAGATAGTTGGGACGTTTTGATAAAAGCAACAAGTATCACAAGGAGTAAATATGTTTCATGCCATGATACAACCTACAAAAGGTTGAAATGTTAGAGTATATGCATGAGGTAGATACTTGTTACCGAGGTAGCATTGGTGATGTTGTACTAGATAAGAATTCATACGTCATCATATCTTGACTCCAATAAGAATGTAGTGATAACACCTTCTTTGTGAATGAGGGAAGCACCCAATGCATCTGAAATGTACCTAAATATATTTAAGTACCAAAATGGTCCCCAAACTCAATGGGTCCAAAGTAGTTAGACAAACTACAATATATAGGACACAATCCACATGAATATGGGCATATAGATAGGAAATTGAATATCATGAACATCTTAGCCGATTTAGGATTGATGGATATTATCCTATATAAATATTGGATCAAGGAAGATAAACATGCCATAACATATACATTAGTAATTATGCATGCAATCACTTTCAAGAACCAAAAGCGATGTAATTTGGACAAAACACCTAGTAAACCAAGATATGCACACAAAGGCATGACACGACATAAATGTTGTCCAAATTATATCAAAGATCCACGTCAATAAACATCATCAATAATGGTGGGTTGGATAAGGTACCATTGCTGCATGAAGAAGCAAAGTGGCCCTTTTCATGGCATAGGTAGCAACATTGGCTTCCTCCTATCTTCTTAGTTGATATCTCAACTTGAGGTTGACCATGAGATTGAACTATGGTCGTTTCCCTTGTTGCTTCTCACTAAGATCCTTCTTCTTTAAAGGGCATGATATAACATGGTGCCATTCAGTCTTGCACTTGAAGCAAACAATCTTGGCCGAATTCTTCACTTGTTCTTGGCCCTTGTTATTGTTGATGGTATGCTTATTCTTGATATTGGACTTCTTGTTATTATTGGAGTTTAATCCAAGTCCACTCTTTTCATTGGGCAATCTTTGCACACTCAAGATGTTGTCAAGTGTGGACTTCCCATGACGCTTTTCCAAGTCTTTCTTAAAAATAGTGACTTGGGCCTTCAGCTCTTTTATTTTCTCTTCATGGTTAGTAGCAACACAAGTAACCGAGGAAGTAGATGCTTCATTGTTAGACCAATAAGGCATGGAAAGACATTCATAACAAGATGTAGCAATATTATGAGTGGATGAATTACTAGGACTAGCACAAGGAAAAATAGAATTTTGAGTAGAGTTTGTGCTAATGTCCACATGAGGCTCACAAGATATCACCTTGGAAATAATAGCCTCATGAGATAACTTTAGCTTATCATGTGAGACTAAAAGATCCTCATGAGAGCTTGAGAGCTTTTCATGACTTTCTTCCAATTTACCATAATTGCTAGTTAGCAACTCAAGTTGAGCCCTTAGCTCAACATTCTCCTTCAATGTAGATGCATCACAAGAAATAGAGTTAGTAGCACAAGCATCATTATTAATAGCAATAGGAGAAGGTAACTTGGCAAGCTCTTTTGAATATGAAGCTTTAAGTTGAGTATGTGCAACTTTTAGCTCATCATTTTTAGTTTTAAGACAATTAACCACCTCAAGATTTCTATCATGAGAGTCCTTTACTTTTGATAACTCTAGAGTAAAGGTCTTTTTAAGAGATTCATTGGTGGTTTGTTCTTCTACAAGAGCTTCCTCTAGTTTTCCAATTTTATTAGAATAATCACGTTCACAGCTATAACACGCATCAATGCATGCTTCAAATCCTTAATGGCGATATTGCGCTTATCAAATGCTATAATGATTTCTAGGAAATTGGCACAAGCATCTTTATCCTCATAAAGGATATTTTGAATCATTTTACCTTTCTCCATTAACGAATCATTGTCATTATCATCGTCATCATCATCATCATCATCACCACCATCATAATCATCATCATCATCACTAGATACATTGGTGTTCAAAGTAGGAGATACCTTTGAACCTTTAGCCATAAGGCATAAGTGAGATATGGTAGATGATGATGAACCATTACTTGAAGCACCACTTAAATCCACATCTTGTTCCATGGAATGTTGAGTTTCTTCTACATGGTTAGTAACACAAGGACTGGAGGAAATACAACCATTTTTACTATGGCAACAAGATGTATCAAGCATATCATCATAAGATTTAGTCAAGGAGTTTCTAGATGATATGCATGGACTATCAACACAAGCATGTAAATCATTTTGGGTGCTAGATGTGTTTAAGTCCATATAAAAAGTATTGCAATAAGATAGAGATGAAGAATCATCAACAATAAGCTTACTATCAAGATTGCAATTTTTGTCACTACTCACCATATAATTATGTTGTGGATTTCCACATGTTGGTGAAGTAGAAGAAGTTGAGATCTCATCACGCCCGGAGGTGGAGGGAGAATAATCATTCCCACAATTTTTGGACACGTCTTATTTATCTATAAGCTTGGTCCATATCTCATGAGCTTTCCAAGATGGCCTAATTGACTCAAGGATTACAATGCTCAAATATTTTAAAAACACATTTGTAGCTTGAGTATTGAGATATAAGTTTTTCTCATCCTCTAAAGAGCAATCAAGGACCGTTGGAGAAGAAAACCCCATATCTACAATTTTCTCTATATTTGGACCCATGTCTTTAAAAACATTAAGCATACTAATTTTCCAAGTATTATAATTTGTGCCATCGAATATAAAAGTGTCATAATGCCCTAATCCCCTAGCCGGCATCTTTACTCTCTAGGTTGTGAAACCCTATGAAGAGAGACCCGACTCTGATACTAATTGAAAGGACACGGATGTCGCCTAGAGGGTGAGTGAATAGGCGTTTAAAAATAATTACGGTTAAGGATTGAATAAATGCGGAATAAAACTAGCGTTTAATTTATCAAGCCAAAACCTAAACAAACTAGGTTCACCTATGTGCAACAACAACTTATGCTAAACAATTCAACAAACTATGTGATAGCAAGATATGTTACTTCAAGCTCGATGGCTATCACAAAGTAAATTGCATAAGTAAAGAGATCGGATATAGTAATAACCGAGACACGTGGAGACGATGATTTATCACGAAGTTCACTTCCAAATGGAAGATAATCTCTGTTGGAGAGGTGTGGTGTAACATCCCTACTTTTGTGTAATAAAGAGAGGTGTTGAGTACATGGCATGCATGCATGAAAAATGGACCAAAATTTTGCTTTTAAAATTTAACCAGTGAATTAAAAGAAAACCACTTAATCTGGCTTCACACAAATTTGTTTTACAAAGTTTTTCAAAGTGAACCAACTATGTGATAGAAAGGTGGCAAATTTGAAGAGCTTTCCAACATGTATTTTGTGCAATTTTTGCTTCACAAAAAGGCCCTCAAAATCTGTTTTTGGTTCTGTTTTTAAGTCCTAAGGACCTATTTGCAAACCCTTTACTTTTTCCAGGGGGTTTTCAGGAAATCGTCTTTTATCGTTTTCTTCTCTGTCACCGGCCAGGAGGGCAAACCGCCACCGCCCTCCACCTCCTGGTTTCCCCTCTGTGACGTGGATGAGTAGAAGGCTGAGTTGCCGTCTAGATCGATCCCAGCTCGCAGCGACCCTCCCCCAATCGACCCTCTCTCCCTCTGCTACTCTCTCCCCATGCACCGAACCCTAGCTCGCCGCCGATCCGTCGCCGCCGGCGATTCACTGCCTCCCCGACCTTCCCGAGCATCCCGTTGGAACCGCCGTCGTCCCCTCTACCTCCTCGAGCACGCAGAGCCTCCGTGATGGCCTAGTCGCGCGGAATCGACGCCTTCTTCCCCACGGTCGGCCGCCGGAATCCTTCCATCGCGCCGCCGATTCTTCCTCTCTCCGGCCCCGTCGTCTGCTCCGTTAAGCTCCCGGTGAGCCCCTGATCCTCCCCACCCCCTCCGTTTCTCTCCTTCCGGCCAGAAACATCGGAGACGCCGGAGCCCGATGATCCCCGCCTCCGTTCGCCGTCGCAGCCCCGCCGCCGTCGCTTCCCCGGAAGCGAGGCAAACCTCCCCGGGTTCCCCTCGATGAGAGGAAGCCCGTGGGCCAAACCACGCGTCCGGGGACGCCCCCGTTCGCCGCCGGCGAGCTCCTCTGCCCCCCGGCCGGCCACACCGTGGCATCACGGTGAAGTCATCGTGACGTCACCTGCCCACGTGGCCGCGCCAGGTGGCTCTGCCGTTCTGTTTAAATTGAACAGTGGGCCCCAAATTTAAGTAGAAAAATAGAATTTAAGTAAAAATTGGAAACTAAATAACTTGTAATTTATAACTCCAAAAATTATAAAAAAATATGCAAAATGTTCAGAAAAATGTGAGCTATTTGTTTATACCACTTTCATACATGTTTGGCAAAGTTCAAAATGAGGCCACATTTGTAGTTTGTTTTTTATTCATTTAAATATTGGAAATAAAGTTTTAATTCAATAAAATTAGAAAATTAAGTGTAATATACCAAAATGATCAGTGAAACAAATGCAACCTATCTATGAGGTTCCCAAGGTCTTTTGAGCAACTAAACTTGGTCACACCTCTAGATTAGGGTTTTCTCCCCCCTCCGGTGTTCGTTGTTCATGGCGTAGCACCCTAGCTTCCTGTTCTATTCTCTAAGCTTCAAATCAATTGCATTGTTTTACTCATGCATACATACTGTGCATTGCACGGTCACCAAGTATTGATTGTTTTCCTTCTTTCCGGCGTTGCTCGTTTTCGGTAGACCGAGATCCGGAGGTTGATCCGGCCTTCTACGACAACCCTCGCTACACCTTCGACGAGCAAGGCAAGCACAACCTCATGGCTCCACCCATGTTTTGAGTCTTTCAACCTCTTACTCATGCATATGATTCAACTTATATTTGAGTCTGTTAGAGTTAACCTATCCACTGCATGACCCCCTCACATGTCACCTTCATACCTGTTTACCCTCCTAGTATGACTAGGGTTGTTTGAGTAACGCAGAGCCTTATGTGTTCAATGCTTAGACATGCTTAGTCTTATGATCTGCTTCATCCGGTTGATGAATGCTGATAATGCGTGAACCTAGTATGAAAGGTGTTTATGCTTTGATATGGTTGATTAACATGGCATGGATGTTGAGGCCACCGTGGGTTGTGGTTTTTGTCTCGTTCATGCCCCTAGATGCGAGTTCTCGCCTCGAAGCCAAGATTGAGCGTGCAACCACACGCGGGCCTAACAGACCGCGCTCGACTAACTAACTTGTCTAGTCACTTCCATGGGTCACGTAGATTGAAGTTTCCATTTGCGGGTGTGTCATAAAATGTTTTGGAGAAATCTAGGGCGTGACCGGGACAAGTGATGGACATACACGGATCTTGTCCCGACTCACTAAACAGGTGTTGTCAGGAGGTGGCCAACTCCCTGTTGACGGGGTGGCTCTGTTTGGGTTGACTCATGGATAGGGCTAAGCAAGGTAAAGGCCGTGGTCGACCACACTCTGTCGCGCTCTTAGAGAGGAGCGTTACCGCGTGGCGTTAAGAGTCGGTTGACACGTGTGGGTAAAGGTACCCCCTGCAGGGATAAATCTTTCGAAAAGTCGTGTCCACGGTTATGGACGACTTGGCAACGGATTCTGTGATCATAGACAACTCTAACGGAATGACTAAAACTTGTTGGCAATGAATGAAGGATGCCTCCTCGACTACGTCGAGAGGGGTGATTCTTGTAGCATAAGGTAGTCTGGGGATGAGAGAGTACTTGGTGGATTAAAGAACATGATGATCTCAGTAGTTGAGTAGATTCCTCCTCTGTTTTAGAAATGCTCTATTACACGTGCTTCTTCTTCCTCAACTTCGAAAAACTAAGATGGCTTTATGCAAAAGACCTTAAAATCCAAGTCTTGCTGAGTAACTTTTGTACTCAACCTTGCTTCGTTGTTGTTTTGTTTCAGACTTCGGCGATGCAGCTGAAGAAGGGTTCTACCTCGACGTCGATGAGTAGTTAGGGGTTCCCAGGTGGCAGCCTGGTATCTGTAGTATGGGTTTGGCTACGTTGCTTATATTTCGTACTCTTAGTCCTTTTGCTGTCTTGTTGTATAGCAACATATTTGCCTTCGTTGCTTGTTGTAATGTTGGGCTGCTTGACCTATGTTGGTCGTGTAACCTCTGCGTGTAAACTACTCTAGTATGACTTGTTTAATACAATGTCTAGAGTGCTGCTTTGGTCGATTGTTGGTTTCGATCCCGTTGTTATACAGTTTTGGCCATGCCTGCATAATTGTCGCAGTCGAGGGGTTGTGGAGCCGATGATCCATGTCCGAGCCCGCCTACCGATGTGATTCGTCCTGGGGCGAGGTAACCCTAGGAACCCTCGATTGTTGTTGCACTTTCTGGACATATAGCAACTCTATATAGCTTTGGTCCCGTTCCTTCAGTTTCATTCGACTCGTGGACTCTTGGGTATACATATGTGGTTATGACTAGCATGGACACAAGGAGTAGTATACCGGGGATCCGGACTACGTGCCGATGAATCCGGTCTGCCTGCCGTTGTTTGTTGCGGCCGGGGCTGGTAACACTGAAGCCCTTGTGGGTCCATTGCTAGGAGCACATGACAGTTTGTATATCTCTGGGTCTGGGTCTGACAAGTCTTGGTATCAGAGCAGGACTGCTTGTAGGAAACCCTTGCCGTTGGTCGATGTTGAGTCTAGAACTTGTGAAAACTATTTTGAAAAGACAAAATGAGTTGTGAAAACCCTCTTAGGATTCTTTTTACTCCTTACCTGGTATCGCTCTAACTCTGAGTCACCGTATCTCATTTGTTTTATTGTGTGCTGTTTCCTTGGTGTTGTCTCAAAAGTTAGGAGTAAAACCGTTGGGTGTTTTTCTTCCGAGTTCTATGTCTCAGGTTGTTATAGTTCCAAATTCAAATCATTTCTTCATGTCTTTTGACATCTTGCAAAATGTCTTTGTTTTAGATGGCCTCTGATCAGGTTATTCGACACACTCTTTGCCTTGGAGTTCCAGGTTTTCCCCATCTTTTAGCCTCATCTTGTGCAAACCTAGGAGCCCCTTGGTACCATTTGTACAATTTGTACGAGCAGTACCGTGACTTCAAACAGTCCCAGTACCTATGTGGTGTCCGTCTCCCACAGCTAGATGGTACCATTATTCCTGCTGAGCACTATGCTGAGGGTCTTGGTTTCACTGTTGAGATGGCTGTGCAGGATGCTGCACGGCACTGTCTTAATGTGCTTCGTTACCACTACCCAGACCACGAGCATAGCTCTTTCCGATATTGTCCTAGTTCTGAGCCTACTCTTGAGGGGTGTCACACTCATACCTTTGCTGATTCCTCCCAGGAGGAAGATCTTAGACTTAGGTGCACCGCTGATCTTCTTGTTGCTTATGCTCGTCGCGAGCGTGAGCTTAGTGCACTAGTCAACACCCTTGCAGCTAGTCTCAGGACTGTGGCAGACAGAGTGAGGCCATTCGTTGAGAGTGGTCTTGTTTAGACCTCTGAGATAGAGCTCCTATCTGTACTTATGACTTCCTCGGTCGCGTCTCCAGATGTTGGAGGTGATGTTCCCCCTCGTGGACGCATCAGGAGGCCTAGGATGGTGCGTGGTGTACCACAGTCTCTCCATGGATCGCAGGACGAGTCTGTTCGTCGCTACTATGGTGCTCCAGTTCCACTTCCTTTCGACTTCGGAGGATACTGAGACCGTTGTCGGTTCCAGCTAGAGTAATGTTTGCTTTCTATGCACTCGAAACCCGAAGTTGTAGAAAAATAATGTATAGGAGCAGAACTTCGGTGATGTGTATCTACCGTACTTTCCTTCA
Organism: Alopecurus myosuroides; assembly: GCA_028641055.1. NCBI lineage: Eukaryota > Viridiplantae > Streptophyta > Magnoliopsida > Poales > Poaceae > Alopecurus > Alopecurus myosuroides. The sequence continues at coordinate 248,865,021 of CM054061.1, read as the reverse complement.
GTGTTGTATGTACTTAAGCTTGTGAGCTTGTACCGCAACTATGTATGGTTTGTACTTCGACTGGTTTCAATAAATGTTGTAAGATGTTGTCTCCATGTTGATGAAACGATACACTTCATGTTCATTCATTCTGTTCTACTACATTTCGGCATGTATCTTGATTTCCGTTGAAACTATCACATGTCGATCCATTGCATCTTTTTCCATGGATGTGTTATTCATGATTCTTCTTCCTTTTACTCAGGATGTCGAGTGGTACTCGTGGCTGTAACAACCCTCCTCCTGAGCCAACACCTCCGCCGCCACCCACAATGGCGTAGGTGCTGCAGAGCATCGAGAACAACCGTCTGAGGAACGAACACCTTCTAGAGCGTGTGGCCCAGAACACTAAACGCCGTGCTGCCGGCGTTACACTTGTGGACTTCCTCAAGGCTCAGCCACCATACTTTGCTGATTCCACTGAGCCTCTCGATGCCGATGACTGGCTTCGCACAATGGAGCGCAAGTTCCTTGCTCTCCGTGTCCAGGAACGTGACCGTGTGAACTTCGTCACCTACGAGCTTGAAGGTGCTGCTGGTGCTTGGTGGGAAGGCTTTCTGGCGTTGCAGGCGCCAGATCATGAGGTCACGTGGGCAGAGTTCCGTACTGCTTTCCGTGAGGCTTATATCCCGAAGGCAGTGATGGATGGTAAAAGAAAGGAGTTCCTTGATCTTACTCAGGGCAGTATGGGTATTGAGGCCTATGGTCGTGTTTTCACTCGTCTGGCTCGCTATGCTCCTCGTGATGTCACTAATGACGAGGACAAGCAAGATCTGTTCCGTAAGGGCTTGAACCCAACTGTTCGCTATGAGCAGCTGCCCTTCAAGTTTCAGAGCTTTCAGGAACTGTACAATCAGGCCATCACTCTTGAACGTGGCAAAAAGGAGATGGATACTGCTATGAAGAAGAGTGCTGGAGACTCCCGTGCCTCACCCTCTGGACAGAAGAGGAAGCGCCGTGTGTTCATTCTATACAGCGTTGTTCCTAGGGCTCCGCTTCAGCCAAGGCCATCTGGATATGTTCTTCGTCCACCTGCCCCAGCTGCTACATCAACCTATGGTGGTGGACAAGGTTCTCGTCCTCCAGTTGCCGCTCCTCCCTGCAATGTTTGCTATCGCTGTGGCCAGCCTGGTCACTTCTCAAGGGAGTGCCCTCAGAATCATGCTGGACGTGCAGCTCCTCCTCCTAAGAAAACGGTGAAGCCTGCTGGTGCTGGACGTGGTCGTCTTAACTATGTGACTGCTGAAGATGCTCAGGACGATCCAAGCGTCTTACTGGGTACGATTCGTGTCAACTCAATTTTGGCTTTAGCCTTATTTGATTCTGGAGCATCGCATACATTCATATCAGAAGGGTTTGCTAAAATGCATGGGATACCTTTTGAGACATTGTCAAAACTGTTGGTGGTAAACTCTCCTGATTGCAACTGGCAAACCACCATGGTTACGCCAGAGCTCATGGTTGAGGTGGGATCCTTACAGTTCCCTGCAAGCTTCATTGCCCTAAAATTCACTGACCTTGATGTCATACTGGGCATGGATTGGCTTGCTAAATATGGAGCTGTATTGGATTGTGCAACAAAATGCCTCACCTTGGAACATCCTTCCGGTGCCATCATCGACCATCGGTCTGAGTTCACCATTCCGCCATCAGCACGCACACAACTTTCTCCTGAACTACAGCTATACTTCATGCAAGGTGATTACCCTCCTGAAATTCATGAGTTACCTGTAGTCAGTGATTTCCCTGATGTGTTTCCTGAAGAGTTACCTGGCATGCCACCTGACCGAAGTGTGGAATTTGTCATTGAGTTAGTCCCTGGTACCGCTCCTATGTCTAAAAGACCTTACCGTATGGCCCCAGAGGAGCTGGTTGAATTGAAACGCCAAATAGAGAAGGAAAAGGTTTCATCCAACCTAGCACATCTTCTTGGGGTTGTCCCACTATCTTTGTCAAGAAGCGGGATACCAATGTTCCCTGTCTGGTTGTTGATTATCGGCCGCTGAATGAAATGACCATAAAAAACAAATACCCTCTTCCAAGAATCAACGACCTCTTTGATCAGTTAGCTGGTGCAACTGTCTTTTCTAAGATGGACCTGCGATCAGGATACCATCAAATAAAGATCAGAAAGGAGGACATTCCCAAAACGGCGTTTACTACTCGTTATGGTCTTTACGAGTACACCGTCATGTCTTTCGATCTTACCAATGCTCCAGCTACCTTCATGAGGCTTATGAACTCGATATTCATGGAGTATCTTGATAAGTTCGTCATGGTCTACATCAACGACATCCTGGTCTATTCAAAAACCGAAGATGAACATTCTGAACACGTGCGTTTGGTGTTATCCAAACTCCGTGAGCACAAGTTGTATGCTAAATTCTCCAAGTGTGAGTTCTGGTTGAAAGAACTCGTCTATCTCGGACACGTGGTGTCTGTTGAAGGTGTTGTCGTCATTCCATACAAGGTCCAAACCATTCTGGGCTGGGAAACACCTAAGTCAGTCAAGGATGTTTGCAGTTTTCTCGGACTGGCAGGTTATTACCGTCGTTTCATCGAGAACTTCTCCAAAATTGCCAAACCTATGACTGAACTTCTTAAGAAAGGCAAAAGGTTTGAGTGGTCAGAAAAGGCAGAGGAAAGTTTCCAAACTCTGAAAACCAAACTGACTACCGCTCCTGTGCTTGTTCTTCCTGATACGAGCAAGGATTTTGTCATCTTCTGTGATGCCTCTCAATAAGGACTCGGTTGTGTGTTAATGCAAGAAGGTCATGTGGTGGCCTATGGTTCTCGTCAACTGAAACCACATGAGCGCAATTATCCAACCCATGATCTTGAGCTAGCAGCCGTGGTCCATGCTCTTAAGCAATGGCGTCATTATCTTCTTGGCAATCGATGTGAGTTATACTCAGATCATCAGAGTCTAAAATATCTGTTCACTCAACCGGATCTGAATCTCAAACAGAGAAGATGGTTTGAGGTAATTAAGGACTTTGACTTGGGTCTCAACAATCAACCCGGCAAATCAAATGTCGTTGCTGACGCGCTAAGTCGGAAGTCTTATTGTAACAATTTGATGATACAGCAAGCCCAGCCTTCTCTTCATGAGGAGTTGTCCAAGCTAAACCTTGAAGTTTTTCCTTCTGGATATCTGGCCAACCTGGAAATAAAACCTTCTCTTGAAGATCAAATAAAAGATGTTCAGAAGAACAACTTAGGCATTGCTAAGATCAAGAAGAACATTGCTAGCGATGCTGCTAAGTGTTTCTCTGTTGATGATCAAGGCATTGTCTACTTCAAAAACCGTCTAGTTGTACCCAAGAATCAAAATCTGAGAAAGTTAATACTCCAAGAGGATCATGAGACACCTCTATCCATTCATCCTGGTAGCACCAAAATGTATCAGGATCTTCGTCCGAAATTCTGGTGGACCCGGATGAAGCGAGAAATCGCTCAGTATGTTGCTGAATGCGACGTCTGTCATCGTGTGAAGGCAGAACATCAAAGACCAGCTGGTGTTCTTCAACCCCTGCCTATTCCTGAATGGAAGTGGGATGAAGTAGGTATGGATTTCATCACCGGTCTTCCCAAGACAAAGAAATGCCATAATGCTATCTGGGTGGTGGTTGACCGCCTATCCAAAGTTGCTCACTTCCTTCCTATCCGAGAAGATATCACCGCTATCCAGCTGGCGGATCTGTATGTATCCAGAATAGTCAGCCTCCACGGTGCTCCAAAGAGGATTATCTCTGATCGTGGAAGTCTGTTCACCTCCAAATTCTGGGCAAGTTTCCAGCAAGCTATGGGAACCCGTCTATCTTTCAGCACTGCTTTCCATCCACAAATCGGTGCCCAAACTGAGAGAGTTAACCAGATTCTTGAGGACACGCTCCGAGCTTGTGTTATATCGTTCGGTAAAGATTGGGAGTAGTTTCTTCCATTTGCCGAGTTCACCTATAACAATAGCTATCAATCTAGCTTGGGCAAGGCTCCTTTTGAAGTTCTTTACGGCCGTAAATGCCGAACTCCGCTGAATTGGTCTCAAACCGGTGAAAGATCGTTCTTCAGTCCGGATGTAATCAAAGAAGCGGAAGAAATTGTTCGCATCATTCGTGAACGACTGAAAACAGCTCAATCTCGCCATAAAAGTTATTATGATCGTCACCACCAAGATGTTCATTATGAAATTGGCGAGAAAGCTTATCTTCGAGTCACACTTCTGAAAGGTGGAAAAAGGTTCGGAATCAAAGGCAAACTAGCTTCTCGTTATATCGATCCTTTCCCTATCATTGGAAAACGAGGTCAAGTTTCATACCAGCTGCAGTTGCCTCCAGGATTTCCGGGTGTCCATGATCTATTCCATGTCTCTCAACTCAAACGTTGCTTCAAAGATCCTGTTCGTCGTGTGGACCACGAAACCATCAAGCTCAAGGATGATCTCTCTTACAAAGAGGTTCCTATCCGTATTCTCGATGAGGCCGAACGAAGAACTCGCAGTCAAACCATCAAGTTCCTCAAAGTTCAATGGTTGCATCATTCCGAGAACGAAGCAACCTGGGAACGAGAAGATCGTTTGCGATCTAAGTACCCCAACTTCTTTTCTAAAACCTAGGAATCTCGGGACGAGATTCTTGTAAGGGGGGTAGACCTGTAACATCCCTACTTTTTTGTAATAAAGAGAGGTGTTGAGTACATGGCATGCATGCATGAAAAATGGACCAAAATTTTGCTTTTAAAATTTAACCAGTGAATTAAAAGAAAACCACTTAATCTAGCTTCACACAAAAATTTTTTACAAATTTTTTCAAAGTGAACCAACTATTTGATAGAAAGGTGGCAAATTTGAAGAGCTTTCCAACAAGTATTTTTGTGCAATTTTTGCTTCACAAAAAGGCCCTCAAAATCTGTTTTTGGTTCTGTTTTTAAGTCCTAAGGACCTCTTTGCAAACCCTTTACTTTTTCTAGGGGTTTTTCGGGAAATCGTCTTTTATCGTTTTCTTCTCTGTCGCCGGCCAGGAGGGCAAACCACCGCCGCCCTCCACCTCCTGCTTTCCCCTCTTTGATGTGGATGAGTAGAAGGCCGAGGTGCCGTCTAGATCGAGCCCAGCTCGCAGCAACCCTCCCCCAGTCGACCCTCTCTCCCTCTGCTACTCTCTCTCCCTGCACCGAACCCTAGCTCGCCGCCGATCCATCGCCGCCGGCGATTCACTGCCTCCCCGACCTTCCCGGGCATCCCGTTGGAACCGCCGTCGTCCCCTCTACCTCCTCGAGCACGCAGGGCCTCCGTGATGGCCTAGTCGCGCGGAATCGACGCCTTCTTCCCCGTGGCCGGCCGCCAGCATCCTTCCACCGCGCCGCCAATTCTTCCTCTCTCTGGCCCCGTCGTCTGCTCCGTTAAGCTCCCGGTGAGCCCCTGATCCTCCCCACCCCCTCCGTTTCTCTCCTCCCGGCCAGAAACATTGGAGACGCCAGAGCCCGATGATCCCCGCCGCCGTTCGCCGTCGCAGCCCCGCCACCGTCGCTTCCCCGGAAGCGAGGCAAACCTCCCCGGGTTCCCCTAGATGAGAGGAAGCCCGCGGGCCAAACCACGCGTCCGGGGACGCCCCCGTTCGCCGCCGGCGAGCTCCTCTGCCCCCGGCCGGCCACACCGTGGCGTCACGGTGACGTCATCGTGACGTCACCTGCCCACGTGGCCGCGCCAGGTGGCTTTTCCGTTCTGTTTAAATTGAACAGTGGGCCCCACATTTAAGTAGAAAAACAGAATTTAAGTAAAAATTGGAAAATAAATAACTTGTAATTTATAACTCCAAAAATTATAAAAAAAATATGCAAAATGTTCAAAAAAATGTGAGCTATTTGTTTATACCACTTTCATACATGTTTGGCAAAGTTAAAAATGAGGCCACATTTGTAGTTTGTTTTTAATTCATTTAAATATTGGAAATAAAGTTTTAATTCAATAAAATTAGAAAATTAAGTGTAATATACCAAAATGATTCGTTAAACAAATGCAACCTATCTATGAGGTTCTCAAGGTCTTTTGAGCAACTAAACTTGGTCACACCTCTAGATTAGGGTTTTCTCCCCCCCCTCCGGTGTTTGTTGTTCACGGCGTAGCACCCTAGCTTCCTGTTCTATTCTCTAAGCTTCAAATCAATTGCATTGTTTTACTCATGCATACATATTGTGCATTGCGCGGTCACCAAGTATTGATTGTTTGCCTTCTTTGCGGCGTTGCTCGTTTTCGGTAGGCCGAGATCCGGAGGTTGATCCGGCCTTCTACGACAACCCCAGCTACACCTTCGACGAGCAAGGCAAGCACAACCTCATGGATCCACCCATGCTTTGAGTCTTTCAACCTATTACTCATGCATATGATTCAACTTATATTTGAGTCTGTTAGAGTTAACCTATCCACTGCAGGACCCCCTCACATGTCACCTTCATACCTGTTTACCCTCCTAGTATGACTAGGGTTGTTTGAGTAACGTAGAGCCTTGTGTGTTCAATGCTTAGACATGCTTAGTCTTATGATCTGCTTCATCCGGTTGATGAATGCTGATAATGCGTGAACCTAGTATGAAAGGTGTTTATGCTTTGATATGGTTGATTAACATGGCATGGATGTTGAGGCCACCGTGGGTTGTGGTGTTTGTCTCGTTCATGCCCCTAGGTACGAGTTCTCGCCTTCGAAGCCAAGATTGAGTGCGCAACCACACGCGGGGCCTAACAGACCGCGCTCGACTAACTAACTTGTCTAGTCACTTCCATGGGTCACGTAGATTGAAGTTTCCATTTGCGGGTGTGTCATAAAATGTTTTGGAGAAAACTAGGGTGTGACCGGGACCAGTGATGGACATACACAGATCTTGTCCCGACTCACAGGTGCCGTCAGGAGGTGGCCAACTCCCTGTTGACGGGGTGGCCCTGTTTGGGTTGACTCATGGATAGGGCTAAGCAAGGCAAAGGCCGTGGTCGACCACACTCTGCCGCGCTCTTAGGGAAAGCCGTGTCCACGGTTATGGACGACTTGGCAACGGATTCTGTGATCATAGACAACTCTAACGGAATGACTAAAACTTGTTGGCAATGAATGAAGGATGCCTCCTCGACTACGTCGAGAGGGGTGATTCTTGTAGCATAAGGTAGTATGGGGATGAGAGAGTACTTGGTGGACTAAAGAACATGATGATCTTAGTAGTTGAGTAGATTCCTCCTCTGTTTTACGAATGCTCTATTACACGTGCTTCTTCTTCCTCAACTTCGGAAAACAAAGATGGCTTTATGCAAAAGACCTTAAAAGCCAAGTCTTGCTGAGTACCTTTTGTACTCAACCTTGCTTCGTTGTTGTTTTGTTTCAGACTTCGGCGATGCAGCTGAAGAAGGGTCCTAGTCCTAGTCGGTGGGAACTTTCCTTCTTGACCCGCAAGCTTTGCGGGTGGGCCATTGCTGGACCTTCTAGAACCACGAGGTAGCCCTTCGTACTGTGCTTTAGTGCTGGGTCTCAGACGGGGTAGGCTCACCCGATAGTCCTGGGAGTCATCCCCATGTCAGTAGCCCCCGAGTGTTTGTTCGACTGAGAATAGTTGAGTAAACACTCAAAGACTTTTTTCTGGATCTCGCGACTGGCCAGTCAAGCTTTGGACTTAAAGGTCGTTTACCCTGTATAGAGTATGCTCGAGTGTCAAGCGGCAAATGCGCCTCGCGTTCGCTTTTTTCACAGAAGGGTGTGGCTCAGTCGCTTGGCTCTCCCGAGAGATCAGGGTCAATTAATTGCTTCTCAGGCAAAAATAGTTCTGACCTACACGGAGTAGAGACCTCCGAATCGAATCCGGCGAGGTGATCATTGTGATTAGGCCGTGGAGGACTTATCGAGTCGAATTTAAGCTTAAACGGGACACCCGACGCGTCCGCTAGGATTTTTCTTCGTGTCGCTGACACAGAAAGTTTACTGGAGGACGCAGCATGAGTGCGATTCCAGGCCAACTGGATAGATCCTTGGGCATTATCTTCATATTCAAATAAAACGACATCCGGATGTGCCTTGATGGCCGAACGACCCTGGATTTGTTGGGTGATGTGTTCGTACATCGTACTGTGGAGTTGCGGTATTTGCGGGAGCCACGTACCCGCAAATTCCACATAGCTGCGTGGCGAGTGCTGCCTTTTGTCCTTGATAATGGCGAGTGCCAATGTTTCCATTTTACAATCCTCGAGTGAGGCGAGCTTTTCTTCCGGGTTCATACGAAAGCAATTTCATGTTATGAGGTACGCAATGACGTCACCGCGCACTCGCCTGCTCCTGATGGGACATGACCCGGTGGGGCAGGGCGTGTAGGTCCCATTTTGTCAGCTTTAGTCCGGAGACGTGCCGTCGTGCGCCGGTTTTGCCGATGGACGTACATTAATTACGCATGATCTTGCGTTAAAGATCGTGCGTAGTAACCACCCTCCGTCTCTTTGTTTCAGTTCGGCGCGTGGAAGTCGGGATGCGCGCCACGTATGCAGAATAACAGCTCACGGTGACCTGGTGGCAATATAAATAGTGGGCCTTAGGGAAAAAGTTACTTTCCCCGGCTCTTATTCATCTTCTTCCTCCTCTAGCGCGACCACCTTCCTCTGCGAGAAACGAGCTCCGATGGCGCCAGGGAAGAAACGCGCCGCGACTTCCGACAAGGAGGTGGCCAGCGCTTCCACGGGCGCTCCGGTGAAGAGGACGGGCGAATGGTGCCCGTCAAACGTGACGAGGAAGAGCATCTCCGCGATGTAGAGGGAGGGACAACTTCCTCCAGAAGACTCCGGACGCGTGCGAGTGCCGACGAAGGGAGAGGAGGTGCCCAGCCCCTACGCCAACGAGCGTGTCGCCTTCTCGGAGCATGTTGTCCAAGGTTTGTCGTTTCCCCTCCACCCGTTCCTTCTCGGGCTGTTTATGTCTATGGCATACAGCTGCACGATCTCCCTCCCAACGGGGTGCAGCACATTTCATGCTTCATCGGGTTGTGTGAATGCTTCCTTGGCATTCGCCCGCATTGGGGTCCGTGGAAGGCTATCTTCCAGGTGAAGATTCACCGGGAGAAACCTTTGGCGGGTAAGAGAGTCGGGGAGCCGTTGGCGACTGGAGGCTTTGGTATCCAGGTGACCCACGAGTTCCCGTACCTGGAGATGAACTTTGTCGAGTCAGCGCAAGGGTGGCGCCAGAATTAGTTCTACGTCTAGGACAATGACGCGGGTGGCATCCCAGAATTTAAGCCATTCGCGATCTTGAAGCGAAGAAAATTCTGGGCGCACAAACTGTCACCCGAAGAATCCAAGACGGTGTCCCCTCTGCTCGCACAATTGCACGACTCTGACGGAAGGACCAGGGCCCTCTGCTGAATGGGATGCACTTGGCGAGTGTCTTCCTACGTCGGAGGATTCAGCCGCTACAAGATAGGCCTACTACTCTGTGGGAGTTCTCGGGTGGCAACGACCCGAGCCAGACATGTGACGACATTCTCTCGAACATTGAGTTCGAGAAGAAGATTACTGCCATCACCAGCTTGAAGAAGGGAGAGAGCTACTCGCCGTGTCCTTTCGTACCTTTCGATGCTGAGCATTCCCCGAGTGACGTAAGTTTCTACTTCTTCTTGTTTCGTAATTTTTTCTTTTTTGAGTTTCTGTCGATTGAATTCGCTTCTTCCTTTATTTTCTTTTCCTTTGAAGAACCAAGACGTGGCGATGTGCTACCCGCCACTTTCCACGGATGACGGGGATTCAGATCTTCTTCCGAGCAACTTCGAAGCTCCTCCCGACACCAGTTTCGCGAATGTAGAATCCAGCGAGGAGCAGGAGGAGGAGGAATCGCTGGAGCACAGCAAGCGCCGCAGAGTGGAGGACGATGAGGTGGCCTCCAAAGACAAGTCCTTAAGTGAGGACGCCGTCAAGGAGATCGAACCTCAGACCATTCTGGTGACTCCCCTGAACGTTCTTCCACCCGCAATCCAGCAATCGAAGATTCCCACTACCTGTGACTTGGATAACCTCGACGAGAACGACGAAGAAAAGTAAGTTTCGTACTCGTGCAAGATGAAATTATCTTTTTGTTCTATCCTCTTAACTTTTTCTTAGTCTCGTGGTCATTGGCAGGGATCCGTTCGCGTCTTCTGCTTAGTCCGTGAAGCAGAAGGGAGTTGTTGCGGGCCCTGCTCGAGCTCCAAGTCCTCCTCGACGACCTCTGAGCCCTGAGAAGGTGGTCGACACTTCCGAGTACGCGATTCCTAGCTTGGCAGGAGAGCAGTGTTGGGATGTTGGGGCGTCAGTGAGCAAAGAGGTCTCGGCTAGTTCGCCTCACCCTTTGTCAACCCCGAATGGCAATGTAAGGCTTTATTTCCTTCGAGTGATTGTTCTTGTTTTTATCGGGTGCAGGACAGTGCTCCCGATGGGAGTAGCCCCCGAGTCTGTGGTCGAATGTTTGCAGTCGGTCACAGACTCAAGTTGCGTCTTTGATTTCACACCCTTTCCTCTTTCGTCTTAATTTTATCGGGTGCACAACAGTGCTCCCGATGGGAGTAGCCCCCGAGTCTATATTCGACTGCATGCAGTCGCGTATAGACTCAAGCGATGGTTTCCTGACCCGCGAATTTTTGCAGGCCATCCTTGATTCCCTAGTTGCCTTCGGGCGTCGTCTTGCTTTGGCTGAGGCGGAGTGTGCTTCTCTTCGCCAAGAGCGCGATCAGTGTATCCAAGACGCTCGTTCTTCGAGAGGTGAATCACCCTACACTTAAAATTTTGACTCTGTTTTTCCTGGTCGCATTATTGTTTTATGTGCTTACACCGTGTTGCAGACGAGGCTGTCCGTGCTAACAGCAAGAAGACTTAGGCTAACTCTCGGATCAAAGATCTCGAGAAGGAATTGGAGTCTACCCGAAGGGAGCTAGAGTCTACCCGCAAAGACGCGGCTGATCATCTTGCTGAATCCTGCGAGTCCTTGATGAAGTTGGAGGACGCGGGTGTGGCTCACGACAATGAGCTGACCGACATCCTTGTCCCTATAGCTCAGGCTTTGGTGGGTACATTATATGTCTATTCGCGCTTTATCTTGTTGCTTTCTCCTTCCTCTCGTGACTTGCTCCATTCTGTTGCAAATGCGCTTGGCATTGCCCTGACACTTCCTCGAGAGATCCGGGTGGATACCTTGGCAGATGTGTGCACTCATCTGCAGGAGCATGGGAAGAAGGCCTGCTTCTCCCTTTGTTATGCTTCTCGAGTGCTATCACAACTGCATCAGCGACTGCTTGCGGGGACGCCAGTTCCGTCGACCCTGGAGCGCCTCCTTCAAGTTTTCCTTGGTGAAGGCGATCTTCTTCAGGAGTACACTCTCGCCCAGACCGAGTGCGGAGCCAAGACAACCATCCAGTTTTCCCTGGCGCACAACATCTCGGGTGACATGGAGAAGGTGTACTCGGATCTTTCTCGGGATGCCTTAGGAAAAAAGGTAGCGCTCTGACCTTTTGGCGATCGTGCTGACAAGTTAGCGAGGATGCTTTTCTGAGCTAGTTTCTCGCGGCCGTGGGGCGAAACCTTCTGCGAACGGGGCCACTTCTCAGAAGTCCGTTGCTCCTTAGAATAGAATAATGTTTCTGCTTTTGTATGCATGGCTATGTAATGAACCTTATAGGAATATTCTAAGATTTAATTTCTAAGTGAAGGGTTTAAAGTGTCAGCATTTGTCATTTTGCCTTACTTTCTGTTCTCCCGGTGGGAGTAGCCCCCTAGCATTCGAAGATGTTTTCGTGGTACGGCGTCGAGTGATATTCAGCCTTATGACTGAAACTATTGTGTGTCTCATACTCTTTGCAGGTTGTGGATTCTGGCGGGGCACCATCGAGCGCAGCTGCTCCTTCGACTACGTTGTTGCTGACAGATGCGAGCATGGTTGCTTCGCTTCGCGGCCGTGTGGCGGATGGACAATGTAAGCTGAAGGCTTTTCAAAGTGTGGCGGATCTGGCTAGTTCCAAGCAGAAGCTTGCTACCGAGCACGAGCAGTTTGTCAGGGAGGAGTTGGCCAGTGTCGCGAAAAGTTTGCTCTGTAAGTCTTGCGAGCCCCCGAGTCTGTTTGGTGTTTTTCTTGCTTATGGACTGACGTTTTTCTTGTCTGTGTAGTTATCGAGCCCGATGGGGCATCCGAAGGTCATTGGATGGACAATAGGGTAGCTTGCAAGTCCAGCAGCTCGAATATTCATGCGTGCAACTTTTGGTCTGATCGCGACAGGGGTTTTGTCTTGGCGACTCTACAGTATCGAGTAAGTCAGGCACAATTTTTTGTCGAGTCCTGCCGAGAGGCTCTTTCCTCGGTTTATTGGACGTTGTATCTGTTCGATGTTGTGCCTGATCGACTAAGCGGTCTGCTGAGGCTCTTCCGCCGGTGGAGGATGTTCGCGAGTGTGTGCGCCAGCAGCTTATTTGCGGAGCTCAGGTGGCCCTCGCGTTTGTGCGGCTGTGGCATCCTGATGTTAACTTCAATTATGTGGTGCAGCTTCCCGCGACCCGAGGAGTGGCTATTGATTTTGTTCTGCATTATGAGGCTGTGCGGCCTGCGGCGGTGCGCATCATTCGGTTAACTGCTGATGAGACGGAGCGGCTGCTCCGAGAGGGTGTTGTTCGACAGTAGTTGTGTTGTTCGCTGTTTAAGGTGTATGTACCTTGTATATTGTTCAATTTGTTAAGGTGTATTAAGGTGTGTACATTGTAACCTTGTAAATATTTTTGGTGCATAGGCACTCGAAGAATTTATATGCTAGTTTGGTGTAGCCCCTGTGTATTGGGGGTGTATCCTTTGTTAACATGTATTGGTGAAGAATGAAAATATGCGACTAAGTAGTCTTTATTGCGATGGCTGAGAAGCCATGTGTTTCCTCGAGTTACATTGTGGCTGAAGCAGCCTTATTTGCGAGTAGAATACTCTCCTAAGGATAGAATTTTTGCAAGTGCGCTACGTTCCACGGGTTGGAGTAGACGCCGCATGTTTTCGGGTTCTTCAAGCGATAGGCGCCTCCACAGATAACTTCGTGTATGATGAAGAGTCCTTCCCATGGTGGCTCGAGCTTGTGCCCACTGTCTTGCTTGAGCCGTAGTACCAGTTCGCCTACCACAAAGGATCGTCTGCGGATGCGGCGACTGTGGTGATTGTGTAGCGCTTACTTGTAGATGGCGGATCTAGCGAGTGCGATATCCCTAGCCTCGTCTAGTGCGTCCATATCTTCCATGGGTGCTTTGTTGGAGTCTTCTTCGCTGTAGGCAACGACTCGTGGAGCACTGAATCTACCATCCTCGTGTAGGACTGCCTCGGCGCCGTAAACCATGAAAAATAGCGTGTAGTTTGTAGATCTATTTGGAGTTGTTCTCAGACGCCACAGAACTGATGGTAGTTCTTCAGCCCAATGTCCTGCTGTTGTATCTAGTCTGGCGAGTAGTCGCTTCTTCAAGCCAGTCGAAACTTGTCCGTTGGATCGTTCGACTTGGCCTTTGGTTTGGGGGTGTGCCACCGAGGTAAAGCTGAGAGTTATCCCCTTTTCCTTGCAGAAATCTTGGGTCTCCTTGGTCGTGAAGTTGGTTCTGTTGTCCTTGATAATATTGTTAGGGACGATGATGAGGTGTTGACCTCTAAGTTGGCCCGATCTTCACGAATCGACAAGAACGAACGAAGAACGCACGAAGAACACGATGAACACGAGAGGGGGAATCGAGGGGAAATCGAGGGCAAACGCGCGGAAACACAAAAGGGGGAAGATAACTCGTGAAGCCTACGAGGGATCGCAAACCCAAGTCAACAACACGCTAATTGAAACCGATTCCTCTCACCGGTCGGTCCACCGATCCAACAGAAGCCGCAAGGGGAAGGTTGGCAAGCGCTACTAGAATCACAACGTGAAAGAGTAGCTCCTTGGAGAGATCTTGATACGGTCCTAGATACACATCGTAGGAGTAGCCTCGTAAGAGGAGTCACCTCACAAGAGGGATACAAGGGCAAAGCCCGAAGTTCTCAAATCATCCCTAAGCCCTAGATCTAGCCACCGGAATCCCTTATATAGCCTAGGGGGTAGGTGGGTGAAAATGGGGCCAAAACGGTGTATTTTCGCACAAAAACAGGGCATCCCGGCCTGGGAGGTCGGCCTGGCCAGCCTAAGGCCGGCCTGAGGCCGGGGTGGGGGCGCACTCGGCCTGGTGCCCGGCCTGGGGCCAGGCTAGCCCGGCCTGGGGCCAGGGTGGGAGGCCGGCTCCCTCGGGCTGGTGCCCGGCCTAGGGCCAGGCTAGCCCGGCCTGAGGCCAGGGTGGGATGAGGAGGCCGGCCTGGGGCCAGGGTAGGCCGGCCTGAGGCCAGGGGAGGCCGGCCTGGCCGGGGGGTGAGGCCGGGAGCCCCCTTTTCCCTCCGTTCTTCCACCTCGGAGCTCCAATCTTGACGCCGTCTTCACCCACTTCTTTCCTAGCTTCATGTGCATCTTCTTGGATGTGTTCTTGAGAATCTTGGGTCTCCATGTGGTGATCCCACATATGCATGTAGAGGGGTATTTCATGAGGTAGAGCATCGTTCACCAATTCACTGGAAACGTACGGAGATAGGAGTGAGTTCACCTTGTTGTGTATCGATGTTGTGCTTGGTTGAATACGGTGGGCTACATCATCTCCCCCCCCCCTTCAAAAAGAGTCGTCCTTGACTCTCGTTCCATCCATATGTGAGCGGGAGAAGGAATGTTGACGATGAAGATGTCGTTGAAGTTGAGCCGCTTATCGAAGTTCATGTGACGGTAGGCTCATAGTGGGGGTGGTCCAAAGGTGATGAAGATCATGAAATGGTCCCCCTTGGATGGTTGAGGAAGATCTTGCGAGGCGGTGTAGTCGTTGAAGTTTAGCCTCTTATCGAAGATCATGCCAAGGTATGCTCGTGGAGGGTGGGGTCCAAAGGTGATGACGATCTTGACATGATCCTCAATGGGTGGATGAGGATGAGCTTGCGGAAGCGGTAGAGTGTAGATGAACTTGACGCATTGGTTGCACGCCACTCCATGGGTTGTGTTGTTGTTGATGCTCATGTCGAAGTCCATGTACCTCGTGGCGGTTGATGTGTAGTCGTGGTGGTCATTGTCGTTGACGCGCTTGTCGAACTCCAAGTACATCTTGACAATTGGTATGTAGTCGTGGTAGTCATTGTCGTGACGTGCTTGTCGAACTCCAAGTGCATCTTGACGTGAAGAATGTAGGCGTCGAAGTCGTTATCGTGGATGCGCTTGTCGAACTCCATGCACATCGTGACATGTGGAATATAGGCGTAGAAGGTGTTGATGTCGAAGAGCTTGTGACGCGCCGTGTAGATCGTGACTTGAGGAGTGTGGATGGAGAAGGCATTGTCGGAGAAGGGCTTGTCAATCTCCATGTGAATCATGACGAGCGTAATGTGCTCCTTCCAACTCTTCAAGTCGGTGTCGATGTTCATGCGTTGTGGAGAACCTTGTATGTGGAGAAGTCCATGAGGTTGAGGATGCTTGATAGGGTCACCAAATCTCTGCAAAATAGACAACAAAGATGGAGAGAAAGTTGGTAAGCCGTTAGTGTCGATAAGCACACATGGGGTTTTGCTCTCAACTCTCATCTCACTATTGGTGGCTATCATGGCAATGCCTCTGAGAACACTCATGCTTTTTCCACTCATGATGGGCTTGTGGCTCTCACTCACGTGATGGTGGATCTCTCTCTCACCACTCGTCTCACTAGAAACTTGAGAGGGGACACTAGAAGGCTCCAAAGTCTTGGCACAAGAGGTGTGCGGGTTTGTCGAAGTCGTTGCATTGCTTGGAGTCGGTAGTGTCATAGCATGTGGCGAGGAGGAATCAATCATCTCATCTCTTGGTTTGATCTCCAAGTGTGGAAAGGGTGGCTTTCTTGGAGGAGGAGGTAGGGTCATGGCTTGTGTCGAAGGAAGCTCCATCAAGTGGTAATGTAAGCCATGCCTTGTAGCATCCTCAAAAGGTCGATGATGATGATGATGAAGATATCCTTGGCTAGAATGGTGGCTTGAGCGTGGCCTTGTGGAGGTTGGCATGAGCTGCTTTGAAGTCAAGGGGAGTGTGTCACCCAATTCGTCGCTACCTCCATCTTGAGGATAGGCTTGAAGAACTCGTGTCAACACTCGCGATGAGTTCGCGGCCTCATTGCAATAGACGCTTTCGTCACCATTGGTCGGCATGTCCAAGGAATTGAGAGCTATGATGGAGGGATGATAACCCGGTAGGCCAACGCCAAGGAGTAACTCGGCCCAAAGGACGCTGCACAAGACCCGGCTTAAGATAAAGGAGTTACTAGAAGGCCCAAGAACGTAGGCCTCGTAACCCGGATTGTGGGTTCCGATAAGGAAGTTTAGGGTTTGTAAGCAGTGTCCGGGTAGGATTTAGAGTGCGCCTTGGAGAGTAGGCCAGGGGGTCCGGATATTATATAAGCCGGCCCCTAGGGTTAGACGAGGGAGAGATCCAAGAGTTAGAGCCATATCGCTAGGTATCGAGTATCCAGTGTAATACGAGATTTGAGTTAATATATCAAGATCGGAGACTCGGCGACTTGATTGCCGGCTACCAGATCGCACATCATCATGTTTTCCCTTGAGCTAAACCCTCTCCCAAACACCAGAGTCGATTTGCCCCAAGATAAGTTACCCCCGGTAACGTCTGTCGTGATTATCCCACGACAGTTGGCGCCCACCGTGGGGCCTACGTCCAAGGGTGTTTACCTCACGGGAGAATCTCGGAAGAACATGGAGAACCTTGTCATCGGCGAGATCTACACCGACCGCCAAGGAGAGAAGATGGTGGACGATTCCGGCTGGGGGCCAGAGTCGGATCTGCTCGAATCCGGATCCGTCGTGACAATCGGCCAGATCAACGTCTTCATCGGCATGGTACGTACGTCCGGTTCAATCCCTGATGATTTCGGATTTGATTCTGTGTCAGGGGAAGCCACCTGCGTCCAATCAGATGGGGAATAATCGGTCGGGACGGTAGATCCGACAGAAGAGCCCCCCACAAAGAGGGAACAACCGGAGGAGCCGGCATGGACCCCGCGTGGCCGGGTCGTGAGAGAAGATGATACCGAGTCCATCCTGCATCTGCTGGAGAACCGGTACGAGGAAAATAGCAGCAAAGAGGAAGAGTACGAATCTGCGCCAAGCATTACGCGCCAGGTTGCGGTTTACACTGCCCCGGCGATCAATCTTAATCAGGGAAACATGACCGCAGCCACAGTCGGAACAGCACCAGCAGTGGCCCAGCAGCAAGGTCCGGTTGACGGAAACCCGGTTCTCACCCGAGTTGACGGAGAATCGGCATAGGTTACCAGCCACGCGGCGGACAGCGAGTTGCAGGCAAACATGTTCGGATATCTGGCAAACCGGACGCCAGGGGCGGGTCCTTCGAACCCGCAACACCTGGCCCTATTCAACAACAACTTGATCCTGGATCCAACCGTTTTAGCTACAGTTATTACTCCGGAAAACGCGGCGGAACGTGTCAGAGATCTGGACGTAGCCCGTCGCGCATTGGAGCAACAGAGAAGGCAAGTAGAAGCAGAAAGGCAGGGGATGGCCACCCGCCAACGTGAGCTGGATGCATTGGAAACCCGGCTCCGAGAAGAGACGACCAGGGTGCGTCAAAGGCATCAAACCATGTTACCAGCAACAGGTGGAGTTATAAACCCGACCAACCTATTTATCACACCTCAGGATCAACCGATTCCGGCAGCAAACCAAGGAACCGTACAGCAACCAGCAACTGGAGGAGCACAGCCGGCGAACATACAAGCCGGGTTACCCACATTGCAGACCGGAGTCGCTGCGGGCAATACATTACCACCACCGCCAACATCGCGATTTCGCACACCAGCAGGTCATTACAACAACCCCATGGATAATGTGTACGCAGCAACGCTCGCATTGAATCAAATCCCCGTGAGAGAGTCACCCCACGCAGAGGAGACCCGGCGGGCGATAGATCTATTACGCACTGCGGTAGCGCAGCAAGTCAATTATCCGGATCACAGAAGTGGAATGCATGGGACACCATATATCAGCCAGCAACGAGGCAATACCGGCAATATCCAGACAAGTTCAGCGCGGCGGAGGGAAGAGCAGCAGCAAATGCCGCCTCCTCCCCGCGTTCAGGCAGTACCAGCAGCATCAGCAGCACAAGCTATCGTGGACAGTTCCAGAGCCAGGAGGGCCGCGGCCGTGTCTGCGGTGCATGGGCCACCAGCAGTACCGCGTCCAGCTGCACCTCCCGCAGGATCACATGTTTCCCGGGTGAGGCCAGTTCCGACTAATCTCGCTGGGCCTAAGTGTCTGTCGGCGGACATCAGGGCTGAGCCTTACCCGGATAAATTCAAAGAACCGGGTAAAGTTGTGAATTATGAGCCGACTATGGATCCAGAAACATGGTTGAGCAGTTATGAGATGGCTATGTCGATTCGCAATGCATCAGAAAATCTTCAAGCCAAGTTCATGTACTTGATGATGTCAGAAGGAGCAGCAAAGTTATGGTTCAATAATTTACCGGAAGGATCTATCAAGTCATGGGAGGAGTTGAAAACTGCGTTTATCAAGCACTTTCATGGGACGTGCAGAAAGCTATTTACTATTGATGACCTAGAGCGATGTGTACAAAAGAAAGGAGAATCGGCGCGCAGCTGGGTGCGCCGGGTTATGGAGATACTACACTCCTCTACGGATATTCAGCCCAAAGATGCGCTACAAGCTATGGCAAAAACGTGCAAGTACATACCTTTAGTGCAAAAGCTAACTCGCATGAAATCTAGTCGAAATGCTTCAGAGGTTACGATGGGAGAGCTAATGGATGCATGCAATAAACACGCTGCAACAGATACTACAGAAGAGGATGTTGATGACAAGAAAGCAAAAGCAAATACAAATAATAGTGGAAGAACCGGCAATGGATCAACACCGGGTAACAATGGAGGTAACAATGGGAACAACCAGAACAAGCGCCCGTTTGAGGGAGGCTCCGAGTTCGTCGCTAGCACAGAAGCCGGGTCTTCGAGACCTAGAGCAGAAGGAAATTTCAATGCTGGAAACCACAACGGAGGAAATTATCAAGGACCGCCGAGGCCGGGTAACAATTGGGATATCTTCAGAATGGCGTGTCCAAAGCACAGCAGGAATGGTAGGCCGGCTAACCACTCATTGGAGCAGTGCGCGGACCTACAGAGATGGAAGAATGAGGAGATAAACAAGGCCATGCGAGGTGCAGGTCGGGGAAGAGGACCGGGTCCGGGTGGAAACCCGGGCAACGGCCCACCCCCAGCCGGTAACCCGGCAGGCGGAAATCCGGGTAACAACCAAGGGGGATCTGGAGGTTTCCAAGCCAACCCCAAGCAATTGGGACAATATCACGTGCATACCACAGGAATTTCTAACAAGGATAAAAAGATACTGAAACAAGCAGTAAACTCGGTTTCTTCGGCTGTCCCGAGATACCTGAGATGGTCAGAGCAGGACGTAACGTGGAGCAGAAGAGATCACCCGGAAAGGATAGAACACCCGGGAGTCTTAGAATTGGTGGTGGCACCACAAGTTAATGGTTATGAGCTGAAAAAGGTCCTAATGGACGGTGGAAGTAGCATCAATATCTTGTATTGGGAAACCTTTCTACGCATGGGTCTCAAGGAGTCTCAGCTGCAGAAGAGTTCAACGGTTTTTCACGGGATTGTGCCGGGTCACTCAGCGTGCCCCGAGGGAAAGATCACATTGGAGGTAGCTTTTGGAGAATCAAAGGATAATTATCGAGTCGAGTGGCTTACTTTCGAGGTGGTTAAGTTGCGCAGTCCTTATCACGCGCTATTCGGAAGGCCGACTTATGCCAAGTTCATGGCCAGGCCGTGTTATGTGTATCTACAACTAAAAATCCCGGGCCCCAAGCAGACCATCACCATACACGGGAGCCGGGATATAGCAGCTGAGTGCGATGAAGGAGACGCAGCCATGGCGGAGCAAGCTTGCAGAAAGGAGGAACTCAAGTATTACCGGTCTCAAGTAGACCCGGATGACAGAACAGCGTTAAAAAGACTAAATACTGAAGATGAGAGAGCAAAATTCAAGGCAGCACAGGACACCAAGATGGTAGCTTTTGTCGATGGTGATCCCTCCAAGCAATTTGCTATAGGATCTAACTTGGACAGCGAGCAGGAGAAAGCACTTGTGGAGTTCATTCGTTCAAATTAGGATGTGTTCGCCTGGACGCCTAGCGATATGCCGGGTATCCCCACAGAATTGGCAGAGCACAGTTTGCACGTCGATCCCAAGTCCAGACCTGTGAAGCAGGGCTTGAGAAAGATGAATGAGGAAAGAAGGAAAGCTATAGGGGAAGAAATCGCTCGGCTGCTGACAGCCGGCTTTATTATGGAAGTGTTTCACCCGGACTGGTTAGCAAATCCGGTTCTCGTGATGAAAAAGACCAACGAGTGGAGGATGTGCATTGATTACACGAGTCTCAACAAGCATTGCCCAAAGGATCCGTTTGCACTACCAAGGATAGATCAGATTATAGACGCAGTAGCTGGAAGCGACCTATTATGTTTCCTGGATGCATATTCCGGGTATCATCAAATCAAGCTCAAGAAGGAGGATTGGGAGAAAACATCGTTCATAACCACTTTTGGGGCCTTTTGTTACAAGACAATGACATTTGGACTGAAGAACGCTGGCGCAACCTATCAACGGTGTATTCAGAAGTACTTCGAGGACCAAATTGGACGCAACGTACATGCTTATGTAGACGATGTGGTGATCAAGACCAGAAAGGCGGAGACATTTATTGACGATCTAATGGAAACGTTCAAGAACTTGAGAAGGTATCAGATGAAACTCAACCCGACCAAGTGCGTTTTTGGAGTTCCAGCCGGGAAATTACTCGGCTTTATCGTTTCTGAGAGAGGAATTGAAGCAAACCCGGACAAAATCAAAGCTATCCAGAGCCTGAAAAAGCCGGAAAATTTGAAACATGTTCAGAAGCTCACAGGGTGCGTGGCAGCGCTCAGCCGGTTTATATCCAGACTCGGAGAAAAGGCAATACCCTTGTACCAGCTCTTGAAGAAATCTGATAAATTCGTATGGGATCAAGAGGCGGACGAGGCGTTCGAGGCACTAAAAAAGCAGCTATCTGAGGCACCAGTCCTAGCAGCTCCGGGTCCTAAAGAGCCTATGTTATTATACGTTGCAGCAGGGCCCCGGGCGGTTAGCGCAGTGGTTGTTGTCGAGCGAAAAGAAGATGGAAAAGAATACCCGGTCCAGAGGCCGGTTTACTACGTCAGTGAGGTATTATCAGAAGCAAAACAGCGCTATCCACATTGGCAAAAGCTGGTTTTCGGGGTCTTCATGGCCAGCCGGAAATTGAAGCCATATTTTCAGGAACACCCCATAACAGTGGTTAGTTCTATACCAATGTCGGATATCATCAGAAACTCGGATGCAACAGGTAGAATAGCCAAGTGGGCGATCGAGATGGGGGATTATCATATCAATTACGAGCCAAGGTCAGCAATTAAATCTCAAGCTCTAGTCGATTTTATTAATGATTGGACACACACAGGCATGCCTACCATGGCTCCAAACTCCGAGTCTTGGATCATGCACTTCGATGGCTCCAAGCAATACGAGGGGTCAGGAGCTGGAGTGGTGCTAACATCACCCAAAGGAGACAAGTTGAGCTACGTGCTGCAGATTCACTTTGATTGTTCCAACAACGTGGCCGAGTATGAGGCCTTATTTCACGGCTTAAAGGTAGCCAAGGAGATGAATATTAAGAGGATACGATGCTTTGGAGATTCGGACCTTGTGGTACAGCAGGTCTCAGGAACTTGGGATAGAAAAGATGCAACTATGGCAGCATACCACAGAGAAGTTGATAGAGTTGCCGGGTGTTTCTCCGGGTACGAGGTGGAGCACATAGACAGGAGAAAAAACGAGGCAGCAGATGCACTCGCCAGACTCGGCTCGCGCAGAGAGCCGGTTCCACCTAATGTCTTCCTGGATGAACTATGGCGACCGTCAGTTAAAACCGAGTCTGAGGAAGAATTGGCAAATCAAGACCCGGATTTGGAGCTCGTGGCCACAATACGTGTTGTTCCCGAGTGGACAGAGCCGTTCTTGGCCTACCTATCACGGGGCGAGTTACCACGGCAGGAAGTATTAGCAAGACAAATTCTGAGGCGAGCAAAAGGATATTCTATCATCAATGGAGAGTTATACAAGAGAAGTGCAGCAGGACTCTTTCTGCGCTGTGTAGCACCAGAAGAAGGCCGACAGATCCTCAAGGAAATCCATGAAGGTGATTGTGGGCATCATGCATCCACAAGATCTCTTGTGGCCAAAGCTTATCGACATGGTTTTTTCTGGCTCAGGGCCCTAGCAGACGCGGAGCGCTTGGTGGCAAGGTGTGACGGATGTCAAAGGTACGCTCGCCAAACCCATGTGCCGGCTATGGAACTACGGACTATCCCGTTAACTTGGCCGTTCGCTGTTTGGGGTATGGATATGGTTGGCCCCTTTCACATGTCACCTTGCAAAAAGACGCACCTCTTGGTGGCCATTGACAAGTTTAGCAAGTGGGTTGAGGTTATGCCAGTTACCAACTGTGAAGCAATTACAGCAGTCAAGTTCCTGAAAAGGATTATCTACCGGTTCGGGTATCCCCATAGCATAATTACCGACAATGGAACCAATATGTCCCTTGGCGAGATGGAGAAATTTTGTGGTAACAATGGAATCCGGCTTGACGTAGGTTCAGTGGCCCATCCACAGGCTAATGGACAAGTGGAGAGGGCAAATCAAGAATTGCTTCGTGGATTAAAGCCACGATTGCGAGTTCCGTGTATCAGAGCTGCTGGCGCATGGGTTGAAGAATTACCTGCAGTGGTTTGGGGTATCAACACAACACCTAACAGATCCACTCTGATGACACCGTTTTTCATGGTTTATGGTGTAGCGGCGGTGTTGCCGAGTGATATCATCCATGACTCGCCTCGAGTCTCGGCTTACGTCGAGGTAGAGAACGAGAAGACCCGGCAGTACGCCGTGGATATGCTAGAAGAAGAAAGGGAACAAGCACTGGAAAGATCAGCCATATATCAGCAGGATCTGCGGAGATATCATAGCCGGCGCGTGAAAACCCGGGTCTTCCAGGAAGGAGACCTGGTTCTGCGCCTGGTACAGTCAAAAGAAGGAAAACATAAGTTATCACCGCCATGGGAAGGACCGTTTATCATAAGCCGGAATCTGCACAATGGATCGTATTACTTGATAGATGCAAGGGATGAGTCGGCTACGGTTAACGACACCGCTCATACCACTTCATCTATGCAAGAGAAAGAAAGACCATGGAACGTAGCTCAGCTGCGTCCCTACTATACCTAGTATAGACCAGATTCACAAGTGAAATTACACGATGTAACAGGCAGCAGGTTTCAGACGCACTCTTTTCCCATCCAGGGTACCTAAGGGGACTGGAGGGTTTTTAATGAGGCGGCTTGCTGACCTAACTTTCTCATATCAATAAAGAGATGGTTAAGCAATATATCTTCTCCACACGTTTTATCAAGTTTTATTCTTCTGTTATGTTTTTATTTTTCTTTCAGGTAAGTATTATTTATTGTTTTCTTAGTGCGTTAGTTTCTTTAGTATGTTGCATATATTTAGGTCTTGCGGGCTGATTGCTTGAATAGCACAGTTACAAACTCAAAGACCCAGCCATGATGCCTATGAGTTATAAGGGCCGATTACTCGCAAACGAGTACGGCTGCAATCTTATAACCGGACAAAGGAGCCAAATTTCTTGACTTTTCTTACTTAAGCTCGATGTGACTCGCACTAAAGTGGCATGATTTGCTCGCTTACGATTACAATCAGCCATGATGCCCAATGGGACTTGCCTGACCCTGTTTTCGTACAGATGTAACAACATGGTATCCACGCGAAAGCCGGCTTACAGTACAAGAGAGTCAAAAGGGTCATCTAAACCACAAGTTATGCAGAGTACAGGGTTAATAACCGAAAACTCAAAGTCTATCAAGCATAACTTCAAAACCTATGTGAAACGGCTCTAGGTTTTGGGCTTAGCAGAAACAATTTGTTTTCTTTGAGAAACCTCACCCTCCAGACTCAGAATTTCGGGCCTTGGGGACTGGGGATTTTGAAAAAAAAAGAGGCAAGTTATCTAGCTATTAAGCACAAAAAACCCAAAAATCCGAGTCTTGGGGACTTGGGGACTTAGAGAAAAGTTCACCCGTCAAAACCCACGAGACCCAGAAACCGAGTCTCACAAAAGGAATCATAAAGAAAGTCGGAGTATCAAGAGTAAATAAGCTCAAAGGCAGATAAATATCAAAATCATCCAAAGGCCAGAAGGGCCACGAAGTATATTAAGGCATTAAAGTGCATTACAACTCTCGATACTAGTATCAAAGGTGCACAGGCGCACCGTCAAAAATAATTGTTCAAAGGGCCAATTGGCCGACTGACGCATACGAAATGACAGCGGATAGCAAGTATCACTCGGCATCCGGGACTGAGGCATCCATCTTCCCCTTGCCTTTGCCAGCCGGGTCTTGTTCCTTAGCTTGCCCTTCAGTACTCTTGGTAGCAGCAACACCCGGATCAGCAGTAGTGCCGGCCCGTGAAGGAGGAGGGACGAGCGGTGTGGAGGTAGCAGGCGCAGAATCGGCCTCAGCCTTCTTCTTCGCGGCCTCCTCTCTCAACTGGGCAGCCTCCACCTTCCATCGGGCCAACATGTCGTACGGCTTGGGAAGATCCGACTTAATCGCCTTACCATCAGCATCGTACGCAGGGATAATTGAGTTGATATCCAAGCCATCAGCAATCACACTGGCCGGGTGACGAACTTCCTTCTGGCTGGCCTTGAAATTCTTCACTGAGAACTTGGACCCGTCATGGTTGAATTCTGGAAACCCGCCCACAAGCTTGGCCGGCTCAAGCTTAGGAAAATAAGCTTTAGCCAGCGCAAGCCCCCGAGTTACTCCAACCCGGCAGGACGAGCGCTTCCAGTGCCCAATCCACTCGGGTATAGTGGAGCAGGCGTCCAGTAACCTATTCAGATTGCCGTGTCCAACACCCGGCCATTGCAGTTCTTGAAGGATCCATTTGGTTCCGGCACAGAGCTGCCGGATAGTGCTCTTGATGGTCTTCAATTTGGCAATGTCATCTTCCTCCGGGATTACTCATCTGGACCTGCAGAAAATAGGAAAAAGCACCGAGTAAGGAAACTCAACTATTTATCAAAATGAGAATCCGGGTCATAATTATCAAAGTTAGGAATCGTACCAGCCAGTGCACGATATGTATCGGCAATTTGAACAGAAACTTTTGTCAGCTCATCTTCTGCTGCATGAGCCCTCCTCCTATACTTCCTCGTGATCTTCCCGCTCCTCCTAGCTTCAGCTTCAGCCGCCTCACGTAGAGCCACCTCTTTCTCAAGGAGCTTGGTGGTCTTCGCCAATTTCTTCTCGGACTGGGCCACGAAAGCCTGAGTGGAGACACAAGGAAGGATTAGTCGGATATACTGCGAAGTTCCAAGCAAACTATCAATAAGTTCACTCGGAACTTGGGGACTAGATAAGGATACAGGCATGAAGGGGAACGTAGCATAGAAAACAAAAATTTTCCTACGCGAGAGACACCCGAAAGGCCAAGATCTAATCTAGGAGACGAATTGCAACGGGCAACAAGAGGGTTAAGGAGAACACATACCCTCGAAGACTCAAAGTGGTACGAGATCAAATCTCGTTGTTGGCGTAGTCGTACTCACACCGATCCCGATAGCGAGAAGATGGCACCGCAATCCGGCGGTGCATCCGTGATCGGTCACACGTACGGTTGATGACGACCTCCGTTCCCTCGTTCCAGCGGGGCGCGGAAGTAGAGGATCCCTCGGAACTCCAGCAGCACGACGACGTGGTGGTGGTGAAGAATCCCACGGTCAGGGCTTCGCCAAGCCGGAGACCATGAAATGGAGCAGCGGGTGGAGGGAAAGGGAAGTGGCCAAGTGTGTTGAGGAGGGAGAGCTCTCACCCTCCTTTTATAGGAGAGGGGGGAGGCAGCCCAAGGGGGGGTGCGGCCAGCCCATGGGGGTGCCCCCACCTCTTCCCTCATCATGTGAGTGGAAGCTCCACTCACACCCACTCATGCTCCCATAATTTCCCACTTGGAAAATCCAAAGGTTTTCTTTTAATAAATAAATAAAACCTTTTTATTTCTTTATTTCAGCATTTGTTAATTCTATTAACAAACTTTTGCATATAGCACCTCGAATCATTTGTTAATTCTATTAACAACCATTCGACGAAAAACCCCTTGAACTATTTCAATTTTCCCCGAAACAATTTCGGTGCTGTCCAAAATATTCTTCGATATTCCGTATCCTCTCAAATGCGTCATCGAACCTTAAGTGTGTCACCCTACGGTTCGCGAATAAGATAGACATGACCGAGACTCCTCTCCGATCAATAATCAACAGCGGGATCTGGAGATCCGTGATGACTCCTATATATTCAACGATGACTCTCGTGATCGTGTGAACCAACAACGCCGTGAACTATTCCCTTTGTCTCGCGATATTTTACTTGTCCGAGATTCGATCATTGGTATCAACCATACCTTGTTCAATCTCGTTACCGACAAGTACTCTTTTCTCGTTCCCGTGATATAACATCCTTTGTGATCATATCACGTGCTTGCAAGCGGTTTCGATGTGATATCACCGAGAGGGCCCAGAGTATATCTCTCCGTCATTTGGATGGACAAATCCCACTCTTGATCCATGATCCTCAACTAATACTTTACGAATACTTAACGACACCTTTATAGTCACCCTGTTACGGTGTGACGTTTGATGCCATCAAAGCACTCTTCCGGTATCAGTGATTGACATGATCTCATGGTCTAAGGAATAAGTTACTTCGTATGTTTGATATAACAATGTAAACTAAATGACTTGATCGCATTGCTATATTATCTTTGGGTATATGTTCATCACATCATTCTTCTAATGACATGACCCCGTTATTAATAACATCCGATGTTCATGATCAGGAAACCTTGATCATCTATTAATCAACGAGCTAGTTAAAAGAGAGGCTTTACTAGGAACCATTGTTTGTTTATTAAACACACATGTATCAACGTTTCCGGTTAATACAATTCTAGCATGAGAAATAAACATTCATCATAAACAAGGAATAAGATAATAACCATTTTATTATTGCCTCTCGGGCATATTCCCTTCAGTCTCCCACTTGCACTAGAGTCAATAATCTAGTCTGTAAGCACTTAACACATATGGCGTACCAGTGTTATTACCATGCTTCGCATGTGGTAAACATTATCAAAAAGATCTGAACTGTTCAGGTCCTATTGTATTTGCATGTTCTTTGCGTCTACACGCATCACTCATTCTCTAATGAGATGGCTTTGTATATATATGGTCAATTGGTGAAAACTTAATTCCTCAGCTTAAACTGATGTCACTAACATTGTGAAAATGTAGCTTCATAGTGTTAGCATTCTTGGAAACTCACCAAGTTCCGGTGATACCTTAATTCCTCAGCTTAAACTGATGTTACTAACATTGTGAAAATGTAGCTTCATAGTTTCAGCATTCTTGGAAATTCACCAAGTTCAATAAAGAACTCCTTGACACAAAATACGCTTATTATCAGTTGTCAACACAACGATATACTTTAGCCTTTGTTGTAGTATCTGTCACAATATTTTAATTTTGAAACTCTTTCAAATCCAGCATGGAACTTTCTTCCATCCTATTGTGCTACCGTTCATCACATATTTTAATTGAGATAAAATTACTTGAATAAATGACAAGACTATTAGTGTAACATATTACAACTAATATTTTGTCATTACTATATAGGAAAACATATCCTTAGCATTTCTAAAATGACACAAGGATCTCTCCCACTGTCGTCTAAACATCATATGAATTATCCTACTATAACATTTTATAGCATAGGACTCGTCTGGTTGTGTACATAGCATGGAAACATGACTTAGAAATCTCAATTTCAATGATGCTCATCATGTGTCAAAACACATGAATCTTGCTCAATTATTTTCCATGTGACAAGAACTCCTTCTTATCAATCTTATATTGACTTACTTCAATATTTCATCTATGTAATTTGGCTTCAATCATATCAGGCGCTTGAATCCATCTTTTATAGATATCGATGCCATCTTCTAAGCCTTTCATCAATATGAAATATTAACCGTGTTAATTTAAAATACATATTTTCCAATCAACCATATGTCATCTACATAAAGTATTGGAAATATGTCATAACGCTCCCACTTAATTTCTTGTAACTCTACAAGCATCTTTATCATTCATGATGGAATCAAACTCTTTTGATAACTTCATTAAGGTAAAGATTTCAACTTCGTTATGCTCACTTCAACCATTGAAGTGTGCATGCCTTTATAGCAACCTTTTGAATTTTACAAAACTCTCAGACCGTGTCAAGTACACATCCTTGATCAAACTTCCTCGAGAGGAGAGTTGGTTTTGTTATTCAACTGCCATATCATAATATGTATCTTTTTGCTAGAACTATCCGCAAAGACTAAAGCATCACTACGGAAGATCGAAATCTTGTAGTAGTCAACTCTTTGAACTTCGTCGAAAACAACTTTTCGATAAGTATCCATGTCTTTGTTGCTATATAGACCCTTTTTGCTATCGTTAGGCATCATGCCTATCGAAAAGACTACCAAGTCACATACTTGATATTCATACAAGGATACTATGGCGGATATAATGACTCATAGTCAATTTTACGAAGTCAGGGCCCATCATTTGCTTCCTTTATAAGGTCCAGGTCCTTTTGTTGTCAAAACAACACTTTACACTTAAACCACAAGTTGTTCTAAGTACAAAGTTTTTGGACTTTTCTGGTACAGCTCGCAAACTCATTTGAAGTATCTACAACATTTGTAGTGTCTTCTACTTAGTCAAAATAGTAAACCCCGGAACAACTTCCAGTGCTGCGCTACTCTTGACATGATAACAAAGATTCTCTAACCTCGTTGAGTTTGTACTGTGCTCCGACTCACTTGTTTCGCAAGAACTACTTTCTCGAGAAATCAACCCTTTCTGACAAACAACATTTGTCTTTTGGTTCGGTGATAGGAGAGATACCCAATGTTTTATTTGGGATAACCTTATAAACATATATTTATCCTATTTTGGTTGTAAACATTTTACACATGCTATGCATACCAAAACTTAAGAAAAATGACAAATCAGGTCATTACCCAAACCATATCTTATATGTTGTCAATTTCAACGGATCATGATGGTGCTCTTTTCAGTGTAAAAGCGGTTGTCCTTAATGTATAAACTACAAACATATAATGGCAATTTTATTAATCTTACCATGTCAAACAGGGTTTGATTTTGTCTTTTGAATACTCCAATCTAATGTGGGGTATTCGAGAAGTATAAGTTGTAGAACAATTTTGCAACTTCTCAGATGTTTTGCTAAACTTGTAACTCAAACTTTATCCTTTATGATCCAATCATAAAAACTTGATTATCTTGTTACATTGATTTTAACTTCATATTAACAACCTTTTGAACCAATTCAAAATGTCAAACTCTGTTCCCTTTAAATAGATATACTCACATATCTACTTAAATCATCGACAGAATTTTATGAAGGAAAAATTAATCCACCATACATGACTACACATAATGGACTATATACATCAATATGTATAATCTCCACTAAATTAGTCGTCCATTCTACTTTGGCCTAAGAACGGAATTCTAGTCATCTTTTGGAAGAGGTCTCACAAGCGTCAATAAAATGACTCCGGAAGTCCATCAATATGGAGTTCCTTTATGTTTTCCTTTCCGATATGAACTAAAATGGTGGTGTCACAATTTAAGTGAAACTCTTCAACGTCTTGCAACGTTTAGCATTTAGTCTTATAGATGTTTACTTTACCAACATGATTTATATTAACATATCCATCAATTATGGAATATGATCATAGTTTGAACAATCTCATTTGTTCTCACAAAAGACTAGAACAAAATAACAAATTATTAAGTTCTTCAAATAAATCTTGACTGGTTGGTTCGATACGACAATGAACACAATAACACTTTATTTATGTTCTTGTCATAATCGATTCCACATCTATTACTAGTTCCTTTTAGGCCCTTGTATTTCTTTCATTGCGTTGCTTTGTATGACAACTCATACCAACCAATGTGGTATCAAAATACCAAAAATACTTTGTTAACTAGTAATACATCTATATCTTGTATATCAAGTATATACTCCTGAGCTGGACTTTTCCAGTTATCTTCTTTTCTGCCATATATCTATTTGTAATTCTATTTTCAATATTCCCTTTCCTTTATAGAAGAATCATTCAACATCAAACAATGCTAGTCTTACTAGCTCATTTTCTTTGGCGTGTTAGTCATATACTATCACCCATTGAGTCATACTTTGAGTTTGATTGTTCTACTAATATCACCATATTAATAGCATTCTTCTAGATTCCACTCTTAGCATTTTCCAAGTAAGGTAAACTACTTTACCCATACTTCTAATCCATCCCATCATAACAATTTTATGATTAAGCTATTATAGCTCGAAGGAAGGAATTTAGAGGATAATTTTTAGCATCCAATTTCTTGGAATATTCAAACGCCTAGCGTCTTCAATCATTGCATATATTCAGATAATATAAGCAAACATTGTCACGCTAAATTATACTCAGTAATGTTGCCACAAATAAGTTTCTAGATATCAATATATCTTTCACTTGATTGTTTCTGAAAACAACTCTTTTCAGTCCCTAAATCACCTTGATCAACAAAACATTCTTTTGAAGATAAAGTAATACGGAAGCAACCATGACTCTGGATTCTAAGTAGGAATTATTTGCTCTCTAGATTAATCAATCATTAACCACATGGAGCTAGGTAGGAAATACCAAAAATTTACAATAGGACTCAATTTTAAATTTCACTAATACGGTACCAATCTTAAATGGTATTTACCAGATCATAACAGTTATATCTCAATTAACAATCTAAGTGTAAGGTAGTTATGGATGCCAATGAATACTACAATTTGTGCAAATTCACTTTGATTAGTTGTTCATGATAAATAAGTTCAAGTTAATTCAAAATTAAACCATTAACTCCCACTCAAAAACAACATCCCTCTTAGTCGTCTTTAGTGATTACATGAACCAAATTCACTACACCAAAACCGATCATCACGTGAGATGATGTAGTTTCAAAGGCGAACATCGACATGTTCATCATATCATCCATATGACTCATGCTTTACCTTTCGGTTACGTGTTCCGAGGCCATGTCTGTACATGCTAGGCTCGCCAAGTAGAACCGTAGTATTGCTTGTGTTTCAAGGCCATGTCTGTACATGCTAGGCTTGAAAACACCCGTTGTATGCGAACGTTGAGTCTATCACACCCGATCATCACGTGGTGTCTCGAAACGACGAACTTTCTTAACGGTGCATACTTAAGGAAGAACACATTATTATCTTGATATTAAGTGAGAGGGATCATCTTATAATGCTACCATCGTTATCTAAGCAAAACAAGATGCATAAAAGGATTAACATCACAAACATCACATGTGAGGATTACGTGATATGATATGGTCCTCCTTGCACTTGATCTCCATCATGTGCATTATGGTATGATCTCAATCATTCCACCGGCGTGGTACCAAGTACCATGGCACCCCAATCTTGATTGTCCATCAATAAGAAGACAATCATATGGATACCTTCCGGTATATCAATAATTTACAAAATAGATCATCTCATAATCAAATTTGTAATATTGACCATGTCACATCACATGCCCAGCAAAAAACTAGTTAGACGCCTCTAATTTATTTTTGCATATTTTACGTGGCTTAGGGCTTTCGATGATAGAACCGTTCATACCTACGAACATCAACCACAACGTTGATAAACACATTTTTAACAACCCTTCATAGATTAGATCTTAACTATAGTAGGAGAAACAGACACCCGCAAGCCACTTATGCAATACAAGTTGCATGTCAGTTGTGGAACAAGTCTCATGTACGTGGACATGTAAGGTTAGTCCGGGCCGCTTCATCCCACTATGCCACTAAGATCATAAAATAATCAAGGAGGTAATAACATGATCATCAACGCCCACATACACCTATGTGTTCTACCCGTACAAAACATCTACGCATAGATCCGGCTCTGATACCACTGAAGGGGAACGTAGCATAGAAAACAAAAATTTTCCTACGCGAGAGACACCCGAAAGGCCAAGATCTAATCTAGGAGACGAATTGCAACGGGCAACAAGAGGGTTAAGGAGAACACATACCCTCGAAGACTCAAAGTGGTACGAGATCAAATCTCGTTGTTGGCGTAGTCGTACTCACACCGATCCCGATAGCGAGAAGATGGCACCGCAATCCGGCGGTGCATCCGTGATCGGTCACACGTACGGTTGATGACGACCTCCGTTCCCTCGTTCCAGCGGGGCGCGGAAGTAGAGGATCCCTCGGAACTCCAGCAGCACGACGACGTGGTGGTGGTGAAGAATCCCACGGTCAGGGCTTCGCCAAGCCGGAGACCATGAAATGGAGCAGCGGGTGGAGGGAAAGGGAAGTGGCCAAGTGTGTTGAGGAGGGAGAGCTCTCACCCTCCTTTTATAGGAGAGGGGGGAGGCAGCCCAAGGGGGGGTGCGGCCAGCCCATGGGGGTGCCCCCACCTCTTCCCTCATCATGTGAGTGGAAGCTCCACTCACACCCACTCATGCTCCCATAATTTCCCACTTGGAAAATCCAAAGGTTTTCTTTTAATAAATAAATAAAACCTTTTTATTTCTTTATTTCAGCATTTGTTAATTCTATTAACAAACTTTTGCATATAGCACCTCGAATCATTTGTTAATTCTATTAACAACCATTCGACGAAAAACCCCTTGAACTATTTCAATTTTCCCCGAAACAATTTCGGTGCTGTCCAAAATATTCTTCGATATTCCGTATCCTCTCAAATGCGTCATCGAACCTTAAGTGTGTCACCCTACGGTTCGCGAATAAGATAGACATGACCGAGACTCCTCTCCGATCAATAATCAACAGCGGGATCTGGAGATCCGTGATGACTCCTATATATTCAACGATGACTCTCGTGATCGTGTGAACCAACAACGCCGTGAACTATTCCCTTTGTCTCGCGATATTTTACTTGTCCGAGATTCGATCATTGGTATCAACCATACCTTGTTCAATCTCGTTACCGACAAGTACTCTTTTCTCGTTCCCGTGATATAACATCCTTTGTGATCATATCACGTGCTTGCAAGCGGTTTCGATGTGATATCACCGAGAGGGCCCAGAGTATATCTCTCCGTCATTTGGATGGACAAATCCCACTCTTGATCCATGATCCTCAACTAATACTTTACGAATACTTAACGACACCTTTATAGTCACCCTGTTACGGTGTGACGTTTGATGCCATCAAAGCACTCTTCCGGTATCAGTGATTGACATGATCTCATGGTCTAAGGAATAAGTTACTTCGTATGTTTGATATAACAATGTAAACTAAATGACTTGATCGCATTGCTATATTATCTTTGGGTATATGTTCATCACATCATTCTTCTAATGACATGACCCCGTTATTAATAACATCCGATGTTCATGATCAGGAAACCTTGATCATCTATTAATCAACGAGCTAGTTAAAAGAGAGGCTTTACTAGGAACCATTGTTTGTTTATTAAACACACATGTATCAACGTTTCCGGTTAATACAATTCTAGCATGAGAAATAAACATTCATCATAAACAAGGAATAAGATAATAACCATTTTATTATTGCCTCTCGGGCATATTCCCTTCAAGGCAATATTATTCGGATTTACCTCATGTTTAGCTATCAAAGCTTCTAAGATATTTTATTCATCGGCCCTCAAGGTGTGAAGGGCCTCCAGCATCTGGGAGAATGTCATGTCTTCGGGCCTGACGCCAGAAGAGCCGGCAGCTTGATCACCTGGCGGGTGAATTTTCCCCGACTTTGGAGTCGAGACCCGGACTGTCTGGGTGTCCGGGTTTGGAGAAATCGTCTTCGTGTCCGGGATCTCAACCTCTTTGTCCTCAGCCTCTTCGGATGGCTTTGGAGACCCGGTTTCCTGGTGAGTTGGGTCACCCAAGGAGCCTTGTTCCTGGTGGTCTTCAGCATCACCGCCAGTCGCGGCGTCCGTATTATCAGTCGGCCCCTCCATTTCCCGGTTATCTGTCTCCATGTTCTCCGGGTCACTAAGTGTGACTTGGGCGCTAAGGAAAAAAGAAAGAAACAGTTAGTGGCAGTGGGGGAAGATTATCGAGTGTGCAGGGATATCATACAGCAAGGACTCACCCGGTGTTCACAGCATAATCCGGGGGGAGCTCGCTGCTGGAAGCGGATGAAACTGTCGCAGAAACCGATAGCGGAACCCGGAACTGCCCAGCCCGAGGATGGCTGGGGGAGGGGTGACGCCGAGGAGAATTGGAAGGGTTAGGTGGAGGAGTACCGGCACGGCGGACCGGTGAGGTGGCGATGCCCGGGTTGAGGGGATCGTCACCCGGGGAACTCCGCGTCACTCTACGCTTGGCCGGAAGAGAGTCCTTCAAATGGGGTGAGTTGGATAATTGTTGATTAAGTTTTCGCATGCTATCAAAGGAATAGGGTTCGGAGGACATAAAGGAGAAGGGAACCTTGGATACCACCCCCCCTGGTCTTCCTCTTGGCCCCAACAACTGCTTCCTGTTCAGGGTCGCTTTGATCGGATTCGGTGGCCTCCGGGTCCCCCTCGTCTTTGTCATCTTTGTCCTCCAACCCTGTAAGCCGAGTATGCACAGTCGGAAAAAGTTAGATGTGCGAGCAAGATGGCGCAAGTGAAGTTGATAGAAGACCCGGATAAATACCTTCGTCATTGTCAGCCGGTTCCTCATCTTCTTCCGGGTCTCCGGAAGAAGGGGAGGTCTCGACGTTCCAGAAAACGTTATCAGCCTGAGACAAAAGCACAAGGGTAAGAATCAGTAGTCATATCAAGCGAAAGCATGAAGGTAAAAGTATAAGAGTCGGATTTTACCGCTGGAGCCGGGTTATCCCGGGTGAATGGAGCTAACCCGGCGATGTTTTTGATCACCTCCAATTTTTCCGTCAAGAAACTCTTGATGGTTTTGTTGGTATCGCCGGCTGGGTAGTTCTTAGAAGAATATCGAAGCGCGTCTGTGACGTGCCCCGAGTAGTCGCACATTAGCTTGGTGCGGATGGAGTTGGGCTGGATCCTGAAGTCCACCCAGGTCTTGACCAAGTTGAGCCCAAGGAGACCTTGGGCGGAGAGGACGGCTATCTTGGTTAACAGAGGTTGGATGGCCTCCCTGTCCGACTCAGGGGCAAAGGCGTTGAAGGACTCGGAGATATCAAGGAGACCCTCCGAGTAACCCGGCAATTTCCTTTCGCCGGGTGGGGATGTGTCTCGGCAGTAGAAGAAGGATAATTGCCAGTGTTTGACGTGGGAATTCAGATTAAGAGTTGGCATTGGAGAATTTTTGTGGCGCTGGATGGAAACCCCACCGCAAGCAAGAAGCGCCCCGTCACCGCTTTCGCGGCATGGTTTGCATTGGAAAAGTTCGATAAAAAGAGTCAAATTTGGCGGAGTGCACAAATATGACTCCAAAGAACGATGAAATGGGTTATGTTCAACATAGAGTTAGGCCCTATGTCGAACACCCGGAGGCCATAGTGGCTCAAGACCTCGCGGAAGAAAGGGTGACCCGGAGGGCGAAACCCCCGGGTCACATGTTCGATGAAGCAGATTACCTCACCGGCAGCAGGCGTAGGCCGGGTCTCATCACCCGGCGGCCTCCAGTGGATGTCTTCCTGAGGGGGGAGGACCCCCTAACTCGGCCAGCTCTTCAAACTTGGCCTTGGTGACTGTTGATCGCGCCCAGTTGGCGGATATTGATTGGGTCGTCCTTGTCTTGGCTTGCTGTTTCCCTTGCTTCTTGGGAGCCATGGGTTCGGTCTGCAAAAGCACGAGACAAAAAGGTACAAGACATAAGACTCGGAAGTCGTGGGTTATCCGGATATATGCAAGCAGTATCAAAAGAAGGCATGAGGACTATGAATTATCCGGGTATCACTTGACGGGGTGAAAGTTACAGGTTATCCGGGTATCGAGTAGCAATACAGAAATTATGGGGGACTTACGTATTGATGATCGTTTGCGGAAGAAGGTTAATTGCCCATGTATCTACTGCAAGTAAATGAACCGGAAGAGGCGAGTTTTCCGGGTATCAATGGCAAGTGCGGAAAATTTGGGCGGCCCGAGCCTAGATTGGAAATTTCATCTTCAAATTCGTGGTGAAATTAATGACTACAAGCAATAGGAGAATGAAGTGGATCCTATATTCAAGGCATTGGATGAACTAGAGTGAGTCTAAGCGACCTAATCCGGCGCGGGGCAAGAAATAGCCCGCGGTTGACCTAGATCTAATCTAGAGCGAATCAAGAAATTGCGAGGCTAATTCAATGGGAGCAAGGAGCTTACCGAAGGGGATTGAAGTAGAGCGCGGCGATGGCAAATAGCGCAATCTGAGTGACCCTTCGCGACTGCCGGCGAGCTGCTCGAGGGCGCGGCGGCGGAGGTCGGCGGCGGCGTGGGACGAGCTGTGGCGGAACGTAACCGGCGGTGGATTGGTTCCGGCGGTGTGCGCGAGGTCTCCGTGATGGCGCTCCGTAAGCTTGGGTGCGGGAGTGAAGGAGAGGAAGAAGAAATGGACCGTTGGGGTTAGGTTATCCCCCGGGTGCCTATTTATAAGGTGCGGGTGGATAAACCTAGGCCAACGGGCGAGAGCCGGAAATTTCGAGATAAAGGATATCCGCCGGATTTTCCGGGATATGCATTAAATGCTAGACGGGATATCCGGACAAGATATGAAGGAAATCTTCCTGCGGTATCAGGATCAGTTATCAAGTGGTGTAAGCTGGATCTTTGACATTCTTACCCGGGCGTTGACCCGGAAAGAGTAATGAGGGATTTAGAGAAAGCCGGGTTATTATATGGCCACCATGGAGTTAGGCCTAGCTGTTTATCGAAGCAATCTAACCCGGCTTCTATGAACTTGTTTGTTTGATAATCTTTGCAGGGAATAGCGTGCGCTTCAAGGAGGATCCCATGAAGCCCAAGCTATTCTGGGGACTACTGATGGAGGGATGATAACCCGGTAGGCCAACGCCAAGGAGTAACTCGGCCCAAAGGACGCTGCACAAGACCCGACTTAAGATAAAGGAGTTTCTAGAAGGCCCAGGAACGTAGGCCTCGTAACCCGGATTGTGGGTTCCGATAAGGAAGTTTAGGGTTTGTAAGCAGTGTCCGGGTAGGATTCAGAGTGCGCCTTGGAGAGTAGGCCAGGGGGTCCGGATATTATATAAGCCGGCCCCTAGGGTTAGACGAGGGAGAGATCCAAGAGTTAGAGCCATATCGCTAGGTATCGAGTATCCAGTGTAATACGAGATTTGAGTTAATATATCAAGATCGGAGACTCGGCGACTTGATTGCCGGCTACCAGATCGCACATCATCATGTTTTACCTTGAGCTAAACCCTCTCCCAAACACCAGAGTCGATTTGCCCCAAGATAAGTTACCCCCGGTAACGTCTGCCGTGATTATCCCACGACAAGCTAGTTGGTGCAAGGCATAGTATTGGCCTTCACTCATGTAGGCATGGTCACCATTTTTGTTGGCAACCCTGAGCATCTCGTTGGTAGCATTGGAAGCTCTCTTGCGGATGGTCGGAGTTGTCACTTGTGTCATTGGAGACGAAGAAGAAGAATGCCTTAGAGATGATGGCAAGGGATGAGCCTCTTTGACAATGTCACATGCATCAACGTGTTCATCATAGAGTGGTGGAGTGGTATCCTCATGCGCATGGTGATGTCGATCTTGTGTCATGGGAGGAATAGCTTCACACTTTTGATGTTGGTGTTGCGCTTGTGGCGATGAGGGAAGCTCATGTTCTTGATCATGAAGGTCATAGTTCTTCCTCATGGAATGTCGCACATGATGTAGGTGTAGCGGTGATGATGAAGTGAATCTCGCCTCATGTGATGAAGAAGGAGGAGGATCATGACATATATGGCGATGTAGACCTTGCTCATGTGCTTGATCATGACGTCCTTTGTCCTTCCTCAAAGTATGTCGCTCATGGAAGCTGAGTTTGGGTGTTGGTGGTGAAGTATCTCTTGCCTCTTGCCTTGACGAGGTAGTGGTATCATAGTGTCCATGGCGAGGATGTTCTTGATCCTTGTCGAAGGCGGGATGCGAATAGAAAGCACAATCTTGGTGAAGATGAGGTGGAGGCTCCCATTCCTCATATGGATGATGACTCTCATGGTCCTTGCACCTTGTAACATTGAGGCAAACGGCGCTCTTCATGGCCTAGATGATGTGGTGCTTCATCCAATATGGGAGGAGAAGAATCATGGATAGCATCTCAATTTTCTTGATGTTGACGAAGTCGCTCATGTGGGTCCTCATCAAAAATAGGAAGTGAGAGGTCTTCACTTGCTTGTTGTTGAAGTGGTCGCTCAAGAGGTTCCTCATCAAACATGGGAAATGAGATATCATGAATAGCATCCGTGCCTAGTGGTGGTCGAAGTGGGCTCTCATAGGGGTCTTCATCAAAGAGACGAAGTGAGAGATCATTTGTAGCATGCCTACTTTGTTGTTGATGATGGTGGTGCTCATAGGGGTCCTCATCAAATATGGGAAGTGAAGTAGCATGTAGAGCAATCCCACTTGATTGTTGTCGATGGTGGCGCTCAATGGGGTCTTCCTCGAAGATGGGGAAAGACAAGCCATAGGGAGCATTCGCACTCGCTTGATGTTGAGAAGTTCTCTCATTTGGGTCTTCATCAAAGATAGGCGGTGGAAGCTCATGTGGGTCATCCTCGTTGGTTTGGCGATGGCGGTCATGATGGAGAGGATGGCGCCGATGGTCATTGTGGTGGAGTCGAGGGAGGCATTCACTAGAAGCCATGTCGAGGGCACCTTCTTGATAATGGCCTTGGTCTTGGTGGTCATTGTGGTGGTGACACACATTTTTCCTTGGAAGCCTTGAATGTGGGCAAGCACCATCCACGAAGCCATTTAGACCAATGTCATGAGTCGAGCTTGGAGAAGGTGGGTGATGAAGAATATCCTGTCGTAGAGGGTGATCTTGAAGAGGGTCACCACGGCCTTGTCGGTATCGAGGTCGACGTAGTGGTGATGGCGAGCAATGCTCAAACCAATGTCGTCGCGGAACTTGTGGTGGAAGATGCGGCAAGGTGGGTGTACCACTCTCTTCCATATGGCGATGGTGATCACGGCGACGGTCTTGGTGATGAGCGTGGTGATGAGAGCTTGAAGGTTGTTGATGATGAAGCTTGCGGCGTTCCCGCACTTCATGTGTGGGATGACGCCGAAAGTCATTCGGATGCCTTGGCTTCTTGGCCCTCTCGCTTGATGGGGCCTGGATGATGTCCTTCTTGTGGCGCCGTCTTGATGTTGAAGGAGACAATCTTGACGTTGCCAACTTGTCGGATTTCTTTTCGTTGCGCCATCTTGAGGTTGAAGGGATTTGTCTTGTGTTGGCCTTGGCATTCTCCTTGAAGCTCCATGGTGGTGAGCATGAACCATCGAACATGTGATGTCTTGGCCACCGAAGCTTGGAGAGGAAACGCTTGTAGGTGAGCTCGTCCATGTCGGAGTCATTGTCGGTGTAGAACTCCGCCATGATCGAGGATGCGTTGTCGGTGTAGTAGGTCTCCATCTCGTCATCCAAGCTTGCGGTGTCATTGTTGTAGTAGTGGTTCATGTCGTTGTAGCTCATGGAGTCGAAGTTGGCGTGGTGGTTGCGGTGCTCCTCCATGTCGATGATGCTTGGGAAGGAGTAGTCGGTGTAGAGCTCGACGTCGTGGTCGTAGTAGTGGTGGTGATCCACCATGTCATGCTCGTAGTAGTGGTCATCCACGATGTCGTGCTCGTAGTAGAGGTCGTCCACCACGTCATGCTCGTAGGAGTGGAGGTCCATGTCTAGCTCGTTGTAGTCGTAGTGATCCATCATGGACTCATCATGGTCATCATGGCCTCCAAATTCATCGCTCTCTCTATACATGGTTAGCCACAAGCACAAGTGTATATATGGAGTGTGAGGACCTAAGAGCTCAAACCTCACCTTTTAGCAAATATTGGAAACTAGTGGACCAAGCCAAGAGAAACCGATAACAAAAAGAATGAAGTGACTTGAGTTCGAAAGATCCCAAAAACACGCTCCAAAACACACACGGCTTATGGGTGGATGGCAATGGGTTAGAAATGTGGCGAGGAAAACGAAAAATCCAAAGAAAATTTTGTTGTAAAACGTGGAGAAGAATCAAAGAAAAGTTAGCACGAAAACCAAACCTAGTGGAGGAAAATGATATGGTGGAAACGAAAAACACACACACACACAAATGATAAATGGGGTTAGTGCGGCCAATGGACGAGCGGAGACGAAATGTACCTATCGAAGACTAAGCTCAATGCCACACCAACGCAAGGAGGACGCTAGCTCAAACCGCAATTAACAAGAGGCAACAAGATTCACAATGTGGCAACCGGTCACTCTCTTCTCTCTCACAACTCGAAGCTATGCGTTCCTACAAATGATAGCAATTGGCATCGATCTTTGCTTCTTTTGGTTTTTTTTGCTTCTTGCTCTTTCTCCCTTTTTTCGCTTTTTGATGATGATGATGCGGAGATGATTCCCAAATGCCAATGCCTACTCGTAGCTAGTCTCGCACAAGCGCAAAACTAGCACTCTCGGTGCCACAAATGCGATGCCAAGCGGTGTAAAAGAACTAGTCCAAGTAGGTAAGTTACACAAAGGAATGGGTTAGTTCAAGCGGAAGCAAGTTATACCTATGCGGTGGATGATCTCGAACTTGCGGCCGGTGGATGTCGATCTCGTGTGGATCCGATGATGTAGATGCTGATGCATGTAAAATGCATACATGAACTTTGCATGTTATTACTTGTTTTTCCTACATATTAGCAACTTATATTCATGTTTTATAATGATTTGGGGGATTTTTTAAACAATCCCCCTTCTTTTGGTTCTAACCCTGTTTTTCCAGAAAACGTCTTTTTTAGTGTTTCAGACATTCCGGGAGCTTCGGGACTCCAAAAAGGGCAAGGCCAAAGAGCACGGTTCAGAATTTTCGAGACCAAGACCATGGGCCAAAGTAGAGGGCCAAAAGGCCAACCAGGTGGCAAAGAGGACCCTCCACGCGGCCAGATTCCTTGGCCGCGTGAGAGGCCCCATTTTTGCCCCCGTGGCTCCGATGCCGTCGATATTTCTTCTCCCGAGTGTCTCGTGACCTAAAAACGACTATATAAAGGGTCCCCTGGCCTTTTCGAGGAGGGGGCGGCGCCTAGAGACGAAACCACGAAACAGAGAGACAGAAGGCTGCCGCCGGAGAAGATCGGAGGGGGGAAACGCCGCCGGGATCACCCCCTGAGGGCTCCACCCCCCTCCGGCGTGTTCATCATCAACATCTACAGCAAGATCAGCTCCATCTCTCCACTGTAATCTCTTGGCAAACACGATGTATGATGCAATACTATATTCCCTTGATGTATTGTGTCTCCCCGTCTATGTTTGAGTAGTGAATTGTTCTTGGCAATGGTGAAATCGTTTGTTGATTGGTTGCATACAAGTTTGTTATCTTCTATGATTGTCTTTATGTACAATATATGAGTGCACGCATATGTTGGGGAATGCATGTAAGGTGATCACCGGTAGCATAATGGAGTGGTGGTGACTTGGGAGTGACAGTAACCTGAGACCGAGCCACAAAGTTAAGTTATTGGGGG
The DNA here is from genome assembly GCA_028641055.1 of Alopecurus myosuroides. Taxonomy (NCBI): domain Eukaryota; kingdom Viridiplantae; phylum Streptophyta; class Magnoliopsida; order Poales; family Poaceae; genus Alopecurus; species Alopecurus myosuroides. Next base: position 248,822,923 of record CM054061.1, on the reverse strand, counting down.
ATATATATAGGGGACCTTAGAACGTAAGGCTATGGTGGGACTTTATGTCTTAATCAATCTTGTGCAGTCATTTACTTGGCCACATGATCCATCATGAGGGGTTGTAGATCATTTACTTGACTATACCTATTCATGGCTCCTTCCTAGAAGAAACAACTAAGACTAAAACATGTGCTTCCCTAATTGTGACAACCACACGAACGAAACACCTATTGCTAGAACACTTGCTCCCTTGAGATACTTGAGATATTTGTTGCTTGCTACTTGTGAAACTTGCTTAGAAACTAGCTTTAGAAACTTGCTCTAGGATTTCTTGCATTTTAAACTTGCTTCACTAGTTACTAGACAAACCACACTCCACGTCACTTGCTTTTAATTAGTTAGTTCCTTTTAGTCAAACTTATTGCTTTGCATAAACAGCCATATAAGAGGGTTATAGGGCTTTAGAGAATAGATAGCTTACCTTCAGCTCCTCGTGGGTTCGACACTCAAATACTTATCGAAAGGTACTACAATTGATCTCCTGCACTTGGGAGTCATCAAGCACTTTTCTGGCGCCGTTGCCGGGGAGCGTTGTGCTAAGCTTTTATTCTTGTTTGCATTGCATACTAACATATAAACCTAAAACACAAAAAAAATTATGAAATGGAAAACAACCAAACAATTTTAGAACTGTATAATATCTATCTTGAATTAGGACATGAAGTGTTTGAGGAGAAATTGAAAAATTATTTGCACAACAATCGTATTTGTGGTAGTACTAATTCTTTGAACACCTTTATTGCTAAGGAAAACCATGAGCTTGGGGAAGTTTGTCTTGATGAATATGATTTTTTTAGTCCCCCTACTATTGAGGATAAAAATGATATACTTGCTGAATGTATGGAAAGTTTTAAGCTTGGGGAAGTTGGTTTTGATGAGCATGATATTTCTAGTTCCCCAAGCTTGGAGGAGAAAATTCACTTTGATGATACTATGCCTCCTATATATGATGATTGCAATGAAAATTATGAATGTTTAACTCCCACTATCACTAATGAGGATTTTACTTATGTGGAGAGTAGTGATTCTTTTATGCATGTGGCTCATGATAATAATGTTTTATGTGATATTCATATTGTTGAATCTATTCATGATGCCACTGAAAATTATTATAAGAGAGGGAAACATGGTTACACATATTTCAACAATATTAAGTTTCCCCTCTTTATGCTGAAAGTATTGAAGTTGCACTTGATCTACCTTTCTATGCTTTCTATTATGTGCTTCTTTTATTTGTTTCATTACAAAATGCCAATGCATAGGAAATGGGTTAGACTTAAAAATAAATTGTTTAATATTTTTTTGGTGTGTTCCTTATGCTTTAATTTCCTACTCGGTTTGAGCACACATTTATGTCTTTACAACATGTAAAATGCCTTTACCTACTGTTATGTATCATTTAGTTTAAGATTTTCATTTTATAAAAAATTTGGGAAAGTAAATGAGAAGGATGAGTAATGGAGAAGTTGGGGTCGACCTTGAACATGTGTTGTTCATGCCAATGAAACCATTGCAAAGTCTCTATCATTAAAACTTTTTCCAAAGCTAAAAACAATAAAAATATTAGTTCACTACTGTAACATCACATTTCTGTCTTATTTCTCATCTTAAATGGCAAGAATAATCTTATATGAGAGATAGGATTAAACAATAGTAATTAGCTGTCAAGAAAACAGATTCCTGAACTTCACTGCGAAAAATGTTTAAAATCACAGAAGTGGAATTTTGACCTGGTAATTTACGACAGTAATATCTAGTTATCACTACATATTTCATTAGTTTTCAGTTTTCTGATTTGAGCAACTTAAGTGCCTCTAAAAATTCACTCTTTACGGGCTGTTCAGTTTTTGGCAGATTATGTCTTTATTTTGCATTGCTCTCATTACTTGTGTTTTGTGTGGTTCTTTTGATCAAGGAGCAATGCACAACTGTAGTAAAAGTAGTTAATATTTAGAATCAACTCATTATGTGTCTTTGCTGTACTATGTGGATTTTATTTATGGAGGCACTAACCCCTCTAATCAAATTTTATGTTGAGATTTGTGTAAGAAGAAATTTTCAGGAGGAAGAGTTGAGTGAGATGAACAAAGATCAAGAGGGACAACCAATCAAGCTTGGGGATGTACCCCTGGTCTCACCCTACACGTATCAAAGAAGTGCAAGAATCCAAGATTGGGGATGCCGAGCCACCTCACTCCAACCATCATGATGTTAAGTAAGTAAAGCCTAGCTATATGGCTATAAAGAAAGCGCTTTACTGGAGGCAACCCGGTTGTTTTTGTTTGGATTTTCCTAGTGTCCTCTTGCTGTCTCAAGATATTAGCTTTTTTTTTTAATTCTGGAGTTTTCAATAAAGAGTCAAGTCAAACCCATTTGGACTTATAAGTTGCTATCCTAGTGCATGAAATTTCTGTTTCAGCACGAGTCTGCTCACCGTATGATTTTACGTTTTTTATTGGTATGTCGGATTGAGCTAATTCTTTAGTATGTTCGGAAACTTTTTGTCCTTTGTGAGCACAAAAATTGGCTTAATTTTCTGACGAGTCTAGCTTAGGGAAAAACGTTCGTTTTGCTGCTATTGCTTTTCTCGACAGATTCTTCCTTCTTTTCTTTTATGCACTCTTTGGGCTTGGGAATCGAATTTCCATGATTCTTTCAAGCAAAAGAGTGAACATATAACACAATAAACCTTATTGTCTATCTACTGGAGCATTTGATTTGGAATTTTGCACAGCAAGCATGTGATTTGTTTGTCCTTGCTAATCTCACCCCACAGAAAAAGAATGGGAGAAACATGTTTTGTGAAGTTTTTTCACAGGGAATAGAGGAGCTGCGCCTCAAGACATCCAAGAATGGTGAAAGCCATAAGATTGGGGATGTGATGAACACCCCACTGGAGCTACACTCTTTTGGTTAGCACACGTCTACTTTCTGTTTTTCTAAGCAAAGCATTTATCGTAGAGACTTGAAGCGTCTAGTTTTTGTTTTTATTTTTGTTTTGATAAGACCACACCCATCATTTTATATGAGATTGAGCTACTGGAGTTTGGGGTTGGAATTTATTGGATGCTAGTATTATGATTTGGAATAGGGATGCCATGGTTGATTTGAAGAGCTACATATGTTTGCATGATTTATAGGCTTTTATGTGTAGAAATTTGCAATAATGTTGTCTTGAGCTATCTCTTATTCATGTCCTTGATGTTAATTGCTGGTTTATTTAGTTTGTCATGAAATGAGTAGTTCTATGGACATATGCATGCATAGTAGCTGGTCAACTATCTCCCTCTTGCTAGCCAAAAATTTAAAAATTCCAACAAGTAAAAACTTGTTTCCAACACTCCTTAGCCAAGTATTTCCAGTGAGTCCACCATATCTTCCCATTAGCTTCATTGCTATTCCGAGTATGTTCACCATGTTATTGTGTTATTTATGTTCTAAATTAAGATATTCACTTTATTAATTTTCATGGGTTGAACTTGGGATAGGACTCTCACGAACTTTTGAAGGCACACTTTACTTTTTATGCATCTAATAAACATGACCCAATAATGGGAGCCACAAGTTTTGCGTTTGACAAGTGTGTGGTTGGGAGCTAGCTATAAACGTGTATCGCCGGAAAGCTTTCAACATTGCACAAAAATTTACATTTGGTTGATATCATGTACTTTTGTTTTTGGACTCCTGCCATGCCGAAATGAAATAGAGGAATAGTAAGTTTTGATGAGTAAGTATCTATATGACTAGAGAAACGCATTGGGCCGCTAACCCAAGACATGCTTTATCATGGTGGAAATTTACTTACAGCTTGAGTGACTCTACAACACATCTTACAATAAAATAAGAAGCTATGCATAATAGTGAATGAAAATAAAAAGGATGATTAGTCTACTCCGTTTGTTTGTCTTGTCATTGTGACATGGGCTTGTTTCCATGTCATGGGGCAAGAGGTACCTCTTTGTGGTTCTCTATGATGTCATTAATACTTATTATGATTTACAAAGCTTATTAGGAATCTTAAGTTGAGTAATCATGGAGTAGGTTTTCACACTCACGGGGCATGAGGCTTTCAACCACCTTGTCATTCACATTACTTCAACATTCACCATTTAAGATGCTAGTGATAAAGGGGCAATGAGAGTCCTAGATCAATAGATACCACATTTCAATTAGTAATTTTAGTTGAATAATTTAGAGGCTAAATAAGACTTGATCATGTTTTATCTCTACTCAATTTTCTCCAAAGTGTCCACCATATTTTCTATTTTCCATTATGCTATTCTTTGACCAATATAGGATTTTATTTTTCATTTTGTGTATGCATTTGGTCCATAGTGCTTTTATTTCATTATACACTTTGTGAACTTTCATGAAGCATCTTTGCTTGCATATTTGATATTTCTTACAACATGAATTGTATATTTATACTCATTTCTAGTATTAATCATTTGATTATATGTAGCATGAATAATCCTCCTTGATATCCCATGATTGTTTCAATATGAAAAGTCCATGTTAGTTTTATCACCTTCATACTCGAGGACGAGCATGGATTAAGCTTGGGGATGTTGATGCATGTAAAATGCATACATGAACTTTGCATGTTATTACTTGTTTTTCCTACATATTAGCAACTTATATTCATGTTTTATAATGATTTGGGGGATTTTCTAAACAATCCCCCTTCTTTTGGTTATAACCCTGTTTTTTCCATTAAAACGTACTCTTTAGTGTTTCAGACTTTCCGGGAGCTTCGGGACTCCAAAAAGGGCAAGGCCAAAGAGCACGGTTCAGAATTTTCGAGACGAAGACCATGGGCCAAAGTAGAGGGCCAAAAGGCCAACCATGTGGCAAAGAGGACCCTCCACGCGGCCAGATTCCTTGGCCGCGTGAGAGGCCCCCTTTTTGCCCCCGTGGCTCCGATGACGTCGATTTTTCTTCTCCCGGGTGTCTCGTGACCTAAAAACGACTATATAAAGGGTCCCCTGACCTTTTTGAGGAGGGGGCGGCGCCGAGAGACGAAACCACGAAACAGAGAGACAGAAGGCTGCCGCCAGAGAAGATCGGAGGGGGGAAACGCCGCCGGGATCACCCCCGGAGGGCTCCACCCCCCTCCGGCGTGTTCATCATCAACATCTATAGCAAGATCAGCTCCATCTCTCCACTATAATCTCTTTGCAAACACGATGTATGATGCGATACTATATTCCCTTGATGTATTGTGTCTCCCCGTCTATGTTTGAGTAGTGAATTGTTCTTGGCAATGGTGAAATGGTTCGTTGATTGGTTGCATACAAGTTTGTTATCTTCTATGATTGTCTTTATGTACAATATATGAGTGCACGCATATGTTGGGGAATTCATGTAAGGTGATCACCGGTAGCATAATGGAGTGGTGGTGACTTGGGAGTGACAGTAACCTGAGACCGAGCCACAAAGTTAAGTTATTGGGGGATATATATAGGGGACCTTAGAACGTAAGGCTATGGTGGGAATTTATGTCTTAATCAATCTTGTGCAGTCATTTACTTGGCCACATGATCCATCAAAAGGGGTTGTAGATCATTTACTTGACTATACCTATTCATGGCTCCTTCCTAGAAGAAACAACTAAGACTAAAACATGTGCTTCACTAATTGTGACAACCACACGAACGAAACACCTATTGCTAGAACACTTGCTCCCTTGAGATACTTGAGATATTTGCTGCTTGCTACTTGTGAAACTTGCTTAGAAACTTGCTTTAGAAACTTGCTCTAGGATTTCTTGCATTTTAAACTTGCTTCACTAGTTACTAGACAAACCACACTCCACGTCACTTGCTTTTAATTAGTTAGTTCCTTTTAGTCAAACTTATTGCTTTGCATAAACAGCCATATAAGAGGGTTATAGGGCTTTAGAGAATACATAGCTTACCTTCAGCTCCTCGTGGGTTCGACACTCAAATACTTATCGAAAGGTACTACAATTGATCTCCTGCACTTGGGAGTCATCAGATGCGTAGGCGATGTCGATGGCGACGCGTAGGAACTTGCCTCACTCAAATCGGAACAACGACGACAAAGAAAAACAAGATACAAAATCTGTCCAAGAATCGAAGAGCAGGATTTTTCTGAAATTTTCGCTCAAATTCGAAATTTCTCCCAAATCAAGAAAATTTTTGGACAAATTCGAGAAAAATGGCTGAATGGAAAGGTGGGGAATGGTCTTTGGCAACAAATCTATGAAACAAAACCACGAAAAACTCAACGAATCAAGAGATCAGTCGAAATCCCTTTCGGCTATTTTTGGTCAAATTTTCGAATTTATGGTGGATAGAAGAAAAATTGGTGGTAGGGGAGGGGGTGGGGTGTCGGATTCGTGTCAATCTAGCTCTGGATACCAGATGATGAGGTGTTGACCTCTAAGTTGCCCCGATCTTCACGAATCGACAAGAACGAACGAAGAACGCACGAAGAACGCGATGAACACGAGAGGGGGAATCGAGGGCAAACGCGCGGAAACACAAAAGGGGGGGAGATAACTCGTGAAGCCTATGAGGGATCGCAAACCCAAGTCAACAACACGCTAATTGAACCGATTCCTCTCACCGGTCGGTCCACCGATCCAACAGAAGCCGCAAGGGGAAGGTTGGCAAGCGCTACTAGAATCACAAGGTGAAAGAGTAGCTCCTTGGAGAGATCTTGATACGGTCCTAGATACACATCGTAGGAGTAGCGTCGTAAGAGGAGTCACCTCACAAGAGGGATACAAGGGCAAAGCCCGAAGTTCTCAAATCATCCCTAAACCCTAGATCTAGCCACCGGAGTCCCTTATATAGCCTAGGGGGTAGGTGAGTGAAAATGGGGCCAAAAAGGTGTATTTCCGCACAAAAACAGGGCATCCTGGCCTGGGAGGCCGGCCTGGCCGGTCTGAGGCCGGGGTGGGGGCGCACTCGGCCTGGGGCCAGGGTGGGAGGCCGGCTCCCTCGGGCTCGTTCCCGGCCTGGGGCCAGGCTAGCCCGGCCTGAGGCCAGGGTGGGATGAGGAGGCCGGCCTAGGCCAGGGTAGGCCGGCCTGGGGCCAGGGTAGGCCGGCCTGAGGCCAGGGGAGGCCGGCCTGGCCGGGGGGTGAGGCCGGGAGCCCCCTTTTCCCTCCGTTCTTCCACCTCGGAGCTCCGATCTTGACGTCGTCTTCACCCACTTCCTTCCTAGCTTCATGTGCATCTTCTTGGATGTGTTCTTGAGCATCTTGGGTCTCCATGTGGTGATCCCACCTATGCATGTAGAGGGGTATTTCATGAGGTAGAGCATCGTTCACCAAGTCACCAGAAACGTACGGAGATAGGAGTGAGTTCACCTTGTTGTGTATCGATGTTGTGCTTGGTTGAATACGGTGGGCTACATCAGACGCCGAATCTGCAAACGATGGAACCGAGGAACTTGACGGAGCACTTTGTGTGTTGTGACGTAACTAAGACAGCCTCTATCCATTTGGTGAACTTGTCGACCGCGACCAGAAGATGGGTATATCCTTTGAGTGTCGCCTTCTGTAGTGCTACTACCATGTCTAGTCCCCATTGAGCGAAGGGCCTAGACAAAGGGATTATGTGGAGCTCTGTGGCTGGTGTGTGCGGCTTGGGTGAGAATCGCTGGCAAGCGTCGCATCTCTCGACCAGGTCCTTGGCATCCCTGGCTGCCGTTAGCCAGTAAAATCCTGCTCGAAAAGATTTTCCCAGGATGGCTCTCCAACTTGCATGGTATCCGCAGTCACCTTGGTGTATGTCTCGAAGTAGTTCTTTTCCATCTTCGGGTGCGATGCACCTCTGGAGGAGTCCCCATATACTTTGCTTGTAAATCTCACCCTTTATCACTCGAAAACATTTACAATGTCAAACTATATGCCTTGCTTTAGAGATGTCCCCTGTGAGCTTCCTTCTGATCAAGTAGTCGAGATACTTGTGAAGGGTTCGTTGCATAGAAAACAAAAAAATTCCTACGCGATAGACACCCGAAGGGCCAAGATCTAATATATGAGATGAAAGGCAACACGCATAGAGAGAGTCTTAAGGAGAACATACCCTCGAAGACACAAAGCGTTACGAGATCAAATCTCGTTGGTGATGTAGTCGTACTCACATCGATCTCAAGATTGCGAAGATGAGCGCTGCAATCCGGCAGCGCTTCCGCACTCGGTCACACGTACAGCTCGATGACGACCTCCGTTCCCTCGATCCAGCGGGGCAGCGAAAGTAGAGGATCCCTCGGAAACCAGCAGCACGACGGTGTGGTGTGGTGGAGAAAACTTCGTTCAGGACTTCGCCAAGCGCATGAACATGAGGTGGATCAGCGGGAGGATGGAGATGGAGATGACACCAAGTTGTGTGTGGAGAGAGAGGTTCAACCCCTCTTTATATAGGAGGGGGAGGCAGCCACGAATTTTTGGTGCCTCCACCTCTCACCTCATCATGTGGGTGGAGTCTCCACTCAACCCACTCATTCTCTCATCAATTCCCACTCAAAATTCCAAGGATTTTCATTAATAAATAAATAAAACAGTTTTATTTCTTTATTTTAATATTTGTTAATCCTATTAACAAACATTAACACTTACCCCCTTTGAACTATTTGTTAATCAAACATTAACATATACCACCTTGAACTATTTCAATATTCCCCGAAACTATTCTGGTGATTATTTCAATATTCCCCGAAACAATTTCGGTGTTGTCCAAACTTTTCTCCGATATTCCCTATCCACTCATCGCGTCATCGAACCTTAAGTGTGTCACCCTACAGTTCGTGAATAATGTAGACATGATCGAGACACCTCTCCGATCAATAGTCAACAGCGGGACCTGGAGATCCGTAATGACTCCTACACATTCAACGATGAATCTAGTGATCGTGTGAACCATAAACGTCGTAACCAATTCCATTTGTCTCGCGTTATTTTACTTGTTCAAGATCCGATCATTGGTATCAACCATACCTAGTTCAATCTCGTTACTGACAAGTACTCTTTTACTCGTTCCGTGATATGACATCCTTGTGACCTAGACATGTGTTTGCAAGCGGTGTCGACATGATAACACCGAGAGGGCCCAGAGTATATCTCTCCGTCATTTGGATGGACAAATCCCACTCTTGATCCATAAGCCTCAACTAATACTTTCCGAATACCTAAGGGCACCTTTATAGTCACCCTGTTACGGTGTGATGTTTGATGACATCCAAGTACCCTTCCGGTATCAGTGATTGACATGATCTCATGGTCTAAGGAATAAGTTACTTCGTATGTTCGATATAACAATGTAAACTTGATGACTTGATCACATTGCTACATTCACTTTGGGTATATGTTCATCACATCATCTATCTATTCTATTCTATATTATATACTAAAAGCACAATACGGAGGTTATATTTTCGAGATACCACATTAGTCCACATCATTAGAATTATTTTGATAGTTGGATCTAAAATTCATGGTTGGGATTTAACCAAATAGCGTAACGCACGTAAGTATGTTCTATACATATATGTTATCTACCACGTTTTTTTTTGATAAAGGGCTTTTATTACTTAAGCATTGTTAAGCATTACACCTGGCCTATGAATCATAATAATGCACACACCCGAAATCCAAACTGAAAAACAGAAGAACGACAAATCTAAACAAATCCATCGGATGTAGACTGTCGTCGCTATGGAGCCCGCTATCCGGAGATCAAGCGCCCATCCATGTGGGATAAAAATATCCCTCGCCACCTGCTCCAGCCGTGCACACACCTTCGTAAAAAGGCCTGAAACTTCCCCCGCTGTAATGTGAACCACAAACGGAGAATACCTGTGCATATGAATAGAACCAGCATTCGAGAAAAAAATTATCATTGAAAATCTTGTCATTTCTACATAGCCAGAGCGACCAAATAACGGCTAGCGCTCCTACCCTAATAATAGTCTTTAAACATTTATCCACCCCATTCAACCAGTTACCGAATATATTCGCAACGGATGTGGGAGGGTAAAGGTTCGAAGCCATTTGGATAGCGGACCATATAGAACGCGCAAATGGACAATCAAAGAATAATTGCTTAATCGTCTCATTATGAGTACAAGAAACACACTTAGCACTCCCATGCCAATTACGTTTGACAAGATTATCCTTTGTCAGTATGACCCCTTTACAAAGATACCATGCAAAAATCTTAATCTTTAGCGTTGCCTTCATACGCCATACATTTTTAAAAATATCAACTGGCATGGCTGATTGGATCATAGCCTTATACATAGAATCCACCGAGAATTGACCATTCTTAGTGATCTTCCAACAAAATTCATCGGTGCCTGGTGTTAAGGTTACTGTAGTTAACCTATTGACCAAAGTCTGCCAAGAGGTAAGTCGTGGCCCGATTAAATCTCGTCTAAACGTAACATTAGGAGGTGATGTTTGCATGACCGTAGCCAACGTATCATCCTTATGTCTCGCTATAGTGTATAAAGCCGGATACTGTTCTCTGATGGTGGTATTACCTAACCACTTGTCCTCCCAAAACCGTATCTGCGATCCATCCTTAATCTTAAATACCCCATATCAAAAAAAATAGATTTTTATTCGCCATAAGTCCAGCCCAAAAGTGTGAATCACCAAGTTTCCACATAACCTGTGAGACTGCTTTCGAACCTATGTATTTTCGCTTAAGGAGGGTTTGCTAAACGCCATCTTCGGTTAGTAATTTGAACAACCATTTGCCAAGTAGGGATGAGTTCTTAACTTGTAAGTCGTGGATACCCAGCCCCCCTGATCTTTTGGTCGACAAACTACATCCCATCTAGCCAGTCTATATTTCTTTTTCTCGCTGTCACCTTGCCAAAAAAATCTTGATCGGAAATAGTCCAATCTTTTCAAGACTCCTTTAGGTAACTGAAAGAATGATATCATATACAGTACCATATTTGATAATATTGATTTAATGAGTACCAGTCTTCCACCAAGTGACAACAATTTCTCTTTCCAACTAGCAAGTCTTTTCTATAAACGTTCTTTGACTTCGCTCCATTCTGCATTAGTCAACCTCCTATAGTGTATTGGTATACCCAAATACCTAATAGGAAATTGACCATGCTCGCATCCGAAAATCTCGGTGTACTGCGCAATAGCATCCTCGGCCTCGCCAAAGCAGAACAATTCACTTTTATGGAAATTAATTTTTAATCCAGATAATTGCTCGAACACCAAATGGATTAGTTTCATGTTCGAAGTCTTCTCCAAATCATGTTCCATAAATAGAATCGTATCGTCTGCATACTGAAGAATAGACAATCCCCCATCGACAAGATGTGGAATTACTCCCTCAATTTGGCCGCTTTCTTTGGCTCTGTCAATCATGATCGCTAACATGTCTTCCACAATATTGAATAATATGGGCGAAATCGGATCACCTTGTCTTTTTTTTGGTTTGGAAGTATCTGCCAACATCGTCGTTGACTTTTATAGCTACACTGCCTCCAACCACAAAACTGCGAACTAGAGTACGCCACTCCTCTGAAAATCTTTTCATTCTCAGAGTTTGTTGTAGGAACTCTCAGTTCACTTTATCATAGGCCTTTTCAAAGCCTATTTTAAAAATTACACCATTTTGTTTTTTCGAGTGCAGTTCATGTACAGTTTCGTCTAGAGTCACGACCTCGTCAAGGATATTCCTACCCTGCATAAAAGCAGTTTGCGTAGGTTTTAGCACATGATCTGCCACGAAATTCAACCTAATGGTTGCACCTTTTGTAAAGATTTAGAAACTGACATTAAGAAGGCAGATTGGTCGATACTTTTGTATCCTTTCTGCATCCAAAACCTTAGGTAACAAAACGATTTTCCCAAAATTAAGACGATATAGCTCTAGATGTCCAGTCTGTAAACATCCAAACATCTCGATGAGGTCATCCTTAATAACCTCCCAAAAATGCTGGTAAAACTCTACCGGACATCCATCTGGGCCAGGTGCCTTATTATGCTCCATTTGAAATATCGCCTTATTTATCTCCTCTTCTGAGAAGGGAGCATTAAGAAAAGCATTTTCCTCATTGGAGACTTGGGGAATATCATCTATTCGGGTCTCGTCCATAGTAATATTTCTTATGTCAGGAGCCCCAAACAGATCTTTATAAAACTTTGTAATATAGGCCTTGAGACAATCTTGTCCCTCAATCAGACCTTCATCCTGATGAAGAGAGTAAATCCGTTTTTTCCTATGCCTTCCATTGGAAACATTATGGAAATAACAAGTATTTGAGTCTCCTTCAAGGATGAACTGAGCCTTCGATCTCTGATACCATTTGAGTTCCTCTTCTCGCAACATTTGTGCTACTTTTGCATTAGATTGACTTTTAAGTTCAATCTCTTGCAAAGAAAGCAACCTAGTCTCGGCGATCCAATCCAACTCATCAATGATTAAAAAAAGACGCTCTTTCTCTTTTTTAAGCATACCGGTCATGTGACGTGCCCAACCCTTGAGATACTTATTCACATTGCGCATCTTATTGTTCCATCTCCGTATTGGGTTATCGCCTAATACCGGTTTACTCCAAACTTTCTTAACTAGCTCATCAAAACCATCACGTAATTACCAACCAAGTTCAAACTTGAACTGTGACTGTGAGTGTGGTTTCGTAGTACTAGTTGAAAGTAGAAGAGGGGAGTGATCTGACAGAGACTCAATACGTTTGAGAGCACGTAATGTTACCAAAGGGAACTTAGCTTCCCAATCAGTACTCATCAGTACGCAATCTAACTTTTCGTATGTCGGCTCCGGTAGATTATTCGCCCAGATGAATTGTCTTCCGGACATGTAGACCTCTCTCAAATCCAGGATGTCAATGATAGCGTTGAACAAGAAAGGACAATGACCATCAAACCGTCCTCGTCTTTTCTCGTGTGGGAATCTTAACAAGTTAAAATCACCACCAATTAAAATTGGATGTGGATTATTATTCGCCAAGTTAATCAATTCACGCGGAAAATCCTCTTTAAACTCTTCCTGGACAGCACCATACACAGCAACTAAACTCTATACGAAATTGTCTGCCCGGTTACGAAGGTGTAATTTTATATGAAAATCACCATCCGTCCTTGCTAACACTTCCATGGAATCAGTTTTAACGCCTAGTAAAATGCCACCCAATCTTCCGCGGGGAGGAATAGAGTGCCATGTGAAGTCTAGACCCCCTGAAAGGCGGTTCAGAACACTCACCTGAAAGTCTCTCCTCCCTGATTCGGAGATATCCACAAAATCCAATTTATGATCCCTGATGTATTGTGCAATATTCAAATGTTTAGCCAAGTCTCCAAGACCTCTGCTATTAATGAATAAGCCATTCATCAGGAAACAATTGGATTTTGGCGGTCTCAAGGTATTCCGCGGTAAGTTTTTCCTTTTCTGTTTAGCGGATTTGGATTTCCGGCCGGATGCATAGAGATCAAATACAGATCCTAGTCCGTCCTCATCCACTCGCACCTCCGTCCCTTCCCCCGCAAGATGAGATAAAAGTTGTCCTTCCGAAGAGGCATTCGCTGAATCATCATCCATGTAGGGTATGTCCACCCGCGTAGAAACACATGGTTTAACCGTTAAACGATCATATTCCATATGCTTCAGCGCTTGGGCGGACAACATGATCTCAGAATCATTTCTACCTAAATTAACACCAATTTTACCTAAACTAGAAGATAACTTGGCATTAGAAAAAGTAAGAAATGACTTCTGAGACGAATCCGTACCTTTAGGCGAAGCAGAATACATCGCCGCCTTCCTGCGCATGGCCTTGGACAACGCGTCCTCGTCCGTCGCAGCAGATCCGTCGTCCGCCACACCTTGGCGCGCACTACGCCTCAGTATCTTGGCCGGGACCACTGCTACAGACGATGGAACCGCGGCGGAGGGGGACAAGGGCGATGAAGATGCCCCCCCCCCCCTCCAGCCACTCCTGCCGTCACTCCAGCCTCAACGTCAACGGGCAACCGCCCACTCCTTGATGTCGGCGAAGAGGAGTGAGCGTCGACCACCGCCGTCGCACAGCTGGCTGCCTCCTGCAGGCCAATGCCTGCGCCACCAGCCCGGGCAGCAGGCAGCAAACCGGCCTGCCCGCCATCTGCCGGCCTGCCACCGTCCCTGTCCGCCGCATGGGCGGCACCCAAGTGCGCGTCGCACATCGCAGTGGCTACCATGCCAGGCCCATCTGTTGTGAGCCCGCCTGGCGCACAGGCCTGGAGCCCAGCGTTCATCCCCAGCGCCGCGCGTGCTGCCTCCTCGTTCGTCGGCGCGCGGGCGATAGGTACATCGCCCGGCCCAGCCTGTGCCGCATCCACCTCCATGACGAGAGTCCTCCGCCCGCCCAGCTCCGCCGTAGACGGTGATGTAGACGTGGATGACCCAGTGACGTCCACTCGCTGCGCACTGCTAGCAGAAGACGTAACACTCTGACCCGAAGAGAATAGATCAACAGCCACCTCCGATGAAACAAAGCGCCTCGCAATTGCCTTCCCGCGAGAAGAAGACACATTGATCGGTGTTAATGCATACTCCTTGAGTATCTCCAGGGCCTGAGTACGAACATGGTCCCCCTCGGATGTAGTGGATGGGTCAATAGCCATACTAGTAGGCCCCTCCTCAGACTCAGGCAGCCTCTCACCATGATCAGCCGCATCACCACCAGTAGCTCCTCCCGTGCTCGAATCCGCATGCAACTTATGATCCCAGACAAAAGGAATAAAGTCCACCTCTGGAACGAAGTCCTCGGGCTCCGGTCTGAAGGTAAAAGAATACCCCTTGAGCCGTAGAACCCCATCTGTGTTAACAAACAGCCCATTCTCATCCATCTTATGAAACACCTCGTCGTCAGACAGGGCCATCCGAATCCGAACAATACCTCGGTGACGTAGAGCCAACAGATCCACATCTAGAGTAATACCAATCAGAGATCCAACCGCCCACAGTCCTAGAAAATGTCTCGGCAGTGGCTTGGGCAAGGAGCAGGCGTGGGGATAGCGCGGTGGCTTGGGGCGAGATTGGCTAGGAGATCCATGACAGAGTTGCTGAATTGCTCGTCCATGAATGGCACCATGTCAGTGCACAAATCATATACTGCTTGTACCTTAGATGTACAGAATCTAGGAAAAGCTTGTCGTAACCGAGTGTGCATATCAACACTGGAGACAAATAAGCTACTCCCTCCGTTTACTTTTGTAAGGTGCGGAAAAGTACATAGTTGCCCTCCCGTAATCAATGGTTCAAATCTCAAAATACATCGATCAGATCATGTCTTCTTCCCCGTGTCGTCTCTCTTCCTTGGTGTCCGCCTGCTCGCATTGTCTTGATAATGCCCGCCGGCCACAACAATGATTGGAGCTCGCTCTTGCCTTGGCTCATCCCCGTGAAAGTCCCACCGCCCGCTTGCCGCACCTATGCTGGATCTCTCTCGCATGAGTCGTGCCTCAGCTTGGCGCCTTGTGTGGCAGGTGCGAGTGTAGCTGTCGCTCACAGATCGAAGTCTGGGCAGGTGCCTCCGCACACAGCTCTAGCGTCGCCGCACGCTCCACCACCGGCGCATCAAAATACACCTTTTTCACATCAAAATTGTTGGCGCATACCTCATTGTGGGCTGCTCCACGCGGTTACCAGGAGAAGGGGCGCCGCTGGTATGGGAATTCGAGGCAGAGGAGCTAACCCTGCCGGCGGCGAGGATCCATGGTGGCGGTAAGGATCCAGGACGTCTGGAGAGGACGAGTAGATTGGGACTGCTTTGTTCGGGTAGGAGGATGAAACAGAGAAGTTATCCACCGTTGCAACGGGCCGACGGGACTAATGGGCATTTTAGGAACTCGGGATTTTGGGATAGCGTGCTAAGATTTGATCGTTGATCCATTATGCGCCTTACAAAAACGAACGGAGGGAGTACTAATATGCATCGGATGTGCCAAGCTCGGTCAGCCATTGCAGTGCATGCCGATCGATGAGCTAACAGAGAGTTGTAATACATCTATACACCTATACACTTATACCATACCAGCAGCAGCACAAGCAGAATACGTACAAGATAACAGATTAACAGTAGCAGGTGGTACTCCCTCCGTCCACTTTTATAAGGCACACTTCTTAGCATTTCAATAGTACGAAGTGGGCCTTATAAAAGTGGACGGAGGGAGTAGCATTCTGAGAGCACCTTGGATATTCTGCTGGAACGGAAGATAGATGAAGGCAGTGGAGGATGGAGTCGGCGATGAGAAGGGGGTCAGGAAACTGGAGGTGGAGTCGTGGAGAGTACAATGGTTGTTGGGGGCTCGTCTTCATCTACTACGTTTATTGTCTCTCGCGTACACAATCTATAAGAAAAACAATCTATTTTGCCCGAAAGATCTACTCCCTCCGTTCAAGAATAGATGACTTCCATTTGTCTAGCTATGGATGTATCTAGACATGTTTTTGTCTAGATACATCCATATTTGGACAAATGGAAGTCATCTATTGTTGAACGGAGGAAGTAGAAACGAAACAAACGGACGTGCTTGTCCGGTGCGCGGTGCATGGGAAGCGCTGGGTCGACGCTCGCGTGCCCCAATATAAAACAAACGGACATGCCTTTGGTATACCTGGTGTATACGAGTATGCATGCGAAAGTCAAAACAAGTCCGTGGCATACAAGTCGTATGGTCCACAAACTCTAATATTTCTTGCAAAATAAATCACCGGCTACACTATTACTCCCTCCGTTCCAAAATACTCCCTTCGATCCATATTAATAGGTCCTGAAGTGGATGTATCTAGCAATAAAACATGTCTAAATACATCCACTTCAGCACATATTAATATGGATCGGAGCGAGTAGATGACTTCCATTTATCCATATATGCATGTATCTAGACATGTTTTAGTGTCTAGATACATGCATATATGAAAAAGTGGAAGTCATCTATTTTGGAACGGAGGGAGTAGTTACATGTGTGTATATCTCCGTCGTTTCCAAACCAGACAGCTAGGTATCGGCAAAGTAAATATCTAGCTATACTATGGACCTACAGCCACGTCTAACTAATGGACGATCTTTGTGCATGTATGGAACGCAAATAGTAGGCCTCCGCTGGAGATCATTCGTCTTTCGATAGTCAATTGCTCAACGCACCAATTGAGGGCGGCCGGCCGAACACGGCGGGATTTTTTTTCCCGCGGTCCTACAAGCTCTGAATTGTCTGGAAAATTCTTCCTTCAATCTTAAACCCTTTACTTTGTTCAAAGTAATTGTGAATGTTTGCATGCATGCTCTTTTGTCTCATTACTTTCTTGATCCTCTTGATTTTTTTAGAGGTGTAACGACTGAAGCTCGTCTGATACATCCGTACTCAGTAAGAGATTAATTATACGATTTATGACGGTGCTGCCGCCCATGGAAGGAGGGCTCATAGCTGAAACATTAGCTTTGCATAGGATCGACCTTCCGTTTAAGTTAGCCATACGTGCTGATGCATTTAATTTAATAGGAGCAAAAGGTATAAAAATTTATATATGTTGTCACGACAGAGCATTACTTTCCTTCAAATAATGTATATGGGTTGTTAGCGTGATATATGGAGAAAAAAAAATATGAGTTCCACTATTGCAGTTGTACGTAAATTATAGGATTTTACATTGCAGGTAGAGTACTATTTTACTTTAGTTCTTTTGAAGAAACACGGTGAAGGAAAACCCCACAACATTCTTTATATTAAATTAAAAATGTACAAACTGTGCAAAGTGAAAATAACAACTACTCCCTCCGTTCTAAAATAGATGACTTTCATTTGTTCATATATGCATGTATATAGACACTAAAACATGTCTAGATACATGCATGTATGGACAAATGGGGGTCATCTATTTTGAAACGGAGAGAGTATATTAGAATATAAAGCCACCCAATGAAGAGTTGATCATGCTTTTTACTAATTCTATCTTTAACCATGGATTCTTTTAATGAAAAACAGTGAAGAGAAACCTCACACCATTTTTTATATTAAATTAAAATGTACAAAATGTCCAAAGGAAAAAAATAATCGCTGTACAAAAATATAATGCCACCCAATTAAGAATTGATCTTGCTTTTCCTAACTCTATCCTCAAGTGGGGATCAAAAGATTCATTTATATTCTACGGGTATATATATTTTCTCTGCCTTGCACAACAGTATTTAAGACCGAAAGAAATACATTAGTGCAATGTTAGGTATATTATATAATTACACACGAATCTATGAAAATTGGTGACAGAGGTTTAACAAGCCAAGCAAAATGCATTATTTGGTTTTCTCTAAACTTTTACGAATATACTTATATAAATGATTTGTCTTCAATATGATTTACCCTTGAATAAGTATTTGTTTTCCTCACTTTAGCTTTACAATGTCTTATACTGACCCTAAAATTGTGATATTTATGATCACAAAATGTAAATATATATCGGACACTTTCAATTGTTGCCTCACGCTTGTGAGGGTCACCGTGCTAGTTCTTCTAATGATATGATCCCGTTATTAACAACATCCAATATCCATGATGAGGAAACCTTGATCATCTATTAATCAACGAGCTAGTTAAAAGAGAGGCTTTACTAGGATCCATTTTTTTTATTAAACACACATGTATCAACGCTTCCGGTTAATACAATTCTAGCATGAGAAATAAACATTTATCATAAACAAGAAAATAAGATAATAACCACTTTATTATTGCCTCTCGGGCATATTCCCTTCAGTCTCCCACTTGCACTAGAGTCAATAATCTAGTCTGTAAGCACTTAACACATATGACGTTCCCGTGTTATTACCCTGCTTCGCATGTGGTAAACATCATCAAAAAGATCTTAACTGTTCAGGTCCTATTGTATTTGCATGTTCTTTGAGTCTACACACATCACTCATTCTCTAATGAGATGGCTTTGTATATATTTGGTTTTCCTCAGCTTAAACCAATGTTACTAACATTGTGAATGTAGCTTCATAGTGTCAGCATTCAAGAACTCCTTGACACAAAATACTCTTATTATTTGTTGTCGACACAACAATATACTTAGCCTTTGTAGTATCCGTCACAATACTTTAATTTTGAAACTCTTTCAAATCCAGCATGGAACTTTTTTCCAGCCTATTGTGCTACCCTTCATCACATATTTTAATTGAGATAAAATTATTTGAATAGATGACAAGACTATTAGTGTAACATATTACAAAAAATAGTTTGTCATTACTATATAGGAAAACATATCCTTAGCATTTCTAAAATGGCATAAGAATCTCTCCCACTGTTGTCTAATTATCATATGAATTATCCTGCTATAACATTTTATAGCATAGGACTCATCTGGTTGTGTACATAGCATGGAACATATGACTTATAAATCTTAATTTCAATTATGCTCATCATGTGTCAAAACACTTGAATCTTGCTCAATTCTTTTCCATGTGGCAAGAACTCCTTCTTGTCATTTCCATATTGACTTACTTCAATATTTTATTTATGTAATTCGGCTCAACCATATCAGGCGTTTCAATCCATCTCTTATAAATATCGATGCTCAATATTTCCTAAGCCTTTCATTAATATGAAAATCTTAACCGTGTTAATTTAAAATACATATTTTCCAATCAACCATATGTCATCTACATAAAGCATTGGAAATATGTCTTAGCGCTCCCACTTAATTTCTTGTAACTTTACAAGCATCTTTATCGTTCATGATGGAATCAAACTCTTTTGATAATTTTATTAAGGTAAAGATTCCAACTTTGTTATACTCACTTCAACCATTGAAGTGTGCATACCTTTCCAGCAACCTTTTGAATTTTACAAAACTCTCAGACTGTGTCAAGTACACATCCTCGATCAAACTTCCTTGAGAGGAAAATTGGTTTTTGTTATTCAACTGCCATATCATAATATGTAACTTTTTGCTAGAACTATCCGCAAAGACTAAAGCATCACTACGGAAGATCAAAATCTTGCAGTATTCAACTCTTTGAACTTTGTCAAGAACATCTTTTTGACAAGTACAACTTTCAAAGGATGTAAATATCCATGTATTTGTTGCTATATAGACCCATTTGCTATCGTTAGGCATCTTGCCTATCGAAAGGACTACCAAGTCACATACTTGATATTCATACAGGGACATTGTCGTGGATATAATGACTCATAGCCAATTTTACGAAGTCAGGGCCCATCATTTGCTTCCTTTATAAGGTCCAGGTCATTTGTTGTCAAAACAACACTTCACTATTAAACCATAAGTTGGTCTAAGTACAAATTTTTAGAACTTTTGTGGTTCAGTTCGCAAACTCATCCGAAGTATCTACAACACATGTAGTGTCTTCTACTTTGTCAAAATAGGAAACCCCGGAACAACTTCCAGTGTTGCACTACTCTTGACATGGTAACGAAAAAACTCTAATCTCGTTGAGTTTGTATTGTCCTCCCACTCACTTGTTTCGCCAGAACTACTTTCTCGAGAAATCAACCGTTTCTGACAAACAACATTTGTCTTTGGTTCGGTGATAGGAGAAATACCCAATGGATTTGTTGGGATAACCTTATAAACATATATGTATCCTATTTTGGTTGTAAACATTTTACACATGCTATGCATACCAAAACTTAAGAAAAAGATAATTTGGGTCATTACCCAAACCATATCCTACATGTTGTCAATTTCAACGGATCATGATGGTGCTCTTTTCAATGTAAAAGCGGTTGTCACTAATGTATAAACTACAAAATTATAATGGAATTTTTATTAATCTTACCATGTCCAACAAGGTTTGATTGTGTGTCTTGAATACTCCAAACTAATGTGGGGTTATTCGAGTAGTATAAGTTCTAAAACAATTCTGCAACTTCTCAGATGTTTTGCTAAACTTGTAACTCAAACTTTATACTTTATGATCCAATCATAAATACTTCATTATCTTGTTACGATGATTTTTACTTCATACTAACAATAGTATGAACCAATTCAAAAATGTCAAACTCTGTTCTCTTTAAATAGATATACTCATATATATACTTAAATCATCGACGGAATTTTATGAAGGAAAAATTAATCCACCACACACGACTACACATAATGGACTATATACATCAATATGTATAATCTCCACTAAATTAGTCGTCCATTCTACTTTGGCCTATGAACGGAATTTTAGTCATCTTTTGGAAGAGGTCTCACAAGCGTCAATTTATTCAAAATAAAATGACTCCAGAAATCCATTAGCATGGAGTTCCTTCATACTTTCCTTTCCGATATGAACTAAAATGGTGGTGTCACAATTTAAGTGAAACTCTTTTACGTCTTGCAACGTTTAGCATTTAGTTTTATAGATGTTTACTTTACCAACATGACTTATATTAACTCATCCATCAATTATGGAATATGGTTATAGTTTGAACAATCTCATTTGTTCTCACAAAAGACTAGAACAAAATAACAACTTATTAAGTTCTTATAATAAATCTTGAATGTTTGGTTTGATACGACAATGAACACAATAACACTTTATTTATGTTCTTGTCATAATCGATTCCACATCTACTACTAGTTCCTTTTAGGCCCTTGTATTTCTTGTATTGGGTTGCTTTGTATGACAACTTATACCAACCAATATGGTATCAAAATACCCAAAAAAATACTTAATAAGTTTCTAGGGAAGTGGTCCTTCTTTCCTTACCAATCTCCTGGCGGAAGTGGTCCTTCTTTCCGAAGGTTGCTTCTAGGTAAATTTCTCCTAGGGAATGTGCTTTCCTGCTGGGAACAATGTCGTGAAAACGTACATTGCTGTGCTTGAGCTAGGTCTCAGAGAGATGCAATTGCTTCAGAGTACTTAGGTACATGATATATATATTGGATCCTCCATCCATCAGCACCCTTTTGAGCCTAGTGTTTTGAACAATATGAATTATGACCAAGGCAGGTGTGTCGGGTTTTGGGATATTACCGGGATGATCGGACTAATCCTAGGTAATCGGCGTATTTGAATACTTCAAGTACTTTGGAGTTGGAGGCACAACCGCATTGATTTCTCGAAGCGTTCGTATTGCCTATTTTGTTGAAGGAGTTGTAAGGAAATTTAGGTTACATTCTCCTTTAACTCTCGGGAGTTTAAGCTCGCCTTTTCGTTGCTGCTCCTGGATTTTATCATCAGTGTCAGACTCACTTTCGTCTTTGTCAGCTTCCGGCTTTTGCTTGTTGAATTTACTTTTGGAATTCTTTCCTTTATTCCCTGATCCTGCATTGCCTTTCATGTGCTTATTAAGCCGGCACTGCGCATTTGTATGGGTAGCCTTCCCAAATTGTGAATGGTGGACACAGGATTCCAACTTAATTTTTTCCCACTCTTCTTTAGAGTAGGAGATATGTTCCGTGTTTTCTGTGCTTTTGCCCGTCCATCTGCTGCCATTGTCCTTTCCAATGGCTATGTTCACTTCTTTGGGTTTTGGTTGTGCTTCTGGAGTAGCCTTCTTTTCAGAACGAGACGCCTTTTTGGTTTTAACCAAAGCATCAATGTTTCCTCCTCTCGCCCTGATGTCAACTTGAGCCGCTGCATACTCATTGGCTATTGTATTCATAGAACCTAGATCCTTGTGCTCTTCCGAACCAACCATGAACGGTATGAGACCGGGTTTTAGGCCATTGATGAAAGCGTGCATTGCGTGTACATCATTTACACCAGAACAGTTGTTCTTCATTGCAGTCCATCTTGAGATAAAGTCGACATACGACTCGTCTTCGTATTGGACGCAACGGTTCAACTAGTTGATGCTCCTCGGGCGTTTATACGTACCCCGGAATTCCTAAGCGAAAACTCTAGCCATATCCTCCCAGCTGTCTACAGTTCTTGACGGAAGGCCGGTTATCCAATCTCTGGCTCCATCCAACAACATTAGGGGCAAAAACTTCACAGCTTCTAAATCTGTCCCTTTGTTGATTTGGACGGCAGTACACTAATCCGAGAGCCATGTATCCGGGTTTGTGCTTCCGGTATACTTTTGAGAAGTTGGCCCGACTTTGGAAAAGCCAGAGTGTAGACTGATTTCCGGATCCTGTGAGTGAAACACTTTGGTCCGAAGTACAAATCATCTCTTTCCGTCTTATCGACGTGGGCGGAATATCTTCCAGCTGAATGGACAGAAGGGAATATGCTCCGGTCTGGTCCATTGTTGCGTGAATACGCTCTGGGATCATCCCTATTTCTTCCAGCATCCAGTTCTTTGGAATAAGACGGAGTTCTACTCCTTGCCCTATCTTTGTTCCTTGGAGGGATTCGGGATCTCTCACGCCTGTGAGGATTGTCGTATCTTCCGGCTTTATCAGTCGGGTATCTCAGAGGCGACATTGCTTTTCCGTCATTTCGGTTTTTCTCCTCCCGTTCCTTGTTATCACGGGGTTTTGCATTATTTCCACCTTTCGGCAGATGGGATCCTGTTCTGGACACTGCATCCTTATTGTCTGGGATTTTCTTGTCCTTCTTGGGATCCCCCTTTTTTCCTTCGAATCACCTGAATCTCCGGGTTCGCCTGGGTCAGGTCCTCCAATGGTGCACGTAGCAATTTTGCACAAGGCTGAATCATCATGTAGCTTTCCTGAGTGTGCTTCTCCTCGTTATTGTTGTTGTAATGCTTTTCCTAAGAAAGCATACACTCCCTGCAGCTTTTCTTGATTGGAGTACAGATCATCGTTAAGGATGGCGAAGGCGGCTTCGGCGTTTTCAGCAGCAGTTTTGTAGATGCGTTTGCCCTTAGCATTTGTGTTGTTAACATGTCTTTGCCAAGATGGGTTTTCAAACCGCTTTCTTGCTGGTAGTTCTTCCGGCTTTGAAATTCCGGGTAACCTTGTGGGTTTGATTTCAGATCTATTCGTTCGTTCATATTCTTTGATTTCTTCCTGCTATATTTTGATATCAGCTTGGGTTTTGAGGAGGTTTTCCCGAGTTCGGAACAGATGTTGCTGCTGCCGCATTATTGCTTGTCGTCTGGCTTTCGGCACTTCCGGTGGCTCATTGCGTGCGACCGGGGTTTGTATTAGATCCATCTCCTCATGTTACGATATTTGGGAAACAGGGATTCCAGCCTTTTTTGTGTCTGCAGATTTTACGCCACTTCCTCCTCCAACTTCCAGGTTTTGGTTGGCAATGTCTGCCAATTTTACCATATTTTCCTTCTGTGATTTGGATAGAAGCTTCCTACAGGACTTCTTTTTCTTCTTGGAAGATGGAGGTTTTCTATTTGGTTCATCTTCCGTCAATTCCTTAACGTCAGGATAGGTCGGACTACTTTCGCCTTCCTCTTCCTCTCCTTCTTCCTTATCATCTGGCGGAGGCGTTTTAGGGTCTGTTTCCTCATGGGTGTCCAACTTTTCGATTGGTTTTGCCATGAGTACTTCATGAAATCTCCTCTGCATGGACTTGACTTTTCTTTCGAAAGTGTCTTCATCTTCATCTTCAGAATCTGTTTCTGCAGATCCGGTTTCTGAGTCCACATTTTCTTCTATGGCAGCTAATACAGACTCAGCTTCCGAGTTCGTCACCTGATCGGCGGATTTCGGATCTTCTACCTTTTCTGTGGGATCATGATTTTCTGCCTTTTCCACGGGATTTTCTTCTTCCGTGTTTTCGGCGATCTCTGACTGCACCATGCCAATAAAGTGTGATCTAGTTGCAGGCATCTCCTATGAGGCGGCAAATCCAGTCATTCTTTGGCGGTATGCAACTATTGATGCTTGATCCGCCACCATGTATGAATAGGGTAGATCTGAGCAGATTCCGACATTGAAGCCTTCCTCTATTGGGCATAGGGAGGGTGGGATAAAATAACTTCCACCATGGAATCCCGTTGCTTCTGTTGTCAAACCGATAAAAACATTAGTAGATATGATCGGTAAGACGCAGACACTTACCATATGATTTCGTGTCGGCATATAGGATCCGTTGTCGAGGAAGTGTCTGACGTTTTTGTCGAATTCTGGGATTCCGACCGTGATTGTATTGCCGATTCCACCGAGTATTCTCGCTCGAAACGTAACTCCCGACGCAGCTGGCCCCACGGTGGGCACCAACTGTCGAGACTTCGTAGTTAGGATCATGGACGGGGGTTTCATAAGCCTACTGGTAGAACCGCGGGGGGAGGGGGCGTGGGAGAACTTGAAGCGAGGACACGGTTTACCCAGGTTTGGTACGTCACAACTATGGCGGTGTTCCTACTTCTGCAATCTCACTAAAATCAGGGCTGAAGCCTGAAGTATACAGAGTACAACTGTGAGTATGGTTTCGCTAACTCGGCGAGGAGGA
The DNA here is from genome assembly GCA_028641055.1 of Alopecurus myosuroides. Taxonomy (NCBI): domain Eukaryota; kingdom Viridiplantae; phylum Streptophyta; class Magnoliopsida; order Poales; family Poaceae; genus Alopecurus; species Alopecurus myosuroides. Next base: position 248,797,544 of record CM054061.1, on the reverse strand, counting down.
ACTTCTCGGCGAGTTGGCTTCTAGATATCGTCTTTTGTTGTCTTCTCTTACGCCCCTGTCCGACTTTATATAGATAGCCGGGCTAGGGCTTACAGGAAGGAAACCTAGAAGACTACGGAAAGTATCTAACTTGGAAAGTAAAGAATCCGACTTCTTCTCCAAGTCGCACCATGTTTTGGCCGTGGTCCGGGTTCTTCTAGAATCCGTCTTCCTGCACGTCAGCTCACTGGGTCGCCCAATGGACTCTGTTCCATTGCATGTGGTCCACTCTGGTAATCCGGCCTTCGGCCAATGCCGGGCATACCCCTATTTGGCATATATCCAACATCGACCATACCAACATCACGAACCATAGCATGTGACTCGTTCCGATCATCACGGGAGAAGTCTCTGTGACCTAGTAAGAAGAGAACATGAAAGCATCACCACAAACGTGTACATTGGCACATGTGTCAATTAACCATTCAGGAGAATGAGAAACTTAAAGTATAGTAAGAACTATACAATACCTAGTATCCCTCATTTCAGTGTCAGCCATGACAACATTAGCGGTCTTGCCGCTATTCCCAAGCTACTGCTGCTCATGTCATTTGGGACATCTTGGAGCCCAATGAGTCAGGTCATCGCAGACATGGCAGGACCCGTTCCTCTTCTTGAAGTTGGTGGAGCGCGACGACTTGAACATGCCATCAGGTTTGCCTTCACCCTTAGTTTTCTTCTTGTTATACTTACACTTATTGGGCTGGTATATGTGACGCCCCGAGATCGGGCACTATGCAGATTTCAGCATTCCCGCCAAAATCCACATAATAGCCGATTCCAGGTTGCCACTTGTGATAACATTACAACAGTTCACGATTAATCCACAACAACAACAGAAAAGATATATACAACATGACTCAAACGAGTCAGGGATAGAACTGATACAATACAAAGACCCAAATAACAGCGGAAGAAACAACATAGTGTCCGACTACGGACAAGATCCAAATTGGACTAAGAGTCCTGAAGATAACCGAAGGCGTCCAATCCCTGCCCAGGCCAAGCCGGAGGGATTCCCAAGCTAACGTTGTCAGACTTCAAACCTGTTGACTGCAATATTGAATATGCAGCCACGAAAGAGATTCGTGGGTCAGTACGGTTAAGTACTGGCAAGTGGATAAACCATACTCTCAAGATACCGGCGTAGCCAGTCATCACGAGATACAAATACTCTGGGTTCAATGGAAAGGAAGGGATTATTGCAAATAAGCGGCAGCGGGCTGCACTAACTAACTACAGAGACTCGAAACAACTTCCGGCTAAAAGAGGGGATAAGATAGCGTATCAGAACCAACTACAACTACTCACCAAACAAACCCATCCAATGTTACCCCCTACTAAGGAAGCAACCCAAGGATAACTCACACTGTTGGATTAAGGATGGGTCAAGTTATTGTGTCAATAAGACTATTACTAGTCAAGTATCATTAGTTAGGTGTAAGTTGTTCTGAGTACTTGTTAGCCAGTACTTTCACCAAGTTAACCATAACCGCGGAAAACACGGCTTCTCGAGAAGATTTAACCTTGCAGGGGTGCACCAATTTGGCCGTACACGTAAGAATAACCCGCCAGACGGGGGATCAACCCACCAAGCGAGGTACTCAACACAACCCAACTCTGCTTCGCATCAAGCCCAAAGCACCACATGATGTGCGTGCGCGGCTAATCGAGCCCCCACGAAGAAAAGGAGGACCCTCATAGCACTGGAAGACCACGCCGCCCTAAATGCCGACTACAAAAGTTCCACCCTGGCGCCAAGGGTTCGTACCTGCATATGCGTGCAGCAAATGGAAAGCCCGAACTAAGTGTGGCGATTTGGACGAGATGCGAATCGAATCAAGTTGAGGGGGGCGCCCATACTCGCTTCCCACATGCGGTTAGTGCGCTCATCATGGATCAGTAGACAAGACCCTTTTCCTAATTAGGGTCGACACTAGCAGGCTTCAAAACCACGCCGGGCCTCCTGCCGGTGCCTTATCATCAAATTAATATTACTCAAAACATTAACATGTTGTTGATTGAATTGAAACCCAGCTATCAACTAAACATGTGATACGAAAGGAACAACAAGACTTGAGCGCAAACAACACTAAGCATGCAACTACGACACGAGGGCCAACAAGGTAAACAAACAACAGTTAATAGGAAGTGGAAGGAAAAGGCTATATCATGGCTGCAAGGTAAGCACATAATAGGATCGAGACACAAGCATCGTATCACAGGCTAGAATAAGAACAACGGAAAGAATCGGTAACAAGTGATGAAAGGCAGCCATTTGGCAGCAAGTGAGTATACTTGCCTGAGATCCAGCAAGTAGAGGTACATCCACAGAACTTGTCGTTGCTCACATCATCTCAACGTCCTATCCGGGAAGAAGCAACGAACCTCGAACAACACCGGATGCAACAATTACTACTACGGCAAAAGATCCAGCATGATCAAGATATGGATGCATGACAAGTTTAAAGATGCACCAAGATAAACTAGTTGACATGATAAACAGGTTTAAATGGACCCATATGAAATTTGAGTTGCATATGAAAAGCCCATGAATTAAGGTTGAAATAGTTGTTTTATAACTAACCAACAGGTGAAAGTGGTTTAGTATGATGCATGGATGAGGAAAACAACAAAATAACAACAATAGAACCAATTGGAAATAGGGTTAACCAATTTTGGAAATTTGTTTATTAAGTGTTGGAATTTTGGTTCCTTAAAGGTGTTACACAAGCATTTGTTGTTTTCAGCAATTTAAATTGTTCAAAACAAATAACAAAGTTCATATTTGAAAAGAACATAAAATTATAGGTGGAATACATGGTTCAGATATTAAAAAAGGAATTACCATGATTTAATTATGAATTAAACAAGTTTAAACAAGATTTAATTGAATTTAATTCAAGTGTGAATATTATTTTAATTTTATTTGTTCAGAACATAAATTCAATTTCATATTTGAAAAGGTTATGTTTTTCTGGTTTGAAAACATATTTTTCATGTTCAAAAATAATTTAATTTGAGCAAGTTATGAATTTAGTAAATTTAAATGATTTAACCAAGGTTTAAATTATTTAGGCAATTTTAATTATTCAAAACATGAAACAAAATTTATATTTGAAAAGATGGTTCAAAATAGCATGGAAAACATATTTTATTTGTGTGATTTGAATTAAGTTTGAAATAGTTATGCAATTAATCAAATTTTAAATGGATTGTTTGAATTTGAAATTTGAAACAATTTGAAATGTGCAAAACAGAAAACAAATGTTATATTTGAAAAGTTCAGGAAATTTTGATTGGGATACATATTTTGTTTGTTACAAAAGGATTCAAAATGAGGAAGATATGATTTTTTACAAGTTTTTGAGTTTAAGGCATTTTTTTGGAAAAGAAAAATAGGGCTGGGATTTCTGCACCGTGGGGACTAACCCCCACGCTGGCTGAGAGATGGGCCAGGGGGCCACGCAGGCGCCACGGGGCGCGGGTGGAAGGTGACGTGGCCTTGGGGTCACTGACCCGTGGGTCCTACCCCCCGCGCGCGGTTAAAAAAGGAAGAAAAGGTCGTGCGGCCGCGGGGGATCGAACCCGCGAGGGCCAGCAAGCGCGCACGAGTGCCCTGCCAGTGCGGCTATGGATCGTTTGGTGAAACGTACGGGGTACGGGGGGGTTTAACCTTCAGTCGGTGCGCGTACTGCACTTAACTGAATTTGGTTTCAGTTCGTGGTCTGAAACTCGACGAGCGACGGCCGCTGGTGATCTGCGACTCGCGGTGGCGTGATGGAGTTGCGGGTGCTCGCGATTGGGGCGTGTCCGTGCGTGTGCTCGTGCGGCCGTGGGCGTGTGGACATGCGAAAGGGAATCGAGGGAAGGGAGAGGAGAGCGGGAGGCGATACCTGCTATCGATGGCGACGGTGGACGTGCAGCAGCGAGGGAGGTTTTCCCGTCGACGGCGCGGCCACCACGGCGACTCCCAGCAACCCGCGAGGAAACGGGGAGGTGGACGGAGCCACCACGGCCCCATTCCCGGCATCGTAGGGACCTCGAGGTGACCGTGGCGGTGGGGCGATGGGGAGGCAGTGGGGGTGTGCTCGGTTGGGGTTCAGAAACAGGAGAACTCGGGGGGAAAAGAGGAAAGATGGCGGCGCTAGGGCTAGAGGTCTAGGGTTAGGGGCTAGGCTAGGGCAGAGGGGGGAGGCCAGTTTTATGGTGGGGAGTAGAGCTCGTACGGCAGCAATCAGAGGAGGGGGGAGAAGGATCTCACGGTGGTGTTGCGATCGTACAGGGGATGACGTCGAGGGAGGAAGACGACAACCCCTCGAAGGGGTATGGGCCAAAAGTGGTGGGCTGGTTGTAGGTGGGCTTGGTCTGCCTCTCAGCTCAACCCTCTCTTTTTCTATTTTTTTTTCCTTCTCTTTTTTTTGTATAGGATGAAAGGGAGAGAGAGATGGAAAAAGGATTTGGGGGGGTTTAGGGTTTTCTTTTATGAAATTTGTATTAATTTTCAAAACAGAAATTAAAGCAAATGTTAACATTATTTAACAAGTTTGAAATTTTAATTTGATTTAAAGTTGTTAGTTGAATTTTTCCAATAGAGTTTGGGGTTTTTATTTTATAATTAAATTTTATTAATTTGCAAAACAATGAGTAAAAGCAATTGTGCACATTAATTCCAAAAATTTGAATTATTAATTGGAGTTTTAAGTTGGTATTTGAAATCCCATTATTTTTCCATAAAGATTGATTTTTAAACAATTTATTCAATAACCCCAACAATTTATGAGACCTTATTGAATTAATTGTTTGCAAGAAATTAATGTTTAAACCACAATTTGAAACATGCCCATTATGATTGATGTTGAAATGAATTTGAAATTATCATCTGGGTGTTAACAAAAGGGAATTTCATTAACAAGCAATTTTAAATAAATCAACTTCCAACTATTTGAAAACAATTGAGTTGTTGTAGTTTGCAATTTGTAAATTGGAAATTTTGAACAAGGTTTGAAAGTTTAATTTGGTTTGAGTTTTCCAGTTGTTTTGAAAACATGATGCTATGCATATGATGCATGCAAAGCAAAAAGAAAACAAACACTTTCTACTTAGGGTAACACCCCAGGTGTTACAGTATATTTCTTCTACACCATGTGGCAGCTGAACCTACATCAGCAACCCGAGCATGTGTGTCCTTTACTCTCGTCTTCTCTTCCACATCGAGAGATCCAATGAGAACCGCAACGGAAAAAATTTGTCTCTTGTTTTTCAGAGAAGTAGAAAACCGGCTCCACGAAGGTGAAAGCTTGGCGATATCTCAACTTGGATCTGCCAAAGACGATGCCTTCGGCCACAAATTTGTCTGGTAACACACACTTAAAGTGCTCAATTTTTTAGCGAGTAACTGTATCTCATGAGCTTGTTCAACAACAGAATGCTCCTCAATCATCTTGTAGTTATGGAATGGCTCCATGACGTACAACTCGCTTCCATCGTCCGAGGTCCCAAACTTGGCCTCTAGAGTAGCCCACATATCCTTGTCGTTGTCAAACAACATATAGGGATCCACAATGGAATCATCAAGAATACTGAGAAGGGAACTTTTAAACATAGTGTCGATCCTCTCAAACGATTCCTGCTGTGCAGGATCAAGATCGCCCTTAGGCTTACCCTTGGTGACCGCATAGCACTGCATGAATTGAAACAATAATATTGCTCTCGTGCGCCACCTCTTATACAGGACACCCTTAAAAGGATGTGGCTTGTTGACGCAAGAAAAGTAGGAGCAGAAATTGCCTATGATCAGGTTTTTGGATTGTTGAATATATTACCAATTTACCATATGACTTAATCCGAATTAACAACAAGTAAATCGTACTAACCATTAAATTAATCATGCAAACATCTAGTATAGTAGATGCACATGTCCAATCTATAGCGAATACCAGACATAGGAATTGCAACAATATCTCATACAGATGGGACAGGTATATGTAATGTGCAGCAGGGGCGGATCTGTTGTCCTGGTTGTCGGTCATGTCGTCAATGAAGAGTTTGCTGAGATTCGGGAAGAAGTCTTCGTTGCGGAAGTGATCGTCGCAGCAGTCGCGTGATTGCGCTCGCCAAACATCTGATTGCCCCTCTCCCGTACAGGATCAGAAGAGGTGGGGTTTCAGAGGCATGTTGTCCCTTCTTGTGGTGCACGCCGAAAGGAATGATGGAGAAGACTTGTGTGCGGCGCAAAACTTTGGAACATGCGAACCCGTATGAGAAAACGGCGGTCGGTTCGGTACCACGACCCAAAAGAGTCGGAAATGGTTTAGTAATTAGCGCATCCATTAATTATCAATAAACGAGTTATTAATTTTACCAATCAGCAAAATAAACGTCATCGGCGAGGCGGGCAGCTGAGATGGACCGCATGGGTGGGACACCTCTCCTTAGTTAACACCAATTCATACTAGTGGTAGAATGGCTCACCTTATAAGATGGTGCGACTCTCTCTCAACTTGCTATGTAGGGCTAAACTTTAGTCCCACTATGTTGTCCATGAATGTGCCACGAGAACTTCTGATTTTAGTTGGTCCATGGGCCAAAGCCCATAGGCAAAACTTCTACACTTCTTTTGGTAGATTGTTAAGATCTTTTCCTCTGGCGCTAACTTTCATGTTGTTGGGTACCTGCTCTATGTTGTGCAATCTGGAAAACTCGAAATCGTGCTTGTCTCGAATGAAAACTTATATCATCTCCTATTGCGTTGCTATGATATATGTGTGTTTTCTTGCGTTATTAGGCAGATCTTGAATCAGATGAAGATAAGCGGATCATGGTAGAGGGGGCTGATACTATCCAACAAGTTTCATTGGCATTCCATGAAACTACGAGGCTTGGTGGTGCCAGTCTAAGGCTGGAGGAGGCACCTAATACTGAAGATGAATATATGTCGATTGACTGAAAAATAGGTTAACCGAGTGATCAGGAAAAAAGAGGGACGCAACTAACTTTTGCACTCTGATGTCTGAAAAACTTGTATATACATGTGGGAGTATCTGGTTAGCATGTGTCAGTTTGGCTTCTGCTGCGTAATCAACTTCAAAACTTGTTATTAGTAGTTGTTGCTCGTGAGGACCTCGGGGAGCTTTACCGTGGGGTCTGCCTATCGGGCCCTATTTAGAGGGCCTACCGTTCCTTAGGTGGCACACCTTTAGAAGGCACCAATGCCATTGAAGATCAAGATCTTCACTTGGTAACTTCTTCGTGACCACCTCCCCTCGGGTGTGGAGGTGGCTAAGCGGTTTGCTCGAGGTGATGGGACATATCCTCTATGTGCGGTTCGAGGAACCCACATATTGTTCTCCTACCCTATAGCATGCTTCCTTTGGAGCTTCGTTGCTGAGGCGCTGGGGCCCGAGTGGCTCTCCCTAGACTTTAGCGAGTTCCTGGAAGTGCAGGCGAACCGTAATGGGAGGAGGAGACGCCTCTTGTGGTTACTTTTTGTCGCGATGACATGGACTTTATGGACTATTCGTAACAAGATGGTTATCGAGCGCGTCTGTGTTGAGCCTTGAGAAGGTTTTATTTAATAAGAGCAGCAGTTTGTTCTGTTGTGAGTACACAAGCAAAGTCAGCGGTGAGGTCATTAGGATACAGAGTAGCTTCACCAATCATATTTGGCGGTCTGTTGTATAGTGCTTGAAAAGGTGTGATCTTTAGGGAAGTGTGGTAACTAGTGTTATACCACCATTCGCCAAGGGACAACCATTTTGCCCATTTCTTTGGTTGCAGAAAAGCCAAGCACCTCAAATAATTCTCCAGACACTGGTTAACTCTTTCAGTCTGGCCATCAGTCTGAGGGTGGTATGATGTGCTAAAATGGAGTTTAACTCCAATTTGTTTGAATAATTCCTGTCAGAAATGGCTTGTGAATATTCTGTCCCTGTCAGTGACAATGACCAGAGGAGGACCATGTAGCTTGAATATGTTGTCAGTGAAGGCAGTAACAACTGTGCTGACAGTAATTGGGTGTTTGAGTGCTATGAAATGACGGTATTTAGTGAATCTGTCCACAACTACCAGTACCATGTCCTTGTTGCGAGAAATAGGGAGTCCTTCCACAAAATTCATACTGATATGGGCCCAAGCAAAATCAGGAACATGAAGGGGTTGGAGGAGGCCAGGGTATTTGCAACGTTCTGGTTTGTTAATTTGACATACAGGACATTCTTTGATATAGTCAATAATAAATTTCTTCATAGCAGGCCAATGAAACAAGAGTTTTACTCTTTGGTAGGTGGCCCTATGTGCAGAATGTCCACCTAATTCAGAATTGTGCATAGCAGCAACCAATTTCTTTTTGAGACTCTCATCGTTCCTTATTAGTATCCTATTCTGGTACCGAAGGATACCTTGTTTGAGAGTATGGTTTGTGAGTGCTTGAGGGTTAATGGCAAGTTGAGTCAAGAGATTTTTGCATTTGTCATCCTGTTGATAGCTTGCTGTCACCTCAGTGATCCAGGCAGGAGAAATAGCAGAAGCATAGAGAGCATGAACTTTATATTGGATTCTTGAGAGTGCATCAGCCACTTTATTTGTTTTTTCCTTGCTTATATTCAATTGAAAAATTGTAGCCCAGCAGTTTGACCAATAATTTATGTTGTATACCTTCAGTGAGTTTTTGCTCTTGGATATACTTGAGACTTTCTTGGTATGTCCTAATAACAATAGTTGATGCAGCAAAATAATGCTTCCAGTGTTTTAGTGCCTCAATAATTGCTAGTGCTTCTTTGTCATATGTTGAGTACCAAGCTGCCTTTGGTCCAATAGCCTTGCTGAAAAATGAAATGGGTCTGCCAGATTGCATGAGGACTGCCCCAATGCCATATCCACATGCATGAGTCTCCAAAATGAATGGCTCGGTAAAATTGGGCAATGCTAGTACCGGTGCCTTTGTCAACTTGGCTTTGAGAATGTTGAAAGCATCCATTTGGTCCTGTCCCTAGGTGAAATTGTCCTTTTTCAAGCTCATGAACAGTGGCTTACAGATAATGCCATATTTTTTGATAAATCTCCTATAGTAGCCAGCTAGGCCCCGGAAACTTCTTAAATCAGATACATTGGAAGGTGTTGGCCATTTGGCTACTGCGGCAATTTTGATTGGGTCGGTAGCTACACCATCAGCAGTAATTACATCCCCAGGTATTCAACCTGTGTTTGGGTAAAAACACACTTGCTATGTTTAGCATAAAGCTTGTTATCAATCAGTGTCTGAAATATCCGAGTCAAGTGTTGGATATGCTCTGTCATGATTTTACTGTACACCAGGATATCATCAAAGAAGACTAAGGCAAACTTCCTCAAGAAGGGTGCCAGAACAGTGTTCATGAGTAGCTGAAAAGTTGCTGGTGCATTTGTAAGACCAAATGGCATTACCAAGTATTCATAGCGGCCAAAGTGAGTGCTAAATGCAGTTTTCTTGATGTCTTTTTCTTGCATTCTGATCTGGTGGTAGCCACTCCTAAGATCCAACTTGGAAAATATAATTGCTCCATGTAGCTCATCCAGGAGATCTTCAATTACTGGGATGGGGTATTTATTTTTGATTGTTTGGGTATTGAGCTTTCTGAAATCGTTAACAACCCTCCAGGCGTAGTCTTTCTTTTTCACCAGTAATGCAGGAGAAGAGTATGGACTAACATTGTCTCTAATTATCTTGTTTTTAATCATTTCTTGAAGGATTTTCTCCACAGCATCTTTCTGATGGAAAGTTAGTCTATATGGTCTTTGGTTGACCACTTTGGCTCTAGGAATGAGTGGTATAGCATGATCCATAGCTCTGTGAGGAGGCAGTTCTGCTGGTGTGGTAAAAAGCATTTGGAACTTGTGTAGTAATGCTTGTATCAGAGGGTTTGAGTGACCTTGCATAGGGGTATCTTCACTTATCTGGTGTAACAAGATAACAGCACCACAAATAGGCTCTCCATACAATTCTTCAGAAATGGCAAGCTCAGATACTGGTACAGTAGGCAGGCTTTCATCCTTAAAGATTATTTTTGTACCATGAGGTTTTGTTAGTTGCACGTGCATTTCCTGGAAATCCAATTCCACTGGACTATTGAGAGACATCCAATCTGCCCCTAAAATGACATCATATCCATGCAAGTTCAATATTATGAAATCTGTTGAAAATTCATGTCCCTGAATAGTAAAAGGACAATTTCTTGTCATGAATTCAGTCCATAGAGTTCCCCCATTTGCCACTTGTACCTTTCTCCTTGTGGTGGGAGACAGTGAGCAATTTTCCCTTTTTGCCATGCCAGGAGTAAGAAAAGTTGTTGTACTACCACTGTCAAGGTTGTTTTCCAATGAAAAGGTTGACTGTGAAAGTATATCGAGAGGAGCCTATGCCCATAAGAGCATGCATTGAAATTTGTAATTCAGGATCATGTTTCAATTCCATGACAATAGGTTCTTTTTCCTCCAAGGTTTCTGTGAAATATACCAACTCTGCTCCATGAGGGAGTTCACCTTGCAGAGCATGAATTTGTGCTTGGTTTTCCATTTTGCAAACCTCTTTATGGCCAGGGAACCACTTGTCCTTGCACTTGTAGCAATTGCCTGCTAATTTTGCTTGTTCAATGAGGGCAGCAGTAGTAGGTGCATTTACTTTCATTGGTTCAAACAGCACTTGCCTTCTTCCAGATGGAGTGTAGTTGCTTATAGGTTTTCGAGCTGGTTGTGATTTTTCCATTCGTCTAGCTAACCATATTGATTTTTGTAAGTCCAGAGGTTCATGGCATTGCACATGGTGTTGAATGCTATCTTGCAGTCCAAAGATGAAGCTCTTTCTGTAATACTCAATAGGGATAGCTGGATTATCTCTGCGCATTAAGTTCATACCCTGTTCAAATTTGAGGACATATTCATTTACCGTGCCAGTTTGCTGCAGTGCATGAAAAGCTCGTACATTGTCACATTCAGATGTTTCTGAGAATCTATCTTCCACATACCTGCAAAATCTATACCAGGGCAAGTTAGTTGTTGTCACTCCAGTGCCTTTCCACCATTCTATTGCAAGGCCTTTCAAGTAAGTGACTGCTATCTCAGTCTTTTGTTCAGCAGGTGTTCGAAAAGCTTCAAAGTACTTCTCCACAGTTTGAATCTAGGAAGTTGTGTTATTTCCATCAAACTCAGGTATATTGTACTTAGCAGATTTCACTATTGCCATATTTCTTCTTCCCTCCATGTGGGTTTCTCTGTAAATTTGCATTTCCATTGCCCTCCAGGTTAATGATTTACAAGTTACTGTGACCTGTTTCTGAATTTGATGGTCCTGTTTTCATGTCACCAGCCATCTGCTGCTGTTTGTTGCCAAAGTGTGGATGGCGATATGGGATTTTAACTGTCCCGTCTAGGTTAAGTTCCTTGCCAGTAGCATTGTCCTGCAAGGTAGCAGAACCAACTGTGGCAGGGGAGCTTTGTAAACCCATGACCTTTTTACCTGCTCCTTGAGGTGTAACATTTTTCGCAGTATGACCCAAATCAGGTGCATCTGGGGGACTATTGCCTTTGTGTTAAGGAAAAACTGCCATAAAATTCGTCAAGGATGAGTGCAGTTTTGTCAAGGTTCTCTGCACCGACTGAAAATTTGTGGGGACACTGTCACGAAACGCATAGAACTCTGTTTTGTCCTCTTCCTTAGCACGATGCAGTGTCTTGGCATCTAGTTGCAGTGATTGGAACTCGAGCTGATCCGTGGATCCAGAATTCTCGGTGTTGACCATGCTGCTAAGTGTTTCGAAGAAGAACAGGGAGGGTTTTAGGATAGGCAGGGTACCTGGAACCTCTCTGCTCGGTGATTTGTGTCGCAAGGGGGGGGGATTTTACCACAGCTATGCTGCAACCAGGCCTTGGGAAACAGCTCCTACCGTCGCCCGCACCGCCGCCGTCGCCACGCCGCCGTCGTACAACCAATCTGGGTGGGTGGGTGGAATTTTACGGCAGAGACGTTGTGTCTCTGCAACCCCCAACCAGGCCAAACCTGTATCGAATTTCTCGCCGCCGCCAACGCCGTCTTGCGCCGCCGCCGGGATCGGGTGGGAAGGGGAGGATTTTACAGCGCCTCCAACTCCTCTCCGGCACCCAGATCCAAACGCCTTCAAGGAAGGACTGGCTCCTGATACCAATTGATAAGACCAAGTTTCGGTGGAACACAGATATATTCAGAAATAGTAGGCATAACAGGGAATTATCACTAGATCGGAGGAAATCAAGATACAAGGTTTACCAACCAGGAACACTGGTGGTCTAGGGTTTAACCCAATTCTACTAGATGGGGCTCGAAGGCTCGAGAACTCTCTGGCTATAAAGCCTTACAGGGTAGCTTAGTAATCCACTAACGAGGAGTGGTTGAGAAAGACAACCTTTTGTCGGGGAAGCTACAGCGATGCGCGGGGTAACGGAGCCGTCCGATGGAGTAGACAGGTATCGGGATATCTTGTCCGCCGATGGAGGGATCCCGTTACTTCGCGCCGGTTCTTGCGTTTGAATCGGTCTGTTGAAGGCGCGGTCACACTTTTCTCAAATTCTTTATAATTTGCCACACTGACCACCACCTGTCAGTGACACATGCTGTGGCAAATTATAAAAGTGAAAAGAAAAGTGTGGCAAATAATAAAATCTCCCCCTTTGCTGTCTTCTTTGTGTTGGTTTGTCACAAGGAAACACAGAAACACGTCACATATGCGAAAATTACAGCGGCGATGTTGCTACTACCTCGCACTTTGCGACATTAAAGCTAGTTTATACTCCCTCCGTCTCGAAATAATTGTCTTAACTTTGTCTAAATATAAATGAATGTATACACTAAAACACGTCTACATACATCTATATTTAGACAAATCTGAGTCTACATACATCTATATTTAGACAAATCTGAGTCAGTTAATCTGAGACGGAGGGAGTATTAGATAAAGGTTGTTGAACTCACGAAGCACAGAAAACCCTAAACAAAGCCTTTGTTGCTACGCGCATGAAGGGTTTTGTTTTCTATAGAACTTCGCTGCACAATCTTGCGGAAAAGCCCTGGCGTCTAGCCTCGTGTCCACCAGTAGCTACCGTGGGCGATTGACGATTTGGCTAAAGAACATATATTGCTGCCAAAGTTCACGTGCATGCTGCCGCACGGTGCAATTTTCTCTTTCAAAAACCTGATATGTTTTAAAAACTCAAAATGAAGTTTGGAGAACTTCGGAAAATTCAAGATGCACTTAAGTAAGATCATCGGAGCTTACAGAAATCCAGGACAAAATTTCCGCAAAATGGATGACCCATGCCCTCGCTGCCAGAGGCCACAGCACGCAGCAACGTGCAAGCTGGAACAGCGGTCTACGACCATGCATTTACAAAATAGCCAAAAGTGTTCATCAATGCAGACAAATACTGCAGTGTACGAAACAGAGCAGACGAAAACTAAAACATAACTTTCCTCAATTGCCAATTTGCCATCAAAATGCTGCCTCTGTTTCAGTTATACTATCTGATATTATCACACCCACAAAAAGGTTGGCATCATGCCTTTACTTTATTTTGTTGTTGGGAAGGGGGGGGATGAGGTCCTGTATGGTACAGCGCTACAGCAGTTTAGTCGCGGTACTCCGCCATGAACTTCTCATGGAAAGCCTTAAAGCGAGAGATGATCCCCGGGATCTTTTCCTCCTGCGGAAGGATTGTGCATCTGAAGTGCCATGTGCCAGGAACCTGTTGAATACAAGAACGGAGCATCATCAATGAGCAGTGGCATGGCTTAGGTTAAAGGCCACTGCAGGAAGTAGATCTAATGCATATTATTCCTAAACCCAGTTTCTAAAATAGCTTTTGGTGACACTGGCCTAAACATTTCAGGCCAGGCATGCTTATTTTGAATTACCTTCAGATATGGGTTGCACTAGCTCAACAAACAGAAAATTTGGTTTTGTAATCTAGGGTACAATTGTTGTTCCTACGACTGTTGGTTGCTGACATACAAAATGATGCTGGATTTATGTATATCCAAGCCAATACTATCAGTAGCTACAGGCACAGAACTACACAAAAATCTTTGAATCAAGACCAATTTTACTCACCTGGCCAAATCCAGATCCAGGGACAACAACAATCCCAGTTGACTCGAGGAGACGAAGAGCATAGAATGCATCAGGCGCTTTGTTAGCAGCGCTCGCAGCCTCAACTGCCTTCTGTGGCAGACTAATCTGAGGGAACAGGTACATTGCCCCTTCAGCTTCGTTGCATGTGATTCCCTCAAGTTTGTTGAATGCATCCTCCAGTGCCTGTGATCAAGAATTCCACATCAACAAATTCAAGTCTTTTTTCTTTAGATTTAAGACATCATTTGGACTATCCAGAGATCCAGGACCCTGACGCACCTTTGCACGACGAGTTAAAGATGCTATGATTCCATTTTTTTCTGCCTTGTATGAAACGTATGATTCATCCCCAGCCTGCAGAAGCCAACAGTGATGTTTAGGTGGAGAACTTTAAATTCTTTGTCAGGGTTAGAAATTTAAAAAGGCCCTATAGCTGACCTTTGGTGGGTTCATGATGAGACTAGCAAGGATCTGACCAGTGATGTTGGAACATAAGTTCACTGATGCTATCTTGTATATCTGCTCTCTAACTGGAGCACTGAAGCCAGTAATCTCCATGTAGCCTCCTCTTTTACCACACTCTCCATAGTATCCTGGTGGCAGCAGCAAAATATTTTTTGAAACACCAGCACCGATACAAATAGAAGAATAAGCAACTGGATCATTGTACCTACCCTTAGAAACAGATTGATATGATACTAGCGGTAGATCCTCCTCGCCGTAGCCCAATGATCTCACTATCTTCTTGAAAGAATGAAACTTCTTATTGTCAACATAGATATTCTCTTGGTATACCTACCAACAGATAATGGTGTTAATATTACATATGACGGAAAAATATAATTAAGCAGCCCAAAGTTTGTTGGCATGTTTTCTCTGCAACCATCACTCGCCTCATCAGCCAGAAGAACAAGACCCTCATTTTTGCAGAACTTCACTATTTCATATTGGTTCTCCTCAGCAAGAACCTGTACATAAATGAGCCATCTCAATATTGATCTTTTTGTCTTTTTTAGTTATCTGAACTACAGAATGTTTCAGGCACATTAAAGAGCAAGTAAAAGTACATCATACAAAAGTGGTGTGTATACCAAGATGTTGCAACAATAGATGTTTTCTACATCCAAAAGGAGAAACAATGAACACAAACCTGTCCAGTTGGATTTCCTGGATTGATAACCACCAAAGCCCTAACATCGATGCCTTTTGACCGAGCATCTTCGAGTTGCTTCTTAACATCACAGATTTCCAAACCCCAGCCTGTCGATTCATTGAGATAATATGGGACCTGAAAGTTAATGCTCTCAATTAAGGATTGGTGCGGCATGAAACGCTGCTATACTAAACTACTTTTGCCAGGTAAGCAGAGTACATACAAGAGCTCCACCATGAAGAGCTATGGAGGCCGAGTACAAGGGATACTGAGGAATGGGAACAAGAATGCCATCTTTCTCATTCCTTATCAGTAATTGCATCATCAGGTGCACCTGGCAAGGGAACGGTGATATGATACGAGGCTTAACTACTTCATGTTTGTTCATAAATTGTCTAGCAATTGAAATATGATGGACAGTTCATACCCCAGGACTTGCTCCATCTGTAAGAAAGATGTCATCTGCATTAGCAGGGAATCCATCTCGTGAGGTAATCCCAGCAGCAATTGCATCACGAAGTCCTTTGATACCCTAGGAAAATGAGAAAAAACTGTCAATATTCTCCCTTTTCTCCTGGCGATAGGTAACAAAATGCGCAACCATAGAAGATTACCTGGCTATGACTGTATGCCCCTGTTGCTTTTCCAGGAATCGAGGCAAGAATCTGCTTTGCCCGAGAAATAGAATCAGCACTGCAACAAGATGAAGAATCAGGTACCATATGCAAGAATCACACACTTCGGTTAGGCATATCGATTAGTCCTAGACTTCTAGGAATCTTCTGATAAACAATACAAAGCTTTTTGTAACCTGATAAAAAAATACAAGTAGTAAAGAAGGGGGTATACCAACAGCTGAAGTTTAGCTATATGCATTATGCTAGTGATAGGGGGGTCAAATTAGCTTGAAAAAACTCCGGAAGAAATGGAGCGGTCCCAGATATTTTCCACTATTATACAGGTATTCAAGTCCAAACTCAAATAATTAGCAAGAGAAAAGCATGGAACGGTCCTAGATATATTCCACTATAATACAGATATTCAAGTCCAAACTCAAATACTTAGCAAGAGAAAAGCGCGAATGCCCGCCATATTTTATTATCATATAAAACAAAAATTATTGTACCCCAGGAAGGTTCAATTTTTTTAAACCTATGGAGTTTAGGCTTGCAATTTTGTAGATTGGCAGGTCACACTAAGAAATATTGCCAGAATTGTGTTTGCGGAATCATTCAAGTTCATTTGAATATCTTAACAAAAATTTAGCATGATAGCACCTGGTTAAGGTTATCTGCTTGATATCTCCCTTATTTTGAAGTTATGCATTCATGTCATGTCGATGAAATATAAAGATGTGGATATTCACCTGAACAATGAATTGATTTCCTCCTTTTCCAACAAGTATGGATGATCACAAAGTGCAAGAACCTGTTTTATACCATATAAGCCTCTAGGAAAACAAATAATAAACTCTGCAGGTAAGAAATTAGCATACCTCCCTGAAGAATGTAACTGGCTTCTGCCCAAGAGACTGTGGGTTCCCAATGTTGCAATAGAGGATCTGCATGTAAGAAGTTGTATGAGGTAAGAAAATTGTAAAACATATCAGTAGAAATTAGATCGGCCTGTAGAATCTATGGTTAAGTACCTCATCAAAAGGTAGAGATCCTGGTTGAGTCAGCAGCTGTTGCTGCAAGCGCTGGAAACAAAAACAAAACGACCCTCGTTAAGCAACTCTAAGCAAAAACTTACTGGCAGGTAGCTTGCTTTGTTGTTAAAGCATATTGATATACTACTAAATACTAATACCGAACAATTGCTTGTAAAAGCACTGAGAACAAACGAACATGCGAATAAAGTGAAGTTTTATTAGGCTAGGTGATTATCTTAGAACACAGAGTCTGACTAAAATCTGAATAGAGCAGATTCTAAATTACTGAAATGCTAAGACTTAGTGGTAACTAGAAATACCTGAGCATGGATGACAATCTCTCCACGCACTGCATATTCACATTTTAAGACCTGAACCATTGATACAAGAAATTAGCTAGGTGCCTCGGTATCAGAACTTGCACATGGTTGTTCAAGCGATGGACAAAATTAATGAGTCACTACACAAATATACGAAGAATGCCAGTTACGCACATCTTGAAACTGGAAACGTGATGAACTTATAAGGGTTTCAATTTTGTAGTGCATGACAGAGACGTGGATGGAATGGTACGCTGTTAAGCGATCATGTAACTGTAAATAAGAACTTGATGGGGAAGAATATAGACACGGAGACGAGTGGTAAGTTCATTATATGCCCTGTCTGTCACCAACAACATAACATATCCACGTGTTTTATCCCCCTCTACCTCCATGTGCATATCTTCACACGTTGGCACCTGAGCAGCATGTATGCTCTAACCGAAACATCTCATTGTATTGTACTGCTAGACAAAAGATGACGCTGACATTGCACTGCCACTGTGACACAAAAACTGCATGAAGGCAGCTCAGTTGCAGGCTAAGAGTTCCTTTTCCTTTTCGGCAGTTCAGGGCCACATAAAGGAAAGAAAAAACCTCATTTTTAAGTTTTGTATTACTAGATCCAGACAAGTAGAGCGGGACAATCAAGCAGAGCAACTACCACAGCCCCACGATCGAATCATACTTATTCATCGTGTCATCTAGGTCACTCCTGAAATCTCACCAGCCTATCCAAAATTCCTCCAGGAGACAAAAAAAAAAACTAAAATATAATCCAGTCCACTGCATACTGGGAAACAGATACGAAGGAGAATCCGATGTAGTATTCCTCGAGGCAAACAAGGAACTGAGGAGCCCAACACCGGCAAATCAAGTGCACGCCGCGCCAGCCTACCCAACTCACAGATCACCTCAACATGCCGTCCCCCACCTCATCGAAATCTCCCAATAAAAAGAAACAGATATGAGGAGGGAAAAGAGAGGGTGCTCCTCACCTTGGGGTTCAGGTTCTCCACGGCGACGGTGGCAGCCATGGCGAGACCAACTCAAGGCGAAATAGGCCGGAGCAGCGAGCAGTACTCTCGGTTGCTTTCCTCTGTGTCTTTCTGCGGTTTCGTGGCGAATCGGGGAAATCTCAGGAACGGAACGGGTGGCGTTTATAAAGAAGGAGAAAGAGATGTGGAGGATACAAACAAAACAAAGGGCGGAGGTGAGAGAGAGGTTTTCAGTCCTTTCTTCACCCACGGGAATGGAAAAAAGGAAAGCGAGGGGAAGCCTCGGAGTTCCGGGTGGGCCCACGGGTGCCGCCGACCTCACCTGCGGTTTTGTGGCACAGATTTGCTCCCTTCTCGTTAAGTTCCCACTATTATTAAAGTCACGTCGCGACTTTGTAGTGGGTTACTACAGTAGACTATGTACTCTACTTATGATATCTGGGTTAAGAAATTGGGTTGCGATATTGCTCTTGCCTTTTTGTTCTTCTGCTCGCCTATTCTTACTTCTTCTTTGCTTTTCCGCTCGACGAGAGGCTGTGAACAAAATATAAGAAAAGGTTGGGCATTGCTATTGTCACATGAGTTGAGAATGGTACGGAGTGTGTCGTTTTGGTAGACCGGCTCTATGGAGCCCCTCTTTTAAGAGGAAAAATAAGTACTTTTAACTCTCGGAAAAAAAAATCCTAGATCTAGATAATGATGACTTCTGATGGTGTATCCAGATAATGATGACTTCTGATGGTGTGCAAAAAAAACTGCAAAATATTTTGTATTTTATGTTGTGCAAAAAAAATGCATCTGAGGTAGTGAACAGTGAAAAATTGAAAACCGTAATATATATCATTGTCAACATTTAGGATTTTTTAAAACTTCAAAATGTTCGATTTTAAATTTTGAGAAACAGAGCTCCATAGAGCCCGACTATTTGAGATGGTTCCTTCACAAAAAACAATAGTTGAGGGGCCACGCGAGCCTCATCGATGTGAGTTCAAGTCATGCATGCTTACTATGGATAAAAAATCAGAGCTTAACGAGCGGATCTTGAGTTCTAGCTCTCTTCCCTTTTGTATTGAGTTCGGTATGAATGAGGCTTAGTTATTTGGTGTGCTTATATATGCACACTATTCTTGATAAATGACCGATACTAACCTTGGTGGTAATATGTGAGAAAGATAATGAGTAAAACTTTGACGGATTAAGGATTTTCGAGAGAGATGGAATGGTACATGATCCATGGTGGAGTAGTCCATCTATCCATCCGAGAGAATATTCGGTGAAAATCACGAAAAAACTTTTTTAAATGTTTTTAAAAAGTTTCACTAAAATGCATTACGTTGGGAAGGTAGTGATGAAGATATAATAATGCAATATGATGACTGTGCATGTTTAACTTGGATGGAAATATTAAAAGTTTTATCAATGACTGTAAGTAGACTGTTATGAGTGAGCATGTAATTTCTGCAACATAAGCTCTAGTATAAAGACTCTGTTCAAAATATAAGTATAATATGTTAATTGTTCTCTGACCAAGAGCAAAGTTTGTCATCACCAATTATGATTTTCTCTTTGCACCTTTATTGTGACTCCCTCTACTCGTTTCAAGTTAAATTATATGAGAGGAATGTGATGTCTAGAATGACTTGTGTATTGATAAATGTGATGCTTCTTGTCCGTATTTTATTTATTGACACTTCACTGCATAAACCTGTGGCCTTGTTTACTAAGTTCAGTTTCGCTTGGGGACAAGCGAGGTCTAAGCTTGGGGGAGTTGATACGTCCATTTTGCATCACTATTTTATATCATAATTTACTACTATTCATTGATATATTTCATATTTAGAGATGATACTTATGTTATTTCATCTATTTTGCATGTTTGATGATTATTGGAGAATTAACTGCCGGAACTAGAATTCTGCTAGAAAAATGACCGTAAAGATACAATATTTCTGAAGATCAGCGATTCACGGAAAACATCAGGAAGTTCCTATTTTTTCAGATGCCAGAGCCAGCTAAAAGGGGAGGCAGAGGTGGGCCACCAGGAGGCCACACCATGCCATGGCGCGGGCTACCCCCTGGCCGCGCCGCCATGTGGTGTGGTGGCCCTGGCCCACCACTGCCAGTGCCCCTTCGCGTACTTCATCCCCCCGAAACCCTAAGACTCGGGGAGCCATCGAGGAAATATTCCTCCACCTCCACGAGGAGAAAAACAATAGAGAGACAAAAGCTCTCCGGCAAGGAGAAATCTGCCGGGGAAATTCTTCCCAAAGGGGGGAATCATCGCCATCGTCACCGTCGTCGAGGTGGACTTCATTGGGATCATCATCATCTCCACCGCCATCACCATCGTCTCCACCGCTCCACTTCGTTCCGCTGTAACATCTAGGGTTGAATCTTGTCTATTTCATAGGGGAAACTTTGCCAGTGTTAATTACTCCTTGTGGTTGATGCTATTGAGTGAAACCGTTGAATTAAAGTTTATGTACAGATTGTTATTCATCATTATATCACCTCTGATCATGATCCATATGATGTCTTGTGAGTAGTTTGTTTATTTCTTGAGGACATGGGAGAAGTCAAGATGTTAGTAGTGGAATTATGTTGAGTAATATTTAATGGTTTGATATTTAATTTGTGGTGCTATTCTTCTAGTGGTGTCATGTGAACGTCGAATACATGATACTTTGCCTTTATGGGCCTAGGGGAATGCATTGTGTATTCGGCTACTAATTGTGGGGTTGCCAGAGTGACAGAAACCTAAACCCCCGTTAGAAAACCGATGCATGAGGGAGTGTATGGTCCCAGAGTTTAAGGATGTGGTTTAGATTTATCTTAATTACTTTCTTATAGTTACGGATGCTTGCAAGGGGTATAATCACAAGTATGTATAGTCCAAGTTAGGGCAATACATTAGCATAGGTTCACCCACACAAAACCTATCAAAACAATAAAGATTAACCAGTTGTATGAAGCGAAAGCACTTGACGAAATTTCCATGTGTCCTCAAGAACGTTTGGTCATCATAAACCAACCGGCTTGTCCTTTGCTCTAGAAAGGATTGGGCCACTTGCTGCAATTATTATCATTGTATTTTATTAAATCGACACTCTTATTTATCGAAAGTATTACGATACACCCCCTATACTTGTGGGTCATCAGTGGCGTCCAAGATGGAGTCCCACTTATACTAGGTCTGGACATGCGAGTCCTATTAGGCCGCACCCATGTTGGGTCGGTTTGTATCAAGTTGGTTGGGTACAACCCGAGTAGAATTAGGTGGTGGGCGCATTGGACCTCGGTCGTGTTGGGAATATGCCCTAGAGGCAATCATGTATGATGTAATTCCCAATATATTCATAAAGTTATTAAGTCGTCCTTGTTTTGAACATCTGATATATGTCATTGAATATGTGATTCGATTGTGGAACTATGTATTCATGTTGTTCATTCTAAATTGTCCTTGGTCATTAAGGTTGTGCTGGACACACACCCTAGACTAATGTGAGTGTTGGCTGATGACACGGTTCCACTTGTCATGGGCATGGCGATGCCATTCCAACGTTCACAGACTCAGCTAAAGAGTTTAGCAAGTCGGACTGACCCATATTGAGATGCAACGAGTATGTCGTCATTTGCATGTCTCAATCAATGTAATCCTTAGACCGGAGGTTGTCGCACAATCCGATTTGTGGATCACCGACTTAGGTTCTGTCAAACGTTGTTCCATGACAAGGTAGTTATAAATGCAGAGTTCGAGTCGAATGAGAAGCAAGTTGCGTGATGTGGATGATCAAGATGGGATTTTGCCCCTCCGACTGGAGAGATATTCTCTGGGCCCTCTCGAGTGATATGATTCCGGAAGCATGGCCATGCGCGACTCAGTTAAGTGTTAACTATTTCTATTGACTAAGAGTTAGTCAGATGAATCATATATCACGGACCGAGAAAAGAGTTGAGCTATTTAAGGGATGACGATAATTCGCCTATAGTTCGACAAGGTATATCGTGAGGCAAAAGGGACTCAGATGAAAGTCATATTGAAAGGTATGTCGTCATGACTCTATGGCACTTGGGAGTCGGCACGTTCTGCTAGGAGCCGCTACCGATTGATCGATTGGGAGTCGGACTCCAATCGTGTCCAAGTCGCCATGAGCCTGCAGAGTCGCACACTTAAGAGCGGGAGCAAATGTATTGGTCGGGTTGGACCCGAACCGGAAATGGACTGAATTTGTGAGTCGGACTCAAAGAGGGAATGGGCCACAAGCGTTGTGAATCCCACTACCACTCGATATATAAAGAGGGGCGCAAGTTGCCCAACGGGCACGTTACTCCACTTTCATGCGTTGGGAACCCTAGCCCCACTAAAATCCAGCCGTTGCACCGGACCTAGCAGTCCGCCGTCGGAGCTCCTCCTCACGCGTGTGGATACCAGCAGAGGTGATGTACGTTCAGCATTTCGAAGTTCGTGGGATTGGATCGGCTGGATCGGATCGTGGGACTACACTGCATCGACGCGATGCATCGATAATCCGCACATGCGCGTCTAGTGGTAATCCGCGTGGCCTTCTACCTTGGCTAGATCTTGAAAGTACCGCGTAGAAAAGTTTTATTTATCCCTACGCGTTCCAACAGTGGTTTCAGAGCGGTAGCTTCTGGTTTTAGGCCCGAGATCCGCACATATGTGATATGTAATTAGCGTTAGATGTGATCTAATTGTTGTTTTGGTGGTCGTTCTATGAGATAGATCGGTTTTATACAAGGTTGATTGGATCAATCGTACTCGGGGTTAATGGATGATCTGGTTTCCGTGATCATACTGCTAAGGTCGTGGAACAACTTACCCCTACCGGTCGGTTTCCGCCATCGGGGTATACAGTGACACATAAATCCAGTTGCGGTGATCGAAGATCAAAGAGTTTGATCGAATCAGAATACGGACCAGATTTGGGTAAAATCGTCTTATCCGATGAAGAAATCCATGTTCGGGATGCAGATGAGATCTGCGTTTTCCAAAATCGTCGGCCGCTGCCTGCACCCACGAGGGGCGCTGCCCCTTCGATCCCCGTCCGCTATCCGGCTAGCGGGACCGTCGGCCTCGCCCTGTCGTAGCGCCTTAGATGTCGTTACGAGTTCCACAACGCCGGTAGATATCGTTTCTATGCATAACTTGTTTTTGCAGGATGTTGTGAATAGGTATGGCTTATGTGCATATGATGTGTGTAATCCATACGTATCTGCGTATCATGTTTTTGTCAGCCGGCTGGAGCCTAGGTGTTGTAATTTTATTGTATAACGGTCTGCGTGTCGGATTCTCTATGTAATTTTTTTCATTTACTAGCTAGTGTAGCTTGTTGGAGAACCCGGATGACATGCAAGTCGATGTACAAGTCGGCTACATGGAGTAAGATGGCACGTGACAAGATTTGGCACGAGTCGACTTACAAGCTTTGTGGAGATGGAGATCACCATGAAGAGAGCCATACCATTTCACATTATAATTGCTTTATTTGTGTTATTGTTATGTCTCTTTTTACCTCTATTTATATAGTTGGTAGTTTTTTAATCCCTCAAAGAAGGTCTAGTCGGTCGCCCCGCTAGTGCTGCACCATCACAAGTCGGACATTCTTGGTAGTGGGCTCATAAAATTGAGGTGCTACCAATTCTTTCCGATTAGATGGGTTTGAGTCGGACTCTTACAGCGGAAGCACTTGGTAATCTAGACGAGTCCATCACAACGGTTGTGGGGCTCGGGGCGAGGTAGGTTGGAAGCCGGGGCATGTGATGCCACCCAACTAACAGGAGTCGTATTGGGTAAGACTGGCAAGGTGTTGCCTACCTAGATCACTTGACGGCTAGCAGTGATGCTAAAACTCACTAGTCGGCTTGCTTATTTAGGACCTTGAATCACTTAGCAACCATCGGAGGGGTGTTGGTTCTAGTGGGAGCATAAGTATTAAAGCGTTTAATATGCCTGCTCTTTTATGAATACATGTCTTAAGTGTTTTGCATATTTTCTGTTGTAGATCAATGGCACCTAGCAACCTTCCTCGGTTGTCCACTTTTGCGTTGAGGTCAATCCTAGAGAAAGATAACCTTAATGGAACTAATTTCACCAATTGGTATCGTAATCTGAGGATAGTCCTCAAGCATGACAAGAAAGAACATGTTCTAGAAACTCCACTTCCAGATGAGCCTGATGATGATGTGACTGTCGCTGTCATGAATGCCTACCGTAAGACTAGAGATGAGTCTAAGGAAATTAGATGTCTTATGCTTGCACACATGGAACCGGACTTGTAGCAGCAGTTCGAAAATGTTGAGGGCTACGATATGATCGAAAGCCTCAAAAGTATGTTCCGGGCTCAGGCAAAGACCAAGAGGTATCAAGTCTCTCAAACTTTGCTGGGTTGTAAGCTTAAAGACGGTGATCCACTGAGTCCGCATGTAATCAAGATGACTGGTTACGTGCAGTCTCTGGATCGGCTGGGCTTCCCAATTAATGAAAAGTTCGCTACTGATATAATTCTCAACTCTCTTCCTAGTGTGTGTGGTCCGTTCATTTCGAACTACCACATGCATGGTATGGATAAGAAGACCATTGAATTACATGGGATGCTCAAAACGGTAGAGGCTGATCTCAAGAAAGGCGCCAGTCAAGTCTTGATGGTGCAGAATAAGGCTAAGTTCAAGAAGAGTTCTTGAACTAAGAAGAAGAAGGATAAGTCAGGAGGCAACGCCCATGGCCCTGTCCAGAGCGCTTCCTCAAAGACTAAGCCATCTCCTACAGCCGGAGCCAATTGCTTCTATTGCAAGCAGGATGGCCACTGGAAGAGGAACTGCACCAAGTATTTGTCTGACAGAGCCAAGAGTGGAGGTGTGACTTCTGTAACACCTGGGGTGTTACCCTAAATAGGAAGTTGTATGTTTTCTTTTGCTTGCATCACATGCATCACATAAGCATTGCATTCTGTTTTCAAAACAACTGGAAAAACTCAAACCAAATTAAACTTTCACACCTTGTTCAAAATTTCCAATTTAAAAATTGCAAACTACAACAACCCAATTGTTTTCAAATAGTTTTGAAGTTGATTTGTTTGAATTGCTTGTTAAATCAAAACCCCTTTAATCAACACCCTAAATGGCAAATTCAAATTCAAATCCACTCAATCATAATGGGCATGATCCAATTGTGGTTCAAACACTAAAATTTTGCAAACAATTAAAATTCAATAAATGTTTTCATAATTGTTGAGTTCATTGAATAAAAATTGTTTGAGAAATCAACTCCTTATGATTACTAATGGAAATTCAAATCAGAATTTAAAAATCCAATAAATAATTCAAAGTTTGAAATTAATGCTAACATTTTCTTTTATTTTCTGTTTTGAAAAGTAATAAAATATTTCATATAATAAACCCCCCAAAAACCCTATTTCTATCCCTCCCTCTCTTTTTCATCCTTTACAAAAAAAAAGAAGAGAAGAGAAAAGGAAAATCAAAAGCAAAAATGGAGGGAGGCAGCCAGCCCATCTGTTTTTTTTCCTCAGCCCACCCCATCCCTTTTTCTCCCCCAGCCCACTTCCCCTCTGGTGGCCCGATACACCTTCGTCGATCTGTCGTCTTCCTCCCCCCCGACGTCATCCCCTGTACGATCCACGCACCACCGTATGATCTCCCCCCCTCTCCGATGGCTGGCCGTACGATCTCACTGCCCTTAAAGCCCCACTCCTACCCGCTAACCCTAGAGCCCTAGTCCCATCCTCCTGCGCCGCCATCCCTCTCTCCCTCCTCGTCTAGCTGCCCCGCTCCTCCCTGTTTCGGCTCCTCTGAAAACCACCGAGAGACGCCGCGCCAACCTCCCTCGTCGTCGATCGCCGTGGAAGCGGGAGCCCCACCCGAGGGCGGGAATGGAACCCTGGAGGTTCCCTCCACCGCCTCGTCTCATCGCCGGTTATTGGGAGCAACCGCGGTGGCCGCGCCGTCGACGGGAAACCCCCCCCCCCCGCTGCTGCACGTTCCCCCGTCGACACCAACAGCAAGGTGATCGCCTCCCGCCTCCTCTCCCCCTTCCGCTCCTCGTTGACCGTCTCCACACGCCCACGGCCGCACGATCACACTGCACGCACCACGCACCCGTCGCGAGCTAGCCAACCCGTCGATCGCCGCGGGCCGCGTCTGCCTCGTCGCCGTTCTCTGTCAGGCGCGAGCAAGTCTGAACCGTTGTGGGTTCAGTTAACAACACCGCACGGGTACAGTTTAACCTTCCTCGCTCTCCGTTTCTGAACAAACTGACAGCAGCAGCGCAGCT
Source organism: Alopecurus myosuroides (assembly GCA_028641055.1). NCBI lineage: Eukaryota > Viridiplantae > Streptophyta > Magnoliopsida > Poales > Poaceae > Alopecurus > Alopecurus myosuroides. The sequence goes on along the minus strand of CM054061.1, from coordinate 248,770,940 downwards.
GGTACTGCATCCGTGCGCGCAACGAGGCGACCTGGGTTCGATTCCCAGGGGCGCACCCCTTTTACCTTTTTATTCCCATAGCGCGCGCGCGACCCACCAGTCATCGACCCCTGCTGCCACCTCACGGCGCACACACGCCCACGTGGCCGCCACCTGGGCACGGGCCCGCGTCGCAGAGGCCCAGGCTGGGTTGCCCTGGGTGGAAAACGCCCCAGGGGCCCCTCTGCGATTCTATTTCTTTCTTTTAGGCCCCTGTTTTTTACAGTTTGGTCCCCAGTTTTTAAATGTTAATAACTTTTATTTCCTAAATCCAAATAATAAAAATAAAATATGTATCTTGACCCAAATTTAATTCTCTATCTAATTATAGCATTTGTTTTCTGTTTTGAATTTTCCAAATGCATTCAAAATTTGAATTCAAACAAATCATTTGTAATTTGCTAAAATCCATAACTAATTCATAATTAATCCAAATAATGCAAATAAAATATGTTTTCCATACCATTTTGAACCACCTATTCAAATCTAAATTTTGTTTCATGGTTTGAATAATTAAAATTGCTTAAATAATTTAAACCTTGTTTAAATCATTTAAATTTGCTAAATTCATAACTTGCTCAAATTAAATTATTTTTGAACTTATAAAATATGTTTTCAAACTAGAAAAGTATAACCTTTTCAAATATGAATTTGAATTTATGTTTGGAAAAAATAAAATTCAAATAATATTCACACTTGAATTAAATTCAATTAAAACTTGTTTAATCTTGTTTAATTCATAATTAAATCATTGTAATTCCTTTTCCAATAATTGAAACATGTAATCCACCCAAAATTTTGTGTTCTAATCAAATATGAACTTTGTTATCTGTTTTGAACAATTAAACCTGATAAAAACAACAAATGCTTGTGAGACACCTTTAAGTAACCAAAATTCCAAAACTTAATAAGTGAATTTCAAAATGGGTAAACCTTATTTCTAATTGGTTCTATGGTTGTTATTTTGTTGTTTTCCTCATCCATGCATCATACTAAACCACTTTCACCTGTTGGTTAGCTGTAAACCAATTGTTTCAACCATAATTCATGGGCTTTTCATATGCAACTCAAATTGCATATGGGTCCATTTAAACATGTTATCATGTCAACTAGTTTATTTCTATGCATCCATTAAATTGTCATGCATCCATATCTTGATCATGCTGGATCTTTTGCCGTAGTAGTAATTATTGCATCCGGTGTTTGTTCGAGGTTCGTTGCTTCTTCCCGGATAGGACGTTGAGATGATGTGAGCAACGACAAGTTCTGTGGATGTACCTCTACTTGCTGGATCTCAGGCAAGTATACTCACTTGCTGCCAAATGGCTGCCTTTCATCACTTGTTACCGATTCTTTCCGTTGTTCTTATTCTAGCCTGTTGATACGATGCTTGTGTCTCGATCCTATTATATGTTTACCTTGCAGCCATGATATAGCCTTTTCCTTCCACTTCCTATTAACTGTTGTTTGTTTACCCTGTTGGCCCTCGTGTCGTAGTTGCATGCTTAGTGTTGTTTGCGCTCAAGTCTTGTTGTTCCTTTCATATCACATGTTTAGTTGATAGTTGGGTTTCATTTCAATCAACAACATGTTAATGTTTTTTGGGTAATAATAATTTGATGATAAGGCACCGGCAGGAGGCCCGGCGTGGTTTTGAAGCCTGCTAGTGTCGACCATAATTAGGAAAAGGGTCTTGTCTACTGATCCATGATGAGCGCACTAACCGCATGTGGGAAGCGAGTATGGGCGCCCCCCTCAACTTGATTCGATTCGCATCTCGTCCAAATCGCCACACTTAGTTCGGGCTTTCCATTTGATGCATGCATATGCAGGTGCGAACCCGAGGCCAGGGTGGAACTTTTGTAGTCGGCATTTAGGGTGGCGTGGTCTTCCAGTGCTATGAGGGTCCCCCTTTTCTTCGTGGGGGATCGATTAGCCGCGCACGCACATCACGTGGTGCTTTGGGCTTGATGCGAAGCAGAGTTGGGTTGTGTTGAGTACCTCGCTTGGTGGGTTGATCCCCCGTCTGGCGGGTTATTCTTACGTGTACGGCCAAATTGGTGCACCCCTGCAGGGTTAAATCTTCTCGAGAAGCCGTGTTTTCCGCGGTTATGGTTGACTTGGTGAAAGTACTGGCTAACAAGTACTCAGAACAACTTACACCTAACTGATGATAACTTGATTAGTAATAGTCCTATTGACACAATAACTTGATCCATCCTTAATCCAACAGTGTGAGTTATCCTTGGGTTGCTTCCTTAGTAGGGGGTAACATTGGATGGGTTTGTTTGGTGAGTAGTTGTAGTTGGTTACGATACGCTATCTTATCCCCCTCTTATAGCTGGAAGTTGTAGTGAGTTTCTGTAGTTGGTTAGTGCAGCCCGCTGCCGCTTATTTGCAATAACCCCTTCCTTTCCGTTGAACCCAAAGTATTTGTATCTTGTGACGACTGGCTACGCCGGTATCTTGTGAGTATGGTTTATCCACTTGCCAGTACTTAACCGTACTGACCCACGAATCTTTTTCGTGGCTGCATATTCAACATTGCAGTCAACAGGTTTGAAGTCTGACGACGTTAGCTTGGGAATCCCTCCGGCTTGGCCTGGGCAGGGATTGGACGCTCTCGGTTATCTTCAGGACTCTTAGTCCAATTTGTATCTTGTCCGTAGCCGGACGATATGTTGTTTCTTCCGCTGTTATTTGGATCTTTGTAATGTATCAGTTGTATCCCTGACTCGTTGAGTCATCTTGTATAGATCTTTTCTGTTGTTGTTGTGGAGTATTCGTGAACTGTTGTAATGTTATCACAAGTGGCAACCTGGAATCGGTTATTATGTGGATTTTGGCGGGAATGCTGAAATCTGCATAGTGCCCGATCTCGGGGCGCGACAAATGGTATCAGAGCCTTGGTTCCGATTCCCGAGATTGTTTCGATACGAATGGTTATCGAAGCAACGGGTCTGCAAAGCCTGTAGGATAACCTCGCCAACGGTCGTTGTTTCTAGAGTGTCAAAAACTATTTCTGCTAAACTATTTTGGAAAAACATCTCAATAGGATTCTTGTTTTCTCCTTATCCCTATTCTATTTCCCCTCCCATCTTATTTGTTTTGGAGTCTTCCCCCCTTGTCTATCTTTCAAAGTGTTAGGATCCTACGTGGGTGGGCGTTTTCTGAGCCTTTAACCTAATAGGTTCGATCATCGGAAGATTCCTGGTGGAAGAACATCGTCATCACTCCGAGCAAGAATCCCTTGTTAGTGGTGTCGAGAAGCCCTTGTTAGTGGTGTCGAGGAGATCAGCTGGAAGCATGAAGAATCGATAGTCGAACTTCTTTCCCCTCCCGGGTTAGCAGGTGGATTGCGAGGGCGCAATCCCTTGTTAGTGGTGTCGTCTGTAACACCTGGGGTGTTACCCTAAACAGGAAGTTGTATGTTTTCTTTTGCTTGCATCACATGCATCACATAAGCATTGCATTCTGTTTTCAAAACAACTGGAAAAACTCAAACCAAATTAAACTTTCACACCTTGTTCAAAATTTCCAATTTAAAAATTGCAAACTACAACAACCCAATTGTTTTCAAATAGTTTTGAAGTTGATTTGTTTGAATTGCTTGTTAAATCAAAACCCCTTTAATCAACACCCTAAATGGCAAATTCAAATTCAAATCCACTCAATCATAATGGGCATGATCCAATTGTGGTTCAAACACTAAAATTTTGCAAACAATTAAAATTCAATAAATGTTTTCATAATTGTTGAGTTCATTGAATAAAAATTGTTTGAGAAATCAACTCCTTATGATTACTAATGGAAATTCAAATCACAATTTAAAAATCCAATTAATAATTCAAAGTTTGAAATTAATGCTAACATTTGCTTTTATTTTCTGTTTTGAAAAGTAATAAAATATTTCATAAAATAAACCCCCCAAAAACCCTATTTGTATCCCTTCCTCTCTTTTTCATCCTTTACAAAAAAAAAGAAGAGAAGAGAAAAGGAAAATCAAAAGCAAAAATGGAGGGAGGCAGCCAGCCCATCTGTTTTTTTTCCCTCAGCCCACCCCATCCCTTTTTCTCCCCCAGCCCACTTCCCCTCTGGTGGCCCGATACCCCTTCGTCGATCTGTCGTCTTCCTCCCCCCCGACATCATCCCCTGTACGATCCACGCACCACCGTATGATCTCTCCCCCCCTCTCCGATGGCCGGCCGTACGAGCTCACTGTCCTTAAAGCCCCACTCCTACCCGCTAACCCTAGAGCCCTAGTCCCATCCTCCTGCGCCGCCATCCCTCTCTCCCTCCTCGTCTAGCTGCCCCGCTCCTCCCTGTTTCTGCTCCTCTGAAAACCACCGAGAGACGCCGCGCCAACCTCCCTCGTCGTCGATCGCCGTGGAAGCGGGAGCCCCACCCGAGGGCGGGAATGGAACCCTGGAGGTTCCCTCCACCGCCTCGTCTCATCGCCGGTTGCTGGGAGCAACCACGGTGGCCGCGCCGTCGACGGGAAACCCCCCCCCCCGCTGCTACACGTTCCCCCATCGACACTAACAGCAAGGTGATCGCCTCCCGCCTCCTCTCCCCCCTTCCGCTCCTCGTTGACCGTCTCCACACGCCCACGGCCGCACGATCACACTGCACGCACCACGCACCCGTCGCGAGCTAGCCAACCCGTCGATCGCCGCGGGCCGCGTCTGCCTCGTCGCCGTTCTCTGTCAGGCGCGAGCAAGTCTGAACCGTTGTGGGTTCAGTTAACAACACCGCACGGGTACAGTTTAACCTTCCTCGCTCTCCGTTTCTGAACAAACCGACAGCAGCAGCGCAGCTGGTACTGCATCCGTGCGCGCAGCGAGGCGACCTGGGTTCGATTCCCAGGGGCGCACCCCTTTTACCTTTTTATTCCCATAGCGCGCGCGCGACCCACCAGTCATCGACCCCTGCTGCCACCTCACGGCGCACACACGCCCACGTGGCCGCCACCTGGGCACGGGCCCGCGTCGCAGAGGCCCAGGCTGGGTTGCCCTGGGTGGAAAACGCCCCAGGGGCCCCTCTGCGATTCTATTTCTTTCTTTTAGGCCCCTGTTTTTTACAGTTTGGTCCCCAGTTTTTAAATGTTAATAACTTTTATTTCCTAAATCCAAATAATAAAAATAAAATATGTATCTTGACCCAAATTTAATTCTCTATCTAATTATAGCATTTGTTTTCTGTTTTGAATTTTCCAAATGCATTCAAAATTTGAATTCAAACAAATCATTTGTAATTTGCTAAAATCCATAACTAATTCATAATTAATCCAAATAATGCAAATAAAATATGTTTTTCATACCATTTTGAACCACCTATTCAAATCTAAATTTTGTTTCATGGTTTGAATAATTAAAATTGCTTAAATAATTTAAACCTTGTTTAAATCATTTAAATTTGCTAAATTCATAACTTGCTCAAATTAAATTATTTTTGAACTTATAAAATATGTTTTCAAACTAGAAAAGTATAACCTTTTCAAATATGAATTTGAATTTATGTTTGGAACAAATAAAATTCAAATAATATTCACACTTGAATTAAATTCAATTAAAACTTGTTTAATCTTGTTTAATTCATAATTAAATCATTGTAATTCCTTTTTCAATAATTGAAACATGTAATCCACCCAAAATTTTGTGTTCTAATCAAATATGAACTTTGTTATCTGTTTTGAACAATTAAACCTGATAAAAACAACAAATGCTTGTGAGACACCTTTAAGTAACCAAAATTCCTAAACTTAATAAGTGAATTTCAAAATGGGTAAACCTTATTTCCAATTGGTTCTATTGTTGTTATTTTGTTGTTTTCCTCATCCATGCATCATACTAAACCACTTTCACCTGTTGGTTAGCTGTAAACCAATTGTTTCAACCATAATTCATGGGCTTTTCATATGCAACTCAAATTGCATATGGGTCCATTTAAACATGTTATCATGTCAACTAGTTTATTTCTATGCATCCATTAAATTGTCATGCATCCATATCTTGATCATGCTGGATCTTTTGCCGTAGTAGTAATTGTTGCATCCGGTGTTTGTTCGAGGTTCGTTGCTTCTTCCCGGATAGGACGTTGAGATGATGTGAGCAACGACAAGTTCTGTGGATGTACCTCTACTTGCTGGATCTCAGGCAAGTATACTCACTTGCTGCCAAATGGCTGCCTTTCATCACTTGTTACCGATTCTTTCCGTTGTTCTTATTCTAGCCTGTTGATACGATGCTTGTGTCTCGATCCTATTATATGTTTACCTTGCAGCCATGATATAGCCTTTTCCTTCCACTTCCTATTAACTGTTGTTTGTTTACCCTGTTGGCCCTCGTGTCGTAGTTGCATGCTTAGTGTTGTTTGCGCTCAAGTCTTGTTGTTCCTTTCATATCACCTGTTTAGTTGATAGTTGGGTTTCATTTCAATCAACAACATGTTAATGTTTTTTGGGTAATAATAATCTGATGATAAGGCACCGGCAGGAGGCCCGACGTGGTTTTGAAGCCTGCTAGTGTCGACCCTAATTAGGAAAAGGGTCTTGTCTACTGATCCATGATGAGCGCACTAACCGCATGTGGGAAGCGAGTATGGGCGCCCCCCTCAACTTGATTCGATTTGCATCTCGTCCAAATCGCCACACTTAGTTCGGGCTTTCCATTTGATGCATGCATATGCAGGTGCGAACCCGAGGCCAGGGTGGAACTTTTGTAGTCGGCATTTAGGGCGGCGTGGTCTTCCAGTGCTATGAGGGTCCCCCTTTTCTTCGTGGGGGCTCGATTAGCCGCGCACGCACAGCACGTGGTGCTTTGGGCTTGATGCGAAGCAGAGTTGGGTTGTGTTGAGTACCTCGCTTGGTGGGTTGATCCCCCGTCTGGCGGGTTATTCTTACGTGTACGGCCAAATTGGTGCACCCCTGCAGGGTTAAATCTTCTCGAGAAGCCGTGTTTTCCACGGTTATGGTTGACTTGGTGAAAGTAATGGCTAACAATTACTCAAAACAACTTACACCTAACTGATGATAACTTGATTAGTAATAGTCCTATTGACACAATAACTTGATCCATCCTTAATCCAACAGTGTGAGTTATCCTTGGGTTGCTTCCTTAGTAGGGGGTAACATTGGATGGGTTTGTTTGGTGAGTAGTTGTAGTTGGTTACGATACGCTATCTTATCCCCCTCTTATAGCCGGAAGTTGTAGTGAGTTTCTGTAGTTGGTTAGTGCAGCCCGCTGCCGCTTATTTGCAATAACCCCTTCCTTTCCGTTGAACCCAAAGTATTTGTATCTTGTGACGACTGGCTACGCCGATATCTTGTGAGTATGGTTTATCCACTTGCCAGTACTTAACCGTACTGACCCACGAATCTTTTTCGTGGCTGCATATTCAACATTGCAGTCAACAGGTTTGAAGTCTGACGACGTTAGCTTGGGAATCCCTCCGGCTTGGCCTGGGCAGGGATTGGACGCTCTCGGTTATCTTCAGGACTCTTAGTCCAATTTGTATCTTGTCCGTAGCCGGACGATATGTTGTTTCTTCCGCTGTTATTTGGGTCTTTGTAATGTATCAGTTGTATCCCTGACTCGTTGAGTCATCTTGTATATATCTTTTCTGTTGTTGTTGTGGAGTATTCGTGAACTGTTGTAATGTTATCACACGTGGCAACCTGGAATCGGTTATTATGTGGATTTTGGCGGGAATGCTGAAATCTGCATAGTGCCCGATCCGGGGCGTCACAACTTCCAACTCAGGTATGCTTGTGTGCAATGTTATAGACATTTATCTTGCTGATGCACCTAACAGTTTTTGGGTATATGATACCGGTCAGTTATTCACATATGTAACACGTTTCACGGACTCGTAAGAACTAGGAGCTTGGCAAGACGAGAGGTTGATATTCGGGTCGGCAACAAGGGGAGAGTCGCTGCGTTGGAAGTCGGCACGATGCAACTTCATTTACCTTCAGGATTTTTAATGGAGCTGAATAATTGTTATTATGTTCCAGTGCTTAGTCGAAACATTATTTCCGCCTCATTAGTCAAGTATTAAGAATAATGGTTGTTCTTTATATTTGAAAGATATGTTTCATGGCTTTGCACCTGTTCAGGACGGGTTATTTATTTTGAATCTTGATAGTGAATCGGTCTATAATATAAATGTGAAAAGGTTGAAACCAAATGATCTAAATATGACTTATTTTTGCCACTGTCGGCTTGGTCATATAAGTTGGAAGCGCATGAAGAAGCTCCATGATGATGGACTTCTAACTTCGTTCGACTTCTAACTTTGTTCCGGAAGCATGGCTATGCGCGACTCAATTAAGTGTTAACTATGTCTATTGACTAAGAGTTAGTCAGATGAATCATATATCACGGACCGAGAAGAGAGTTGAGCTATTTAAGGGATGACGATAATTCTCCTATAGTTCGACAAGGTATATCGTGAGGCAAAAGGGACTCAGATAAAAGTCACATTGAAAGGTATGTCGTCATGACTCTATGGCACTTGGGAGTTGGCACGTTCTGTTAGGAGCCGCTACTGATTGATCGATTGGGAGTCGGACTCCAATCGTGTCCAAGTCGCCATGAGCCTGCAGGGTCACACACTTAAGAGCGGGAGCAAATGTATTGGTCGGGTTGGACCCGAACCAGAAATGGACTGAGTTTGTGAGTCGGACTCACAGAGGGAATGGGCCACAAGCGTTGTGAAGCCCACTACCACTCGCTATATAAAGAGGGGCGCAAGTTGCCCAGCGGGCACGTTACTCCAGTCCCATGCGTTGGGAACCCTAACCCCACTAAAGTCCAGCCGTCGCACCAGACCTAGCAGTCCGCCGTCGGAGCTCCTCCTCGCACGTGTGGATATCGGCAGAGGTGCTGTACGTTCAGCACTTCGACGTTCGTGGGATTGGATCGGCTGGATCGGATCGTGGGACTAAACTGCATCGACGCGCTGCATCGATAATCCGCACCTGCGCATCTAGTGGTAATCCTCGTGGCCTTCTACCTTGGCTAGATCTTGGAAGTACCTCGTAGAAAAGTTGTGTTTATCTCTACGCGTTCCAACAGGCCGCACCCCCACCCCTCATATATACCTAGTTGCAGTGAATTAATTAGGTTAGACTATGTTAAAATATAAACTCTAGAACTCTAGATTGGATTGTTTGTAAGCATTCATCTTAAAGTATTTTCCAACCGCAAAATTATGCTTGTTATCTGCTGTTTCATTAGGAACCAGAAGGTACATGACCATTTCGTAGTCGGTGGCTACATTTACAAGCTTGTGGAGCTGCGAATATCAAAGGGGTTGAAAGCCGTCATATTGGCAACGGGGATTAGCTGGAGAGTTTTCAGTGAGACATTAGTAATCATCCACAATTTACCACGAGCTTACCGAGAAGATAGGGCCACCCCATATCATCTTGGTATCAGATTTGGTCAGTCAAGTTTGATCGGTCATAACTTTTGCATACGAACTCCGTTTTCAACGCACGACCTATCAAAGCATTCGGGGGTAAAAGTTCTACCCAGCCCAAGGAACCTCGTTGGTTGTCAGTGTTTCGCAAGATCAAAATTCCCAAATTGGTAAGGGAACATCAAGTTTTTATTTACTTTTAGTTTTAAGATTCAGCAGAAATAGTTTGGTGTCTAGTTTCTTTTGCAGTTTTCTTAGGTTTCGAATTCTGATCTTTGTGAGACTTAGCTACAGTCTTTCTACAACAAATATTTAGGAGCATACCCATATAAGACTAGCTAGCATCTATGCTCACTGGTTGCTCATAGGTCTTATTTTTTGTGTCATAACTTATGTTTTCTTTTCAGTTTGCTCCTGTTTTGAGTATTGGCCATTGCAAAATAGAAAAAGAGAGAAAATATATAAAAGAGAGAGTGTAAAAAAAAAAAGAAAAATGAAAAGAAGCCAAAGCATTCATACATATATTTTTGTTTTGGAGTTGTTACTATCATTACCGATGTTGACACTAGTTTGAGAGATCTTGCGCCTGTTATATTGAGCTATTTGCTAGTGTCTTTCCTGTGCATTCCAACACGATCTATACTTTGTACATCTATCATTATTATCTTGTGCTCATTCCTGTAGTTGCATTTCCCCATTATTATCTATGTGTGTGTTTCCTATGAGTTTTTGGTGTCACACGAGCAACAAATAAATTTTGTAATTGGTGTTGTTAGGTATCCCAACCAAGCTCCACCAAATACTCTGTTTTTGTCGTGTGATAGTTGTAACCCCCGGTATTCTCTTCTTCACATACGTGCACATGTTGTCACTACAAAGTTGGTAAGTTCTCTCTATTCAATTTGGAACGTAAGGTACACCTTTCTTTCAGTTTCTGAGTGAGTCGTGAGAGTTTCACCAAATATATACATACAACCATATTTTTTATGCACTAAAAATGGTTTATTCTGACAAGGAGAGGAATACTCTCTCCCAGATGTGGCTAGAAATTAAATATATAGCAACGATTCTCATAAACTTTTTTAGGAGTAAAATACTTAAGAAAGAAAACCTTCCTCAACACACTCCATTCAATAGAGACGTCCTCATCCAAAGATCTAAACCAAATACGAGCATTACCAGATAAAGAAAAATATAACAACTTCCTTTTTACCTGGTCATCAGAAATACCAGTAAGCCTAAATAAACTGCACATGTCTTCAATTGTCTCAATGTGTTCACGTGTAGACTTAGTTCCATCCCCTGAAAATGGATTCTTCATAACTCTTTTAACATGACCAATGGGAATTTTAAATCCCACTTTAGGTGTCTCAGGAACAGTAGTTTCTACCACTTTTGGAGTGACAGCATAAGCACTTTCATATAAAGCAAGTTGCAAATTATGATGATTCATAAAATCCATAGTAACAATAAGATAACAGCGAGCTTCCAAGTTTCCTTACCAAACTTCTTACAAATAGCGCTACGCTCCCCAGCAACGGCGCCAAAAAAGTATCTTGATGACTCCCAAGTGCAGGAGATCAATTGCAGTACCTTTCGATTAGAAAAGGTTGTCGAACCCACGAGGAGTTGAAGGTATTGGTTAGCAAGAATGATAAATAAAACAATAAAAGATGCAAGTGTTTTTGGGATTTTTGGTTGTATAGTTGTAAAGAGAATAAAAATGCTGAAAATAAATAGTGACGGTTGAAAGCTCTCAAAGAGAGAAAAGCCCAATCCTCTATGTGGCAAGAGGACAAGCTCAAGTAATGTGTGTCTTATATGAGGAAAATGTTCCCAAGGGCGGCATGGATTTACATGGCATAGAGATTTCTAAAATAACACGTTGAATATCTTGTCAAGTTTTAATCTTCTTTGGACGGAGCCATTATTAGGTATAGCTAAATAAATAAACTAAACCCCTTATGACGGATCTTGTGGCCAAATAAATGACTGCACAAGAATTATTAAGACATAAAGTCCCACCGTAGCATTACACTCTAAGGTCCACGATACTAATACCCCATAAAGTAACTTCATGACTCGGTCTCAGGTTTACATGTCCTCCCAGGTCTCCTTCACTCCATTACACTATGGTGTTATCCTATGATCCCATATAGGTGAAGTGGTGTGCATTTGACGTTCGCACAACACCATCATAGAATTACATAAAAAGATAAACACTAGACAAAATATCAACACATGTTATATATAAATCACTGTCAATTCATCCTATGCCCTCAGGAACATACGGGAACTACTCACAAAGTCCAAAAATGATAATATTCGGTGGCATAAGTGGTACAACACAATCTGAAAACATAACTTCACCTCCAAATAATGACAAGTACTCAAGCACAAACATGAATAGGAGCACAAAGCAAGTATCTAGGGTATAGCAATTCTCCAACTACGAGGGGGACATAGTGGATCACAGAGATGATGATGGAGATGGTGCTGGTCTTGATGATGGTGATGATGGAGAGGCCTCCTCCCACGCCAAGGAGGAGAGGTGATGACGATGACAATGATTTCCCCCTTCTCCGGAGCAGCAGGATCTGACCCCCCGGAGGGAATCAGGAGTTTCGCCGCCGCCGCCTCGGATAGACTTGGGAAAATTAGGGCATGTGTTTTCGGGCGAGACGAAGGCGTGTTAAAAAGCCCCCGGCAAGGAAGTGCCTAAGGCTCAAGTTAGTGGGTCCCATGCGGCCAGATTCCTTGGCCGCGTGGGCCACCCTCTTTTGGGCCTCGTGGCTCTTCTTCCTTCGATCTTCTTTCCTATGTTATTCTCCCGATGAAAAACCAGTTGTGCAATTTTCGTTTTTCCATTTGGGTCCCTGTAGCTCCTGAAACATTAAAAACAAGAAAAAGGAGGTTTCTGCCTCCCAGAGATTAAATACCAAAAATAGGGACTTTGCATGAAAGTCCCATAAATCATCTAAAACATGCAAAAACAATGATAAAACAATGCCAATAACATTCTAATATGATAATACGAGTTGTATAAATGATGATATAAAATGCACGTATCAGTGACGAAGGAAACCAAAGTCTTCGCTCCCGTCGTCTGCTTTACGTCTCATCAGAGTTGTTGGAGTCGTGGGAAATGTCATGCTTGGGGATCACCTTTATCCCATACTGTCTTGTCGAGAGCGACCGTCTGGGAGGAACCCAGTCGGTCACGGGGTTCACCGTGGACCGGATACCAGAGCAGTCGGTTGTTGAATAGCATCCACGTCAATGTTCGCTGCCCCCACCACTTCCTCGGTGAAATCTTGTGCATGTCTTGGACCATCTGGTGGTCATCGCACTCATAAATCCAAAATGGGAATTCATAGAAGGATATCCATTTCCATCACCGTTGTCAACCTTGAAGTTCACCGCATCGATCCCCATCACCATCATCACCGACTCCTTCATCACGTGATAGAATCTTTCATCAATCTCGTTGTAATTCTAGAACGTGTAGTTTTTGATTTGCATGTGTATTCATTCATCTATCCATTTACCATTTTCAATACTATTATGATGTTGTTATGTGACTTCATATGTGAGTAGTTTCATTAGTTCTTCGGAAGATGGGAAAACCCTAGAACTACTATGAATTGGGCTAAAGATGCATTGTTTTCCATTGGATGTTTTGTGGTAACAATCCTCATGGTATTGTGTGAAGTTTACAACACCAATACATTTCCTATGGTACATGAACGGTTGGTGTGGTGCAGAGGAGCTAAATTGGGCACTACAGTGACAAAATTTGCATCTTCTCTTAGCTGATTATCAACGTGTGCGGTGTCCAAGATTCACAAACACCGGTGGTTTGGGAACCCCCTTTGTAGAGTGGTGGGGGTGCAAGGAGGGATTGACTTGCCTCGGACGTCGAGCTTGCATACTACTAGATACAGACACTTGTTTTAACCAGGTTCAAGCCGCCCTTAGGCTAATAGCCTTACATCCTGCTTTGCTTGTATTTTTTGTTTTTGGTATGGCTTTGCTTGTATTCATGGTAGAGAAGACGGTTACAATGGTGTTCCAGGGAATAATTGTACTTTGTGGGTATGGGCTAGAGGTTGAAGAAGAGAGGATCCAACATAGTTGATCACCTATCGTTTAACCCTTCCTCTCTCTCTCTCTCTCGCTAGCTCGGGATCAGATCGAGATCTAGCCGAGCTCTAGTTTAGGATTTTTTCGAATGAGGAGGAGTTAAAGATCTACGAAGTCATATCTGAGGGAATAGAACCAGGTTCCTCTCTAATGGTGGCCACGACCCTCCCTTTATAGGCTTGGGGAAACCACACTGGTCGTGACTTGCGCTAGGTGTTAGTGAAGGTATATTCTCCAAGATGCCTTCTCCGGAAACTTGTGGAAGACGTTCGAAATATGTAGAAGCCTATGGAAGGTGGGGGAAGCATGTCATCATCTCCGTATTCCCACCCAAAAACTAACCGAGGGACCTAGAGAACTAGGACTCTAAGTGGGCGAGAGGGAACAACGGCTAACAGACACCTTCACGTGCTTGGCCTTGAACCGGTCCTCCATCTTCGTGTCCTCAATGCCTTGTTCAGATTGTATCCTCACGCCTCGGTGTAGAGCAGACGCTTCTTCCAGTAAACTCTAGCTGACCCATGTGTTGTGGGTCATTGCGGCTAGGTAACCGCGAAGGAATTCTTGACGGTTGGATGTATGCCAAAAAGGCAATAATATTTATACATATGTTTCGTAATTATGATTCATATTACTATGCTATAACTGATGTGGCTCCTAAATATGAGATTCAGAGGAAAACTCACGCTCACTTTTTGTAACATGAACAAAGTATCAAACCCTACTCTTTCCTTTTATGACTAAATAATTGGATGCTTGATGGTTGTGTTTTCCTGGTCATGGACATTGTTTGTGTTAGCATCAATGAATAACATAGTATAGGAAGGGAACAATATGTCTGGGTATTCCCTAAGTAGATGGATATGCTAAGATATTCCATTAAGACATCTTAGTCCTTAGTGTCATATCACAACACGGTTATATTACAATGTATCCTTTGGCCATGAGGTTATCGGGATGATATATTCTGGAGGTTTTACTTTGGTACTATATAGAGTCACACTGTAAACTGGCTGAACATAACGGCATTCACTAGGTAATTCTAAAGGAGTATATTACCTCTATGTTCTGAGGTGGGAATTACTCCTCAGTAAAAACAGAGATACATGTCTGGGCCTACTCCGTATTCTTGATATCCATAAATTCTCCAGAAAATGCATGATGATACATCATGTGGGATATCATAATAAAGTAACGAGTAAAAGGAAACTTACTAGTTAACAGGAAAGATTGTTTCCCGGAAATACTGGAATCCATAGTCTCGGGTAAGTTCGGTATAGTGAGTAATGGAAAAATTGTACAATGACCAACAGGTTCAACAGTTTATTCGTATAGTATGTGGGAGTCAATATGGGCGTCTGATACGTCCAAAATGTATCTATATTTTTTGATGGTTTCATGCTACTTTTATGCTTTGATAATTGTTTTTATATTAAGTTTATGATTTATTTGGACTAACCTACTAATAGTTGCAAAAGTGCACAATGTTCTTGTTTTACACTTTGATGTGTAGGAATTATCAAAAATAGAAGAGGAAACTTTGTTGGAGTCGAATTGGGACTTTCCTGAAATCTATCTAAAAACTCTTTTTAAAGATTTCCACGTTATGGGTCGAAAACAGCGTCAAACAGAAATCTCACAGAAGACAAAATTGCGGGGAATTGTGCATCGTACGATCTAGACTGAAAATTCTCCTGATTCCGAGTCCGGACGGCCGAGATACGCCGGATTTACTGTAGCCCTAGATGGGATGACGGATATCCATGAGACTATATAAAGGGAGGAAACCTAGGTCGTGGGAGACACCCCATACCACAAATTTCCAGCCACCAAAGACACGTTTTAGCCTCCCCATGGATCCCATATCTATGGGGGAGGGCTAAGGGGCGATGCTCCCCCATGATGCCGGCGGCGCAGGGAAGGAGTCCCTGCGCCACCCTGCGCCCCGTGATGTCCTCTCCACCGTCTTCACCGCCATATCCATCGTCGATTCCTCCTTGTATACAGTGGTTCATCCTCCCACACACCTCTATACTGCCCTATGTAAACATGGTGTTTGACGTTATAAAATATTTGCAGATGATCTATTGCATCTATGTCATGTTTGTATAGATCCCTTTTGTCATATGATTGATTGTTGAATCTCTATGGATGATTTGAGCTATATATTGAATCTGTTACAGTCCTATGGTGCCATCATATGTTTATGCACGCATGGATCACATAATAGGGTTTGTAGTATATGGAGAAAGCTAGAGGAAGGGCTGCTTGAGTGACAGAAACATGTGCCCCAATCTAGTGATTAAGGCATATGGGATAAAGAGGACCTTTTGATCTTAATGCTATGGTTGGGTATTTTTACCTTAGTGTATCTTCTAGTAGTTACGGATGTTTGCTAGAGCTCCAATCATAAGTACTTGCAATCATTGGATAGTGAGAGCTTGTTAGCTTTGCCTCTCCCACATAAAAGATGAATATCAACCTTGTATTTGACTATTTGATCATAGACAAACCCATCACAATTATCACCACTTTTCCACACTCATGGTACTGTTAGTTTATACTTACTTAGTGTATTTTATTGCTGCATCACTAATTGATAGAACTTGAGAGAATATTTATCCTACCTTTAGCTCCTCGTTGGGTTTGACACTCTTACTTATCGAAAAGGCTACACACAATCTCCTATACTTGTGGGATATCAAGACCTTTTCTGGCGCCGTTGCCGGGGAGCAATAGTGTGGGTGAATATTATTATGTGCACTTGCTTGCCTTTTCTCTATATAGTTTTTACTTTCAGTTGTAAGTTGTTTTCTATCTTAGTTTGGATAGGAAATCCATATTATAAAAAAATTGTACTTGTAATCTAAAAATGTTCTCAAAAAGTAAAGTGATTGGAAAGATGGGTAATGGTTAAGTGGGGGTCGACCTTCAACACTTGTGTTCATGCCTATGAAACCAAAAAAAATATTTCCATGGAAGCTTATTAGGTAAAAACATGTATATATTGTGTATATACCTCTGTACATTAAAAATAAAGTGCTAATATTAGTCTCTACTTATTTGAAATTTTAAAAGTTTGGTTTACTGCGTAGAAACAAATTTATTGTGCTTCACCGTATAACATGTTTAAAATCACTAGAACATTATTTGGATATGCAAATTTTTGTGCATAAAACTTATCCTAGTACCTAACCTTCATTAGTTCTGACTTTTCTAATTTGAGTTACGTATCTATTTCGAAAAAAATTGATTTTCACCGACTTATTAGTTTTTGACAGATTTCCTGTGCTTCATCGTAAAAAATCATGATAAATCTCAGTATAGTATTTTGATCTGAATTTTTTTGTGCATAAACCTGAGATCACTGTTCCAAATATCATCCGATATGCCGATTTATCGGCCGATTTATCGCTTATCGGGTGGTGACCGATAAGATAAATGAATATCGGCGCAGTTTATCATTCAGGCCATTTTATCGGTCTTGCAAGCGATTTATCGGTCAATATGCCAATAAATCGTCTGATATATCAATTTTCCAGAACCGGAACATGTGATGCACGATGATGCATGATGCTAAGAAATGCGCGAAAAAGAAGAAGAACAATCAGGAAACATCTAACTGGGAGAAATCCTGGGTGTTACAGGCTGTGCCAGGGCGGTGACCCTCCCACTGCTACGACTAGTGTCGCGGCTTCGGCAAGCGGGCATTCACGTCGGAGTCCATTCCGGATCCGCCTCGACACGGTTACGGCCTCCTCTCCTATAGCGTCCGCGCCCTCCGCCGCATCCTCGATGGGTGACCGGAGAAGAACTGCCTCGTGGAGGAGACAAGCTGAAGTGCGGGCTACGAGTGCGAGAAGGGACCTGACCCTAGAGGAGAAGCCTGCCCCCCTCAGTTGAAGAAGATCTTGCCACCGGAGGAGCCGCGCCGAGGTTCTAACGAAGGCGCGCCATGGAGAAGTCAAGAAGCAAGAAGGATTGGGAAGGGGAGGCGCGCCGACGGGGTATTTATGTTGGACGGGATGTGAACCTCCTGGCCCTCCCCCTCATCTCGCATTAACTGCCGTCTCGAGAACATATGCCTCCCTCGCCCAGTCCACACCTCGGGCTCGCGTCGACCATATCGACACCTACCTCGCGGGGGGTGTCAGGATACACGGACGACGTGAGCCTACCCATCAGATATGGAGTGATTACTTCTAAGCTAACCCGTTTTCACTCGATGTCCCACGCGCAGAGTGTGCCTGCCAGCCCGACCCGGGTGAAGGAGCCACCAAGGAAGGCGCCTCGCCGGGAGACCACCCGGGAGCACCCTCGGTGGACTAGGGGCGCCACATGTAGAGAAGATGTACGGTGTGCGCTGTGTGGAGGGAAAGCAACCCAACAAGGGTCAGATAAGACTAGCTCTACAAGGTGGCGCGAGCAAGGGGCGAGCTATCTCCTGGTGCAGGGTGGTCGTGGCACCTAGCTACAAGTGTCCTCACACTTGGAACGCATGCATCAGGATAGGTGTCGTTGCACCTCGAAGATAAAAGGAAAGCCCCCAAGAGAGAGGGGGGAGGAGGAAGAGAAGGGGGAAAGGGAAAAGAAGAGAAGAAGAGTAAGAAGGTGTTGACATGGAGGAGGAGAGAAGATAAAAAGGAGAGGAGTAGCTAGAGCTCCCAGGAAGCTCCTAGCTTCAGGTGTTTTCCCCTAAATCTGCCATTGTAACCACTTCATCCATATAGTTCTAGATCAGACATGCAGGACGCAGGGATCCATCTCATGATGGCCTGAACCTGGGTAAAGACTGTGTTCGTGTATGTCATGCCCCCTCCTCAACGCCACTTGCGCCAAGGAGGAAGCAGTCATCTCCTCCGCCCTATCTGCCGAACAAATCAGGGAGTGGACGTTGGTCTCTCCCGATGTCTGCATTTCCACATGCCACAAGTACCAGGAAAACATAGCAAAGTGAATAAGAGCCAATAACATCCACACATAGATAATACATATGATATTCGTGATCCAATAAAAAAAATCCAAAGAAATCCATAGGATAATTATTACATCCAGCAGTTTGGGACTACACAAAATATGAGGGGCTCCCTCTTAAGGTTTATACAAGGAAAACTTCCCAGGACAATTATTCAAAACAAAATATGACTTGCAAGCACCATAGAAATCCACTACTGCTGGGAGGCTTGCAATGCCAAAATAGCACTTATTCAATGCTATCTTTAGAACTATCATAGTTCAGAATATCTTCAGCGACATCTCCAGGATGGATCTGACAAGCTCCAGTGCCAATGGTTTGTAATTCTGGAATAGGAAGGTGAGGTGGAGATTCTGCATTTTCATTGACAATTTGTGTTTCAAACATTGGTCCCAAGTTCGCAGGACATGTTTTCTTTTTCTTGCGGATGGATTTGGGAGTATCAGTCTCTGGAGCTTTCCCTTTGAATCCAGCCTTTAGCTCAGCAGGTGTGTCACTTCTTCTAACCTATTCCACATTATTTAGCCCTTTATTTTTCTTCCCTTTTACTGCAACTTGTGGTACTTCATTAATTTCAGTAATCCAAACAGAGGATGTAGCTATGACTCTCATTTTGAGTACTGGTCTGAAAATAGCATTTACTTTCAATCCAATTTGTACTGTCAACATCTAGGATTTTACATTGTGCATTAACCACATTATTATCCCCGAGAGTAGGAATTAAAGTAATTGTAGAGATAGCAAATTTCCCAGTAAGTTCTCTGATGGCTTCAGTCTAATCAATAGGGAGAGAACAATAAGGTTGTCTATTGACATGCCAAGTAGGCTAGTTATAATTCCTTGAGTATCCCCATTACGTGGGGGGAAGTTGTAACCCATTGTTCTCTACTGGTATGTTTAGGTCAATGCCAGCACGTGCAGCTCCATTCTCATTCTAACCTGCAACATCTTGGTCCTGTATTGCAACATGGTTTTCTAGGGCTGCAACATTATCTTGGACTTGGTTCTGAGGAGGGGTTCCAACAGCAGGTGCTTCAGGTACTAGTAGCTTGGGTTAGCTGGAGCTGCAACAGGTGGGAGTGGGACCTCATTGTCACCATGCCAAGGAGCAAAGTCATCAATTATTATAGGAACTGTGATGAGGACATCCCTACTATTGATGCAATGGCAAATACTACACAACTTCCATTACAAGGACCTATGACTAAAGCTCATGCACGTCAACTTAATCAGCAGGTAATATCGTTTTTACGAGCTTTTCCTAATATACATGAGAATACGATACTGCCTAGATCAAATGTGTTTGTTTCTCTTAGGAATAATGGACCTAGCATGGATAAGATGGACAAGATATGGATCAAGTTTGAGAATGGAGATGGGAGCAGGAGCGCAAGTGGTGAAGATGACGCTGCCAAGAAGGGAGACTACCGCATCCTGAAGTCACTGTAATGACAAATAAAGCCTTGGACAAATTATACAAGTTAACACTTTATTATTTTTGTCCAAGTCCTTTTATAGGTGATGCGACACCTCATTATTGGGCCAGGCCCATGTATTTTTGACATACCCCTTGGGGAAGTTTTTAGAGTCCATATCGATGGGAAAATAGGTTTAGCCTGGATTTCATGGCCCCACCCATGGGAGCACGAATTCCCCTATTTTCCCTCATAAATACAACCCCTAGGGTTTCTTTTAGACTTGGGTTTTGTTTAGTTAAAAAGCTAGCCATCGCTGCAACTTCGCCGTACTTTGTTTGTGTCAGATCAACCAGACTAAGACTGCTTTTAGAACCCCACTTTCTGCTATAAACATTCATCCATATTTGCAATATCTTGATTGCCAATTCTTAGTTATTGCTTGTTCTCGATTGATTGTAGGAGCTAGACCTAAGTGGTTGGGTCAACTGTGCTACAACGCTGTCAATAACCTCCCGGAGTTGGTGTAGCAATTGCTAAGTCGCAATGTCCTCGCACGTTTGTAGTCGGATCGTCAACATCGACGCCATCCAAATCATAGTTAACATCTCACCGAAAGATCGGGCACCTTTTCCTCTATCAAGTGGTATCATATTTCAGGTTGATCGATGAGATTTACTGTTTTCCTAGATTTGATTACATATGTTTTTCATACCTACAGTCCATAAAAATCCAAAAACAAATCTTAGGTTTAGATCATCCCATCCTATAACCAGTCTGAGCCCCTTGCATCTTCTTTTTAGTGCATTGCGTCATTGAGTTGTCGTCTGCATTGTCATGTCAAGTTGCTGGTCTTAGCGTCTAGTCCCGTAGAGTTTCGAGTTCTTTGCACAGTTTCTCATCGCCGTTGACGCATCACCTCGCACGCTTGCAGATCATCGCCGCTTCCACCATCATAAGTTCCGCCGCCACCATCCACCACAGCGTCGTCGTTGCATCATCCACCAAGCTATCCATTGCGCTGCCGCCACCAATTAGGGTTAGGGTTTCTCTGTTTTCTTTCTTTTGCACATTTCCTCTCTTAAAGAAAGAGATCTTACGATTTTGGTGTGTGATTCTACCAATCTAAAAGAGTTCTGATAGATTTGGGACTCCAAATTTGCGACCTACTGTAGCAGCAATTTTGTAAAAAAAATCACGAAATTTTGCCTTTTTGCCTAAGGGCAGACAACCTCTGCGTTTGGGTGTGAGCGAGAGCAAAAAAAAATCAGAAAAAAATTGCCTTCTCGCCTAAGGGAAGACAACCGTTGCGTTTGGGCGTGAGCGAGAGAGAAAAAACCTTTCATTTTCTTCCTTTATTTAGTGCAGTTTCTTACTTCTTATTGCTCCTATTTTGCTTGTTTGCTTGTTGTTGTCGCGACGTGACGTCGTTGGTGTTATAGGCTCGCGTCTCTAAAGCGGTCTAGCCTAGGACCAGCACAGTACCGTATTTGAGCATTTATTCAACTTGCATTCCTTATTTGATTATTGCTAATTCTTGCTACTATATACAAGCCTCTCAAAGCTCCACAAATTCTACATCATGCATTGTGACTTTCACCTAGCAATCACTCCATATAATCTTCAGTGAGACTTGACATCGTTCGTTGTCGGTAACCTCCTGCTGTTGGGTGAGAACTTGTGTTTTTGGTTTGAAAGATTAGCCATTTTTTCTACCACCACCTAGTAGTTGACCATATACTCGTGATTTGTTTTCTTTTGTTCTCCACTAACCATGCCAGGATCCGATTATGAATGGGACAGCTTGACGAG